>OZ024881.1:51710990-52980157 GCA_964017185.1 Rugalucina vietnamica
CACCCCAGTAATTTTATATTACTGACAGTTCCAATTCTATCCTTTATATATATATATATTAGTTAAGTTTTGGTAACTGAGTGGCCGCCTGTTGAAAAAATGGCCGCTGTTTCGGCTAAAGATACATTTTCTTACTTGATTGTAAATTTAGTTGTTTTCAACCTCGGTTTTTAAGGTGAGAATTTTTTCTGATTGCGTCATTTCCTGATTATTGCCTACTTTTACCATTCTAATCATTCATGATATTTAACGTGTCCTTGTCAAATCTCCTCCTGCCTTAGGATTGCCTGTTTAAGATTGCATGATAGAAGAAGAAGGAGAAGAAGAAAAGAAGAAGAAAAAAAAGTAGCCCAATGGCAACGATCGCTCACCTGAGAGTCAACAAGTACAGTCACTGGACAAAGTGATTTCTTATTCCTTTTTTTACCCTAAATGGGTATGACGGACATCTTGGTAATGTTTCAGGTCTATGGCTGCAATAGTTACCATAGGATCATTGGTCCTGTAAACGCTTACCCGAGACCTAGTTGTCACTTTTTCCCATGTTTCCATGTTTGCCTATGTTTCTAAAATTGACCTTGACCTAAATTAATCACATACCTTCATCTACTCTATTAGTTGTTTGCATCTATCACTTTTCAGGTCTCATGCTGCATTTAGTTTACAAACTATCCATTGTTTTCACTTTTTCCCATGTAAAAGCCTATGTTTCCAAAATTGACCTTGCCGTAAAATAGGTCAAGGTCATCCTAGGGTCATCATTTTATCAAACTATGATGGGCTGGAGTCCCAAATGCTACATACATGTACCAAGTTTCGTGAAAATCGGCCTGCCGGTTCTGGAGAAGAAGATTTTTGAGTGGTTTTACCATATATGGGCGCGGCGGTCATCTTGGTCATGTGACCTAGATTTCGGGATCAAACTTTCGTTACCCCTACCCAGGGATGCTCCACATAAAATTTCAGTTTGATTGGCCATGCGGTTTCAGAGAAGATTTTTGAAAAAAGTGTATAGACGACAGATCGGCCAAGGTCAAGAGATGACCTTGACCTAAATAAATCACTTTCATTAGTTGTTTTGCATCTACCACTTTTCAGGTCTCAGGCTGCAATAGTTTAAAAAAAAATCCATATTTTTCACTTTTTTCCCATGTAAAAGCCTATGTTTCCAAAATTGACCTTGACGTAAAATTGGTCAAGGTCATCCTAGGGTCATTATTTGATCAAACTACGATGGGCTGGAGTCCCAAATGCTACATATCAAGTTTCGTGAAAATTGGCCTGCCTGTTCTGGAGAAGAAGATTTTTGAGTGGTTTTTACCATATATGGGCGTGGCGGCCATTTTGGTCATGTGACCCAGATTTCGCGATCAAATTTTCGTCCTTACTACGCAGGGATGCTCCACATAAAATTTTACTTTGATTGGCCAAGCGGTTTCAGAGAAGATCTTTGAAAAGTGTGTATGGATGACAGACCCTTCAAGGTCAAGAGATGACCTTGTCCTAAATTATTCACATACCTTCATCTACTCCATTAGTTGTTCGCATCTACCACTTTTCAGGTCTCAGGCTGCAATAGTTTTCAAAAAATTGCAATTTTCCACTTTTCGTCTTATAAGTCAATGGAAACTAAGTTGCCATAGCAACCAAAGTAGTGGGACAAGGACAATAAAAAACACAAACTTTGTAGAGGCTAATACAATAAGCATGTATGCAAAGTTTCAGCTTCATCTGCCTTACAGCTTCTGAGAAGAAAATTTTTGAACACTTTTTTTTTTCGAAAATTTACCCTTTAGGTTGCTATAGCAACCAAACGAATAAAGCGATTTTGAAAAAAAGTTGCCCTAAAACGGGGAGGACTACTCAATATACATTTATGTAAAAACAAAATTTCAATATCCTCAATGAAACGGCAGAAATTGCAAATTTCCACTTTTTGCCTTATAAGTCAATGGAAACTTCAAGTTACAATAGCAACCAAAGTAGTTGTGAATATGAAAAGATTCGGCCTGGCAGCTTCAGAGGAGAAGTCGTTTGAAAATGTTGAAGACGACGGACGACGACGGACGACGCACGGACGACGGCTCGACTACCATACTATAAGCTCATCTTGTGAGCCTTCGGCTCAGGTGAGCTAATAAAATGACCATTACATGATTGAACATCACTGAATCGAAGGTATTGTCTTGAAATGGCAAATCCGGGAGCGTCGCCTGAACAAGTTCTGCTTGATTCCCGTTCAGATATTTTCCTAGTTTTTCCTGTGCGATTTGCAACATTTCTTGACTAGCATCCAGTAAGGTTACTTTACCAACGCCTTTTTCGAGCAGCACTTTCGCATGGTGACCAGTGCCAGATCCTCCGTCAAGCACATGGATTTGCTGTAAAATACAAAAAAAATGGTAACTGCAACTTCAACAACTTTTCGATGCAAGATATTTATAAAGTGACTTGTATAGATTCTTTATGAGCTCACATGCTTTACACCGTAAATAACTTAACGCATATTATTGCACAAATACCCGTGTCACACGATATTAGGATCCATATATTAATGAAAAGAACGTCATGTATTAATATAGCAATTCTCTTGCGCGTGTGCAGTTGATACATGGCTTTTATTTATGCTCGTTACCAGGCGCCACACAAAACACGTGCTGATAATATGTACATGTAAATGAAGTCCGCCTGGAACAAGCATAAAAATGAAATCTTTTACGCAGAAGCTATAAAATATGGTGCACCATTATTTCTTTCGTTTGTACAGAATTTTTGCAATATTAGCGATTAAAAATGATTTTTCATTCATCACACTGGTCAATGTATACGTCGATTTGCGGTGTTTACGACGGTTTGCGGGTATTTACGCTGATTTACTGGAGACAAAAAGTGGCGGCGACCAGTGAATAAATTTTGGATTTTTCATTTTAAATCGTGTTGATGCTGCATAGAAAAACATAGAACATGTCAAAGGGACTATAGATTTACGTTAGTTTTAAGAATACGACATGCACCTGGTGATTGATGTAAGCATTTAGGGATGATTTCGAGTACCGACCCAAAGGGTAAGTCGTTTTGTTTAATCATCTACCTCCTTCCTCGATACTCCAAAATATTCTACAATGTATACATAAATCGACCGCCGCATGGCATATTCACAAAGTATACATATTTCTACAGTCCCTTTAGCATATGGCATGCTTTTCCTTAGAGCATGTATGCAAATATAGACAAAATAGAACCACTTCCAAGTTTTAAGAACCATCAAACTTGCGTAAAACCCATCAAATCAGCGTAAAGATTGACCAGTGTGTTCATTAACATTTGCTACGCCCTCGATTTTCAACACTCCCTCGGGACCTAGTGAATGTTAATGAATGGAAATCATATTTGATCCCCATATTCTAGCATTCCATATTTAACATCACACAAGAAATGCAAGATGACTAGCGCTTTCCCAATGAGGTGAGCAACCAAAACATAGATGTTGGACAGAATAACCAGACAGTAGAATATAAACCACAGCAACAGACTGACACACGGCGGAAGTGCCAAAAACCTAATCTACCTGAAAAGGTGTGCTGCAATGAACCTGCAATAATCCAGTGATGACGTCAACGCCTTGTGGTACTCGCCACTTGTCATAGTTTTTCGCCACATCACGAAAGTTGTAATTTAAAAGCCTGCTCATAGTTTAAGTTATGTTTATCCTGTTCTGTTTTTTGTTTATGCCTAAAACTTATACTTTTTAATTCTGATTACATACATAGTCACAACGACAGACGTTGGAATGACAAATTTCGGTTAATGGTACATCAGCTCTTCACCTTTTTGCCGACGCACATGTCTACATAAAGTTAAATAATTATATTAAGTGTAATATGAACTATCAGCACTAAAAACAAATGAGCCGCGACGCAAGAAAACCGGTCCTCGGGGTTTCCGACCAGGTGCGACACAAACCGGCCTGTACAGTCACAGAAGATGGTTAGAAGCTTGAAACTTCTGATTTTGGAAGAAGAGGAATTGTACTATCCGAGTAGCGAAAACAAAGGCGCTGATCAGCTTCGCAGTTACTGCGAAGCTGATCTGCGTCTTTGTTTTCGCATAGGCAAAAATCCGGTTTTCTCATGACGAGGCTCAAATATGTTTTCTCCTTATCATGTTTTGAAGTTATTGAAGTTTTTGTATAGACTGCAGATATGCATGATTCAGTTATATAGCGAAGGGTTGTGTGTTTAGTCATGTCTTTTCTTGATTATATTGCAATTTTATACATGTCAGTGCAAACAAATTCACTGTTTGACCTTATTTACCTCGTATGACATAATAGAGGAGTGTGCTTGCATGCTTGCTGTAAAATTATGTGATATCTTGCATTGTCTTTTCGTTCCGAAAGAAACGGCAACACGGTGAGACTCATCAGTGACTATATTAAACTGAAATTAGCATTACAGAGAGCCAATTGTTCAATACAAAGACTGACATTATCCAAATTCAAGTTTTTCAAACATTGTTTAGAAAAATGAACCTGAGGCGATAAGAATACTTCTGATTTCCCCGGATATCCCCGCTTAGCTTAAGGATCAATAGGAAAATATTTACTGGGTAGACGTATTAAGACCGCCAAAATGAAGTAAAGTAATAGCAATAACATTACAAACTGAGTGCAATGAACATATTAATGACCTAAGAGCAGTTGGTCCTCCCTTCGTACAAGAAAGTAAACGTTTGATATATGTGTGTGCAACTAGGATACAAATTCTAGTTTTTTTGAGTGTGAATTTCTTTCTAATTGCCCCATTTCCCGATCATTGCCTACTTTTACCTCTATTAAAAGGCACAAGTAGGCAATGATCAGGAAATGGCACAATCAGAAAGAAATTCCTACCCATAAAAAACCTAGGGTGGGAAAAACTAAAATGACACTTACGTACTTATAACAAAAACATATCGTAAGCCGAGTGAGCAGCTATTCCCCAATAGGCGGCCACTCAGTTACCCGAACTGAACTAAAATATGAAAACGTAAATGAGACTCAAACAGTACAAAAAATTCGACTCCAAAACACAAAACAAATAGAACCACAACAGACGTACCGCCTATAAAATTACTGGGAGAGGGGGGGGGGGGCTTAAACCGGTTTTACATATAGTCCATAGTATCTCCCTTTAAATGTTATTACTGCTTCCAAAGGATCAAAAGGTACAAGTAGGCAAAGATCAGGAAAAGGCGCAATCAGAAAAAGATTCCCACTCCAAAAAACTGAGGTGGGTAAAAACCAAACTAACAATCAGGTACTTATACCATGAAAACATATCGTAAGCCGAATGAGCAGCTATTTTCCCAATAGGTGGCCACTCAGTTACCTAAACAATATGAAAACATACATAAGGCACCAACAGCACAAAATTATAAACACCAAGACATAAAGCAAAAAGAACCAACACAGACGTATCGCCTTGGAACGATCAGTAACACAAAGTTACTGGCGGGCTTAAACCGGTTTTACATGGCCATAACCTCACTCTCAGCTTCCGCAGTGGTTCATAACATTTAGTTAGTTCTTCGGTCCTCGTGGTGAATCACTAACTAGTCAATGAATCATCAAGAACAAAAAATATAAATCACGATAAACATCCTGATGAATCAAAAACCAGGACTCACAGATTGAGTAAGCTGCCAGACGATGGAGATCCCTGGGCGCCGAATAACCTACTAACTCCGGAGCAAAAGAAAAACACCAGTTGGACCCCGGTGGGCCAAGCAACAGACAAGAAGCTCCGGTCCCAACCAACTTAAATGAATAGCTATAGGCGCCTAACCTCACTGCTTTTGAATATTTGATCTGATGTAGAGGATGTATTTTTAAATATGACATTTGAGCCGCCGCATGGAAAATCCAACAATCTGCATAGGCGAAAACAAAGCTGCAGTTAAGCTTCACAGTAACTGTGAAGCTGATCAGCGCCTATGTTTTCGCTACACAGATAGAACAATTTCTCGACTTTCTAATTCCAAAATTTCCAGCCTCTAACCACCGTCTGTGACTGTGCATCCCGTTTTTGTAGGACCTGGTCGGAACCCAAATCATTGGTTTTCTCTCACAGAACCCAAATTATTGGTTTTCTCTCACAGAACCCAAATTATTGGTTTTCTCTCACACAGGTTTAATTAATAAAAGAAAGTTAATGAGTTAATGAATTGACACAGTTGTATGAAAAATCACAGACGAGATACCAGGAAGGAACGAATGGAAAAAGGTACAAGTAGGCAAAGATCAGGAAAAGGCGCAATCAGAAAAAGATTCCCACTCCAAAAACCGAGGTGGGAAAAAACCAAACTAACAATCAGGTACTTATACCATGAAACATATCGTAAGCCGAATGAGCAGCTATTTTCCCAATAGGTGGCCACTCAGTTACCTTAACTTAACTAAAAATATGAAAACACACATAAGGCGCCAACAGCACAAAAATTTTTAAACACCAAGACATAAAACAGAAAGAACCACCACAGAAGTATCGACTTGGAACGATCAGTAACACAAAGTTACTGGCGGGCTTAAACCGGTTTTACATGGCCATAACCTCACCCTCAGCTTCTGCAGTGGTTCATAACAAGACATACATCACAAAACACCAGGAAGGAACGAATGGAGTATACAAGACATACATCACAAAACACCAGGAAGGAACGAATGGAGTATACAAGACATACATCACAAAACACCAGGAAGGAACGAATGGAGTATACAAGACATACATCACAAAACACCAGGAAGGAACGAATGGAGTATACAAGACATACATCACAAAACATCAGGAAGGAAAAAATGGAGTATACAAGAAGGTACAAGTAGGCCCCGATCGGGGAAAAGGCGCAATCAGAAAAAGATTCCCACTCCAAAAACCGAGGTGGCAAAAAACTTCATTAACAATCAGGTACGTTTACCATGAAAACATATCGTAAGCCGAATAGGTGGCCACTCAGACATAAGGTGCCAACAGCACCAAAATTTAAAACCAAGACATAAAACAAAAGGGAACCACCACAGAAGTATCGCATTGGAACGATCAGAAATATAAAATTACTGGTGGACAAATTACTGGCGGACTTAAATCAAGTTTACATGGCCATAACCTCACCCTCAGCTTCTGCAGTGGTTCATAATATTTAGTTATTCGGTCCTCGTGGTGAATCTCTTACTAGTCAATGAATCATCAAGGACAAAGAAATAAATCGATGAATCAAAAACGAGGACTCAACAGATTCAGTAAGCAGCCCGACGATGGAGATCCATGGGCACCAAATAACTTACCGAAACCCGGAGAAAAAGAAAAACACCAGTTGGGCCCCAGTGGGCCAAGCAACAGACAAGAAGCTCCGGCCCCAACCAACTAAATTAAATAGCTGTAAGTCGGGGCCATCATAGAGTCTGACGCCCGACCCACCGGCGTGAAATTAAAGAAGGCAGCATAGTTATCAACCATGATATGGTTGAAAACTAAGCATGCAAACTGTCGCATAACATTCAAGTTATAACCTATTCGTCTGTAACATGTAATGTTTTTTTCTGAACTGAAAAGAAAAATCGTCCCTTCCTACAAGTTTCTTAAATTTGTAATCTCTGTTGGAGAAGTTTGGCCGTTAAACATTTATTTCGAGTACACAAGACTTCATCATAAAACATATTTATTTATGGAGTATACAAGACATACATCACAAAACACATTTATTTATGGAAAGGTACAAGTAGGCAAAGATCAGGAAAAGGCGCAATCAGAAAAAGATTCCCACTCCAAAAACCGAGGTGGGAAAAAACCAAACTAACAATCAGGTACTTATACCATGAAACATATCGTAAGCCGAATGAGCAGCTATTTTCCCAATAGGTGGCCACTCAGTTACCTTAACTTAACTAAAAATATGAAAACATACATAAGGCGCCAACAGCACAAAAAAATTTAAACACCAAGACATAAAACAAAAAGAACCACTACAGAAGTATCGACTTGGAACGATCAGTAACACAAAGTTACTGGCGGGCTTAAACCGGTTTTACAGGTACCTAACCTCACCCTCAGCTTCTGCAGTGGTTCACAACATTTAGTTAGTTCTTCGGTCCTCGTGGTGAATCTCAGTGAGTATACAAGACATACATCACAAACAACAGGAATGAACGAATAGAGTATACAAGACATACATCACAAACAACAGGAATGAACGAATAGAGTATACAAGACATACATCACAAAACTGTTACAATGACATCTTCTATGCAAAATGTTATTAACACTTCAGGCTTGTTTTTTACTTGTGAATGTGGCATATATGCCTACTGCAAATCTCATATACGAGGATGGGTCAGAAAGTTCTGTCATTAGTGTAATAAGTTTGTTAATAGACATGATAGGTTGCTATATTATACCGTAAATGTTATGAACCACTGCAGAAGCTGAGGGTGAGGTTATGGCCATGTAAAACCGGTTTAAGCCCGCCAGTAACTTTGTGTTACTGATCGTTCCAAGTCGATACTTCTGTGGTGGTTCTTTTTGTTTTATGTCTTGGTGTTTAAAAAAAAATTTGTGTGCTGTTGGCGCCTTATGTATGTTTTCATATTTTTAGTTAAGTTAAGGTAACTGAGTGACCACCTATTGGGAAAATAGCTGCTCATTCGGCTTACGATATGTTTCATGGTATAAGTAGGTACAAGTAGGCAAAGATCAGGAAAAGGCGCAATCAGAAAAAGATTCCCACTCCAAAAACCGAGGTGGGAAAAAACCAAACTAACAATCAGGTACTTATACCATGAAACATATCGTAAGCCGAATGAGCAGCTATTTTCCCAATAGGTGGCCACTCAGTTACCTTAACTTAACTAAAAATATGAAAACATACATAAGGCGCCAACAGCACAAAAAATTTTAAACACCAAGACATAAAACAAAAAGAACCACTACAGAAGTATCGACTTGGAACGATCAGTAACACAAAGTTACTGGCGGGCTTAAACCGGTTTTACAGGTACCTAACCTCACCCTCAGCTTCTGCAGTGGTTCACAACATTTAGTTAGTTCTTCGGTCCTCGTGGTGAATCTCTAACTAGTCAATGAATCATCAAGAACAAACAAATAAATCATGATAAACATCCTGATGAATCAAAAACCAGGACTCACAGATTGAGTAAGCTGCCCGACGATGGAGATCCCTGGGCGCCGAATAACCTACTAACTCCGGAGCAAAAGAAAAACACCAGTTGGACCCCGGTGGGCCAAGCAACAGACAAGAAGCTCCGGCCCCAACCAACTAAAATGAATAGCTTTAAGTCGGGGCCATCATAGAGTCTGACGCCCGACCCACCGGCGTGCAATTAAAGAAGGCAGCATAGTTATCAACCATGATTGGGTTAAAAACTAAGCATGCAGACTGTCGCATAACATTCAAGTTATAACCTATACGTCTGTAACGTGATATGATTTTTCCGAACTGAAGAGAAAAATCATTTATTCCTTTAAGTTTCTTAAATTTGTAAACCAAGTCACCATAAAATTCAGGTTCCGAAAGGCCCTCACTTAAAAGTGTCTTTAACCCAACATTACCTGATTGTTAGTTCGGTTTTTTCCCACCTCGGTTTTTGGAGTGCGAATCTTTTTCTGATTGCGCCTTTTCCTGATCTTTGCCTACTTGTACCTTCTTGAATTTGTGAAAATTGACGTGCGCGTTTTATGCATTGTATTTTCATAACTACCGACCAGTTTTTCTCCAACTTTACAGTGATAAATAGTAGTACATTAGAAAAGCAATGTGACAAAAATTACCCTTATCGGTGCTATGCTGACTTTATAATAAAGCGAGATATATTTGTTATATGACGTCATTGAAATACGTACCTCTATAGCATTTCTGGTACCGCTGAACCATTATGTTTACTTGCTTTTTTACGAGTTTACTATAGAGCACACTAGGATGAAACAATAAAATTGGTAAATAATTTCTAGATTATGTGTAGATGTCAATAAATGCCCTTTGAATTTAAACTGTAATTATAATGTATGTACAACTAGCCAATTTTAATATTTCATTGTGCAAGAAATCAATTAAATTCAGCTGAATGATTTCGATTCTTGCAGGATATATGAATCTATGTTTGAAAAATATATGGCATTGATTATATTTTTTCGAAGTCGTTTTTCTGTAAAGCATTGGAAAGCTTTCTTTCAACTTTGTCAGTATAGGGTAAAAGGTCTGTCAAATATGGTTCTTCAAAATATAAATTACTGAGAAATAAAGGGAGTGACGAACTTTTTGACCGACCCTCGTACGTTTCGGAACGTGTTTTCGAACAAGTAGAATGTACGAATGTCATGCATGATATGTTTAGGTACTGGAGGGTTAAAAAGGTAAAAGCAAGCAATGAGCATGAGATGATGCAATCAGAACCAAAATCTTACCATTACAGCTATAACATGAGGACAACTTTCTCGCATAAAAAGGCAATGTATATAGTAGTATATTAAAGAAAGTTGAAAGTAGGCATGACAAAGTGTGACTGTTGATAGAAAAAATATATGTCTGAAGTAATGAGATTTACTCAATTCCAATTACATGTAAATACAATTTGAAACTTTCTCTATATGCTACTCTATATAACTCTAAAATATAACTCAACTCTATAAATATTATTGTCTGAAGTAATGAAATTAACTCATTTCCAATTAAATACAAAATGTTAAACTTTCTCTATATACTACTCTATAGAACTCTAAAATATAACTCAACTCTATAAATATAATTGTCTGAAGTAATAAAATTAACTCAATTCCAATTAAATGCAAAATGTAAATTTTTCTCTTTATACTTTTTCTCTATGTAACTCGAAAATATAACTCAACTCTATAAATATAATTGTCTGAAGTAATGAAATTAACTCAATTACAATTACATGTAAATACAAATTTGAAACTTTCTCTATATACTACTCTATATAACTTAAATGAAATTAACTCAATACCAATTGAATACACAATGTTAAATTTTCTCAATATACTTCTCTATATAACTCTAAAATATAACTCTATAAATATTATTGTCTGAAGTAATGAAATTAACTCAATACCAATTGAATACAAAATGTTAAACTTTTAAGTGAGGGTCTTTCGGAACCAGAATTTTATGGTGACTTGGTTTACAAATTTAAGAAACTTATAGGAAGGAACGATTTTTCTTTTCAGTTTAGAAAAAAAAATCATAACACGTTACAGACGTATAGGTTATAACTTGAATTTTATGCGACAGTCTGCATGCTTAGTTTTTAACCCAATCACGGTTGATAACTATGCTGCCTTCTTTAATTGCACGCCGGTGGGTCGGGCGTCAGACTCTATGATGGCCCCGACTTAAAGCTATTCATTTTAGTTGGTTGGGGCCGGAGCTTCTTGTCTGTTGCTTGGCCCACCGGGGTCCAACTGATGTTTTTCTTTAGCTCCGGAGTTAATAAGTTATTTGGCGCCCAGGGATCTCCATCGTCGGGCAGCTTACTGAATCTGTGAGTCCTGGTTTTTGATTCATCAGGATGTTTATCATGATTTATTTGTTTGTTCTTGATGATTCATTTACTAGTTAGAGATTCACCACGAGGACCGAAGAACTAACTAAATGTTATGAACCACTGCAGAAGCTGAGGGTGAGGTTACGGCCGTGTAAAATCGATTTAAACCCGCCAGTAACTTTGTGTTACTGTTCGTTCCAAGTCGATGCTTCTGTGGTGGTTCTTTTTGTTTTATGTCTTGGTGTTTAAAATATTTTTGTACTGTTGGCGCCTTATGTATGTTTGCATATTTTTAGTTAAGTTAAGGTAATTGAGTGGCCACCTACATTGGGAAAATAGCTGCTCATTCGGCTTACGAAATGTTTTCATGGTATAAGTACCTGATTGTTAGTTTGGTTTTTTCCCACCTTGGTTTTTGGAGTGGGAGTCTTTTTCTGATTGCGCCTTTTCCTGATCTTTGCCTACTTGTACTTTTTTTTTCTCAATATACTACTCTATATAACTCAGCTCTATAAATATTATTGTCTGAAGTAATGAAATTAACTCAATACCAATTGAATACAAAATGTTAAACTTTCTCAATATACTACTCTATATAACTCTAAAATATAACTCAGCTCTATAAATATTATTGTCTGAAGTAATGAAATTAACTCATTTCCAATTACATGTAAATACAAATTTGAAACTTTCTCTATATGCTACTCTATAGAACTCTAAAATATAACTCAACTCTATAAGAATTATTGTCTGAAGTAATGAAATTAACTCATTTCCAATTAAATACAAAATGTTTAACTTTCTCTATATACTACTCTATAGAACTCTAAAATATAACTCAACAGTCAGAGTAATGAAATTAACTCAATTCCAATTAAATACAAAATGTGATTTTTTTCTCTATATGCTACTCTATATAACTCTAAAATACAACTCAACTCTATAAATATTATTGTCTGAGTAATGAAATTAACTCAATTCCAATTAAATACAAAATGTGATTTTTTCTCTATATGCTACTCTATATAACTCTAAAATATAATTCAACTCTATAAATATTATTGTCTGAAGTAATGAAATTAACTCAATTCCAATTAAATGCAAAATGTTAAACTTTCTCTATATGCTACTCTATATAACTCTAAAATATAACTCAACTCTATAAATATTATTGTCTGAAGTAATGAAATTAACTCAATTCCGATTAAATACAAAATGTGAATTTTTCTCTATATGCTAATCGACCACCGTTTCCGGTCGCACTTGATTGGACGAGCCAGCTTCGGTCACACTAGATACCGCATGCCAAAGTTCACGTTGAACCAAGCTGCCGGAGTCTTATCGGCGTGGGTTTAGACGTTGTCATACAGTGAACATAGTGCTGAGAGATCGCAAGCGTTTTGAAAAAAGCTTATGCTTGTTTGTTTAATAAACATGCAAAAATTGTAACAAGCCCTCTATTGTGTGTATGATCATTTTCTTTCACAAATAATTCCATTGTTCCATCATTTTGTTTATCAATAATAGCTGATTCCATCTCTTTAATCTCAGTGTCAGTTGCGACCTCGAAAAGACTTGTTGCTTGTCTCCAGTCCTTGTCTAATAGGCTCTCGGGATTCAAGTAATGTGGGTACATACTGTCACCGGTTGGATTTAAAAGATTCATAGCCGAAACGCAACGAAATCCATGCCTTTTTGAACATTTCCATGTATTGATCCAAAGACATATATGTTTTCGCTAATTTCTCCCTTATACCGGCTTGAAGCTGCAAGAACCACACTGATTCCCTGAGTGTCGTAGGCAGAGTGGTGGATATCAGAAGCAATCCTTCGTGTCGAAGAATTCTATGGGCATCAACAAAAGTCTGCTCTAGTCTTGGATAATTCTTGCCATCTCTAACATCGTCCAAATGGTGAAGAACCTAAAATAAAAAGTAAATACAGCAATATAATTTATCCTAGCTATATGTAAATTTACTAAACTCAGTCGATGTTTGGAGATAACCTTAAATACCAATTTTAATAAATTCAAATAAAATTCCAGACTAATCAAATAGAAACCGAAAATGTAAAAGTGGAAAAAACCAAAGAGACAACTTGCATGATTGTAATAAGCACGCAGCAGGCCATAGCTGATAGTGTCTGTTCAAGTCGTGATGTTATAGCGTCTGTTTCTACCGTATCTGACACTTTCCATCTCTTTAGTTATTTATCCTAAATGCGTTTCATGTAGATGTGTATGTGTGCTCAGGATGTAAAAGTTCCTGGTCATTGCTTATTATTGCACTGGCACAAAAGGGTCAAATCACTAAAACCATTGCTTATTCTAAAGTGGCTATTTGATACCTGGTTAAACATAATAGCGTCAAAAGTCTTATCCTTAAATGGAAAAGGCGGGAATGTGGCTTCAACAATATGTGCTTTCGTTTGTTCTCTATATCTCTTCAGATTTTCGTTAGCGACCGTAAGCATCCCTGGACTAGCGTCAATCATAGTTATCCTACCGATTCCCAGTTTCAGAAGGGCCTCAGAGTGTTGTCCTGTCCCACACCCTGCGTCCAATAAATGAATATTCTGAAAATATAGGCATTTTATCCCTTATATTAAATAACAGAAAATAAAGATAAACATGTTTGAAAGCTTTTAATGATAGATCAGCTGGCTAACCTGCACTCCGATACACTTCGTGACCTCGCTCCTCTCTCGTGACAGCTTAGCATTAGTTGCCTTTAAACTTTGGTCGAACAGATTATGGATTTCGTAAGAAGCTTATAGCTGCTTTATTTGGTGAGAATTATTAGAATTTTTCTTATGTTTTGTTAGAAAATGCAAAAATCTTATTGTAAACATCTGGTTAGCGTGCAGAATTTCAATACATTTGGAAAAAAAAAAGCAATCGATTTTCTACTTTGTGTCCCATATTCTTCAGTAGTCTATAGGAAGTAATGATTTTTCTTTTCAGTTTAGAAAAATCATAACACGTTACAGACGTATAGGTTATAACTTGAATGTTATGCGACAGTCTGCATGCTTAGTTTTTAACCCAATCACGGTTGATAACTATGCTGCCTTCTTTAATTGCACGCCGGTGGGTCGGGCGTCAGACTCTATGATGGCCCCGACTTAAAGCTATTCATTTTAGTTGGTTGGGGCCGGAGCTTCTTGTCTGTTGCTTGGCCCACCGGGGTCCAACTGATGTTTTTCTTTAGCTCCGGAGTTAGTAAGTTATTTGGCGCCCAGGGATCTCCATCGTCGGGCAGCTTACTGAATCTGTGAGTCCTGGTTTTTGATTCATCAGGATGTTTATCATGATTTATTTGTTTGTTCTTGATGATTCATTTACTAGTTAGAGATTCATCACGAGGACCGAAGAACTAACTAAATGTTATGAACCACTGCAGAAGCTGAGGGTGAGGTTACGGCCGTGTAAAATCGATTTAAACCCGCCAGTAACTTTGTGTTACTGATCGTTCCAAGTCGATACTTCTGTGGTGGTTCTTTTTGTTTTATGTCTTGGTGTTTAAAATATTTTGTGCTGTTGGCGCCTTATGTATGTTTGCATATTTTTAGTTAAGTTAAGGTAACTGAGCGGCCACCTATTGGGAAAATAGCTGCTCATTCGGCTTACGAAATGTTTTCATGGTATAAGTACCTGATTGTTAGTTTGGTTTTTTCCCACTTGGTTTTTTGAGTGGGAGTCTTTTTCTGATTGCGCCTTTTCCTGATCTTTGCCTACTTGTACTTTTTTCCCCATATCTATCTATTATTTTCAATTATTTGGCGTCTTCGATGATTTTTCTTTTTCGACCAAGCGCTCAATACAAGTCATTTCCGTCGGTATGGAGAGGTCTAACGGAATACCCGCGATGAAAATATTCCGTCTATTTTAATAATATATAGACAAGGAATTACCAGGATTTCGTTCCAAATTAAATCTGGTATTTTCTCTATAGCCCTAAAAGAATTATCTCCACGGAATGCTATGCGTGTGTTCGGGGTTCTCCCAATGGTACCATTAGTTGGTAACATTTGTACAATTGGTACCAATGGTATCAACGATTTTACCAGTTGCACCAATTTCTTTACCAATGGCAACATTGGCAATTAAATTGGTACAAATGGTACAAAGGTACCATGGTACCACTAGAGAAGCCCAAACGTTCCATTATCCCAAGTCATCTTGACCTAACAAAACTCGCTGACGTTTCGTAAAAGTATCCGCGCATGAATATTTTTTGTATATAGTTGTGAAATGGAAAATACATTGTCAAATTAGCATTCAGTTTTAGAGAAATTACACCAAAATTATAACAAAACAATATACACGTTAACCGCATTATAACGCTATCCTTGGGACCCATGGAAACCATGGAAACAGACCGTGTAATAAGTGAAACCGTATTATAATGAGCTTATTTACAAAAGACATATAGCAGAATGATAATTTTGAGAGCCATGACATGGTTGTGTTATATTGAGAACTGCACTATAGCGTGACATGTTATAATGAAATTGAACTGCAATATACAGTTTATTGAGTCGATCCATTTGTGATACTCCGGAGTTTGAAAATCAAATAAAGAAAGATCAGTAATATAAAATTACGGAAGGGATTAAAAAGATACAAGTATGCAATGATCAGGAAAATGCGCATTCAGAAAGAAATTTCCACTCCAAAAACCGACGTGGACCCAAGTATCGCCTTGTAATATAAAATAACTTGGGGGAGGGGCGGGCTTAAATCGATTTTACAGGCGCCTAACCTCACCCTCATCTTCTGCTGTGGTTCATAACAGTTAGTTAGTTGTTTGGTCTTCGTTGTGAATCTCTGACTAGTCAATGAGTCATGAAAATTGCTTTGTCATCATATTTCTACCATGACATGGTACGTTCTTCTTCTGTATGAACTAGTGATGAAAAAAATTGTGACGTACCTTTAACTGTGTATTGCCGTGCACGTGAAGTAATCCAGCAATAGCCTCAACGCCATTTGGGTTTCTTAGTCTATCGTAAGTTTTAGCTATTTTGGTGTTTTTGTAATTGAAAAAGCGACTCATTTCTCGTGGCGAAATTGAATTCTTTATAGTAGATTGCATCAAACATCCGATAAACGCTACTACAATTCAGACTCAGTCTAACAAGTCTTTTACCGAATTACTGGTATACCGAATTTTCAAAAGTCAACAAGAGTTAGCTTTGCACATTGCACACCCATTGTTTGTGCTACAAACATTGCACACCCATTATTTGTGCTACAAAAGTGAAAGAAGAATGCACATAGTTATTGTTTGAAGTACGTAAATGCACATTATTATTGATCATCATTGTTTGAAGTCATATATCGCTGAATGGGATAATGAAGCACGTTATTGAATATCAGAAATAAATGAAGCGTGCATTGAAAAATTATGGTCGATCAACTTTTTCATTTAAGGCACAAATACATTTGGAAATGAAAATGTACATTGTTTATCGGATTCATCATAATTTATCTCACGTTTACCACAGCTGAGAAACACGTGGTACGGAATGGGTGACGCACAATGAAATTCTGTCCGAAGATGACATGAGAAATTCAAGTTTACTCTATTGACTGATAGATAGGTGCAGTCAATGCAGAAATTAAACATTTATTGAATGAAAGTAGCATAAGGAATCCAGGTTATTTCGTTTTTGCAAACACTTCCGCCCCATGAACATATAGTACTTCCAACGCAATAACATTGAAGTGTTTGCGAAAACGAAAAATAACCGGGATTTCTTAAGTTACTTTCTTTCAATAAATATTCAATTTCTGCATTTCTGCATTGACTGCAAATATCTATCAATCAGTAGAAAAAACGCTGTCGGAGAAAAACTCGAAAATCTAACCTCATGCAAGGTGTGTCACCGATCATTTATCGGTTTAAATGTATACAATGCCACGTGATTCTCAGTAATGACACGTACTTATGCACCAGTCATTTGTATCCACGGCCTCCTGGACCGGGGATAGCGGGGGTATAGCGGGGTTTAAGTGCCGGGGTTTAACCTGCGATGTGTCGTGTCCCGGCAGTGCCGGCGTTTTAACTATCAAAAATAGCCAAAAATTCCAATGAAATATGTAAAAAGGCCCATCGTGTTTGCTGGCCAGACTTATCCCTGAGATGTATTCTTTTAAATGTGAAAAGAATAGATTTTGAAGTGGAAAATGCTATGGCTTTTATGGATGAATTAAGTTGAGGTGGATAATCTGTTCTAAATGCACATCATTTTGATACCAAACTTGCTATAATTATGTTTCAAACTTTTAATAAAAAGATGATGAACTAACTAAATGTTATGAACCACTGCAGAAGCTAAGGGTGAGGTTATGGCCATGTAAAATCGATTTAAACCCGCCAGTAACTTTGTGTTACTGATCGTTCCAAGTCGATTTTTCTTTTTGTTTTATGTCTTGGTGTTCAAAATATTTTTGTTCTGTTGGCGCCTTATGTATGTTTGCATATTTTTAGTTAAGTTAAAGTAATTGAGTGGCCACCTATTGGGAAAATAGCTGCTCATTCGGCTTACGAAATGTTTTCATGGTATAAGTACCTGATTGTTAGTTTGGTTTTTTCCCCACCTCGGTTTTTGGAGTGGGAATCTTTTTCTGATTGCGCCTTTTCCTGATCTTTGCCTACTTGTACCTTTTCATATAACACTTGTCTTCTACTTTGACTCAATACGTTGTAGATAATGAACTGATTTTGCTTCAAATGCAGTGTTTTGGAAATTAATCCATATAGTTTCAATGACCTTTCATCAGGACCTAACCAGCCGTCAGGCTCAAACTGTAGGCTGTAATCGGATCAACTTGTTACGAGGTGTGATCAGAAAGTTCTAAGCCTGATACACTTCAAATCATTCCATAAGGCAAAATCCTTGTTCAGTCTGTCATTCGTTTTAATTGAAAGTCATCTGGAGATAGTAGAGACCGCTGTGTCGAGATTTGAGCTCCCGTGGCAAATTTTTGGTAAAAGTGATTTCTGTTCATTTTCATGTAGAGAAATATATGCTCTTTCATAAAAAACGATGTTTCCAATTTTTCCTTGGCGTTTTAACGTCACAATGACGTCACAAAGTGACGTACCGACTTTTTCACAGAAATGAACAACACGTAGCTTATATCGTTTCCTACACATAGAATAAGAAATTCTGTGAATCTTATTTGGTCGTGAAGTGGTTTGAAACATTTTTGCAAGATATATATGAAATGTTTATGCAATTCTGGTCGTCATATAACGTAAAAAGGACGTCATTTTGACGTTAATTCAATATTTTAAAACTATGTGTGGAAATAATTGCAATTTACTGATAATTTGACCGTGCCATGTACATTTAATCAAAACACAATATGTATAAAGGAGAAACCCATACTTAGGGCGTTTATGTCGGTGGAGGGCTGCGCAATGTTTGTCGCGGACTAATGATGATACAGGTAAATTACTATAGGTACAGTATCTAGTCCGATTAGCTCAGTCGGTTAGGCGGCGGTAATTGTTATACCGTCTTAGCAAAGCCAGCGATACGCGATCGAATCCCGTTTCCGAAATAATTTATAATTTATAATTAATTTAAATTATTTCGGATGAACAGAAATCACTTTCAGCAAAAATTTGCCACGGGAGCTCAAATCTCGACATAGCGGCCTCTTAGCGTTATTTAAGTCCGTCAGTATACATATCACGCTTTGTAGACAGCTTGTAATATATACATATGCTCAGGTTACAAACTATTTATTTTTTTTAATTCAGTTTAACGTCCCTTTTCAAGATTATTTCAGCTCATATGAGACGGGCCAATCAGTAGGTGGGGCGAAAAACGGGAGAACCCCGAGAAAAACACCGGACACACCGCAAGCAGAACTTGGCTTGTCTCACATGTGGCCAGAGCGGGGCTCGAACCCACACCAGTCACAGCGGTGAGATGATCGAGTGATTAAGAAGCAGCACTCTTAACCGCTCGGCCACGGGGGCCGCCGATACCAGTATTTGTTTTAACTATTACTTTGTATGTTATTCTATACTTTTTAAGTCATCTCAAGTTGAAGAACCCTAAATAAAAATGTCGCGAGAAAACTTCCCCGCATATATATGCAAAACAAAACAAACAAACAAAAAAAATCATTGCGCAGATCAACTAAACAGTAGCTGCGAAACGGGTTGATGATCAGCGTCTTATGTTTGGCTATATAGTGTCAAACTTTAAAAAAAATGTACAATTATGCTTTTTAACATACTGGGTTTATCATGAAATAAGTAGCCACAAATAGTATGTGTACCTTATCAAAGATACAATGTGTGCTTGCCTTTGTTTATGTGAATTTCAGAGTAAAGAAAACCGCATTATATGCACAACCGCTCAACAATGCTAAATGCATTCAAATGCAAGTTGGCTGAAAGGTATTAAAAGGTATTAATTTCAAGGTACCGTGCCTAAATACCATTTAATACATTTCGAAGTTTTGATCTGTCTGAGAATTCAATTTACAATCACAAATAAGATTTGTGCTTCCTGACAGGTAACGGTAATATTTATAAAAAAAAAAAAAAAAATAAATAAATAGATAGATAAAATGTTACACCCTATGGGCGGTGTCAGGATGAACATTTGTCACCAACATGACAGATATGTACCAGCCGGGTATCGAATCCGCAACCACCGTATTGCTAGGCGAATACGCTTTATCCATTAGACTACCGCTACCCTCCGTTCATGTGCGGAAAATCCCGGGAAAAAAAGCTTAGTTAACTTTTTGAAAAATGTTGATAAATTCAGAGTTTACTGATTTTATCAATGTGCAGATTCAATTAGTGAAACTGAATATTGTTTGAATTCTGAGATGGGTAGAACATGAACAAAAAGGTAGAAGTAGGCAAAGATCATGAAAAGGCGCAATCAGAAAGAGATTCCCACTCCAAAAACCGAGGTGGGAAAAAACCAAACTAACAATCAGGCACTTATACCATGAAACATATCGTAAGCCGAATGAGCAGCTATTTTCCCAATAGGTGGCCACTCAGTTACCTTAACTTAATTAAAATATGAAAACATACATAAGGCGCCAACAGCACAAAAAATTTTAAACACCAAGACATAAAACAAAAAGAACCACCACAGAAGTATCGCCTTGGAACGATCAGTAACACAAAGTTACTGGCGGGCTTAAACCGATTTTACAGGATCCTAACCTCGCCCTCAGCTTCTGCAGTGGTTCATTTATACACAGATATAAACAAGAAATAAGGTAAATCATGATACGAAAATATATAGTATAGGTACCAACATGTAACATGTATAACGGAAAGCAGAGTGAGCAGCTATTGAAGTAAGGTGGTCACAGTGCTAGCTTGGACAGAAAAAGTAAAATGCAGAGGGCTAAGTGAACAGCCAAATGAAATTCGGGTGGCCACAAAGTCATGCAACATGAAACTCATAATAAGAATAAATTGGATAAATGTGAACCACAACAGCAGTACCGCCTTGGAACGGTCAGTTATAAATAACTGGGGGGCTTAAACCGGTTTTACAGGATCCTTACCTCACCCTCAGCTTCTGCAGTGGTTCATAACATTTAGTAAGTTCTTCTGTCCTCGTGGTGAATCTCTAACTAGTCAATGAATCATCAAGAACAAACAAATAAATCATGATAAACATCCTGATGAATCAAAAACAAGGACTCACAGATTGAGTAAGTTGCCCGACGATGGAGATCCCTGGGCGCAGAATAACCTACTAACTCCGGAGCAAAAGAAAAACACCAGTTGGACCCCGGTTGGCCAAGCAACAGACAAGAAGCTCCGGCCCCAACCAACTAAAATAAATAGCTTTAAGTCGGGTCAATAAATTGAAGTGTAGAGGGTTCCGTGCGACGAGCTTGTCCACATATGATTTTTCTACTCTGTATACAACGTTACCACATAATGTAATTAAAGAAAAACTTCTGGATTTGATAGAGTGGACCTTCAAAAGGGCATTAAAAAACTATGGTTCACTTTATTTGGCATGTAACGACAGAAAGGCTTTTTTCACATCCTCTGACCAAAGTCGGTATACACTTTGGTCATGTCAGAATGTGTGCGACGCCTTATCCTATCTCCTGGATAATATTTATATTAGATTTGGGACCAAGTTATACAGACAAATTGTTGGAATTCCGATGGGTACAAATTGCGCACCTCTCGTAGCTGATTTATTTTTATACTGCTACGAAAGAGATTTCATGGATTCTCTTAACCATGATAATCAAGCTGATGTTATCGAGGCTTTTAATTCCACTTCTAGGTACCTCGATGACCTTTTGAACATTGACAACCCTTATTTTGAAGGTATGGTCAATCAAATTTATCCATCTGAACTTCAGTTGAACAAAGCCAATATCTCGGATACCGAAGCCCCCTTTTTAGATCTACATCTTTCTGTTGCAAATGGATTTGTTTCTTCTAAAATTTATGATAAGCGCGATGACTTTGATTTTGATATAGTAAATTTTCCGTTTTTGGATGGTGACGTTCCTCGTCGTGCTTCTTATGGTGTATACATTTCGCAACTTATTAGGTTTGCTAGAGTCTGCAATCATGTTACAGACTTCAACGTTCGAAATAAATCTTTAACGGCCAAACTTCTCCAACAGGGCTATCGGTATCATAAACTTCGAAAAACCTTTTCTAAATTTTATCGTAGACACTATGAATTGATTTCCAAATATAATGTTGGGTTAAAGGCGCTTTTAAGTGAGGGTCTTTCGGAACCAGAATTTTATGGTGACTTGGTTTGCAAATTTAAGAAACTTATAGGAAGTAATGATTTTTCTTTTCAGTTTAGAAAAATCATAACACGTTACAGACGTATAGGTTATAACTTGAATGTTATGCGACAGTCTGCATGCTTAGTTTTTAACTCAATCACGGTTGATAACTATGCTGCCTTCTTTAATTGCACGCCGGTGGGTCGAGCGTCAGACTCTATGATGGCCCCGACTTAAAGCTATTCATTTTAGTTGGTTGGGGCCGGAGCTTCTTGTCTGTTGCTTGGCCCACCGGGGTCCAACTGATGTTTTTCTTTAGCTCCGGAGTTAGTAAGTTATTTGGCGCCCAGGGATCTCCATCGTCGGGCAGCTTACTGAATCTGTGAGTCCTGGTTTTTGATTCATCAGGATGTTTATCATGATTTATTTGTTTGTTCTTGATGATTCATTTACTAGTTAGAGATTCACCACGAGGACCGAAGAACTAACTAAATGTTATGAACCACTGCAGAAGCTGAGGGTGAGGTTACGGCCGTGTAAAATCGATTTAAACCTGCCAGTAACTTTGTGTTACTGATCGTTCCAAGTCGATACTTCTGTGGTGGTTCTTTTTGTTTTATGTCTTGGTGTTTAAAATATTTTTGTGCTGTTGGCGCCTTATGTATGTTTGCATATTTTTAGTTAAGTTAAAGTAACTGAGTTGCCACCTATTGGGAAAATAGCTGCTCATTCGGCTTACGAAATGTTTTCATGGTGTGGATACCTGATTGTTAGTTTGGTTTTTTCCCACCTTGGTTTTTGGAGTGGGAGTCTTTTTCTGATTGCGCCTTTTCCTGATCTTTGCCTACTTGTACTTTTTTTCCATCATAGAGTCTGACGCCCGACCCACCGGCGTGCAATTAAAGAATGCAGCATAGTTATCAACCATGATTGGGTTAAAAACTAAGCATGCAGACTGTCGCATAACATTCAAGTTATAACCTATACGTCTGTAACGTGTTATGATTTTTCTGAACTGAAAAGAAAAATCATTAATTCCCATAAGTTTCTTAAATTTGTAAACTAAGTCACCATAAAATTCAGGTTCCGAAAGGCCCTCACTTAAAAGCGTCTTTAATCCAACATTATATTTGGAAATCAATTCATAGTGTCTACGATAAAATTTAGAAAAGGTTTTTCGAAGTTTATGATACAGATAGCCCTGTTGTAGAAGTTTTGCCGTTAAACATTTATTTCGAGCGTTGAAGTCTGTAACATGATTGCAGACTCTAGCAAACCTAATAAGTTGCGAAATGTAAACACCATAAGAAGCACGACGAGGAACGTCACCAAAAAAGGAAAATTTACTATATCAAAATCAAAGTCATCGCGCTTATCATAAACTTTAGAAGAATCAAATCCATTTGCAACAGAAAGATGTAGATCTAAAAAGGGGGCTTCGGTATCTGAGATATTGGCTTTGTTCAACTGAAGTTCAGGTGGATAAATTTGATTGACCATACCTTCAAAATAAGGGTTGTCAATGTTCAAAAGGTCATCGAGGTACCTAGATGTGGAATTAAAAGCCTCGATAACATCAGCTTGATTATCATGGTTAAGAGAATCCATGAAATCTCTTTCGTAGCAGTATAAAAATAAATCAGCTACGAGAGGTGCGCAATTTGTACCCATCGGAATTCCAACAATTTGTCTGTATAGCTTGGTCCCAAATCTAATATAAATATTATCAAGGAGATAGGACAAGGCGTCGCACACATTCTGACATGACCAAAGTGTATACCGACTTTGGTCAGAGGAAGTGAAAAAAGCCTTTCTGTCATTACATGCCAAATAAAGTGAACCATAGTTTTTTTAATGCCCTTTTGAAGGTCCACTCTATCAAATCCAGAAGTTTTTCTTTTATTAGATTGTGTGGTAATGTTGTATACTGTTGCAGATTTACCTCACACGTTCATCTGCAATTCTCATTACGCAGTATACATTTCCACTCTAGTTATTAATAGTTTGTTTACAAGCAGTCTGTCTAAAATTAGATTATATTTTAGGATGATCGATTTAGGTTCTAGCTGGCTGCTTCGCTACTTTCACAGTGACTGGTTTCTTTCCTATGCATGAGTGAATGTTCCGGTGTATCTGATCTGGCCAAATACGGGGATCAGTCTCTGTGACGGTTGTGATGCAGAAATATAAATTCGGCTTGCGCGGTTGTCCGGAAGGAGAGAGGAGTGATGTGTGAAAGATGCTTTAGCACGCTTTATAATACTAGGATAATAAAGAAAAATGTTTCATTGTGGCTTCATTATTTCGTTTAAAATGAATGTCTCCTGCGGAGTAGAATAAACTACAAAACAAGAGATTATTCATGCGGTCTTCGCTACCTCAATTTTAATAGCAACTAAATCTTGACGAAGATTTAACAATACAGAGTAGAAAAATCATACGTGGACAAGCTTGTCGCACGGAACCCTCTACACTTCAATTTACTGAGCACCTCATCAGAATTTTTTATTGACCAAAACCAATTTTTATTTGAGAGGAAATCGCAGACATTGCCATAACTCTTTCGCAAATTTCGGAGGAACGGAATAATTTGTTGAAAGCATTACGTGTCGAAGAAGACAATTTTAATCACTATTTTCGGCTTTATCAAGACAAATTCGAGGCACTTTTAAAGGAAAAAAACGAAACCAACGAAAAGTTAATGAGAGATAACGCTCGCATTTTGAACAGCCCATTTCATTGGAGATGACGCGCCAGTTCTAGGGCATAAATATTAAGATATTTTTCTAGACTAAACATCAAATTTTCGGAAACACGCAACCTATGTGATTTATTACTGTTTTGTTTTACTCTTAGTTACAGTTCAGTGCCACAACGGTATTTTGTGATCATTATTGTGTAAGGAGTTCAAGTAAGAATTTGCGCATTTTGGCTGAGTAAGCATTCATTGATTAGTAAATGTCCGTGAGTATTGTGTCTAAATAATGGGCCCAAAGAAGAATATGAATTCTAATCAGGACAAATCGGGAGCTGCAGTCGACGTCGAGAGTGACACTGACGACGAGCAGCTGAGGCAGACTATTCAACAGCTAGAAGAAAGATTAAAATTAGCAAATGAAGAGAAAAATAAGGAAAGATCAAGAGCGACAGCAAGAGAAAGAGAACTGGACACGTTAACAAACACCCTGAGGAGACAGGAGAACAACGCAGCTGTAGAGAGAGACGCTTTGGTCAGAGAATACCAGGGTCGAATAAATGAACTCACGGCACTGTCAGACACGCAGTCCAATCGGGCACGCTCGCCAGAAGTCAGACCACATGATCAGGGGTTTCAGACAAGAGCCCATGATGGTTTTCGTGGTCGCGTCCGGTTACAACCAAATTATGAAGTGCCAATGCCTAGACAGGCATTGTTTGATGGAAAAACATCGTGGGAAAGCTTCTTTCAGCCGTTTGAAGCATTGGCAGTTGCATGTGGATGGGACAGAAACGAGAAGTTATTTCGGTTAACGAGCTGTCTACGGGGTGAGGCAGCTGAATATGCATTTGGGCAGTTGCCCCAAGACACACTTGGCAACTATACAGAGCTCGAACGAGCGTTGGAGGCACGGTACAAGGAAAAACGTACGAGTTCGTCCTACGTAGCTGAGCTGGAAAATCGACGCATGCAACCAAAGGAAAAATTGGCGGATTATGTGGCGGATATTAAACGGTTGGTAATAAAGGGCTATCCAACCGCAGATTCCCAAACGAGAGAGAAAATAAATGTCAGACATTTTCTTAAAGGATTGCCCGATCAACAGATGGCCGTTGCAGTTGGCATGCGTGAACCTGGCACAATTGGTGAAGCACGGCAAATTTTGGAGATGTATAATAGTTTAAAAGACGAAGTGAAAGGTAGTCGTGTTAGAATTGTGCAGCCAGGGGAGGAAGTGGATTCCCAATTCGTGACTGAGAAACGTCTAAAGGAATTCGGAAACGAAATAAAGTCCAATATTGGCAAAAAGATAGATATTCTGTCACAAAAACTTGATAAAAGTACGGGAAATACGACAAGAGCAAAGTCACCGATTAGTCCGAGGCAGGACCAGGAAAATGGTGCATTTGGTGGTGCTCGCCCAAAAAGGCAAATTCGGTGCTATTCATGTAACGGCGAAAACCATATTTCGAGGAATTGCCCCAATAAGCAGCCCCAGGGCAATAGGAATAATGGTGTTCGAAATCAGGAAAACTAACTTGTGCCACTGCTGACGGCCTAGTGGTGGAACAAGACAAGTTTTGTAGTGTTAGTAGCATTAAACATGGAATGTCGATTTTGCTGCCTGTTGTAATTAGTAATTTGAGTGCTCAGCTTGTTTTAGATACGGGCGCGTGTGCCAGTATTTTATCAAATGGATTGTATTATAGAATTCCACCTGAAAGACGGCCTGAGCTAAAACCGATTTCAAAATCGTTTAAACTGGAAGTAGCGAATGATAGCATGTTACAAATAGAAGGCATGACGACCTTAGAATTCAAGATAAATTAAAAACGATGCGTTTTCGTGGGATTTTTATATTGCTCCTATACGGGAAGATGGGCTAATAGGGTTGGATTTCTTGCAAGCTAACGAGTATGTGATGGGCGCAAAATCGGGTTTAAGATTGAATAATCGACGATATGAAACAGTAGTGGAAAAAGTGCCGTTGCGAGCTGTTAGGGTATTATGCAAGGAGAACGTTACAGTGCCGGCTGCATCAGAATTCATTCTTGAGGGTGAAGGAAATTATATGTCGCTATGTTCGGACTTTGCATTGATAAGTCCCTGTCAGGATACAGACATGGGTGGTCTAAAATAGGCAATACCTTGGTTAAGACAAATCAAAATGGAGCTAATTTACCAGTTAGGGTAGCAAATGTTTCGAGTGAAAACCTTGTCATTAAACGGGGGACAATCTTAGGCTATATGCAAAGTGTTGACGAGGGTGATATTATGGAGGACAATCCTGTAAATGAAATGTGCCAAAAACGACCAAACATAAGTCGTGTTTCTAAACGAAATAATGTTGACACGTCCTTGTGGTCCAAACCATTAAAGGAGCTTTTCGATAGATCATGTGAAAACCTCACTGAAGATCAGGAAATAAGTTTAATGGAAGTGTTGGATAAATATAAAGAGGTTTTCTCCAGTTCTCCAATGGATTTAGGACGTACCAATGTGGTTCATCATTCGATTCCCACAGGTTCTGCTCGTCCTATAAAAATTCCACCAAGGCGAACGCCGAGGGCATTTGTCGAACAAGAGGAGAAAATTATAAAGGACCAATTGGAGGCCGGGCTTATAAGAGAAAGTAATAGCCCCTGGAGTGCGGCTTTGGTGTTCGTGAAGAAAAAGGATGGAACGGTGAGGCCCTGTGTAGACTATAGACGATTAAATGGTGAAAAAGATGCCTACCCCCTTCCTCGTGTACATGATTGTTTGGATAGTTTAGAGGGAGCACAGTGGTTTTGTAGCATGGATCTTACTCAAGGATTTTTCCAAATACCAGTCAAGGAATCCGACATAGAAAAGACAGCATCTTCTACTAGTAAGGGAGGCCTTTACGAGTATGTTGTTATGCCCATGGGATTGTGTGGGTCGGCGAATACGTTCCAACGTTGTGTTGAGTTGATTTTCAGAGGATTGGAGAACGCTTTTAGTATACATGGATGACATAATATGTTTTGGGTCGACATTTGAGGAAACGTTGCAGAGGCTTGAAGAGGTCTTAAAACGTTTAATGTCTTCGAACTTGAAGCTGAAGGCTACCAAGTGCACTCTGTTTCAGCGTAGTGTCTCTTTCTTGGGATATAGGGCGACGAGCGACGGGATAATGCCAGCAATTGACAAAGTGAAGTACATCCAATCCATTCCTGTGCCGAAAAACCTAACGGAACTTCGTCATTTCCTTGGATACTTGGGGTATTATAGGCGTTTTATACGCAACTTTTCAGAGAGAGCTGCCCCTTTGAATCGATTGATGGAGGCCGGTCAATCATTCATATGGACAGAGGATTGTCAACGAGCATTCGTTGATTTAAGATCAGCATTGTTTGGGGACGAAGTGATGGCGTATCCAAGATTTGATGAAAAGGGTGGCATATTTATTGTGGACTGTGATTCAAGCAATTATGCAGTAGGCGGGTGCCTCTCACAGATGCAATGGTGTGAGCAAAGTCAGAGCGAGGTAGAGAGACCCATAATGTTTGCGAGTAAAACATTGGATAAGAGTCAACGACAATACTGCACAACTAGGAAAGAATTATTAGCTGTCGTTACTTTTGTTCAGCAGTTTAGGCATCTGTTGTTGGGACGGATCTTTGTCATCAGGAGTGACCATTCGAGTTTGCGATGGTTAATGCGATTTAAGTCACCAACAGATCAACTCGCTAGATGGCTAGAAGTGTTATCTCAGTACGACTTTGTATTGTGTCATCGCAAGGGAAGTAAGCACGACAACGCTGATTTTTGGTCGCGAGTTGGTTGCGACCCTTACGAATGTGACTGTTATGACAGGAGTACCATTCTCGAAGAACTTCCTTGTGGAGGGTGCAAAACATGTCGGAAACGTCAGGAACAATGGAGCATTATGGAAGATGTGGATGATGTAGTTCCACTATTTGCTAGGTATGTTGGTGGCCGAGGCATGTCACGGGGGAAAGTGTATCACTCTTGTGTCAACGCTTTCCTAACTCTGATTACCATGCTTTGTTGTGTCGTGGAAATCAGTACATATAGGATAAGGGGAATTATTGCTGGATCCAAGAAGCTTTTCAACAGTGGCGTTGCAAAAGCATCGAGCGTCATTAAATCGGTCTGGTCAAAACGACTGAGACGTTTGAAACCGAGGACGTGCAACGAGAGTCTCACTGAACCACCTGTGTTCCAGTTTAGCTTAGAAAGTGATAGTAAGTCTGATGGAATCATAAGCCAAAGTGACAAAGTTTCGTCGCAAAATGGCAGTATTCTATTGGAGCTGAAAAGATCATTTTTGGCAAGCTATCAACCGGAACAGGTTCAAAAGATGCAAAAGGGACGATCCTGATATTGGGAAATTAATTCAGTGGAAATTGCATTCTGAAGTGAGACCTGGTCGTGATGGGGTGGCTGGAGAGTCGCCGTACGTGAGACATTTGTGGCTATTATGGGATCAGCTCTGTTTCAAGGACGGGATTTTATTCAAACAATGGGTTGCACACAAAGGGACGGAGTCATACCTTCAACTTGTACTGCCTTCAGTTCTGAAGAAACAAGTGTTGGAGTCGGCACATTCGGCTATAAGTTCAGGTCACCTAGGTGTGCAGAAGACAGCTTCGAAAATTCAACGAATGTTTTATTGGTACCAGTGGAAAAACAATGTTGAAGAGTATATCAGGAACTGTACAAAATGTGGGTCACGTAAGCGGCCCGCAAAAACGCCAAAGAGTCCAATGAAGGAGTACACGGTTTCATTTCCCATGGATAGAATAGTCACAGACATCTGCGGGCCTTTTCCTGAAACTGACCGTGGCTCGAAATACATTTTGTGCGTGCAGGACTCTTTTACAAAATTTGTGGAATGTTATGCGATTCCAGACCAGAAAAGCAGTACAGTGGCTAGCAAAATAGTGTTTGAATTCTATGCCCGATACGGCTGTAGTTTGGACATACATTCCGACAGGGGAAGTACTTACATGTCGGAGCTGTTCAATGAGGTATGTCGACTTCTAGAGATAAAGAAGACTTCTACTTCAGGATTTAGGCCACAAGCAAACGGCCAAATTGAAAAATTCAATTCTGTGCTACTTAATATGATCTCTGCTTACGTAGATAAAGATCAGAAAAACTGGGATTTGTACCTTTCGTTGCTTACTATGGGTTACAACTCAACAGTCAATCCCTCGACAGGATATACACCTTGCAAGCTGTTCTTCGGAAGGGAGTTTATTCTGCCAGTTCAGCTACAAATTGGCTGTTTACCCGATAATCCAGGTAAAAACTCGTACAATGAATATACGCAGAATTTGGATTTTAAGTTACAACAGTTCGAGAGCAATTAAAGAAGAACGCTTCACTAGACTGAAGCGTGATTACGACACGAGAATCAGTCAGCACAATTATGAAGTCGGTGACCTTGTTTATTGTGTAGACCTGACAAAATCTGTAGGGCACTGCAAGAAGATTGACCCGAACATTTGGCGGGGACCTTTTGTTATTGTGAGAAAATTTAGTGACTTACTTTTCGAAATACAAGGGAAGCCGGGAACGAGATCAAAATTGTTCACCATGACCGAATAAAGCGTTATTTTTCAAACATCCTACCAGACTGGCTCCATCATAAAACTGGTTCGTTCCCGAAGGCGGAGTGCAAAACCAATACTAAGAGACATGTTCGGAAGAAAGTTCCACTGTTTTCGCCTGAAAAGGGAGCCCCAAAGTCACGGAAAAGGAACAGTGAACAAAACAAGCAGAATAGGAACAAGAATGTAGGAAACAGTGAAAAGTCAGAGCAGGTTCAGGAACCGTTACCACTACGGAGGGGCTTGCGACAACGCAGGCCACCTAAGTTTTTCGGGTTGTAACTGTGTTCGCAGATGACGGCAGCTATCTTTATTCCCGGAATAAAACTTTCACATTTAATGGCGGTTTGGCACTAAATCAAGCAAACTTACATTCACCATGAAATTTGTTACATTTTTTACAAGTCAAAATTTTAACGACATATCATGGTTTTCAGATTATGTAGGGACAAAGCGGGGCGTGGGTCATATAAAAGAGCTTGATCTGGAATCCCCGGGCATTCTACGATTTTCACTTCTCTGAGAAATATTGTTCTAGTGATTCTAATTATAACGTAATGGATACAAGTGTGCGGTCGGACACTCCAGTTCAAGATGAGCGGAGGTTCAACTACTCCCCGGTGTCTGACCCATGGGGAGAGTTCGCCTTAACACAGTCAGGAACGGAGCAGGTGTTAAATAGGCTCAATAGCTTAGAAACTTTGGTGAGGGAACAACATCTAACAACGCGGGAATGTACATCAAAAGCGTTGAGAGAGTGCCTTTGCATCGAACGGAGGATGCATGAAAAGCTGTGTAAGCAGCTGCAGTTAGTGAGCGAAGGCATATCTGCCATAAGGGACAGACATCAGGCAGACCCCGTGTTGATGTCGGGGATTCTCGGACTTGTGAACTCGGCATTATTATACCTCCAAACAACAACACCTGCTACCGCCCCGGTGGTATCGTCAGTAAATATGGGTTTGCTGGACACGAGTGATAGTTCGTCGTCAGTACAACAACAGCAACAACAACCGCAGCAGCAGCTGCAGCAACAACAACAGCAACAACAACAGCAGCAGCTGCAGCAACAACAACAGCAACAACAGCAACAGCAGCAGCAACAACAACAACAGCAATAAAAAAAACAACATTGATTGTAGCTGTGACAGGAATAAATGGGGACGGTTATAAAGATAGTGGAAATTTTAGTTAAAATTTGATTCTAGTTTTATTGGATGCAGTTAGTAATTTAGTGCTTCATGTAGCTTGTGCTTTCATACATGTGTGAATGAGAATTATTGTGTGGATAAAATGAGCGGTTTCATTTAAACCAAGAAATGTTCTAGTGCGGGTTTTCTTCGAGGTCAAATATTGGGAATTAATTGGATTCAAGATGGCGTGTATTCAGTAAAAGGGAGTTTTAAATTTACAAGAAATGAATATGAATAATTGTTTGTTTCAGTCGTAGTGCTTGGATATAGTTATTGTTCTCTACTGTGTGGATATAAATGTGTAGTGTGTGTTATATAGAAATAAGATTGGGAAGTAATACCAAATCTAAGCAGTGATGTTGGGGTTTCACAGTGAGTAAAACAGAACTCCGTGTTATCGGATGTCAAACTCAAGATTCGAAATAACAAGCTATCTTACAACGGAATCCGATGGGTTCTGGAGCATGCCACTGATTGAATTTACTGGCTATACTTTATCAAGATCCTCGTGTGAATGATGGGGAATGAAAGAACATTTGTAAGAAGAATAACTGCGACGCTCGGGTATGGTTAATATATGCTAGGACAATGGTCGAATGAACTAAACTTTTTACAACGAATATCCAGACTAACGTCTGATCGCTTGGAATTATGGTAAAACGTTCCATATGTGATGAGGCACGCGAGTAAAATTCCGGGACATACAATCATTACTCAGTAGTAACCTTGAGTAGAATTGAGACACAATATAACATTCTTGAACTCGGATAACCTGTAATGCGTGGGAAAATTGATCTAAAAGGAACTTATACTCGCTTAGTGTAGCGGCGGAAGGATAACGATACGAACTGTTGGCACTGGGACTTATCTGTAGGAAAATAACGCATGAACTGTGTTCTGAGATCAACGAATAAACTCACGATAAGCTTACGATAAAATCTGGGTATGACGGGCGGTTGGGAGCCGGGGCGATAAGAGGCCGGGATACGTTGCGCTCAAGGGATTTTACACACTTGCAGTTCGGCGGGCGGCCTGACGTGGCTGGCACCGATCTGTGTCGACGTTGGACGAGGCGTACGGGTCGGGGAGCTATGGTGGAAATTACGAAATGACTGTAGTGCCATTCGAATTGAGATATCGATTGCATGCTCATTTCTAAAATACGAAACTTTATTAGTTTAACTTAAACATTTATTAGTTTAACTAAATTAATTGTGGCACCTGTACTGAGCGACTTTGACATTAAAATACCGATATGGTGAACATATGGATAATGCATGCATGCGTGTAAGGGCTGAGTGATGGATATTGCAAGACTTATTTAGAAGGACATTAATGTGAGTTTGTGTGAGGATATGATATCCTATTCAAAGACGATGCCTGTGTTATTTGGACTTAATTCGAACTGATCGACAGGAAGAAAAACCGAGGACGGTTTGGTTTTAAGGGTGGGGGAGTGTTGCAGATTTACCTCACACGTTCATCTGCAATTCTCATTACGCAGTATACATTTCCACTCTAGTTATTAATAGTTTGTTTACAAGCAGTCTGTCTAAAATTAGATTATATTTTAGGATGATCGATTTAGGTTCTAGCTGGCTGCTTCGCTACTTTCACAGTGACTGGTTTCTTTCCTATGCATGAGTGAATGTTCCGGTGTATCTGATCTGGCCAAATACGGGGATCAGTCTCTGTGACGGTTGTGATGCAGAAATATAAATTCGGCTTGCGCGGTTGTCCGGAAGGAGAGAGGAGTGATGTGTGAAAGATGCTTTAGCACGCTTTATAATACTAGGATAATAAAGAAAAATGTTTCATTGTGGCTTCATTATTTCGTTTAAAATGAATGTCTCCTGCGGAGAAGAATAAACTACAAAACAAGAGATTATTCATGCGGTCTTCGCTACCTCAATTTTAATAGCAACTAAATCTTGACGAAGATTTAACAATACAGAGTAGAAAAATCATACGTGGACAAGCTTGTCGCACGGAACCCTCTACACTTCAATTTACTGAGCAACTCATCAGAATTTTATTGACCAAAACCAATTTTTATTTGAAGTTTCATACACTGTCTCACAGTATCTTATAACATGAGATTTGATAGCAGTAAGACAGGAAGTTAATAATTTAGAAAGTTCAGTGGTAGTACAAGAGCTAGAATTTGCAATAAATCTAGCTTTGTATGGTCTTTTGTTAAGCTTAGGTAACCAATATGTCTTGGCCTTCATTGACACAAACAGAAAACTTAACAGGTAAATCGTTTAAGTGGGCATTAACTACAGACACTTCATCAGTATCTGTCTCCAGATAAGCCCTGGTACCATCAAGCTCCTGTTTTAAGGTGTTAACGTAGTGAAGCCTACAGCATTGTTTGCGGCTTTGTCTGCCGGAACCAAGACATACTTTCTATGAAGTTCTTGGATACCCTGCTTCAAATGCCTAAATGACGATTTGGGTTTAGGAGGTAAAAGATTAGTATTTTGTGAATAAAACTTAATACGTTTATCCACGATAGTGAAGATACTTCTTTTCCATTCTTTAAGAGCATTATCCTCAACACCCTCTCGTTTACACCATCGATTACCGAAATCATTTAATGCAGATGCAATCTCCTCTCTACATTTGTCGAAATTAATGTAGGAAGGGACTCTATATTTCGGACCTTTAGAAACCATTTTGCGAATTCTAGAATCCGAAATTATTTTTAAATTTCCAGTAACTATATGTCCGGCTGGTTGATAAACATATTTTGAATCTTTACAATCTCAAGACTTGGGAGTATTAGCATGGATATCAAGATCAGAAACATGTTTATTGAATTCTGATTGGTTTGTTATATTTGTAACAAATAATAGGAGGTTCTGAATTTTGGAAGTAGGTAGGTATAGACTGTATCACTGATTTATCTTGGAATATGCTTGGTAAATCAATAAAGTCAATTCCTTTATTAATGAAAGGAATTTTTATAAAACTTCTAATGTGATTAGCTTCGGAATCGATAAATGGACGAAGGGCATCTTGTTAACAGTGCAGCGTCATACATTTGATGATTTCTATTGTAAAATCTATTAGCCTCTGTGTCCAAGGAACGTAATGCAGCAATAGGTAGAGAACTAAGATAAGACAGCATTGGATGTCGACCGTGAATCCTTAGTTTAACAGCTAAATCATTAAGGGAAATGTTCAATTTCAATGCAGCGCACCGTTTACGTTTGTCATTACCCTTTTTCCGTATACCATGAGATCTAGATTTACGTTTACGGGACTCTGAAAGTGTAAGCACATCAAAATCGGGCATTTTAGAAATGTTGCCTTCATGGTAAATGTTGTCGTTAAATCCCAGTGGAAAGGGTGTTTGCAGTAATTTTATCCATTTAAGTTCAGTTTCAAATCGTTTGATGTTTTTGAATACTACATTTCTCCCTTATTTTCTTAAGAGAGAATTGTACCTGATGTTGAAGACTAAAATTGACTCATGTTATAAAGACTCGTGTTGCAAATAATCCAAAATAATGCAACTGATAGTTTCTTCGAATTTAGCCTAAGGAATCATATTTGACTTGTAAACTAATGTTTCTTCTTTCTTCGATTGTTTCGCCACACCTTATTGCCGATGATTTGATTGCCATCTTGTATTCTGAGTTTCTGGTTCTGACTCTGATTCTCAGTTTCTAAAAACTCTTGTTCTAAAGACCTGAAGGGTTGTGCAGTTACAGATTTCCTTTCCTCAACCATTGCTTGGTCAGATTTTAGTTCTTTTGTCTTCTCATTTGCATCAAGCTGGCATCGTAAACCAGTTTGATTGGTGCAAGGTGGAACCTTGGAATCATTCTGCATCAGTGAAAAATACTGGTATCTTTGCTGCCGATCTATTAGGTCTTCAATCAATAATTTAGCTGCTTTGAGCTCATTTTCAAGCTGCGATACCCGCTCTTCTATGATGCTGTTCTCATTGGCTTGTATTTTCAAGTTATTTGATGTCCTTATCGCGTTAATTCTCAAGTGACCGACAGACTGTGCTATAAATCCATCGTCTGAACTTTCATCACTAGAATAACTCTCCTCCGTTCTCTTAATCTTCTGTGGATGTCGCTTATTCATTCTTGACTGTCTGAAGTTTGCGCCTTTCTGACTCATGTTTGCTCGACAGACAGATGGAAAATGGTCAAATTTTCTACAAATTTCACACTGCACTCCATATGCAGGACAGTTTCTTCCTCTAAGGTGTGCACCAGACAGCCCACAATAACTACATGGTTCTGTTACTTGATCTCTCTTACCGATGTCTGAATCTCTTGATTTCATGTGTCTCCTTCTTGCTGCTACTTTGGCTATCTCATTTCTCCAGGGATCTGCCTTCATATCATGCACCTGCTCAGAAATCGTTTCTATTTGGCTAGCTTCTGGTAGAAAAATTCTTCTAATGTCCATGATTTGGATATACACTTCTGAATCAATGTCTCATTTTCAATTGTCTGAATCATATGTTCCAAAATCATCTCATCGTCGGTGTCTTTAAAGTCGCAGACATGTGCTTTTTCTCTAAGTCTTGTCGCATATGCCTTCATGTTTTCCTTTAATAGTGGTCTCATTTTCATAAACATGTACCGACAATAATGTTTATTCATCTTTGGAATGAAATAATTGTTCAACTTTGTTCGAAGTTTCTCATATTTATTAAGCTTTTTACCTTCGGGATCAGGTAAACTTTTTTCTAGCCGTGAAATTTCCTGACCGCCATAAATGATTAACGCATCTTTTCTATCTGTGGCATCTGTGATTCTGAAAAACCGGAATTCTCTTTCTATGGCTTCCAGCCAATCTTCCCAGGCTTTTCCTGTTGACAGTTGGTCTTCAGTTACCCTGAATGGCAATGCTCTCAATTTTCTGGACTCGGTTATAACAGTAACCGCAGTGTCATTTGCCATATCAAGTTCGTATCTAGTCATCAGTAATTTTCTGTTCTGAATTCAAAATAATATAATATAATGTTCCACTTATCTCTCTTTTTAGTCTTTATCTCAATTTTCTTCTTGCTCTCTGATCCGTCTTGATGTGCCAAATAGCCAGCCTCTATCTATTCTCTTCTACTGCTTCTTCTATTTTCTACTCTCTTCTGCTCTCATCAATTACTTCCTCATGCATCTCTGCTTCTTGTCTGTCCCCACTTTTTTTCAGTTTACCTCGTCGCCAATGTAATAACTTCAAGACTCTATGGGTTTTGGTGTTTAATGTGATTAACAAAGATGGATGACAAAGTGAAGTAACAACACTAACCGACGTCGTGACGTGACGTCGCTGACATCACAATACTTAAGGATACTACACTTGCCTTTGCTTTTTTGTATAATCGATGTTTCTTCTTAAGTTGTTTCCTTATGTTCCTGTTTAACCATGGTAAGTTCTTTTTTGACCTTGAAACTTAGGAAGGAACATGAGTATCAACTGCAGCTAACAGTTTTTCTTTAACATTTCCCCCTGATTTGGCCTGTTGTGAAACACTCTGTGATATTTGTATACAAACCTTCTTTACTTCATCCCAATTTGCTTTCGCGAATTTGTAGATTTTTCTGGGCTTACTGAATGATTAATTTGGTTTAATGTCCGAGTCTGTAATTACCATAGCATGGTCTGAAATTCCTGGGGCGTTGGCCGTAGATTTCATCAAAGAAGAATTTGTTGTGAATACAAGATCTAGCAGGTTTTATTCACGAGTTGGTTTATCATGAATCTGGGTTAAATTAAAGCTGTTCATTCCTGTCTTGAATATTTGGAGGTACAAGTAGGCAAAGATCAGGAAAAGGCGCAATCAGAAAAAGATTCCCACTCCAAAAACCGAGGTGGGAAAAAACCAAACTAACAATCAGGTACTTATACCATGAAACATATCGTAAGCCGAATGAGCAGCTATTTTCCCAATAGGTGGCCACTCAGTTACCTTAACTTAACTAAAAATATGAAAACATACATAAGGCGCCAACAGCACAAAAAATTTTAAACACCAAGACATAAAACAAAAAGAACCACTACAGAAGTATCATGTATCACTACAGATGGACCATGTTTTAGTGACAAGTGTTCCCAGTCAATGTCAGGGCAGTTAAAGTCCCCACAGAGTATAAGATCCTTTGGTTTATTTCCATTCAAAAGTTCTAAAGATTTTTTCAATTCACAAAGGTCTTTCGTGTTCCTTTTGGGCATGTAAAATGAGCCAAAATAGAGTTCTTTTTTCTCTTTCAGTGTAACTTTCGCAAAGTCAATCTCGCAGTCTGTAACAAAATCGACACACTCCACTGCTGTTATGTTGGACTGTACAGCGACAAAAACGCCCCCACCCCGTGAGCTCCTGTCATTTCTGAAGACTGTGTAATTTTCAGGAAAAATTTCAGAATTTTGTATTGCGGTTTTGTTGTACAGTTTTCCAGGTTTTTTTCCATCGTAGCCAAGATTCAGTTCCACAAATAATGTCCGGTTTGAAATATTCCAGGGCTGCCTTAAATTCTGCATTGTTTTCTTTCACACTACGACAGTTCACATTTAGGATTCTTAAATTTTGTTTCTTTGGGAGTTCATATGGACATTCACTCATCGTTGTGTTGGAGAGTTTGGCACTGGTCGTCCTTTTGGAATTTTGAGAGTTTTCTGTTTTTGGACTACTTGTATGAAGTGGGCTAAATCCATGTTTTGAGTGAAAAGAGTCTAATGTTGTTTCATTGTTTAGCTGGCTCAATGGAAAAATGTATTTGATATTTGCAGTTCAAAACTATGGAAGGTAAAGCTGTCACAATTTAGACTGTAACATTTGCAACATTTCCAGACTACATTTGAGCGTTCCAATAAGTTGAAGTCTTCTGAACAGAGTGAGATACAAGATTTATGGTGCCACAGTTCAAATTCATCACATGCCACCCCCTCCTCCTGGGACCAAGTCACAGGATATTCACAAAGCCCACAAGGCCATTTAGTCTCAGGCCCTGTGTTAATTTCTATATCTCCTGACAATAACAGTAATAGTGTCAACAGGGTGCTGTTTTTATATGATTTTGACACATATTCAAATGGTCTAAATTTAAGTGAAAGTTCCTCAAAGTGTAAAGTCCAACTTTGTAGGATTCAAGTGAAGAAATATCTTTCTTGTGTCCATTATTATTTCCAATGTAATACGGAAGGCATAAGATACAGAGTATGCCTATGGTACATTGTAGGTTTGACTTTGACTTTTGTAATTTCCGGGAATTCAAGATGGCGGCCATTGTAAATTGCTGGGTGGGGTATGGTACCTGCTTAGCTGGCGAGGAAAGGTTTAGCACTGCATCATTTTAACACAATTTTTGACATCCATTTAAATGAAGACTCATGAATTATAAACAATGAAAGTTTCTGAGGCTGTAGGCGTTTAAAATCCTCTTCGTTGTCTCCCAAAAATGAGATTCACGCGAGAAATTTTCTTCAGCTTTGATTTTCGCGACTTTTCCACTTCGCGTGTGCATAAGGATAAGCTCTAACGAGGTGATGATCAGAAATTGATCGACTCAGCATCAGAAGGTATATAAAGAGCTTTTGGGCTAAGATTTTCTCTTCAAAATTTAAAGGGTGAAATGACCTGCCCCCAGAGCAACAAAACGATCAAGGACAGAAAGACCCGGATCTGACCTTGACGATACGACCCGGAATCGGACCTACACATAAACCGATGACGTCAGATTTTTTTTTCACAAGTACCTGCCGGAAATGGAAATAATTGGCGATGGATCAAAACAATGATCTGTCAATTTTTCAAAGATTTTTGTCGGAATTTTGTGAAAAACTTAAAGACAGATCAGAAAACGATAATGTAGTACCGGTTCGTTATTCAAACAGTCGAATAACCCCTGAGGAATTGGAAGGAGAGTGTTTAGAATGGTGCTCTCACTTCCTGTCAACCAGGTAAACAGTAAAGTTCTGAATCTGAATAGTTTACTGGTGACACGCCAAATGACATTATTTCACCAGTGGGTTCGGATGGGGGAGAAATTAGTCTCTTGAACGCACGAGTGAGGCGAAGTTGTTTGCACAACAAACTAGTTTTCAGCTTCAAATTCCCATTAAATCTAGATATACCCACCTTACAGATAGAAGCCTCTGTGGTGCAGTGGCTATGTCACTGGCCTTGTAAACCAGGGGTCGCAGGTTCGATCCTGGGCTTCTCCAGTCTGTCGGATGGGACTATAAGGCCTAAAAAAAAAAATGTTATGTTTCCGATTTCATCATAAATTTAGCATAGGGTCGGTAGGTAGGCTTTTTTTTTTTTTTTTTTTTTTTTTTTTTTCCTTGGAAAATCGGGATCGGTAGGTATTTTTTTTTTTTTTTTTTTTTGACCGGACTTTCTTCTTACCGCACATTTGACTCCAAATCGGAAACCTTTACACCGAGGATGGCCGTCTTAGTATAACAGGGATAACGGGACATTGTGCCGCAAGGCTTTTATTACATTTGAAGCAGGTATGTGGCTACATTTGTCGAAATAAATGGCGACTAATGTGCTTGGTCGTGTAAACACACTACACTGTAGCCATGTTGTTGTTCTTGATCGTAATTGTTAAAGACCGAAAATATCCGAAAATCGGCGCGGACAAATTCTCGTAACGAAATGGTTTTGACTTTTGATAAAAACCGGAATCGTTGAAAGGGTCGGTCGCCGACTTTTTTTTTTTTTCTGAGCGCTAAAAAAGTTGCAGTCGGCGCAGATTTTGACCAGTCGGTCGGGAAAACGGAAACATAACATTTTTTTTTAAGCCTAAACCGAGGTCTCGTCTCCATATGACCTTAGCTGTTGGTGGGACGTTAAACCCAAATCAACCAACCAACCACCTTACAGATATCAAGGACACTCTATCGAGAGGACGACACACTCTGATTATTTTGCCCTTTATCTGCTGTGACATGATTTTGGACCGAAACGACCCGTTGCCCTGCGTGATCCTGCAAACGAGCGGTAGTTTCAAAATTAGAATTAACTGAAGGGAATTATCTTCTCTGAGCCAGTAAGTAGAACCTTTTAACAATTAAATCCATTTACCAGATTAAAGGCCTTTTAATTATCTTTCATCTGACATATTTATCTTTCCCCTAATTATCACATTACAGGTAATTTTAGTGGTTTCTTTACCCTTATTTTGTTTCTATTTTTGACCTTAAAATGGCGTCATGGCGACCAATTTTCACACAGTCGTCATAAATCGGAACCGATTACTTCGATATAAGCTGCGTGCTATTAGTAAGTATAATATTTATGAAAAGCAGATACATCAAAGTTTCGGAAAATTTATATAAGAGTTTTATATTTTGAAATGTGTAGTAGTAAACTTATTCGAAATTACAAAGTCCGCGTGACAAAATGGTGGACCGTTTTTAGAAAACGAAAATCAATGGTGGCGCTTTTGGAACACTTTACAACTTTATTTGAGCTTTCTACCAATAATTATTTTGTTTACTTTGTATGTTAAAGACCAATCTTATGCAAAACCTAAGTTCAAGCTATAATGTCAGTTTGTCAGGACGATTTTTTCCGGGAAATTTACGGCTCATAAATTTGTTTTAGGGGTTTCTTTTTCCTACGTTTTTTCCTAAATTGAAAGGTTTTTGTTTAAAAATTGGTTCTAAAACTGTCTGTTATGATGATGGTAGACTTTGTGCACTTAATTTTCTTTATTTATCGATTTGAATGCAACCAATCTTTGGAGTTATTTAATAAAAACTCGAACAGGTATGATTTATCTTATTTCAAAATGGCGACAATATCGACTGCTGCGGCTTAGCGGACAGGTAAAAGTGGCATAGTACATAGTCAATATTTCATGAGCGATTTCCATTGAGTGTGTCGTCCTCTCGATAGAGTGTCCTTGCAGATATGTTGATTTTTATCAGCTATGACAATATATGCATGATGGTCATGCTGACAAATTCTCCTTTCGGCATGACACAGATATGGTCTGGCCAAGTGGCACTGCCAGCACAATAGGTAAATCAATTCTTGCATGTTGAATATTTAAACATTGTTATCAGTGGAATTGACAAATGCATATTTATACCCCCGGCATTTATGCCGACGGGTATATAGTTTTCGCTTTTCCGTTCGTCCGTTCGTATGTTCGTTCGTTCGTTAGTTCGTTTCTTCGTTCGTAATTCCGGAACGTTCGTAGAATTTATGTCAAAGTTTTGGTTAAAGTTTCTCTAGAGGTGTATATCTCATGAACCAATGGTCAGAAACTATTCATATTTGGACCATAGGTACCCTATAGGGTTTGCTTTGTTTCCATGACTTCAGACCCCAGGGTCCATGCCCGGGGGTGGGGCTGGAGGTCAAAATCTAGGTCACCTATAAAATGTGCTGTTTACAATGTTAATGTTTCTTCTCTTAAGTTCATATCTTAACAAACAATCATAGGAATGTATTCTTATATAGTTAATAGATACCCTTTAGGGTTTGCTTTCATATTCAATGTCACCAAATCCTGGTTACCGTCCCCAGGGGTGGGGCTAGAGGTCAAACTGTAGGACACATTTTTATATGATATATACCATGATAAACTTTCTGTAAGTCTGTTTTCTTGACATCCACTAAGTCTTGCCAGAACGCATTCATACTTAGACCATAGGTACCATGTAAGATTCAGACTCTAGGGTCATTTCAATCTAGGACTGAGGACCTGACCCAAAATGTCCGCGCTTATGTCCTAGATTGGGTATACACGTCAGCTCTGTATACCGCTCTAAAATAGATCTGTCATTCTAAAACTACACTTCCCCATGTTTGTATGTAAAGTACTTTACACTGCTTATTTCTAAAATGTACTTGATGAGGGTGCTGTCTTTTGTTGGCGATGTGAGGTTCAATGTCAGGGGTGAGCATGTGCCGGGTTGTTTAGGTAGGGGGTAGGGAAGGGGGCTTGGTGGTTTCTAAAATGTACTTGATAAGGGTACTGTTTTTCGTTGGTGATGTGAGGTTCAATGTCAGGGGTGAGCATGTGCCAGGTTGTTTAGGTAGGCGGTAGGGAAGGGGGCTTGGTGGCTATCAGCCGGGGGTATACGTGCCTCTCAAGGCACTTTTTCTAGTTTTATTATACCATCAAGCTTCAATACTTAGATTAACTATTGAATGAAGTATATTGATCCTTGATAATGTTATTTGTGTCATGGGCAAAAAAAAGAATGTGGCCCGACTGGGACTTGAACCCAGGGCCTCTCATTTACAGTGCAAGCACTCTACCAGCTTAGCTACAGAGCCACATGATCAACCGTTTTATTTGGCATTTCACCACTAAACTATTCAGATTCTAGATAATTTATAATAATGTTCAGTTTAATCACAATTATTTCAGAAAATGTCCAGTTATTCTTACGACTGCACTAGCCCATGAAACATATCTACGTGTCTCGTCATGTAACCTGAATGAAGCTCTCGTGGAGTTTGCGAGTGAGAAAGAAGGTTCTAGTGGTGACAGTGTAGACTCAAACAGAGATGGGGACGGACAAGAGACTTCGGAAAAAAACCAAGGTACTGTCTGGTTTACTGAGTTATGGCTTTAGTTAATGTCCCAGTTTGCAATTTCTCTGCTTCAGTCATGTTGGGAAGGAGCCACCACTTCCTGGGTACAAATTAATTGAGCCGTAATAGGAAAAAATTTTGCCTATGCAAAAACAAAGGCACAGATCAGCTTCGCAGAGTAACTGCGAAGCTGATCAGTGCCTTTGTTTTCGCTTCTCAGATAGTACAAATCCTCTTCTGCCTCAATTCGAAATTTCAAGCTTCTAGCCATCTTCTCTAGCTGCACAGGCCAGTTTGTGTCGGACTTAGTCGGAACCCCGGAAGACTGGTTTTCTCGCGTCACAGCTCATGTGAGTGACATTTGAAAAAAATGGATACCAAAATTTTACTTCTTTATTGTTCGTTCAGTTTTAAATTTGATAGAATGTTCTGTTTATTTAAGAGTACAATGCTGAGCAGCTGCACAAGTTTGTTCTGGCCACTCTGGAGACAGTGTGTAAACTATGGGCGGAAGACTTGCCCCCTATACCTATGCCCAACTGGCTCCTAGACATCATTATGATTGAGTTGTTTGCCTTTGTAGGGTACAATGCTGAGCAGCTGCATAAGTTCGTTCTGTCGACCCTGGAGACTGTATGTAAGCTCTGGGCGGAGGACCTGCCCCCTATTCCCACGCCAAACAGGCTGCTAGAGATGTCATTCCAAGCCATAAAGAATACACGGAGGAAGATGGAGGACAGTCACACAGTTGTTCATGATTTTAATACTCTCTTTGGTAAACAGGTAAGTCGGTAAGATAAGTGTCCATGAAGACTGTTCAGCATCACAACACAACCACACAAGCCAAGATGAGAGAAAATCGGTCATTGGGGTTTCCAACCAGGTCTGACACAAATCGAGCTGTACAAGCACAGAAGATGGCTAGGGGCTGAAAATTTCAGATTTAGGAAGAAGAAAAATTGTACTATCTGTGTAGCAAAACAAAGGCGCTGATCAGCTTCACAGTTACTGCAAAGCTGATACGTGTCTTTGTTTTCACAAAGGCAAAAATCCGGTTTTCTCATGATGCGGCTCACTCTATTAGTATAATTTTAGTATAACAGGGCCATATCATGGTTTCAAAATAATTTTGCATAAGTTGTAATTGTTAAAGAACTGATATATTGACATCCTCTAAAACGGAATAAGCAACAAGGACAACTAGGGCAAAGTAGTATCTATACTCTATATGTTCTTTTTACAACTGAGGGAGAGGTGAAAATGTATAGAATACCAAAGCTAAAATTCAAACTTCTTTCAAAATATCTTAAAGCCAGAGGAAACTACTCCTTAAATTACATGACTATCTTTGGTTAAACTTTTCTGTTGGTTTGAAGGCTGAGTTTGACTGAAATGCTGACATCCTTTATATCTATGTTTCAGGCTGAACCAGACCAGAGTTTCTACGCCGTGTTTGACGGTCATGCTGGTACAGAAGCTGCGGTATTTGCCTCTAAACACCTCCACTGTCTACTCGCACACAAGTGTCACCTCGAGTCAGACCCTGCAGAGGCTATGAAGACGGCTTTTAAACTCACTGACGAAGCTTTCATTAGGAAAGCCAAGAGAGAGGTTAGTCATTTATTGCAACTAAGACTAAAATATCATGGCTGTCAAAATAGTTGTAGAAGGGTCATTGTGGTGAAGCCACTCTTCCTGTAAAACAAGTTGTGAGTTCCAGCTTGGGCTTATCTGTCTTTTGGATGTGACGTTGGAGGTTATGTTAATGTCTCTATATGGGGTTAGCTTCCAGTAGGCCAGAAAGCACGAAATGAACCAACCAACATAATCATATGACTTTATGTTTCAGCTTGTTTGTATTTTTACATGCAGGAGATAGAGAGACAAAATGTGTGATACCCCCTAAAACTAAATAAAATGCTTTGGGTCAGGGGTAGAAAATTAGGCTGAAACACACACCATTTTGGGCCTAAACAGGTTAGCTAATTCTCATATTAAGAGACTGCTATATTCACTGGCATGATTAGGAGACATTATGCAAAAATTAAATTTTAATGCATTTTTATGCCCCCAACTTCGAAGTTGAGGGGGCATATTGGTTTGGGTCTGGCTGTCCAGTCCAGTCTGTGATGCGCGAGTAACACTTAGCACTCGGTCAGGAACCGTTGGAGCTAGGATCTTGAAATTTGGTATGTAGTTTGTATATGAAAATTAAGAGGACCAGTATTTTTTCTTTCAGGTAAATTCAAGGGGCTAGGGGCCAATTCTGTGAGAGTTATTTCCCTTTTTAATTCTTGATAAAGTGAATAGATAGTGGCTACCTTGTGTGCGCAACTCCTCCTACAGTTTTATTCCGATTCTCCTGAAACTTTACAGATGTTGTGACCATGCTTTGAAGATATGCATGTGGTTTGGATATAATCCTCAGATTAATTTTTGTCACTTTTTTTGCAATTTGAACTTAGCCATTTTTCGGGCATTTTCACAATGAAAGTGAATGGGCAGTGGGTACCTTGTGTGCGCAACTCCTCCTACAGTTTTATTCCGATTCTTTTGAAACTTTACAGATGTTGTGACCATGCTTTGAAGATATGCATGTGGTTTGGATATAATCCTCAGATTATCTTTTGTCACTTTTTTCACATTTTGAACTTAGCCATTTTTCAGGCATTTTCACAATGAAAGTGAATGGGCAGTGGGTACCTTGTGTGCGCAACTCCTCTTACATTTTCATGCCAATTCATTTAAAACTTTACATATGTTATGGGCATGGTCTGAAGATATGCATGTGGTTTGGATATAATTCTTGGATTATTTTTTGTCATTTTTTTTATAATTTGAACTTAGTCATTTTTTCGGGCATTTTAGTGAATGAATAGAGGGTACCTTGTACTCCTCCTACAATTTAATACCGATACTTTTGAAACTTTGAAGACATTGTGACCATGCTTTGAAGATATGCATGTGCTTGGGATATACTCCTCAGATTAATTTTTGTCACTTTTTTTTTACAATTTGAACTTAGTCCTTTTTTTTTGACATTTTTACATCTTGAAAGTGACTTACCAGTTGGGGGCATAGTGTTTCATAAACACATTTTCTAGTTTTTTTTTGTTTGTTTTTTTTTTTTGCAGAAACTCCGCAGTGGCACCACTGGTGTAACAGCTCTAGTCAGAGGCAACAAACTATATCTGTCATGGTTAGGTGATTCACAGGCCGTTCTAGTCAGGGATGGACGTGTTGTGTCCTCCATGGAACCTCATAAACCAGACAGACAGGTATGTAGGTGATTCACAGGCTGTTCTAGTCAGGGATGGACGAGTTGTGACCTCCATGGAACCTCATAAACCAGACAGACAGGTATGTAGGTGATTCACAGGCTGTTCTAGTCAGGGATGGACGTGTTGTGTCCTCCATGGAACCTCATAAACCAGACAGACAGGTATGTAGGTGATTCACAGGCTGTTCTAGTCAGGGATGGACGAGTTGTGACCTCCATGGAACCTCATAAACCAGACAGACAGGTATGTAGGTGATTCACAGGCTGTTCTAGTCAGGGATGGACGAGTTGTGACCTCCATGGAACCTCATAAACCAGACAGACAGGTATGTAGGTGATTCACAGGCCGTTCTAGTCAGGGATGGACGTGTGGTTGCCTCCATGGAACCACATAAACCTGATAGACAGGTACACTTCCTTTGCACTACTTCCTTGTAATCACCAGGCCCAGAGGTTATAAAAAAATTTTCATGCTCAACTCAGCTGAGACTTTAATTTATCCTGCTCAAAAATGTTAAAATGCCAATTGTTGGCATTTTAACATTAATCAGAAGGGTAAATTACTTGTTCTTGAGTTTTGTACTTGAATTATCCACTTATTTTTACTATTTCAGCATTTATTTGCGATTGAAATTTCATGTTCAGCTGAGCTGAACTTGAAAAAAAGTTTTATAACCTCGATTGCAGATCCCAGAGCTCTCCAATATACAACACTAACAATTATTATCAATTCTGATTGGATATTGCTTCAGTGATGAAAGTTACCTGTAGAACTTGGACAGTTCTTATGAGCAGATCAAAATTACAGGTATTCCAGCCTGGGCCATTAGTGAAGCCACACCCACTAAAATCTCAACAGGTAATCCTAGGTAATAAAACTCTGGCCGGGTGGTGACATAGTTGCCCATTAAGTAAACCATAGTAGGTATGTCATTTTGCTTGACTTTGCTTCCGAGCATCATGTGTTTTCTTAAAAACTACTTATATAATAAATGAGGTATAGCTCGGCAAATGGGTCACTGTATGGGCGGCAACTTTAATATTCATATCTGGGCGTGGTCGGCTAGTCCATCTGTTGAAGTAGGGAGATAATAGAAAAGTCGAATTCAGTCAGCCTAGAGCGCTGTCACATATTTTACCGTTAAAGATCAGCTACCTATTTTGTCCAGTCCAGTAAACTAGACAAACTCGGATTTTCATTCTAACGGACAACATGTGAATTGAGTCTTTCAACTGTATACCTTTAGCTTTTACCTAGGTCAAAAGTAGACCATACCCAATAACGTATTCATAAGGTAACGCCCATACAGTGACCTATTTGCCGAGCTATAATTATCAAATGTACACAAAATACTACTGTTATCATGGTCTTGTTTTAATCATTTCTTGAAACCTTTCTTTTTCTAGGATGAACGTGACAGGATAGAGTCCCAGGGAGGTTTTGTTATGTTGATGGGAGATCTGTGGAGGGTTGGGGGCAATATAGCAGTATCTAGAGCAATAGGTATAAATGAGCCACGACATGAGAAAATGGGTCTCCGCGATTTCTGACTGGATCTGACATAAACCGGCCTGTGCACCTACAGAAGATGACTAGAAGCTTGAAATTTCGGATTTAAGGAGAAGAGGGATCGTACTATCTGTGTAGCGAAAACAAAGGTGCTGATCAGCTGTGCAGTTATTGCACAGCTGATCTGTGCCTTTGTTTTCACATACGCAAAAGTCTGGTTTTCTCATGATGCGGTTCAAATGATTTTGCAGATTTCATTCAGTTTTACATCCCTTTAAGATCAGTTTATGTATATGAGGTGGGTTAGTTGGTCGGTTGGATGAAATCAGGAATTATGTAAGAGAAAAAACCTGACACATCTGTGTTTTGGGAGTACTGTGCAGAATAAACATAAAATTCAAGACTCTTACAGGCTAGACAAATGTGTGTCAGGAATCATTGAGGCTACATTCAAAGTCAGCTGTTGAAGATATTCCTTTATTTTTTTGATCTTAATTATGAAGAATTTATTGGCAGGTTATTTTGTGATTTTGGGCACTTACCCATTTGGGCCCTAAGAAATAGATGGGCTTGTGCCTCCAGGCAAAGCTTTCAATGGAATGACCGACCACCTGATTACTGGTTAACTGCTTACAGGGAATAACTTACAGGGTGACTAGGGAGAAATAGTCTCCCTAAATGAACAAACTTCTCACTATTTTCAGCAGGGGGGGTGGGATGGGGGGGAAGGTTGCGGGGAGTGAAAATGTATAGAATATATATAGGCAAACCTGACATTCAGGTCCAAACTTGTCTCAAATTTTCTTTGGGAGAGAAGAAAATTCTCCCTAAACTTCTCGGCTAGGTTGAACCCTGTAGCTTAGAAGATCTATTTGCCCAGAAAGTGGTTTAGTCAAACCATTCATACATATAAGCCTTAGTTGCTCACTTGCTTGAATATAGTTGAAGCATATTTCATGTCATGACATAAAATGGAGGCGGCATAGCTGTTGACTTGGGTGTAAACTTACAAATCAAATGAACAAATCAAATTTCACATCACGAAAACATGTCCATGTAATGTTTACCCCCTTGAACCCCACTTGTACATACCAAAACTGGGGTTTGCAGGGGTATACCTATTTTTCTTATTTTTGCTACAAAACATAGATTGTGGGTACTCATTAGAACCGCCTCGCCGAGGCGGTTCTAATGTGTACCCACAATCTATGTTTTGGAGCAAAAATAAGAAAAATAGGTATACCCATGCATACCCCAGTTTTACTATGTAAAAGTGGGGCTCAAGGGGGTATACATTACACGGACATGTTTTCCTGATGAACTGTTCAAGTAAAATGAACAAATCAAATTTCATGTTTTTTTCAGGTGATGCCAATTATAAGCCGTTCATCTGTAGTGATGCTGAGGTCATTTCCCTTGACCTAGATGGCACAGAAGATTATCTTGTGTTAGCCTGTGACGGAGCTTGGGACACCATCTTGCCTGATGATCTTCCTTCACTAGTGTATAATCACCTTATCGCCAACAACATGGATCGCTCAACAGTCGCTAACATGATCGTACAGACTGCTAAAAATAACGGCTCAACAGATAACATATCAGTGATAGTAGTATTTTTCAGGGAAAATATTTCCGAGCCAAAGGCTGTTGACTTGTTCAATTTTGGCGGATTTTCTCAGGGAGAAGAAAACAATGAAGAGTTTGGCAGGGGAGATAATGGCAAGGGAGACAAGAAGTTTGATGATTCTAAGGGAGGTAATCAGAATACAAAAACAGGGAATAATGGTGATAATTTTGATGGCAGTAAAAACAAGGATAACGAAACAGAAAATATGGATGATTTTGGAGAAGTAGTAGACGAAAACGGCCAAACTGATTATTTTTCCAACTTCAAGGGGCCTATGTCGTGTGATGTGGATCTTGACTATTATGGGATATTAGATTCCAGGTTTGTAGAAGTACCGAGAGATCCCTCAACATACGGAATCCCAAACTCATCAGAACTTCTAAAAAACATTGCGGTGTCTATGTATTCAAAAGCGTATGAGTCCAGTCCAATTTATCAGCCAATGAGAGACACTGAAGATGAGAATATGACATTACATTATGGGGATGAAAACTTGAGAAATTATGGAGATGAAAACTTAAGACAACATATTTATGGGGACGAGAACTTGAGGCAACATTATTATATTCCTTCTATGCCTAAACCCAAGATGGTGCTAGCGAACAATAAAAAGTCAGTTAAACGAGTGAAACAAGAAGGCGCACCACTGAAGACTTACAATAAGAAAGGTTTGGCAACGTCTCCAGTGTGTTGGGCTTTCACTGGCAAGAACAAGGCCTCAGTGCAGAATCATAGATTAAACCAGGCTGCCAAAACTGGTATTAGGGGATCGCTGAGTTTAGGGGAACTGAAATCAAATTCCTTGTCGTCGTTTGACAGGAACCCCAAACTGGTCCAGTCGTGGCCGTCCAATGCCATGCTAACGAATACAGAGAAAGAAAATCCTGTAAATACCATGGGAAACTTCTTTCTATCCCAGGGAAAATATAATGAGTCGATTCCCGGCACGAATCATAATAGAAACATTCAGACCACATCGCTAGGGCAACCATCACAGACTGTGTTTGGTAATAAGACAAAATCACAGGTAGAGTCGAAGAAGTTTTATCCCACATGGAGGCCTAGGAAACCACTGAAACCAATAACAACAGTGGTGTATGATGCTCCGCCTACTCCATTTATGAATCATAAATTATAGTTGTTATTACAATGCAGGGCCCAGTTGTTCAAAACTAATGACGTCGTTAGTTAACGTTTCGTTAAAATTTCAAACATGAATATTACAAATACACTGTTATTTTTTGTTGAAAAAATAACTGTGTATTTGTTACTTTAGCTGATATTTGCTTAACAAATTTATGTCTTAACGATATCGTTAAGCTAACGATGCTTTGAACAACTGGGTCCAGATTGTCAGATACAATGGGGGTAACATGGGATGGTTTTTGGTGGATCATTTTCTACTGCACAATGTGAAGACTATATGAGCTGCGACACTAGAGAACCGGTTTTCGTGGTTTCCTGCCAGGTCCGACACAAAAAGATCTGTACAGTCACAGAAGCAGGATAGAAGCTTGAAATTTCTGATTTAAGAAGAAAAGAAATTGTACTATAAGAAGAAGAGAAATTGTACTATCTGTGTCACGAAAACAATGGTGTTGATCAGCTTCGCAGTTACTGGCATAAAAAATCAGGTTTTCTCATGATGCCGCTCATATTTCACCAACCTTTTTCTGGAATATCAGTGATGACCATGAAACATGCACAAAATCAAAAAGAAAAAAAAATCACTCATTGCAAGAGCAAATTCAAAATACTACAGCTGTCCACCTAATACTGTCCTATGTTGCATCCCTTGCCCTAATGGTGGTTTAGGTGGTTTATTACAAATTCTAGTGCTAAGGTCTAGCCCAATAAGAGCAAATTATAGTGCTATTAGATGAAAACCATTAACAATACTGGCGTATTTTGATTTACATACAAATAAAGAGCGTATAATATTGAAGCACAAATTTGTGGATTGATTTTAAATAACAAATTTAATTGCTATTAATGAATTTTATGGTTTATTTATAAGTAAGAAATCCTAGTGAATGAATAGTATCACAGTCTAGTGCTAATGTATAATCCAATGATAAGCATTATAAGTTACAACTTGTAGTGCAGTGTCAAAAACTATGACAAGTAAAGTTAAATACATGTATAGTGCTAATGTTAATACATGTAGTTAAAAACTTAATATCTGATAACTGATCCACCTATGTGCAATAGAATAATAGATAACAATACATAAAACATGAAATCATCCAAGAAAAACTAGACAATGATCAGATTAATAGCCTAATATGCAATCCAATCTCAACATATTTGTTAGATTTAATCATTTCTTTTTTTCATGATTAATATCCTTTAGCAGCTGCTAATTGCTGGTTACAGCCAGTTCCATGAATTATTTGAGCTACCTCGTGGGAAAACCAACAATGTGGTTTCCGAACAGGTCCGACACAAACCGGCCTGTACAAGCACAGACAAGAGCTAGAAACTTGAAATTTCGGATTTAAGTAGAAGAGGAACTGTACTATCTGAGTAGCGAAAACAAAGGCGCTGATCAGCTTCGCGGTTACGGCGAAGCTGATCTGCGCCTTTGGTTTTGCATATGCAGATTGTTGGTTTTCCCATGAGGCGGCTCAATTTTGTTTCAAAATAATCCTCATATAACATTATATTCAGGTCTGTTATTTTACGTGTTCGCATTTGTTAAGGCTTTAATTTTACCAATTTTATCGTTGTTAATGCATCTTTTGATATTAATTTTTGGCAAATATTGTGTTAATTGTTTTGGACATGGCCCTGTTAAATATAGAAATGAAGTTTGTTAATGCTTTTAATGGGGTGTGAAAGCTTGATTGACAGTGGTTTGATTTGAGCCGCCTCGTGGGAAAACCAACAATGTGGTTTCCGAACAGGTCCGACACAAACCGGGCTGTACAAGCACAGAAGCAGGCTAGAAGCTTGAAATTTTGGAGTTAAGTAGAGGAGGAATTGAACTATCCGAGTAGCGAAAACAAAGGCGCTGATCAGCTTCGCGGTTCTGCGCCTTTGTTTTCGCCTATGCAGATTGTTGGTTTTCCCATGAGGCGGCTCATTTGTTACAAAGAAGTCCTGGCATTGATTCTTACGTCCCGCACATTTCTTTCTTGAAGATTTTGTCATGAAAATATTTCTAAGGGCATGCATTTTCTTCCACTGAAAAGAACTTTGTCCGCCACCAATGAAATGAATTTACACTAAATGAGGCGTCTCGTGGGAAAACCAACAATGTGCTTTCCGAACAGGTCTGACACAAAACGGGCTGTATAGCTACAGAAGCTGGCTAGAAGCTTGAAATTTTGGAGTTAAGTAGAGGAGAAATTGTACTATCCGAGTAGCGAAAACAATGGCGCTGATCAGCTTTGCGGTTACCGTGAAGCTGATCTGCGCCTTTGTTTTCGCTTATGCAGATTGTTGGTTTTCCCATGGGGCGGCTCAGATATTTGTAACCTGTGTCTGGAAGGCTTGCCTAGGAGCTGTGTAGATGGATAACTGACGGTATGTGTCCTGATATGACAAACCATTAGATCAACCATTAAGCTTTGCAACAATTTTCTATGAAATGTTGTGTTTTTTGAAAGAGGGCTACAAAGATTGTATTATCAATATCAATAACTGAGCCATATCACAAGAAAAATGGGTCAGACACAGACCGAGCTGTGCAGTCACAGAAGAAGGCTAGAAGAGTGAAATTTCTGATTTACTAAGCAGAGGGATAGTACTTTCTGTAAAGCGAAAAGAAATGCCCTGATCAGCTGTGCAGTTTTATAATTTGAGCCTTCCCATGGGAAAACCAACAATTCTGCATAGGCGAAAACAAAGGCGCAGATCAGCTTCGCGGTAACCGCGAAGCTGATCATCGCCTTTGTTTTCGCTACTCGGATAGTACAATTCCACTACTTTCTAAATCCAAAATTTCAAGCTTCTAGCTCTTTTCTGTGCATGTACATGCCGGTTTGTGTCGGACCTGTTCGGAAACCACATTGTTGGTTTTCCCACGAGGCGGCTCATTTATCCAAAGATGTTGTTATGAGGTCCACGATTTTTGTTAGATTGTTATTGAGCCGCTTTAATGTACTGACCACCAAACCATTATTAAAACTTGCCCATGCAATTTACAGAGATTTTTTCAGCTTTAAAATATTTAAAATTTCATTAGACATTTTTTGATATTTTTCTTATTTTTGCTGAAAACATAGATTGTAGGTACTCATTAGAACAGCCTCGGCGAGGCGGTTCTAATGAGTACCCACAATCTATGTTTTGGAGCAAAAACAAGAAAAATAGGTATACCCCTGCATACCCCACTTTTGCTATATAAAAGTGGGGTTCAAGGGGGTATACATTACATGGACATATTTTCGTGATGCTGTGGATTGTTATTGTATCCAAGGAGTTTTGATTTTATTTGTGTCGAGTTCATGTGAAGACCTAAGACTTTTATGCTACTTTTTTCCTTCAGAAATCATACCGAATGTATTTGTATAGGGAAAACAGTTTTTTTAATTTGATACACAAATTTTTTTATAAGAAAAAAAATGTTTGTATGTTTGGTACACAGGTTTTGTATTTGATACAGACAGCAGACTTGTATGTTTTTAAGGCAGTAAAAAATAACATTTTATATGTTATTTGCAGTTAACAGGCTTTATATGTTTTCTACAAAAATTGCCTTATATGTTTGATACAGAAAGCAAGTTTTGCTTGTTTGATACAAAATATTTGACACTGAAAAAAAGTTTAGTGCAGAAAAAAGGCTTTGTGGGTCTGATACAAAAACAAGCTTTGTATGTTTAGTCAATAAAAAAAGTTTTGCATGTTTGAAAAAGAAAATTGGGTTTGCATACTTCATAGAGACAACAGGTTTTGTTTGTTTGATATTCAAATTTTGGATACAGAAAAAGTCAGAAAGAATTAAGTATGTTTGATGCAGAAAACTAGGTTTTGTTTGTGTGGTACAGAAACAGGTTTTGTAGTTTTTTTTTACAGAAAACAGATTTTTTCATACAAAATGTTTTGAATGTTTTTGGTGCAGAGACTATGTTATATATGTTCAAAACAGGTGAACATGTTTAAGTATATTTGACATAAAAGGAAAGACAAAGAAAACACAATTTTTGTATATTTTATACAGAAAACAAATTTTGTATGTTTGATACAGTTAACAGTTTTGTATGCTTGACATAAAACAGAGGCCAACACAGCATCTTATATACCCTAGTCCTTTGAGTATTAACCTTGTGCATATTTGTATGTTTGATTTGAGGTTTAACGTTCCAGTCAACATTTTTCAGTCATATAGGGACAGAGCCATCATTTCCTGGGTATTTACCACTACTGTGAAGTTAGTGTCTTACTCAAGCACTCAACACAGCACTCAAAGTGAGGACTGAACCCAGGACCTCTGGAATAGTCTGGTGCTCTACATACAACCAGGCCACCACATTCCCAGTTTGTGCATATTTGATATTTAACCTTGCATGCAATTTAAACAGATGAGCCACCTTGTGGGAAAACCAACAATGTGGTTTTTGAACAGGTTCGACACAAACTGAACTGCACAAGCATAGAAGAATGCTAGATGTTTGAAATTTTGGATACAAGTAGAAAAGGGATTGTACTATCCGTTAAGCGAAAACAAAGGCGCTGATCAGCTTCGCGGTTACCGCGAAGCTGATCTGCGTCTTTGTTTTTGCCTGTGCAGATTGTTTGTTTCTCATGAGGCGGCTCAGATGATGACCAAGTGCCTTCAAAGCACACGATAACCTGAATACCTACACTATCCAATATTCTGATATTAAAACATGTTTGAATTAAACTACTGGTTTCTTGTTTATTGTATCCAATATGGAGATGGTAAACTATGACATTCAGTGGCATATGAGCTGGCACATAAAATAAAAACAAAAACAAACGATAATCTGCATTTGCGCAAACAAAAGTTTTCCTCACCTGATCAGCATGTTTGTTTTTGTTCCATAGTATGATGCCTCTTCTAAATCTGAAATTTCAAGCTTCTTACCTCACGGGTGGTAAAGTTTGGAACGACCTCCAAAAAGAGGTAGTGAATTTCTGTTCCAATCGCACATCCGGGAACTCGCGAGGTTGGTCCAAAGGCTAGAAACGAATAAACAAAGGTAGGTGTCGCTGTTTCTTTTGATTTTTTCTAAGTTTCTAGCGAAAAATGGATAATTATGGCAATGCTATGTCGTGTAAAGATGACTTCTCGATGCATAGGGCCCAAAGTTGCGGTTGAAACCGAAATAATTTCCGCTGGGTGGCTTTTAAAAGGTCGAACACGATGTTGCTTTTTCACAACAGTTTGTCAACAACTGACACCTTTTTGCAAAATTTGTGGTTTTCCACGAAGAATACAGCCCCGGTACGCTCGCCCTGGGGAGACGAGCACTCTGCATTACATATCCTGTTAGAAATGGCAACGGGGCGCATTATTTAAACAAATGATTGAGAAAATTCCAGTAGAGGTCGTTTCAATAAGTTGGAGCTTGTTCCAATTTGAATGAGATCGTTCCCAGTACTCTCCTGTTTTATACAATGAAATCAATATATGTGATATCAGACCAGCCAAACTCAGACAAAAATGGGCGGTTGACATTTATTGAATCCGGATAAACATTGTGTCACCAACATGGCAGGCATATCCCGGATCGGGTAAAGCTGGCAAGCCGCATAGGCTTAAATTGACGATCCAGAATTTTATAATTCTATTGTATAATTTGCCAATGATGATTGATAAGTAGCAAATGTTACATAGAAAAGTATTTGTATGAAACAAGATTTATCAAAATTTGCTTATAGTGACTTTTTTTCTGTGTTTTAATTGTCCATTTTTGCCTTTTTTTTACATTCGTGTTATGAAAAAACACAGCAAAATAGTCAATAAAAGCAAATTTTTGATAATTTTGTTTAATGCAAATACTTTTCTGTGTTACAATTGCTCCTTCTCAGTCCTCATTGACAAAGTCAGGGTTCCCACAAATCATAAAAAGTAAAATTCCCTGACTTTTCACTGACTTTTCAATGACCAAATTCCAAAATTCCCTGACCAAAATAAGCGGCATTTTTCCACTATTTCTGAAGTTCATCAGTACTAAAATTCCAAAAAAAGGTGAGAAATAGCCCCATAAATATACATTAGGTAAGAATCCTTATCTAGAGCACTGAATAATGCCACTGATATGGCTTCATGAATAGCATAGCCCACCTAAAAGTTGGAAATCATTAGAATTTATTGATTTAGAACTGTAATTATCATCACTGAAAAATATGGTCTGACTTTTGATTCTAAAATTCCCTGACTTTTCCCTGACTTTTGCCAAAATTTCAAATTTCCCTGACCAAAAACAAAATTCCCTGACTTTTCCCTGACCTTGAACTTTTTTGATTTTTCCCTGACTTTTCCCTGACCGTGGGAACCCTGAAAGTACATAATAGAATAAAAAAAATCATCTGGCCTGGGTCCTCAATTTCAGCTAATTTCAGCTCGCTGGCTTGCCAGCTGTGCCAGTCATACCCGACCATATCCCAGCCGGGGATCGAACTCGTAGCCTCTCATAGTCCACTTGGACTGATTGAATATTTGATGCAATATCGTTCCAAATTATATGACATTGTGTGCAGTGTTTTCTTATATAGAAATGAAATTGTAGACTACACCCCTGTTTGGTACTTCTTATTTTTATTTGTTTTATTTTATTTTACTAGACATCTCACATCGAGATGATGCGTTATGAAAATGATTCATTCATGTTTCTAAAACTCAACGCTTGGGTCCCTTGAATTGAATTTGTGTATATTTCAGGTGGGTTTTTATTGGAGTGTATGTGTAGCCATTTCACTTTTGTTTAGTATATTTAACAACAGTAAGAGCGAAACAATTTACGACACCAAAAACCCCAACAAAGCAAGAATCGCATGTACTGCAATAGTTTTCTGACACTTCTTTTTTTTCAAAATCACCATTTCCTGAAATACATCAAGAAAAATATGATCGTGTCACAATCCTTTTGTGTTCCAAAAGTCTTAAAAAGAGCAACAAGACATGAAAATCGGTTTACACATAAAAGTAGGGATAAGAAACTATCTGAAGATCTGCAAAGAACAATTCAAGTTTAAATCACAAGCCAGAAACCGCTTACAAACGGTCATTAGCAAGCTATCAGTCGTAGGAGAATCGCTTTCACCCCCCAAAATATTACAATATTTCAAACGCCATCATTTTTGTCTGAGTTTGGCTGATCTGATAACACAGATATTTTAAATTTCATTGTATAAAACAGGAGAGCACTGGGAACGATCTCATTCAAATTGGAACAATCTCCAACTTATTGGAACGACCTCTACTGGAATTTTCTCAATCATTTGTTTAAATAATGCGCCCCATGGCCATTTTTAACAGAATATGTAATTCAGAGTGCTCGTTTTCCCAGGGCGAGCGTACCGGGGCTGTATTCTTCTTGGAAAACCACAAATTTTGCAAAAAGATGTCAGTTGTTGACAAACTGCTGTGAAATGCAACATCGTGTTCGACCTTTTAAAAACGACCCAGCGGAAATTATTTCGGTTTCAATCACAGTTTTGGGCCGTATGCATCGAGGAGTCATCTTTACACGACATAGCATTGCCATAATTATCCATTTTTCACTAGAAACTTAGAAAAAATCAAAAGAACCGCCGACACCTACCTTTGTTTATCCGTTTCTAGCCTTTGGACCAACCTCGCGAGTTCCCGGATGTGCGATTGGAACAGAAATTCACTACCTCTTTTTGGAGGTCGTTCCAAACTTTACCACCCGTGTACCTGCTACTGTGACTGTACAGGCTGCTTTGTGTCTGTTCTTGTGGGAACCCCAGATCTGTCCTCATGGGAAACAGAAATTGTTGTTTTTCTCATGTGAAGGCTCATATCAAGTCCAGTAGCAGAACAAACCCTGGCTGACAGCTTTGCTAGTATAGCTTGCCAAATAGGTGACTGTGTAGGCGGCAACTCTAATATGAGCCGCCTCGTGGAAAAACCAACAATGTGGTTTCCGAACAGGTCTGACACAAACCGGCCTGTACAGCTACAGACTCAGGCTAGAAGCTTGAAATTTTGGAGTTAAGTAGAGGAGAAATTGTTCTATCCGAGTAGCGAAAACAAAGGCGCTGATCAGCTTCGCGGTTACCGCGAAGCTGATCTGCGTCTTTGTTTTCGCCTATGCAGATTGTTGGTTTTCCCATGAGGCGGCTCATATATCTTGGCATGATCAGCTAGTCCATGTATTCAAGAAGGAAGATCATAGGAAATGTGAACTCAGTAAACGAAGGCCATTGTCACAAATTTACCGATACAAATCAGCTGTATGCATTTTATCAAATGCAAAACCACGCGACACACCCACAACCACAACTTGGCTTGTGTCACATGTGCATGTGTGGGGCTCGAACCCACACCAGACTCAGCGGTGAGATGATCAAATGATTTAAGTGCGGTAATGAAATATCAGCGCTTTTAACCATTCGGCCACAGGAGCCGCCACATTTAGCTTTGGTTTTTACCAATGTCTAAAGTAGTCCATGTCTCATAATGTATTCATGAAGTAAGGCCACAAAGTAACCCATTTGTTTAGCTATACACAGTGAATGTTTTCATTCATGTGTATAGCCATTGTTTGGTTGCTGTCATGTTTTATGTCCCATTCAACAGCTATGATCATATTCAAACAGCAGTTCAGCTAAAAGACTTTAGAAGTCTAGGACCAAGCCCATAACCCTGGCTTAAAGCAAGAAGCTTTACCACTAAGCCACATAGGCTTCAATCTCATCAGGAAAACATGTCCGTGCAATGAATACCCGCTTAAACCCCACTTTTATATATATAGTAAAACTGGGGTATACAGGGGTTTACCTATTTTTCTTATTTTTGCTCCAAAACATAGATTGTGGGTACTCGTTAGAACCGCCTCGGCGAGGCGGTTCTAACGTGTACCCACAATCTACGTTTTGAGCAAAAATAAGAAAAATATCAACATTTTTCTGGTGAAATTTTCAATTTTTGGTACTGAAAAAAATCCCTATATATTGCATGGGCAAGTTTTCATAATCTAGTTGCACAGCAGAGGCAGACAGAACTTCAGGGAACAATGTGGCCTACTGTCATCATAGGCTAATATCAGGAAAACATGTCCGTGAAATGTATACCCCTTTAAACCCCACTTTTATATAGAAAAACTGGGGAATGCGGGGGGTATACCTATTTTTCTTACTTTTGCTCCAAAACATAGATTGTGGGTACACATTAGAACCGCCTCGGCGAGCAAAAATAAGAAAAATATCAAATATTTTCTAGTGATTTTTTTCATTTTTACAACCAAAACTTTTCTGTATATTGCATGGGCGAGTTTTCGTAATGAATGCAATTCTATTCAAAATGTGGGTATAGTCCATTGTGTTATCATTCTGTTATTGTGTGAAGAAGCTACTTCTGTTGACAACTATTTGAGCCGCCTCGTGGGAAAACCAACAATGTGGTTTTCAAACAGGTCCGACACAAACTGACCTGTACAAGCACAGAAAAGAGTTATAAGCTTGAAATTTCGGATTTAAGTAGAGGATGAATTGTACTATCCGAGTAGCGAAAACAAAGGCGCTGATCAGCTTCGCGGTTACCGCGAAGCTGATCTGCGCCTTTGTTTTCGTCTATGCAGATTGTTGGTTTTCCCATGTGGTGGCTCATTTGTATATTAACTCAGATCTTGGGGTGGAAAAAACAAAAAGTTTGTTTCAATATTATCACAATTTAATGGTGAAAGCACTTTTGAACTTACAGGATGTGGAATGAAAACCATTACGAAAACATGCCCATATGATATACAGTAATTTTTTCAGGTCAAAAATCGATAATTTTCAGAGGAAAATTTTTGATATTTTTCTTATTTTTGCTCTAAACATAGATTGTGGGTACACGTTAGAACCGCCTCAGCGAGGCAGTTCTAACGAGTACCCACAATCTATGTTTTGGAGCAAAAATAAGAAAAATAGGTATACCCCTGCAAACCCCAGTTTTTTCTATATAAAAGTGGGGTTTAAGGGGGTATACATTACACGGACATGTTTTCATGATGTGGAAACAAAAATGGTGCATAAATACAGAATGATGGCAAGCAAACCTCAACACCTATACAACCTCTACACATAGACATTGTAAACCAATTTATTTTTGCGAGCAATTTATTTTCGCATGGATTAATTCTGGAAAATAAATTGCCAAAAATGTCCATTTTGAAGTACATTTCAGTTAATTCTACAATCCATGAAAAATGAATAGCGGTGGATAATACACTATGGAACCAAATCAAGAAATTTAAGAGCCATGAAAAAAATTGGATTACAGTATTACCGCACCATACCTCAAGCACACACAGTCGAAAGTCTAAAAACTTGCCTCTGATAATGTTTTTTCGCAGAAAATTTTTGCATTGGGTAGAGCTGTCATTGATTGGACATTTCATGTATCGATATATCGATGGGAAATATTGCGATAAGTATCGATATATAAGTAATTTTTCAAAACGTTCAAAATGCTACTTGTTTTGACCCGTATTGTTGTTTTAAGCTATTTTTGTATACGAGTGATTAAAACATAGACACCCTAGCCTATTATTGGATTTGAAAGAAGAAAACTCGCAGCGATCTTAAAGTGAAATATGAAAGTGATTGGAAAAGAGAAGAGATCGTTTTGCCAGGCAGTCTCCTAGTCCTAGGTGCAGTTTTTTAACAGCTTCTCTTTATGATACTATTAACAGGTCTGATAAAAAAGTGATAATTGTCATTTTATAGGTAAATCAGTAATAAATGCTACAGGCTTTCTGTTAAAATGCAATTGCACGCACAGTGATTATTTGTACTGTTACAATCTGAATATTCTTTCATGTGCTACTATGTAGACTCGTCAATCCTTTGACACGCCTGAGGTCAAAATCTTATTTGGTGCCAATTCATTGTCGACGAAGCGTGAATGACACGTTTTCATACAATCAGCTGTGAAAATGAGCCAAGCGATACATTATTATATCGGCTGACTGTAAAAGTGACCGCAAACAAAGGTGTCTTACCTTAACGTATTAATTATTGTTGTCCTTTTATTCCTAATCAGATCATCACCATGGTGGCGGTTAATCATGCGCAACACCTGTTTGATCCAAGTATTACGGTGAACAAATCACACGCGAGTCCCGTCGGGGTCCACAAATCGCGGGCGCCTTATAGGCGAGTCGTGCAAATAAAGCTATTATACCACGTCCAACCAGGCTGCACGCCATTCCTGTAGTTCGTTTGGAAGGGGAAAGCACCAATATCGGCTCTTTAAAAACAATTAATAAACCATTTACCTCCAGATCTTTGTACCAATGGAATAATAAAATTCAAGTTTGTGTGTTGAAAATCATCCACAAACGATAACATTCATTTATTTATGACGCACGATTGAAAACTGGCTGACAACGGTGTTAAGTAGTGTAGAAACAGTACGCCGCCCATTTTACCCAGTGAAATATAATTGAAGAAAACCGATACCAAATTTACTGTAAAAATCGCCTGTGTCAGTCTTTCTTTGAGCTGCTCAATAAGACTGCGGTGTCCCAATATTTTGGACTGTAATAATTGCAGAAACGAAAACGTAGCGTGTGCCACTGTGCTTGCTCTAACGGACATTTTCGGTGTTTTTTTTTTTGCATGGGCAAATGACCTCCCTGCGTCGAAAATCTAGAATGTACATGACCATCAACATCCTCAAAAATCAGGTGCATCCGCTAATAGATGGTTAGGAGATTTGTCTCCTTTGATTTTGCCGCCTTGAAAACTCATGCGTGCCTTTGAGAAAAAATTGATTGACCAATGAGCGCTCGTGTTTAATGCAGGCCGCGCCCACTATCGGCTCTCCACAGATTTAATTGACAGGTGAATTGTACTGCGTCTGTGTTTATGCATACATTAAGTGTGTATGCAATAACTTGATTACATAGGAGTCGCGTTTGTTCGTCAGATATCATGAATAATGGATGGAGATTTTAACCAAGTAACGCGACAATACAGGTGCTTTTCACCTTCAACATGAACTACAGAAACAGCATGCAGCCTGGTCTGACTCGGTAGAACAGCGTTAATACGCGACTCGCCTTTCATGTGCACGCAATATTACTGCACCAGATAGCAAACGTCAATTTACGATATTGATATCTCATTTTTCTACATCAATATCGGAATTGCGGCTCATTTCCATCGATGCATCGATATCCCCGATATCAATGACAGCTCTAGCATGGGGGAATATAGGAAAATTACTTTCATGTCAAAATCTTTATCTTAGTTTGTCCTAATAAGACCTACAAAAATTTTGAAAATCGGTGAGCAGATAAAATTTTGGCCAAAACATAATTCTGAATAGGGATTTGGCAAGGGAGATAATCTATGATCATGAAAAAGCATCTTTTTTTCGAAAGTTTTTACTTGATCATAAAGATTTTGTCTCACATATGTCATTTGTGTCATTTTAAAATGATTCTGAGCAATCATTACAAAATACTAACACTGAAATTTTTGCAGAAAAGTATTTACCTCACTTCCATGAGGTTTTTGTACAGGAAATCCCTACAGATTCAAAAATGTTTTTGACTAGAACTTCTTTTATGTGTCAGACCGATTTTGAAACTTTTTTCTGTACATTTTGCGACAAACTAAATGCTCAATTGTTTCAAGAAAATATTTAATCTACATTTAAACAGTTGCAAAATATCTGTGAAAAACCATTATCAGACACCAGGAAACAGACTTTAGCTCATTTCTGACCTTTTACCATACAATGCCCAGCGTTTTATCACAAATATTTATGAACAAAATATCACATAATATACCGATATGGTTTATGAAAAAAAAAAAAAAATAATCACAGAAATTTATAGTACTAGCATTTTTATCTACACAAACTGATGTTTTCTCTCTTCCATATTCCCCACTCCCCTATTTATTTTTTATGAAAAGTCTTTACTGTCATTTCCTATACAATAGGATGATATAAAATGAGATTTAATTCCTTCAGAATACAAGAACTATAACACAGACCAGTTATCCAGAGGCAACGAAAGAGACTGAAGTTAGTATCTCACTGGCATGTGAATTCCTCACGACTGTTTTGTGAATTTAGTCGCGGACCTTTCGCACGACATTCATGCTAGTGGTGTCGCACGAGTGTCGCCAGAATTTTCATGTGTCACTAACTAGTCACAAAGGTTTTGAACACGTTCAAAAATTTTATGCAAATTTTTTCAGCAAAATACATGTATTTCGCATGACTATCGCGCCTGACTGTCGTGTGACAGTTGTACGACGTCCTTGAGAGTGTCCCGAACCTGTTGCCCTTTTCTGTAACTTTCCAGGCCGGAAATAAGTTCAATGAGCTTTCTGTGTAATTGAAGTTAAATAAATAAAGTTTAAACTTTTTTTTTGTAAGACCTGGACCCAGTTGTTCAAAGCATCTTAACGATATCGTTAAGACATAAATTTGTTAAGCAAATATCAGCAAAAGTAACAAATACACTGTTATTTTTTGTTGAAAAAATGTGAGAATCCTTTGCAGTGCAAAGGATTCTCACATTTTTTCAACAAAAAATAACAGTGTATTTGTAATATTAATGTTTGAAATTTTAACGAAACGTTAACTAACGACGTCGTTAGTTTTTAACAACTGGGCCCTGGTTGATAATCCCCAGACTGGTTTTCCCATGTTAAGACTCATTCTTGTTGATCACGTTTCGTTGCTACACTGCCAGCTGTTTTTCAAGCCCATTAACCCATATTTGACGAATGGATTTACCCATCGTTATCAATTGGGCGAGTCCACTTTCATTTTTAGGGGCATCAGGAGTGATTTTTAAATTTTATTTCATTTTTTGATGAAAATTCTCCAAGCAAACAGAATAGCCCCAGATGGGACGCCGCGTTCTGCGGCGTCACATCTGGGGCTATTCTGTTTGCCAATGTCCCATAAAAGGGACGCCAGGCTTAAATGAGTTAAATTAACTACAGTAACAGCTGGAAGCAGTTTGTTGTCACTATACTGGTTCTTGCACTATGGAAAAGTTTTTTCTTCATACATCTCGTAGTAACACAGTTATGGCAAACTTGTGAGGCTTTCATCACACACGTTAACACAGCTATGGCAAATGTTCATCATACAACTGATGAATCGTCATCATCTTCGCTCCTGTGAAATAATAGACAAGAGGTTAATTCATATTGCGGTCCCTCAGTTGACAATGTTTCAGTCATGCTGTAATAGAGCCACTACTTCCAGGGCAGTGGGTATCAATTAGTATTAATGGGGAGCTAATGATTCCTGCCCAAGGACACAACTTGGCACTAATCCGGTTCGAACCCTTAACCTCGGGTGCTCTACAGCTAGGCCTCTACACTAACATCACCATCCACTCCCCTGAGGTCAATATTTTTCAAAATATAAATATTTAAGAATGTCGTTTACAAGTTTTTTTCCCCCATTTATTTCCCATTGATTATAAATTGAGTCCTTCCAAAATAAAAAGACTTGGACATAAAATATCTGATTGTTCTGATAACACAATCTACATGTGAGCCGCCGCATGGGAAAACCAACAATCTGCATATGCGAAAACAAAGACACAGATCAGCTTCGTGGTAACAGCGAAGCTGATCAGCGCCTTTTTTTCTCTACACGGATAGTACACTTTCTCTTCTTTTTAAATCCGAAATTTCAAGCTTCCAGCCTGCTTCTGTGCTTGTACAGCCTGATTTGCGTCGGACACGTTCGGAAACCACATTGTTGGTTTTCCCACGAGACGGCTCATATTTATGCAGGATGCTCACTAGTATATAAATTGCCATTTGGAACCTGGGATGGTACCTCAGATGATTTCTTGTTTTATGTCCCACTTAAAAGCCATGGGGTTATGTTCCACTTAAAAGCCATGGGGTTATGTTCCACTTAAAAGCCATGGGGTTATGTTCCACTTAAAAGCCATGGGGTTATATGGACCTCAGATTAAAGTCTTATCTAGAACACTGCAGAAGCCAAAGATTGCACTCACAGCCCCTAGTGTATAAGGCAAGTTGTATAACCACCACACCACAGAGGCTTCAAATTTGGATTTGGATGCTTCATTTAACCATTCTTTCTACTTCATATCTGGTATATAAATCCAAATCTGACACCACTGTACTTTGGACTATTTTGTCCAGACTATAGACTAAACTCTACTTGTGTACTGGTACCACTATTGGTACTAGATAATTCTTGTATTGAATTGGTACCACTACTGGTACCGAATGTCCCTATATGTATATAAATCTGCATTCGACATCAATTTACCTAGTCCGGGGACCTGGAAATATTAGTATAGGACAAGCCTCATCTTTCCATGGAATGCAGTTTATCTGCTAAGATTTCCAAACTACAATTTACCATGACTGTTAGGACCTGTGAAGTACTTCCTATGTTGGTACCAAGTGCCCCTGTGCTTGAATTGGTACCAATATTTGTATTGAACAACCCTTGACTTGAATTGGTACCAATATTGCTACTTGATGGCCCTTGCAAATATTGGTATTATACACACACATAAACCACTATACCTTGGACTATTTGGACCCGACTGTAGACTAAACTCCACTTGTGGATTGGCACCAATGTTGGTACTACTACTGGATGGTCCTTGACTTGAATTGGTACCAATATTGGTACTAGATGGCCCTGGAGTTAAATTGGTACCAATATTGGTACTATACATGACCAGAGGACCATTGGTCCTGAGAACGCTCACCTGAAGCCTGATCCTGCAGTATTAAGTCATCATGAAATGACCTTGACCTTGAATACTCACACACCTTTATTGAATTCATATGTTGTCTGCATCTGCAAAGTTTCAGGTCTCAGGCTGCAATAGTTTCCAAACCCAGTGATTTATGAGAAAACCACAATTTTAATTTTGATATTTAAATGACTTTGGGTCAAGGTCAAGAAATGACCTTGGCCTTCATTAATTACTTACCTTCATTGACTCCATTGGTTGTCTGCATCTAGCAAATTCCAGGTCTCAGACTGCAACAGTTTCCAAAATATCCATTGTTTCCGCCTTTTCCCATGTAAAAGCCTATGTATCCAAAATTGACCTTGCCGTAAAATAGGTCAAGGTCATCCTATGGTCATCATTTGATCAAACTAGGATGGGCTGGAGTCCCAAATGCTACATACCAAGTTTCGCGAAAATTGGCCTGCCGGTTCTGGAGAAGAAAATTTTTGAGTGGTTTTTACCATATATGGGCGTGGCAGCCATCTTGGTAATGTGACCTGGATTTCGCGATCAAACTTTCGTCTCCCCTACCCATGGATGCTCCACATAAAATTTCACTTTGATTGGCCCAGCAGTTTCAGAGAAGAAGATCTTTGAAAAGTGTGTATGGACAACGGACTGACCAAGGTCAAGAGATGACCTTGACCTACATTAATCACATACCTTCATCTACTCCATTAGTTGTTTGCATCTACCACTTTTCAGGCATCAGGCTGCAATAGTTTTCAAAAAATCCATAGTTTTCACTTTTTCCCCATGTAAAAGCCTATGTTTCCAAATTTGACCTTGCCGTAAATTAGGTCAAGGTCATCCAAGGGTCATCATTTTATCAAACTATGCAAGGCTGAAGTCCCAGATGCTACATACCAAGTTTCGTGGAAATCGGCCAACCGGTTCTGGAGAAGAAGATTTTTGAGTTGTTTTTACCATATATGGGCGTGGCAGCCATCTTGGTCATGTCACCTGGATTTCGCAATCAAACTTTTGTCTCCCCTACCCATGGATGCTCCACATAAAATTTCACTTTGATTGGCCCAGCAGTTTCAGGGAAGATCTTTGAAAAGTGTGTATGGACGACAGACTGGCCAAGGTCAAGAGATGACCTTGACCTACATTAATCACATACCTTCATCTACTCCATTAGTTGTTTGCATCTACCACTTTTCAGGCATCAGGCTGCAATAGTTTTCAAAAAATCCATAGTTTTCACTTTTTCCCATGTTAAAGCCTATGTTTCCAAAATTGAACTTGCCGTAAATTAGGTCAAGGTCATCCTAGGGTCATCATTTTATCAAACTATGATGGGCTGGAGTCCCAAATGCTACATACCAAGTTTCATGAAAATCGGCCTGCCAGTTCTGGAGAAGAAGATTTTTGACAAGTTTTTACCATATATGGGCGTGGCAGCCATCTTGGTCATGTGACCTGGATTTCGCAATCAAACTTTCGTCTCCCCTACCCATGGATGCTCCACATAAAATTTCACTTCGATTGGCCCAGCAGTTTCAGAGAAGAAGATCTTTGAAAAGTGTGAATGGACGACAGACTGGCCAAGGTCAAGAGATGACCTTGACCTAAATTAATCACATACCTTCATCTACTCCATTAGTTGTTTGCATCTACCACTTTTCAGGCCTCAGGCTGCAATAGTTTTCAAAAAATCCATAGTTTTCACTTTTTCCCATGTAAAAGCCTATGTTTCCAAATTTGACCTTGCCGTAAAATAGGTCAAGGTCATCCAAGGGTCATCATTTATCAAACTATGATGGGCTGAAGTCCCTGATGCTACATACCAAGTTTTGTGGAAATCGGCCCACCGGTTCTGGAGAAGAAGATTTTTGAAGGGTTTTTACCATATATGGGCGTGGCGGCCATCTTGGTCATGTGACCTGGATTTCGCGATCAAACTTGAAATGCCACTACCCAAGGAGGCTCCACATAAAATTTCAACTAGATCGGCCAAGCGGTTTCAGAGACGAAGATCTTTGAAATTGTGGACAACGACGACGACGACGGACGGACGACGGACGGACGCCGGATCATGGCCATCCTATAAGCTCACCTTGTGAGCCTTCGGCTCAGGTGAGCTAAAAATATAAACCACTATACCTTGGACTATTTGGACCTGACTGTAGACTAAACTCCACTTGTGGATTGGCACCATTGTTGGTACTACTGGACGACCCTTGACTTGAATCGGTACCAATATTGGTACTTGATGACCCTTGAGTTAAGTTGGTACCAATATTGGTACTTGATGACCCTTGAGTTAAATTGGTACCAATATTGGTACTATACATGAATATAAACCACCATACCTTGGACTATTTGGCCCAGACTGTAGACTAAACTCCACCTGTGGGTTTGCACCATTGTTGGTACTACTGGACGATCCCTTATTTGAATTGGTACCAATATTGGTACTAGATCCTTGACTTGGTACCAACTTTCCTTCACTCTGTTCTTTAGTTTTGGCATTTTCCTTCTCCTTTTCAACCTTCTGTGAATCTGTTCCCCGCCCTTGGTGACCTGAGAAATAAAAACAATGACTTGTAGATACATGTATAATATGAGCCGCATCGTGAGAAAACCGGATTTTTGCATATGCAAAAACAAAGGCGCAGATCAGCTTCACGCTAACCGCGAAGCTGATCAGCGCCTTGGTTTTTGCTACTCGGATAGTAAAATTCCTCTTCTACTTATAGCCAAAATTTTAAGCTTCTAGCCTGCTTCTGTGACTATACAGGTCGGTTTATGTCGGACCTGGTCGGAAATCCCGAAGACCGGTTTTCTCGCGTCGCGGCTCATATCATATATTATCATTATTTTACTTCTGCCATTTTCCTTCTCTTTCTCAACCTTCTGTGAATCTGCTCCCCGCCCCTGGTGACCTGGAACGTACAAGCGATGATTATTGTACAGGCGTGACCTACTTTTCTATCTGATGTATAGTTTATGTCCACAGTGAAGTAATTGATGGTACCCAGCATGCCAGTGGCCCCTGTTCCAACTTGGGTCACCCATCCAGCCACTAACAAAGCTCAATGTTGCTTAACTTGCAACAATATCCAGACACACTATGTGGCACTGTAAAAGCTTGCTCATACAGCAAGGCTGTATATGTTTCTGATATACCTGTGGTAACCCAGCCACTACAATAGTTAAGGTCATGTTGAGGTGGTCAGTTGTTCTTACAATTGTTCTTGACAACAGCTTCCCTCCACCACCATACTCTTGTGTATGTAGACCAAACGGGTAAGAAAATGTTATGGATATTTGTTAGAATTACCTCATTAGAAACTGTTGTTATTGGTTACAATTCATTAAGTAAGCAAAGTTAAAAAACATTTGGCACTTTTTGGATAATACTTGCCTTTGTATGGACTACCTGGTTGGTTAAATTTGGTAAAATACATGTAACAGTAATTCACTTTGGTTCTATATTGCCAAATCTAACTGGTCACTGACAAGGCTTTACTACCCAAAACTGCAGTATAGCCCATTCACTTTCTCATTAATATGGTCACTGCTCTTAAAGGATTTTTTTTCTTAATATAGTTGTTGATTGCTGCATCAATTGCACAGGCAAGTATGAATTTGTAGCATTACCTGATTTGATGTCATTTCTAGACGTTCCTGTAGCCCCTAGTTCCCCAGAGTCTTTACTGCTACTATCACTGCAACATAAACAATACATTACGGTAATGTGTCCATGTAAACTATACCCCCTTAACCCCCACTATTATGCAGTAAAACTGGGCTATACATGTTTCTTATTACTGATCCAAAATATAGATTATGGCATATGTGTAGACGTATCGATAAGACCATTTATTAAACCTCATTAGCTGAGTGTGGATTTTGATTTGTCCAGAGCAGGTCACACGTATAAGTACTCATTATCAATGTTTTGAGCAAAAACATTAAAAATATTCAAGTTTTTTTTTTTTATGAAATTTTCAATTTTTGGAGCTTAAAAATCTATATTGCATGGGCATGTTTTTGTAATGAAAGGTTTGATTAAAAGCATGCTGGCAAAGTGATTATAGTGTCAGATTCCTGTTTCAATAAGAGAATAAAAGGCAAAAATCTAAAAAAAAGTTTTTAAAATCTTTTTGCCATTTTTCAACAGAAACCCCACAAAAGAATGTGGCAATCTATAGAAATTAAATAATCATGCAAAAATTTCTGAATGTTTTTTGCACCTATTTTGGACACATACCTGTGTAATGATTTAGATGGTTGGTTGGACGGAAACTCTGAGAACTGTACATTGTCTAGTTGGAATGATAAATCATCCAGTGGCCCGGACTCTAAAGACAGGTCTAGGGGATCCTCGTCTGAATAATATATTATGATAACAGGAAAATGATATAACAGATGTTAAACTTTCCATACATGTAAAATACTCAAGATCCATAACTAGGTTTGGGACCATATACATGTAAATCAACATAAGCCCTGCAATAATTTCTTTATTGACTAGACAAAGGTAGGTCTTTTGTGATATAGATTTTCTGTTTAGTCTGTCTACTTCTCTATTGAGCAAACCATCTTGATTTTGGTTGAAACCAGTTATATGGCCATCTGTTGGGAATGAGCTGGTCACAAATGAGCAACATCATGAGAAAACCAGATTTTTGCCCATGCAAAAACAAAGACACACTGAGCAACCTCTTTGTTTTTGGTTTAAGGCTAATGCTTTACGCCTCTTCTTCCTAAATCCGATATTTCAAGCCAGTTTAAGTCAGACCTGGTCTGAGACCCTGAAGACTAATTTTCTTGCGTCACAGCTCCAATGATCATGCTCTTCATATGCAGTGTTATATTTTACGTGATATCTAGTAGCATATTACTTTTCTTTCCTGCCTACAACCTGCGTATGGAAATTTTGAATAAATTAAAGTATCAATAACCTGGACTCTCTCATCTTAAGTTTTGATATGTGCTAACATTTCTGATATAGCTAAGACTTCAAATGTTTGACTCACCAGTTTTGTTGGCATTATGCCGTGCCCTCGCCTCTATCTCACTGGACACAGCAGCATTAGCCGCGGCGAGAGTGGAGAATGTCTGAGCGGCTAGTTCTGTTTATCCATAGATCTTTACAATAAGAGAGAAGAAAGTTTGACTCACCAGTTTTGTCGGCATTATGCCGTGCCCTCGCCTCTATCTCACTGGACACAGCAGCATTAGCCGCGGCGAGAGTGGAGAATGTCTGAGCGGCTAGTTCTGTTTATCCATAGATCTTTACAATAAGAGAGAAGAAAGTTTGACTCACCAGTTTTGTCGGCATTATGCCTTGCCCTCGCCTCTATCTCACTGGACACAGCAGCATTAGCCGCGGCGAGAGTGGAGAATGTCTGGGCAGCTAGCTCATTAAATCGGGCTTGAATATGTTCCAATGTATCTGCTTCTGTGAGTCGGTTGAAGCGGGACTGGATATCTTCTAGAATGTTAGAGTCAGATGCAGAAGCTGAAAGAATAAGAGAAATAAGAAAACCAACAATTTGGGTTTCCGACCAGGTCCAACACAAGCCAGCCTGTTCAGTCACATAAGATAGCTAGAAGCTTGAAATTTCGGATGAAGGAAGAAGAGGGATTGTACTATCCATTTAGCGAAAACCGTGAAGCTGATCTGCGTCTTTGTTTTCACCTAGACATATTGTTGGTTTTCCCATGCGGCCGCTCAAATAGAATGAATGTTAAAGATCTCGCTATTTTTTACCTCAGATTTTGAATTTCTGGCATATTTTTTGTTACTACCACTTCTTACTCCCATCCTGACACAGCTTGCTTGCCTTTCCACCACTCTGAAGCAGGGCCGAGGCTTTGCCACTGGATAGTGTCGAGGCTGAGGCAATCTTACTACTAAGCAGATGCTCATCAAAATTTGGAGGTGTATTTTGAAGCACAGTGTTAGATCTTACTTGGTCAACTGTGTGCTTTCCCTGAAATCTTACTGCCATCTTGGCATAATTTGTTGACCTTACCACCACTCTGAGGCTATACTACTGGACAGAGCTGAGGCCGAGTTTAAGCAGTATATTAGGAGCACAGTGTAGGATCTTACTTGGTAGACCATGTGTTTTACCCGACTTCTTACTCCCATTCTGACATGGTGTACTGGCCTTACCACCAGCCTGAGGTGAGGCTTTGCCATAGGATAGAGCCGGGGTCAAGGCAGCCTTACTATAGGGCGGACACTTATCAAAGTTCAAGCAGTAAATTTTTGAGCACAATGCAAGATCTTACTTGGTAGACTGTGTGTTTTCCCTGACTTCTTGCTGCCATCCTGACATGGTTTGTTTGCCTTACCACCACCCTGAGGGGAGGCAGAGGCCTTACTGGACAGAGCCGAGGCTGAGGCGGAGGACGTAGGTGGGCGGGGCAGGTGAAATGGCAACTGGTTCAAATTCAATAAAAGATCTGGAATGGATAATGCAAGGAAATAAACATATAGTTATAAAATTGTTGAGGTATTAAAACAGATTGAAATTCAGACATCACATACCATCATAAAGGGCATTAATTTTCTGGGGCCAGTTGTTCAAAACTTCATTAGCTTAACATCATCGTTAAGACCTCAACTCGTTAAGTAAATGCTGACTACATAAGCAAATAAATTGTTATTTTTTGTTGATAAAATGTGAGAATCCTTTGCAGTGCAAAGTATTCTCACATTTTATCAACGAAAAAATAACAGTGTACTGCAAAGGATTCTCACATTTTATCAACAAAACATAACAGTGCATTTGTAATATTCATGTTTGAAATTTTAACAAATTGTTCACTAATGATGTTGCTAATTTTGAACAACTGGGCCCTGGAAAATAATGTCAATAAATACTAGACCATCATCACAAGCAACATATTTGATAGGTTCCTTATGTTGCTACGACCATAGATTTGGCCTAAATCATGTGACTTGTGAATATTTTTCATTTGTAAATGAAGAACATTGGGAACAATACTTTCAGTCAAAGGCGATTGCAATGAAAATGTTAATATTGTTATATGAAGACATGAAATCATTGTTCATATAAGATATCTCAACTCATAACCTGTATTAGAGCTAGTATGTCTGGGTTGTCTCCTATTTCTCATCCAATTATTCTCAGAATCTTGTAGGAACTGTAATAACACCTCCTCGTCTGCACTCCTGTACAAATACAGTGACTTGTTAGTTTGACTCAATTGTACTGAACACAATGATTTGTGAGTTCAGCAAAAAAAAATGTTTGACTCAATGATCTGTTTGTTTTACACTGATTATTTCATTTGACAGAGAATTGTTTCTTTGGCACAATGATTTGAGTTGTTGATTTCTTAAAGTAAAACCTCAAATGTCAATGTGGGCAATTTGTAGCTATATTTCGTTTCCTGCCTGACTGTTTATGCCTGGTTTTCCTCCAAATGTTTGCCAACATCAAAAGCTGTTATAACCATCTACCTGGTGTCCCCTTGTCTATGGTTGGTTTCCCACTAGCATAGCCCCCCAGGGCAGCCATGTTCCTGTCTAGATTGTATTTCTCTAGTGATGTCTCCTTAAATGTCAATGCCAACAAATGTCAATGTCACCAGCAAACACCTACCTTGTGTCCCCAATGTCTATGTTTGGTTTCCCACTAGCCTGGTCCCCAGCTATGTTGCGTTACGGTCCAGGTTGTTTCTGTCTGCTTCAACAGCCACAGCTAGCGATGTCTTATCAATTGTCAATGTCAACAAATGTCAATGCCAACAAATGAGCCGCCTCATGGGAAAACCAACAATCTGCATATGCGAAACCAAAGGCGCAGATTAGCTTCGCGGTAACCGCGAAGCTGATCAGCGCCTTTGTTTTCGCTACTCAGATAGTACAATTCCTCCTCTACTTAACTCCAAAATTTTAAGCTTCTAGCCTGCTTCTGTAGCTGTACAGGCCGGTCTGTGTCAGACCTGTTTGGAAACCACATTGTTGGTTTTCCCACGAGACGGCTCAAATGTCATTGCCAACGAAATTCAACAACCAATTACCTTGTGTCCCCTATGTCTATGTTTGGTTTCCCACTAGCTTGGTCCCCTGAGGCAGATGTGTCCCGGTCCAGATTGTTTCTTTCTGCTTCAGCAGCGGCAGCTAGTGAAGTTTCGTCAACATCATTGTCCAGACACCTACAAAACAATATTACTATCATTTTCAGAAACTTCTGAATGAATATCTCGCACACCTGGGCCCAGTAACTCGAAGGCATCGTAAGTTCCCCAACTTACGACAAACTTAAGATGACCACCTTAAAATTTACGCCATTGCTATTCCAGTTACACTAAGCTGTAGGAACTTTTTTCAAATGAAAGGTGCCACTTTGTAAGATAAGACGTCGCCAAAGTTACGATGCTGTTAAGTTGTCACCGTTACTTAAGGTCCTTTTCAGTTTTTCACCATAATCCCTAAGATATACTTAAGTTGTTCATAAGTTGATCTTAAGCTTAAGATGGCTTTGAGTTACCAACCCCTGATCAGGAAATATTATCAGTAAATCCAAGTTTTTCATCATGACCAGTTTCTTTGTTTTGTTGCTGTACATCCCAGTCAACAGCTACGCTTATGTTGGGATGTTGCCTACATTTTAAGGGGCTTTATAGGGACTATCCAACATTGGGATGCCATGAGATGCGAAATGTGCTTGAAATAAACACCCTGATATGCAACTATGGCATATATGTATGGATGATTTGACAACCACTTTTCCTGTGCATGCTCAATCTTCTAAGCAGTTACTGAGTAATCACATAACCAGTCAGTCAGTGATAAGCTTCGCTTTTTGCCTAGAGGCACAAGCAGCCCATCTTTTTACCACAGCACCAATGAACAGAGGTCAAAATCAGAAAATGAACCTATGGTGAAATGTTCCTGTTTAACATTGCTTGTAAAGGATGTCACTTTACTTTTTCAACTTGTTATGTGCACAAGATATAATAACTTCAAAAATATTCAATTTCAATATTGCAAACACTTTTACTAAGCTTAATTGGCTGAAAGAATTTCTTGTGAGGCCCATCAAATGTGAAAACTTACATATTTTCTTCATCTACATCATTTTCTTCAGCTATAGAGAACTGCTCTAACTCATCGTTATGACTGAAAGATAGCTCATCACCTTGACTCAGATTCTGAAATAAACATGTTTACTGTATTCATTCTATTTAGCCCATATGTTCCAAAAAACGCAAACTCAGTTGTTTTTTCAAAAACATGTGCATAAGCGCACTGTGCTCAATGATTATATTTGTATTTCTCATGTTTGTTATTTTACCCTTGAGATACATCAATACAATTCAATGTGCATTAAAGCTTAGTCGTAAATTACATCATAATTTGTATTTTTAAGATGATAACCATACTTCACAATTCAAGTATTGTTTTACCCTTGTAGAGTGTGCTAATCAAAAAGAAATTTTACCATGCATTTTTTAGGCAATTTTGAAAAATTATATGCACAGTGCGCTAAATGACATCTATACATATACTTCACTTTTTAAGACATTGAAATAGATCATCAACTCTCCCCACCACACCTCCCCTGAAATGTACCAATGTAAGTTTGGAAATTTCATTTAATACTGGATGAGAGATATTACGTCATAAAGCATTTTTATACATTTTTTAAGGATGGTGACTTCGGTTCAGGGGACATAACTACTCACATCATTCGAATCAGATGTCTCCCACTCTGAGCTACTATCATCCTCTGATTGTTCAATCTCAATTTCCAACCCACCCCCCATCATTGGCTGGTAATCTAGACCATATGAGCCGTCTCGTGGGAAAACTAACAATGTGGTTTCCGAACAGGTCCGACACAAACCGGCCTGTAGAGCTATAGAAGCAGGCTAGAAGCTTGAAATTTTGGAGCTTAGTAGAAGAGGAATTGTACTATCCGTGTAGCGAAAACAAGGGCGCTGATCAGCTTCGCGGTTACCGCGAAGCTGATCTGCCCCTTTGTTTTCGCCCATGCAGATTGTTGGTTTTCCCATGGGGCGGCTCGTATCTCAATCCCCCACACCCCTTTAAAATTCCCAATTCATGGGCCCCTTCAGATCAGGGAACATAACTACTCACATCATTCGAATCAGTTGTCTCATCCTCTGAGCTACTGTCATCTTCAGATTTCTCAATCTCAATTTCTGACCCACCCTCGGTAACTGGTTGTTCGCCTAGTCCGTATCGCAGCAATGTATCACCACCTTGTGCATCCACCAATGCCAGTGGGGAATCTGAAATTGGAAAAATTCCACCATAAATTGTTTCTGGATTATAATCTATTAAGAATACATCAATTGTAAATTTCTGACCCACCCTCACTCATTTCTCAGAGATCATATAAAGTGTCACATTTGAAATGGCAAGAAACTTCTTTTTTTTTTTGTTTCTAGATTGAAATGTTTTAAATTTACATTTTTATTTAATCGTATAGAAAAAAATGTACTAAAACACTATTTCTTGGACATTTTACCAAAATTACAAGTTTTATAATATTTTTTTATCTGGGCTTAATCTTAGGTAGGATCTGGTTACTCGAAACTCACTTGTAATTTTATTTTTCTCCTTACTAAATTTAAGCCAAAATTGAACTGTTTACTGATTTTAGAGTTACCCTACTGAAATTGTCATAAAACACCTACCTCTAGAATTCCCTTTCTTCCCTGAGTATTTGTTCCTTAGGATCTCCAGTGTTATTCTCTGGAAAACAAAAATATGAACCACACTTTATATAATCTTATCTCCAGAGAATCTGACCAAGTCAAACACAAACATTAACAAAACTGCTCAAATGTAATATACCTGAAATTTAACAAAAGAATACACAGAAAGCTTCTAGGATTGGTTGATTTTACAAAGTATGCGCAGCACTATTGATCATGTGCAATTGACAAAACAGGTTGTTGATTTTTTTTTTTTCATTTTTTTTTATAAATTGGTAACTATCTTACCTCTTTGAGCTCATTAACCTGTGTCATATACTGTGCATTGGTAGTTTCTAACTGATGAATATACCTGAAATATCAATGCATGTACCATCATGAGAAAACCAGATTTTTGATTCTGCAAAACAAAAATTTAAACCAGCTGCACAATAATAATAAACCAGTTTTGTCAGTAAGTCAAAGTCCAACTCTGCATTTTTTTCCTTCTGGACTCAGCTGAAAATGAAATTTTTGATAATAAATGGTAATCTATAAGCCAGATGAATGCCAAGCTTTCAAGATTCCATCCATAAAATACTATTTAGTCTAGCTTTAATAATATTTATGAGCTGAATAGAGCACAAAAGAAGTTTGACATCAGAAAAACATTTCCGTGCAATGTATACTCCCTTATACCCCACTTTTATACAGTAAAACTGGGGTATGCAGTGGTAAACTTTTTTTTCTTATTTTTGCTATAAAACATAGATTGTGAGTACTCATTAGGCGGTTCTAATGTGTACCCACAATCTATGTTTTGAGCAAAAATAAGAAAAATATCGAAAATTCTCTACTAAAATTTTTTATTTTTGACAACTTTGAAAATCTCTGTATATTGCATGGGCATGTTTTCGTAATGTAAACTCCGGATGCCATTCTTACCATTGTTGGTCCCTACATTTCTGGTAGAATGTCGGGGGTCGAACTTGAAATCTCAAGATCAGGGAGTCGCTGTCTCTGTTCAGATACCCCTCCGAGGCCAAGAGGTCCAGCCTAAAGAACCTGTTGTAGCCCCAGCACTCCCCGACCTCGAAGTCCGAGGCAAACTCTCGTACAATATTCTTACTGGAGTCTCTCGAGGCTTGATGTACCATCTCTACTCTGTACTCATACCTAAACAAAAAAATAGCTTATTTCTATTTTGCACGATTTTATGTCACTGCCCACCTCGAAGTCTGAGGCAAACTCTTGTACAATATTCTTACTGGAGTCTCTCGAGGCTTGATGTACCATCTCTACTCTGTACTCATACCTAAACAAACCAGAGGACCATTGGTCCTGAGAACGCTCACCTGAAGCCTGATCTTGGAGTATTAAGTCATAATGAAATGACCTTGACCTTGAATACTCACACACCTTTATTGACTTCATTAGTTGTCTGCATCTGCAAAGTTTCAGGTCTCAGGCTGCAATTGTTTCCAAACCCAGTGATTTCTGAGAAAACCATAATTTTAATTTTGATATTTAAATGACCTTGGGCCAAGGTCAAGACATGACCTTGGCCTTCATTAATTACTTACCTTCGTTGACTCCATTAGTTGTCTGCATCTAGCAACTTTCAGGCCTCAGGCTGCAACAGTTTGTTTTCGCCTTTTCCCATGTGAAAGCCTATGTTTCCAAAATTGACCTTGCCGTAAAATAGATCAAGGTCATCATAGGGTCATCATTTCAACAAACTATGATGGGCTGGAGTCCCAAATGCTACATACCAAGTTTCATGAAAATTGGCCTGCCGGTTCTGGAGAAGAAGATTTTTGAGTGGTTTTAACCATATATGGGCGTGGCGGCCATCTTGGTCATGTGACCTTGATTTCGCGATCAAACTTTCGTCTCCCCTATCCATGGATGCTCCACATAAAATTTCACTTTGATTTGCCAAGCAGTTTCAGAGAAGAAGATCTTTGAAAAGTGTGTATGGACAACAGACTGGCCAAGGTCAAGAGATGACCTTGATTTATATTAATCACATACCTTCATCTACTCCATTAGTTGTTTGCATCTACCACTTTTCAGGCCTCAGGCTGCAATAGTTTTCAAAAAATCCATAGTTTTCACTTCTTCCTATGTAAAAGCCTATGTTTCAAAATTTGACCTTGCCGTAAAATAGGTCAAGGTCATCATAGGGTCATCATTTTATCAAACTATGATGGGCTGAGGTCCCCGATGCTACATACCAAGTTTCATGGAAATCAGCCCACCGGTTCTGGAGAAGAAGATTTTTGAGTGGTTTTAACCATATATGGGTGTGGCAGCCATCTTGGTCATGTGACCTGGATTTCGCAATCAAACTTTCGTCTCCCCTACCCATGGATGCTCCACATAAAATTTCACTTTGATTGGCCGCGCAATTTCAGAGAAGAAGATCTTTGAAAATACAATAATGGGCCAGGCAGCATACAGGGTTAACATTTCTATGATAAATATAAATCTTGTATCCATTTGAACATTTGTTGCGAGCTACCACCTTTCCCACCTCGGTTTTTGGGGTGGGTTTTTAAATCTGATTGCGCCTTTTCCTGATCATTGCCTATTTGTACCTTTTTAAATATATGACTTTGTAACAATTTTCCCTATTTTATGAATACTTCATGTCAAGTTTCAAGATAACAGGACTTCGGATACTGGAGATTTTTAAGGCATATGACAGTCATCTGGGTCAGGTGGTCATGACCGATTTTAAAAATGTTGTTGATAAAGATCAAAGGAAGCTACATGTATACGATTTTGGCTTTGATAGGCCAAGCGGTTTCAGACAAAAATATGTTGATATAATATGGTCGTTTATAGCCCCAGGATAAGGGCAGACAACCCATCGGGTCAATCTTTTCCTTGAAATAAATTTTCAGTCCATTTGTGAATTTTTACCATATATGGGCAAGGCGGCCATCTTGGTTATGTGACCTGGATTATCTATATACACATTGATTCCTCCTTCCTATTATGGATGCTTCATGTAAAATTTGGCTTTAATTGGTCAAGCGATTTCATAAACTGATGTTTGAATATTATGGTAATATACATATAAATTGCCCCGGGTAGGTGCAAATGAGCCCCTGGGATCCAATTGTTTTCAGAATCATTAATATTCAGTCATACAGCTCATTTCCTGCAAGATTTCCCTTTAAATGACATTTTAACAGTAATCTCTTTTCAAACGCATAGGCCACCTTTGTTGACCTTCCAGTAAAATAGGTCAAGGTCATCATAGGGTCATGATTTATATACACATTGTAGTATTTGAGTCATCAATGCTTCATTCAAAGTTTCCTTCAAATCGGTCCACCAGTTAAGGGGGAGAAGATTTTTAATACAGTCTAACCTGTCTTAAGCAAGCGGCCAAGGGAAATTGCAAAATCGCTTGCTTAAGACAGGTGCTTGCTGAATAGAGGGTCGATTTAGTCAAAGTTTTCAAGATTCTGTTTCGTCCCGGCCAAGGGTACTCATCATATGGCTTATATGGCTACCATGACAGATTTTATTTTTTCTTTTTTTCTTTTTTTTTTTTTTTTTATTTTCTTGTTTTATTTTTTAAAGCAATTTGAAAGAAAACAAAGGAAGCCACACCTTTTTCCCAAACACATTTCAATAAACTACCAGATCAGAGCCTCATTGGACAACTTGGTTAATCACACACACAAACACACACGCGCACACATGCTGAAACACGTGACAGCAATTAACGAGACACAATTATCAGGATTATCGGTAAGCATGGCCAATTTGTTGACAATGCTTTGATCATTGTCACCTTATTCAATCGACTTTTCTCACCTTTACGATGACACTATCAAATTTTCGCACCTTTAACGATAGTAAAACAAACATGTGCTGATTGGCAATTAACCTCACCTGGCTAATTATGCGGTCAGTGAAGAGCAATAATGCTTCAAACGATCCTAAACTTCTTTTTATGTCGCCGAAAAAAATCCCAGCTGGTATGGTTCTCTTTATCCTCTAATTTCAAAGGCAATCAGCGTTTAACGCCAGGATACAGTCATAGGCCTTTGCTGGTTACCGCTTTTACAACAATTTTTTTTTAATGAAACCGGTAACCGCACGCCGTGCTCCATTCATCGACTAGGTAAAAAATCAAAAATTTCCTCCAATTTCGGGTGATCGTTTTACCCGAAACCATTATTTTGGTCGCCGCACAGCGTAAACGGCTTACACTTTCAGAAACAAACAAAATTGACCGCAACAAAAAAAAAAAAAACATGGCCGCTTAAAGTGAAAATTTAGCGATTTGGGACAATTTTTGCTGACCGTTAACTGCGTTTGAGAGGTGCGTGCTGAATAAAGGTGCATTTGCGTTAGAAATCGTTCGGGGGGGACCCGGAACTGACCGCTGACTGCAGGGTCACGCTGAATAGAGGTGACCGGATCGGCAGTTTAGACTGTAGTTTTTACCACATATGGGCATGGCAGCCATCTTGGTCATGTGACCTCGTGTATTTACATATACACTATTTCCCCTTTCCTACAGATGATTCGTTTAAAATTTGGCTTTGATTGGCCAAGCGGTTTCAGAGAGGAAGATGTTTGAATATTATGGTAATATTCATTTATATTGCCCGATGTGGGGGAGAGATGAGGCCCTGGGGCCCAATTTTTTTTTTTCAGAATCATTAAAATTCAGTCCTACTGCTCATTTTTTGCAAGTTTTTTACTTTAAATGACAATTTAACAATTTTACCCATTAAAATGCATAAGCTACCTATGTTGACCTTGCCGTAAAATAGGTCAAGGTCATCACAAGGTCATGATTTACATATACGTTGTAGTACTTAAGTCATCGATGCTTCATGCCAAGTTTCATTGAAATCGGTCCAGTGGTTCCGGAGAAGAGAGTTTTTGAAGGGTTTTTACCATATATGGGCATGGCGGCCATCTTGGTCATGCGACCTGGATTATTTATATACACATTGGTTCCCCCTTCCCATAGATGCTTCAAGTAAAATTTGGCTTTGATTGGCCAAGCGGTTTCAGAGAAGAAGATGTTTGAATATTATGATAATATACATGTATATTGCCCTGGGGTGGGGGCGGATGAGCCCCTGGTGCCCAATTTTTTTCAGAATCATTAATATTCAGTCCTACTGCTCATTTTCTGCAAGATTTTTCCTTTAAATGACAATTTAACAATTTTTCCCATTCAAATGCAAAGGCGACCTATGTTGACCTTGCCGTAAAATAGGTCAAGGTCACCGCAAGGTCATGATTTATATACACAGTGTAGTACTTGAGTCATCGATGCTTCATGCCAAGTTTGGTTGAAATCGGTCCAGTGGTTCCGGAGAAGAAGGTTTTTGAAGGGTTTTTACCATATATGGGCATGGCGGCCATCTTGGTCATGTGACCTGGATTATTTATAATCACATTGGTTCCCCCTTCCCATAGATGCTTCATGTAAAATTTGGCTTTGATTGGCCAAGCTGTTTCAGAGAAGAAGATCTTTGAAAATGGTGGACGACGGACGGACGGACGACGGACGGACGGACGACGGAGCATGGGTATACTATAAGCTCACCTTGTGAGCCGTAGGTGAGCTAAAAATAGCTTATTTCTATTTTGCATGATTTTATGTCACTGCCCACCTCGAAGTCAGAGGCAAACTCTCGTACAATGTTCTTACTGGAGTCTCTTGAGGCTTGATGTACCATCTCTACTGTATTCATACCTAAACAAAACAGAATATCGTTTTTTGTTTTTTTTTGTTTTTGTTTTTTTTGTTCGTGTGATTCCTGTCCTTGCCCACTTTGAAGTCAGAGGCAAACTCGCATACAATGTTCTAACTGGAAAGCAGAACAGATTTTGTTGTTGTTTTGTGAAACATCAATTTTTCAGTCATATTGGGATCTACAGTTTTCTGGTTACTTTCTGGGTTTTCTGGGTACTATGAGGGGTAAAGATGTTGTCTTGCTCAAGGACACACAATGTACCTCGATGCCGCTAAAGTTCAAACCAAAAACTCTCAATCCAAAGTTTGATTTCTAGCAAAAGCCAATCTCATCTACTGAATATAATTCCAACTAAAAGATACTATTGTTTTTTCAAATCTTTTCTAACAAATAGCCCAAAAGGACCTAAAAGTTAACTTACTTGGAGGTTTCTGGTAGTCCAGCAGACAGTTCCAAGAATACTGACAGATAGTTGCCTCGAACAACACCATTACCATCCTATAGACAAACAGAAATAAACATGATGAGACATTATCTATTTTAATCAAAGTCATTCAATGCTTTAAAATCAACAAGCAGAATGTCTATTCCTGTTTATCTAGGTTATGTTTCCCAACACACATACAAGATTTTGCATTTGTTTGTTGATAGCTTTTGATTAAACAAGACTTTAACAAGTCAAAAACAAAAAATGAAAACCTGAAAAAAATTGTTTATCACATCAGATTTAAATCACACAATAAGATTTGAATCATGCAACAAGCACTGTATTTGACAGTGACACATCTATTGTGTTTAGCATAGCATTAAAATCTAAACTGCTTCCAAGAAATTTCAGTTTGGACATTCCAAGCTTCACAACAATAAATAATCTCTTTTAATCACATACCGGATATACTTTAAGTCTCCAACTCAATCCTGACACCTGTAATGGTTCACTGTAGACAGGATCTGCCCTCTGCTGGAGACCACTGAAGTTGTTCATAACAAATGTGCTGGTATCATACTGGGGAACTATCTCACTGGTGAAGTCGGTGGGTACTGGGGCTGATACAAATGATGCCATAGGTCGTCTATGCATCTGAAAGGTATATTATACATCAGAACTATCTCAGATACATGGGAGCTATCTCTGAACATTTGGAACTTTCACAAACATTGTGGAACTATCTCACTGGTGAAGTCGGTGGGTACTGGGGCAGAAACAAATTATGCCATAGCTCTTCTATGCATCTGAAATGATTATTATACATTGCAACTATCTCAGATACATTTGGACTATCTCAAATACTATGGAACTATCTCTTCCCTGTCCGAACATCATTTAAACTTCCTCCCTATATTGATCAGGTCTCTCTTGTTGCTGTGGGAGACATGGTCCACAAGCCTTCTCTACCACAGATGAAACTATTGCAAATACAATGGAACTACCTCACATACTTTGTGACTATCTCAAATACTTTGGACCTATCTCTCACCTGTCTAAACATCATGAGTAGTTCTTCACTACGTTTAATCAGGTCTGTCTTACTGCTGTGTGCAACATGGTCCTCTACCTTCTCTATCAGAGATTCCAGTAGCTCAGTTTCCTGTGTCAGCTGACCTTTCTGACCTGTAAGTAACCAGGGAAACTCATTAACCTGTAAGTGACAAACAGATACACACGTCCTTTTAAAAATTGCCTATCCTGTGATGAATGGATTTGCCTTAGACATTGAAAAATTGATTTATCTACCCTGTTTTGATTGTTTGTTTGTAGTTAGGTGTAACATCCCAGTCAACACTTTTTTCAGTCATGTTTGGATAGAACCACCACCTCCTGTGTATTAACAAGTACTCTAGGGAGTTAAATGTGTCTTGCTCAAAGACACTACAAGGTGATCCCAGTGGGGATCAAATCCAAGACCTCTCGATTCGGAGTCTGAAGCTCTATCTACTACTAGGCCATGGCAGTCCCTTATCCATCCTGAGATGTAAAGACATGCCCATCCTGTGATGAATGAACTTGTTCGGCATGTATAAATGCAATAAAATTGAATTTGTAATTGTATGTACATGTAATGCAGAACAAAGAGTTTAACCTCCAACAGGTTAGGTCTTTCAGCAGGTCACCTCAATGAAATGATGCTACCAAGACTGTGTTGGCTTTGTCCCAATATGAGAGAAAATCTGTTGACATGGACATTAAAAATCAAATCAAGCATACCATCAGGAAAACATGTCCGTGCAATAGATACCCCCATAAACCCCACTTTTATATAGCGAAAATGGGGTTTGCAGGGGTATACTTAATTTTCTTATTTTTGCTCCAAAACATAGATTGTGGGTACTCGTTAGAACCGCCTCGGCGAGGCGGTTCTAACTTGTACCCACAATCTATGTTTTGAGCAAAAATAAGAAAAATATCAAAACTTTTCTGCTGAAAAATTTTCATTTCTACAACTTTAAAAATCTCGGTATATTGCATGGGCATGTTTTCGTGATGAAAAACCACAAGCTTACCCATGAGAGTGAGTAGTTTAGTCTTGAGCTGAGATTCCAGTCTGGCAATCATCAGTTCTACAGCATTGCGGATCTCTCTAACTCGCTCATCTTTTGCAGTTTTTACACTCTCAATATTTCTCTCCTGCAACAAAATAAAATACAGTGCTCAGCATTTGATACAGTATATAACTGCATGAATTTGTGAAAAGGAATGACAAATCTATCCACTTGTATGAAATTTGTTTGTTTGTTTTGTGATTAAACTTCCCAGTCAACAATTTTTCAGAGTTTTCGGAACATAACCAACACTTTCTCTGTGTTAACCAGCAGTACAGGAGAAAATGTGTCTTGCTAAAGGACACAACCAGAACTTTCCTGACTTCTCAATCCCAATGCTGAAGCACTAACCACATGGCCACAGCACTGCCTACAGGAGAAATTTGACTACTGTAGCATTTCCTAAAACTTAATTTCCATTTTTTTTCTCGACACACTTGTTAGCCATGCTTCAAATCAATACGGCAGACATTTACCTAGTATACAAGAAAGATTCTTACCACATCTTGTACAAGACTGATGAGTTCTGTGTGTCGCCTCTTCAGAAGACCCAGATCATCCATCACTTTACGAACATGCTCATCATACTCATTGTCAATGGGCTTGAACGTGTGGCCGGAATGCTGCAAAAAATGACATCAATATTCAATGTCAGTCAGTATTTGCCTAATTGGATCAACCCATGCATCAGTGCATGCATTAGCCCAATCTTATCAGCCTATGCATTATTCCAAAATCAACCTATATATGTATTAACCTAGAACTATATCTTAGCATTTCTTCCCAGAGAGCACAGTGACGTTAACTTGATCAAATAAGACTTTGTCTATAACATGAAGAGTCACAGAAAACCTTCAAAGAATGTAACTGTAAGTTATGAGCTATCACGATTGGCAGATCAGGCAATTTACTCACAAACTCTGTTCAGCCTATGCATAAGCCTAGATTTTTGCTTGATCCACCAGTCTGCCACAGAGAGCACACTGATGGCAGACACACTGTTTATAATTGTGACATTCTCTGAGATTTTCGGTCTTGTGGAGGTACGACGTTGATGTCAAAAAACGTGCGCTCAAGTTGACGTCACAAAACTGTTTGCGGCTTTAATTGTTTTTTGCGCATTCAGACACTAGTTTTAAAACACCGCATAAGAAGAGGGGTTGGAAATTTTGAGCAAGACCTTCGCAATTTCCGATTCTATATTATTTAGACAACATTTACAGTGAAGGTCAAAACAACTGGACAATATAACTCAGTGTACCAAAAGTTTTTCCAAGGCCAATTAATTTCTTTACCAATTACTAGAGGACCATTGGTCCTGTAGCTCACCTGAGAGATTATCACATTGTAAGCTCATGAGATTTAAATTAATTGAGAATCGACCAATGAAAGTCTATGCATGGACACTATTGACCCCCGGGGCATGGCCAAATTTGACCCAGGGGCATAACTGGCACAATTTATAATGGGGACTACCAAACATTGCTACATACAAAATATAGAAGCTCTGGGCCTTTTGGTTTCAGAGAAGAAGATTTTTTTAGTTTTTCCCATTGTAAGTCTATGGAGACTATCTACCCCCGGGGCGTGGCCAAATTTGACCCCAGGGGCATGGCTGGCACAATTTATGTAGAGGACCATTAGCCATTGCCACATACAAAATATCAAAGCTGTGGGCCCTGTGGTTTCAGAGAAGGAGATTTTTGAATTTTTTTCCCATAGCAAGTCTATTGAGACTATCAACCTCCGGGGCCTGGCCAAATTTGACCCCAGGGGCATGAATGGCACGATTTATGTAGAGGACCATTAGCCATTGCTACATACCAAATAACAAAGCAGAGGGCCTAGTGGTTTCAGAGAAGAAGATTTTTTTAGTTTTTCCTATTGTAGGTCTATGGAGATTATCGACCCCGGGGCGTGGCCAATTTTGACCCCGGGGACATGATTGGCACAATTTGTGTAGAGGACCATTAGCCATTGCCAATACCAAATATCAAAGCTGTGGGCCCTGTAGTTTCAGAGAAGAAGATTTTTAAATTTTTTTCCCATAGTAAGTCTATGGAGACTATCAACACGGGGCGTGGCTAAATTTGACCCCAGGGGCATGAATGGCACAATTTATGTAGAGGACCATTAGCCATTGCTACATACCAAATATCAAAGCTGTGGGCCTAGTGGTTTCAGAAAAGAAGATTTTTTTAGTTTTTTCCTATTGTAGGTCTATGGAGACTATCGACCCCCGGGGCATGGCCAAATTTGACCCCAGGGGCATGATTGGCACAATTTATGTAGAGGACCATTAGCCATTGCCACACACAAAATATCAAAGCTGTGGGCCCTGTGGTTTCAGAGAAGAAGATTTTTTAATTTTTTTCCCATAGTAAGTCTATGGAGACTATCAACCCCTGGGGCGTGGCCAAATTTGACCCCAGGAGCATGAATGGCACAATTTATGTAGAGGACCATTAGCCATTGCTACATACCAAATATCAAAGCTGTGGGCCTAGTGGTTTCAGAGAAGAAGATTTTTTTAGTTTTTCCAATTGTAAGTCTATGGAGACTATCCACCCCCGGGGTGTGGCCAAATTTGACCCCAGGGGCATGGCTGGCACAATTTATGTAGAGGACCATTAGCCATTGCCACATACCAAATATCAAAGCTGTGGGCCCTGTGGTTTCAGAGAAGAAGATTTTTTACTTTTTTTTCCCATAGTAAGTCTATGGAGACTATCCACCCCCGGGGCGTGGCCAAATTTGACCCCAGGGGCATGAATGGCACAATTTATGTAGAGGACCATTAGCCATTGCTACATACCAAATATCAAAGCTGTTGGCCTAGTGGTTTCAGAGAAGAAGATTTTTTTAGTTTTTTCCTATTGTAGGTCTATGGAGACTATCGACCCCCGGGGCATGGCCAAATTTGACCCCAGGGGCATGATTGGCACAATTTATGTAGAGGACCATTAGCCATTGCCACATACAAAATATCAAAGCTGTGGGCCCTGTGGTTTCAGAGAAGAAGATTTTTTAATTTTTTTCCCATAGTAAGTCTATGGAGATTATCAACCCCTGGGGCGTGGCCAAATTTGACCCCAGGGGCATGAATGGCATAATTTATGTAGAGGACCATTAGCCATTGCTACATAGCAAATATCAAAGCTGTGGGCCTAGTGGTTTCAGAGAAGAAGATTTTTTTAGTTTTTCCAATTGTAAGTCTATGGAAACTATCCACCCCCGGGGCGTGGCCAAATTTGACCCCAGGGGCATGGCTGGCACAATTTATGTAGAGGACCATTAGCCATTGCCACATACCAAATATCAAAGCTGTGGGCCCTGTGGTTTCAGAGAAGAAGATTTTTAAATTTTTTTCCCATAGTAAGTCTATGGAGACTATCGACCCCCGGGGCGTGGCCAAATTTGACCCCAGGGGCATGAATGGCACAATTTATGTAGAGGACCATTAGCCATTGCTACATACCAAATATCAAAGCTGTGGGCCTAGTGGTTTCAGAGAAGAAGATTTTTTTAGTTTTTCCAATTGTAAGTCTATGGGACCTATCTGTTGCCATGGAAACCACAATTTTGATACAATCTGCTCCAAAACCTAATGCCATCAATCCCCCAACCCAATTATGGTTCACATTAAATTTGATCCAGATCGGCCTTCTAGCTTCAGAAATATTCTTCTTTGAAATTGTGGACGGACGACGACGGACGACGGATGCCTGCCTTTCCTATAAGCTCACCTGTGAGCCTTCGGCTCAGGTGAGCTAAAAACCCTAAGATGCAAATCGTGGGTGTTGCGTGTTTTCTCTATTTTTTATGATAAATCGTACGAGCTATTAAATAAAGCTTTTGAACATGGATTATTAACATAATAGAAATTGTGGAAATGCAAAAAACTAAATTTCCGACCTTGACTCCACAAGACCCAAAATCTCAGATACTGTCACATACATGTATGTGATATATGAACTAGCCCAAAGTCATTAGCCAATGAATTGGAATAAATCAGATAAGCCAATGCATCATGCATTAGCATGTGATCTAGACTTACCGTTCCTCCCCAGAGAGCACACTGATGACAGATACACTGCTTACATGTGATACAAAACACACTGATCTTCTCCTTATGTTCGGAACAGCTGTAAGTACACACAAACACAGGTTGTGATTATTGGAGGTGTATGTACATCACTTTGATTAAATCCAAGCCAAATTCTATGCTAACTATCCCATCTGCGTTATAATGATAGTAAAATGTACAGTCATACAGTGTATTGCAAAATCAGTCTAACATGTCTATTTGGTGTCAAGAAGTATTTCCAAAATTATGTTTACAAAGAGGTGGTGTGTAGTGTTTTTAAAGTTCTTCTACCACATTATTATAATATAAATCAGTCAGCAATATTTCCAATGCTAACGTGGATTATGGTTTGGATCCCAAAAACACAATTGTTAAAGGTGATCTGCAGTCCAATAAAATCAATCAGATCATAAGAGAAACAGAATCTGAATGTTTTAATTTTTACTTTCTCATCTTTTCACACTATGCATGTTTTCTATAAATATACTGGATCATTATTTTGCTTGATTGATTAGACTGAGTTGACTGTACATACTTATCACTATCAGTGCTGTCTTTCGGTGGCACTGTGTGTTGCAGCAGATCCAACTGTTGTGTGACTTCCTCTGCCCAGCGACAGTTTACCAGCTCGTTGATGTGTAGAGGAGCCCTGTAATGTCATTATACAATATTAACTGCCTTTGGCTTGTAATGGCATTTTCAAAAACATCAAATTATTAAAAGGAGTGCCTTTGTTTTTCTCCCTGGAATGGTCTGTAATATATAGAGCTCTACGAGTTGAGTGGGGCTTAATTTTACTTTGATTTTAATAACAAAATTTGAAACACTTCTTTCGAAAACAACAAGATCTTCTGTCACAAGCTTATCCAAATATATATATTTTGCTAGTAAAAAACATTTAGAACATGTTACTTGACTGGATGTCACCATTCTTAATATTGTGTATGTATAAATGCATATATGTATTACAGTTTGCACTTCTATTAACAACATACTCTTGATATTCATTGTCTTCACTATATTGCTATTTGTAGTATGGTTATAAACATTGTATTATGTTTTATACTGTATAAACTTTTTGTACTTGTACTTGATTTGATGGGTACACTAGAAAACAAACTTGAATGTTTAACTTACCGACAATGTGGACACTGCATTCTGGTCTCTGTCAGCCATCTCTGTAATATAAACAGTTTAAAACTACAATGCATATAATGTATGGCAACAATTAATGCTGAAAGCACTGGCACAGACGTTTTTTTTTTTTTTGCTGTTGTTAATTTTTTGTGGGTTTTTGTTGTTCTTCTTTGTATCTTTGATAAATACAACTGTATGTAACTATAAATGAAATGTGGTGTGAAGCAGTGAGTTCTCATTTTTGATTCATCATGGTGGTTATCATGATTTATTTGTTTGTCCTTGATGATTCATTGACTAGTTAGAGATTCACCACGAGGACCGAACAACTAACTATGTGTTGTGAACCACAGTAGAAGCTGAGGGTGAGGTTATGGTCATGTTAAACTTGTTTAAGCCCCGCCAGTAATTTTATATTACTGATTGTTCCAAGACTATACTTCTGTTGTGGTTCTTTTTGTTTTATGTCTTGGAGTTGAATTTTTGTGCTGCTTGCACCTTATGTGCGTTTTCATATGTTAGTTAGGTTAAGGTAACTGAGTGGCTGCCTGTTGGGAAATAGCTGCTCATTCGGCTTACACTATGTTTTCTTAGTACAGTTGTCTAATTGTCAATTTAGTTTCTTCCACCTCGGTTTTTGGAGTGGGAATTTCTTTCTGATTGCGCCTTTTCCTGACCATTGCCTACATTAAGGATCTCAGTTTTATTTTTATTTGCTATTACTGCAGCTAGTGTTGTGCTGTGTGGCGGTCCTAAATAGTCTCCCGGTACATCATCCATAGTGCAGATATTTTCCTTTCGGTCCTTTGAGAACAGTGAGGGTATTCTGAGAAATATGAAAAATATTATCGTTTTAGATTCCTTTTCTAACTATCATTTAATATATTTGGCCCCATTTGGATTATTTCAGTCTTTATATGATCTTGTATCGACTACCCTGTTGAAACTTGAAAAATTTCAGTAGTTCTCTTTGGCTCCATGCTGCCAAATCTATAGGGTCACTGAAGAGGCTTAAGTAGCCGAAACTGCGGTATGGCCCATCCCCTTTCTCATTAATACCTTCAATGCTCTTAAAGGATCTCAGTTTTATTTTTATTTGTTCTTTTGATTACAAAAGGGCAATTTTCCTTACATTGTTTACCTGCATCTAATCGACAACCTCAATGGAAATGCAAAGTATTTTGTTGACAAATGGTTGAAAACCATGAATTGCCGTTGAGGATTAAATTGTGTACCGAGGTTGTATCGAGTGATGAAAACCATTAGGCCAAGCTGAGCATTAGAAAAACACACCCATGTAATATACAGATTTTTCTGAAGTTGTTAAAATTGAAAAATTTCAAATGACATATTTTGGCATTTTTCCTCAAAACATTGATTGTAGATACTTGTTAAAACCACCTCGCTGAGGAGGTACTAACGAGTACTCACAATCTCTGTTTTGGAGCAAAAATAAGAAAAATAGGTATACCCATGCATGCCCCAGTTTTGCTATATAAAAGTGGGGTTCAAGGGGGTATACATATAACAGCCATGTTATCTGTTGCATTGCTCAGCCTCCTTCAGCAATAGTTACCCTGATACAAGTATAGCAGCAAAGCTTGGAACAGTGTGGACATAGTCTGGCATCTCGCAGCTTTTCCATGCAAATAAAACATCGGAACACTTCAGACAGGCTCTGAAAAAAAAAAATAAACAGTCAGGGACAAAACGTAAACAGGTTATCAAAATAACAACTGAATCAATTTAATAAAGCAGTAGATATAAACAGAAGAAGCAGTTCTGTTCAAAGGGATCCAAGACATAAACACTTTGTCTGGCACTATCATTCATATCTTCCACATACTTCTTCTCCCCGCCATATGTGGTTGTTAAAACACATAAGTAATTTATTAAATGACAAATTAATAGTTTAATGCATACATAAGCTTGTTTGAAAATCTCATACACCCCTTCTGCCGGTAGCCAATACCTGTAGCATTGGCTATCCACACTACTGTCTTGCCGATAATGCCTCTTATCGGCACGACCATCCTGCGGATAAGCTGCAATATCTGCACTACCATCGTGTGATAGAGGATAACATGCGGTATAGCTATATAGCGAAAGGAACGTTCCTTTCGCGAAAGGAAGATTTTCACACGAAAGGAAGATATCATTTCAAAATTTTGAACTCATTGACTATAATTGTGCATGTTTTAAGTTTTAAACGGGTAAAGGAAATAAGAAATAGTTTTTGAATGAAGTTCACTTCACTTTAAATCGATTTTATAAAACCGTAAGGCAGCGATGAACCTTCATTTCGTAGTGGAAAATCTTCCTTTCGCCAGTGCGGCTAGTGTCAAATTTCATTTGTTGTCCTCAATTTCGACCAAATTTTCTTAATAGTAAAATTATATTTTACTTTGTCCTCTTATCATTTTATTGCAGAATGTATAAAAAGGGAAAAAAGGTGGGGGAATATGCAGCAATGATGATAATTAATGGTATATAGCGTTCATTTCATAGGCAAACTTCCTTTCGTCGCCTAAATTTAGTGAGGTTTCTTTATTTATAAGTTCCGCTTTTTGCACCAAATAACATTTTTTTTACATTTTACACAGTTTACTTGATGTTGTTTTATTACAACATGTGTAAAAAAACAATTAAAAGCTGTTAAAAATCAATGGCGATAATGATAAAATGTTCCTTTCGTACAAAAATCTTCCTTTCGCGAAAGGAACCTTCCTTTCACTGTTTAGCTATACCCGATAACATGGGCATTTTGGTCATCACCCTTTGTATCAATCTTGACCATTAACAGCCCTCGGACTTGATAATGGTATCTCGGGTTGATACTGCAGGTGAAAGCCAAAATGCCCATGTGATAATCTCTAATAAACGGCATGACCCTTGAATGGATCATCGGCGTTATCGGCACAACCGTCTTGCGAATAGACTCAGCCTACGACGGTTGTTGTTAAGCGGCGTTATTAGCAGGACAGTACAGGAGCCGAAAACCTGGCGTCACATAATTTGTGTGATGCAATGACATTTACCTGTACACATGTGTGTTAATTTTACTTGTGCTGTTCGGACTTCTGATTCTGGACATTTTTTTTTTCTTTTAAATATTGTTCAATTCAACCATTTAAGCCTCCTGTTTATCAGGGTTTGCACTATTTGCTGACATATAAATTGATCATGGTCTGAATTGTCCAAACTGAGGTTCGAATCCAACCTTCAGAATCGGCCAGGGACCAAACTGTTTTAAATTCTTAACGACTATAGGTTCTGTCCGAATTGGCATAATTCAACCTGTTGTGTAGTTTACCTCTACTGTTTGTTGATCACCACCGGGAGGAAATGGTGGTGCTGCGTTGCCACTAGACTGTCCAGATGCCATATTCAGCTTGTTATGCAAGCCAAAATGCTTAAATTCACCGCATATTTGTTATTTTTTTCTTCTGTGTATTTTTTGTTGATTTTTTTCTTTTTTATTTTTGGACGATGTTATTTTTTGGACGAAATAATTTGGACCCTGGTCGGTTCGGTTCCTGCTGATATCGGTCTCGGGTCGTTTCGATACCTGTCGTTTTTCTATCCGGACTTCTTCTTCCCGTTGAAGTGTTTTTTTTTGTTTTTTTTAATTCAGTTTTACGTCCCTTTCAAGATTATTTCAGCTCATTTGAGACGGGCCAATCAGTAGGCGGGGCGAAAGCGGGAGAACCCCGAGAAAAACCACCTGACACACCCGCAAGCAGAGCTTGGCTTGTCTCACATGTGGCCAGAGCGGGGCTCGAACCCACACCAGTCACAGCGGTGAGATGATCGAGTGATTAAGAAACAGCGCTCTTAACCGCTCGGCCCGGGGGCCGCCCATTGAAGTTGTTGTATCTGATGTCCAGCCTTTATAGACTCAACTCCTTCATGCCACAGGGCAAGAGGAGAATTTGCTACACGGTGGACACAGACACCCAGAGACCATCATACGGTCAAAAAACTCCCAAAAAACTAAACGGGTTTAATGAGAGTTTCCGAACCGAACGCTGGTTACGAATGGTGTCGTGCCAGTGTAGTGGTCGGAGTCCGTACTTCTTGTCTGTTGCTTGGCCCACCGGGGTCCAACTGGTGTTTTTCTTTTGCTCCGGAGTTAGTAGGTTATTCGGCGCCCAGGGATCTCCATCGTCGGGCAGCTTACTCAATCTGTGAGTCCTGGTTTTTGATTCATCAGGATGTTTATCATGATTTATTTGTTTGTTCTTGATGATTCATTGACTAGTTAGAGATTCACCACGAGGACCGAAGAACTAACTAAATGTTGTGAACCACTGCGGAAGCTGAGGGTGAGGTTAGGTACCTGTAAAACCGGTTTAAGCCCGCCAGTAACTTTGTGTTACTGATCGTTCCAAGTCGATACTTCTGTAGTGGTTCTTTTTGTTTTATGTCTTGGTGTTTAAAAATTTTTTTGTGCTGTTGGCGCCTTATGTATGTTTTCATATTTTTAGTTAAGTTAAGGTAACTGAGTGGCCACCTATTGGGAAAATAGCTGCTCATTCGGCTTACGATATGTTTCATGGTATAAGTACCTGATTGTTAGTTTGGTTTTTTCCCACCTCGGTTTTTGGAGTGGGAATCTTTTTCTGATTGCGCCTTTTCCTGATCTTTGCCTACTTGTACCTTTTTTTAATGCAGAAGAAGAGCCCGAGTACCGAGAGGGAGAACCGCAGCATACCGAAACAGACATATTCCCAATCTGCCTTAGGCGTCCGGGACGTACTAGCGGTCTGCTGACATAGGCTGAAACCTATGACACACGTTGCCTCGACTTGCCGGTGGGGGTACACTGCTTCATCGAAAAAAGCCTGGCATGGACTTATTCTCTGCAGCCTGCGTCATAAAGAGGAAGCTCTCACTCAACCTCTCTCAGCAAACCCTGAATCCTGGTTGACACGTATACAAAAAAGAAGGCCCGCCACCCACATGTACAAAATTGAAAAAGTATTTTACAGAAAGCCTAAGTTGATATCAAACAGATGGACCATAACCACGCTTTTTACAAATAAATCCTAATTAATGAACATACTGATAAATACTACACATAACGAGCAATCCAAGCCACGACCAGTGAAGAACTCCCGTCCCTCACGAGCCCGAGCACGTGCTCACAAGTACAGCCAGCTGGTCACTTTACAAAAAATCCATAAATTATCCTCTTCCGAGGTAAAACGCGGTTAGAAAGGCACATCAAAATAAGCATCAACAAAATAGCTACAAAAATATGCAGGTGACACAAAAATTAAGTCCTTAAATTTTCAGAAAAAAAATCCCCAAAAACAAAACACGTGTAACGTCAACCAAGACACCGGAAGTGCTAAACCAGCATTGTCGCATTGATGGTTAAGGATGTTCGCTGCCAACATTTGACATTTCGGAACTTCCGGTTTTTCTTTTCCCGAATATCTCATAAACGGTTGCAGATATTTTCTTAATATTTTATATTTGGATACATATTGATGATATGCATTGAATGAGCCATGAAAATTGTCAATCTAAGAAACTTCATTTTTTCACCCCATTTTCTGCAACTTTTCAGAAAATTTTAGTTGTCAGTAAAATTTAGAGGGTAGGGTAGATTAAACTGAAATATTACACATCTTCAAATTAATTGCACTAGTTCGATGTTTATTTTAGCAGCAGTATATGTGTACATGGTCTTCTAAGTAAGTCTTCGTATCTTTGGTGTGCTGGTTTTAAAATTTTAGGTGGTTTTATGGAATGGGCTTTTAGAAACAAAACAGTCGAAAAAAGGCTGAAAATGGCGACTTTCAAGTTGTTGGATCTCTCTTATATGCTCACTACCCTATATATTTCTTTATTTTATTCGAACAATATTACCAAGTTCTATGTTGTGTGAAAATACAAGAAAAAGTTTGAATCAACAAATATTGGTTTGACACATTTCAAAATATTGATGTTTTCCGACTTTTCAAGTATGGGGGTAGGGTTGGAAAAGGAATCGTAAAATTTTGTCATCCACTTTAAGTTGCAAATTTTTCTATGCTTTTGGTCCAAAATTGTCTGCGTAACATAATTATTATGACTTTTGGAAGCATTCTAGGTGTATTTTTGTTCAAGAGAGGTATGTTTCAAATAATTAAAAATCAAATTAATTTTACTTAATTTTAGAGATGGTGCTCAGAGGTCTCATTCAGAGGCCTGTAGCTTGAAAAAATGCACACTACCCTATATTTATTTTGTTTTCAAATGTCTTGTGTTGTATTTTGGAATAAAAAAAAAGTGGTTAGAAAAAAAGTTTGAATACTTTTTCATTGGCAGCGAACCTCCTTAAAACAACATTGAAAGGCAAGAACTTGTGAATAAAGCCCAAAATAGTCGTGTGTTGGTGGATAGATAGATAGATAGATAGATAGATAGATAGATAGATAGATAGATAGATAGATACGGCAAGGTTTGTGACGGGAAATTATGTTTTTGAAACTGGGAGCATGATTGGCATTTTAGGTCAACTGAAATGGGAATCTCTTAAGAAAAGGAGGAAGGATAGTAGACTTATATTGCTATACAAAGGTCTAAAGGGTAAAGCCAGAATACCCACCGATGACCTTATCCCAAAGAATAGGCGTTGTAGAAATCAACACTCTTTGGCTTTTCAGATACCTTCAGCTAGCAAAGAAGCGTACAAAAGTAGTTATTTTCCACCGTATCCACAATGTACGATCGCGGGAAAAGGGCACTTTGGACAACATTTCCATCAGTTTGTAAGTTTTTCACGTGTACCCTGTCGCCCTTCTCTAACGGCGGAAGCGGTCTTGCACGCCTCCTCGTATCGTAGTTTAGTTTACTTTGTTCCCGAACATACTTTTCGCGCTCCACAATTTTCGCGGCACTGACCAGTTTTGGCTGTAAGTTACCCGGTGCAGTAGGTAACAATGTCTTGATCTGTCTGTTGAACAGTAATTCACTAGGACTATATCCATTACGAATCTTAGTAGCTCTGTACATCGGCCTTTTCGAGTAGCCGTTTTACAGTCTGCACAGCCCTTTCACTTTCACTGTTTCCCAGCGGCCATCGCGGGCTGCTTCGAACATGCTTTATTCCGAAGTCTCTCATGAATTGTTCGAATAAATCCGAGGAAAATTGTCCTGCCCCGTCGGATACTAACGTGTCACAAACACCATGTCTACTCATAATCGACTTTAAATGACTGATGATGTCACTTGACGTTGTTGATGTCAGTTTAGCAATCTCAATATACCGCGAAAAATAATCAATCACTAGCAAATAGTTTTGTCCCTTCCAGTAAAACATGTCTGTACCTAGTTTTTCCCAAGGTCTGCCAGGTAATGGTGTATAAATCATAGGTTCTGCATGATCGTTTTGTACTTTAGAACATGTATCGCATTTTCGCACCATATCTTCGATGTCTTTGCTTAGCCCCGGCCAATACACTGAATTATTTGCTCTATCTCGGCATTTCGTTATGCCTTGATGCGCTCCATGTATTTTTGACAGAATATCTGCTTGCATTGAAGCTGGTATTATGATTCTGTTTCCTTTCATCAGTAATCCATGATTGACAGTTATTTCACCTTGAATAGACCAGTATGTTTTTATAAATTCCGGCAAGTCTGATTTGCGTTCTGGCCATCCATTTTCACAGTATCTAATTAGTTTTCTGCACACAGTATCATTATATTGTTTTTCAATAATTTCTTGTAACCTTGTGTCCGTTACAGGTAAGCTACTGATGACGTAATCCACGTAATTTTCAGTGTCGATAGTTGCTTGCTCGTCCTTGGTCGACAGTTCACGGTATAAAGGTGCTCTTGAGAGCGTGTCCGAGATTACCATTTTACGTCCCTCTACGTGAGATATCGTATATGTAAAGTCCATGAGTCTCATTCTGAATCTTTGAATACGCGAACTTAGTTCTGCGATATCCTTACGGCCCAACAACGACACTAATGGTTTGTGATCTGTTTCTATATGAAACTGTTTACCTATGAGTAAGTCCCGGAACCGTTCACAGGCCCATGTGATACCGAGAGCTTCCTTCTCTATCGTAGCGTAGCGTTGTTCCGTAGGTGTCAATGCTCTTGAAGCATATGCGACTGGTTTCATCTGACCGTCATCCTGCTTTTGCATAATTACGCTGCCAATACCGTAATTACTCGCATCCGATGCCACTACCGTATATCTCGTTGGATCATACAGTGCCAGTACTGGGGATTTTGTCAGTTCTTCCTTGATCTTATTGAAGGCATCCTGTTGTTGGTACCCCCAATAAAACTGATTCGTGTCCTTAAGCAAATCTCTCAGTGGTTTTGTATACTCAGCCAGGTTGGATGAAAATTTACCCATATGATTGATTACACCCAATATACGTCGCACCCCGCTGACGTCACTGGGTGGTTTCATGTCCACAAATGCTGACAGTTTATCAGGATCTACACGAACTCCGTCTGGTCCTATTACATAACCGACATATTTTACTGACCTTGTCTTGAACACACATTTTTCAGCGTTCAGAGTCAATTTAGCGTCCTGAATCCGTTTCAGAACCGTATCCAAGCGTTCGTCATGCTCCTGTTCAGTTTTTCCGAATACCAAAACATCGTCAGTTTGACATACTACGCCTGGTATACCGTCCAGTATACAAAACATCCTTTTCTGGAAATACTCGCTCGAGCTTGAAAGTCCAAACGGCAATCTATTGAAGACGTAACGTCCGAATGGCGTTATGAAACACGTCAACTTTCTGCAAGACTCCGACAGTTCACATTGCCAAAAACTACTATTACAGTCAAGCTTTGAAAAGTACTGTGCACCTGATAATAATCCCAATGTTTGATCTATGGCAGGCATTGGAAAGTTTTCTCTTTTGACACTTTCGTTAAGTTTTGTCAAGTCAACACAAATACGTACGTTACCATTCGCCTTGGGTACGACCACCATTCCGGCACACCATTCGGTTGGTTCGTTAATTTTCGAAATAACACCTGTCTCTTCCATGCGATCCAGCTCCTGCTTTACCTTAGACATAAGGGGTATTGATACTCTCCTCGGTACGGTAAGCGCATATGGCTTGGCATCGTCTTTTAATTTAATGTCATACTGTCCCTCAAGTTTGCCAAGTCCTTGAAATAACTTGGGGTATCTATCCTTGACATTTTCAGGTGTGAAAACTTCATAAACACGTTTAACTAGTCCCAGTTTTTCAATTGTCGGTCGCCCCAGTAAACAGCGTTTTAGTCCCTTCACAACGTAAATGTTCTCCTGAACTGACTTATTTTCACTAGATATTGTCTCTGTGAATGTACCCAATACATTTAATTCCACTTGTCCAGGTCCGACCAATTTTCTCGTCGATTTTTGTAACGGAAATTTGCCAAGTTTGACGTAAATGTCATCTGATATTACTGTCAAATCGGCCCCTGTGTCTATTTTGAAGTCTATGTCCAAGTTTTTGACTTTCAAAGATATAAACCACGGACTCGAACCCTGGACCTCGTCGATAGTTCCTAAGTAAAAAGGTACAAGTAGGCAAAGATCAGGAAAAGGCGCAATCAGAAAAAGATTCCCACTCCAAAAACCGAGGTGGGAAAAAACCGAACTAACAATCAGGTACTTATACCATGAAACATATCGTAAGCCGAATGAGCAGCTATTTTCCCAATAGGTGGCCACTCAGTTACCTTAACTAAACTAAAAATATGAAAACATACATAAGGCGCCAACAGCACAAAAAATTTTAAACACCAAGACATAAAACAAAAAGAACCACTACAGAAGTATCGACTTGGAACGATCAGTAACACAAAGTTACTGGTGGGCTTAAACCGGTTTTACAGGTACCTAACCTCACCCTCAGCTTCTGCAGTGGTTCACAACATTTAGTTAGTTCTTCGGTCCTCGTGGTGAATCTCTAACTAGTCAATGAATCATCAAGAACAAACAAATAAATCATGATAAACATCCTGATGAATCAACTTGCTCATATTCAGTATGGCTGTCCTCCTCTACTTCATGTAGGTGTTTCTTCGCTAAACAACATTTTTGCCAATGTCCCTTTATGCCGCAACCTCGGCAAATACTTTGAGCAGCCGGACAATTCTTCCGACTATGCTCAGGAGTCGCTCCGCACCGAGTACACTTCGAGCGGGTGTCTGGCCTGTTGTGGTAATTATGTGCTTTACTTGTTATTGACTTATGTTTGACAAAGTTCCTTTTTCTCACAGCGTCTACTTTAGAGTCATTGTCATTTATTTGGGATCGAACCACTGACTGCTGTTTCTTAATCGACTCACTTTGGCGTGCCTGAGTTACTGCCTTTTCTAAAGTGAGATCAGCGTCCATTTGTAATTTTTCTGCAACTCGCGCATCACGTACACCAACCACGATTCTGTCCCTGATGAGTTCATGTTTTAAATCTCCAAATTTGCAATGTTCAGCCAAGGTGTATAAAGCCGTAATGAACGTGTCCACCGATTCTCCTTCCTCCTGTTTTCGCATTTTAAATTTTGCCCTTTCGAAAATGACGTTTCTCCGAATTACAAAATGGTCCTGAAATTTCTTTTTGACGCCATCATAGACCTTTTGTTGTGGTTTCGTTAAGTTGAACGATTTGAAAATCTCGTCGGCTTTCCGACCCATACAGTATATTAATGTATTAACTTGTTGCTCTCCAGTTTTACCGTCCAATCCAGAAGCTATTTTGAAGCGTTCAAAACGAGAAATCCACCGGTCAAAATCCTCTCGATTTTTGAAGTTGAAATTTTCCGGCGGCGCAATTTGGAAAGTCGCCATGATGATAATTCCAAAGAAGAATAATTGTTGCCATGAATTTCCCGACTGTGGAATGGCAAATAAATAAACTAAAAACTTCGACGGCAATTTTCCATTTTCTTCTTTAATAAACATATTAATACTAATGTCGCCCGAAACGAACTATCATGGCGACGGCTCTGATCACTGCATAGAAACTGACGTTAAAACCACGTTTGCTAACGTTACGCTTAGTACGCAACGTCAAATTTAAAAACATCAATTCATACTGGAGAAAAGTCTCATAACCATTTTCCCCTCCTCAAAATACATAATTTTGATCACATCGATGACAAAAGTGATTTGAATTGAAACAAATCCAAATATGACAAGCATTGCACATCTTATGATACCAGTATGATTTTGTGCTATAATTTGAGCCAAACCTTAAACGGATGACGTAAAATGTAAAGTGTTTGAGACGTCGTACCTGTCCGTGCTAAATGATTGTAACGTCTCTCTTTTCTTTGATATCAATAACCAAAGCGTCTTATTTCTCCATTCAGTTTCTGTTATACACGTTTTATCATGCTGGTGTACGCGAAGTGTGTTTCTGATCTTGGAATATCTGCTGGGTATGGATTGCCTATGCAGGTCCATCCTAATGGAGTCAGTCTCGCTACTGGTTCTCCCGGTTGACCTCTGATCTCCCCCAACGCACAGTGAAGATCCAGACAATCCAAGCCGATGAGGATATCCACGGTAGGCTTCTTAGCGGGAATGGGTAGGTTAATTCTCCTAAGATACGGCCACTCTGAGCTGTATTCGTTCCAGTTGACAACATGCATGTCTCCGGTTACTCGATCGGTTGTGTATGCCGTGACATTCAAGTTAATTGTTTGATCGATATTCTGCAGTTCGAAGCTTACTGATTGTGTCTCAAATGTCTCGATCTGACCATTAAGAACATTCACTCTTACATTTTCCGTCCTACCGTCTAATCCAAGATTTGTAGCTATGTCAGTATTGATGTACGTTTTGTTGCTAGCCTCATCCAATAATGCATTCACTTTGAGTGATCGGTTCCCATTTTTTAAAATGACTGGCACTGTACGAAGACCTAGGTATCCTGACTTTGAGCTGTTGTGTGTCACCATAGTGGTTTGTTGGTTGTCTGGCTGATCCTTCCCCTCCGTGGCAGAAGAAGTGTCATCCTCCGAAAACGAATTTCCATCTGACAAATGTCCGCTTTGGCTAGTAATTACACGCTTCGGTTCGGTTCGGTCCGTCGTGTCTCCCTTCGATGATCTCATCATTGATGTGCGATTAGGCAGATGTAACAATCTGTGATGATTTTCTTCACAGCCATTATTACCGCAAATCTTACTATTTGGGCACATTTTTCCGTAATGCCCATCAACAAGACAGCGGTAACACAGCCTTGTCCGTTTTGCTATATTCCATCTCTCAGAGGGGGGCTTATTCGCAAATGTACGGCATCTCCAAATCATATGTGGTCCGCCACAAACTTGACATTTCAGTTTCTCTGATTCGCGATCGCTCACTGATTCACCAAAGAACGTTCTCTGATTTCTATCTCTTGGAGACGAGTCGATTGGTTGTTGGTTGTCGTCTTTTCCGGCAAGACCGTACATAGTTTCCGAAGCAATCGTCTGAAATTCCGCCTCTTGCACTACCCATTGTCGCAAGGCTATAACGGATTCTGTTACATTGTTTTCAAAAACCCACCTGTGATATCTCGCGAGCATCGATTCTGACAATTTCCTCTGAAGTTTAGTGTATAGGGACCCGTCGCCAAGTTCCTGATCTTGTCCCGCTTCCTTTAAATTTATTAGGGCTATTTCCAGCAGATCCGCAAATTTCTCGAGGTCCTTCGCATGTCCGGTTCGTACCTGTTTGAAGTTTTCTAAATCCTCCAAATAAACAGCGATCTGGCGCCTTTTAACACCGTACTTTCGTTCTAACCTTTCTTTCGCCGCCTCGTATGCCGCTGGCGAATGTCCTAGGTTTTCTATAGCTTGCAAGGCTTCACCGGTGACGTACTGTCGCAATTGTAGCAACTTAAATTCTGGAGTGGCTGGGGCATTATCAATGCAGGCGACAAATGCTGCCTTCCAGCTCTGGTAACTTCTTTTATTACCGCTGAACACTGGAATCTGCACGCGTTTCAGTTGTTTCCATAAATCCTGCTCTATAGTTGGGGCGTCACTGTTGCACGTTATTGCAGATTCTGAAGGATTCGCCTTTTGTAGCTTCTCTTGAATTTTTCCTTGTTCCGTATATGAGCATTTCATATTTGTCTCCTGTTCTGTTTGTAAAACTGTCTTCGGTTCAAATTTTTGCTGGTTAGTGTTAACAATGTCTGTTGCCTCAAGTGTTTCATTCGATATAGTTTTAGATGTAAAACTCAACCTGTTTTCTTGAAGTGATCGAAGGTAGTCTGTGGCTGCCTCTCGAGCGGAATTGTATTCAGAATGTATCATTTCTAGTTCGCTCGAAAGACGCATGCTATTTTGTATTTCATCTAAACTGATGTAAAACTCAGAAAACGACGTCAGAACTTCAGCTGCTATCTCTGAGCAAGAGTCCATTTTCCGACATGCATCCAGCACGGCTTTGCGACTTGGTCGCTCGCGTTCCTCAAGTAATGTGATTAACTTACTCCGAGAATGAGTAAAATTTAACTTTACTCGAGCCTTGTCCTTCTTGTATTCCGCTTCTAGTCTAGAAATCATAGTATGGATGTCCTCCGATGATGCCATACTGTGAGAATGTCATTTGAGTTTCGAAACTTTCGCTGTGTTAACCTCGCTCTGCTACCATTTTATGTTGCCATGAATTTCCCGACTGTGGAATGGCAAATAAATAAACTAAAAACTTCGACGGCAATTTTCCATTTTCTTCTTTAATAAACATATTAATACTAATGTCGCCCGAAACGAACTATCATGGCGACGGCTCTGATCACTGCATAGAAACTGACGTTAAAACCACGTTTGCTAACGTTACGCTTAGTACGCAACGTCAAATTTAAAAACATCAATTCATACTGGAGAAAAGTCTCATAACCAATAATAAAATCACTTTCAACATTGATTTTGAGCCTGATTTCACATTTTGATCACGAATATTTGACAGAACTTTAATGCATATTGTTTTACACTAACACTTGAAACTTTTTATTTATTCCAAATTTATCACATAATATGAATGCTTATTAATTCCATAATTTACACTGGCACTAATTTCACATACTTTTTATTCTTTAATGCTTTATCCATTTAATAACACTTGATGGAAAAACACACAAAAAATTAAGAATTCCTTTTATTATTCCACTCTGAAGCAGCTACAAAACTTGTCGATCCGTCTGTGATAATTCCAAATTTCACGACTTTTTTGACAGTTTCTCCGTAACTTGCACAGGTAGATGACGGTTGGTATTAATTAGTAAATTAATTACTTCTGACACCATATTGTATTGTTGGATGGTCAATAATTAAATGAAAGCATGGTTTCTTAATCACTAATTTTAATGATGCTAGATGTTGCAAGCACAATGATCTAAACACAAGTGAGTTACGTTTTACTCGAAAAAGTATTTAAGAGGCAAAGTCCCAAAGCAGTAGGTGAACGCTCTACCATAAACTATCCAAATATAATGGTGAGTATGCATTATACAACACAAGTAGGCAAAGATCAGGAAAAGGCGCAATCAGAAAAAGATTCCCACTCCAAAAACCGAGGTGGGAAAAAACAAACTAACAATCAGGTACTTATACCATGAAAACATTTCGTAAGCCGAATGAGCAGCTATTTTCCCAATAGGTGGCCACTCAGTTACCTTAACTTAACTAAAAATATGAAAACATACATAAGGCGCCAACAGCACAAAATATTTTAAACACCAAGACATAAAACAAAAAGAACCACCACAGAAGTATCGACTTGGAACGATCAGTAACACAAAGTTACTGGCGGGTTTAAATCGATTTTACATGGCCATAACCTCACCCTCAGCTTCTGCAGTGGTTCATAACATTTAGTTAGTTCTTCGGTCCTCGTGGTGAATCTCTAACTTGTCAATGAATCATCAAGAACAAACAAATAAATCATGATAAACATCCTGATGAATCAAAAACCAGGACTCACAGATTGAGTAAGCTGCCCGACGATGGAGATCCCTGGGCGCCGAATAACTTACTAACTCCGGAGCAACAGAAAAACATCAGTTGGACCACGGTGGGCCAAGCAACAGACAAGTAGCTCCGGCTCCAACCAACTAAAATGAATAGCTTTAAGTCGGGGCCATCATAGAGTCTGACTCCCGATGCGACCCACCGGCGTGCAATTAAAGAAGGCAGCATAGTTATCAACCGTGATTGGGTTAAAAACTAAGCATGCAGACTGTCGCATAACATTCAAGTTATAACCTATACGTCTGTAACGTGTTATGATTTTTAAATACCACGTGTGAATTGAAAACAAAACACCAGCAAAGGAACCAACTTCTACGTCATTTCGACGGTGCCTTGCTAAATAATCGGAGGAACTCTACAACAGAACAGAACATGGCGAGTGGTTAATAACAAGCTTAAACAGGATAAAATCATCTTGAAGGCATCTTGGGATTCGAAAGCAGTCAGTTCTTCGGGCAGCTGGTTCCACAGTCTGATGGTTGACGGGCTAGAAGTAGTTTTTGTATGTGTTGGTCCTGCAGTATGGTACCCTGTATTTGTACTGATGGCATCTTGTGGCCCAGGTACTTGGCTTTCTTTGTCTGTTGGATGCAGTGGATTTGGTACATTGCATTGATGGTCTCGTGCTTGTTTGTAATCCTTATCAGTTCGCACTTATCATGGTCAAAGTGCATCTGCCAACCAGCCTTCCAGTCAGGACTGGTGGAGGTGTTTGTTAAGGTCATCTTGTAGAAACTCTGCATCCTCATTTGTCTGGATGTTGCTATATAATAAACAATCATAAGCGAAGAGACGGGCCTTGGCTTTCACACTGGGTGGCAGGTCGTTGATGTATGCAAGGAAAGGGAGTTGACTGGGATGAGCTTGATCACTTGCCCTCGACGACAACCTTCTGGGTTCTGTATGATAGGAAACCTCTTATCCGTTGGAGGGTTGTTCGATCCTCTGACTCCATAGTGTTCCAGCTTCATCAAAAGCCTTTGATGGGGAACTTTATCAAAGGTTTTTAAAAATCTAGCAGGATTGCGTCGATCTGTTGTCGTTTTGATTTGAGATGGATCATATCAGTACATTTTCTTGCCTCGGTCGTTTCGGCAACGAATGGATCGATGGATGCACGTTGTCGCTACCAGGTAGCGATTCAGCATTGACCTGTCGACTTTCTCGCATGGCCATTGGGATTGACTTTCACCGTCATATTGAGGATACTAAAGTCTTTGCATACGCAACAGGCAGACAGGTAGGCAGGCAATCATATAGATGGATATGTGGAAAAAGTATTGTGTCACACCATGCACATTCGTAATAATGAACAACTGTTTATCCAATAAATAAATACTGTTGTGAAACTGCTTTAGTATAGATGGCATAACAATAATTGTCAAGCACCCCGAACACAACCTTGTTAACAGACCTAACGGACTCCACGAATTTCACGCGCTGTCACCATCAATTTATGCTACAATATGACGAACCCAGGAAGATGGAATCATTCTACATATTGATCTAGACTTAGACGGTTCATGCTCCGGTCCGTAGACGAGGTTTGGGGTACATAGAATAACCTTACCCGCTTTCTATCAATATATCATTAGTGTATCGCTATAACTTTAAATGTATCCAGGGTCCGAATTGAAATCAAGGACCAAACATTATCCATAACATCCGATAGGCAATGGAATGGTAGAGCGTTGCAACTATATATGCACATTTTAGCGCGGGGACAATAACGGGACATTGCCCCGCATTTAGGCAGACCCGTTTACTGAAATAATGAATCCGTTTAAAATTTATTGAATCAAATTTGAATTTTGCACGTAATCTAACGTTTGGAATACCTTGCCACTTATCCTTTACTTATTATGGAAAACAATTCATGCATTTCCAATGTTTATTATCGCTTAGAACGGCTTTTGTTGGAGTATTTAGAGGGAAATCTACAAGACCACGTGTGTTTGTAAGAAAAGAAATTATGTCTCAGGACGTGAACGTGAACAAGAATAAAGTGTACAAGGTCGTATTGACAGGCGGTATGTTCTTTGCCTTGTCAATGTCATGCTGATGCTCCTTTTTTCATTCATTTTTTTTTTGCTTGGCGCGACAGCGTCAAGCAATTGAAACGGAATGAGGATTTCTTCTCAATCTGTTGGGCTTTTCCTTTAATCTGTGGGGTTTCCCTTTGACATCCAGGGGCCTGGTTCCAGTCGCAATGTTTTTATACACTTTTTGCATAATAAATCAATTGAAGACGGAAACCAGACTTGCTCTCCGCCGTTTTTATTAGGACTTGTGGGAAGAATGACGTACTTGGATCTAACGTTAAACATTTAGTTGGCGTTCTGGACGGATAATGCTAAAACCCGGAACTTTGTCCTAGGACCGACCAAGTACGAAAATTTGAAATCCACCGTAGCGAGGAAGTGTTCATGACCGATGCGACCCATCGAGTTACCGAAAAACTCCACAAACCTACGAAAAACCACAACACACGGACAAATATTGGTATATACAGACTAGCCAAGCGTTCCTTTTAACAAGGAAAATTTATATAGAGTTTTACATTTACATCCAATTGAAGATCATTTCACTCATTTGAGACATGTGGTTCTTTCTTTCTTTTCTTTCTTTATATACTGTCACATGCCCTCGCGGGCATTCTAGAAAGGTTCACCATTAGAACTATATATACACCACCACTCTGTACCACCCGATGTGCATTGGAATTGTAGAGCGATGCAACAAGATAATGTTACAAGGTGCCAATCTGTAGGGTGGACAAAAAGGAAAGAACCACTTTATACATAGACCCACATGCTGAACTGAGGAGGCTTGTCCTAGGTCTCAGGCCTGGAGCTTCTGATGATGATGATTACACATGAGATGATGATCAGAAATTGATCAACTCAGTATATGAAGATAGATAGATGTGTTGAGATGGTCATATTTGATTAAGATAGTTTAATATTAAAATGAGCAACCACTTTTGCCATAGATTCAGGCTGTTGCTTTATTAGATACCCATCACATTCCAAGAGCTCAGAGATATGAGCTTTGAAGTACATGTAACCTATCATGCTGAAAAAGACTTAATGCCCAGAAGCAACATCATAATGTGAAACATGAGTCGATCAATTTCTGATCATGGTTTTGTCCCATTTTTAGCTCACCTGAGCCGAAGGCTCATAGGTGAGCTTATAGTATACCCATGCTCCGGCGTCCGTCTGACGTCCGTCCGTCGTCGTCCACAATTTCAAACATCTTTTTCTCTGAAACCGCTTGGCCAATCAAAGCCAAACTTCATGTGGAGCATCCCTAGAAAGGGGGAACTAAAGTTCATTTAAATAGTTCAGGTCACATGACCAAGATGGCCGCCATGGCTATAAATAGCAAAAACCTTTAAAAATCTTCTTCTCCAGAACCAGTGGGCCGATTTCCACGAAACATGTTATGTAGCATCGGGGACACGGGCCCATTATAGTTTATATAAATCATGACCCTAGAATGACCTTGACCTATTTTACGGTTAGGTCAACTTAGGTCGCCAATGCATTTGAATGGGAAAAAATGGTAAAATGCTATTTAATGGGTAAAACTTACTGGGAATAGGCAAATGGACAGAAGAATATGTTAATGGAAAATTTTAGCCCCTGGGGGTTGTCTGCCTCTGCCCCGGGGCTATATACATATATATCTCCATATTAATGAAACATCTTCTCCCCTGAAACGGCTTGGCCAATCAAAGTCAAACTTCATATGGAGCATCCTTGGGAAGGGGGAAAGAAAGTATATATATAAATGGTCATGGTCACATGACCAAGATGGCTTCCATGGCTATAAATAGAAAAAAAAAACTTTAAAAATCTTCTTCTCCAGAACCAGAAGGCCAATTTTGAAACTTGGTTTAAAGGATCAGTGACTGGAGCTCTACAAAGTTTATATAAATCATGACCCTGGGATGACCTTGACCTATTTTACGGCAAGGACAACATAGGTCGCTCATGCATTTGAATGGGGAAAAGTGTTAAAATGTCATTTGTAGGGAAAAACTTGCAGGAAATGGGCAAATGGACTTAAGATTGATGATTGTGAAAAAATTCGGACCCCAGGAGTCTGTCTGCCCCCACCCCGGGGCAATATACATGTATATTACCATAATATTCAAACATCTTCTCCTCTGAAACCGCTTGGCCAATCAAAGCCAAATTTTATGTGAAGCATCTATAGAATGGGGGAATCAATGTGTATATAAATAATCTAGGTCACATGACCAAGATGGCAGCCATGCACATATACGGTAAAATCCGACCGTAAAAACACTTAAAAAATCTTCTTCATCGGAACTGGTGGACAGATTTCAAAGAAACTTGGCATAAAGCATCGATGGCTAAAGTACTACAATATATATATAATTCATGACCCTGTAATGACCTTGACCTATTTTACGACAAGGTCAACATAGGTCGCCTATGCATTTGAATGGGGAAAACTTTTAAAAAGTCATTTGAGGTGAAAATCTTGCAGGAAATGGGTAGTAGGACTGAATATTAATGATTCTGAAAAAGTTGGACCCCAGGGCTTATATGGCACCACCCTGGGGCAATATACATACTTGTATATTACCATAATTTTCAAACATCTTCTCCTCTGAAATCACTTGGCCAATTAAAGCCAAATTTTATGTGAAGCATCCATAGGATGGGGGAACCAATGTATATATTAATAAAATAGGTCACATGACCAAGATAGCCGCCATGCCCATATATGGTAAAAACCCTTCAAAAATCTTCTCTGAAACCAATAGACTGATTTCAAGGAAACTTGGCGTGAAGCATCGATGGCTAAAGTACTCCAATGTATATATAAATCATGACCCTGTGATGACCTTGACCAAGTTTATGGCATGGTCAACATGGGTTGCCTATGTATTTGAATGGGGAAAACTGTTAAAATGTCATTTGAAGGGAAAAGCCAGCAGGAAATTGGCAAAGATTATTCTGAAAAAAAGAAAATAGCCCAAGGGCTTCATCTGCCCCTGCACTGGGGTTAAATACCATAATATTCAAACATGTTTATTGGTGTATGCAGCAGATCTCAGGTGAGCGTTTACAGGACCATTGGTCTTCTGGTTTATACCTGCATTAGCATGGTGCAGTATAAATTACAATTAGGATTAATGATTAGAATTTATGAGGAATTAACTGCATAGCATGAACAAGCACAGTTGTGATCAAACGGAAGAATAAGAGATGGAACTTAAAGTCATTAATAATTTCTGAAACTTGCATCCTAATTGTCTCTGACGTCACATACCCTGCTAAAACACACCTTGCTTGGTGCCCTTGGCCTTTATCTTTCATTCCAACAATAACAATATTTCATGGTCCATTGACTGATAATATGAATGTCCAAGTTGTGTTTCTCAAATCCTACAATAAATGCCAAGTTGAAACTTACTTAAAGGGGCACCTGGTGTACAAAAGGCTGAATTAGGTGTCTTTATAGTCTCAATTTTTGCTTAGACACCAATTTGTCAACATCTGTCTGAGCTCTCCAATATATCAGGAAAACATGCCCGTGTAATGTATACCCCCTTGAACCCCACTTTTATATACTAAAACTGGGGTTTGCAGGGGTATACCTATTTTTCTTATTTTTGCTCCAAAACATAGATTGTGGGTACTTGTTAGAACCGCCTCGCCGAGGCGGTTCTAACGTGTACCCACAATCTATGTTTTACGCAAAAATAAGAAAAATATCCAAAAATTTTCATTTTTTACAACTTAAAAAATCTCTGTATATTGCATGGATATGTTTTCGTAATGATACACTAACACTAGCAATGGTCAATTTTGATTGAATATTGCTTCAGGGAGAAAAGTTACATGTGAAATTTTTGACAGCTCGTATCAGCAGATTAAGTTACACCCAAAAAAATCTCGCGGCATTAAAACTCTTGCCAGATGGCGACAAAGTTGAACCTTTAAAAGTAATTACAGCAAATATGTTACCGATAACAAGCTGTTGCCTAAGCATGACTGACAGATAATAAGCTGTTGCAAGAACAAGAGACATTGTTTCTTTTGTTTTTGTCTAGGTCCATGCGGAGGCAAGACCACAGGCCAGGCAAGACTGTCAACATTCTTTGAAAATTTAGGATGGCAGGTGGGTCATTGTTTCAGTTATAGCTAAGCTTCACACTGGTTATCAAGAGACAGGATCTGGTCTGACACAAAGTTGTCTGAGCAGCTATAGAAGATGGCTAGGTGCTTGAAACTTCAGATTTAGGATAAAGATGAATTGTACTATCCTTGTAGCGAAAACAAAGGTGCTGATCAGCATTCAGCTTTGCAGTTACTGCGAAGCTGATTTGTGCCTTTGTTTTCGCATAGGCAAAAATCCAGTTTTCTCACAATGCGGCTCATATATTGATTTCATCCTCATTGGTTGTCCAAGTGTGCCTTACAATGTTTCAAGTTGCTAGTCTAGTCAGTAGTGACATTTTAACCTATCAACAGGGTTTGGGGTGGGCCTATTTATACAGCATTAAATTGCAGATCAAGAGGCTGAGGGTTCCATCTGCAGTTACATGCCGTATAGTACTGCCTGGAAACAATGGCTGTGTTCTGACATTTCTGAAAAGCTGTATACTGGGATGTAAAACAACAAAAACAATGCTTTAAGTTTTACTTGTGATGCCATCTCGACCTGTTTCTAAAATGAGGCCATCAGCTACTAAATTTAATGGATAACAAGACATGTATATAACAGACATGTATATAACATGTACTAACAGTAAAGACTTGGTTAGATACTGTGATCCTAAATTGCAGTATTAAAGGATGATGCTTTGTTTTTGTTGCAGGTTTACAGGGCCCCAGAGACAGCCTTTGTTTTAATGAGGTAAATCTTTCTTAAAAACTTTATAAGTATAGTCTGGGGACTGGAAAATATTATTAGAGGACAAGCCTCATATTTCTGAGTCGTTGGAATGCAGTTTATCTGCAAAAATTTCCAGTTGTTGGGCCCAAACTAATATAAGTGGTGTGATACTGTAAATCCGAAAATATTCGCGAGAACTTAATTTTCGCTAATATTCACGAATTGGTTGCCTCGCGAATTCAAAGTTCTCACTAAGAAAGAGTCACTATAGACTCTATAGAATACATTGACACTCACTCGCGAATTCAAGAACTCGCTAATAATTCGGAAATTGAAAATTCGCAAATTAAAAGTCACACGAAAATTTCCAAATTTACAGTAATCACTGGTAATAAGGGATTCCTTATGAAAAAAACTATGTTTTAGGTGCTCATTAGAACTGCCCAGATGAGGCTAAACATTTCAGTCAACAATGTTTCAGCCATGACAGTAGTTTTGCAAGTGAAATGTGAAAAGGACATATTTTGAACATCAGTTTTGAACCCGCAGTTTCTTGCAGCTTAATTCAGAAAAGTAGAGTTAACAAAAATGACTTGGCAGCCAGCAATAAGCCTCTCACTTTAATTTTGGGTAGTTTATCAGTTTCAAAGATGAATCATTAGATGGGCTGCATTGTGAGAAAACCGGATTTTTAGCTCGACTGCACGAAGTGCAAAGAGCTATTGTAGTGACCTCAGTCGTCCGCATTCCCGTTCCTGTTCCCGTCACACTGCGTCAAAGTTTTCTAGAAGTGAACAGCTTGGCAACTACTTATGATAGAGGGTTCAAACTTGGACCATAGGTACCTTGGAGGGTTGGCTTTCATTACATGTTATCGGACCCCTGGGTCTATGCCCGGGGGTGGGGCTGGGGGTTAATATCTAGAACACTGTAAAAAATTGTCTGTACTGCATCAAAGTTTTCTAGCAGTCCAGATCTTGGCAACTACTTATCAAAGAGAGGTCAAACTTGGACCATAGGTACCTTGGAGGGTTGGCTTTCATTCCATTGCATCGGATCCCTGGGTTCATGCCAGGGGGTGGGGCTAGAGGTTAAAATCTAGAACATTATTAATAATGGCTTTTCTGTGGTATAGTATTCTAGAAGTCTATATCTTGAAAACCTTTTATCTGAGAGCTTTCGTATTTGGACCATAGGTACCCTGTAGGGTTGAGTTTCATTTCATAGCATCGGATTTCTCGGTCCTTGCCTGGAGGTGGGGCTAGAGGTTAAAAACTAGAACAGTATAAAAAATGGATGTACTACTGTGTAACTTTTACAAAGAGTCCAAATCTTGACAACAACTTGTCATAAAGCATTCAAACTTCATACACTTCAGGTTCCATGACATCCGACCTCTGGGTCCGAGTCAAGGGGGTGGGGCTAGGGGTCAAAATCTAGAACTCTCTGAAAACATTTTTTCTTTTTATATCTAAATAGAAACAACTTAAGAAGATGCTTGGTCATTCATCTTTTAACTTAGTGACACTAACTTAGTGTCATGACGGTTACTGTTGGTTGACCTACTTTCCATGGTCCAGTGATTTTTCCTTATAACTTGACACTCAATTGGTATATTTTCATACTTCTTTCAAATTATGAGTGAGTATGACCAGAGCTTTGAGCCCCAATATACTTATAGGTCACTGTGACCTAATTTCACGGTTCAGTGAATTTGCCTTATATCTTGACACTCAATTAGTATATTTTCATACTTCTTTCAGATTATGAGTGAGTATGACCTGACCTTTGACCCCAATAAACTTATAGGTCACTGTGACCTAATTTCACAGTTCAGTGATTTTGCCTTATAGCTTGACACTCAATTAGTTTATTTTCGTATTTCTTTCAGATTATGAGTTAGTATGACTAGACCTTTGACCCCAATATACTTAGGCCATCCTTAAAAAATTGTTTGTTTGCAATTGCCTACCCGGGGTTTGAAGGTGTGGGTAGGTAGGTCGGATTTTTTTTTTTTTTTTTTGGTCACGTGGAAATATGCAGTATATATTTTGTTTAATATACATGTAATAATGTAATTAAGCAACTCAGTGCTCAAGTCCAACAGGAATCTAAATCAATTTAAACAGAGCCTATAAAAGTTGACTGAAAATTATTATATTACTAAATCGCCCTTAGCCGCGCTGCAAAGCGCAGTCATTAAAAAAAAAAAAAAAACTCCAGAAAACCCAATAAAATTTTTTGGGTAGGAGGAAGAATAGTGGGTAGGTAGGCAATTGCAAACAAACAAAATTTTATTTTAGGCCTTATAGGTCAGTGTGACCTAATTTCATGCTTCAGTGATTTTGCCTTACATCTTGACACTCAATTATTGTACTTCATGCTTCCTTCAGATTATGAGTGTGTATGAACAGACCTTTGACCACAATTTACTTATAGGTCACTGTGACCTAATTTCATGGTTCAGTGATTTTACCTTATATCTTTGCACTCAATTGGTTTATGAACATAATTCTTTCAAACTATGTTTGTGCATGACAAGACCTTTGACCCTAAAGTAGTCCTAGGTCATTGTGACCTGATTACATGGTTTAGTGATTTTGCCTTTTATCTCGGTTTTCTTTTGGTATATGAACATATTTCTTTCACATTATGTTTGCGTATGACAAGACCTTTGACCCTAAAGTATTTCTGGGTCACTGTGACCTAATTTCATGCTTCAGTGACTTTGCTTTTATCTTGACACTCAGTATATTTTCATATGTCAGTAAGTATGATAAGACCTTGGACCCTAAAGTACTTATAGATCAGTGTGAGCTTATTTCACGGTTAGTGATTTTGCCTTGTATCTCGGCACTCAGTTGGTGTATTATCATACTTCATATACAATGAGACGTTTAAACCTTCAGTAGTTATAAGTTATAGTTAACTGTTATGGTTCAGTGATTTTGTTCTGTATAACATCAAGGCAAAAAGATATATGAGCATATTGCTTTGGGTTACAGGTCAAGTTTGGCCCTATGTTTGACAAAGGTCAGAAGCAGTCGAGCATGCTGTCCTGCGACAGCTCTTATTGTCTATGCAAAAACAAAGGCGCAGATCAGCTGTGCAGTAACTGCACAGCTGATCAGTGCCTTTGTTTTAGCTACATGGATAGTACTTTCTCTTTCTTCTTAACTACAAATTTTCGAGCTTCTAGCCTTTATGTATGACTGTACCGGCAGGTTTGTATCGGAGCTGGTCCGAAACGCCGAAGACCTTTTTTTTCGCGGCTCAGATTCTATACATTTCCAGCAAGAGGGTTTTGGATGCTTTCTGTGGAGTCTTACAACTAAAATATAGTTAACTGCTTGATTAGTTCTAGGAGCAGCTTCCAAGAAACCAATTTTCCTTCTATTCTTAGTCAGGTCGTAGGATGTCACCTATATGGCTTTACTAGTGTGAGCCGCCTCCTGGGAAAACCAACAATGTGGTTTCCGAACAGGTCCGACACAAACCGGCCTGTACAAGCACAGAAAATAGCTAGAAGCTTGAAATTTCGGATTTAAGTAGAAGAGGAATTGTACTATACGAGTAGCGAAAACAAAGGCGCTGATCAGCTTCGCGGTTACCGCGAAGCTGATCTGCACCTTTGTTTCGCCTGTGCAGATTGTTGGTTTTCCCATGAGGCGGCTCAATGTATTGATTTTGTCTGAGAACTGCCTGCTAATTTGATTCTTCACCGAGATTTAAGAGACATTGGAGCCGCATTATGAGAACATTTACATTTATTTCTATGATAATTTGAGCTGCGCCATGAGAAAACTAGATTTTTGCCTATGCGAAAACAAAGGTGCAGATCAGCTGTGCAGTTAGCTGATCAGCATCTTTGTTTTCGCTACACAGTAAATCTACCCAAATCTGAAATCTCAAGCTTCCAGCCCTTTTCCTGTGACTGTACAGGCTGGTTTGTGATGGACCTGGTCGGAAACCCCAAAGACTGGTTTTCTTGCGTTCTAGCAGGTCTAGGAACTGATACAATCAAATTAAAAGTCCCAACCCAGACACCAGGCAGGTAAAAAATTACAAAACAAGGCAAGACATTATAATTAATTCCAACAACAAACATTAAAAGGCAAGATTACTAACTCTTTCCCAGCAAGATAGCCATCTGGGCCCAGTTGTTCAAAACTTTGTTAGTTTAACGCTGTCGTTAAGCCCTCAATTTGTTAACTATATATCGACTCCAAAAGCAAATACACTGTTATTTTTGGTTGACAAAATGTGAGAATCCTTTGCCATGCAAAGGATTCTCACATTTTATCAACCAAAAATAACAGTGTATTTGTAATATTCATGTTTGAAATTTTAACGAATGGTTAAGTAACGATGGCATTTTCAAACAACTGGTTAATAGCAATACAAGACTTTGAAGACTCAGTATGATGCTATTTGCAGTTGATCTCCGTGACAATTTAGCAATGCTTTTCTCTTCATTGCATAGATATATATGGTCAAATATCACTCTACTTTCATACTGACCATGAAGGGCTCTGTCCTGACATGACTGAAAAATTGGTGACTAGGATGTTTAATTATTGAACCATAACACCAACTATTTTAATTCTTGAGGGCATTACTCAAATGTAGGGAAGAATGTTTTTGTGTCATGCCCTTTAATATCTGTAAATATTTTCTTTTTCACCTTATATTGGATGACATTTAAAACTACCACCAGATCGTAAGAAAGATATGTTCATTTTGGCAGTTGAAAGTTTCAAGTTATTTTCAATAGACTGTTTTTTTGCATAGACAGTTTCATTTTTCGGACATACATGTAGTCAGATATTTTGAATGTTGAGAAAGTTTACTGCCTGTTATAGGACTGACAATGCAAAATGTATTGCCTACCATCTCTCTGAACTATGCAGTTGGTCAGTTGTTGCTTTATGTCCTAGTCAACTATTTTTCAGTCATGTGAAGGAGAGTACAGGTCCTTGGCTTTACCAGTACTTTTGAGAGTAAATGTGTCTTGCTTAAGGACACAACTTGGTAGAATGAGGTTTTGAGCCCAAGTTCTTTCAATTCAGTGTCTTACACTCTACCAATTGGCCATCAAGTTGCCCTTATGTACGAACATGCTCAAATCTTGCCACATTACAAGTTCATGTTCGTGTAAAAGTATATGCATGAATATTATAGATCTGAACAAAATACAGAAGTCTTTTTGACTTTTGAAAAGTTGTTATGGCCAATTGCTGCAGTTTCTATTGTAATTCTCTTTGCTGTTTGTTGTTTGTTAGTTTCTGTTCTGTTTTTGTCAACCACAAAAGAAGAAAATTACTTTTCTGAGTTTCTGACCATGTCCGACATAAACCAGACTGAGCAACCACAAATGATGGCTGGAAGCTGGCTTGAAATTTGATGATTAAAAAGTGGAGGGAATGTACTATCCATGCAGCAAAAAAGATAGAGCTGACCAGCTTTGTATACTAGAGGACTTTGAAAACGCCTCACTGTACATGGGTTATCATTTGCATAAAAACTTCCTTAAAGTTAAGCGGATGTACAAAATAATTATAATATCGTGTACGTCAACTCAATAAGCAATATTTATCAATAAAGATCCATAAAAATTTGTTTGCTCGTGTGTTTGCTACAGCTGCTTTCACAGACGTCATCGGACGTAAGAAAACCGTAAAACGGCTACAAGAACAGGATTTTTGAAAAACAAACCATCTCCGGTGCTAGCTAACAACCTTAAGCACAAGAAAAAATAAAATAAAAATGGGGACTTTCTTTCAATGTCGTTTGAGGTGCAAACGTAATTTGATGACGTCAAGCGTAAGTGTTCAAAATACCTCTAGACATTCGATTACAGCGTCAAAAGTAATTGTATTTTTAAGTAAGTATGTGCTTATTAATTGTGCACAAAAACTTTTGAATTCGTTTCATTTTACTCGAAAAAAATTAAGTTTTCCTAATAAACGTAAAAGTGGCATAACTACCGCGGTTTTAGTGCAAATGAAAGCAAACCAACAGAAGCTGCTTGGCTTTAGGTGTTTCTTTCCAGAAATCATGTTGTATCTGATGAATATTTGCCGTCCCCATAATTTGGTTTTGTTGAATTCTGTGTAACCCTTGAATTCATTGTGTATGCCGTTAATAACAGGCGTTGATGTTTCAGTTTTGGTATCGAAGTTAAGCAGACTAGCAGTACTTTTCAGTTCAAAAATATTTTTGCCGATATATCCTGTATTTTGAGAGTAAGGAGCAATAAAACAAGTGAGGCGTTTTCAAAGTCCTTGAGTATAGTTACCCAACAGCTGATCTGTGCCTTTGTTTTCTTATATAATAATAATGCACATAGACAGTTTTCTTATGATGCAGTGCATGTATTCTCTTATTTGAAATGTTTTGGTATTAGCCATTTGAGCCATTTCCTGGACCTATTTATGAATTTTATGTAAAACATGTCTTTGGGATTTCCGGCCAGGTCCGACACAAACCGGCCTCTACACCCACAGTCAAAAATCTGTTTTTCTCATGACACTGCCCATTTATCTTGGTCATAAATGTTGGCAGCCCAGATATTTTTTGGTTTTAGCATTTATTAGCAGGATGAATTACTGGCTTTGGAGGTTAAACATAAAATTTCAGTTAACTTCTGCTATTTTAAAATTTATTTGCAGTTTTCGCTGAGTTGAGGCTGAATAAATGCTTTATAACCTTAAGGTGTTTGCCCATGTGTTACTTTATCAGGAAGGCATGTGTTTGTATAAAATTACTTTCTAAAAGATTAACAAAATTAATGTTAGGTGTGTGATGTTTAACTCGTATAAGCCTGGCGTCCCCTTTGTGGGACATAGGCAAACCGCAGAACCCAGGGTCCCATCTGGGGCTAGTCTGTCGTCCCATCTGGGGTTATTCTGTTCGCACAGAGAAATTTCATCAAAAAATGAGATAAAAAATGAAAATAACTCCTAACACCCCTAAAAATGAAAGTGGACTCACCGAATTGATAACGATGGGAGAATCCATTTGTCAAATGTGGGTTAATAAACAACTGCTTTAGGTTTGACTTTTGGCCGCCTCAATAACATCCGGATATGATGTGGTCTTTTAAACACATTCTCATATTTTAGCCACTTTAGAAGAAAAGTTTTCCATATCTCAACCATTCACGCATTCTTTACCTTTTGTTTCAGTGGGGGAATCAAGTTTTCTGAACTTAGCAAGGAACAAGGTAGGCATTTTAGCTCACCTGGGCCCAGTTGTTCAAAACTTTGTTAGCTTAACATCATCGTTAAGACCTCAACTCGTTAAGTAAATGCCGACTTTGTAAGCAAACACACTGTTATTTTTTGTTGAAAAAAAATGTGAGAATCCTTTGCATTTCACTGTTATTTTTTGTTGAAAAAAATGTGAGAATCCTTTGCATTGCAAAGGATTCTCACATTTTTTCAACAAAAAATAACAGTGTATTTGAAATATTCATGTTTGAAATTTTAACAAATCGTTACCTATCAACACCGTTAATTTTGAACAACTGGCCCCTGAGCTACCGTGTAACCAAGTTAGCTTATATACTGCAGCTGGCATTTGTACATCTGTTCAACTTGGGATAGTTCTTGTCTGAAACTGCATATGTTTATTTGAAATCACATAAGAAAGTGGAATTAAAGAAATGAAAGTGGTATTAATGAACAATGCCACAAAAACCAAGATGGCCGCAATGACCATATACTGGTACTCTGTTTGATAGTTTGTTGAGAGTGACGACCTAGTGGAAGAGTGATGGACTCAGTATGGCGAGGTGAGGATTTAAAGCCTTCACCGTGTAGTGTCCTTGAGCAAGACATATTTGAGCCACTGCACAAAAAAAACAACAGTCTGCATAGGCGAAAACAAAGGCGCAGATCAGCTTCGCTGCGAAGCTGATCAGCACCTTTGTTTTCGCTACAAGGATAGTACAATTCCTCTACTTTCTAAATCCAAAGTTTCCCGTCTCTAACTATCTTCTGTGACTGTACAGCCCGGTTTGGTTTGTGTTGGACCTGTTCGGAAACTATATTGTTGGTTTTCTCGTGAGGTGGCTCATTTGCTATTCACATGATCTGTCCAGGAACCATATGCTTTATTCCAACATTGCTGAAAAAATTGGTGATTTCGACATAAGGAATCAAACCTAAGAAACATTCTTGTCGATATTGCAGCATACAGATTTCAAGAGAATCTAATCAAGACGATGATGCAGATAGAGAATTCATATTTTGATCTAGCTGAAAGTGCTCAGAAGAACTGTCTCATAATTTGTGATAGAGGGCTCATGGATGCCTCAGCATGTAAGTATCTGGGGGTAGAGGGGGGCAGGTGGTGGGTGTAGGGGGTTGGGGAAGGGGACACTGTGCAGATTGAGAATTCATGTTTCCATCTGGTTCGAGGGCCTTGGAACTTGAGGTTGTCTTGCCAACAGCTGTAGTTATAGGGCGAAGGGATCTAGCTCAGAGTACTCAGAAGAACATGCATCATATTTGAACAAGAAAAGCTATAACATGTAGCCACATGTAATAATTGGGCGGTGTGATAAAAGTGGTAGAAATACTAAAAAGAAATATGGCTTGATTTGCTAAGGTTTTATTATGGAAACGGCTCCGTGTTAAAATTCCTTCATTCACCGGACTGCTTTCCACTGATTCGGGCGTTTTGGTCAATTACCAAATATACAGACATTAATGATCCGGTTCCGACTATGACTACACACTCAGTTTAGGCAAATAAAATGTATAATCGGTATACTAACTCGAGCGATGTAGTCACATAAAAAGAAATTTAAAAAATTCAAACGAGCAGTCATCCTTTAATTTAATAATTAATGCAGTATTTCTGAACAAGATCATGATTGAAGAATAAGACTGAATGCAAAACTTAAGAATGGTTAAGAAATATGTGAGGGTCGGGTGATGAACCCCTCCCCTCTTGATTTCTTTTGGTGGTGAGCAAAAAAGAGTTAAGAACCTACGAAATGTCAATTCAATCCGGACATAATGTTTGAACATTATAGTCATATACATGTATATAGCCCCGGTGCAGGGGCAGATAACCCCCTGGGGCCAAAATGTTTTTGTAAACATAAATAGTCCATCCATTTGCCCATGTCCTGCAAGTTTTGCCCTTCAAATCACATTTTAACAATTTTCCCCATTCAAATGCATGAGCGACCTATGTTGACCTTGCAGTTAATTAGGTCAAGGTCATCAGAGGGCCATGGATTGATTTATACAAACTTTGTAGAGCTCCATTGCCTGATGCTTCATGCCAAGTTTCAAAATCATAGGCCTTATGGTTCTGGAAAAGAAGATTTTTAAAGGTTTTGCTACTTATAGCCATGGCGGAAATAACTTTTGTTCCCCTTCCTGAGGATGCTCCATATAAAGTTTGGCTTTGATTGGCCCAGTGGTTTTAGAGGAGATGTTTCACTGAACATTGTGGACAACAATGACTACAACGACGACGGTCGATGGAGCATGGGTATACTATAAGCTCACCTTGTGAACATAACGGCTCAGGTGAGCTAAAAATGGGACCTGGCGCGTACACTAGCATACAAATATGCATTCAAAGGAGCATGTTGGCCTGGTGGTTAGTGCATCAGACTCTGGTTAGGGAGGTAGGGAGTGGATCCCCACTGGTGGCTGGCTTATATCACTGCACGATGAGCAAGGGACATTGACTCTGGAAAGTACTGGTTAATACACACAAAGGAGTGTCCCAAGCTGGGGACATGACAGAAATATTGTTGACTGGGACGTCACATCCATACCTAAATCAAACCAAAAGGTTGCACAGCTCAAATGTGGGTTGTACATTTTGTAAAGTGTTGTTTCTTAGTCTTTCTTAAAAATCTGACAGCTGCTGACTACGCCATTTTAGCTCTAAAAATTCTGGTGTTTGATTTAAGGTCTAACATTCCTTCTTGGTCATCAATTTTTCAGTTATGTCCGGATGGTGCGACGGTTTTCTGGGTATCAACCAGGGTGAAAATCATGAGAGCCATGGACTAATTTCCCTCCTGGCGCACCCCCGGTGAAGTATTGTCAATTTGGCGTGTCACCAGTAAACCATTCAGATTCAGATGTGTCTTGCTCAAGGACGCAACCAAGTCCCAGTGGGGTTTGAACCCAGAACTTTGTGATTCAACACTACGCCACTGCCCTCACTAAGTACATGACTGTAATGTGCTAAACCTCGGCTGCAGCAATCATGCCTGTATAGCTCAATTTCAGGAACATACTCTGAATCCCTGGCGACAGTTTTTCTTGCACCCCGACTCACCTACTGATCTCGAAGTCATAAATTTTAAAACCAGCAAAATTTATAAGTCATGAAATTTCATGTATTTATTTCTGTTTATGCACACTATGAAAGAACATAAATGGATTATTTACATATATAATACATGTACATGTTTGTACAAAACACATGCAATGTGTTTTTTTGTTTTTCAAATTTAAGCATGAAAACTCCATGTGACCTGCATTGTCATGTTTGTCCATTAATGGGTCATGAAAGAAAGTCAACCTTGATAAACATATCCATATTGCAAGTATTATAATCTATATCACACTGGTTTATATTCAGAGAGAATTGTGAATGAAAACAAACAATGTCGATGCCATGATAAATACCTGTGTGGAGTATGGCAAGCCGTTTTACTATTTATTATGCTTATTAGATATCTTGAATAGTAAATACGATATCTTAATTAGGATATAAGATATCTTATTTAGCAATAAAGATATCTTTTTTATCAAAAAAGATATCTTATATCCTAAATTAGATATCTTATATAGTAAAGAAGATACCTAATATGCTAAATAAGATATCTTATTTGATCCCACAATTAAGATATCCTATATAGCATATAAGATATCTTATTTGATAATTTAGATATCTAATATACTAAATAAGATATCTACTATACCTAAAAAAGATATCTTCTTTACAAGATTAATTAAGATATCTACTTTCATAAATAAGATATATATCTTCATTGCTAAACTAGATATCTTATATAGCAAATAAGATATCTAAAGTGGTAAATAAGATATCTTATTTAGGTATAATAGATATCTACTTTAATATATATGATATCTTATTTAGTATATTAGATATCTAAATTATCAAATAAGATATCTTGATTAAGGCTATAAATAAGATATCTGTATTGGTATAGTAGATATCTTATATAAGTATCAGAAACCAATTGTGATTGGGTAAAACAAATAAGATATCTTATGTACTAAATAAGATATCTGATTTGTTAAACCTAAATAAGATATCTAATATAGGATATAAGATATCTATTTTTGTGTATACATAAGATATCTTATTTGTCAAATAAGATATCTACTTTAGCATAGTAGATATCTTATTTGTGAATGCAATTAAGATATCTTATATGTTGAAGAAGATATCTTATTTGACAAATAAGATATCTTATATGATAAAATAGATATCTAATATACTTTTTTAGATATCTTATATATTAATTAAGATATCTTATTTAGAAAAAACATTATTGATATCTAATTTATCATATTAGATATCTAATTTGTTAAACAAGATATCTTAATTAACAAATTAAATGCTATATCAGATATCTATATTAATTAAGATATCTTATATATTTTTACAAATAAGATATCTAATATATCAATCAAGATATCTTATTTGTTAATTTAGATATCTACATTAACAAATAAGATATCTTGTTTAGTTAAAAAGATATCTTATATACTATATAAGATATCTTAAATGACAATTTAGATATCTAATATAACAAAACAGATATCTTATTTGCTATATAAGATATTTTCTTTATAATAGATATCTAATAAAATAAAGTAGATATCTTATTTATTAAAGAAGATATCTTATATACAATATAAGATACCTGTTTGTTTGAATAAATAGTAAAACGGCTTGCCATTGTGGAGACAACTTTCCACAGATCACAATTTTTTTTTTGTAAAGTTGTTCTAAGGCACGTAATTGCATACTACAGTCTTTGAGTCTTTTACTGATTTTATCCGCGTTGGCTGTTCTCAGTTCTGGATAATCGGTTTGGTATTCTTACTATATATCACTGAAACATGTTTCGTGCACATGCACATCTTTGTTAACAGCTTCTCACCATGGTCTTATGTCACAGACAGCAAGATCCTTCATGCAGAAGAAACATACATACACACGAGTATTTAACAACAATTGTCAGAGAATCAGACTAAATCCTCGCTTCAATAAAACGCCTATGGGAAAGAACACAGGATGCTAAAAAATGATGCACAGTTCAAACCCAAGAATAGATCTTGTCAATGGCACTGTCACACTGAATCCAGTATAGCCCAGCCTTTTTATAGCAGGGCTTTAAAACTAAACTTTAATGATTTTTGCTTTGTAATATCAACTATATCTTGATTTCTTCACAGTATTACTATAACTCATGTCCACTTCAAAACACAGATTGTATTAAAGTCCATTATTTATCATTTAAGTTAGGGTGAACAGTTTATTGTACATGCAGTCATCCACTCTAATTGACTTAAAATATAAGTTTTCTGTTGTGGTTCACTACCCGCTCGATTTGCTGTTGATGATATAAGCTCTCTCCCCTCTGAAAATAAATAAATACACGCATCAGTAATACATGTAACACAAAATAACAAAACAATGACATTGTCACATATCAAAATTGGACATACATGCAGTCACTTTCTGAGTACTATGAAAGGGCTCCTAAAAACAGTTTCTCCTTGTGACGTTTCCTCCAGGACTATTTCGCAAAAAATCGAATGGGGCTGTTTGCTAAAAAAGGTGAGACGATTCACTCAAAATCAATTTTATGGGTCGGTTCACCAAATATAGTTTTAGAAGTCCTTAAGCGACTTGTTTATCCTATTTGGATGTCTTAGTTCGTTGAAATGACATAAAAAATAAATAATTTCAATGAAAAAAAAACATTAAAATCAATTTTTTTAAAACATGTGGCACTCTTCGGGAGTAAATGTCCCGTTCGAAAAATATTTTTTTACGCAAACAGTCCCGGGAGGAACTGGTTTGTGCGTGAAACATCTTGTAACCCCATGAAAGCCATGTGTACTATGTCATGTTTTTTTTTGTTTTTTTTTTTGTTTTTTGTATTGAGGCCTTACATCTCAGTCAACAATTTTTCAGTCTTGTCAGGATGGGTTTAACCAGTACTGTAGTGTCTTGCTCAAGGACACAACTCGGTGAGGCCTGTGGGGATCAAACCCAGGACCTCTTTATTTAGAGTCCAACACTCTACCATTACGCCACCCCGCTCCCTACTACGGTATGTAATGTGATGACTAATATCACTAAAGATGATCTTACCAAAAACTGTATCATTGAAATAACACTGAAACATCTTTACGCTGCTTGACATCCAGCATACAACATTGTCAGTGTGTCAATCTTTCAACCAAAACAACAATCTGAAACAGACAAATATCATTTGAACTCTTTCAGCATTTTCATGTCTGTTGGTATTTATCCAAGTTTGAAGTAGTACTGTCAATGTACATGTATCTATCCTGCCATACCACCCTATATACCCGAATATTATGCGCATCAATGTATAAAAAAATGTACTAGTATAAATCAACATTTTGAAAGACACCATTTTATGAAAAATAAGTCTGTGAGAAGATACAGTTTAAAGAGTGTTTTGTTAAAAGATAATGTGTTAAAGATGCAAATTTAGATAACCAGTAATAAAAATATCACAGCGGATGCATTTAACTGTTTGATTGTGTAAAAAATTATATGAAAAAATCATGTCTCACAGTTCCAGACCCAGGGAAAGATCCAGGTATGGGTCGTGTAGCAAAATACATATAATTTGGCACTGGCACCTAGGCATTATACTAAGGAAATTGCATACAAAACATTGGTTCGACCTCAACTCGAGTATGCAGCTCCTATTTGGTATCCCTATAATGATACTCAGACTGCTAAGATAGAGATGGTGCAAAGGACTGCAGCCAGGTGGACCTGTAGGACAGTAGCGTTGGTGATATGCTAGACAAACTTGAGTGGCCATTGGCTGGAGTCCCGCAGGGATCGGTCCTCCTTAAAGACACACTCTGGTACAGTATATCTTGATAAAAACAAATACCTGACCCCAGCACCCAACCTTAAAGAAATGCACAAGACAATTTACCTATAGTCAGGTCTGGTACACATCAGGATTGAGGTCAGGGATTTTTTTTGTGTGTCTCAGGGGCAGAAATTAGGCCTCATTCCCATTGCAAATTACTATTAGGTGTCTTTTTCCCCAATCTGGAGAAAAAAATCCCAATTACAGCTGAAAATAATTTTCAACAGTTCCATACATTGTGAAATTCAAACTTTGCTGTTAGAAATGTTATTTAACTTTTGACACTTTTGATTATGAATTATTATATAATTATTCTAAATGAAATCCCTTATTAAGCTATGCCACTTTGGAAAATATCAATTTTGAATGTCTAGAACTTGAAATTTCCCAATTCCGAATTTACTTCGCTAATTGTCCCAATCAGAGAGGCCCTAGGGCCCCTTCCCAAAATTGTCAAAAAAATCCCTGGAGGTAAGGTTTTTAACCTCGTTGAGGTTTGAAAATGTATGTGAAATTACTAGATCTATATTGAGAAAAAACAAATACATGTAGCTATGCAAAAATTGCAACATCATTCCGGGCCGGGCAAATGTTGCTTGCAAAATGTGCAGCTTTCAAATGCAGCGTTAGAAATAAGCAGTTGCCCACTTGCCCGTCACGGGTCAAATTTGGTGGGGGCAACCTGATCTTACTGAAAGGTTGCCCCCAGGACAACCTGAAATTTGCCAAGAAGTGTTTAATCTCATCATTCTTAGATGAGCTAAATACAATTTCAAAGCAATGACAATTGGACTGTACCTTTGAATTCATGCATAAACATGATGAATAATCTTCATTTAGTCATGTTAGTAACATTTATATAACGTTTCTACGGGGGCAAGTTCAAACCATGGGGGGCAAGTTCAGCTTGATTGCAGATTGCCCCCCGGACAAGTTGCTTCCCGGGTCTTATTTCTAATGCTGCAAATGAAACATTTTTCAGCAAAATCTGTTTGAGAATTCTTTGCAAATTCCTCCAATTTCATAAGTGGAAGGGGTAATTTTTGAATTTTGAGATTTAAAATAATAGTCTTCAATGTATGGCATGTATTTGAAAAGTATTTCTGCTGCTTTCTGTATATTTTATACTTTTTTCTAAGAATATCATCATTTTGATGTTTAACATCAATTGCTGAAATACTATTAAACAAAAAATGAAAACAAGTATAAACTTAAAAAAAAAGATTACCACTTACACCTGATGTCAGTGGCAGAAACCAGGTTTGTGTCAATCAGAAAGACATCAATGCCGGACAGTAGAAGTAAGCAGAAAACAATGGTAACATTAGGTAAAAACATGTTTTGTAAAAAAATATTCTCAGATTAATTTTCAAAACAGTTGTATCAAAAATAAGTAAACAACCAAGGTTAACAGATTTATCAAAGCAGAATTTTGCATTTTTCAACGTAAGGCGTAAAATAAAAATAGCCTTGTTTCCGCTAACATGCCGAAGACGGGGTAGAGTCGGTAGGTGGGAAAATCTTTTTATTTTTTTGTGTATTTTTGATCTTACTTGAAAATGGGTAAAGAGGTAGAAACATGCTAAAATTAATCATACATGTAAGTACTCGAAACAAACATGCGATGAAGTTTAAAACCAGTAGGAAGCTGAATGCGAGTTGACCTAGTATTGTTGAAATTATAGCAGTTTTTAAATCATTGTCTGTTTTCCACTTCAAATGTTGAGAGTCGGTCTGCATGAAAATATTTCTATTTTATTTTTATTGGCAATAAAAACTGCAGGGTCAGCGCAAAAACTCAGAGTCGGACTGGTTAGCGGAAACACAGCTTTTTTTTTGTTTACGCCTAATGCTTCATTTTTCGAAATTTTGCACATGTCTATGCATATTTCAAAACTCAATGGAGGTTACAAACCTCAATCCTGACTTGCATCAGACCTGATAGTGATGTCCTGAAAAATTCATTTTTCCCCAGAACTATTCAGGTTTGGAAAAGTATCCCTTCTCGAGTGGTCTCATCCAAGACCATTTCAGGAATTTAAGGTTTCTATTTAAAAATAGGCCCATATCGAGGCAGTTATTTTAGTGTAAATAGTTTTAATGGTGAACCCCAAAACTATTTTCCCCTTGACTAAATTCTAAATTTAGCCAACCACCCCACACCTGAGGTGATGACTGATGATCAGAAATTTTGTTGTTGTTTTTTTTTTGTATTGAGGCTTAACGTCCCAGTCATCAATTTTTCAGTCAAGTTGGGACGGAGCCAACTCTTCCTGGGTTTAACCAGTACTGTAGGGAGTTAATGTGTCTTGCTCAAGGACACAACACGGTGACGCCTGTGGGGATCGAACTCAGGACCTCTCGATTCGGAGTCCGACACTCTACCACTACGCCACCGCACTCCCTAAAGATCAGAAATTGATCGACTCAGAAGATAGGTAGCTTCTTCAACTGCACCCACAGGGGCGGATCCAGGATTTCTGAAGAGGGGGTTCAAATGCAGAAATGGGGGGTACGTTTGCCCAATTTCAGACTAATTTCTTTAAATTCCCTATGAAAATGAAATAATTTTGGTCCTGAGGGGAGTTCGAGCGAACCCCTTGAACCCCCTCTAAATTCACCACTGACCCACCTTCTCTGGAAGTCACCAAGCCTAGTGCCACCAACAGAACAGTGCCCAAGAGTGTGAAAGATGAAAAACAGATTTTTTTTATAAAACAAATGGTTATGTAATACACAGTATGCATGTCGATTATTTCCAATGGGGTCCTGTTGGTTAGAATCTCCAACACTACCAGACAGCAAGCGTCCAGACCCAGATGGCTAGATTCCTGGTCTGAAGAGGCTAGACACTGCCTTTTTGAAAAGCTTATACTTGTATAACTGCATTCCAAAAGCGTTACAGTAACATTTGGTAAATACTACCTACTGTAGTGACCAAAAATTCATGAAATACCCCGCAATTCTATTTCCAAGTATTCAACAGTCTCTAGATTGACAATCAAATAAAAAGAGTGATACAAACCTTGAGTCATTTCTTTCTTCGTAAACATTGGTCTCCATCACAGTGGATTTTGATACTCTACGGTACCAACTTCGAATACCGGTAGGTTTAACAAAGAAAAACTAAATATTAAATATATAGCAAGATATTCAACATCTGGCAAACGTTCAAAACTGGACTTTACCAGTGGAATTTCCTTGGTCAAGTTATTCAACTGAAAGTAGGTCAGCTTGTACAGTCACAGTCAATAGACACCTGTTGCAAAATAAAAATCATTAATAACAACTATTGTTAGAAAAATTAAGCAAATAAATCCTTCTCTCCAACCTCTGATATGACAAAACTGATATCCACTAACTAATAAAACAAAAACAAAATATTTCCAATTGATTCAAGTAAGTAAAATTAATGGTGGACAGGTCCTGTAGCTGTGGAGGCAAATAGAGGCCCCATATAGGGAAAACAAATTGAATATGAAAACAGACAGAACAATGCAAAGCTAATAAAATCCAAATAAATAATCAAAACACCGATAAACATAACATCAACGAGAAGAAGAACAATTCTCAAACACATACATGGAACCATCTGGCAAAACAACATGCTAATAAAGCAAATTCCAAACAATTTCCAGAGGAGCTAAATTTAGGCAATTTCATGAACCCCCTATTGAGCCTTTTTTCCTGAAACCAAATGGACTATTTATTAATATTTTCCTAAACATTGCTTATCAATTCACTGATATGACAATTTCTTATCAATTAATTAATATTTTATGAATTATTCCGCCCAGAAAAGCCTGAGGGATTATGGATGCCCTGGCATGTAACAGAGTTCTTGCTAACTCTAATATTGGAGTTTTAAACTCCAACCTTTTGAATCTGACTTCAACTTTTTAGAAAGCCCCAATAGTAAAGTATAGGAAGAATCCAACAGTTTTGGAAAAACCTCACTATTACTCCAATTAATTATTTACAACATCCTAGTGAGAAGTTTGATGTAAGGAACCTATTGTTGGGGGATGCAAATTTGAGGATAATCCCTGTTTAAGGTCTTTCTCTTTAATCATACTGTGTTCATTGTGGATTTTGACCACATACAGGGTCATGTGAGACAAGCCAGTTCATACTTGCACTGTGCCAGGTAGGTTTTTTTCTCTGGATGGTTGTGAATATGCCCCACATTCTGCTTAGTTCAGAAGTCAGTTCTCATAACCTGTTACACATGTATTGTTTTTCTACTGTCCTATATAACCAAATGTCATGCACTTTAACTCTGTGAGTCTTATTATACTGACATTTTGATTGGAATTTAGTTTATGACAACTTGCCTTGCTTATATGCCTTACTTATCCAACTGAATGTTTTTTCACTTACTTTATACTTGAGTGGTGAATTGGTTGCATTACAAAGTGGCCATTGCTGGTTTGTGTGCCCAATAGAACATTCTTTTCATGTATCATTGAATGGCTGAAGACAACAAAATAAGAAAATTGCAAAATTGTCTCTGCAAAGTCAGTTCTAACAAGCACAAATTCTCTCAATCTATCATCATAATACTCTTTCTTATCCAACACATTTCTGTAATGAAGATTTGGTCCTGAAAACTTGCCTGCTGCCATTCATATACTGATTCAAGAAAAGCATTTGTCAGTTAGTGCTGAATGAAGTGTGCACTAAGAACTGGTAACATGCCACATGAAGGCTTGCATATAAGGAACATTGTCCCAAATACAACTGAGTATCCCAACATGACATTAACTGTTGAAGGCGGATGGATATAAAGCCTATGTTCAATAAATGTGCCACCTCGTGGGAAAACCAACAATCTGCATGTGCGAAAACAAAGACGCAGATCAGCTTCGCGGTAACCGCGAAGCTGATCAGCGTCTTTGTTTTCGCTACACTGATAGTACACTTCCTCTTCTTCTTAAATCCCAAATTTCAAGCTTCTAGCCTGCTTCTGTGCTTATACAGCCCGGTTTGTGTCAGACCTGTTCAGAATCCACAATGTTGGTTTTCCTACGAGGCGGCTCATATTGTGTATGTTAAGCATCAGATTTGCCAGAGGAAGAGTTGGAAAAGATGCCACCAGACAATCATTGGAAAGAGAAATCAACCTCTGTGACAACTGATATAACCAGATCATACACATTTATTGATTCCCAGGGCTAAGAGGCCATCTGTCTTGAGACACAAATTTCACTACTTACCATCAGTGGTCTCTTTAGGCAGTTTCAACTATATGTTTTTCTCCTAAAATAAAGATTAGGACAGCTAGTATAACCGAATCAGACACAAATCACCGATCTCTTAATACAGCTTCAACTAAAATTAAGAGCTTATTTTCCAGATCTGCCACGAGATGACTGGGAAAAGATGCGACGAGACAACCAGTGGAACGAAGTTGACCTGCGTGACAACAGATATAACCAGATCATACACATGGTGTCGGCGGCCAGTGGTGCCGAGGACTTCTATACATGTAGCGGACATAAGACAAGAAGTGAAGATCTGGGGATGGCTAGAGATCTTGATGATATTACAGCTCAGGTTTGTATAATTATTAGGCCAGATCAACAGATATAACCAGATCATTCACTTGGTGTCGGCAGGTAGCAGAGCAGAGGACTTCTATAAAACTGAATCTTTCTGTCATTAAATTTTATTAAACCTGAGGCTCATTTGAGTATTTTCAGGCATTGCTTATTATGTAGATCCCAGTTATCATGGTTATTTTACGTTTTGATATTTTCAGGCCTGGGTGGGGCATCCCTACTATGATGTAATGGACAATAGTACAGACTTTGAAGGCAAGGTTACAAAAATGATTAATGTAAGTTCTTAAATCATTGGTTTGCTGATTGATTACTGTATCCCATCCTTCAAGAAAGCATATATGACTTCAATTAATTATCTGCGTAATTGAAGAAAAGTAAATATTGTTTTTTACATGTGATATGGTTATTATGAATGGTCATTGTTGTAACAATTTGAAAGGTTCATTTACTTATATTTCGCAACAAGGTTGTAGCATCATAGATTATATTCTGTGATCTCTGGATTTGTTTTGGATTTTGAAACTGAAATTAGAGCAGGGTCGATGCATTGCCTGTGAATTTCAAAAGTCATATAACATTTGACAGTACCATCAGGGAGACTCCTGGAAATGAGTGGTAAACTTATCTAAATTTTGTCTAAAATATACTACTTTTTCAAGAGAATTCGAAATCTCCCTGAAATTAACAAAGAATTTGCCTGTATTTTCTATATAATTTTCATACACTCCCATGAAATCAATGAAAGGCCTCCCTGATGCCAATTGCAAACTAATCACATGTACTTCTTGTGATATTTTCAGTCAGTGTGTCACAGGTTGGGTATAGATGCAGCAGATCGTCTCGCACCCAACAGTAGAAAACGTAAATTTCTTGTCTCAGCTGTACCCTCAACTGAGGTAAGCTATCAAAATATATATAAACATGACAAAACTATTTTCAGACATTCTGGGGTTAGAAGTAGTAAAGGGCTACTGAATAAAATGAGTTATAAAACATATTTATTTTCAACATCTGCCCCTTTTTTAGCCCATAATATACTTAATTTTCCTATATGTATCATTAAACAGTAACCATAGCAACCGTAACATTACAAAAAAGGAAAAAGTAATTTTGACAGAAGCTCGTTATTATGAGATTGATCTGTATCATAGAGATGACTTGTGCAGCATTTTCATCTAGGCAGTCAGTGGCTGTTTTGCTTTTAGGATGCTAAAATTTATGTAATGTTTCATATTTCAGCTGTTTCCACAGTTCCAAGATTTTACAGTGTATCACGTGTATCTAGTCACTCCCAGCAGGAAAATGCAGGCGAGATTACGTAAGAGAGGTAAAGATGGTGTCTGGACCTATACTCACACTATACGCCGACCAGAGATTAACAAACAGAGTGTAGAACTCAGAATGAATGTCAATAAAAGAGATTATGAGGTGAGATGCTTCATGAGCCTGGACATACTTTTAATTTGGAAAAGGACTTAAATTTCATAATTGTTCGTTAATTTTTAGCCTCGGGGGATAAAAAAAAATTGTGAATAAAGGTTTAATATAAGCTCTGTAGATGGAAAGATACATGTAGTTTACTGCAAATGTACTTGGAAGTGAATTCATGAATTTGCTAATTATTCAGTAGTAGAAAAGTCGCAAAATAAACGTCAAGCAAAAATTTCCAAACTTCCAGTTTACTGGCACGATAAGATGCCTGCATATATCAAAAGATTGTAGAACTCGGAATTAATGTCAGTAGAGAAATATGGTATAAACCTATGTTAAAGGAAAAAATTCAAAGCAAACTGGAAGATTGCTAGAGGTTGCAAGATGTGGATGACCTGTACTTTCTATGCAGCTGCTTCATATAGTGGTTTTACCAAATGACTGTCATCACAGTGTTGGGCTTTTTGCAGGCATTGATATATTGCTGGTTATAAAAGCCAAAGTCCCTGGGCATGGGTTGTTGCTAGAAATGTATTATAAGTGACATAAAGTGCACATTTATAGTATGATATTATCATAATTTTGTTGGTACAGAACAATTATTTTTAAAATGTGACATTTTGATTGTTTTTAGCTATTACTGAACCAACAAGATTTTAATCATGAACCAATCCACAAACAGCGGCGGTGTTTTCTCTGGAGGAACCAGTATTTCCAGATGGACATCTACACTGATCCTTGTCCTGAAAGGTTGGTTCTGTGCATTCTGAAAAAATTTTAAAAATTTAGAATTTCACATTGTGTTATATAGAAATGATAAACATGACTCAAACTGTAAACAACTGACCCAGCCAGATGAAATCCAAATCAGGCTGTAGGGAAACAACTTATTAATATTAACTAATATAACTTAATTATATCATGTTATATCTTACTTTAAAGTATGTTATAAGAATCTTTAATGGTTGTTGTTTGGAAATAGGCATTTTCCACTGAAGGGATGACCGGCCCGGGCAGTACAAAGGATTGGAGATAGGCATTTTCCACCAAAGGGATGACCTGGCCGGGTGGTACTGAGGCGGAATCAACACCAATTAAGAATTCTTTTTCTTGCACATCACAACTATTTACAGTTATTTAGGATTTCTCTATCTGGTGTGCAAGAACATGTTATATCTTACTTTCAATTATAAAATGTTATATCTTACTTTCAAGTATAACATGTTATATCTTACTTTCAAGTATAAAAATGCCTTTAAAGATGAATTTTTATACCAAACCTTATCTTATTCAGGTGTAATGGTCTGGTGCTGCTAGAGACTTATACGACCAAGACAGATGACCTTGAACTTCCTGACTTCCTTCAAATTGAAAAAGAGGTCACGGACGATCCAGATTATTCTATGTTCAACTTATCACTCAAAGAAAACATGTCGATACCATCGTCACCCACAAAATCTCCTACAAAATCTTGATTACACCATAACCATTAGGAATTCATTTAGTAACCTCAAAGAAAACGTGCTGATACCTGTCTCACTCTTTAAAACTCCAACAAAATCTTGATTGATACTTTAACGATTAGCAATGTATTAAGTAGATATCTTGTTTTTGCTGGTTTGTTTGGGTTATGGCTCAACAACCCAGTCAACAATTTTCAGTCATGTTTGGACAGAATCAACTCTTCCTGCAAGGGTACCAGTATTATGAGGAGGAAATGTTACTTGCTGAAGTTATAAAACTCTTTTCATGCTCAACTCAGCTGAGCGTGAAATTTAAACTGGTCATGAATGCTAAAATAGCCAAAATAAATTGAAATTTCAGGTTTAGATCACAACAGCCTGTAAATGAATGTTAAAATGCCAACAATTTATGCCATTAATTGTTGGCATTTTTACATTTATGAGCAGGATAAATTTTAGTCTCAGCTGAGCTTAGCATAAAAAAGTTTTATAACCTCGGGGCCTGGTGGAGGAAGGTATCAAATAAAAATAAAAACTGAGATCCTTTAAGAGCAGTGAACACATTAAAGAGAAAGGGGATGGGCCATACCGCAGTTTCGACTATTGAAGTCTCGTCAGTGACCCATTTGATTTGGCAATATGGAGCCAAAGAAAATTACTGAAATTTTGCAAATTTCAACAGGATAGTCGATACAAAGACTAGTATGATCTAAACCCAGCACTTGTTGATTCTAAGTCCCACACTCTACCACTAGACTACCATAGCCCTTAGAAATCTTGTTGACACCCTAGCAATGAGCTCTTCATGAAAATTTGTTTTAAACAATGTTTTTCAACTTACTTATGTTAAGTGGCATTAATGTGTATTTGAGATTTGTCCATGAGTGCTTCCTATTCAACAGTTTTATGTACAATGCTTGGCATGTCAAAGGTTTAATTATCATGTCTTTAGTAATTTTTAGCTCACCTGAGCCGAAGGCTCACGAGGTGAGCTTATAGGATGGCCATGCTCCGTTGTCTGGCGTCCGTCGTCGTCCGTCCACAATTTCAAAGATCTTCTTCTCTGAAACCGCATGGCCGATGAAAGCCAAATTTTGTGTGGAGCACCCATGGGTAGGGGGAACGAAAGTTTGTTCGCGGGATCTTGATCACATGACCAAGATGGCCGCCATGCCCATATATAGTAAAAAACCGCTCAAAAGTCTTCTTCTCGAGAACCGGCAGGCCGATTTCCACGAAACTTGGTATGTAGCATTGGGGACTCCAGCCCATCATAATTTGCGCAAATGATGACCCTGGGATGACCTTGACCTATTTTACGGCAAGGTCAATTTTGGAAACATAGGCTTTTACATGGGAAAAAGTGAAAACAATGGATTTTTTGAAAACTGTTGCAGCCTGAGACCTGAAAAGTGGAAGATGCAAGCAACTAATGGAGTAGATGAAGGTGTATGATTAATTTAGGTCAATGTCATCTCTTGACCTTGGCCAGTCTGTCGTCCATACACACTTTTCAAAGATCTTCTCTGAAACCGCTTGGCCAATCAAAGTGAAATTTTATGTGCAGCATCCATGAGTAGGGGAAACGAAAGTTTGATCGCGAAATCCAGGTCACATGACCAAGATGGCCGCCATGCCCATATATGGTAAAAACCACTCAAAAATCTTCCTCGCCTTAACAGGCAGGCCGATTTTCACGAAACTTAGTATGTTGCATTTGAAACTACAGCCCATCATAGTTTGATAAAATGATGACCCTAGGATGACCTTGACCTGTTTTACGACAAGGTCAATTTTGGAAACATATGCTTTTACATGGGAAAAAGTGAAAATTATGGATTTTTTGAAAACTATTTTAGCCAGAGGCCTGTAAAGTGGTAGATGCAAAACAACTAATGAAAGTATGTGATTAACGTAGGTCAAGGTCATCTCTTGACCTTGGCCGGTCTGTCATCCATACATACTTTTCAAAGATCTTCTTCTCTGAATCCCCATGGCCAATCAAACTGAAATTTTATGTGGAGCATTCATGGGTAGGGGTAACGAAAGTTTGATCGCAAAATCCAGGTCACATGACCAAGATGGCTGCCACACCCATATATGTTAAAAACCACTCAAAAATCTTCTTCTCCAGAACTGGCAGGCCCATTTTCACGATGAGTCATTGAATATGATGTGATATCCAACAGAGACTACCAATATTGACCCAGATCTTAGGTGAGCGTTTACAGGACCATTGGTCCTCTGGTTAACAAGTGATTTAGCCATGTTAAAACTTAAACAGCCGACTTCAAGGTTTTGGAATGAACTAGAGTAGCTAATTTTCATACTGTAAGCACAAACTATTAATACAGACTTCCCATAGAGATGCCTTTGGTTAAACATTGTGCTATATAAGTCTTGTCTTCTTTATTTAACATTACGTAATAAACAGATTTTTAAAAATTGTAAAAATTGCAAATTTTCAGTAGAAATATTTTGATATTTTTCTTATTTTTGTTCAAAACATAGATTGTGGGTACACGTTAGAACCGCCTCGGTGAGGCGGTGTTTACGAGTACCCACAATTTATGTTTTGGATCAAAAATAAGAAAATTAGGTATGCCTCTGCAAACCCCAGTTTTTCCATATAAAAGTGTGGTTTAAGGGGGTATACATTTTACGGGCATGTTTTCCTGATGATATTTTGCTGAGCTAGCATGAAATAGGAAGCTTCTGTTTATTGTTGTTTTGCTTTTGCATCAGTATTAATTAATTCACACGATAAAACTCTTTGGGACACTTAACTGCATCTCGGATCCAATACATAATACACAATATTTTGCCAAAGAATCTGATATTGAATCTCATATCAAGGCATTTGTTAGAATTGTTGAATTTTCATTTACATATGACTATGGCATTAGGAGTCTATATTTGAGCCGCTTTGTGGGAAAACCAACAATGTGGTTTCCGAACAGGTCTGACACAAACCGGCCTGTACAAGCACAGAAAAGAGCTAGAAGCTTGGAATTTCGGATTTAAGTAGAAGAGGAATTGTACTATCCGTGTAGCGAAAACAAAGGCGCTGATCAGCTTCGCGGTTACCGCGAAGCTGATCTGCGTCTTTGTTTTCGCATATGCAGATTGTTGTGTTGGTTTTCCCATAAGGCGGCTCATTTACTAGCTTTGAGTCAATGCAAATTATACCAACGTTAATTAATAGCTTACTTTGATGTTAAATTGTCAAACCAGCCATATCATGTCATTTAAGCCCAGAAATAATTATCGATGTTGTAGGAAAACCTGGTCCCGTGGTTATAAACTTTTTTTCATGCTCAGCTCAGGTGAGACTAAAATTGATCCTGCTTATAAATTTAAAATGCCAATTGTTGGCATTTTAACATTTATGAGCAGGATAAATTACAGGCTTTGCTGATCTTAACCTGAAATTTCTATTTATTTGGGCTATTTTGTCATTTATGAGCAGTTTGAATTTCCTGCTCAGCTGAGTTGAGCATGAAAAATGTTTTATAACCTAGGGACCTGGTTTGTGCATATGCTAAAATACCATCCCTCAGCTTTTCAAATTCAATATAACACTATTGTCTATGGCAATTCATTGTCAATGGCAGTTCAATGTGTTTTATGTCAGACTTGGTTTTCTTGTGACATAGCTCATGTAGTATTTTTAGTCCATGTTTAACCACTGTGTTGTTGGAATTATCATTTTTACCCATTTTGCCAAATGGACTTGCCCATCATTATTAACTGTATGGGCCGGCTTTCATTTGAGCCGCCTCATGGGAAAACCAACAATCTGCATAGGCGAAAACAAAGACGCAGATCAGCTTCGCGGTAACCGCGAAGCTGATCAGCGCCTTTGTTTTCGCTACTCGGATAGTACAATTCCTCTTCTACTTAAATCTGAAATTTCAAGCTTCTAGCCTGCTTCTGTGACTGTACAGCCTGATTTGTGTCAGACCTGTTCGGAAACCACATTGTTGGTTTTCCCACGAGGCGGCTCATGTCTAGGGGCATTATTACATGTGTAGTGACTTTGAATTTTCATATCGTTATTCAATGAAATTCCTCTGGGTAAGCAGTTTAACCAAAGATGGGATGCTTTGTTCTGTGGTGTTCAATCTATGGCTTCACTGTTTGCCTTTGTTACAAAAGAATATCAGGGGCAGAGGTTATGTTACTTTTTTCATGCTCAACTCAGCTGAGCATAAAATATAAGCTGCTCATAAATGACAAAATAGCCTGAATAAATTGAAATTTCAGGTTTAGAATGCCAAACCCTGTAATTTATTCTGCTTATAAATGTTAAAATGCCATTTTTAATTTTATGAGCAGGATAAATTTTAGACACAGCTAAGTTGAGCATGAAAAAAGTTTTAAAACCTCGTGGACCAGGCCTATGTGGGGTAAGTTAATACTGAAATGTTATATTGTCATCAAAAACCAAATCCTCATTGTAGACTACTGGCAGACACCAAAGCATATCTCTACATTATCACTGTGTATAACCGTACAGTGAGCCAAAACGGAAGTGACACATACTGTACGCAAATACATCATTAGTGCCCTTAGGATTTCTTTAGGTAAGTGATCATTTATATCGATGTAAATTAAAATTCAGGAAACAAATCTAAACGCGGTTTTCGGTGTTGGAAAGAGAATTTAAAACTTAATAAGCGTATATGTTGCTTATTGTGATTTTGTTTACGCTTTCCAGAGTATCTTGTAAATTAAGTGGCAAATCACTGACTTTTCATTTTTATGACCCGTCAAATCTGTGTTTTGAAGTCCATTATGAGTAACTGAGTTCACATATTTTGATCAAACCAGTGATGGACGATAAGAAAATCATTTGTGTTGAAGCCCTACACCATGGTATTCCCCAAGTCATTAAACTCACCCGTGTATTCACCGAGGAATTGCACGCCTCCCTTCCGATCGCCTGTACGACTAGTGACAAGCGTACAGTATCACTAGTTAAAACGTATCAAGAAAAAACTGTACGACTTGTGTCATCATTGAATTTTATTTTTAGCGGATTTCGCCCATTTTTGTGCGTATTTATATATAATATGTTTTGAATATTCCGTTATCTCATATGCAGATTACATAGATATACTTTTTTGGCCCACATGGATCGTATATAGCCACATACCAAACGTCACAGTGTGGCAGCATAAATGTTCAATTTCTGCTTTGCCTGCACCTACATGTATCTATCAGTCAATAGAGTAAACGCTATAGTAGAAAACTCGAAAATCTTAACTCAACATCGGCCTCAATTACAATGGTTGTCACCGACCATTTATCGGTTTGTATGTAGACAATACCACGTGATTCTCAGTAGTGAAATAGTTGACTATTTTATGCTTGTATATATCCAAAACCATCGCTTCAACTTAATCGATAGCAATGACAAGGTATTATCCCCAAGAGAGCGATTTTAAACCACTGTCACACTATCGTGTATCGACTCACGTATCTACATGTACGGCGTATCAAGATACGAAAGGTACGTCACGCTTGCGTCGTATATACGTGAGCATACGTAGCTCATACTCCTCGATACGAAGCTCATACTCCTCATACGCCGAGGTGCTACGTTTTTTATGTGTGCACTTAAAAATTCGTAGCACGTACGTTTCAGGTCCGATACGCCGTACATACGGCACACATACGTGGTACATACGAAAGCAACGTGGCAGGTACGCCGTAGATACTTAGCGCATACTCCTGATACGCCACACGTACGTCGCGGTTAACATGCCATGTAACCGTGACGTATGTACAGCGTACCTTTCGTATCTGATACGTATGTGTGACGCATGTGTGGCGTATCCTCGACTCTCGTTTCGTATCTATGGCGTATCAGCGACGTACGTGTGGCGTATCTCACGTATCAATGGCGTATGTGCTACGTACGTTTCGCTACTGTGGAGTATGTGTGACGTATTAGGAGTATAAGGAATATTTTGTGTCGTTCCAAGAGACTCTTAATGCTTCTATTTAAATGTTTTCGTTTTTCCGAAGTCATGAATCAGATGTTTCTCACGGTTCGGGGTGCCGTGCAGGGTACTTTCAGGGCTACGCTTGGTGTAGCCTCTGCCTTTGTTCAAGTCGTCTTACGACCAGGATGGGGAGCTTGGAGATGCCCCCCCACACACACACACACCTCGGGTTTTTTCTTCGGTGTTAATATAGATTATCTAGATTTCTCTGGTGGTATCTTCGACCTCTGATAATTTATAACTGTTCATGTAATGTGCAAATTGCATGAGCTAAGTGAACATAGCCATTTGTTCTCATATGTATTAAAAAGCATGGTACAGAACAGATACACCACAGATAAGAATGGAACGTAGTACATACGCCGTAGATACGTCACGCGTACACTTCATACGCCTTACATACGTCACACGTACGTAGCACATACGCCTTGGTACGCCGTACATACGAAAGTGAAATTCCATATGAATACAGATCTATACGTCACTGATACGCCACGGGAACGTAGCAGGAACGTCACACGAGAGAGAGAGAGAGAGAGAGAGAGAGAGAGAGAGAGAGAGAGAGAGAGAGAGAGAGAGAGCTATAATGCTAGTGCTACCATCACTTCAACTTAATCGATAGCAATGGCAAGGTATTATATCCAAAAGAGAGAGAGAGAGAGAGAGAGAGAGAGAGAGAGAGAGAGAGAGAGAGAGAGAGAGAGAGTCTGTCGTTAAAAGCACTGTTCATGTTGAAACATTTTATTTTATTAATTAAAAATTATAAACATACAGTTGAGAGCCCGGCTTAACATTGGAGCAAGCTTCCATCCACAATCTTCACAACATCGTTTTGACGTCATGGTAACCCAATTAAGAAGTTCAACTGTGTAGAAAATTGAGGCCACGTCCCGACATGACCATAGCTGTTCACTGGGACGCAAGCCATCAATTCAAACAAAAATGAAGTTAACATTGTCACCGCCAGGTAGCTCCCTAGGTCTTCAGTCTACTGACAAGCGGCATTTGACCGATGCTTGCTAGAATGCAAAACGAACGGTTGGACTATAAGAACATTGAAGATACCAAGTTGCCATGGCAATATATTCTGGAAAATATTTATCTTATATGCATTTGAGGTCACCAAATTTAATTTCTTACATGGACAGAGACCTATAATTATAGTTCCCATAGAGTCCCATTGTAATTGCGCCCAAACAAGACTCATTCATATGCTTCACAGCTCATAGTGGACCCCAACACATTCAGCAGGCGAGAGATTGCCCTTCAACACAAGTGCAGCAAAAGATAGGGTGTCAGTCAGCATCTTAGAATCAGTGTAGGAGATGGTTAAACATGTATATTTTTTCAGAACTAATCGTACAGACACGAAATGTGTTAAAGTAACTACTCGTACAGTTGTTGGCAACAGGGCGGCTGTTTTCAAAAGCCAATTATTTACATGTTAGAGTTTCTGTGCCCAAATCGAGTAAAGGGTTTTTGTGATGATAGATTATATGTCTGTTCTAGCAGCAAAACTTTCCAAATTGTATATCAGAACATACCTTTCTAGAGGAAAATCTGTCGTGCTTACGGGCGAAAAATAATAAATCTTAGTGATTTCGTGCATTATATGTTGATTTGCAGACAGATACATCGTGTTCAGGTGTTTTGAAAATCATGTATAAAAACTATGCTTAGTTCGCTATTCAAAACCGAAAACCGCTTTTAAAAGTGTCGCGTGAAAGTGAACTTACCTCGATATGAAAAACGTGAGCGTCTTTGTTTATCGCTATGAACTAGTGATTATTTGCGTACAGTTGGTATCACTTCCGTTTTGGCTCACTGTATGGTTATACACAGTGATTATTCATCAGTATTTATTTTCCCATCACATTTGCCCGACAGTTGTTTCATATTTTATCATTATTCCAGTCAGCATATGTTAGAGGCAGCATATAAAAGTAAGCATCAATGAGAGCTGAGCTATTAGTTATATATATAAATGAATCTGGTTTTCTTATATTCAAAAACAAAGATCCAGATCAGCTGTGCAGTAACATCATTCTGTTTTTGTTGGACAAGATTGGAAAATTTTAAGGCAGGTTTTCTCATGATGCAGTTCATATGAGCCGTGACGCGAGAAAACCGGTTTTCAGGGTTTCCAACCAGGTCCAACACAAATTGGCCTGTTCAGTTACAGAAAATAGCTAGAACCTTGAAATTTTGGATTAAGAAAAAGATAGATTGTACTGTTTGTGTAGTGAAAACAGTTACACACACAGCTTATCTGCTGATTTGTTTTTGCATATGCAAATATCCAGTTATCTCATGACGTGGCTCATATAGTGGAATCATATCTTCAGTACAAAATTGAGCCGCCCCATGGGAAAACCAACAATCTGCATAGGCGAAAACAAAGACGCAGATCAGCTTCGCGGTAACCGTGAAGCTGATCAGCGCCTTTGTTTTCGCAACTCGTATAGTACAATTCCTACACTACTTAACTTAAAAATTTCAAGCTTCTAGCCTGCTTCTGTGACTGTACAGCCTGATTTGTGTCGGACCTGTTCGGAAACCACATTGTTGGTTTTCCCACGAGACAGCTCAAATATGTGTGGTGCATGCTATGGCTATAGTGCGTTTTTGTTTACACATTTTACACATAATGTTGTTAATTGCTGTTTACAAAACAAGGGGTATTTTTTTAACATTAAGGTCTCTATTAAGAATACCCTCAGGATTTCAGGCAAGGTGCAATGGAAACTGGGTTATACAGCCACTGGGTATGGCTAGAAGCTGAATTTTGGGTTATTACAAAAACTTGCCCATGCTATATACAGAGATTTTTTTTCAAAAGCAAAAATTGAAAATATTGATTTTTTAAATATTTTCACTCAAAACATACATAGTGGGTACACGTTAGAACCGCCTCAGTGAGGCAGTTCTAATGAGTACCCACCTTCTATGTTTTAAAACAAAAATAAGAAAAATAGGTATACCTTTGCATACCCCAGTTTAGCTATATGAAAGTGGGGTTTAAGGGGGTATGTATTACATGGAAATGTTATCGTAATGAGGCAAGATACAATGCAAACTGGGTCGCACAGCCTCTGGGTAAGGATAGAAGCTGAATTTGGGGTATCCAAGTAATTGAGATTTGTGCTATCTATGTGCATACGGCAAAACATAGGTGCTGATCAGCTACATGATAACAATACAAATAAAGAAGAAAGCCTGTTGTTATTGTCTGTTAGTGAACCTCTTCTGTAACAAGTAAGAATAAAGGTACCAGGAATGGATGCAATTAAATTTAAAGTCCCAATGCTTACTCGATCAACACTATTCCTTTACACCTATGAATATCTAAGTGTGTCTGCCTGATGACACTACACAGACACCAGGTGGGAAAGAAAATACATAAAACATAAAACATTTTTCCGATGACATACTCGAAGAGCAGAATGACTAGCTCTTCTCCAACAAGGTAGCCATCTGGCAAAGTTTCATTCGAAACCAAAGGCAAGAAGCACAACAGAGAGACAGGCACAATAAAGTTGTATCATGAAGAAAAAGCACTTTTCCTGGGACCCGATTACCGTTTTTACTGGGGTCAATTACATAGTCTTCTCTAAAAAAAGTCTCGCTGCACCAAATTCCAGCATGTTGGACTAAGGCCTCTCATAGTTTTTTCAGATAATGAGCTTTCTTTGACCTTGACCTGTTTTATGACAAGGTCATATTTTTAAGCTCACCTGAGCCGAAGGCTCACAGGTGAGCTTATAGTATGTCCATGCTCAGTCGTCCGCCCGTCCGTCGTCCACAATTTCAAAGAGCTAGGCCAATCAAAGCGAAACTTCATGTGGAGCATCCTTAGGAAGGTGGAGCGAAAGTTGGTATAAATGGCCCAGGTCACATGACCAAGATGGCTGCCATGGCTATAAATAGCAAAAACCTTTAAAAATCTTCTTCTCCAGAACCAGATGGCATATGATTTTGAAACATGGCTTGAAGCATCAGGCAATGGAGCTCTACAAAGTATGTATAAATCATGATCCTGGGTCGACCTTGACCTATTTTATGGCAAGGTCAACATAGGTCGCCCATGCATTTGAATGGGGAAAATTGATAAAATGTGATTTGAAGGGCAAAACTTGCAGGAAATGGGCAAATGGACAGAATATTTATGTTTATGAAAAAGTTTTGTCCCCAGGGGGTAGTCTGCCCCTGCCCCGGGGCTATATACATGAATATGACCATAATATTCTAAAATCTCTGAAACCGCTTGGCCAATCAAAGCCAAACTTTATGCGGAGAATGCGGTTAGGAAGGGAGAATGAAAGTTTGTATAAATGTTCAAGGTCACCATGCCCATAAAAGCCCTTCAAAAATCTCCTGAACTTGTGGACAGATTTCAACGAAACTTTGTATGAAGCATCAATGACTCAAGTACTACAATATGTATAAAAATCATGACCTTGTGCTGACCTTGATCTATTTCATGGCACGGTTAACAAAGAGAATGGGGAAAACTGCTAAAGGGGCAATATGCATGTATATTGCCATTTTATTCAGACCTCTTCTTTCATATACAACTTTAAACAAACCAAGGTCTTGTTTCCATTTGAGAGTAACTACTGAGTGGGCCATAACACTTAATAACCTCCACTATTTTTGGGATTGATACTGTGAAAGTCATTGGACCATAAAATATAGGTCAAATATAGCAGGTCAAGGTTAATACTTAACTTGTATGTCAGGGACAATTACCATGGTAGGTTTCAACCACCCAGCTATCACAGGTGCAGAAAAACCAAAATCTACTTTGAATATTGTCAAAGCCATTAGACCATGAAATATAGACCAAGAGCGCTGTGCCATGGATCATGCTTAATGGGTTGTCAATGACTAAAATTCATTAGACCATGAAATATAGGCCATTAGCGCTGTGCCATGGATCATGCTTATTGGTTTGTCAATGACTAAAATTCATTAGACCATGAAATATTGGCCAAGAGCGCTGTGCCATGGATCTTGCTTAATTGTTTGTCAATAACTAAAATTCATTAGGCAAATCAAAATTATGATTTTATTATCTTAACTTTTTGAAAGGTATTCAATATCTTGCTTAATGGTTTGTCAATGACTAAAATTCATTCGACCATGAAATATAGGCCAAGAGCGCTGTGCCATGGATCTTGCTTAATGGTTTGTTATGGACTAAAAGCCATTAGACCATGAAATATAGGCCAAGAGCGCTGTACGATGGATCATAATCAAATATCTGTGACAAAGGTGAGCGCGTGTGTGAACGTAAACTCATTGCCAAAGTTTCTGTGACAAATAATCCTAGTCAAAGAAAGATTGTCCTTGGGAAACAGGCTTAAGACCATGAAATATAGGCCAAGAGCGCTGCGCCATGGATCATGCTTAATGGTTTGTTATGGACTAAAAGCCATTAGACCATGAAATACCGGCTAAGAGCACTGTGCCATGGATCTTGCTTAATGGTTTGTCAATGACTAAAATTCATTAAACCATGAAATATAGGCCAAGAGCACTGTGCCATGGATCTTGCTTAATGGTTTGTTATAGACTAAAAGCCATTAGACCATGAATTACAGGCTAAGAGCACTGTGCCATGGATCTTACTAAATGATTTGTAATTGACTAAAATTCATTAGAACATGAAATATAGGCCAAGAGCGCTGTACCATGGATCTTGCTTAATGGTTTGTCAATGACTAAAATTCATTAGACCATGAAATATAGGCCAAAAGCGCTGTGCCATGGATCTTGCTTAATGGTTTGTTATGGACTAAAAGCCATTAGACCATGAAATACAGGCTAAGAGCACTGTGCCATGGATCTTGCTTAATAGTTTGTCAGTGACTAAAATTCATTAGACCATGAAATATAGGCCATTAGCGCTGTGCCATGGATCATGCTTAATGGTTTGTCAATGACTAAAATTCATTAGACCATGAAATATTGGCCAAGAGCTCTGTGCCATGGATCTTGCTTAATTGTTTGTCAATAACTAAAATTTATTAGGCAAATCAAAATTATGATTTTATTATCTTAACTTTTTGAAAGGTATTCAATATCTTGCTTAATGGTTTGTTAATGACTAAAATTCATTAGACCATAAAATATAGGCCAAGAGCGCTGTGCCATGGATCTTGCTAAATGGTTTGTTATGGACTAAAAGCCATTAGACCATGAAATATAGGCCAAGAGCGCTGTACGATGGATCATAATCAAATATCTGTGACAAAGGTGAGCGTGTGTGTGAATGCAAACTCATTGCCAAAGTTTCTGTGACAAATAATCTTAGTCAAAGAAAGATTGTCCGTGGGAAACAGGCTTTAGACCATGAAATATAGGCCAAGAGCGCTGCGCCATGGATCATGCTTAATGGTTTGTTATGGACTAAAAGCCATTAGACCATGAAATACAGGCTAAGAGCACTGTGCTATGGATCTTGCTTAATGGTTTGTCAGTGACTAAAATTCATTAGACCATGAAATATAGGCCAAGAGCACTGTGCCATGGATCTTGCTTAATGGGTTGTTATAGACTAAATCCATTAGACCATGAAATACAGGCTAAGAGCACTGAGCCATGGATCATGCTTAATGGTTTGTCAATGACTAAAATTCAATAGACCATGAAATATAGGCCAAGAGCGTTGTGCCATGGATCATGCTAAATGGTTTGCTACGAACTAAATTCATTAGACCATGAAATATTGGTCAAGAGCGCTGTGCCATGGATCATGCTTAATGATTTGTCAAGGACTAAAATCCATTAGACCATAAAATATGGGCCAATAGCACTGTGCCATAGAACATGCTTAATGGTTTGTCAAGGGCTAAAAGCCATTAGACTATGAAATATAGGCCAAGAGCACTGTGCCATGGAAAATGCTTAATGGCTTCTCATGGACTAAAAGCCATTATACCATAAGGTTTAGGCCAAGAGCACTGTGCCATGGAACATGCTTAATGGTTTGTCAAGGACTGAAAACTATTAGACCATAACAATATAGGCCAATAGCACTGTGCCATTGAACATGCTTCAAGTTATAGTTTGTCAAGGACTAAAAGCCATTAGACCATGAAATATATGCCGAGAGCACTGTGCCGTGGATCTTGCTTAATGGTTTGTCAAGGACCTCAAGCCATTAGACCATGAAATTATAGGCCAAGAGCGTTGTGCCATAGTGCATGCTTAATGGTTTGTCAAGGACTAAAAGCCATTGGACCATAAACTATAGGCCAATAGCACTGTGCCATGGAACATGCCTTGTGGTTTGTCAATGACTAAAAGCCATTAGACTATGAAATATAGGCCAAGAGCACTGTGCCGTGGAACATGCTTAATTGTTTGTCAAGGACTAAAATCTATTAGACCATGAAATATATACTTAGAGGAAAACATTTAGTCGGTTACTTTGACAAGCCCAATTACTCTCATACCCTGCTGCTTGCCTTAGATGTCCCCTTTACAAAATTTACAAAGCCATTTTCTTTCTTATTTTGAAAAGAAAGTCCACCATTTGCAATTGTTGATGGAGTCATTGGCCTTTTTCGTAAAACATCATATTTCTAATTACCCGTTAATTGATAAAATCGGCACTTTGATTAAATAGCGCTTTCTGATAGAGGTTGTTGGCTGTGACAAAAAAAGAACGAAAACATCTTTTCAAAAATTCAGCCACAGTCTCGAGAAATAACAAGTCAAATATTCATTGTTTTGAGATTACGTCCCTTTCATTTAAAAATTAAAAAAATACAAGTATAAGCTTTAACAAAAAGCTTGGTCTACGCTTCGCATATATAAACTAGAATGTCAAAGAATCTGACCGTACTCCCATTTCATCGTGGTTCATGTGACTGAACAGAAATACCAGAGGACCAATGGTCCTGTAAACGCTCACCTGAGTCTGCTGCATATACCAATAAACATGTTTGAATATTATGGTATTTAACCCCAGTGCAGGGGCAGATGAAGCCCTTGGGCCGTTTTCTTTTTTCAGAATAATCAATATTCTGTCCATTTGCCAATTTCTTGGCTCTTGCTGGCTTTTCCCTTCAAATGACATTTTAACAGTTTTTCCCATTCAAATGCATGGGCAACCCATGTTGACCTTGCCATAAACTTGGTCATGGTCATCACAGGGTCATGATTTATATATACATTATAATACTTTAGCCATGGATGCTTCACGCCAAGTTTCATTGAAATCAATCTATTGGTTTCAGAGAAGAAGATATTTGAAGGTTTTTTACCATATATGGGCATGGCGGCCATCTTGGTCATGTGACCTAGATTATTAATATACACATTGGTTCCCCCATCCTGTAGATACTTCACATAAAATTTGGCTTCAATTGGCCAAGTGGTTTCAGAGGAGAAGATGTTTGAATATTATGGAGATATACATGTATATTGCCCCGGGGTGTGGGCATATGAGCCCTTAGGTCCATTTTCTTTTTCAGAATCATTAATATTTAGTCCTACTACCCATTTCCTGCAAGATTTTCACCTCAAATGACTTTTTAAAAGTTTTCCCCATTCCAATGCATTGGCGACCTATGTTGACCTTGTCGTAAAATAGGTCAAGGTCACCACAGGGTCATGATTTATAAACACATTGTAGTACTTCAGCCATTGGTGCTTCATGCCAAGTGTCTTTGAAATCGGTCCACCAGATTCGGAGAAGAAGATTTTTGAAGGGTTTTTACCATATATGGGCATGGCAGCCATCTTGGTCATGTGAACTAGATAATTTATATATACATTAATTCCCCCATTCCATAGATGCTTCACATAAAATTTGGCTTTGATTTGCCAAGCGGTTTCAGAGGAGAAGATGTTTGAATATTATGCTAATATACATGTATATTGCCCCTGGGTGGGGCTAGAGGAGCCCCTGGAGTCCAGTTTTTTTTTTCAGAATCATTAATATTCAGTCCTACTGCCCATTTCCTGCAAGACTTTCACTTTAAATGACATTTTAAAAGTTTTCCCTATTCAATTGCATTGGCGACCTATGTTGACCGTGCCATTAAAAAAGGTCAAGGTCATTACAGGGTCATGATTTATATACACATTGTAGTACTTGAGCCATCGATGCTTCATGCCAAGTTTCTTTGAAATCGATCCACCGGTTCTGGAGAAGAAGATTTTTGAAGGGTTTTTACCATATATGGGCATTGCGGCCATCTTGGTCATGTGACCAGGATTATTTATATATACATTGATTACCCCTTCCTATTGATGCTTCACATAAAATTTGGCTTTGATTGGCCATGCGGTTTCAGAGGAGATGATGTTTGAATATTATGGTAATATACATGTATATTGCCCCGGGGTGGGGGCATATGAGCCCCTGGGGTCCTTTTTTTTTCAGAATCATTAATATTCAGTCCTACTGCCCATTTCCTGCAAGACTTTCACTTTAAATGACTTTAAATGACATTTTAAAAGTTATCCCCATTCAAATGCATTGGCGACCTATGTTGACCTTGCCGTAAAATACTCGTAGGTCAAGGTCATCTAAGGGTCATGATTTATATACACATTGTAGTGCTTGAGCCATCGATGCTTCATGTCAAGTTTCGTTGAAATCAGTCTACCGGTTCTGGAGAAGAAGATTTTTGAAGGGTTTTTACCATATATGGGCATGGTAGCCATCTTGGTCATGTGACCTGGATTTCTTATATACACATTGGTTCACCCTTCCTATAGATGCTTCATATAAAATTTGGCTTTGGTTGGCCAAGCGGTTTCAGAGAAGAAGATCTTTGAAATTGTGGATGGACGACGGACGGATGACGGACGGACGGACGCCGGATCATGGCCATCCTATAAGCTCACCTTGTGAGCCAAACGGCTCAGGTGAGCTAAAAACGCTGCGCGGTCAAAGCATTCATACCTGACAATCGACCGTCACAATACTGTCAGTTCATTTCATTCCATTGTGGCTTGGATAGAATGTAATTGGCTACACGGCAGGTGGGGCGCGGTCAAAGCTTTCATACCTGACCATATAGCGTCACAATACCGTCGGTTCATTTCATTCCGTTGCTTAGATAGAATGCAATCATGCACCAGTTCCACGAATTTAACAATTTGCCCCATTTTGGTACCTACTGCACCATTGGTACAAATGTTACCAACCAAAGGGAGGTTTGCATGGGTGTTTTGGGTGTTTACACGGTCCTTGGCGAAACGACCCGGAATCCTACTAACACGATAGTCAAGCCACTAGACTCAAACGTGCAGTTGCAGTTGTAGCGAGGTGTATGAGTTGTCTTGTAAGTAGGTCAATCTCAAACTTTAGAGTAGTCTACGCGCTGGCGCGTAGACAATGAACGAAAATTGTTGTATACACTCTGGCAAAACCACATGTGATATTTCAATCATGTTTGTTGGAAATGTTAGGTTTTATTCAAAATTTTATGACTGGTAATTTAAATCCCAAATTATCAATGGGTTTTTACATGTATTTTCACTGACAAACTTTTGCCGGTAAGCATAGTTTGGTTTGCCAAGAATACTCGGCCATGGAACATGCCTTGTGGTTTGTCAAGGACTAGAAGCCATTAGACCATGAAATATAGGCCAATAGCACTATGCCATGGAACATGCTTAATGTATATATGTTATTGTAGGCTATAGGCATGTGTATGCTTAATGCTGAATAAAATTATTTGTATTTGTAATGGTTTGTCAAGGACTTAAAGTCTTTAGACCATGAAATATAGTCCAAGAACGCTGTGCCATGGAACATGCTTAATGGCCTGTCAAGGACTAAAATCCAGTAGACCATGAAATATAGTCCAATAACGCTGTGCCATGGAACATGCTTAATGGCTTGTCAATGACTAAAATCCAGTAGACCATGAAATATAGTCCAAGAACGCTGTGCCATGGAACATGCTTAATGGCTTGTCAATTACTAAAATCCAGTAGACCATGAAATATAGTCCAATAACGCTGTGCAAGGGAACATGCTTAATGGCCTGTCAAGGACTAAAATCCAGTAGACCATGAAATATAGTCCAAGAACGCTGTGCCATGGAACATGCTTAATGGCCTGTCAAGGACTAAAAGCCAGTAGACCATGAAATTCAAATATAGTCCAAGAACGATGTGCCATGGAACATGCTTAATGGCCTGTCAAGGACTAAAATCCAGTAGACCATGAAATATAGTCCAATAACGCTGTGCCATGGAACATGCTTAATGGCTTGTCAAGGACTAAACTCCAGTAGACATAACGCTGTGCCATGGAACATGCTTAATGGCTTGTCAATGACTAAAATCCAGTAGACCATGAAATATAGTCCAATAACGCTGTGCCATGGAACATGCTTAATGGTTTGTCAAGGACTAAAAGCCATTAAACCATGAAATATAGGCCAAGAGCACTGTGCCATGGAACATGCAAAATGGTTTGTCAAGGACGGAAAATTGGACTACTCAATTGCGATAACAGAAAGAAGTACCCACGTAAATAAACTGATCCAAATAAGTTAAGCGCCAATGAAAATCGATAAAAAAGTATGTGCCCATTCAGTTTATTGAAACCCATTTAGGAAATTTTAACAGCTACATGTAGTGACACGATGCTATCGCAATGCTATTATTCGTTTTAAACAAAATAAAAACGTGAAGAAGTCCAATTATAAAAATGCTATTTATTAAAAAAAAAAAAAAATGCTTTCCTGATATAGGCTACCGTTTGCATCCTTGTGACACACTCGTTTACCTTGAGATATAATATTACCACAAACTTTAAGTTTGAAAATTGTAAGAAAAGTGTGTGTGTTTTTTTTTTTTTTCATAATCGTAAATCGTAACTTTAGTCCGGTGACAACTTGTAGTTATAGCGATATGCTAGCTTTTCGAGTTGTTCGAGTGTGTGTCGTATTGCGTGTAGTTAGCGTTTTTGACTTGGTCGCAATCAGAAGGCATGGTTTCTCTAAACATGCCTGAACTTAGTTCCGAGAGGTGACGATATAAGAAATAAATTCCAACAGATAAATAAATACCAATAAATAATTTTGATTTCTCCTCTAATCTTGCCCAAAGCCTACATTGTCCATGGTCTTTTATACTAAGTCAAATTTAATAGAATTTATAAAAGCCAATAAATAAACAGATTGCGTTCGAAAGTATTCTTAAATCAAAATTATGATTTTATTATCTTAACTTTTTGAAAGGTAGTCAATATGAAGAAAAGTCATTCATTGTCCTTTCCTTTCGAAAAATGTACATAAAAAGATTTTTTGGCAATGAATGAATTTTTTTCTTCATATTATCATTGTAAAGTTATTTAATGGTGACCAGAATCAATACTCGAGGATACAACAGAATCTCCAGGTCAGTTTTGTGTATTTTGTTTAAATTTCAGTAAAAGGCCGATAGTTTTTCCCGATCATTGCATGCTTTTACCTTTTATATTTATTTCCAGGTTTATCGACAAAGAGCAACATTATTACACTTAGATCAGACGGTAGCGCCGTAGACCTATAATATTTCATGTTCCAAAAGCATTTTCCTATTCATGGAAATGCTCATTGAAACAACCGCTATTGAAAGGTGTACGTTAAACTTTGGGCAGCAGATGCAATTTGCTTCTGTGAATATGCGCCATGAAGCAGCAACCAATTTGGCGAAGCGTCCTTTAAACTTTGGGCAGCTGACACACAATTTACTTCTGTGAAAATGCGCCATCATGAAGCATTAGCAACCAATTTGGTCAAGTGTCAGCATACACAATTTACTTCTATTTAAAATACACCCATGGCGTCATCCTGTTATAGAAACTGTCCATTATTTTCGGGAATGGACAGTTTGGTGTCCATCAATTTTCGTGTGCGCTCGCGTGAGCAAAAAGTAATGGACACTTTTACTCGGAACAGCAACATACAAGTAACGCAGAAATAACTGATTTACGAGGTCTGTCCCGGGAAATCGTAAAAATGTCTGATATTTCGTGAACGGTTCGTTGAAATTTAAAGCTATGTTCATGCTTTTAAACTACATTTGTACTGAGCAATCTGTGAAAATATTAGTTCAATCGCTTACAAATTGCAAAAGTTATGGAGATTTAAATGATGGTGTATCGACGTTTACGGAGCACGTTGAAAATCATTTTGCTACGTTTTTGTGGAGGGGTGGTTGAATGTTTTGTGTGAAGTCTCTTTATAAGAGCCGTAATGGTGCTGGGTATCGTCATCAAAGCATTGATTGAGTTATAAATGATAAGTAGAAAAATATAGCATTATCAGTTTCGTTTTATATGGGAGAACACTAATTTTATTTTAGACTGAAATAAAACAAAAGATGTCGCATGTTTAAAATGACAACAAGAACCGAGCATTTAGAATATTTAAAGAAAAAATGCACACAGAATCACCACAGGATTATAAATGACACAATGGAAGGTTGATTTTATAAATTAATTTTGAAAAGTATACTTAACTGGAAAGAAAGGCTTTGGGAAGGTCTTATTTTGCGCCGCAAAACTTACATTACGTCACTATATTCTAATAAAATAATTGCAGTAGGTTTAAGAAAATTTCTATAAAATCAACGCTGCAGGTGGAAATTATTTCAAACTTTCAAAAACTTATTTTACATAATTACTCATGCAACTGATAGTTAGAATTGTGTAATATAACCTCAACTCTCAATTACAGGAACTATTGAATTGGATCTTGATGAATTTCAAAACAGTGTTTTTGACGTGCGCCGCAGACACCTACCCCTCTTGGAATAAATGCATATAAATCTGTTGTGTAAGGGGTGAATTCATCCATATTTGTACGAATTGTTTATTAGATGTATGCAAGCAAATCATATAAATTTCATGAAATTCTGCAGACACATTACTGTTTTATCACAAATGTCTGTACGTATTTCTGGGACAGACCCCGTACACAAAACTATAGCAGAATAAATCCGAAATCAGAAATTTCAAGCTGCTTATTATCTTCTTTGAATGACATTGGCCGTCGAAAACCCGAAGACTGCCATGGTTTTGCAGCAGACTCGCTTTAGTTTTGTGAAAAAGTGCCATTAAACAAACGACTTTGATCAAGCGTCATTTCAAATTTGATCAGCAGTTAAACACTTACGTCCGTTAAGTCATCATAAATTGGCATAATCGCCATACAAAAGTTAACATTATTCATTATGAGCATAATTGTGGTTGATAATTTTAGATTAGTGCATATTTAAGACGATTAATGAACAAGAAGTATAAACTGGCGTGAAACCAAATCATATTTGAGATGACTAGTCCATCAGACATAAGAATTGAACCGGAGCATATATCATGGAATGGGGGATTTCAGAAAATCACTCTTGAATGCACATTTATACTGAATAAGTATAATATAAATGAGATCATGCTTAATCTCTAGGTAATGACCCTTCTATGAAACAGCAATATGAAAACTAGATGGGCACTGTACTGCATGTAGCAATACCGTGAATTATTTAACAACATAAACTTTAGTCCGGTAGATGACAGGGATAATTTTGGTGAACCAGGAACGCCAATTTTAAGCTGTTATTTCATTGGTAGCGAGGTTCCATAGTATTTCTCATCACTTTGCCAACTTTGGGCAATTGAAGAAATAGAGGACATTTGCTTTTTTGAGGTGAATACTAAATATATTTCATCGAGTGAGTTGAAAAAATCAGAATTTTCACGAGTGCGCAACACGAGTGAAAATTTTTATGTTTTCAATTCAAGATTACCGTTCCAATGCAACTGCGCCTTTTCCTGATCATTGCCTATTTGTACCTTTTCAGAGAGAGACACATACTGTGATGCTCACTATTATCTGATGTACGATTATGTACCCGTTTTATACGTCTGTTGCCTTGGTTTACCATGTGTTCATTTTTTTTTTGCTATCATTTTTAACAGCTCCTGGCTATCGCTTCACTTTTGCCACATTTCAATCTATATATTAACTATTAACTAGCAACCTTCAAGTGTTTTAATATGAAGTTCCGGCAATACCACTGACGTCGATTTTAAACCACTTCCTTGACTATTGCAATATTATCTATTAATCTTTTTTGTCACCTCGAAAATATTGATATAATAGATTAAGATATTCCAATGTTCAAACAATCTTTTCTATTTACTTTATCATCAGGATAACATGTCCGTATCATACCCCACTTTTTATAGTAAAAATCGGATATACCTTTTTACTTAATTTTGATCTAAAACATAGACTGTGGGTACTCGTTAGAACCGCATCTAACACAATTACAGTTTTGAACGAAAATAAGAAATATATCCATATTGCAAATTATCATTTTCACAGCTTTAAAAATCTCAGTATATTGCATGGACAAGTTTTCGTAATTTATTACTTTGTTGACCAACGAAGCCAAAAAATAGCCGTCATAACTTTACACTATTATATTAAATGTTATTTAAAATGACCATGATACCTTAAAATATTTGCAATGATAGTTTTTAAATATTTGTATATTGGCCTTTCGAATGAAATACTCAAGATCACTGTCACTGTATATATCTGTCAGTTTAATGGAAATACCATCAAGAAACGAAGGTTTGTCCACTTATATAAAAGTAGCTTAGTAGCTTTCTGTTGTCCAGACTTTCTGTCCTGTCTGTTTGCCTGTCCGTCTATCAATTTATTTTCTTTCATTTAGACAATAGTTTTAAATATACAAAAGACTTACGTATATACTAAGTTGGATAGACTTAGGCCACCTATTGGGAAAATAGCTGCTCATTCGGCTTACGATATGTTTTCATGGCATAAGTACCTGATTGTTAGATTTTTTTCGCACCTTGGTTTTGGGAGTGGGAATCTTTTTCTGATCATTGCCTACTTGTACCTTTTTAGTTATCCAACATTTATACAACAATTCTAGACAAAAATAGACTTAGCTGGCCCACTGGGGTCCAACTGGTGGTTTTCTTTTGCTCCGGAGTAAGTAAGTTAATCGGCGCCCAGGGATCTCCATCGTCGGGCAGCTTTCTCAATGTGTGTCCTCATTTTTGATTCATCAGGATGTTTATCATGCTTTATTTGCTTGTTCTTGATGATTCATTGACTAGTTAGAGATTCACCACGAGGACCGAAGAACTAACTAAATGTTATGAACCACTGCAGAAGCTGAGGGTGAGGCTATGGCCATGTAAAATCGATTTAAGTCCGCCAGTTATTTTATATTACTGATCGTTCCAAGGCGATACTTCTGTGAAGGTTCTTTTTGTTTTACGTCTTGGTGTTTAAAATGTTTGTACTGTTGGCGCCTTATGTATGTTTTCATTAGTTAAGTTGGCCACCTTCTGGGAAAATAGCTGCTCATTCGGCTTACGATATGTTTTCAGGGTATAAGTACCTGATTGTTAATTTATTTTTTCGCACCTCGGTTTTTTGGAGTGGGAATCTTTTTCTGATCTTTGCCTACTTGTACCTTTTTTGTAAACATTTACATTATCATCTGAAAGTAAGCATAAAGCTATAGTTTCTTTAATTCTGTGTGTCTGTCAAAATGAATGGAAACGTTTGGTTTGGAAACCGTTACATTGCAAATGCATGTTCGCACTGCATGCACAATAAAGCTATTATTCAACCGACAAATGCCAAAGTTTTGAGCCTCCCTCTATTGGGACTGAAAAAAATGGACGTAATAACTGAAATTTCATTGGATCATTAGGAAAACATGTCCGTGTAATGTATACCCCCTTGAGCCCCACGTTTATATAGCAAAACTGGGGTATGCAGGGGTATACCTATTTTTCTTATTTTTTGCTCAAAAACATAGATTGTGGGTACTCGTTAGAACCGCCTCGGCGAGGCGGTTCTAACGTGTACCCACAATCTATGTTTTGAGCAAAAATAAGAAAAATATCAAAATTTTTCCAGGGAAAATTTTCATTTTTACAACCAAAAAATTTTCTATATATTGCATGGGCGTGTTTTCGTAATGTGACTGTGCGCACCAGACCCGACATTGACGGTAAAGTCTAGTGGCATTCCTGATTCTTCAATGGTCGATAGAGCAAAAACGCAATGTCGGAACTGAACACCTGCACTTCTTTGGTTAGAAGAGAATGTCAATTATAATCATAACGACTGCTAATTTTCAAATTGAAGTAAGTGGGCCAAGGTTATTTTGAATTACAATTTAAATAATATATAACACATAAGGCATCTAAGGTTTAATGGATACACATACATGTATTCTCCATAACTACATCAACTAATATTCATCATATCAAACAAATATACACAATTCTTTGGCAATATAGAGGCAATGATCACCCTTCATTTGCAGCAACAAAACTGTTTATGCACAAACTTCTGTTTCTATATACAATACACGCCAATAATGTGCCTACGCTTTCAGTGAAGGTGGAGCCCTGCAACAAGGACAGAGGCACCTTGTGTGACTGAAAACTGATGCGTGATTTCAGTGAGGGTGTGGCCAGCACCCTGTGTGACTGAAACCGAGGATTCAGTGAGGGTGGAGTCCTGCAAAGAGGACAGAAGCACCCTGTGAGACTGAATGTTTGCATGTAACCCCAGTGAGGATGGAGCTCATGGCATGACTGAGCAGAAGCATCCTGTGAGACTGGGGTTGCCAGTGAGGATGGAGCCCAAATGGCAGGCAGATGCATCCTGTGAGACTGGCATGTGGTGAGGATGCAGCCCAAATGAAAGGCAGGTACATCCTGCACCGAGGATGGAGCCCTGATGGCGGGCTAAAGCTGGACTATTATAAGTGCGGATGGAGCCTGAATGAAGGCAGAAGCATCCTGCACAGCGGATGGAGCCCTAATGGCGGGCAGATGCATCCGATTAGTTAGTGCGGATGGAGCCTGAATGGAAGACTGATACATCCTGCACCGTGGATGGAGCCCAAATGTTGAGCAGAAGCATCCATGGGATTGATTATTGGCGTTTATTCCATACAGAACACCCAGCAGCGATACCTGTACTGTAATTTTGGGTAGTAGATTCCCCGGTAATGAAGGCTAATCATCCCCTTAAGAAGAGCAAATGATACAGATACAAAGGCGATTGGAGGTGGATGGGGACGGTGGTGGTTAGCTTTTAAATTGACATCCGCTCTGACCGAAATTTCTACAGCAATGGCCCGGCTAAACTCTGCATATCATTAGATAAACAATTGCAATGATTGGCTGAAACTATACGAGCATATACTCTGCTAGAGGCGCTGTAAAGAATTAAAAATACATTATTTAAAACTCATGTCTAAACGACATACACTTTAAATAATATATAACACATAAGGCATCTAAGGTTTAATGGATACACATACATGTATTCTCCATAACTACATCAACTAATATTCATCATATCAAACAAATATACACAATTCTTTGGCAATATAGAGGCAATGATCACCCTTCATTTGCAGCAACAAAACTGTATATGCACAAACTTCTGTTTCTATATACAATACACGCCAATAATGTGCTTACGCTTTCAGTGAAGGTGGAGCCCTGCAACAAGGACAGAGGCACCTTGTGTGACTGAAAACTGATGCGTGATTTCAGTGAGGGTGTGGCCAGCACCCTGTGTGACTGAAACCGAGGATTCAGTGAGGGTGGAGTCCTGCAAAGAGGACAGAAGCACCCTGTGAGACTGAATGTTTGCATGTAACCCCAGTGAGGATGGAGCTCATGGCATGACTGAGCAGAAGCATCCTGTGAGACTGGGGTTGCCAGTGAGGATGGAGCCCAAATGGCAGGCAGATGCATCCTGTGAGACTGGCATGTGGTGAGGATGCAGCCCAAATGAAAGGCAGGTACATCCTGCACCGAGGATGGAGCCCTGATGGCGGGCTAAAGCTGGACTATTATAAGTGCGGATGGAGCCTGAATGAAGGCAGAAGCATCCTGCACAGCGGATGGAGCCCTAATGGCGGGCAGATGCATCCGATTAGTTAGTGCGGATGGAGCCTGAATGGAAGACTGATACATCCTGCACCGTGGATGGAGCCCAAATGTTGAGCAGAAGCATCCATGGGATTGATTATTGGCGTTTATTCCATACAGAACACCCAGCAGCGATACCTGTACTGTAATTTTGGGTAGTAGATTCCCCGGTAATGAAGGCTAATCATCCCCTTAAGAAGAGCAAATGATACAGATACAAAGGCGATTGGAGGTGGATGGGGACGGTGGTGGTTAGCTTTTAAATTGACATCCGCTCTGACCGAAATTTCTACAGCAATGGCCCGGCTAAACTCTGCATATCATTAGATAAACAATTGCAATGATTGGCTGAAACTATACGAGCATATACTCTGCTAGAGGCGCTGTAAAGAATTAAAAATACATTATTTAAAACTCATGTCTAAACGACATACACTTTAAATAATATATAACACATAAGGCATCTAAGGTTTAATGGATACACATACATGTATTCTCCATAACTACATCAACTAATATTCATCATATCAAACAAATATACACAATTCTTTGGCAATATAGAGGCAATGATCACCCTTCATTTGCAGCAACAAAACTGTATATGCACAAACTTCTGTTTCTATATACAATACACGCCAATAATGTGCTTACGCTTTCAGTGAAGGTGGAGCCCTGCAACAAGGACAGAGGCACATTGTGTGACTGAAAACTGATGCGTGATTTCAGTGAGGGTGTGGCCAGCACCCTGTGTGACTGAAACCGAGGATTCAGTGAGGGTGGAGTCCTGCAAAGAGGACAGAAGCACCCTGTGAGACTGAATGTTTGCATGTAACCCCAGTGAGGATGGAGCTCATGGCATGACTGAGCAGAAGCATCCTGTGAGACTGGGGTTGCCAGTGAGGATGGAGCCCAAATGACAGGCAGATGCATCCTGTGAGACTGGCATGTGGTGAGGATGCAGCCCAAATGAAAGGCAGGTACATCCTGCACCGAGGATGGAGCCCTGATGGCGGGCTAAAGCTGGACTATTATAAGTGCGGATGGAGCCTGAATGAAGGCAGAGGCATCCTGCACAGCGGATGGAGCCCTAATGGCGGGCAGATGCATCCAATTAGTTAGTGCGGATGGAGCCTGAATGGAAGACTGATACATCCTGCACCGTGGATGGAGCCCAAATGTTGAGCAGAAGCATCCATGGGATTGATTATTGGCGTTTATTCCATACAGAACACCCAGCAGCGATACCTGTACTGTAATTTTGGGTAGTAGATTCCCCAAACAAAAGCCTGATTAAATGAAGAATGATCAAGGCCTCCACGTCATACAAAAAAAAAAACAGAAAGTGAAATTTAATCAGGCGATTGTCCCAAAATTATAAAATAAAAAAATGTTTGAGGGCAATTATTTTTGTAATCTATATTTTTGTTTGCCTGTGTTTATAACCATAGTTCATGGGCACGTTTCAATTTAGGGTTTGTTTTTGGAAAATAAAACTGTTATTTGCCGTTTTGATTAAATATTTTACGTTTGTACGAAACCTTTGTCATTACCGAAGAGAAAGAGTTTGTTTGTTTGTTTTGTTTAAGATAAGCTCATAAAAGTTTGTTTCTTTGGAAAAAGGTACAAGTAGGCAATGATCAGGAAATGGCGCAATCAGAAAGAAATTCCCACTCCACAAACCGAGGGGCGGGAAAAAAACTAAAATGGCACTTAGGTACTTGTACCAAGAAAACATATCGTAAGCCGAGTGAACAGCTATTCCCTGGCGGGCTTAAATCGATTTTACAGGCACCTAACCTCACCCTCAGCTTCTGCTGTGGTTCACAGCATTTAGTGAGTTGTTCGGTCCTTGTGATGAATCTCTGACTAGTCAATGGATTATCAAGGACAAACAAATAAATCAAGATAACCACCATGATGATAATTCAAAAATGAGGACTCACAGGTTCAGTAAGCTGCCTGACGATGGAGATCCCTGGGCGCCAAATAATTTACTGAAAATCCGGAGCAAAAGAAAGACACCAGTTGAACCCCGGTGGGCCAAGCAACAGACAAGAAGCTCTGGCCCCAACCAACTAAAATGAATAGTGTTAAGTCGGGTCCATCATAAGAGTCTGACGCCCCACCCACGGGCGTGCAATTAAAGAAGGCAGCATAGTTATCAACCATGCTTGGGATAAAAACTAAGCATGTAGACTGTCGCATGGCATTTAAGTTATATCCTATATGTCTGTAACATTTAATGATTTTTCTGAACAGAAAAGAATAATCATTTCCTCCTATAAGTTTCTTAAATTTGTAAACCAAGTCACCATAAAATTCTGGTTCCGAAAGGCCCTCACGTAAAAGCGCCTTTAACCCATCACCAAATTTGGAAATCAATTCATAGTGTCTACGATAAAATTTAGAAAATGTTTTTCGAAGTTTATGATACCGACAGCCCTGTTGGAGTAGTTTGGCCGTCAAACATTTTTGCAGACTCTAGCAAAATTAATAATTTGCGAAATGAGCCGCCCCGTGGGAAAACCAACAATGTGCATAGGCGAAAACAAAGACGCAGATCAGCTTCGCGGTAACCGCGAAGCTGATCAGCGCCTTTGTTTTCGCTACTCGGATAGTACAGTAAGTTCCTCTTCTACTTAAATCCGAAATTTCAAGCTTCTATCCTGCTTCTGTGACTGTGCAGGCTGATTTGTGTCAGACCTGTTCGAAAACCACATTGTTGGTTTTGCCACGAGGCGGCTCAAATGTATACACCATAAGAAGCACGGCGAGTAACGTCAACATCCAAAAACGGAAAATTTACTATATCAAAATCAAAGTCATCGCGCGTTTCATAAGTTTTAGAAGAAACAAATCCATTTGCATTAGAAAGATGTTAATCTAAAAAGGGGGCTTCGATATCTGTGCAGACGTGAAAAAGTGATTGTTTGAAATTCGTTGTATCCTTGAGATTTTGGCAAATATTTTTCGTAACTCAAGATTTTTTTTATTAATTTACATTATCTACAAATTGGAATGTTTACTCTCCAAAAGTTACCATTAAATGTCTCAGTTGGAAGCTTCAGTATTTTAAAGCATTTAACAACAATTTTTATTTGGTATAAGTGAAGTTCCGTTCTTCCTTTCCACTAGATAGTTAGAATTACTGAATAACCTATTCATTTACAATTACAATAGTTCCTTTTCAATGTTTGCTATATTAGAAACATTTGTCTATTTGTTTCACTTCTATTTTCAAATATTGATTTTATGTAATTTCCAATTCTAATTTGTGACGAAAGTAAATATTGAAAAGAGACATTCATTACTAAATGACACTAAAATGTATTCTTTTATTTGAACTTTTGTTCAGGCATTTTCGATAACTTGTAACATAAAAGGATGTCATTGTCAGTTTATTTGCTAACGACGTTATGTATGTTTTTAATAATCATTTTATGCTTTGTTTATTACGTGTCAACCAGTTCTTCCATTTTTTTTCTCGCCTAGTTCTGTTTGCTAATGAAGTTAATAAATCTTCTAAAATCGGTTCTAAACAGTCAAAGTGTAAATGAGACATAGTTGTCTTTGTAATTTTGTACATTTAATTTTTGATGTTATATTTGCAGATGATAAAATGGATGAAGAGAACGTCGTACCTTAAGTCGTGATCATCTTCGGACACTCTCCAGTTGTGTTCTGTTTCGTGTGTGTGATTTTCGCTTCAAGATGAGTTTTCGTAGATCCAGATCGGCGTATTCGTCGCGTTCGTCACGGACATCATCGAGATTTTCGTTCGTCGAGGGAAACTTTAGAATTGAGGAACCGGTGACGCCCATTATACCGGAAGTGCACATCACTCGTAGAGAAAGGCCGCGCAGCCAACAGCTTTCGATAAATGATGCGCCGATGATGTTGCTGCCGAAAGCGAGGCTTAGGGATAGTCTGGATTTCTATGACAACTACCGCCGTTCTGCTTACAATATTGTGGCGGATACAAGTGTTCATGGACTTCATATTTCTACCATTCAGTCTGTAAACGCAATCCAGATGAGGACGCCATCTAAATCAGCCATGAAGTCCAGATGCTTCAGCGCAATGGGACGATCGGATCGGGACGCCGATAGCGGAATTGGTTCATTAAAACGCAGTGTGACTTTTGACAACTTGACGCAAAGTAGATCAACTGTGTACAGGTCTGAAGATGATTTAGAAAATATAGACAATATATCTGATGTTGATGAGAAAGAAGACCATATAAATAGTGTCGCTAGTCACAATAATGAAAACGCGGATTCATTCTTCCGTTTGCCGTCGTTGGTGAAACCTGACGATGATCTTCCTGCGCATTTGGATACCTTTGGAACTAACGAACCTGCGGTTACTGATACCAGACAAGGATCGCGTGAGCAGAAAAGAAACTCGGATGCAAAAAGACGCAAACACAGTCATACAGACAGACGTGATGTTGAATCATGTGAGATCTGTGGGACCATTCTGTCGGACGAAGAGAGGGTGATGAAACGATTTGGCAAAGTTGACACCTTTCTAGACTGGGTGCTGTCCAGATGGGGAAAGGTGAGTTTATTTAATATTTTAGTCACTGAAAAGTGTTTCTCTAGTGACGGTGAACAGCATCTTCGGACTCAAGACCATACTTGTTTACATTTTAACCTTGCCAGATTGTCAGCTTCTCGAAAAAGGGATAATAAATTTGTTCTTAAATGTTATTTTTATATGATGTAAGGGCAGATGGTCCAAGAACTGATACAATTAAAATTCAATAATGCAACCTCAAGCACCAGACGGGAACGATGATGTCTAGGCTTATCTTTTTTTTCTCTCGCCTGATGTCTGGGTTGAGCTTTTTAATTTGAGTGTACAATTCCTGGACTTTCTGGCTTACTATAGTGAGCATGTCTTCAATACTGTTACAATTGAAATGTATTGTATTATGTTAAATTGTTTAATTGACTTAGTGCACTATGTAGAGTGTTTACCCTCGTTGTCTGCTAATTTGCAGCTCCACGGATGTTACTTAATATTTACTAATTTCCAGAGGTTAGAAGTTAATGATTACAAAATCACTTAATATCAATTAATTTTCCATTAAGCCTTTTTCCTCTTCATTTCATAGACATACGCAGAACGTTTGGTATGTACAAGTACATTTTAAACCTTTCAGGTGACTGTTTTGGTGCTTATAAATGAATGGGAAACAGTAGAAACTTCCACGAAAATAAACTTCCATGTCATTTTAATTTTAATTTAATATACCACACCGATATAACACGTGTGGGATAACGCTGGTCACTGAATATAATTCTGTGATAATTTATCTCTAAGTTTTCTACACTGAGAGCTACTAAATTTATCTGCAAGCTTATCAATTCTTTCAGTTTTTGTCTACTTCAAACCTAAGGTCAAAGTAATCCTAAGCTCATTTGGAGGTGTCAAAGCATTGAAGAAAACAATGGCTTTTCAGATACATGTAAAATTATGTAGTTATGTAGAAAGCTGACAGATAATTACAAAGACCATGGCCCAGTTGTTCAAAGTTAGATGTCATTAGTTAACGATTCGTTAAAATTTCAAATGGCAATATCACAAATACACAGATATTTTTGTTGATAAAATGTGAGAATCCTTTGCAATGCAAAGGATTCTCACATGTGAATCCTTTGCAATGCAAAGGATTCTCACATTTTATCAACAAAATAACAGTGTATTGGCTTATGTAGTCGGCATTTGCTTAACAAGTTGAGATCTTAGCTAACGAAGTTTTTAACAACTGGGCCCTGATCGCCTGATTGTCCCCAAAATTGAATGTTGTGGTTTGGATTAAAATAAGATAAAAATGACACCAGCATTTATTTATCTATTTTGACATGGTCACTATGTAATCAGCATGGCATGTGTAAAGGAATTACTTTGGGACATTCTCAGGGCAGTTCCTATGGTATCCCATACATTGTGATTTTGTATATATTTATCTTACCCATTTTCTTTCCTATATAATTAACATGTGTTAACACTTCCTATGTAAAAGGCATATTTGGTAAATAATGTTCTTTTCCCTTAAAAAGCCAGGGTTCAGTTACGTCATAGCCAACAATTTCATTCATACTGGTATTTTCTTTACTTTGGTGTTAGGGTAACACCCCATCCCATACCTTTTTAACACATACAATATTTGATATACGTAAAATAACGAAATGAATTATTGTTTTAATAGTGCTGTTAAGGTGATTTGATATCTCTTAGTACCAACATAATGACACAGAGTGCATATACATTGTAATGGTTCATCTGGAATACGTAGAAAAAAACAATATATTACCCGGATGCGGAAATAGACAGTGTCTATTAGAGCTTCATAGTATAAACTGCATGGTTAGACAAGTTACGTTCATACATACACGATTTACAAAATTTTGAATGTGAAACCAATAATTGTTATAATTATCATCTTTTTTACCATTTTTGCTTAGATGACACAATGCTGTTCCATTTTTACAGGGTTAAAAAGGTGACGAGGTCACAGATATATTCAATTTTATGTTGATTGTTGGTCACTTTGTACCTTAACGGTGGAATCCCTATATATAGGTTGATTATGTACAAAAGGTTGTCCATACAATGATTCTTTAAAGTGCAGTTTTTGTTCTTTGCATAATTGTTGTGCATTCAGTAGATCATTATTAACAGTTCAAGTTCAGTTCCTGCATTGTTCTTTGACGTAACCCTTTATTCGATGACACTTTCAGACAGACTGTTGTTAAGGATTGTTATGCCATTAAGTGTGAGTGCTTTTAGGTAATCATTAATGTGTACCGTGTATCCGGTTTCATTTCAATGATTTGAAATATTGTGTAACAGTTTGAAAAGACTATGTGACGATTGAAATCTTGACTAAAATGAATCAAATTCAGACACAGTCAGACTACAAAAACTTAAAGACCTGCTCGTCTATATACCGCGATCAGCAGGGTAGGGTCCTTTTTAGCGGCCGACATCAAAGAGAGAAGACCAATGTTGTGCCTTTGAAGATTGACGCACTCTCAAATGGATAGTGCTTGTTCACTATAGATAAACAGACCACAAAGAAGAACGGCCCTTGTTAAAGACATATGCTACAGATCAATGTAGTGAGTGAAACTCAGTTTGAAGAGTGCTTACTCCTGAAGAGGACGCAAACGTTAGATTAGCTGCGAAGCATGATATGATGTTGCCATCAAACTTCTTAGAAAGCCGTGATGATTGTCCAAATGCTTCATGGCTAACATGACGATGTTGTTATTGCCTTTACACCGGCGATGGCCGAATTCAGATGACGTGAAAGACAAGTTAACTTCTATGTTGACTTGGCCAGCATATTATTTGTTGGTACATGTATTTACCATGTACAGAACAGTTTGGTGATTTCAATGTTATAGTTTGTATAAACTACCAGACCTTGGAAGAAAAAGTACAAGTAGGCAAAGATCAGGAAAAGGCGCAATCAGAAAAAGATTCCCACTCCAAAAACCGAGGTGGGAAAAAACTAAATTAACAATCAGGTACATATCGTAAGCCGAATGAGCAGCTGTTTTCCCAATAGGTGGCCACTCAGTTACATAAACTTAACTAAAATATGAAAACATACATAAGGCGCCAACAGCACAAACATTTTAAACACCAAGACATAAAACAAAAAGAACCACCACAGAAGTATCGCCTTGGAACGATCAGTAACACAAAGTTACTGGCGGGCTTAAACCGGTTTTACATGGCCATCTTCTGCTGTGGTTCATAACATTTAGTTAGTTCATAACATTTAGACAGGTTCAGAAGGTTTTAGGAAACGTAACGCCAACCTAAGGAAATGTGCTGAGTATGATCGTATAAACAACGACAAAGTATTCCGTTTTCAAAACCAATTAATGACGCCATTCAGGCATCTCCGACTAAACAGCTGGCTTCTCAAAGACCATGTGTGACGCAGACTGCAGGCCAGATCATAGACTGCTTGTCGGCAAGGAAATTCTACGAATTGGTCTCAAAGCAAGAAAGATTTTTAGAGACTGAGTGTCATCAGGCTAAAGACAGACAGCACAAGACGGGCTTTATCCAATGACATTTGTAACCAACTTTAGTTCAATGGATCCTAATGAGATGAGAACAGAACAGTCATAGAGCAGTTCATTCTATACTGCAGCTATGCTATGATATCCATCTCCCGTACATCAAGACTGGTTTCAGAAAATTGATAAAGAAATCAAAGACTTCTTGATGACAGGCACCGATTACACAAGGCACATCAAGATGACACAAGCTTGGTATGTATAGAGATAGTATACAGCAGTGTATGTAAGACAGCTCAGACAAAAGCTATTGGATGTGAAACATACCGACTGAGAAAGAAATCAGATGAAATATATTGTTTCAGTCAGTAAAGACATGAAGAAATCAAAGGATGCATTTTAAATCATTATTAGATCAAATAGTTCTGTGACAAGATGGTAGCACACTGCTAGCAGAGGAGGATGTTTTCTTGGAAGGATGGGTAACACCAATCGTCATTGAAGCAAGAAAAATATTTGAGTAACTTTTATCGGGCTATGTCTCAGGCACAGGTGCAATTTAAGTCTTTAATTGTCCATAAGGTTGCAGGAGAAACTGAAGAAAAAATGTTTCACTGTACTTTTGGGGAAGGAGATTATCCAGAAGCTCCAAATTTACAATGTTGATTCACTGTATGTTATGGAGGAAAGCATTCATCTCGAAAGAATTTAAGGACGCATGCATAACTCCATCTGTACAAGAAATCCGCAAGCCTGTAACTATCACAGAGACACCCGTGTCATCAATCACCAGTAGTGAATTCAAGTATGGAAAAGAGGTAGCTCTGAGGAAAGATACTAGTAACAAATGTTCATCAGGAAAACATGTCCGTGTCATGTATACCCCCTTGTACCCCACTTTTATATAGCAAAACTGGGGTTTGCAGGAGTATACCTATTTTTCTTATTTTTGCTCCAAAACATAGATTGTGGGTACTCGTTAGAACCGCCTCGCCGAGGCGGTTCTAACGTGTACCCACAATCTATGTTTTGAGCAAAAATAAGAAAAATATCAACATTTTTTCTGATAAAATTTTCAATTTTTACAGCTGAAAAAATCTCTGTATATTGCATGGGCAAGTTTTCGTAATGTTATCATCTGTATGTACATCTTGATCAGCATGTAATGATCAGATACAGACAAGAAAGGAGAGTTACTGTAGAAATGAACGGGGCATCTCAGAAATGAACGGGACATCTCAGAAATGAACGGGACATCTCAGAAATGAATGGGACATCTCAGAAATGAACGGGACATCTCAGAAATGAATGGGGCATCTCAGAAATGAACGGGACATCTCAGAAATGAACGGGACATCTCACGTCTCAGCTACGATCAGAAGCAAATTTTTGTTTCACCTGTTTTCAGAGGTGTTTTGTAAAAGTTGTACCCTTGGATTTGTTTCACTTTTTCCGAAATCTGTAAGTTAAACAGTTTCAGAAAATATATACCTTTTTATCATTCTATGCCACAGAATTCCGTTATATCCAAAACTCTATTTCATCTTCAAAATCATGAAAAATTAAGAAAATGGAGCTAACTTCTTACTTAGGAATCGGATTAGGCCGAAACTTTATATAATTAAAGCTGGTGTGTATATCCTGGTTATGAATAAGTTTTAACAGAATCAGATTAATAGCTAGCTAGAAAATAAGAAAACATTGTTTTCACCATTATAACCCTATGGAACCTATCCGTTGCCATGGTAACCAGAGTTTTGATCCATTCCACCCTATATTGTAATAGAAGTTGTGTTCTGATAAAAAGATGCGTCATGTGAAATTTGATGGTTCTGGGTTCATTGGTATTAGAAATTTTGCACTTTTTGTTGTAGATTTTTTCTCTACGGACAGGACATTTTTGACCAAAATATAATTTCTATAATTCTACATTGTCATTGGCGTTGGTATAATATTTTTCTCATGACAATTATCAGTTCATAAGACTCCATTTCCCAATGTGATTTAAACTTCCAGAAGTATGTGACGTCATAGAGAAATGACATCTTACGGACAGGACACTTTTTTGTTACATTGTCCTCAGTAATTTGGGATATAAATATCTATCCAGTGATAAAAGTAAGTCACGCGACTGGTTATTTTTATCGATAAGGTATGTCCAAATATTGTTTATAACACATTGGAAGAAGTATTGGATGTAACAGTCTGACTTATCTGGCAGGTTACTTTTCTCACTTTAAAATACCTCATTTTGGCACATGTCATCAGCTTTAGTAATCATGGCATAACTCAAAAACAAATAGTCGTAGCCCATTCAAATAAACGGCAGAATAAAGGGGATATGGCCACTTACTAACCACAGAATATTTTATATGCAAATAAAGTGTCAGTTTCAATCCCCTTACACATAAAAAGAAGCAATTTTCAAGTGAGACAGTATAACACCTGTTTTGGGGGTATTTTTGGCTATTTAAACTTATACTGTGAAAAAATGGCTTGTCAAATCAACATGATTTTTTTAGGCCAGTGAGAATTAATTGATCTTGACATCCTGCAATTCAATTTAAGTAAGTTAGTGTCGAAGAATTCGCTACACAACCGCATAACACTTGGTAAATTAAAAATTGTCATCTGATCTTAGCTGACCCGTCAGAAATGAATGGGACATCTCAGAAATGAACGGGGCATCTCAGAAATGAACGGGACATCTCAGAAATGAACGGGACATCTCAGAAATGAATGGGACATCTCAGAAATGAACGGGACATCTCAGAAATGAATGGGGCATCTCAGAAATGAACGGGACATCTCAGAAATGAATGGGACATCTCAGAAATGAACGGGACATCTCAGAAATGAATGGGGCATCTCAGAAATGAACGGGACATCTCAGAAATGAACGGGGCATCTCAGAAATGAACGGGACATCTCAGAAATGAACGGGACATCTCAGAAATGAATGGGACATCTCAGAAATGAACGGGACATCTCAGAAATGAATGGGGCATCTCAGAAATGAACGGGACATCTCAGAAATGAATGGGACATCTCAGAAATGAACGGGGCATCTCAGAAATGAACGGGACATCTCAGAAATGAATGGGACATCTCAGAAATGAACGGGAAATCTTTAAAGAAATGCAAAGATGAAAATCAAGACCTGGCGTCAGTGGACAGAGGACTGAAGAAAATCAAAATCTGACTTTCGACACAGCCAATGGTGATGAAAATCAAGGGTAAAATTTGACTGAGATTCATAACAAGTGACTATTACCAATCAGTATTCAAAACTGCAAAATAAACGGATACCCTGGAACTTTGATAGTTGCCACTAACTTAGTGTTAATACCATTCCGACATATAGTATTTTATATGGATATTCTACTTGATGACTGTTATTACAATTCAGCCACGGATTAAGATCATTAATATACTATTTCATATTGTTACCCGTATAATTCGTCATTTACTGTGTGGACAATTCTTCGTCTACTGTGTGGACTTGTATTACAGAATAATACTTGTGAACGCTTCTTAAATGAACAAATCTAAATTTGAACTCGTTCTCAATCAGAATACAATTATCATACAAATCGAATGGAATAAATTAAAGGAAAATGCAGTAAATAGTAATATGGATGTGCTGAATACCAAGTGAATGATAATGGCTATAATTCTTCAACAGAATTGTGAATGAAAACAGTGACTTCAAGATGGTTAATAATATTGTGTGTGTCATATATAGCAGGAAATGAGAATCTTAAACTTTTTTGCAAATTTCAGTTGTTTTCATCAAGATTTCGAATCGCTGGGCAGATTTAGATTAGTGTTGTTGAAAGGGGGGTATAGGGAGTTTCAGCTTTTTTCACAAAAACTGATCCTCATCCCTATATAAACAGTAACGATAAAGTGAAACGTATCATTCATAAATGAAATTCTAAAATACGTGTATGTCGCCGGTGTATTAAACATCATTTCAGTCATATTTAAACGGTTAATGACATATCGGGAAATAACCCACACATGTATTTCAATTTGCAACCCTATATATACGTAAGTTGTGGCTGAGAAAATTATATCAATCGAAAACATGGCTATAAAATCGCAAATAATGTTTTGAAATGCGGCTCCTCGATCAAAATATTGATTTGTAGACAAATCGTTGTTGGCCGGAAATAGTTGCAATATTTGACAAGTAAATTGATCAGACTTTTGCCTGATAATGCAAAACTCCGCCGATATGTTTACAGAATAGACCTGTAATGATTCTTTAATGTTGTTGTTTTGGCTGCATTAAATTCATTACGAAAACTTGCCCATGCAATATATAGAGATTTTTTGAACTTCGAAAATTGAAAATTTTCCTCTGAAAAAATTTAATATTTTTCTTATTTTTGCTCAAAACAGAGATTGTGGGTACACGTTAGAACCGCCTCAGCCTAACGAGTACCCACAATCTATGTTTTGGAGCAAAAATAAGAAAAATAGGTATACCCCTGCATACCCCAGTTTTGCTATATAAAAGTGGGGTTCAAGGGGATATACATTACACGGACATGTTTTCATGATGTTAACATATTTATTCTTTATAAATTCACATTATATTCATAAAATAGAAAAATACATAATGGGATTCCGAAAGAGACAAATCTGTCTCCCTTATAACATAAATTACAAATAGCCGGTGACATAAATAAAACAAAGTTTAGCTTTTGATTTATGAGGTTTACAAGATAGCCAAAGTGGTATATTTGTAACACTTAAACAATGGTTTGCAATGTATTTAAAGCTATTTCATATGCATGTGCAAAGTAAAAATGAAACTGTCGTGAAATAAAACAAGATATGTGGAGCTCCAGAAGTGTAAATCATGCAAGAGAAAAGCCTTAAACCTTTATTTTTGATCACGTTTGTCAACGAATATACATATAGTCCATTTAATCATTTGGAACATGAAAATATAACTGAAAGTGTTGCTCTGACAGAACTGTTCTGAATTATTGTATAATACAATACATGCAATTGTAAAATAAAAAAAAAACGACGTTTAATTGATTCGAAATCTGCATTTAGTTTTACACATACATTAAAGATTGATACTTAAAAGCATAATGGAAGCATAAAAAATATTGGTATATGAAAGGTTATCGGAGGGCCATTATTTATGATCGAAGAATGCTTTGTAATCTAATACATGTAAATTGTCAACAGAATACCGTATGTATTATTCGTTTTCTCACGTAAACGTTTGTGGAAAATATGTCTGTACATTTACAGTAGTTAATACTAAATTGTTAATGGAGGATATGATAAAACAGTCGAGATACTGTGAACAGAAAGATATGCAAGGAAATTCGTCAGAGGCTGACTTATTACTAGAAGAGACATTTTATACTTGTGAATTATTAAGGATAAAATTTAGGATATATATATACTTTGATAAAACAATCGATATGATTTTGTAGATTTATTTTTTGTGTAACAGACAATGGTGCGTTTGGATATTATTTAATGTTAATCTTTTAAAGATCTATATGTGTTTTATTATCACCTCGAATTTCAATGTCTATACAAAATCATAAGTAAAATATAGAACTATCTACAAGTAGATTTACTGTGAAGATTTAATCAAACAAAATTCTGTTGATATAAGAATACGAAGTATTTAAAATCAGACTAAACTTATATGGTTCATCATGAAAACATGTCCGTGTAAAGTATACCCCCTCAAACCCCACTTTTATATAGTAAAACTTGGGTATACAGGGATATACCTATTTTTCTTATTTTTGCTCCAAAACATAGATTGTGGGTACTCGTTAGAACCGCCTCGGCGAGGCGGTTCTAACGTGTATCCACAATCTATGGTTTGAGCAAAAATAAGAAAAATATCAAAGATGTTCTACAAAAAAATTTCAATTTTTACTATTGAAAAAACCTCTGTATATTGCATGGGTTAATATTAAGTAGAACGGTGTTGTTTTCGTCCCATCGCTTCAGAAATAGATAATGTATTATTTGTTCGTATCGCATTAAGGTATCATTTCGACAAAATGTCACATTGCGTCTTATACAAGGGCTGCGATTGTTAGGTTTTAAGATCTTTTAACAGTTGATAATTTGATGTCATATAATCTGTAAAGATTTCATACATGTCATGTAGTAATAATCTAAAACTATTTTATTTTTGACAAAAATATGATTGCGGCTTAACAAAAGATTGTTTCGTTAACGGTCAAATGAATATTTGAAAAAAGTTCATAAAGAAGTTGCTGAATAAAAAAGGAATTCTAACACACCTCGCCTATATAGCCAATGGTAAAAAAACGTGTTATATTGTGCAACAATTTCACTGGGCGAATAAGCGTGACGTTACTTTGCGGCATTTGTGACGTCAGCTATCCCACAAAGCAGCGTTAGACGGTGAAACGTCGTTTTAGCGCACAACAAACGTAATAAGTGTGTGTAAATACTAGCATTACAGTCAAATATTTGGCGGGATATCTGCAATGCAATGGCGGAAAGCTGAACGATATCGACGGTTTCAGCAACATTTATTCCGTTTATTGTGTGTTAGAATCGAAATAGATCAGCTCAAGTGCGTGAATTGTTGAGTAATAATTCACTGTTTGTCGGTCAGTTGTAAGAAGATAAATCACTCGCGCTACGCGCTCGTGATTTGACCTTCTTTACAACTGACCGACAAACAGTGAATTATTACTCAACAATTCACTGCTAGAGCTGATCTATTTCTTAATTAGCGTTGAAGTGGTAAAGATGAAACGTCAGAAAAATGTTAATATCATTATTATCCAAATATATTTCTCCAACCCTGTTATAAATGGACAAATGTAAAATAGTTTATGTGGGAGGCATCACTAAGGCCAACATATAGCATGCATTTTTGTGATGTTCAAATGCTTTCTATTTTCAAGTCTAGGTTTCGATTATGATCATTTTGCAAGGGATTATGCAAATAAGATCATTCTGCATAAATGTGCCAAGTCAATGTATTACTAATTGAATTACAGACGTGATTAAGCAATTATGGTTTAATTCAATTATTTGTGGGCGTCTGGCTATATGCCATGTCCAGCACGTGGATGTAACTAATAAAGAAATGGAATTATTAAAACTATCATACTGCGACCTTTTAATTTCAGTGGTTTATGTTGCATTCTAAAACTTATTTTCCAAAAATACATAAAACTGTAGCAGCTTCAACAACCTTTAAAAAGGTACAAGTAGGCAAAGATCAGGAAAAGGCGCAATCAGAAAAAGATTCCTACTCCAAAAACCGAGGTGGGAAAAAACCAAACTAACAATCAGGTACTTATACCATGAAACATATCGTAAGCCGAATGAGCAGCTATTTTCCCAATAGGTGGTCACTCAGTTACCTTAACTTAACTAAAAATATGAAAACAAACATAAGGCGCCAACAGCACAAAAAAATTTAAACACCAAGACAAAAAAAGAAAAAACCGCTAACCTGACGGTAAAATTCGCGAGGTCATTAAATCACCGGGCTCTGAATCGGTGCTTGGAAATATACTCGACTTTTAAACAGAGTATACAAAAAATTTCGCCGAACTTATACTTAAATTCCATTTGATACATGCTGTATCTATCGTGTTTTTCCTTTTTAAGGCCAAACATTTAATTATTGCTTGTCTGCCAAATTTATATACTTCAAATATCAACCAAACCGTTTAAGTATTTAAGTAAGTTAGGTTTATTGATTTAATACTTTAAACTGATTTAATATATTCTTTAGGTGAATTCTATACAAACATTTTAAATTATGTCTGACTAAAACAGATGCTTACATAATGTTACCCAAAGAAGTTGGGTTTAGGATATGCTTGAATTTTCCCAAACAGTGTTGTGGAGATATGTAACGCACAATGTGACATGCAATTCTGAGTCATTGAATAAACAGCGACTGGAATAAATATAGAGATTGGAATAACAGAAAAAGTTTAAACATGAGGATAGAACAAGGGACACCGTGGTTAGCCGATGGCTACACTACAAAGTTATTCGCATCAGAGCATGTGAAAGAAGCTCCGATACAACCTGTAGAAAAAGACAGTTTTGTACTCCATCCAATGGACGAAGTTACGACCTACAAAGAATTTCAGATTGGGTCTTCACCAGAGAGTGTTTGGAAATCGAGTTCGTCACAAAAACGAAGAGTTAAAAGTGCTTCATCTGTGAGATTACAAGATCGGCCATGGCGTCAGGCTCTACCCAACTATCCACATGGCTACACGCCACGCAGCCGTCCGGCGTCAGCAATGAACCAGAGGACACGCCCTCCTTCTGGTGCCTCAGTCAATCAGAGGAGAATAAAAAGTGCGGGATCTGTGCGGTCTCGAGCAATCGCTGAAGCGAAGGCACAAGCCGCACTGGACAATCTGAGGAAAGGTTTTACCCTTGTAAATAAACTCTACGAAAACTCGTACGGCCACGGTAGTCTCAGTCTTCACCCAGCCAGTCCGGCTCCGGATTATAGATACTTTGACAGACATTCGAGATGTCATGATCACACACATTCACATTATGTGTCAATTAATGACCGGCCTAACAGGGCATGTGATAAGTATTTGGAGGCGTGTAGCTCACGTGCAGCGTCTCCGGCACGGTTTGATGATCCCCACGGTCAACCACAGAGATATATAGACTATCACAGACCAAGAACTGCCCCTGGAACGGTAATTTACTTGTTCGTTGTTTGATTTAAATGTGTAGTTTCTAGTTTCTACAAATGCCTGGCACCGCTGTTTTCTGGTTTTATGACATCTGCTGGTGCAAAATAATTCAGAGATCAAAGGAATGTCCTAATGAGGAGATGATCATACCTCTGCAGGGGGTACAAAGAGGACCCTTATGGATAATACCTATGTCACCACTCTACTGTTTTAAAGTAAAACGATTTCAGACATTTACTTATCTATTTCTTTTGGGTACTGAAGGGTTCATATTGTTGTTTTCATGTGCTCGTATTTTATTTCGCTTCTAGTTTTCTTGGCTTTAGAATTATGGTACTCTTTGATAGAGGACAATTTGTAGATGTAAGATTATTTGGTTCATTGTTAGGTTCGATTTTCTCTTTGACAATATGGGTTAAGTGTTATGATTGTTTATTTTGATGTATTTGTTTTGCAGGGATATGGCTATAAATTATGTTTCTTTTCGTTTTTGCTTTGGTGATTCGTTGCCGTATGCTTAAGCGAAGCAGTTGATTGATAAATCTAAACGTGATGCTAGTTTCGTAGAACTTTAATATTGGACCCCATGTCCTATTTTTCACAGGTTTCAATGCTATTCAATGTGTCGGGTGTATGGAGACATTTTATTGTCACACCTATGCTTAATACCTTTCTGGTGAGTTTGAACATTGCGTTTTCTTGCATTCTCGGTCAATTATGATTTTGATCCAATGCAAGGATAGTGATTGAAGCATTATCGGTACCAGCCCCTTAACATGTATACATGTGCATGAAAATGTCATATTGCATGCATTATTAAACCACTGTTATTACATGAGACTATACAAAACATGTTTATAACAAAAATTCTGTTTTCTTTCAGCGAAGAGAGCTGCAATATATTCCTAGACCATCATATGTAAGTTCGAGAAACATTAAACTTAGGGCGCAGTTACACTAGACATTTTAATTCGCATCAGACTCCGTATTAGCATGATCCTGATTGCATTTGCGTTCACACTAGACAATTTATTTTCGGATCAGACTTGTCTGCATCAATGTCACATTCATTAACTTTTTCCTAGCGTGAACCCAAATGTAATCCGACCCGGAAATATTTCTATTGTAAACGCAAATTTCATTTGGATCAGTCTGATTCGGATTAAAATTGTCTTATGTGAAGGCTTTAATCCAGATCAAATTAATCCCGATCCGGCTTAAAATATCTAGTGTGGACGCACCCTTTTCACCACAATGTTTTACTACATTTACCTGTACATGTAAACCAGAATCAGCTGTTTCGAAATGTGAAGTATAGCTTACGGTCGACTCGGGTATTTAAGACAACATTCAACTATTTGTGCCCCAAATTCATAACTAATAGTCAATGATAAATAATACGTGTATTGTTCCGAGATATTATAAAATACCATGGAATTTGCCTCCTCAGCAACAAATTATCAAGACATTTTCTACATGAAAAGTACAAAATATGGGTTATATTTTAAGATATCTGTTTATACTCGGACATTGTATTTCATGGAGCAAATATTTTCAGGTATTCCGTGGCCATGTTCCCCACTTTTGCAATTTTGTACATAAACTTCAACTACACAATAAACATCTCGGTCTTTCCGACTCCGCCGGGTTTCCAGACTCAGAGCTAGACGATGACCTTGACCTAATTGGTGAATCTGTAGACGGTTCCACTATAGGACAGTGGAGAAAAGGCAGTAACGCAAGGTCAGTAACTTTTCAAACAACGATTCGGTATAATAACAGTACTCGTATAGTAACAATAAAATTATAAATTTCAAAGAATTTTGAAAACAAAAATCATTTTTCATGTATCTCTAGCTTTGCTTACCTCAAAAAAAAAAAAAAAAAAAAAAAAAAAAAGGACTGATCCGATGAGGTACATCTTGTCCTGTAAATTTTTGTAAAGAAGTAAGTTTTTTTTTTTATTTTATTTTTTTTTTATTTTATTTTTTTTTGCAACAAACTTGAATAACGTAATATATATGCGATATAAGGGCATTCAAAAACATCTATGGGATTAATATGGAAATCAAAGTTCTGATAAGTATAAAAGTTCATCATTTTATCACCGTTGTTATATTATTTTAAGCACATTGCTTGTAGTTCCTGCAGGACAAATTAAGATTACATTTCGTTCCATTGTCACGTATAGTTCAGACGAGTACGCAGACTATGAGATCAGAAAACTTTTCTTTGTGGATCAAAATAAACACAAGTAATTATGTGAAGCACAGTAGGAAAGCCAACAATGTACAATAACTAAGAAAACAGTCACCTCAGGCCGACCACCATCTCGGCACATAGATAGCGAAAAGTCTAGGTTCCAGACGATTTGGAACATTCTTCACTGAATGTATATTTGTAAACAAAAGACCACCGATATCACCCGGTAGCCCATGTCTAGATTTAATCAAGTCTATGATATATACGAAAAAGATTGTTGGTTTTCTATGGTGCTGCTCTTATGATGCTGGCTTAGTTATGGGTTATATGGTATTGTCGAGTTGGTGTCATTTAGCAACAAGTTGTATATGGTTATGTAGAAATGTGACTGTGATGTTAAATATCGTTTTGTTTTCAGACGCTTAGTATTAAACCAAGGCTGGTCTTGCCGTGAAAGTGGCGACATTTTAGACTTGCTATTATTGCTTGTTTTACAGGACAATTGCTTTACTTACTTTGGTTTAAAATACCACAATGTCTTTGTCTCAAGGCTATTCATTCATTTGTTTTACATTATTAATTTTTCATTCATTCATTTTTGATATTCTTCCCTGGACTGTTTAGGAATTCCTCTCACTCGTCCTAGCTGTATTCAACAGCTCGAAAACCTCCTCATGGCTTAGATCGTGATTGTACAGGTGGAGATTGACCCTTGTAATTTCTTAGTTTAATAAATATTTTGATTAAAATAAAAAACAGTTTATATGCAATCAACAAAAATGGATTTGTTTGACTTAAAGACACATTTTGGATTACATTACACCGTAATGACACTCAGCGCAGAACAGATAAGAGTCCCTAAGTGAAAATTGGTTGATTCGTAGGTAGAGGCCATTGAAAGTGTTATTAAAAGTAAAGTTAGACAATGATCAGGAAATGGCACAATCAGACAGAAATCCCCACTCCAAAAACCGAGGTGGGGAAAATTAAATTAACAATCAGGTACTTATACTAAAAATATTTTAAGCCGAATGGGCAGCCATTTTCTGAATAGGTGGCCACTCAGTTGCCCAAACTTAACTAAAATATGAAAGCATTCAGAAGGTGCTAACAGCACAAAAATTCAACACCAATACATGAACCAATAAGAACCACCACAGAAGTATCGCCTTGGAATAACCAGTTATATAAAATAACTGGCGGGCTTAAATCGATTTTACATGGCGATAACCTCACCCCCAGCTTCTGCAGTTGTTCACAACATTAAGTTAGTTGTTTGGTCCTCGTGGTGAATCTCTAATTAGTCAATGAATCATCAAAGACAAACACATTAATCAGGATAACCACCATGATGAATCAAAGACTAGGACTAGCAGTTTCAGTAAGGCTGCCCGACGATATCAGTATCAGTACATAATGATTATTACCCTTTATATGGCCTCGTCCAATGACCACATAATCACTTTGAGAAGATAAGCCTTTTATGTGGAGTTTTCTACTTGGACTGCTAATTGGGGTGATCATGACAGGCTATTTCAAGTAAAGATGATCCCTGAATGTCTTAATCCAGTGATAATAAAACTCCAGATTTACATTGTAGCCCGGACATTGATAGGAGTTGGTTATACAGACAGAAAGGCAGACATACAATGTTCCTGAAATATTTCAGGTGACATATAGCACGGTGCATGATTCTGTTGTTTTTATGTGTCTCAGAAAATATGCACATGTACGGTGCACGAATCTTTTCTTATATGAAAGAATGCACGACGCATGTGATTCAATGCTTATGTAAGAAACAAACTGTTTCTATATTACTTCATTTGACATTTGCACGGAGCATGAATGTATTCTTATGTAAGTGGGATACTCTGCACATTGTTTGTTAAACTTTGTTTTTATTGTTATTTACACTATGTTATTTCCCTGCAATACTTCAGCTGACAGCATGCACGGCGCATGATTTCATTGCTATGTTTCTTGGCAGGCATGTTGCACGGTGAATGACTCTTTCCTTATGTATCTTTTTGATAAGCACTTGTATTATTTCATATGTTCTGAAGCTGTTGATTTTCATTGTCAGTCATTCAACCATATTCATTTTATACGCGCATTGGGTGAAGGTATACAGTGTACAAACGACACTCTGGCCTGACGTGAACAATGTGTGTTGTTGTATTGCATCATATATAGTCTTGTGCGTTTCACTTTGTGAGTCTTTGTTTTGGATATGTATGTCAAAGGCTTGGTTTTGGTACTGTATGAGAGGTTCTTGATTTTGCTTTAGTATTTATGCTTGAGTATTTATGGAAGAGGCTTAGCTTAAGTATTGGCTTTAATTTGCACGTATACGTAATGCTCCTTTTGCGTGCATGCATAATCTAGTTGTTCTGGTTAATAGTACTCAGTAGTGGCATAAGCATTTTAAAAGGTAGATTTCATACCTGTATATGTACTTAAACAGAAAAGAAACACGTAACGTTTTGACACCAACAATTTTCTTAGTTTGATTGTTTAGAGCAAAAAGCGAGCAAAAATTATCTGTTTCTTTTGCTTTAAAGTACATTAAAATCGATTTCTGAATTTAAATAAAATATGTTCTACAGCATGGTACAATCGATTAATGTTGCATGTAAATATTATTCTTGATGATACTTATTACAAAATGTTCTAGGAGTCTAGGACTAAAAACAGTGGAAAATGAATCTGAAAATTAATCAGTCTAGCACCCTCTTTCTGAGCCATATGCAACGGTTTAACCAACGAAACAGTGTAGCAGAATGTAGAATATATTGCTTGCTTTGAGGAATTTCATTAAAAAAATGAAAAAACTAATAAAATGTTCTAATGTCCTTTAAACAACAGCAAATATTAGTTATTTTTACCTTTTTATTCGTATGATAAAGATGGACAAGTCCATTCTAAACACTTGGGTTAATGACCACACCAGGAAAACATGTCCATGTAAAATTTATTGCCCCTTAAACCCCTGTTTTATTGGGCTACACACTGGTATACAATTTTAAATATTAAAATATCACTTTTTTCCAATGAAAGTATCATTTTTACAATAAAAAAATGTATACATATTGTATGGGCAATAATTAAGTATTCGTAATGTATTTTTCCCTTTTCTATACAGCTCAATACCAGAGCAGAAAGAGGACATATTGTAAGTTTCCCCACCCACCACTGTTTGTGTACATTTTTGTATATTGTAAATAACCACCCCACCACAGTTTGTGTGTATATTTGTATATTGTAAATAACTATCCTAACCGTTTGTCTAGGTGTAGTTTAAATTGTAATTTGCACCCACAGCTGTTTGTGTGTAGTTTGTATATATTGTTTTTGCAACCGCAAGATGCTATCAAACGCAGTGAGTAAATGTGTATCGTGTAGAGCAGATTAATATTAAAAAATGGTGACCCAAGATTTGTTTAAGGGCTAGTGATCATATTTACCACAACTTAACTTTTCTGTAGTAGCATATTACTATCATAATGATGTCCGAACTTTTACTAATTTGAGCCGCGTCGTGGGAAAACCGGATGTTTGCAGATTTTTCGCAGATCAGCTTTGCTGTAACTGCGAAGCTGATCAGCGCGTTTGTTTTCGCTATACTTTCTAAAGCCAAAATGTTCAGCATCTAGCTATCTTCTGTGCTTGTTCAACTCGGTTTATGTCAGATCGGGTCGGAAACCCCGAAGACCAGTTTTCTTGCGTCGCAGCTCAATTAATAACAACTAAAACCACCAAATGATAAGTACTGTTGTTCTTCTAATGACGTGGTAAAGCTAGTTCTGTTCATTTCTGTCACCTTTGCTTTGTAGCATACTCAATAAAATCTTTAAAACTTGTGCTGAAAGAAATATGAAGATGACGACTTAACATTCTTACCCTTATATTAACGTTTGCCAAGCCCTCATGTGGTAAATTTCAGCCCCCGCAGCCTCGCTTTGGACCAGGTGGCATAATGGACGATCCTGTTGAGTTTTCTCCATATGAGCCGTCTCGTGGGAAAACCAACAATGTGGTTTCCGACCAGGTCCGACACTAACCGACCTGTACAAGCACAGAAGCAGGCTAGAAGCTTGAAATTTTGGAGTTAAGTAGAGGAGGAATTGTACTATCCGAGTAGCGAAAACAAAGGCGCTGATCAGCTTCGCGGTTACCGCGAAGCTGATCTGCGTCTTTGTTTTCGCATATGCAGATTGTTGGTTTTCCCACGCGGTGGCTCATATCAATATCTTTTGTATGTGATTAAGCATGCAATTTTCTATCGTCAGATGTCATATTTCAGATGATTCATGAAAAAAGACAGCCTCCTTGATATATACTGTAATTCTTAGATACATCAATGACAACATATTTGATATTTAAGGACAGTTCTGAACTTTCTAACCAACGTTAGCGACCCGATTTAAGTAGTATGTGTTGTATAAATTATTATGTATGAAATAAAGATGAATATGAAAGCAAAAATGTTTACATGTACGAGTTCTTTATTTCATGTCGTATTTTCAGGGAATTTGATTTTTTCATTAACTTCAATTTAAAAAGAAAAAATATTGTCTCTCGTACAAAGTAACAGCAAGGTTTTCTTTGTGAGTTGTACAAATGCATTATGAATGGCATGATTTCTGTTGCAGAGCCAGTGGAATCGAAGGTCGACCTACTTCCCCTAGTTCAGTCGACGGACGTGAGAATCTTGACGAGGAGAATGAAGGATCGCGACCGGTCACCGGCATAGGTACGACGATTAACTAATTGACGGAATATGCAATAAAGATATTATACTTTCCGCGTGCTTTCTATTGACATGAAATCTTATTTGTTACCATGTACATTTGAAAAGTAGACACAATAATTGTCGCAGTTTGACAGTTTGAAAAAATCAAACAAATACGATATAATTTTCTAAATATTTTATGTATTTTATGTATTCGAAGTTACAGATGTGGCAATTCAGATCAACATTGATGCTGATAATGATCAGTCTGGACAAGGTATATTTGACTAGCATCACCATGTCAAACCCATAGCCCTCACTATACCCCTTTTGGTTCACCCTGTCCTGTTGTTTGGTTTTATCCCAAGTATAGTGTACCCAAATGCTTTATCATTAATAATCATTAATCAACGCTATTTACGACCATTCACTGGGATGTCGATCAAGAGAGAGAGAGAGAGAGAGAGAGAGAGAGAGAGAGAGAGAGAGAGACGTTTCTATTCAAATATTAGGATAATATTATATTAAAATAATATTTATGATAATATATATACCCGTAATGGTACAAAAGTAATATTATGACTGAAAGAAAATGTGAATTAGATCTATTACATCTCACCCAGTAGCGAGACCAAACAAACTCGAAAGAACCATCCTAGTATTGGAAACAAGCATATCTACCTTGTTAATACTAAAGAACATGAGAGATTAAACACATTTATGTCAATAAGGACGAATTAAATTTGCAACAATATTATGAATTTATCTTTTTAAGAAACTATTACAATGATAAAGTTCCAAAGACAAAAAACATTGTACACTTACATCTAAAACGTTTTGAACAAAACTGATAAGTATTAAGCGTTGGCTACATCGACTCCGGCAAAAATGGACAAATAGAATTAAAACTGAGATCCTTTAAGAACATTGAACACATTAATGAGAAAGGGGATGGGCCATACAGTGATTTCGACTTTTAAAAAGTCTCGTCAGTGACCCTTTAGATTTGGCAACAAGGAGCCAAAGAGAATTACTGAAATTTTGCAACTTTCAACAGGGTAGTCGATACAAAGACGAGTATTATCTAAATGGGACCAAATATGTTAAACATTGGTTAGAAAATGCAACTATCGCTATGACACAAATCACATTAATTCATCTTTCCAAATCTGTCCGAATTGACTTTGGCTAATTCTTTCAGTGTCTGAATTGTCCAGGTTCCAGAGTATGGATACAATAACTTGGAAACTTGTCCCCAATTTTAAGGAAGTCACTTTCTGTCTCTACCGTCACAGTACTTGATCTAACATTTAATTTTACAGAAATACGAATCACACCCTCAGTTCAGTCTAATTATTCCGACAAGGCATCAAGAGGTGATTCTCAAAATAATAACAAATATTGTAAGTTACATGTACTTTGTGGTGCATTGCATGGTTGCATGAAAAATGCTTGTCTAACACTAAGCGATATTATTTGGTTACAGAAGCTGCATTTGCACGTAACTTCACAACACGGCGGACACTTAGAAGCAATAAGTTGATACGTCATTTATATTATGATCTTTTTTATGTTTACAAATATAATGTATTGCAGAATGTGTAATTGTGTATTAAGTCTTGATTAGAACATGATATACTTTATATCACAGAAACTAAAAGTCGCTGGACGACATACAGATTCACAATAGGTAGGACTCCATGGGATTTGTTTTTTTTTTTTTTCAAAATTGCATACTTTCTTCCAGATTTTTGTCTTGATAAGAGAACATTTGAGCCGTCTCGTGGGAAAACCAACGATGTGGTTTCCGAACAGGTCTGACACAAACCGGCCTGTACAAGCACAGAAAAGAGCTAGAAGCTTGAAATTTCGAATTTAAGAGGAAGGGGAACTGTACCATCCGTGTAGCGAAAACAAAGACGCTGATCAGCTTCGCGGTAACCGCGAAGCTGATCTGCGTCTTTGTTTTCGCATATGCAGATTGTTGGTTTTGTCATGAGGCGGCTCATTTCTCCTAAGATCATCATTTAGTTTTTCCACGTTATTATTGTTCTGATCACATAACTGTGCAGTGTATTAGAAACACCTTGTTTCAGGGAATCAAAGAATATTATCAGGACGATTTTTCTTTATTCCTTTAGACGAACATTAAATTAAAGTGATGGCTGGATCTGTCGGTCGAAATTTCGTTTTTACCAAAGTACACGTTCTTTTTTAATTCCATATGTTGATAATGAAATTTTGGATCAATTGTGAAATAAAAATGCAATTTCAATAATTTAGTATTAGAGCATATAGCAACACTTTCACATGTAAAACAATGTTTATATGGTGTCCATTTTAAAAACAAGGAAAAATATTTAATTAATGACTTACTATCAGAATCGTGCTATTTAACAATGCTAACTTAGCTTATCTTTCCTGTCTTCTGTGTGCCTTTCTTTGCTTCATATGTGCGAGCCGCATCATGAGAAAACCGGATTTTTGCATATGCGAAAACAAAGGAACAGATCAGCTGTGCAGTAACTGCACAGCTGATCAGCGCATTTGTTTTCGCTACTTGGATAGTATAATTCCTCCTCTACTTATAGCCAAAATTTCAAGCCTTTAGCCTGCTTCTGTGACTGTACAGGCCGATTTGTGTCGCATCCGCGTCGCGCCTATGCATCACGGTTTTACTCTTTGTGTGATGTTAAGGAGTGTCAGCTCACTTGTAATCTAGCAGAGAGTACTAACAAAACGTCGCATTGCTTATTAGCTCACCTGAGCCGAAGGCTCACAAGGTGAGCTTATAGTATAGTAGTCGAGCCGGCGTCCGTCCGTCGTCGTCCGTCGGCGTCCGTCGTCGTCCGTCGTCGTCAACATTTTCAAACGACTTCTCCTCCGAAGCTGCCAGGCCGAATCTTTTCATATTTCACATATAGCATCTACAGGTGGGGGGAACGAATATTTGTGTTTTTTATTTCGATCGGATAAGAACTCTGGTTACTATGGCAACTTGAAATTGGCATTTTCCGTTGTCAGGTTGGGGTTATTTGAATTTTGTTTTTACATAAATGTTTATTGAGTAGTCCTCCACGTTTAAGGTAACTTTTGTAAAAATCACTTTATTCGTTTTGTTGCTATAGCAACATAAAGGGTAAATTTTCGAAAAAAAAATATTCAAAAATCTTCTTCTCAGAAGCCGTATGGGGGATGAAGCTGAAATTTAGCATACATGCTTATGACATTAGTCTGTACAAAGTTTGTGTTTTTTATTGTCTTTGTCCAACTACTTTGGTTGCTATGGTAACTTGAAGTTTACATTGACTTATAAGGCAAAAAGTGGAAATTTGCAATTTCTGCCATTTCATTGAGGATATTGAAATTTTGTTTTTACATAAATGTTAATTGAGTAGTCCTCCCCGTTTTAGGCAACTTTTGTCAAAATCACTTTATTCGTTTGGTTGCTTTAGCAACGTAAAGGGTAAATTTTCGAAAAAAAAATTATTCAAAACCTTCTTCTCAGAAGCTGTAAGGTGGATGAAGCTGAAACTTTGCATACATGCTTATGATATTAGCTTCTACAAAGTTTCTTATTGTCCTTGTCCCACTATTTTGGTTGCTATGGCAACTTAAAGTTTCCATTGACTTATAAGACGAAAAGCGGAAAATTGCAATTTCTGCCATTTCGCTTGAAATATTTGAGTTTTGTTTTTACGTAAATGTTTGTTGACTAGTCTTAGCATCTGTAGGAAGTGGGAACCAATGTATATAAAAAATAATCCAGGATACACGACCAAGATGGCCGCCATGCACATATATGGTAAAAACCCTTCAAAAATCTTCTTCTCTGGAACCAGTGGACCGATTTCAACGAAACTTGGCATGAAGCATCTATGGCTCAAGTACTACAATGTATATTTAAATCATGACCCTGGGATGACCTTGACCTATTTTATTGCAAGGTCAATTTTGGAAACATTGGCTTTTACATGGGAAAATTGAAATCAAGGTCATCTCTTGACCTTGGCCGGTCTGTCGTCCATACACACTTTTCAAAGATCGTCTTCTCTGAAAAGGCTTGGCTAATCAAAGCCAAATTTTATATGAAGCATCTGTAGGAAGTTGGAACCAATGTATATATAAATAATCCAGGATACAGGACCAAGATGGCTGCCATGCCCATATATGGTAAAAATCCTTGCCCTTGGGCTACTTGTTTACTCTTTAGTTTAAGATCTAACATAGGAACATCTTTAATTTGTATATACAATATCTAACTTGAACATCTTTAATTTGTATATACAATATCTAACTTCACCGTCGGTAAATAGTAGTATCTTTGGGTACTTTGTGTAAGCCTAATTATATTTCTTGCAGGTACATGTTTTATGAATAATATTCTTTTCCTAGATTCGGACCATTGTCCAAACTTTTTATGAAATGGTTGATAGGGATGAGGTAATTAAAAGGAATAAAAATACCTCACGCAGCATATCCGGCTGTATTTTTGACTTGCATGTATATTATAAAATATTTTATTCTACATATCAAGATAACTGGTATTGTATAACATTAATGAACCGCCTCATGGGAAAACCAACAATCGCAGTAACTGCGAAGTTGATCAGCGCCTTTGTTTTCGCTATACGGATTGTACAATTCCTCTACCTTCTAAATCCAAAATTTCCAGCCTCTAACCATCTTCTGTGACCGTACAGACCGGTTTGTGTCGGACTTTGTGGGAACCCAAATTGTTGGGTTTCTCATACACAGGCTCATATTGCTTTACGAGAAAATATTCAAACAAACAGTCAACGGATTACCTTACAAAAGAGCAGGGTTCTACAGTAGGTCTGTCGAAAGTCACATAAATCAGAGAAAAACAAACGGTAGTGTGTTTTTATATTAGAATTTTCCTGATAATTGCTTACTTTTTGCCTTTGGGTGTTTTGAATATTTCCAGCGAAGGGCGATGTCTCTCACATACCAGAGGAAGACAATATACAACCACCGAAAACTGCGACAGATGCATGGGGAAAAGTAAGTTTCATTATAACAGTTCTCTCCTTTACGATCAGGAAAAGGCTTAATCAGAAAGATTCCCTGCAAAAACCGAGGTGGGAAAAAACTAAATTTTAACAATCAGGTACTTATACCATGAAAACATATCGTAAGCCGAATGAGCAGCGATTTCCCAATAGGTGGCCACTCAGTTACCTAAACTTAACTAAAATATGAAAACATACATAAGGCGCAAACAGCACAAAAGGTTTTAACAACAAGACATTAAACAATAAGAACCGCAACAGAAGTATCGCCTTGGAACGATCAGTAGTATAAAATTACTGGCGGGCTTAAATCGATTTTACAGGTACCTAACCTCACCCTCAGCGTCTGCAGTGGTTCACAACATTTCGTTAGTTGTTCGGTCCTCGTGGTGAATCTCAAACTAGACTGCATTAGGTCTTATCTCGGTATTTGTTTAGACATCAACGTTCCTACATCTAAATGAGCTCTCCAATAACATTGAGCAAGTAATAATAGACTTTTCTGATTAACTATTGCTACCGGGGGTTACCTGTGAAGTGTCTGACACCTGTTAAGGTACCATATATTCCAAAACGTGGCCAGTATGTAAGCCACAAGTCCCGGATATTTTGATAGGTAAAATTTTACGACCCATCCATATATTGACGGAGAAAGGTTCATGTTCTAGACAGAGACAATTCAATTTAAGCCTTTCGTAAGAAAACCCAACAATTTTGGCTTCCAACAAGGTCTGACATTAACCGGCCTGTACACATAAGCAGGGTAGAAGCTTAAAACTTTGGATTTGAGAAGAAGGGGAATTGTACTATCCGTGCAGCGAAAACAAAGGCGCTGATCAGTTATAGTAAAATTATTCATCAGAGCAGCAAACTTATAAGTGAGGTCAGTGGTTACTATATTGACTGGTGCGCTAATGGTTCTCTGACTAGTCGGTGCCATATTCACAGTATCTTACGGCTAAACTTGACACTCTTTCATGGCAAACACTCCATGAGGTAGTTTTATGATTTTTTTTATTCTTTGCTATAGATATATTAATTTATGGCCGTGGTATTTTTCAATTAATCTTGTTACAATATACGCCAGACAATATTAAAGAAATACAAAATCGCATTGTTCGATCGTACAATATAGGAAAGTTATTCATTTTAAATTGATTCTTCGTTTTAATATCATTTTACATCCCTAAAATCGCACAATTAAATAACACAAAGCGATATTTTTGCAACGGGCAAATCTTAAATTATCGGTTCAATTTTATAACCCAGTTTGAAAGCAAGTGGGCGTTTAGCTCTCCGGCACTAAAAGTGTGCGGAGTATTGTGAATATTTGCTTCAGTAATTACATGACGTTCGGACAAGTATAACTAGAGGTAGGTACATCAGTTAATGTTCTATAAGTTCTTCCCGTATAGTTATTTCCTCTGCTAACCGGGTATTATCGAAGTTGTCTTCAGTAGCACGACCATCCACCAACAAGCGGGTCGTCGCCGTTTTATGCCGCATTTGTCTTCTACTGCCGCTCTTTGTCAACATGTTTTAATGCACTAAATTGCATCTTCCGATTGTGCCGTATATAAGATATAGATCTAATGAAAATGCGGCTGTTTGTTTTCAAGTTCATGGATAGTCAGAGCTCAGTTAAAACATTTAATCGGCGAGTTTGCGTTTCCACCAACAGAATTTGTTGATGCGACGTAAGTTACAGTTATCTTTCTCGTCAGACCAAATGAACGAGGGTGGACATGGCTTAAAAGCGAGATAACTCGTGTTGTCACTTGACATCGAAATTTAATTTATTGTGTTTGTCAAGAGTTTGAAATAAAATTTTAATGTGCTCTCAAGGGTCAAGATAAAAATGGAATATTGTACCGTAAATTATGGTCGTACTGAGATACGAAAACGATAACAAATTTTGTACGCCTATTCATCTTATTTCCTATCTTGTAGCGTATACTGAGGTTCTTTGGACCCTTCGACCTTAATGTCAGGCTGTGGTAATCTTCTCTTTAATATGCGTATCTTAAGTTGTTATACATATTGCATCCAATTCTACATATTCGACAAATATCTTGGAGAATTGTGACATTGAAGTGGTTTCATTCATGTCATAAAATAATTCAAATGGATCCAGGTAAAACTACTTTTAATGCGCTTTGTTTCGCAAGTGACATGGAATTGAATCTGCGAACGAGTGTAGGAATTTCGGAAGGTACGAAATTATGGCATTCAAGTTTACCAGAGTAATATTTAAAACTTATATGAGCCGCCGCACCAGAAAACCAACAATTTGCATAATATGCGAAAACAAAGGCGCAGATCAACGCCTTTGTTTTCGCTGCATGTATAGTACAATCATTCTTCTTCTTAATCCTAAATTTCAAGCTTCAAGCCTGCTTCTGTGACTGTACATACCGGTTTGTGTCAGATCTGGTCGGAACCCAAATTGTTGGTTTTCTCATGCAGCGGATCATATCATACATAGCAAGCCTTTCATATCTGGTTGATCTCCTAAAATGGAGCTCCAGATGTCGGCAAGTCGATGCTAAAATTTACACTCCATCAGGAAAACATGTCCGTGAAATGTTTACCCCTTATACACCACTTTTATATTGCAAAAATTGGGGTTTACAGGGGTAAACCTCTATTCCTTATCATATATTGTAGGTACTCTATGTTTTGAGCAAAAATAAGAAAAAAAAAAACAAGATTTTCTACTGATTATTTTTTTTTAAATTTTAACAAGTTGAACTTAAAAAATCTCTGTATATTGCGTGGCCGTGTTTTCGTAATGTCTGGTCGATCTCTCAAAATGGAGCTCCAGATGTCGGCAAGTCGATCGGCAGCAAACGAATGTAAGATATCTTTACACTCCGAGGCTAGAAAAATAGCATGCGTCGGGAGTCCGATCTACATACAGTTCGTGTTAACTCTGGATATGTGACACTGTAGTATATTAAACGTTTATCGTCAAGTCGATCTTCGGCCTGTGATAAGCAATGTACGAGTACGTTGGCGAGAATCTTTCTTTTAGGATGGAAGACGTTTTGTGTAATGCTATAAGTGACCGGAATAGCAGTTGCACTCATCCTAAAAATACACGAACATAGGAACAAATTCTGCTATCATTGATCTTAATGCACAGCCTACAACAGAAATTTTATCTTCACTTAAAACGATACGATTAGATTTAAATTCATAAAACCTTCGGAACATTTACTATAGAAGCAATTACATGGGATCTGTATTAACCATGATCTTGGAAATTGACTTTTTTATTGATCAGAACTAAACTAAGAACGTTATTGGTCTGACAAAGCATGAAATTATTTATTCTGTAAATACTATTACTGGGATATGCCACAAGAGATGGGTATTTACTTCTGTTAAAATGGCAACTGTTCTACAAGCCTTACCTACATAATGCTTTACGGCGCTACTCAAAGGATCGATTTGTAAGCAATTTGAAAATCAAAGAAGCACAGGACATGGTCTTTTGATGTCAGCAGTTAAATATTAATACCAATTTAACATGTTTTGTGCTACGGCTGCTGTTACTGGGTAGCTTTTAAATAATGTAAAGGCGGAAAACGATAATTGTTCACGGATCAAGGCTGAAAAATTAATGCAATCTATAGAACTGAATGTAGAATCGTTAGTTTATGGTTATCTTCTAGCGAATAACAGACTGTATGATAAAGTCAACCTTGGTAGATGTAAGACATCTTATGGGATTTAAATTTTTTAAAGGTATTGCGTTTTAGTTTGTTCCAATGTCTTTGAATTCGTTGGCATTATTAGACGTTGGTAAGAGTCCAAGCTATTCGTCGGTAAAAGTCTGAGTTTTTCAACTCAAGTATGAATATATTCAGTATAGTTGGTGTTAGCAGCTAGTAAATGTCTATAAAACTGTACCATTTTTCTAAGCTCCATATATCAAGCGAGACTCTTTGTGTGCCCACATGACAGTGCGTGTATTAGTTGTAGAAGGCCCCGCTTCCTGTTGTAGCTGTAATTATCATCTCTTTTTCTTCTAGAAGAGTCCCACACTCCAACTGGGCAACATTCCTACAGGCGGCGAGGAGAGTGACGAGAATAATAACCGAGAGCCCAGCCCCCGTCAGCCCCCACCCAGCCCTGAGCCTATCCCCCTACCGACAGCCCCGAAGTCACCACCCCCTACCAAGAGGAGAACTTGTGTTTCGAAAAAGACTAAAAAGCCGATAGAGAAACAGCCCCGGAAGATGAAGGAACCGGAGATACCTAAGGAGCCCGACCCGCCCAAGACAGATCCCGAGCCCACGCCACCGCCACCTGCTGTAGAAAGGTAAGTTGATAATCGTAAAATAGTTTTGTATGCCGAAGGAAGCCTCGTAGAATAATTGATATATTTTATCAAGTTTTCTCTCAATGTACAACGGCAGTACCATCCGTACTTCCAGAAATTCACATGCAGTAAATATCTCCACAGGCAATAAAGTTCATTTTCAATATAAGAAATTCACAGGCAATAAGGTTTATCTCCACAGGTATTAAAGTTCATCTTCAATATAAGATATTCTCGGGCAATAAGGTTTATCTCCACAGGCAATAAAGTTCATCTTCAATATAAGATATTTTCGGGCAATAAGGTTTATCTCCACAGACAATAAATTTCAACCTCAATATAAGAAATTCATTGGCAATAAGGTTTATCTCACTGGCAAAAAACTAAATAATAATGTTAGGTAATACGGAATAAAGTGCATCTCCAATATAGGATTTTCAAAGGTAATAAGGTTTATCGCCATGTGCAATAAAAAATTCTCCTTCAATATAAAAAATACAAAGGCAATAAGGTTTTATTTCGAGTATCAGACATATGCAATAAATAAGTTAGAAAAAGACAGACAATGTAGTTCATTTTCAGTACTCAAAACTGGAAGAAAAAGTTCAAACTATTAAGGACGATAAACATTATGATTTCAAATATGCATAGATGACATTTAAGGTGGTGATTGGTTCATTTTCTGGAAAAAGTAATTAGGAATAAATGTAATTTTTCTAACAGAAAAAAAAAAACAAAAAAAACAACAACAACAGCTTCATCATTATACCACTTTGCATAAAGTTTTTGACCCATTTCACCAAATTTGCCAGACTTACGAATTCGCAAATGGGTTCATTACGATTATAAGAGAAAGACAGGAACCATTTGGGTCATTTTTTGAAATGCACAATATGGTGTTTTGGATAGGAGCTTTATTGTTGTAGCTTTGAAAAATGAAGACACGTCTTTGCTAGATACATATCAGTGTTAGGCCTGATTTTGTCTGGTGTGGATCATTTTTTATGTCATCGATTTAGTGTCTTTTCCTGTTTGTTGTTTTCGTCGTCCTTGTTATACTATCAGGATGACAACCTGAATTGTCTGGAGAGAGCATGTCATTTTGCTCTTTATGCGCGATGTTAACTGTTTGTAATTTGTCTTGCGTTTTCTTTTCTATCCCGCCTGGTGTCTTGGATGTGATTTTTAATTGTAACAATTCCTCGACTTTTTATTCTTACTTCTCTTTGATGATTTATTGCTATCTTAACAAACATTCTTTAAGATGTACCTAGCAACGTTGATTTTACATGATTTAAAGCAAATTGTTCAATTATGTTATAACCTATAACCATTGATCCGACTTTTTTACGGCTTCGTATAAATATATTTTGACTGTAATTTACTTTTTGAATGCCTATTGAACCGAGATAGGCATTTTCAATAATATTGACATTTCATAATAGAATTGAAAATATGTGTACTGACAATATTTTCAAAAGAATCACTTGCTAAAGTATATAGCACAATTTTAACTAGGGGTATCCGATCGCGCTCTATTGAAAAGAAATAAGTTAAACTATTCAGTCAAAAAATACTCATATATTTTGCATAGGAGTTTTGCTGTGTAAAAACATACGTATCTAATTTTAATCAGGTAAGTTAATTTTAGTTTAAAGTCTTTTGATCAACTTAAGAATAAAAATAAATGTTAGATCCTTTGGAAGCAGTAAAACATTCAAAGCGAGAAGATGGGCCATATTGTACAATTTCGGGTAATGCACCTTCATCAGTGACCCTTAACAAAACTGACAGCGAAAGCCAGATATTTTGCTGCAATTTCAAGAATTTACATCTGTGTAGACTAAACCGACATCTAATAAAGATCACCTTTAATATTTGAAACAGATCGACATAGAAACCTACAATATTCACCCCGAGTCCTGCATACGACGGCCGGACTGTCAGTACCCACAATCTACGTATTGGATCAAAAATAAGAAAAAGAAAACTGTTTATCCCTGTAATTCCAATTTTACTGCAGGCCACCTGCGCTATCTCAAACTCGGTTGTCTCGAAAACCCCACTTATGTCAAATTGATCCCTCACTCCCAAGCGTCTCTCCCTATATGCTATTGTATTTCAACCTTGCTTGTGTCGAACACAGTTATGACGAAAACTCGGCTGTGTCGAAGTGATAATTCGCTCCCCACAGAAAAAGAACATTAGTTTCACTCTTCCTGAGTCAAACTCTGAAGTAAAAAATCGGTCTTTGATATCTACACACAACCTTTCATCACTGGAATTGTTAAAGAACGTTTTGAAATCATGTGTCAGATCGGGGAATATACGTTTGAAATCACCATCGATGTGGTAAACATGGTGGAAATAAGGGAGTCATGTTATCCTGATGAGGTGCTGCTTCAGCTCAAGGTTATTTTCAAAGCAGCTTGAGGTTATTTTCAAAAGAGACACTCAACAAGTAATTTCTAGTCTTATTTATTTGGTGACATCACATATGCACTCATTGTTTGAACAAATTGGTTGATTTGCGCGAATTAACATTTGCATACATTTGCGCGCATACTTCCCCAAAAAATGAAATAACAATATTTAATTAAGTTGTGCTCTATATGATAAAACGAAAGCAGCTGGCCAAGAAAGAGCTGTTTAAATAAGCGTTCAAATGTAACAGAAAAATGAGTGCAAATGATATACTTTTATCTGTCTGACTGTATGTCTGTCAGTCAAAAATCTGTCTTTTAATGTATATAATTTTGTTGAACCGGACTTCGTCATATTTACTTTAAGATTTACAGAAATTCAATATTTGCGTGATAATGGGGAGATAATAATAGTTTACATTACTTTTCTGGTTTTTCAAAAGGGATAAAGTAGGATATACTGCCATATCCATATCATTTCATAACACTGAAATTTCGGTGCATGTTTAATATTTGTATCGGACATTTTATTTGGAGAGGAGTATGGAAATTTATGCTGTTTCGTAAAACTTGATAGTGTACGTAGATTCTAATTAATTAACATTTATTTTCATTTTTAAACAAAATAACTTATGATAAAAGACGTAATACGAGATGGAACATTCTCTTTTTTGGCTCTTAATTTAAAATTACATACCATTTGACAATTTTGGCAAACCATATAAATCTATTCAACCTCCTGATATTCAAAAATATCCGAATTGATTTGCAGAATTTCTTGGCATAACGGTTAAACGTTATCAAAATAATATTTTGGCCGTACATTAAAAATATAAATGAAGCAGCGAAAACGTTCTAAAAGAGAAACAAGTAGGCAAAGATCAGGAAAAGGCGCAATCAGAAAAAGATTCCCACTCCAAAAACCGAGGTGGGAAAAAACCAAACTAACAATCAGGTACTTATACCATGAAAACATTTCGTAAGCCGAATGAGCAGCTATTTTCCCAATAGGTGGTCACTCAGTTACCTTAACTTAACTAAAAGTTTGTTCCATAATGCGTATTTCGGGTAATGAACTCTCATCAGTGATCTTTTATAAAGTAGTTACTCTGCGCGAAACGATGTTTATTTCACAGAATGCTTCATGATACCTACGCATTGTTTTTATACTGCCTAAGGCCTAAACGCGAATCATTTTCCCCACAATTTAAACAAATGCTTCTCAGTTGTACACTGCGCTTGTTTGACTCTTAATTTTTCGTTATTTACCACCAAGGTGGCAAATGCGTTTTAAGGTTAGATAACATCAGAATGAAGATTCCTGTTTATGTGTTTTAGGACTAAAATTCAATATTCATGTTGGCAGACAGGATCACCTTTACATGATATTTTAACGTCGGGGTTGATATATGGTGATAAAACGTGCGTAAGGTCCTCACTGTTCAACAGTTAAAATCAAAATGTGGTCAAAACCTCCTTCATTGATGTTAAGTTTAACTAACATTTCAATATCTTAAAAACTGAAGAATGCTGTAACGAGCACGCGAATAGGAAGTGCAAATATGTATATGTAAATATGTTCGCCTAAGCCAAACATGCCAAGTTATTTAAACAAGAAATCCTCTTTCATTCCCATATATACACACAGTCCTTGCAAAATGTTTGAATGTACTTTGATGGCATGTAGTAGGGCTTCCTTTCATAAATATGTTTAGTTACAAACGTTTACCTTCTAACACAACCTTCAAACATTTCTCAAATTCGTATATATAGTTTAACATGGATCTGGAACTTTACGGCGGATTTCCTTTTGATGAGAATAGGGCGCCACCGATATCTCGCTATATAAAATGTATTGGTATGTCAGCATGTATGATACGTCGTTTGTATCTAAGCGTATTTTTTCAGTGTTAAACCAGATATAAAGCCTGATATCAAAGTTCCAGACCTGCCCATTCCTGAGGACAAGAAGCCCCGAGAGAAACCAGAAAAGGCCAAACCACACAGACAGCTTATAGAAGTGCAAGATGACTTAGATGCAATCAAACAAGAACCTACGGTAAGCCTGTTTATCGAGCGTGAAAAACAATTGCCACAAGACTGATTTAGGGAATAATGAACCATAAACAAGCAAATCATTCCCCGCCAGAGGAGAAGGGCAAATAATAAACCGAAACAAACAAAACCACTGGCATAGAAAGCAAATAATTTATGCAATTAAATTTGAAAGTCTACCTAGTTCAAGGCGTGAAAGAAAATGACAATACTAGACATTGCATAAAATATATAGAGAAATATGAATGAAGAGGACGATGGTCATGTCTTTTCCAGAAAGACAAAAATAAGCTGAAAGAATATGGCTCGTAAAATCATTGATAAATGCAAAGCGACAGGCGTCGTCTCAATATTTACACTGTGTCTAGATTGTTTTGATTTCCTCTTTTTCTTTATCAGGATGTATTGAATGAGCAACTAAAACAGAAGAAACCTGAAATAGATTGGTCAGCAATGGACATAAACGGCACTGAAGAAATAAGGGTACGGTTATCTTATTTTTCGAATAAACCCCTTTGGTAAAATGTTGTTATCATCATGTAGAAAAGATCGACAATATTGATTACAAAACATTGAAATCGCCTCAAACTACCTCACGCACTTAAATGAAACACTTTATCTGCTTGGTGCATTTCACAACGCTTGACTTAAAGGCATGCTACTGGCAAGTCGAGGTAACGAAAGGAGTAGCGTAAAAAGCTTTCCAAGGGTCGTTTGGAATTCATAATTGGATTGGAACGGCTACCATTCGGCTTATGCATTGATCCTGATACGTTTCAGTGTCTTATGGAGAGATGCATGTTTGTTGTTTATTTAGACGACAGTATCATGTTTTCTTTTACCATCTGGGCACGTCGGGAAAACCGTCAGTTACATATTGTAGAAAATTTTAATGATAGTGTTTACAATTTGATCAACTGTTTGCTGTTTGCTATCTAATACTACTGCGTATTTGTTGTCACTTATTTTTCAAGAAAGTTTTCAGTTTCAATAATTGTGTCCTTGTATATTACAGCGTCCTCCCCAGATTAAGTCCTGGATTCAAGGTCGCCTTGCTTTGTCACAACAATCTAGTCGATTTGAACTGCCTATGGATATGAAATTACTCGAAAGTAAGACCTAAATCTTATTTAATTTAATTTTCTGCTTTGATTTTTGCTTGACTTTTCGGACTTAAAAATAGGCATATATGTAACGAAACATAAAATACATTCAAAAGGCAAAGGAGTGGTATCCTAATGCTTGCGTCATAGCTAGCCGATTGTGGCACACGATGGCCACACGAATATGAAATTTTGAATTTCGCGCGATTTTCGTCACGAATTTGGTAAAAAGGCCAATTCTGAGCCGAAGCCTGTACGAAGCCTACCGATGGTCACACGATGGACACGCGAATACCACACGATTATACTCGAAGCACTCACAAACCATATACGAAGCGGTAGTTTTGCATACGATGTTGATGCGAATGGTACACGAAGGCTTCACGATGGCTTCACGACATCGGAGGTGTAAAATGTATTTCCGAAAGTGTCCCAAAGGCATAATGGACTTCCCGATGTTATGTAAAAGTCAATTGTTGAGACCACAGTGATACTTAGAACACAGCAGCTTTGTCAGTTTCTTTCTTTCAAAAATAAAATTGAAAATATCACCTAAACTAGGAAGATGTCGTGGAAAACAGATTGCGCCGGTCAGCTCCATTCCAAAATTTCCCTCCAAGGTTCTACACCAAGAATCCACTACTCTTCTAGAAAGAAAGCAGAAAGACAACAGAATAATAAACAAAACCAAATACCTTTAAGAGATGATGTTGCTCTTGCATGATGTGTTTATTATCATGTTCAAGTTGCGTGTAAAGAAGCAGTGCTGCAGTCTCCTTCTTACTGATTGTCTTGTCTTCGAAATACGCCATGATTTTTGTCAGACTAGAATCAACAGTACTCAGCAAGATTTTCTGAGAAACATGTTGTGTGGACGCTGCCTGATTTTTGTATGTCCACGTTACCATGGGAAATATTGAGAAACGCAGAAAGAACACTTTTGGTTAATATCGTGTACCTATAGAGATGCCATCGTGTTCTAATTTTTTCAGATACGATACTTATTCGATGGCGTTGCGAGGGCTATACGAAGTCGTGTTGCCTTCGTAACACAATCGGGCAACATCATGTCTCCTTCCTTAATTGCCTTCGTGTAGCAAAACCTAGCCGATGGTGCCGATGATCACACGACAGAAGTACGATGTAGTCCCGATTTGATAAGATGGCCTCACGATGACTTCGCGAAGGCCAAGATGTACACATGAATTCAACACTAATCACTCGATCATTTCACCGCTGTATCTGGTGTGGGTTCCAGAACAAGCCAAGTTCTGCTTGCGGGTGTGCCAGTTGGTTTTTCTCGGGGTTCTCCCGTTTTCGCCCACCTACTAATTGGTCCGTCTCATATGAGCTGAAATAATCTTGAAAGGGACGTAAAACTTAAAAAACCTCCCGACGGACATACGATGTGTAAAGATGCACTCACAAATGGCCCGATGTCTTCATGATACGTGCCGAATTTGAAATTTTCGTCTGTCCATCGTGTGTCAAAATCGGCTAGCTGTGACACCTACATAAAAGAAAAGGCATTATCTATATTCCTTTTTTTCATTAAATCATTGTATACTACTCTTGACGCGGTATCGACTAACATCCATGGTGCACAAATATTACAATTATGTAACGTTTCTACCAGCAACCAATTTGACAGAGGTTATTTATTTGCTACCCGTGATTTCGACCGAGTCAATCACATACCATAAATGCTTAAACTGTTGAAGACCGGGTATTTCCAAGGAGCCAGTGTCGTAAATGATATATTATATTTGACTGTCGGTAGAGATTGTGCGGCTGTCCATATGCTCGGCAGTGTAATAAGTTTTTCCATAATAGTCCATACTGTCTCCCTTTGAATGTTTTACTGCTTCCTGTTATATTTTATTTTCTGTTTTATAATTGTATTTTTCTCTGTATTGCAGCCATGTCACCAGAAGAATATATCAAGAAATATTGCATCATAACATCACGTCGACAGAATCTCTATCAGAAAATATTCTTGAAGAATAAGGACAAGTCAGGACAAATACTCTTTAAGGTACATCCCGTACATCCATTTAATGCTCTTAGTTTTCCCAACCTCGAGGACTGCTTGCAATTAGTTTGCATTTTCCTATCTATATTGGTTCTTACTGTTTAATGTCTTGGCGTTGAATGTTTTTGCTTTTTGCACCTTATGTACGTTTTCATATATATTTTAGTTAAACAGAGTGGCCACCTATTGGGAAAATAGCTGCTCACTCGACTTACGATATGTTATCATAGTATAAGTACCTGAATGTTGATTTAATTTTCCCCACCTCGGTTTTAGAGTGGGAATCTCTTTCTGATAGCGCATTTTCCTGACAATTGTCTACTTTTATTAGCTCACCTGAGCCGTTAGGCTCACAAGGTGAGCTTATAGGATGGCCATGATCCGGCGTCCGTCCGTCCGTCGTCCGTCGTCCGTCCACAATTTCAAAGATCTTCTCCTCTGAAACCGCTTGGCCAATCAAAGCCAAATTTTATATGAAGCATCTATAGGAAGGGGGAACCAATGTGTATATAAGAAATCCAGGTCACATGACCAAGATGGCCGCCATGCCCATATATGGTAAAAACCCTTCAAAAATCTTTTTCTCCCGAACCAGTGGACCGATTTCAATGAAACTTGGCATGAAGCATCAATGGCTCAAGCACTACAATGTGTATATAAATTATGACCCTGTGATGACCTTGACCTATTTTACAGCAAGGTCAACATAGGTCATCAATGCATTTGAATGGGGAAAACTTTTAAAATGTCATTTAAAGTGAAAGTCTTCCAGGAAATGGGCAGTAGGACTGAATATTAATGATTCTGAAAAAAATTGGACCCCAGGGGCTCATGTGCCCCCACCCCGGGGCAATATACATGTATATCTTCACTATATTCAAACGTCTGCTCCTCTGAAAGTGCTTGACCAATCAAAGCCAAATTTTATGTAAAGCATCAATAGGAAGGGATAACCAATGTGTTTATAAATAATCCAGGTCACATGACCAAGATGGCCGCCATGCCCATATATCGTAAAAACCCTTCAAAAATCTTTTTCTCTGGAACCGGTGGACCAATTTCAATGCAACTTGGTATGAAACATCGATGGCTAAAGCACTACAATGTATATATAAATCATGACCCTGTGATGACCTTGACCTATTTTATGGCAAGGTCAACATAGGTCGCCAATGCATTTGAATGGGGAAAACTTTTAAAATGTCATTTAAAGTGAAAGTTTTGCATGAAATGGGGATTAGGACTGACTATTAATGATTCTGACAAAAAATGGACCACAGGGGCTTATATGCCCCCACCCCGGGGCAATATACGTGTATATCTCCATAATATTCAAACATCTGCTCCTCTGAAACCACTTGGCCAATCAAAGTCAAATTTTATGTGAAGCATCTATAGGATGGGATAATCAATGTGTGTATAAATAATCCAGGTCACATGGCCGCCAGGCCCATATATGGTAAAAATCTCCCAAAAATCTTCTTCTCCGGAACCAGTGGACCGATTTCAAGGAAACTTGGCTTGAAGCATCGATGGCTCAAGTACTACAATGTATATATAAATCATGACCCTGTGATGACCTTGACCCAGTTTATGGCAAGGTCAACATGGGTTGCCAATGCATTTGAATGGGAATAACTGTTAAAATGTCATTTGAAGGAATAAGCCAGCAGGAAATTGGCAAATGGACAAAATATTGATTATTCTGAAAAAGAAAATGGCCCAAGGGCTTCATCTGCCCCTGCACTGGGATTAAATACCATAATATTCAAACATGTTTATTGGTATATGCAGCAGATCTCAGGTGAGCGTTTACAGGACCATTGGTCCTCTGGTCTTTAGTTAGAATGCATTTCCATACTTGGTGAGGGTAATTATAAACGAAAATGAATTATGATTTTACTGGTTAATTACAATTTGACTTTTGGAAAACGTGCGGCACTAGGGTGAATTGTAGTAAAAGTAAACTGATAAAGCTGGCATAAGGCTAACGACATGGTAAAAAAGCAAACTACGCGAGTAAACGAGAGAAGTGGAGGTCTTTGAAAAATTATGTTATTTTCCATTCCTTGTAGGACATTGACAGAAGTCTGAAGGATGTCCTGGTGAATACAATCACTACAGACCAGATCAAGTACCTTCTCGATATACTCGACATTACAGAGGAAACAAAAATAGATTATAAACTGTTCGCTGGAATGGCAGCATACGCAGAACGTGTTCTTTACCCAAAGTTTGTGTAAGTCCAGGTTTATTATTTAAGTGCAGACTAATGAAATGAATCTTGTCATTAGAAAGTCCTCAACGACTAGAACTGGTCATTGGAAAATCCTTAAAAAGAAGAGCTTTGCTTTTCACATGGATTCGTGGAGTCTGGACTTACGACCGCTCTACTTTGACATCACAATGTCTTGACAATGACTTTTAACAAGCACAAATACGATTATTTCCATATTGATATGAAATACCCAGGGAGCCAAGCCCCGTTTTGGGGAGAGGAGGTGACATCACCTGCTATAGTTGGTTTGAATACATTTTTAGTTAGGCTTTGCCATCCTATTGAAGGCCTGGGTGGACTGCTCACGAAATTTTTTTGGCGTGATGGTTAAATTACACATTGTTTCATGCTATTTAAGCTGCCTACTTATTACAAACGTTTTCAAGATATATGACCATATCTTTTGTGCTTCAGATCATAAACTGCTTAATTTTCTAGTCTAGAGCAATGCTAGGAATCACAGACTATGAAGTAATCTTATTATATTGTTTAATTCATACTTTTGCACCTCTGCAGCTCTTGTTTTAGTATTTATGATGTCAAATTACCCCACCCACTTACTTAATAATATGGATCATAAAAGTTACATGTAAATAAATGCATATTGATTAGTGGATGTTGAAGAACAAATAAATATGTGATGTGCGCATAAACATTATACATGTATTTATGTTTATTTCAGTCATTCAGTTTCTTTATAAATCAAGTCCATGGTCCGATTACCGTTTCCTATAAAATGACAGATGTAAGCTCTCATTGTTCTATAGGCTGGATCATGCACACCTTTAAGCAAGTGGCTATAAAATACTACAATTGTATCTAGTTAAATATTCATTATTGTCATATCAATCATTTGATACCAATTTCAGCTCTCTAAGAATTTTGGTTGCTGAGATATAAACGTTTCCTTTGGTATACCCCCTCTATATTTCAGTGATTTGTATCTAATATTTTAAGTTATCGTCAATATTTAAACAACAAGATAGTTATTATATTCATTTATCTAATCATTGGTTATGGAACATCATAATGAAAATCATTTGATGTCAATTTCAGCTCTCTATGACATTTGGTTGCCGAGTTATCATGTTTTTGTTGGCATACCCCCTCCACGTTTCTGTGATATTTCTCTAATATTCAAAGTGTTATCAATATTCGAAAAACAAGTAAGTCAGATTGTTTGTGTGTCTTAGCACATGGTTATTGAACATTATCCTAGCAATCATTTGATACCAATTTCAGCCCTCTGGAGCATTTGGTCACTGAGATAGTAGCAGTTTTATTGGTTAACCCCCTTCGTTTGTCATTGATTTTTCTCTTATATATTATGTTTTCTTAAATATTGGAGCAACAAGAAAGTCAGCTTGTTTATGTATCTTATTACATGGTTATAGAATATTGTCATAGCAATTATTTGATACCAATTTTAGCACTCTATGGCTTTTGGTTGCTGAGATAAATACGTTTCCATTGGTATACCCCCTCTAATTTTCTGAGATTTTTATCCAATATTTAAACTTTTCATCAATATCACAACAACAAGAAAGTATTATTATATATGCGTCTTATCACATGATTATAGAACATTATTATAGCAATCATTTGAAACACATTTCAGCTCTCGAGAGCTTTTTTTTCACTAAGATATTTTCAATTTTATTGGTATACCCCCTTCATTTACCAATGATTTTTCTCTTATATCTTAAGTTTTCTTAAATATTGGACCAACAAGAAAGTCAGCTTATTTATAATCTTATAATATGGTTATAGAATATAGTCATAGCAATTATTTGATACCAATTTCAGCTCTCTATGGCTTTTGGTTGCTGAGATATATACGTTTCCATTGGTATACCCCTCTATTTTTTTTAGTTTTTTATCAAATATTTAAAGTTCTCATCAATATCCCAACAACAAGAAAGTAGTAGTATATTTGTATCTTATTAATGATTATAGCACATTATTATAGCAATCATTTGAAACCAATTTCAGCTCTCTAGACCTTTTGGTCACTAAGATATTTTTAATTTTATTGGTATACCCCATAGAATTCCAATGATTTTTCGCTTATATCTTAAGTTTTCTTTAATATTGAAGTAGCAAGGAATTCAGCTTATTTAAATATCTTAATATATGGTTATAGAATATAGTCATAGCAATCTTTTGACACCAATTTGTGCTCTCTATGGCTTTTGGTTGCTGAGATATAAACATTTCTGTAGGTATACCCCCTCCATTTTCTGTGATGTTTCTCTAATATTTTAAGTTTTCATCACTACTCGAACAGCTCAAAAGTCTTATTATTTATGTATCATATTTTGTTGTTGTCAAAGCAATTATTTGTTACCGATTTCAGCTCTCTATGGCTTTTGGTTGCTGAGCAATAAATGTTTCTGCAGGTATACCCCTCCATTGTTCTGTGATTTTTCTCTTATACTGAAAGTTCTCATCAATATTTGAACACATAGAAAGTCAAATTATGTCTGTATTTTATCATATCATTAAAGAACATTAGCATAACAATAATTTGATATAAATTTCAGATCTCTAGAATTTTTGGTTGCTGAGATATCAGCAATGTTGTTGGTATACCCCCTTCATTTATCTGTTATTTTTCTATAATATCTGAAGATCTCTTTAATATTTGAGCATAAAGTTATCCAGCTTTTTATATATCTTATTACATGGTTATAGACCATTGTCATAGCAATCATTTGATACCATTTAAAGCTCTCTAGATCTTTTTATTTGATTTTTCCTAATATAGAAAGTTCTCATTGATATTCAAACACCAGGAAGTCAGTTCGCTTTTTATATCTTATTACATGGTTAAAGAACATTTTCAAAACGATCATTTGATACCTATTTCTGCTCTCTATGTCTATCAGTAGCTAAGATACATGTGGTAATATAGGGGTACCACATTACTTCCTCTGTTTATTATGGGTGTGGGTGAACACTCTGTGATTTTATGTGACACAAATGGGCATTAAAGTGATCCTCTGACCAAACTGGCACCCATGAGCATTTGTTCTAAGGGTGGAAGGTACGTCCTAAAGATAACCCATCCCAAACACTTCAAAACTAATGGTAATAGATTTTCCCTTTCTTTAATCTTGATTTTCATCGTTTTCATTAATATTCATGAAAATGCAAATGAGAATTTTTATTTAGGCCCATGGCATCAACAAATTTGTCAAATGGTAGCTTTGGTACAATAAAAATGAGCCACAATGATAATTTAGGGCTGAAATTAGTTTTTATGGGATAATTGATTTTAAATTGTTTCTGTTTATTCATTTTAATATTTTAATAAAAAATTCATGAATATGCAAAAAAGGAATAAATAAGCAATAAAATTTGTTATAAAAATAATGATTACATCAACATTTATTGATAAAAATGTACTGATAAAAATATATTAATTCTCATAATTGCACATAATTTTTTACATATACATTAAGTGGGTGGGGTAATTCAATGCCTTAAGATGACACAATTTACTCAAATGACACATTTACAGCTTTATACATGGCTAAGACATACTCAGCTGCAATCAGACAAGATAAAATGACATCAGGATAGTATACGATATTGAAGAAACATATAAATATGACTGTTCGTAATATATTTGTGTAGTGCATTTCAGCTGTATATAACAAATAGTACGTCTAAATACCGTCTGATTAAAGCATCACGCCAAAAAAATTTCCAGAGCAGTCCACTTAGACCTTCTTTTGGAAGGTCAGAGCTATCCAAAAAAGCATTCAAAACAACTATAGCAGGAGATGTCACCTCCAACCTTTTTTTTGCGAGATAGAGACTTTTGGCTCCCTGGGTAGAAAATGAAAAGAACGTATTTCGATATCGATGAAACAAACCATGATAACGATGCATATTGTACAAAAATAGTATATTTGTTATTTTATGAATATAGAATTTGGTTAATGATTCTAAGGCCACTGGCAACGCCACGCAACTATAATGAATGATCAACGCCATCCTTACGTCATGTTTGCTTAGATGTTGATTTTTGGTTTCTTAATCGTTTCAGTACGGAAGATACAATAGACATGCCAGAATATCAGAAGGAAAAAATAGAATGTGCAGACTTTTGTGCCTTAGACTGGAAATTTCACGGGGTTAATGTGAGCCCGAAAATGAGAACTTTACTTAAGGCAATCAGTTGACAGAATAGCTGAGAATTTTACTCAGGGCAAACAGTTGACAGATTGTTACTTTTGTTGTCTGTGATACTCTCTTACGCACATCTCGAATAGATTCACAAACAACGGTCTTCATATGCGTGGATATGCCTTTCCGGATTGGATACAGACACTGCCAAAGCCGTGACCACGTGCTGTCGCGAGTGCAAATTCTTTACAATATTACATTATCTCTTACAAAGTCACTGCATGATATTAGCATTTACTGACACCTTTTCCTTCATGCTCTTCAGATAAAGTCAATTTTCATAACATTAGCGCATTTAGAGCACGTCATTGAGACAAGGATGCATCTTGATGGCTTATTTTAAATCCTTTAAACATGTGCTCAGATAACAAACTTTACAGCAAGGTAAGATGTTGATATTAAAGTTTCATGCAGGGTTACACTGCCCAAGGGTAATGTACATAATACGTAATGATTTAGATATGAGCCTTCTCAGAGCAAATGCGTATTTTCTCTGTTCTCTTAATTTAGGTTCACCTGCCATCAATATCATTTCTCTTATTTTGAGCAGTAGTCGATCATTTGTTGGTATGGGAAAAGATCCCTTAAAAATTTACCTGCAAGCATAGGATGGCTTGTACGGCATGCTTGTGTAACGGGCACAATAGTGTGACGTCGTGTTCCTGCTGGGACATATAAGTTTCCGTTCGCAAATGATTTGAGCCTGTGCATGAGAAAACAAACAATTTGGGTTCCGTCCAGGTCCGACACAAATCGGGTTGTACAATCACTGAAGATGGTTAGAGGCTGGAAATTTTGGAATTAGAAAGTAGAGGAATTGTACTATCAGTGTAGCGAAACAAAATTACTGCGAAGCTGATCTGCACCTTTGTTTTCGCATAGGCAAAAGTCCGGTTTTCTCGCGTCGCGGCTCATATAAGTTTGCGTTCGCAAATAATTTATGGAATAGATAGATAGAAGATAAAAGTTGCCTTTAATAACCAACATGTCCTTGTTTATTTATGTTTCCTTACTTGTTACTTCTGTGATCACGTAGATGGTGCAATTTTATAATAAATACTTTAGCTTCTGATCATTGACTATTTCATTTCATTACCTGAACGAAATCCCAAGTCAAGAAAATGATAAGTTTAATGGGGAAAAATTCCATATATACATAAATAATCTTAATAAGCATACTTGGAATTTCTACTTTTGCATTTTTATTACTTTTGATTGTAATTTTGTGTAATTTTAGAACCGAGGTTTTGTCTTGCCCTTTCTTGTGAAGATTAATCTTTCCAAAGAGAACTTGGCAAACAACTAAACATTTTAGCTGTAACGAACAGCCGTGGCAAGCCACAGCAAACCCCGTCGGTGGAAAAGCATGCTCATCCACCAAGGGTGGTTTACTGTGCTATATACTAAACACTTACTCAATTCATTGAAATTTGCATATTACAAGCACTCAATATGCCGCTAATACGTTACACCAACGTATTTTTCCAAGGGAGGCTATCCCGTCACATTACTTCCCCCTCCGAGAAGCCTGGGGACTACATGGGTAAGGCAACGCCGGTCTGGAATAAACCAGATTGGTGGAGCCAGAAACAAACATTCGAATTTCAAGATTTGAAAACTGCTACAGAAGCATAATTATCACACAGTAAATTTTCAGACTACATGTTGTAGTAGCAGTACGTTTAAAGCGCGATTTTCATAGAAAAGAAATTTCGAAGTTTGAATTTCATTCTGATTTATATGTAAATATACTGTGGATCAGTTTTTGTTGTCCTGGTCCCGAGGTTATAAAACTTTTTTCATGCTCAGCTCATCTGAGACTAAAATTTATCTTGCTCATAAATGTTAAAATGCCAACAATTAATGGCATTTTAACATTTATGAGCAGGATGAATTACTAGTTGTTGAGTACTGAACCTGAATTTTCCACTAATTTCAACTATATAAACATTTATGTGTGATTGAAATTTCATGCTCAGCCCAGCTGAGCACGAAAAATGCTTAATATACTCGGGGCCTGATCATGCTGTCTGTCTTCTCCTCTGTCATGAAACGTTTGAAGGCGGATCAAAGCTTGTAGATGGCATCACAAATTGCGCCCTCTAATTTCCTTTCCAGATCGATCACACTCCTCCCCCAATCAGAAATCTTGATTCGAGTTGGTAGGTCCGGTTTATCATTGACAATAACGAAGGGCTTCTTGAAAAGTTGCAGGACCTTGATGGGGTGATAGTTTCCCTTCACGTCGACTGATATGTCCGCTCTGGCTCGACATTCCTCGACCTCAAGTGGATTTAGCGATATAATTACAGTGACAGGAACCCTGTCTGCAGTTGCAGTCAAAGACCCGTCTCTAGTTACTGTCAATGGTCTCTTCCTCTTAACCCATGATGGCCAGCCGGTATTGGCATTGATTCTGCTGGAACGAATGAACCAATTCTTGTACGTTACCCACCAGTCCGCATCTACGGTGAGCCTGGACAGGTTAAATGTCATTTCAGCGCTGCTAAAATCATCCATGAACTTAACTGTTGGGTTCAAGTCAATTTCAAAGTCTGCCATCTTGATATTAGAAATATTATATGTGGCATCCCCTTGTTTACCGGAAAATCCGTCGATATGTTCGCCATTCAATTCTTCTAGTTTGGCATCGATAGATTCGGCAACATTTTTCAGTTGCTCTTGCATTATCCGTTTACCCAGTACCCCCAGGTTGTCAACTAACTCCAAATTATCATACGTATCCAAATTGTTAAAAGACTCCAGATTTTCACCAGCCTTTAGAGTGTCTTTAGTCTCATAGTTTCCTAGCATTTTCAGATCGTCAATTTCTTCATCATAAGAGATAGCCAAAGCTACACGGGCTAACAGGAATAACATCGAGCCGAGTCGAGCCATGTTAGTGATCTTGTATTGATGATTATTGTCCTTTCTGAAAATTAAACATTTTAAAAATGTTGCTTATTTTTATTCCTTCTTCTGTTTTGTGTCAGAGCAGGAGTTGAGGTCGGGATTATGCCGGTGCAGTCGGTTTAAGCTGCCCACTCATATGTAATTGAATTAGTAAATTACTGACCGTTTCAATGCTTGATTAATTAAACGTCTGACCCAAAACAGAAAAAGGAATAAAGATAATGATTGTTTGATATAAAATTTACTTTTTTCTCAAAAGTTGTTATGCTACTTTTTCAAGCACATATGCCACGATAGTTATACTTGTTTCTGGTACTTAACAAATAGATCTATGACTTTATACATTTTATTTTTTATTAGAATCAAGAGCCCCTCATAAGCTACTTGTTAGAATATAAACCACACTCACCTTAAGGCTTCCGTTTAGTTTTACTGTCTGAGCTTTTTGTTGAACAGGATGTACTTGTACGTATTAAGCCCGTCGATGAAAGTATAACTCCTACGTGTTCCGACTAAAGCATTCGGAGTTTTCTAGACAACAGAAGTCTTTCCCTTTCGGCCGTTTTCAAAAATGAAGTATCATATGCAGATAGGGACCAAAACTGCGCGAACGCATTAGCTGTTCTGTGCATATTATGTTCGCATGCACATTACATTTAAAGGCTTTTCTCCACGATGGGGCTTTTAAAAGGCATAAACAATGTCATGGTGTTTAAAAAGATAGGTCTTACGCGAGGTGTTTTGAAAAGATGGGTCCTTTTTCAACCGGATCCTGGTTTCCATTTACAACTTCATTTAAAAATATCTTTCGATGTCCAAACAAATATTAAGAGGATATTTTTCGCTTTCATAAAAGAATGCCAGTTTAGTTTCGGGTAGTGGGATGTAAACCTGGGCCGCTGCACGCCTTTTGTACCGAAGTAACAAAACGAATACCAGGTGCGGCATGCCCTGTCACTCAAGTCAGTCACTATTATCTCAAGAATACAAGTGTCTTCAGCAATTCAGTCAGCACATTAAATAAAACCAAAGCTTCTACGAGTTTCCATTAGGTAACAAACTTGTCTGAGTCTGGTTACCCAGCATAACTAACGCGAACTTCGTTTTTGTTTAAACACCAAGTTGAACAATTAACTATATTCTTAATGATATTTTTTTTGCACATTCGTTCTCCCCTCTTATGTTTAGCTCAATCTGTGCATCTTTACAAGGAAAGAAACAACCTTCATCTTCCATTACTACACAGATAAAATAAAACTTGAGATCCTTTAAAAGCAGTGAAAGGGGATGGGCCATATCGCGTAAAACTTCAATTGGCATTGGGTATTACTTTGGTAGGGATACTTCTTTGATGACGAAGATCACCGTGGTGATGACTAAGTTATGGTATACTTTAAAATTGGTGAGTACAAAGACCGCATAGACTATATTTGTTTTCCCATATTTCAGACATGTTAGTGTTTTAAATCAATTCATTAATACGAGTACGTATATTCGATTGGCCTTATTGTCTAGCCTTTGTTGCTATATGTTGCTACCAAGAATGACGAACATCGGACCAAAACCGAAGGGGCTTACTACGGGATCAGTGCTGGGATCTGACCGAATTTCAAACTCAGATACTGATACTGTGAGACAGTGTATGAAACTTCAAATAAAAATTGGTTTTGGTCAATACAAAATTCTGGCGAGGTGCTTAGTAAATTGAAGTGTAGAGGGTTTCGTGCAACGAGCTTGTCCACATATGATTTTTCTACTCTGTATACAACATTACCACATAGTCTAATTGAAGAAAAACTTCTGGATTTGATAGAGTGGAACTTCAAAAGGGCATTAAAAAAACTATGGTTCACTTTATTTGGCCTGTAATGACAGAAAGGCCTTTTTCACTTCCAGTGACCAAAGTCGGTTTACACTTTGGTCATGTCAGAATGTGTGCGACGCCTTATCCTATCTCCTGGATAATATTTATATTAGATTTGGGACCAAGTTCCGATGGGTACAAATTGCGCACCTCTCGTAGCTGATTTATTTTTATACTGCTACGGAAAAGATTTCATGGATTCTCTTAACCAGGATAATCAAGCTGATGTTATCGAGGCTTTTAATTCCACATCTAGGTACCTCGATGACCTTTTGAACATTGACAACCCTTATTTTGAAGGTATGGTCAATCAAATTTATCCACCTGAACTACAGTTGAACAAAGCCAAAATCTCAGATACCGGAAGCCCCCTTTTTAGACTTACATCTTTCTGTTGCAAATGGGTGTTTCTTCTAAAATTTATGATAAGCGCGATGACTTTGGTTTTTTTATTTAGTAAATTTTCCGTGTTTGGATGGTGACGTTCCCCGTCGTGCTTCTTATGGTGTATACAGTTCTCAGCTAGAGTCTGCAATCATGTTACGGACTTCAACGCTCGAAATAGATGTTCTCCACAGGGTTATCGGTATCATAAACTTCGAAAAACATTTTCTAAATTTTATCGTAGACACTATGAATTGATTTCCAAATATAATGTTGGGTTAAATAAAAATATTTACATTTTTCTCAAACCTCCTTAGATGAACCATTAGATGTTCATCTGTGTTCATACTTCCATGAACACCATTGTGTCACGCGACGTGACGTAATCCAAACTTGACGTAAAAAAACATGAATCTCGCCAATCTCATTGGACGTTGTAAACGTCGACGCCGTTCCGCTGTTTGAACACACACTGTGTGTAGATTCTCTGTTTGCTGGTAAATGTGACCGCCTTGGTGATATTTCAACAAGCGATAGAGAGAAATGAATGTAAATATAAGCAATGAGTTTAATTTTTCTGTTGTTCTTGGAGCTATGAACCGCAGTGGGTCGCTAGCAAAGCTTACATGAACCCCGAAGGTTCATTCACTTTGCACGCGACCCACTGCGGTTCATAGCTCCATGAACACCAGAAAAATGAAATTCATTTCTTAAATAATTGTTAGATCCTTTGGAATCAGTAAAACATTGAAAGCGAGAAGATGGGCCATATTGTACAATTTCGGGTAATGAACCTTCGTCTGTGACCCTTTACAAAACTGGCAGCGAAAGCCAGACATTTTTGCTACAATTTCAAAAATTTACATCGGTGTAGTCTAAATCAAAGACTTGTATTCCAAAAGGGGCCAAATAATCAAAATACTGTTAAGAAGATGATTCTTAACGTACAATATATTTGAAACACACCAAATATATTCACTGATCCCAAAGGATCAAAAGAAAAATATAATCTGCACTATGGATGATGTACGGGGAGACTTTTTAGGGCCGCCACACGGCACAACACCAGCTGCAGTAATAGCAAATAAAAATAATTGTTAGATCCTTTGGAAGCAGTAAAACATTGAAAGCGAGAAGATGGGCCATATTGTACAATTTCGGGTAATGAACCTTTACAAAACTGGCAGCGAAAGCCAGACATTTTTGCTGCCATTTCAAAAAATTTACATCGGTGTAGTCTAAATCAAAAGGTACAAGTAGGCAAAGATCAGGAAAAGGCGCAATCAGAAAAAGATTCCCACTCCAAAAACCGAGGTGGGAAAAAACCAAACTAACAATCAGGTACTTATACCATGAAAACATTTCGTAAGCCGAATGAGCAGCTATTTTCCCAATAGGTGGCCACTCAGTTACCTTAACTAAAAATATGAAAACATACATAAGGCGCCAACAGCACAAAAATATTTAAACACCAAGACATAAAACAAAAAGAACCACCACAGAAGTATCGACTTGGAACGATCAGTAACACAAAGTTACTGGCGGGTTTAAATCGATTTTACATGGCCATAACCTCACCCTCAGCTTCTGCAGTGGTTCATAACATTTAGTTAGTTCTTCGGTCCTCGTGGTGAATCTCTAACTAGTCAATGAATCATCAAGAACAAACAAATAAATCATGATAAACATCCTGATGAATCAAAAACCAGGACTCACAGATTGAGTAAGCTGCCCGACGATGGAGATCCCTGGGCTCCGAATAACTTACTAGCTCCGGAGCAAAAGAAAAACATCAGTTGGACCCCGGTGGGCCAAGCAACAGACAAGAAGCTCCGGCCCCAACCAACTAAAATGAATAGCTTTAAGTCGGGGCCATCATAGAGTCTGACGCCCGACCCACCGGCGTGCAATTAAAGAAGGCAGCATAGTTATCAACCGTGATTGGGTTAAAAACTAAGCATGCAGACTGTCGCATAACATTCAAGTTATAACCTATACGTCTGTAACGTGTTATGATTTACAAAAAAGACTTGTATTGTAAAGACGCTTTTAGGTGAGGGCCTTTCGGAACCAGAATTTTATGGTGACTTGGTTTACAAATTTAAGAAACTTAAAGGAAGGAATGATTTTTCTTTTCGGTTCAGAAAAATCATTACACGTTACAGACGTATAGGTTATAACTTGAATGTTATGCGACAGTCTGCATGCTTAGTTTTTAACCCAATTATGGTTGATAGCTATGCTCCCTTCTTTAATTGCATGCCGGTGGTTCGGGCGTCAGACTCTATGATGGCCCCGACTTAAAGCTATTCATTTTAGTTGGTTGGGGCCGGAGCGTCTTGCCTGTTGCTTGGCCCACCTGGGTCCAACTGGTGTTTATCCTTTGCTCTGGAGTTGATCTCCATCGTCGGGCAGCTTACTGAATCTGTTGAGTCCTCGTTTTTGATTCATCAGGATGTTTATCATGATTTATCTGTTTGTTCTTGATGATTCATTGACTAGTTAGAGATTCACCACGAGGACCGAAGAACTAACTAAATGTTATGAACCACTGCAGAAGCTGAGGGTGAGGTTAGGTACCTGTAAAATCGATTTAAGCCTGCCAGTAACTTTATATTACTGATCGTTCCAGTGCGATACTTCTGTGGTGGTTCCTTCGTTTTATGTCTTGGTGTTTAAACATTTTTGTGCTGTTGGCGCCTTATGTGTGTTTTCATAATTTTAGTTAAGTTTAGGTAACTGAGTGGCCACCTATTGGGAAAATAGCTGCCCATTCGGCTTACGATATGTTTTCATGGTATAAGTACCTGATTGTTACTTTTTTCCCATCTCGGTTTTTGGAGTGGGAATCTTTTTCTGATTGCTCCTTTTCCTGACCTTTGCCTACTTGTACCTTTTCATCCACGATTTTATGTTTGTCTTTCATATCTACAAGAATGAAGGCAGTTGGGTGCGCTAACACAACACTCCATATTACAAGTCTTTAGGGCAGCTAATTCCGCAGACTGTGATTCAATCTGGATAAAAAGAGCTGATCAAAAATGTAGGAGCCCGAGTGTTCAAAACCTAGCCACCCCCTTTCACCAGTGATGCGTTAGATCGAATTTGGCATGTTGGGTCTCAAGAGATATGCACGTTTTGAAAGTTGACGCCCGCTCGAGTTCCATCATTAAGCTTACCTTGCAAGCCTTTGGTTCAGGTGAGCTAAAATATTGCTATGGTCTAAGTGTCACGGCGGTTTTGTTTGTTTGAGTTGATGCTTAACGTCCCCGTCAACAGCTATGGTCATGTCGGGACGTTGCTTCCATTTTATGGGACTTTTGCCCAAAATGAGGACGTCATGACAGCCAGCAAGTGCCTCTAATATAACCATCCAACTAAGCCACAGATTTACGTATGGATGATTTGACTTAACCACTTTTCCTGGGCCGGCCCAGGCCAGAGCAGTTAACCAGCAGCGTAGAAGCTTTGCCTGGAGACAAGCAGCCCATCTATTTCCTAAGGCCCCAATGGGCAGGGACCCATCATGGTGGTGAATCAAATGGTACTACCAATGGTACTACAAGTGCATGATGTCAGACCTTGAGTTGAAAACTCCTTCAACACTGACTTGCTCAACCTGCAACCAACAGTTTAGAGCTAAAATCAGTCAACCATCAAAGAACTCACCAACACACATCTAAAAATCAAGAAATAAAGATGGTCTTTCTCAAGTGAGAGACAAATGACCAAAGATAGCTTGTAACAGTGTAATGTTTATATGTAGAACTGGGAGCCAAGATAGACTGCATAACTGGTATAGCGGTAAACTGAAAATGAGCATTCTTTAAATATAACAACTAAAAACTTATGGTACTTGTAGAAGAATGTCTTTATTAGGCTAAATTTAAACCACATTTATATAAAAGTCAAAATGAAAGAGTAAACACTTTTACTGCCATGCCTCTCAAAAATCAATATCTCACTGCAAAGCATTTATTTTTATTATTCTATTATCAATTGATTAATATATTCATTAAGTATTATATTTATAGATATATGCTAATCATCTATCACTAGAAAGTTTATATTCTGAAAAATCTAATGTACAATATATTTACTTCCCTTTAAACTTTTCATTTACAATCTGGACATACCAGTATATCCGAAAAATGACTACAGTCGTCAGTGGCAGTAAACGGTAAAAACAGCTACAGTCGTCAGTGGCAGTGAACAGTAAAAACAGCAACAGCCGTCGGTGGCAGAGAAGGTAAATAGTAAAAACGAATACAGTCATCGGTGGCAGTAAACGTGTTAAATACAACATTATAAACACTATCCATGAAAAGCTATGGTCAGGAGCCTATAATCTCTCCCGGAGCTATCACCTGGTGTAAGTGTTACGCTTAGGAAGACAGAGTTCTATTGGCTGTTGTTTCCAGCAGAGATTGCAATGTATCTGTCTGTTTGTTAGTTTTTAACAGGCCCATTTCAAAAGAAAGCCTTGTCCTGGGAATTTTTTCAGCATTTAATTCAAAGTGTGTTCAGATAATTATGGTTGAGTACTGGTGTATTCCACAATTTTAATCCACTTCATGTGAAAGGTGATGTAAATAGTGCATTTTGGTGCTTTTCTGTTCTTGACAGTTCTAACACATCAAATTTGTTTTGCCAGACTGTGGCCAATAAAGTGCCCCAGCTGTGGATTATCCATTAAAATATGTTTACACTAGTCATGTCATGAACTTGAAAATGGCTAATAAAACAAGTGATGCTGATATAGAGTCCTGATAATCTTTTCTCTAGAAATCCAATGCTGGAGAGTTTGCCATCACACTAGGCTTTCGCAATACTATAGAGAAAGCTACAAGCTCCGGGAGAGATTATAGGCTCCTGCTATGGTATATACACGGACTAAAAGTAATATAAAAATATCATGCATACACTGTTCCAAAATAGTTTCAATACAATCAACCACCAACACCTGATTATTATGTATAACTAGACTACTGAGATCCTTTCAATAACTTGCTTGTAATAAAACAAGCAAAAGACTAAGAGGATAATACAAGTAGTATTCAAAATTTCCAGTTGGGGATGTATACCATTACTTATACTGTCAGAATTTTTGTTTTATGGTGACAGTGTAAGCAAAGCCATAAAAATGATGATTTCTGTCCACATTAATGATGATACACATCTCCAAAGTGGGCTAAACTGATGCAAAACATTTCTGAATTATAAAAAGGATATCAACAATCTAAAGTCACACTTTTTATTTTCCCAAAGAGCCGCACATTTTCTGTAGTGCAGCTGTGAGAGCCATATATATACAGTAAAACAATTGAAGGATTTGGAAATTCAATCATCTGCATATAATAAGTATACATTTACAAAAACATTTTTAATGTACAAAGCATCTTTTAAGGTATTATAAGACATCAAAGAAATTATTATAACTGCCTGGTAAATTCAATTTCCTGCTTTTTTGTCATTAACTAAACATGGCCATTATGAAAACTTGCCCATGCAATATACAGAGATTTTTTTTCACCTGTAAAAATTGAAAATTCCATCAGAAAATTTTTGATATTTTTCTTATTTTTGCTCAAAACATAGATTGTGGGTACACGTTAGAACCGCCTCGCCGAGGCGGTTCTAATGAGTACCCACAATCTATGTTTTGGAGCAAAAATAAGAAAAATAGGTATACCCCTGCATACCCCAGTTTTGCTATATAAAAGTGGGGTTCAAGAGGGTAAATACTGCAAGGACATGTTTTCCTGATGCATTTTGTCTGTAATTTTACAGATCAACTCTTAAAAAATTACAATACTGCATTAAAAGCATTTATCTGCCAATATCACATCCATATATTTTCTATCTGATAGTCATTTGTTGGAAAGCTAAGATTCGATATAATTTTCACATCCTTCAATTGTTATTCTGATTATATAACCTGCCTTTTTTATCTTGAATAAAGGCATGCAATAAATAACATGTATGATCGTTTTTGATTGATGATGAACATCACGAAAACATGTCCTTGGCATGTATACCCCCTTGAACCCCACTTTATATAGCAAAACCGGGGTATGCAGGGTATACCTATTTTTCTTATTTTTGCTCCAAAACATAGATTGTGGATATTTGTTAGAACCGCCTCAGCGGTTCTCTCGGCGAGGCGGTTCTAACATGTACTTACAATCAATGTTTTGAGCAAAAATAAGAAAAATATCAAAAATTTTCTGCTGAAAATTTTCAATTTTTTAAGGTAAAAAAATCTCTGTGTATTGCAAGGGCATGTTTTGGTAATGAATATGTCAAAAACAATCATGCTTCCAAGCATGGTCATGTGGAAAGAATTGCATTGATGATGTGTAAATATATAAAGAGTCATAAATCCAATTTTAGGTACAGAAAAAATAATTGTCATATAGTGACAGACTATTCATTTCATAGTTTTTATTTGTTATTTTTTGTGATTTCATTAAAAGTTTTGTTTTTAATTTTGTGTTTTCCTCAGGTATTGGCAGTTTTCTGATTGTTTCAGTTTATTTATGTTTTATTTTATTTGTTTTTCATGAAAATGCTTATGATGAACCCAAACAGTTTTATTTTCTACATCTGAACATGTTTCACATAACACCCGGGGTGTTACACCCCTGCATACATAAACTGAAAATTATACAGAACTAGAAATTGGCTGCAAGCAAGGCTTTCAGTATACCCCCCGCAAAATTATCTAAGGCCAATAACTTCCTTTAAGTCAAACATGCAAAACATTTGTCAAAAATATCTTTTCAGCATTATAATCCTTCATGAAAATCCTCCGTATGTCTGACTCATGTCTGTAAGGTATTAAATAATATACTGAAAGCTCAGGGAGTAAAATTATTGTTGATTTCACTGTACACTGTTGATCATTATTTATCATGAGAAATGGTCAAAAATTGGCTATGCTAAAAAAAAGCTGTAAATTTGTCAAAAATAAATTATTCAGCATAAGAATTATTCATGCACATCTGAAATATATCTGGAACAAGTGTGCAAAGAATTCAAATGAAACAATGAAAGCACTAGGAGGACTTGATTTCATAAAGTATGCTCTACCAGCCGTATTGTATATTAGCGATGGTTGAAAAATGTCTAAGTTGAAAAATGCTGTAAATTTGTCAAAAATTATTTTTTCACCAATAAACTTTATGCACATCTTCAATATGTCTGTAACATGTCTGCAAAGTATTGAAAAGAATTACTGAAAGCCCCAGGAGGAGTTGGATTTCACAAAGTATGTACTATCAACCATAATTGAATATAAGCAGAAATGGTCAAAATTGGCTAATTTTAAAAAGCTGTAAATTTGTCAAAACTAAAATTTTCAGCATAAAAATTCTTCATGCACATCTTCAATATATCTGGAACAAATCTGCAAAGAATTAAAAAGAAACAATGAAAGCCCTAGGAGGAGTTGATTTCACAAAGTATGCACTTCCAACCATTATTGTATGTAAGCAATAGTCGAAAAATGGCTAAGTTAAAAAATGCTGTAAATTTGTCAAAAACTATTTTTTCAGCATTATAATTCTTCATGCACATCTTCAATATGTCTGTAACATGTCAGCAAAGTACTGAAAAGAAATACTGAAAGCCCTAGGAGGAGTTGATTTCACAAAGTATGTATGTAAGCAATAGTCGAAAAATGCCAAAGTTAAAAAATGCTGTAAATTTGTCAAAAATTATTTTTTCAGCATTATAATTCTTCATGCACATCTTCAATATGTCTATAACATGTCTGCAAAGTACTGAAAAGAAATACTGAAAGCCCTAGGAGGAGTTGATTTCACAAAGTATGTATGTAAGCAATAGTCGAAAAATGGCAAAGTTAAAAAATGCTGTAAATTTGTCAAAAATTATTTTTTCAGCATTACAATTCTTCATGCACATCTTCAATATGTCTGTAACATGTCTGCAAAGTACTGAAAAGAAACACTGAAAGCCCTAGGAGGAGTTGATTTCACAAAGTATGCACTACCAACCATTATTGAATATAAGCAATTATAGAAAATTTGCTAAGTTAAAAATGCTGTAAATTTGTCAAAAATGATTTTTTCAGCATGACAATTGTTCATGCACATCTGCAATATATCTGAAACATATCAGCAAAATATTAAAAGGAAACATTGAAAGCTGTAAGAGGAGTTGATTTCACAAAGTATGTACTTTCAGTACTATGGCAAACATGTTATAGGAAGACTTAAAAAGTCCCATAACTCTTGCAATACTGACCCTTTGGCCCCTAAATTCATACCACACATGTATTGTCTGATGGTACAAGTGTGGTGAAAGTTTGAAACAAATCAGGCAAAAGCTACTCAAGTTATTCAGCAAAGATGTCCAAATGTTGACGGAATGACGGAATGACGGAATCACGGAGTCACGGAATCACGGAATGACGGACAGGCTGAAAACAGTATACCCCCCTAAAACTTCGTTTTGCGGGGGGTATAATTATTTAGAAAATTCTTACATATAAGTACTGGCTGTCAAGAGAGAATATTAAAAATACTTTATATTTTTGCTTGATATCCCAGTCAAAAAAAAAAAATCAGTGGTGTCAAGATAGAGCAATTGCTTCCTGGCCACTTTACAAGTAGTATTGGGTGTAAACATTTATTGTTCATGGACATAAGGGGCAATGCTTTGCCACTTCATCTACAAGGGTTTTTTATCATAAACATGAGTCATATCCATCTATAGCGACTATCTTTTATTAGAAGTTCTTTTGAGTATGAAGGTGAAATGTTCCACACGTGTAATACAACTTGACTCGATAGGTTTTCTACACTTCTTCATGCATCAACTTTGCTCATCATAAGCATTTTCCTTGGAACAGCATAGCAAAGCTTCAATACTGTAAATGTCTTAAGTTTTGGTCCAGAACGACGCAGGCAGAGAAGAATAAGATTACCAATCTGTATAGAAACAGAATTCCGACTTCTGAAAATTGTAAAATCAATAGACTCCTACAACTCAGCCGGGATATTCTGTCACAAACAGTTCTTTGTTTATTTACTTTTTTTTAATTTTTACCTATGCCAGGCATATATCTATAATGGAGGTATTGGTAAAAATGTAAATAGACAATGGATTGTTTTATGCTATGAAAGCCTGCGGTACCTGTACACGAGCTGATCTTGTCAGATTCTACATTGTCTGCCTTCTTGATGCTGAGACACTTCTTTACTTACATAACAATTTGCTCAGTTTTAGGTTCCTGTATGACATTTTGATTGTCCAAAACTTTCTAGGACATTTACAGTATGAAGCCAATTATATGACATATACCTCAAACATTGACTGAGTAGTCATAGTAAAACACATAAAAATAATGTAGCTTAGCTTATTATGCATAAAAATATTATGCAGGTTGCATTGTTATGAATATGATCCATACACTTTTAAATAAACAAATAATAAATGTGTGTGTGTGCTGGGGGGGGGTACATGTTTCATATTAAATCCTCAAAACAAAAGTGTTTCTGTTCATATGCATATCGGTCAAACATATGCCACTACAAAAACTGTTGACATAAGATTCACCTGATGGATACTTCAATATCATCCATTTTTGCTTTCTTTCCATTCAACTGCTCCATTTCTTCACCATTTTCCATGCTGCTATGACTACCAAAATGTTCTGCATCATCAATGGTGTCTGGCAGCTTGCGACCAAGTGTCTCAGGGAGCATGATCGTCAGAAGACCCCCAACAAGGACCACAACTCCGAACATAATCAGGGGCAGACCTTTACTACCAAACTTATCCAGAAACAGAAGCTGAGGGGCTATAACTCCACCTACTCTTGTCCAGAAAGCACAGCTCCCCATTCCAATGTTTCTAAAAGGTACAAATTTAAAACATAAGTCTTAGATAATTGGTTGCTTAGTAAACAAAGTTTGACGCTGTTGATTGACCAAATAATACCATTTTAGCAGTTTAATCAGGCTATTAGTTGCTTTGGAATTTTTCTAGTGCCACATAAAACATGCATTGTATTCCTAATCAGAATCACATTTCCTGTTTGAAGCAGTATCATTTATGTCGCCCATACTATATTGATAAATTTTGCCATGAAAATGTACATTGAAATTCAACTGCTGTGAAGATAAGTTGAATAACAGTACCTGGATAACTGTATTCAAATTTTTCATTTGGGGCGGTATATCGACGCGTTAGCGGAGCCGTAAAACATGATTTCCGACCGTATATTCGACGATATACCACCCCAAATGAAAAATTTGAATATTGTTATCCCCATTCTAATGTACTTTTTAACTATAAACATCGAAAAATGCTTTGTTTTTCACGAAATGTGAGCGTGACGAGCGACGTATAACCACGACGTTAACCAATCAGAAGCGACGTTGCTCATGACGTTAGGTTTCCGACGGTACATCGCAGAATATACTGTCGCAAATTTTTGACGTTATCCAATAAGACGTCGCGTAACATTCTCGAGTGCATTAGAATACCTGATAATTGTTGGATAAAGTTCCACTGTATACAGAAAGATCACACTGAACAATCCTCCCATTGCAAATTTGCCAGCTATAGCTAGTCCACTGGTGAGGTAGGACTTGTCAAAACCAACATCAGCCTGAGACATCAGTGCCACACCAGCGCTGATGCAGAAGATTGAGGCCAGGGTGAAGTACACAAGTAATGGTTTCTTTCTGCCAAATCTAAAAACAAAACTTGTTCTGATAAAATCTTCTTTTTTAAAGCTTCTTTTTAAAATTACCTTCTTAAAATTTCAGTGCATCTTTATGGTCAATGGATCAAATCACTTTTGCATTATTTTGCTCCAGATGCTGATCCAAGTAAGATATTAACTAGTTTGCTCAGGTATAGAAGCATTCTGATTTATACTGAGTACTGATTCATCACAAAATAGTGAGTTATTTATTTTGTGTTTTCCTATGCTTTGGGATATGAATGTTTCCTTAAGAGGTTATGTCTGAACACCACATACTTATTCTATTTCATCTCTACCTTTTAGTGATAAAGCTGACCATAGTGTATGTCTTTAGCTAGAAATGGCTTTGGCATCACATAAGATAGAGTATCTGGCTTTGATTTGGCAAGGCATTCAAAATGGTTTTACCTTTTAGTGATATAGATGACCATAGTGTATGCTACAAACTCTACTGCTCCAGCAATAAAGAAGTTGAGGTATCTGTTGCCAGGGAGACCAGTTATAGTCCAGGTCAAACCATAGTAACCAATGGAAACACAAAACCTGCAGAAACAATTAAAGTATCATCATCATCATAATTATCCTCATCCTCATCATCATCATCATCATCAGCAGCAGCAGCAGCAGCAGAAATGAAATAGTTAAGATCCTATCTCTTCCCAGGAAGACCTCTATGTCAAACCATAGAAATCAAATATAGTTTATACCCTTGTTTTTCATTCATGCTAAGACTTCTTTACTGTAATTCATCATGGTATCATTCATGAAAGGAGCCACCTCATGAGAAAACCAACAATCTGCATATGGGAAAACAAAGATGCAGATCAGCTTCGCAGTAACTGCGAAGCTGATCAGCACCTTTGTTCTTGCTACTCGGATAGTACAATTCCTCTTCTTCCTAAGTCTAAAATTTCAAGCTTCTAGCCACCTTCTGTGATTGCACAACCTGGTTTGTGTCAGACCTGGTCAGAAACCACAACATTGGTTTTCCCACGAGGCGGCTCAAATGTTGAAGGTCAAGCATAAGTTAAGCTTTCTACAGTACATGTGAGTACCACTATGGGTTTTTCCGAACTTACCAAATATAGAACATGATGAGGCTTCTTTTCCTCAGTTGTGGGGTTTTCATCAGGTCAAACAGGGAGTACTGTTTCCCGTCTTCACTTCTCAGACCCAGCTGACACTTCACACTAGACCAGGCTTGAGCCGGGAAACAGACCTTGTTAAACTTGGTAACCTTGGTGATGAGATTCTCAGCTTCCTGTGTTTTATCTGTCATGATCAGCCAGCGCAGGGATTCTGGGATTAGACTGAAATAGTAAAACAGGGTTCAACATACATGTATGGTAAAGACTTAAAACAATCAGACACACTAATTCAGCCACCTCGTGGAAAAACCAACAATGTGGTTTCCGAACAGGTCTGACACAAACCGGCCTGTACAGCTACAGAAGCAGGCTAGAAGCTTGAAATTTTGGAGGTAAGTAGAGGAGGAATTGTACTATCCGAGTAGCGAAAACAAAGGCGCTGATCAGCTTCGCGGTTACCGCGAAGCTGATCTGCGTCTTTGTTTTCGCCTATGCAGATTGTTGGTTTTCCCATGAGGCTGCTCAATTATATATCGTCATCAGCATCATCATCATCGACATAGTAATCATCACCATTATCATCATACAGACCAGAATAAATAATCTCCTAAGGGCTGAAGTCAAAGACACATTGTCTCCATTAAAGCCAGGCTTTCAACTTTTCCTACTAAAATTGTCTAGTTTAGCAAAGAAGACCATGGTGCAATTTGTGGCCTATTGGTAGAGTACCACAGTTTGGAGCTAGAGATCTTATGTTTAATACCTACTACAGCAACAGTCAAACCAAACAAAGGCAAACAAAAGACAGCAGACAGTATAGATGACTCACAAAATGTACGAGACTGTGAGCAGACTTGGAAGGGAAATAACCAACTGTAGGTGACGAAAGTTTGGTATAAAGTATGCCAGAGCTGGTACTGTCATCACACTGAGTCCCCAGAAACACTCGAGGATAGCTCCGGCATAGCTACGATGTTTTGGCAGGAACAGCTCCATAGCTAGGGTATAGGTAGAGGTTTGGAGACCCTAGAAGCACGAGATTCATTGTGAAAACGCCTATAATTTTAAACAAAGTTTTATACAGCTATAAAATTATAAATGTCAGATTTAATAGCTTGATTTTTTTTTTTATTTAAATCAAGCATATATATAGACTGTTGGTACATTTTTAAACTGTTGTAAATTGTGCTGTATGCAAAGATATATATTCATGCGAGATGTCTTTTCATGTTTTCCCAATATTTGTGGACTCAAAGCATAGAATGGCCTACCTGTTCTATGGCAGTTCTAATGAATGAACACTAAACAAAATTAATGTACTACTGACTATTACTATACAAGTGTGCTGGAGTAGGCAATCATTCTTACATTACCTGCATTAGAATTCCCTGTATAAACCGGAGTCCGACAAAGACCCAGTACGAGGTAGCAAATGACGTCCCAACTCCGACTAACACTGGTGACAGTAGACAGAACAACATGGTGGGTTTGCGGCCAAACTTGTCGGCAAAATGTCCAAAGATGAGTCCTCCTAGCATGACTCCACAGAAATAGATGGTAGTAGCTAGAGAGACTAGATATGCCTGGCTGCATACTAAGTTCCACTGAAACAATTTTAAACAAATATATGAACCATTATTGTATAATAAGACACGTAAAATTTCACTTTTACAAAGCAAAGGGTTCAGCGCTTATTCTTAGGAAAAAATATCAAAACCTCTCTGAATTTTTTATCCTTAAAGCCAACATTCAAAAGCTTCCAAGGTCACAGTGAGAGTCAGTATCCCTAGTGACACTGTTGCTTCACAAGACAACTGCTCTTCTTAAATCAGATGAAGAGGAAGAATATTTTGATGACCAAATCTTCAAGACAAAAACTGTGCTGAATGTGTTGGTCAATAAAAATTGGAATCACTATGGATCAAGCTAACATATCTGGTTAAAGTGAATTTCTGAAAACATGACAAGTTCTTTATACCTCTGTAACAATATTAGACACTCCTGGTCTAGTGTCGAACACAACAAGGCTACCTTCATCATCCGGACAAACTGTTGATATATTTCTACCAGACGATAATGTATATGATGATTCACACTTCCCGACAGATGATGTCACAACATCTTCTAGAACACTGGAATTATCTTGAGAGTCTGTGTTTGTGTAGTAATTCACTGAGTGGCACTGGTGGCCAAATCTTGCCCCATAGAATGCCATTATAACATGGTTGAACACCAGGGGAAAGTAGTTCAAGCACAGGAGTAGGAATACAAAAATTTGAAATTTCCCAGGGTTCCCAAGTTGAGAAAGTAGTTCCTCCAACTTGATATGCATCTTGAAAGTTTGTGTTTGATGATTTGAGGTAGCAGCTGTTCCAGGTTTCTTATTGTTTCTTCGAGATTTCTTACTGTTTTTTCGAGATTAGCACTGAGTCTGAAAGCATTACGAAAACTTGCCCATTCAATATACAACAAATTTTTTCAGCAGTAAAAATTAAAAATTTTAATATTTTACTTATTTTTGCTCAAAACATTGATTGTGGGTACACGTTAGAACCGCCTCGCTCGCGGTTCTAACGAGTACCCACAATCTATGTTTTGGAGCAAAAATAAGAACCAGAGGACCAATGGTCCTGTAAACGCTCACCTGAGTCTGCTGCATATACCAATAAACATGTTTGAATATTATGGTATTTAACCCCAGTGCAGGGGCAGATGAAGCCCTTGGGCCGTTTTCTTTTTTCAGAATAATCAATATTCTGTCCATTTGCCAATTTCTTGCTGGCTTTTCCCTTCAAATGACATTTTAACAGTTTTTCCCATTCAAATACATGGGCAACCCATGTTGACCTTGCCATAAACTTGGTCAAGGTCATCACAGGGTCATGATTTATATATACATTGTAGTACTATAGCCATGGATGCTTCACGCCAAGTTTCACTGAAATCAATTTATTATATGGCAAGTGATGAAATATAGAGAAATATGTATTAAATATAACCAATATTTGAAAAAGTTATATTTTCACATGTGAAAATATAAAAAAGTTATATTTTCACATGTGAAAATATAAGATTTGGGAATACGCAAATTACGATTCCACCGTTTCGTTTCTAATTTATACATAACTAAATTTTATAATCTATGCTATTGTTGACGCAATGAACGTTCACACACAATAGCGACGTAATGACGTGACGTAATGACGTCATTTAAGATTTTGACGTCATATTATTTAGCACGCAACGTTACAATGACTACATGCAATATAATAAAAAGAAAATTCAAGTTTTTGTCGTGAATATGACTTTTGTTTCATCTCGTGAAGTGAAAAATTATATATTTCATTCGTGCCTTCGGCACTCATGAAATATAAAAATTTTTCACTTCACTCAATGAAATAAAACTCATATTCACTCCAAAAACTTGAATATCCTCTATCTATTGGTTTCAGAGAAGATATTTGAAGGGTTTTTACCATATATGGGCATGGTGGCCATCTTGGTCATGTGACCTAGATTATTAATATATACATTGGTTCCCCCATCCTATAGATGCTTCTCATAAAATTTGGCTTCAATTGGCCAAGTGGTTTTAGAGGAGAAGATGTTTGAATATTATGGTAATATTCATGTATATTGCCCCGTGGTGTGGGCATATGAGCCCTTGGATCCATTTTTTTTTCAGAATCATTAATATTTAGTCCTACTACCCATTTCCTGCAAGATTTTCACCTCAAATGACTTTTTAAAAGTTTTCCCCATTCCAATGCATTGGCGACCTATGTTGACCTTGTCGTAAAATAGGTCAAGGTGACCACAGGGTCATGATTTATATACACATTGTAGTACTTCAGCCTTTGGTGCTTCATGCCAAGTTTCTTTGAAATCGAACCATCAGATTCGGAGAAGAAGATTTTTGAAGGGTTTTTACCATATATGGGCATGGCAGCCATCTTGGTCATGTGAACTAGATAATTTATATATACATTAATTCCCCCATTCCATAGATGCTTCACATAAAATTTGGCTTTGATTCGCCAAGCGGTTTCAGAGGAGAAGATGTTTGAATATTATGGTAATATACATATTGCCCTGGGGTGGGGGCAGATGAGCCCCTGGGGTCCATTTTTTTTTCAGAATCATCAATATTCAGTCCTACTGCCCATTTCCTGCAAGACTTTCACTTTAAATGACATTTTAAAAGTTTTCCCTATTCAAATGCATTGGCGACCTATGTTGACCTTGCCGTAAAAAAAGGTCAAGGTCATCACAGGGTCATGATTTATATATACATTGTAGTACTTTAGCCATCGATGCTTCATGCCAAGTTTTGTTGAAATCGATCCACCGGTTCTGGAGAAGAAGATTTTTGAAGGGTTTTTACCATATATGGCCATCTTGGTCATGTGACCTGGATTATTTATATACACATTGATTACCCCTTCCTATTGATGCTTCACATAAAATTTGGCTTTGATTGGCCAACCGGTTTCATAGGAGATGATGTTTGAATATTATGGTAATATACATGTATATTGCCCCGGGGTGGGGGCATATGAGCCCCTGGGGTCCAATTTTTTTCAGAATCATTAATATTCAGTCCTACTGCCCATTTCCTGCAAGACTTTCAATTTAAATGACATTTTAAAAGTTTTCCCCATTCAAATGCATTGGCGACCTATGTTGACCTTGCTGTAAAATAGGTCAAGGTCATCACAGGGTCATGATTTATATATACATTGTAGTGCTTGAGCCATCAATGCTTCATGCCAAGTTTGGTTGAAATCAGTCCACCGGTTCTGGAGAAGAAGATATTTGAAGGGTTTTTACCATATATGGGCATGGCGGCCATCTTGGTCATGTGACCTGGATTTCTTATATACACATTGGTTCCCCCTTCCTATAGATGCTTCATATAAAATTTGGCTTTGGTTGGCCGAGCGGTTTCAGAGAAGAAGATCTTTGAAATTGTGGACAGACGGACGGACGGACGCCGGATCATGGCCATCCTATAAGCTCACCTTGTGAGCCTAACGGCTCAGGTGAGCTAAAAATAGGTATACCCCAGCATACCCCAGTTTTGCTATATTAAAGTGGGGTTTAAGGGGGTATACATTTCACGGACATGTTTTCCTGATGGTAAAATTGAGCAGAAATGTTGAGTGTTCTACTTAATATCAACCATATACTAAAATCCATTATTCTCCACCGAGTCTGAAAGTAAAATTGAGAAAAATGTTCTCCTTAATATCGAATATTGCATTCTCAAATTAAAACGCAAAACCATTAAAACAGTGAGTGTAAACTATTTCAGTCTCCCATTAAAATGTAAAACCATTAAAACAGTGAGTGTCTTTAAGAGAAAAATATGTACCATACTTTCGAATGACAAAAATTAGCAATTTTCTCAAACAAAATCACCATGTTTTTGTGAAAATAAATACAATGTATCATGTTCACTGATATTGATTCACTTTTTCATAACATGGCTGACATACAAGTAGCTGATAAAACTTGCTTGTTATTGACATCATTTGTCTCAGACCAAAATCAATTTACAAAATGGTTTAATTGATAAGAAAATCAATTTATAGGTGTGATAAATAATGGGAAATACATGTAATAGAAAATAGAAGCTATTTACCTGGTATTCCCAGAAATCTTTTACATATAATAAGCTACAATGTCCCTTCACATACACAATAAAAAAAGTAAACTGGTCTATCAAATGGCCTTTTGATCACACTACCTTAAATGGTTGCTTGCACATTTATTTCCAAGAAAATAGCTGACAATTTCACAAACCAGAAAATATCAGATTTGTAAACAAGTTCATTATTTGCTAAAATCTTTGCATAAACCAATTATATTTCACAATATGAGCCTGATACAGACAAAAAATTGTTGTTGTTTTTTTTGTTGATTATTTTTTTCTAAAAGACAATTTCAAGCCAAGTCAGACATAAGTAAGTTTTATCCAAAATTTCAGACTTGGATATCATGTACATGCACACATATATATAAGCTGGCAAGGAATTGAAAGAGAAATACTTTTACTTTTGTGACGCAGCTCACTCATAAAATCAAAATCCTCTTACACTAGATTTTCTACTTAACAATTAATGTTTTCTATTATCACATAATATATAACAAAATAAAAACCAACAATAAAAGCACTTCAAGTCAATATTAATACAGTGTCAGTGCACAAGTGAACGAAAAGATTAGTTATTATTTAAACCATATGAATTACATTTTTTTGCTTTGTTAGAATAAAACTGAAAGGAGATTCATCATGCAATATCAGTCACTGAGAACTATGTTTTTGACAGGCCGGTTAGGCTGCACATCTGAAGGTAGACTGAGTGATTAAATTTATTAAAACATACACTTAAATGGCATAAAAAAAAAACATAAAAATGAACATTGAAATAATTTATGTTTTTCATTGCCTTGATTCAACTCCAAAATGTGATTTTTAACTGTTAATACAAGTACACCATATACATGTACAACATAATCAAAATCAGAAATCAGAATGTTTGATCGAAAGCAATGGACTCTATAGAGAATATAGCCTGCATTTTTAAAGTCTAAGTAATTTAAAATGTATTATTTTTAAATATGTCAGTCAGACTGAGTCAATAAAGTCATATGTCATTCTAAAATATGCACTACAATGAGATGCCTCATGAGAAAACCAACAATCTGCATATGCAAAAACACAGAAGATCAGCTTCCTTGTTTTCACTGCACAGATTAACACTTCCTCTTCTTCTTAAATTCGAAATTTCAAGCATCTAGCCTGCTTCTGTGACCGTACAGGCTGATTTGTGTCAGACCTGGTTGGAATCCCTGAAGACTGGTTTTCTCCTGGCGAGGCTCATATTATGCAGCATCATAATCAGGATGATGTTAATATATGCAAATTATCTAAAAATAAAATCTCTAACAGATACACAACTGCATCATATTATCATAACATGTCTTTTTAATAGTCCATACTACTAAAAGAATATTTCATGCATCCTACATTTAATGTTCACACACCTGTACACTCTGAGGTCTGAGCCCCCAAAATCCACCACACTTATCTGAGCCGCATCATGAAAAAAAAACACATTTTGCATATGCGAAAACAAAGTAGCAGATCTGTGAGTTTGTAATTTCACAAAAAGACGAAGATCAGCTTCGCGGTAACTGTGCCTTTGTTTTCTACTTTATAAATCCAAAATTTCCATCCTGTAGCTGTCTTCTGTGACTTTAAGCACCGTTTGTGTCGGACATGTTCGGAAACCACATTGTTGGTTTTCTCATGTCGCAACTCATCTGATCTGATCAAAATGTATAATGTCAAAGTTGATCTGAGTACATGTATTTTATCAATGAAAAAACGACATACTCTAAGATTTCCAATGACACCATGTAGTTTTCCATTATAAGGATTGGTCAAAAAGTTCTGTCATTCCCTATAATATTTTCCAGTATCTATCATTGCAAAATAATTTAAAATATCTATATCTGAAAGACCATCCCTCTGGCCATTACCTGTGATAAACAATTGTGAGGCTCTTTGTGACTAAATGAAATATGGCACTCTAAAAGAGGTCACCCTCTAATACTGACACATGGTTTAAAGAAAGCGATGTAATGATGTATGGCTAAAAAAATTTGAGCCATGACGCGAGAAAACCGGTCTTTGGGGATTCTGACAAGGTCTGACACAAACCGGTCTGTACAGTCTCTGAAAAAGGCTAAAAGCTTGAAATTTCGGATTTAGGAAGAAAAAGGATTGTAGTATATGTGTGGCGAAAACAAAAGGGCAGTAACTGTGAAGCTGATCTGCGCCTTTGTTTTCGCATTGGCAAAAATCTAGTTTTCTCATGACGTGGCTCATAATTAGTCCTAAATATATGGTATAATATATTGTTTTTAACATATCCTGAAAAAATCAAAATTATTCAACTGAATTGTTAAATTACACAATGAAATGTTGAAATTGCTTTGTAGTGACATACTTTGAAACTGCAGTCTGAATTCAAAGCGCAAAATTAGCATCAAAGCATAAGCGCTTAAGCTTCAAATGCATTTGGCCATTTAACTATCACCGTAGCATGCTCTAATTAAAAGTAAAATCATAATGCCAGCGAATAAAATAATTTTGACTACTTATTTCTTTTGGGCATGATTTCTGTATCATTATAAAGGCAAAATGTTACCCTTTCAAACAATGTATAATACATCAGCCCATCGTGTTTTCTAACTGACAAATTACACCTATGACGGAACTTTTTGACCGATCCTCATGCAACTACATGTATCTGTTTGGAGAAGGCTGCCAAAATAAAAGGTCAATCAGGATGATCAGTCTATATTCACATATTTGTGTTCACACTGGCGAATATCTTAACCTGAGTGAATCATGAAGTACAGATAACATGAATGTTAGAATTCATGATATCTTTTGAACTTTAAACTACAGAAAAAAATGGCCATAATAATTAACTGAAGTGTATATAAAATTTCTGATGGACATGTACAGTAAAGTCTGAACTAAAGTATACACATACATGCCCCTGTTGAGCACATCAGGTGGCAGGTGTGCACATTACAGGTAAAAATATAGGAAATGCTGCACTTGTGTTGCACATCAAGTGCACAAAGTATACTTCAGTTCAGACATTATTGTAGCTAATGGTCCTCTGTGCTTGAATGGACAGGCACAAATGTTATTGTGGTTGTTAAAATTAAGCATTATTATAGCTGCATTAAAGCTGTAATCCTGAAGACCTTTCTTCAGATCTATGGCCATAGGGAAAACAAAAAAGTAAATCGGAAATCATCCAGGACAGATACTAAACAATAACTATTGACCACCTCAAACTGTCTTCAGCGATGATTTTGCCTCCAGCATCCAGCAAAACATTTTTATTGAAACACCTGCACATAGCAAGTCTTTTTTTTTGTTTTGATCACGATGGTTTGTTTTAAATTAATTACATACAATGCACAGTTTACATATATGGTTATATATGTATGTATGTAGTTGATAAATTCGAAATAAATATATATATGTTTTTCAGTTATTCTGGAAACTTTAAAATAAATGTGAACAATGAAGCTTTCAATAATTAGTACTGTCACAATGTCAAACTCACCTTGAACCACTGGCATTGATCAGCAGCAAAAAATGGCTAAAACGAAAGTGAAAGTAGACTCAAATCTGCAGTCAACGTTTTAACTATCTCATGTACTCAGTGTATAGGCAAAGTTTAAACTGACATGACTTGAGTAAACTGATCATTTAAATACCTTGTGTTTCGAAATAGCACTTTTGCTGACTGACATGTAGGCGCAGGCTCCCAATAATCAATAGTGCGGTCAGAGTTTATTTTTATCATTTCAGAAACCGGAAACGGAAGCCTGAATTTGATAGGTACCCGGCCTTGCTTCTGGGTCGTTTTGTCCTTTTTTTAATATCTGATATTTTACCGCCTGTATAGGCATTACAAGTCAGGTCAGGTTGCAAACCGGATGGACCGACAATCCCAAAAAAAAAAAAAAAATAAAAAAAAAAAATAATAATAATACGGTCGTTCTAGAACGGACCCGCGAAGCGGGTCCGTTCGTTCGGGACGAACGACTATAGGTTGAGTTTAGACTCGAGAAGTTTTGTCCCACTTTCATCCGGGCACTTTGAATCATTGGGGCGCAACGAATTCTTACAATCCCATAAGGAGTATTTGAAATGAAAGCGTCTGTTCACATAGTTAATCACGTGACTAAAAGATTTTCTATGGAGGAGCACGTGATGTACCATAGCCAATCACAGACCAGGGTGGTGGGTGCGCATGCGCACGTTCGTGACGCTTCCTGTTTTCAGGAACCTATTTTGGCTTTTTTCTCTGCATTTGGGCTGAGTCATTGGACTGTTTATTATTTATCCTTCTTTTCAATGTTAACCCTTTCCAACTTTAGTGTCTGTCCCAATTTTTTGCTGTTTATTTAGAAGTTTCTAATTTTTATTGTCCCGGATAAATTACACCGGATAATTTAGGCCCATTCACCGGTTCCACCACTTCCGGAAGGATTGAACCTGAACACAAACATTGAAAAAACCAAATAAATGTAGGTAACCTCCCAAATTAGGATTGTACTCATTGTTGATTTAGTAAGATAGGAGAATTTCCCAATAATCTACACCAGTCAATTGCCCCTCATATCGCAAGAGGTCACAAATAGCAAGAAGATGAAGCACTTCTTATTTGACATGCTATTTTCTGTTGCTGGCTTGCTGTTGGCCATCAGATTGACACATTTTTTGAATTCTCAGGACAATGACATTGGGAGACTTCCAGTTAACTTGTTTCCAGTTTACTCCAGCATACACGGAACAGCAATTGACCAACAACTTATGGCTCACGTACCACACTTTTGCAGTGTCTCTATTCTAAGGGCTAGTCTCAGGTTTAAAGATCACCGCTCTGGTAAGCTCATTCATTTATACATTTTTACTCTTCTGATAAGTAACTCCTGGGACACCGAAACAAATCCTGGTCCAGAATCCCTTATTGACAATTCTCACTTTCCGTGTGGACTGTGTGATGTCAGTGTTGGATGGGATGACCGCGGGATTTGTTGCGACTCATGCAACATCTGGTACCATATAGACTGTCAAGGCATGACTTCAACTATGTATGGGATTTACAATAAATCACTTAGCAAAAGTATAGCATGGGAATGCATACGTTGTGGAATGCCAAACTTTTCCACTTCGTTGTTTGACACTACAGCTTCTCTTGAGATATCCAACAGATTTGAGTCCCTTTCGTCCCTGTCCGAGCCTGACAGTCCGATACCAGACAATATTGGCCCCCCCAATGCAGCTTCTTCGCCTATTGTGCAAACAAAAGAAGCAAAACCCAGGACCAAAAGGGCGGTCCTGAACCACCCCTTGAGAATTTTGATCATGAATTGTCAGTCAATTAAAAATAAAAAGGCTGAAATTCACACTGTCATAGAATCGGCTAAACCTGACATCATATTGGGGAATGAGTCATGGTTAACCCCAGACATTAAAAACTCAGAGATTTTTCCAGATTCCTTTGATGCTATCCGGAAAGACAGAGCTAGTGATGCGCATGGTGGTGTCTTCATTGCTTTTAGGCGTGATCTTCTCTGTACTGAAGCTCCGGAATTGGACACCAAGTGCGAAATAATTTGGTGTAAGTTGAACATTATTGGATGTAGGACTTTGTACCTTGGATCATTCTATCGTCCCCCTAGGTTCCCAACTCAGGAGCTTGAACTGAAATATCTTGAGGATTTTAATACTTCACTTTCTCGGATTATGTCAAATAAAAATGCCCATGTTCTTGTAGGCGGAGACTTCAATTGTGGTGATATTGAGTGGAGCACAATGCAGGTACCCGAGGGGGTCCCAAAGAGGCCAGTTCAGACTAAACTTGTGGAGATAATACAGGATCACTGCCTCTCCCAAATGGTAAATATACACACCCGAGAAGACAAGACCCTTGATTTACTCTTCACTAACTCGCCATCCCCAATTAACCGTGTTAAAGGGATGCCCCCGATCGGCAAAGCAGATCATGACATTGTCTATATTGAATATGACATAAAGGCTAAACGGATTCAGCAGGCCCCGCGTAAGATTTTCCTATATAAACGAGCGGATATGGACGGTCTCCATGACCATCTAGCGCGCTATAGGGATTCGTTCCTTTCAACTGACCATAGTCAGGTGTCAGTCAATGACATGTGGGTCAGTTTTAAGTCGGAGGTTCTCTCGGCTATTGAAAGGTTTATTCCATCAAAAATGACCAAGACAAAATATAGCTTACCATGGATCGATAGCTCGATCAAACGCTTGATAAGGAAACGTGATAAACTTTACTTTCGTGCTCGCAAGTCAAGCAGCCCTGACATTAAGAACCATTACAAACGGTTCAGAGCACATGTTCAAAAGAGCATTAGAGATGCATATTGGAAGCATATTACCAATATCTTCTCCTTTGAAAATGATAACCCTGATCCCGATTGTCCCCGAAAAAATGAAAAGGCAAAAAAGTTTTGGTCATTTGTCAAGTCCCTAAAGAAAGACGCGTCTGGGATCAATACTCTTAGAGAAAATGGTATCTTGAAGACTGACACTTTGGATAAGGCTAATATTTGTAATAGGCAGTTTCAGTCAGCCTTCACTCGCGAATCAGATGATGAAATCCCCTCCAAAGGCACAAGTCCTTTCACCGCTATGGGTGAAATTACAGTTGACCCCAATGGGGTCATTAAACTGTTGAATAACTTGAATATACATAAGGCGCCTGGGCCAGATGGCCTGAGTGCTAGGGTGTTGAAGGAATGTAGTTCTGAAATTGCTCCTGTACTGACCTATATCTTCAATGAGTCGCTTGCTCAGGGTGCTGTACCAGACGATTGGCGACAGGCAAATGTAGCCCCGGTATTTAAGAAAGGTGAGAAATACGATGCAGCTAATTATCGACCGGTGTCGCTTACTTGTATCTGTTGCAAAACTCTAGAGCATATAATAGTCAGCAACATAAACAAACACTTGGCTCTTGAAAACATTCTTGCTGACTGTCAGCATGGGTTCCGAAGTCAAAGGTCTTGCGAAACCCAGTTAGTTCAGTTTTTTCATGATTTGGTTAGTAATCTGGACCGAGCAGTGGGTCGTGGCCACAGGCAGACGGATGTGATTGTCATGGATTTCGCTAGGGCCTTTGACAAGGTCCCACATAAAAGGTTATTATACAAACTTGACTTCTGCGGGATTAGAGGGTCTGCGCATGGGTGGATCGACTCGTGGCTCTCTGGGCGCTCTCGGGGGGTGGTGTTGGGTGGCCGTGCCTCGGGCCCGGTCCCGGTTCTTTCTGGTGTCCCACAGGGATCGGTCTTAGGACCGGTCCTATTTCTTATTTTCATTGGTGGTCTTCCTGGCAACATCAGGTCGTCTGTTCGGCTGTTTGCTGATGATTGTGTTTTGTGCAGAAATGTCAAGTCACCATTGGATTGTCAAATTTTACAAGATGACCTGAATAGCTTGGCCAAATGGGAAATGGATTGGCAAATGAAATTCAATGTTAGCAAGTGTCGTTCGGTGGGGGTGGCGCGGCTGCATCCGGGCGGGCATATGGATTTCAATTGCACACTGCATCGGCGGGCGTTAGAACAGGTTCAGTCCGCTAAATACCTCGGTTTGGCTGTCGCGGATGATCTTGGTTGGGGTCGGCACGTTTCTGGGGTTGCATGCAGGGCAACTAGGGCTTTGGGTTTCCTTCGGCGCAGTTTGGCGCTGGCGCCTGGGCATGCTAAGGAAGTTGCATACAAAACATTGGTTCGGCCTCGGCTTGGGTATGCGGCTCCTGTTTGGCGTCCCTGTCGTGGGACTCGGGTTGGGATGGTGGGGAGGGTGCGGGGGGCTGCTGCCCGGTGGGCCTGCGGGCGGTGGGGGGGCACCGGTGGCGTCGGTGGGGTGCTGGACGAGCTTGGGTGGCCGTCCCTGGGGTCTCGCGGGGAGCGGTCCTCCTTGGCCTTCTTCTGCAGGATGCGCTCCGGTGCGGTGTCTCTTGGTGGGGACAGGTACCTGACCCCGGCGCCCGGTCTGGGGCATGCTCGGGCGTCGCATGGGTCACGGTGCACAAGACCATTTGCCTATAGTGATGCCCTGAGAAATTCCTTTTTCCCCAGAACTGTTCCGGTTTGGAGTGGTCTCCCTTCTTCGGTGGTCCTGTCTGGGGCCGTTGGGGAGTTTGGGGCTTCTATTTAGGTCGTTGGCCCAGAGGCATGCGTTTTAGTATGCCTCTTATCTATATCTTGTAAATAGTTTTAATGGTCCACCCCAAATGTTTAATTTTCCCTTGACTAAATTCTAAATTTAGCCACCCACCCCACACCTGAGGTGATGATCAGAAATTGATCGACTCAGTATCAGAAGATAGATAGATACAGACCACGAAACGTCGGGTATAGCTAAACAGCGAAAGGAAGGTTCCTTTCGCGAAAGGAAGATTTTTGTACGAAAGGAACATTTTATCATTATCGCCATTGATATTTAACAGCTTTTAATTGTGTTTTTACACATCTTGTTATAAAACAATATCAAGTAAAATGTGTAAAATGTAAAAAAAAGGTATTTTGTGCAAAAAGCGGAACTTATAAATAAAGAAACCTCACTAAATTTAGGCGACGAAAGGAAGTTTGCCTATGAAATGAACGCTATATACCATTATCATCATTGCTGCATATCCCCCCCCCCCCCCCCCACACACACACACACATTTTTTTCTTTTTATACATTCTGCAATAAAATAATAAGAAGATAAAGTAAAATACAATTTTACTATTAAGAATATTTGGTCGAAATGGAGAACAGCAAATGAAATTTCACACTAGCCGCACTGGTGAAAGGAAGATTTTCCGCTACGAAAGGAAGGTTCATCGCTGCCTTACGGTTTTATAAAATCAATTTAAAGTGAAGTGAACTTCAAACAAAAACTATAACTTATTTCCTTTACCCGTTTAAAACTTAAAACATGCACAATTATAGTCAATGAGTTCAAAATTTTGAAATGAAATCTTCCTTTCGTGTGAAAATCTTCCTTTCGCGAAAGGAACGTTCCTTTGGTCACAAGACGTTTCGCCCCCAAGACGTTTCCCCCCTAGTCGTTTCCCCCCTAGTCGTTTCGCCTCTATTTTCCACCCTAGTCGTTTCGCCCCCAATACCCTAGATGTTTCGCCCCCAATACCATTTCCCCCCTAGTCGTTTCGCCCCCAATTTTTATTTATTTATTTATTTAATTATTTATTTATTTATTTATTTATTTATTAAGGTCAGTTAGGATAGATAGATAGATAGATAGATAGATAGATAGATAGATAGATAGATAGATAGATAGATAGATAGATAGATAGATAGACAGACAGACAGACAGATAGATAGATATCAGGTTTGGTGTGGTAATAAAGTGAAGGTGTGAAAAACTTACGGTATAATAATGTGCAGAATTAATGTCATTAAATATTGACACCGATTTCTGAGGGATGATTAACTAAAGTGTGAAAAACAGATTCTTTAATCAAGGATTGCTTGCCGAATCCTATGGTTTTGTCGGCATGCGGCAGGCTTTGTCTTTAAACGAAATTAATGACTCAGTGGAATTTTAAATCTAATTATCTTTTATTCAGCGATTTCTTTTAATAGACCGATTATCGGGTATATAAGATGTTCAAATTCATTAAGCATCGTTCATTATTGAATTCTCTATAATGTCTGATCTGTGCATTGCATGTAATAAGGTTGTCGGAAAACGCCAGCACGGCGTTACCTGCGGCGTCTGTGACCGATGGCAGCATCGCATATGTGATACAGGTAAATATTTATTGAATAATAAATTATTCGTAATATCATGCTTTTGTATATATTGTATATATCTAACTATTGCTTAATTTACGTTTCATCAGGAAAACATGTTCGTGTAATGTATACCCCCATAGAAAAGCAGGGGTTTGCAGAGATATACCTAATTTTCTCATTTTTGATCCAAAACATACATTTTGGGTACTCGTTAGAACCGCTTAAGCAAGGCGGTTCTAACATGAACCCACAATGTATGTTTTGAATCAAAAATAGGAATATAAATTTTTCTCTTTTGAAGTTTTCAATTTTTCAACTTACACAAATCTCTTAATATTGCATGGGCGTGTTTTCGTAATGTCCTTCATAAATTACAGGTTCTAAGACTTTACTGTACAAGTTTGAAATTTTTATTGCCTAGCTTAATTATTTACATGAAGCAAAATGTTTAGATGTACATAAGGTAATTATACTATATCTATATACTAGGGGGCGAAACGACTAGGGGGGTGAAATGACTAGGGGGGCGAAACGACTAGTGGGGGCGAAACGACTAGGGGGGAAACGACTAGGGAGGAAACGTCTTGGGGGCGAAACGACTAGGGGGCGAAATGGTTTGGGGGCGAAACGTCCCGGATTCGTTCCTTTCGCTATATAGCTATACCGCGAAACGTCGGCATTGTTTACCATTGAGACGTTCCGCCATGAGTCATGAATGAGAATCTGAGAAGACCAGTTCTTGTTGGTGTTTCTGCAACCATCCTTGGTAAATGGTTAATGTTTGTTACTGGAAATCGGTCGGAGGCAAAGTGCAGGCAACCACAAGGTCAAGGATTTACACATAGCTGAGTTTAGCGTCTTATTTTTCCTTCGGTAAGCCGCAAGTTTGTACAGTCCGGTAAAATTGCGCTTTTAGATAATTCTTGTCAAGCCAGCACTGAAAATGAACACAGAAGTACAGCAGTTATTTCCTTCTTTCAGAAACTGCCAAATTCTAAATAACACGTCTGAAACAGCTGATATAAGCCACAGAGACTTGCGGTTACTGTTCAGATTTTTTTTTTCAAAAGCTCATACTTGTACCTTTTTTTCAAAACTTTCAATTATATTTCTGGCTATGCAATGGAATATTTAAATGCTTTCTGTGTCAGTTTGAAGCGTAATGACTCCTGGACATGCATGTAAGATTCTTGTAATTTTTTTTTTTTGTTTTCTTGTTACTTCCATCAATCAATTTCTGATTATTCTTGGGAGGTGTACATTGTACACTCCAGTGTGTTTGCAGGATGAGCCTACATGCATGAGGATAGAACCTGTGTTGGGATCTTTTACCTGTACAGGGGATGACTGTCCCTGCACAGGGGGCCTCCAGTTAATGTCCCGTTCCGAAGGACGGCGCACTGTATCATGTCATTCCTGCAAGTGACACTAAAGGAAGCGTGTTCGGACCAACAAATTTTCTTGCCACCGGCGGGAATCGAACCTGGGACCTCGAGCACAAGAAGCCAGTGCGCTAACCACTCGGCTACGTCGCTTCCACCATTCAAGTTACGGATTAGTGAATCAGTTTGTCTTTTCAAAGTGACGGGTGAGTATTTGGAAAAGCGAAGTTGTTTATCTTGTGTTTTTTCTTTTCATTAGTGATTGCCTATCAGTTTTTCTAATGCTTTCTATGTATTCTAGACATGTTTTTCTAATTGTATAATGTCAGGACTAATGCAGAAAAGCTAAATGAAGAAAAAAAATACAAGTATGTGTGTTTTTTTAAAAAAAAATAGAAGTATAAGCTTTTTGAAAAATCTAAACAGTAACCCCAAGTATCTGTGATATAAGCCCCACCGCCAAGGGAACAAATTGGAAGTCAAAACTTTCCCTTTTGCCCTGCCCAGGTCTAGATAAACTTGGAAAATCGCGATCGAATTTATCGCGCAGATGCGCAACGTCGCCATGTATTTACCGGCAGCACAGAAGGTTCCATATTTCAATAGAAATGAGACATTTTTATCGTGGTTCTGCGCGATAGAAAGCTTATACGATTGCTATCCTTCTATATTATATCTATCTATAGATACTGTGACACCCTCATCAGGGTTCCCACGGGCACTGGAACACATGGAAAATTGCTAAAAAGATTTCATGCATGGAAATATCATGGAATTTGAAAAATGATTAAATATCATGGATAAATCATGGAATTTTGTTATGAAATGCCAGTTTTGATGTCTTTGGGATTCATTTTTTCCTCGCTCGCTTCGCTCGCTCAATGAATATTGCCAACGAATTGGCTTGGCTTTTTTCGGATGTGATCAGACCATGTAGAGGGAAACTACAGAAGTACAGACGAAAATTTTGCAAATCAAACAATGACTTTAATCATCTGCCGACAGAATCACAGAATTTTTCTACGAACCAATTTTTACACCATTTTGATTTCTGATCTTTGAAAGAGTTTCAGATAGTAAAATATCTGTTTGTAATCTTTTATTTCTGGGTTGTAATCTTTTTTGAAGAGGGGGACCTTACAGCTGGAGTCCACACCTCAAGTATCGAAGATTGCGCATATGCGTGATCAGCCATTTCCAATTTGTTACATTATTTAGTCTCAATTCGGCTCATTATTTAGTCAGAATTATTGGTTTGGAGTGATTCTTCTTGATATGGAGAATTAAATGTCGTGTATATGCTCGATAATTTAGATCACGATTTTCCGAGATGAGCCAGACCTGCTGCCCTTTGCAATAGAAAATCTCTCTTGGGGAAGGATCAAAGCCCTGTCATTTCCTCTGAAGTGTGGGGATACGCCAAGTTCTAACAGTTATTGCCCCGCATTTTACCCAGCTAACCCCCACCCTTCCCCATTGGGATAGACTTAGGGCTGCATTGATAACAACTCGGGCTCGGATATTCACGGTACAGGCGTCAACGAACCTGTTTATTGTATGGCCTTCCGCATATATACAAATTTCGCAAACCTTCAAAGAAAAGATATCACAAGGAAAAGCGCCTAGGCTGAGGCATACATGTGATACTCTTGAGAAGCCAAAGAGGGAGATTTCTCTTTCCAAATACAGAGAATGATTAAACAAAGAAGAAATTTATTGATTTGAAATACGGAGATGTATAAGATATATAGGGAAATTCTGAAATTCAAAATAGGAAAATTTTGTCAAAAATAGGGAGATCCCTCGGAAATAGGGAGGTATCCCATGTATGGGCTGTGAATTGAACCCAGGGCCTCTGGGACTGCAGTCAACCACTCTACCCCTGTGCCAATCTGCTCCTGCTGTACATGTAGATTTTTCTTGCCTTTTCAATACAAAAACATTTTTTTAAATCCATACCCTGTATTTCTTCAACAACACATGTATTTATGACAGATTGTTAGCATTAAATTTGATACATTTGAATCAGAATTTCTTTATTTGGATTGTCATGGTATCCTTGGACAGACGTCCAGTGAGTTCACCATTTTGACATCAGTGCTCCCATTTACCCTCTGTACAGGTGTTTTTTTTTTTTAACCCTAAAGTTTGCCATACATATACCCGAAAATTTGCATACAGGCCTATACACAGGGGTATAAAACTAAGAAAAGTAAGCCAGTCTACCCTCAAATTCAAAATTCATTGGGAACCCTCGACATTTGACTCATTAGCTCGCCTGCACGAAGTGCATAGATCTATTATAGTCACCTCGGTCGTCTCCGTGTACGTTTACGTCCGCGTCCGTGTCACACTTTTGGTTAAAGTTTTTAAAATTGTTACATCTTGATAGTCACTGACCAGAAATCATTCATATTTGGAATATTGCTACATATGAGGGTCCTCTGTGATTTAGTGTGAAGGGACCCGTGGGGTCGTGCTTGGGGGCGGGGCTAGAGGTCAATATCTAGGACACCTTTGTACAATGCTGAGATGCTGTGTTAGTTTCTCATCAACTATAAAGCCTAGAACTGTCAAACCTTACATAAGGCTTCTCCTCGATGTCCCGACTCGGCACCCACATTGACCTACTGACCTTGACCTATATTTCATGCTCTGGTGACTTTGTCATTTTTTAAGCCAACCCTAAATATCTCATCAACTATAAAGCCTACAACCATCAAACCTTGCATATGGCTTCTCCTCGATGTCCCGACTTTGCACCCATGTTGATCTAGTGACCTTGACCTATATTTCGTGCTCTAGTGACTTTGTCATTTTTGAAGCCAACTCTTAATATGTCATCAACTATAAAGCCTACAACCATCAAACCTTGCATATGACTTCTCCTTGATGTCCCGACTCGGCACCTACATTCACCTAGTGACCTTGACCTATATTTCGTGCTGTACTGACTTTGACATTTTTGAAGCCAACCCTTAATATCTCATCAACTATAAAGCCTACAACCATCAAACCTTGCATATGGCTTCTCCTCGATGTCCCGACTCGGCACCCACATTGACCTACTGACCATGACCTATATTTCATGCTCCAGTGACTTTATCATTTTTTAAGCCAACCCTTAATATCTCATCAACTATAAAGCCTACATCCATCAAACCTTGCATATGGCTTCTCCTCGATGTCCCGACTTTGCACCCACATTGATCTAGTGACCTTGACCTATGTTTCGTGCTATAGTGACTCTTTCATTGAAGTTTTTAGAAGTCTATATCTCTTGAACATGTTGATGGATCAAGTCGATACTTTGCATGTTGGTAGATATTGGTCTGAAGTTTTATGCAGTACCATCATGACCCACCCTGAGTGACCTTGAGGTCAAGGTCACAGACTTAGAATTTTTTTGTTAAAGTTTTCGGTTAAAGTTTTTAGAAGTCTCTTGAACATGTAGATGGATCAAGTTGATACTTTGCGTGTTGGTGTTGCTGAAGTTTTATGCTGTACCATTATGACCCACCCTGGGTGAACTTGAGGTCAAGGTCATGGCCTTAGAAATTTTTGGTTAAAGTTTTGGGTTAAAGATTTTTGAAGTCTATATATCTCTATGTTGATGGATCAAGTTGAAACTTCGCATGTTTGTGGATATTGGTCTGAAATTTTATGCTATACCATCACAACCCACCTGAGTGACCTTGAGGTCAAGGTCATGGGTCATAGATTTTGATAAGTTTAGTGACAAAGCACAACGCTTTGTCCTACGACAGCTCTTATTTGCATGAAGTAGTCCATAAATGTTTATCCCCAGCAGTTTGTGTCCTTGTGAATGTCTCTCTGCTGTCATACAAGTGGAAATGTGTGTGAACAACCTGTGACACTCACAAATTTCTCACTAGTTACAGTCATGACAATTGCAAAGTAAGGCGGAAATTTGCTAAGAAAAATGTTGTATACTTTAAACTTCCATTCAGTGAGGCTGAAACATGAAAATTGCAAATCTGTAATTCTAAATTTTGTTGCCAATATGTTGCTAAGTAGTTGCTAACTAGTCACAAGTTGTTGAATGCCACTGAGATAATAGCAATTTCTTTTTCAGGTTGAGGAATGGGTTGAGGTGGCCCATACAGAACTAGGAGTCTACTCCATCATCATTTTGTTAACAAAGTGTGGAAACTGATGTGACCAGCTAACTGTATGCATAGAAAAAAACCCTGTAGAACTACGCAGTAATTAGGTTGGTAGCTAGATATACCATAATATTTGTTCTAATTAGCACACATGCTCCAATAAGTGCACACCCTGGTCATTTCCGAAACACCCTACACATGCATAAGCGCACCCTGCGTGACTAACATATTGATATTTTTATTCAAACTTCAACATTTAAAGTGTATTTATGTTAACCTCACAAACATGCATTCTTTTTACCTGGTGATGAAATATGTTCAAGTTGTATGCTTGTATCAGTTTGCTGTAAATTGTGAGCAGAATAAATTTCATACACAACTGAGTTGAGAGGAAACCATCTGTACAATATCTAGGTCTGTTATCAACTGATGTTCTATTTCAGATATAGTTTGTGGTGTTGCTTGACCTTTCAACTCCATTTGTGTTGAATTTCGCTGATAGATCGGGTGGAGTCGGGAGAGGACAATGACAGACATGGTAGAGTGTGTCCTAGGGTGGCTTGAAGATCCTCCAGCTAGTTGAGGTTAATTTCTAGATGGCAAGATCTTCGTTACTACATGTACTAGAAATTCTTCAAGCGTGAATGACATTTGATCTGTCATTTGAGGTACAAATGCTTCAGCAATGTTCTCAAAAACAGAAATATAAAAAAAAATATTACTACTTGAATCAACAGATATATACGTTGCAATTATTTCTAGACTATAGAGAGGTTTACTAGAGCATCATCCTTTACATTTTGAAATATTGTGTGGGCGGCCCCATGGCTGAGTAGTTAAGAGCGCTGATATTTCATTACCACACTTAATTATTCGATCATTTCACCGATGTCTGATATGGGTTCGAAGTTCGAACCCCACACAGGGCACATGTGAGACAAGCAAGTTCTGCTTGTGGGTGTACCAGGTGGTTTTTCTCGGGGTTCTTCCCCAACTACCAATTGGCCCATCTCATATGAGTTGAAATAATCTTGACAGGGACTTTGAACTAAATCAAAGAAAAAGAAAGAAGAACAATCATGTACACATACTTCAAACATCCATCATTATTTCAAATTCTTAGTGGGAAGATTCAGTTGCATTTAAAATATCAACCCATGCAGTATGCTGAAAAAGAAGTACTCGCATGTATTATTATTATTATTATTATTATACAGTATACAACACAAAATTTTGAACAGCACACATGATGTGCAAGAATACCAGCTCCTCAGTGATCTAGCCTTAAGCCCATAGTAAGGGTAGCATTATTAGCTCACCCAAGCCAAAATTTTCACGGGTGAGCTTATAGGATAGGAAGCACCTGATGTCTGTCGTCGTACGCTATTTTCAAAGATCTTCACTGCAACTGCTTCAATGGACAATTTCAGCCAAATTCTACATGAAGCATCCATAGGAAGGGGGAACCAATAAACAATCCAGGTCACATGACCATGATGGCTGCCATGCCCATATAAGGTAAAAGTCCTCAAAGGGCGGTCCCAAAGGCCTTGCGGTTAAGAGCACAGTTTATTTATCACTTGATTATCTCATGTGGGTTGGAGCCCAGCACTGGCCACATGTGAGATAAGCCAAGTTCTGCTTGCAGGTGTGCCAAGTGGTTTGTCTCAGGGTTCTCCCATTTTTGTCCCACCAGCATGAAAGGAACGTTGAACTGAATTAAAAAAAAATCTCCAGAACTGCTGGCCCAACAAAACTTGGCATATAGCATCAGGCACTACTACAATGTCATCATTATGTGTTTATAAAAGATGGCCCTGTGATGACTTTACCTATTTTACTCAATGCTGCAAGGTCAACGTAGGTGGTCATCTGTGGGTGCATTTGAATGGGGAAAATTGTTAAAAAAATATTTGAAGGGAAAATCTTGCAGGAAATGGGCGAATGGACTGAAAATTTATGAATCTAAAAAGCTTTTAAGCCCATGGGTTTGTGTGCCCCCATCCTGGGGCAATATACTTGAGTATATTACCATAATATTCAAAGGTCTTTTTCCCTGAGACCATTTGACCAATTAAAGCCAACTTTTACATGTACAGAAAGGTACAAGTAGGCAGTGATCAGGAAATGGCACAATCAGAAAGATATTCCCACTCTATAAACCGAGGGATGGAAAAAAAAAAAAAACTATTAAAAATGACACTTAGGTACATGTACGTATACCAAGAAGACATATCATTAGCCAAGTGAGCAGCTATTCCCCAATAGGCAGCCAATCAGTTACCCGAACTGAACTAAAAATATGAAAACGTACATACATGTAAGGCTCAAACAGCACAAAAATTGACTCCAAAACACAAAAACAATTAGAACCACAACAGAAGTATCGTCTTAAACTGTAAACTGTTGAAATGTCATTGAAGGGAAAAGCTTCCAAGATTCATGTATGATTCTGAAAAAAATGATCAAAGCAGTTCATTTGCCCCCACCCTGGGGCTATAATATTCATGTATTTGACCGTTATAATCAAACAAGCTTTATAACAAGTTTATCAGTATTTATCTCAGGTGAGCGTTTACAGCACCATTGGTCCTGTGGTTGGATTTTGAACAGAGTAAAGATTTACAATGTGGTAGGCTACATCTGGTAACACTAGTTTTCTCTTTATTCGATGTGGTATTTTTCGTTTCAGAATGGTGATCCCTCTGAGGAAGCATGCTGAAGAAACGACAGTGAAATTGAACATTCTGTATCTGACTCCTATGTGCTAAGCCAGTGATAAAAGTGGAAGCTAGTGCTGGAAATGAAACTTAAAGAACACAAGGAAATACTCACTGCAAACTGATTAAGCCATTTGAAATCAAAACATGGAAAGGGAGTCGGTGGCCTGGTGGTTGAACATCAGACTTAAAATTTAGAGGTCCTGGGTTCGAACACCCCCAGGCACCATGTTGTGTCCTTGAGCAAGACACATGAACTCACTAGAGTACTGGTTGGTGGCTCTGTCACAACATAAATGAAATATTGTAGACACTGAGAAACTTTAAACTTGATACCAAAAAAGAAAAAGTGGAAAAGTCAGAATTATTGGAGAAGTGAAAGTGTTAAATACAGTCTGTACAAAAAGAAACACAAACTTTTGAAACATTTTTTTCAGGGATCAAAAATAGCGAGCACCAAACCATTTTAAGCTCACCTGAGGCAAAGGCTCACAGGTGAGCTTATAGTATACCCATGCTCTGTCATCCGTCATTCACAATTTCAAAGATCTTCTCTGAAACAGCTAGGCCAGTCAAAGCCAAACATCATGTGGAGCATCCTTAGGAAGAGGGAACAAAAGTTTATAGAAATGGTCCAGGTCACATGACCAAGAAGGCACCCATGACTATAAATAGCATAAACCTTTATTTATCTTCTTCAGAAGCAGAAGGCCTTTGATTTTGAAACTTGGCATGAAGCATCAGGGAATGGAGCTCTACAAAGTTGTATAAATCATGACCGTGTGATGACCTTGACCTTTTTTATGACAAGGTCAACTTAGGTTGCCCATGCATTTGAATGAGGAAAAATGTTGAAATGTCATTTGAAGGGCAAATCTTGCAGGAAATGTGCAAATATGCTTACGATTTAAGATTCTGAAAGAAAAACTGGATCCCAGAGGTATTTTCATGTATATAATCATAATATTCAAAAGTCTTCTTCTCCCAAACCCCTTGGCTGATCAAAGTCAAATTTTCAAGGAAACTTCTGTATATGAAGGTGGAACCAGTGTGTTTACATGAGCAAAATGGCCACCATGGCCATATATGGTATCCTTCAAAATTATTCTTCGGAACTGATGAACCTATTGCAATGAAACTTGGTATACATATGTATTAATTGGAACTAGTGTAGAACATGTACAATGTGTTTTTAAATCATTACCCTTGGCGGCCCCCGTGGCCGAGTGGTTAAGAGCGCTGATATTTCATTACCGCACTTAACCATTCGATCATCTCACCACTGTGTCTGGTGTGGGTTCAAGCCCCGCTCTGGCCACATGAGAGAAAAGCCAAGTTCTGCTTGTGGGTGTGTCATTTTTTTTCTCGGGGTTCTCCGTTTTCGCCCCAGCTACTGATTGGCCCGTCTCATATGAGCTGAAATAATCTTGTAAGGGACATTAACTTGAATAAAAAAAAAAAAATCATTACCCTGTGATGACCTTGACAAATTTAAAGTCAAGGTCGACTTCGGTCACATAAATATGCAGAAAGCTGTCAAAATGCCATTGAAGGGAAAAACTTCAGGAAATGGGCAAATGGCTAGAATTAGTAGAATATTTATGATTTTGTTCTTGAAAAGGAAATTGACACTGCCTTGTGGCTATACACATAGCGTACACATCTCTTATAAAATTTTTGTGCATTTTTTCTTCCCTGAACCATGAATTTGGCATATGGTTTCAACTATAAAACTGGGCAATAAAGTGTTGCTGATGTTGCATCTCACTACAGGGGGTGTGTAATTTGCTGATCATGTCAGATAAAAAGCTTTTTTCATCAATGTTTAAAATCGTTAATATTTCACGTAGAAAATGGATTGAAAATGCAATGTTACTCAAAAGATTCTGATAAATAGGAATTTTTATTTTGTTTTCGTCTTAAATGTACAATTAAATATAATCTAATTTTTATATAGATATATCAATTATCAACAGATAATTAATCACAAGATAACCATACCAAAATTTGCATAATGACCGCAGTAGCACTGGGAAAGTTAATTATTTTATTACCTAGTAATTTGCACCATCTGTACCCGAGATACCTTTTATCTCAGGCAGAGTGAAAGGTATCTCGGGGTCCAAAACAATAAGACATGTGTACGGCATGATGTATATGACCATTATAGTCAGATCGAAGTTGAGTGTTTACAAGACCATTGGTCCTCTGGTTTTATTAGCTCACCTGAGCCGTTAGGCTCACAAGGTGAGCTAATAGGATGGCCATGATCCCGCGTCCATCCGTCATCCGTCGTCTTCCACCATTTTCAAAGATCTTCTTCTCTGAAACCGCTTGGCCGATCAAAGCCAAATTTTATATGAAGCATCTGTGGGAAGGGGGAACCAATGTGTTTATAAATAATCCAGGTCACATGACCAAGATGGCCACCACGCCCATATATGGTAAAAAACTTCAAAATTCTTCTTCTCCGGAACCACTGGACCGATTTCAATGAAACTTGGCATGAAGCATTGGGACTAGAGTACTACAATGTGTTTATAAATTATTACCTTTGGATGACCTTGACCTATTTTATGGCAAGGTCAACATAGGTCGCCCATGCATTTGAATGGGGAAAATTGTTAAAATGTCATTTGAAAGGATAAAGTTGCAGATAATGGGAAAATGGACTGAAGATATGTGATTCTGAAAAAAAAAATTGACACCAGGGGTTGGTCTGCCCTCACCCGGGGGCAATATACATGTATATTACAATAATATTCAAAGATCTTCTTCTCTGAAACCACTTGGCCAATCAAAGCCAAATTTTATAGGAAGCATCTATGGGAAGGGTGAATCAATGTATTTATAAATAATCCAGGTCACATGATCAAGATGGCCGCCATGCCCATATATGGTAAAAACCCTTTAAAATTCTTCTTCTCCGGAACCACTGGACAGATTTCAATGAAACTTGGCATGAAGCATTGGGGACTAGAGTACTACAATGTGTTTATAAATTATTACCTTTGGATGACCTTTACCTTTTTTTACGGCAAGGTCAACATAGGTTTCCCATGCATTTGAATGGGGAAAATTGTTAAAATGTCATTTGAGAGGAAAAACTTGCAGGAAATGGGCAAATAGACTGAAGATATGTGATTCTGAAAAAAAAAGGATCCCAGGGGTTGTTCTGCCCCCACCCTGGGGTGGGTATACATGTATATTACAATAATATTCAAAGATCATCTTTGAAACCGCTTGGCTTATATGAAGCATCTATAGAAAAGGGGAACTAATGTATATTTAAATAATTCAGGTCACATGACCAAGATGGCCGTCATGCCCATATATGGTAAAACCCTACAAAAATCTTTTTCTCTGGAACTGGTTTACCGATTTCAAAGAAACTTGGCATGAAGCACCGATGACTCAAGTACTACAATGTATATATAAATCATGACCCTGTGATGACCTTGACCTATTTTAAGGCAAGGTCAACATGGGTTGCCTATGTATTTGAATGGGTTGATCTGTTAAAATGTCATTTGAAGGGAAAAACTTGTAGGATATTGGCAAATGGACAGGATATTGATTATCCTGAAAAAAAAAATGGTCACAGGGCTTCATCTCTGCCCCTATACTGGAACTGTTTTCTATAATATTCAAACATGTTTATTGGTATATACAGCAGATCTCAGGTGAGCGTTTACAGGACCATTGGTCCTCTGGTTTCTTTATTCGAACAATATGGACAAGCTTTATACTTAGTATTATTTTATGTGAAAATATATTTAAAAAGTTTGAATCTACAAATATGGATTTGACAAATTTTTTACAACTTTTCAAGTTAGGGGATAGGGTTGTTACATGGTTCGTAAAATTTTAACATCCAGTTCAAGTTGAAAATTTTCGAATAACTGAAGTTCAGAATATTCTGTTTTAGCAAAACAAAACAATAGTCAAGGACATTCTTCATGAATTTGTGTGCAGGACAACCATATATGAAAGAAATAAAATTTAACTGATTTTTTTTTCTTCTAAATTTTAAACGTGTTGTTATGAGGTCGCATTTACAGGCATGTAGCTTGAAAAATGGACACTGCCCTATAGTAATTTTGTTTTCAAATGTCATGTTTTATAGTTTGGAAGCAAAAAAGAGCAATTAGAAAAAAAAGTTTGAATACTTTTTCTTTGGCAGCAAACATCCTTACCATAAACAAAAATATGTGTGTGATAGATTTTATGTGGTTGTGTCATTTTTTTTTTACCTTCAACCCTTATGTTTTAAGGAATTTTCTAGGAGCTTTCCTGTTTTTCCATTTTGTTTTTGTATCTCTTCAATGTTAAAAATATAAAATAAAGTGAAGTAAAATCAATATATATTCTCCTATTTACCATGCCTTTTTAGCTCACCTTAGCTCGAGGCCTACAAATGAGCCTAAAGGATAGGCAGGGTCCATTTGTCTGTCCAAAATTTTTACATAATTATTTGGTGAAAGTTGGGGTAGATTTTTTTAACTGATTTGATTTAAGGCTTAGTGTGCCAGTCAACAATTTTCCAGTCATGTTGGACAGAACCACCGCTTTAGATAATTATTTAGTGAAAACTGGAGGAGAAATTTTTGAATTTGATTTGATTCCAGTCAACAGTTCTTCTGGGCGGAGCCACCACTTCATGGGTATTTAACCTTTACTGTGGGAAGTCAAAAAGTCTTTGCTCATTGACACATCACGGCGGCAGTAGGTCTCGAATCTAAGACCCCTGGATCAGGAGTAAAATACTCTACCACTGAGGAGAATCAATCAAGCCCATAAATACTTGGATGCATGTATTAAGAAACACAATGGCCATTGTTCATTTTCAGTTTAAAATTGTTATGGATCAGCCAGTAAATACACAGTTTCATCAGACTTCTACCTACAGTGGAATCAAAATGCGAAAAGAAAACAAATCAGACCAGATTAAAGATATTTATTAATTTTCTTTTCATTTTCTATATTTTCTTAATTTTCTTTTCATTTTCTATATTTTCTTTCTTTTTTAGTTTAAATTTCTTTTCTTTTTCATAGATTTTTCTCAGAAAGACCATACTTGAAAACAAGCTATGTTGAAGCCTAGGCTTCCAGGCTTCCAGGCTTCCACCTGCGTCCACACCTGACTCAGCTTAGGTTTACACTTGAGTTGTTTGACAAGTATTTATATGTTTTCATAAGTGATTTTTTACAAGTATATTCCCACAGCCTTGAACTTACCGGCAAACTTATTACATACCATGCTCTGGCGTAAGTCAACCTTCAAAAATCAAACTTCAAAGTTTTTCTATGAGATTACTTGATCAGTCAAAGCCATGACATGCAACTTAATTTCTTTTAGAGGAGAACAAAAGCATTTAGTCTAACCACGGCCAATAGCATTATATATGGCAGTGGATGTTTACTCTAGAACGACCGAGTATAGGTACCACCTATTAAATTCATATTAATATTAATAATAATAATAATAACATTAATAAAAATAAAAAATGCGATGGTGACACGTTCATTATGGCTCTAAATAGCTAAATAGCTTGATCTGCATAGAACAGGCTCAATTTCGCACCGGCTGTGAAATCTTATGCATCAAGCTGGAGGTTACATATGTGCATCTCTTATATATATGTACACACTACAAACCAACTGAGGAAGATCAGGGTAGTATATATGAGTTGAAATGGTGAAAAGGCGAACTGCAGAAACCAAGGGCAACATCTGGTCTTCGGAGACAAACTACCAAGCTCTACCTGGACAGACATATCTCCATCACTTCAATCCGATAGCTCAATGACAAGCCTTATGGCATATTCCTTGACCTACACAATGACTTTGGCAAGCTCCAAGCAGACTGATGTAAAGCACAAGTCACCCAAATCTTTGAGAAGTGAAATAAATCATCTGCTGCCAATTACAGACCGATATCCTTTACTTGCATACTTTATAAGGTCATTGAGCATATAATCGTTCCAAATGTTGTAAAGCACTTCAATGCACATGACCTCCTGTATGATTTACAACACGGCTTTAGGGAGAGGAGGTCATTAAAACCCAACTAGACTGAGGACCTTGCCAGGAATGTAAGTAAAGGCAAACATACAGATTTGATACTATATTTTTCAAAGCCTTAAGGCATTTGATAAAATGAATCACCCAAAACTCCTTTGGAAACTTCACCAGTATAGAATCAGAAAATAAGATATATGAATTGACAAATGAGATATCTTAATTGATAAACTAGATATCTTATTTGTAAAACGTATATAACATATCTTAGCAATTAAGATATCTAATTTGTTTATTAAGATATGTTGCATAACAAATTAGATATCTTATGAAATAAATTAGATATATAAAATGTTGTGTGTTTTTTTTCTAAATAAGGTATATTAATTAGCATAATTATGAGATATCTAAAAAATAGTATATTAGATTTTTATCTTAATTCAATGGTATCTTATTTCACAAATCTTCTTTAGCGTATAAGACATCTTAAATACATTCACAAATAGGATATATAATATGCTAAAGTAGATATCTTATTTTATTTTATACTTTACTTGATAAAATTGGTATTTTCATTGATATGAAATTTCACTGATATCAAATCTCACTGATATCAAAAGTCACTAGTGACTGATATCAGCCTATATCTTCACTGTAGATTTTGGATTACTTCTGAAGTTTCCATTTACTTGACGTCATTAAATGTGTCTCACTTCAGAAATTCAAACGCCTATAACTCCGTTATTAATGAACGAAAACATAAAGTGTGGGTATTCATGATTCATATTCTTAGTTAGAACGTAAGGAACAATGTGGCACCAAAATTATTTGTATTTTCAAAAATTTTTGGTTTTTGCATTTTCACCGCCTGCCTTGTGAATTGGAAAATGCCCATGTATTGTATAAAATAAAAAGAGAATTTGCTTTTTTTCGGTGAATACCAAATATATTTCATCTCGTGAGTTGAAAACATAAAAATTTTCACTTGTGCTGCGCACTCGTGAAAATTCTGATGTTTTCAACTCACTCGATGAAATATATTTGGTATTCCCCTCAAAAAAGCAAATATCCTCTATTGACAAATAAGATATAAGTCAAATAAGACTTATTATATATATAGTATATCTTATTTAGTTTAACTAATATGATATCTTATTTAGTATAGAAGATATCGTACTTGTATCGCCCAAAAACAATTTGTTTCTGTTACTAATGAAATAAATATATAAATTATACATATACTTATATCTTATTTATAGCTTAATTAAGATATATTTTATTTCAATTCAGATAACTGAATTATTACTAAAGATATCTTATTTTCTAATTATCTAATTTACTAAATAAGATATCTTATTTGTCACTATAATTAAGATATTTTTATTACCAATTTAGATATCTAATTTGCCATACAAGATATCTTATTTGCTAATTAACTGAGATATCTAGTTTACCAATAAAAATATCTTATTTACCAAACCAGATATCTTGATTAGTCTTGTAAAGAAGTTATCTTACTTAGGTTTAGTAGATATCATATTTAGTATATAAGACATATAAATTATTATATTAGATATCTAAATTATCAAATAAGATATCTTTGATATATAAAAATATCTTAATTGTGGGATAAAATAAGACATCTTATTTAGTATATTCTCGGATCTAATATATTATTGGATCCGAGGTATATTAGATATCTTTTTACTATATAAGATATCTTATTTAGGATATAGGATATCTTCTTTGATAAAGAAAATATCTTTATTGCTAAACATTGTATCCTTATTAAGATATCTTCTTTGTCATTCAAGATATCTAATTAATAAGCGTAATAAATAGTAAAACGGCTTGTCATACACTTTTCATGTAGAAGCAGAAGATGTGTCTTAAAGGTCACTCACTGAATGGCCTTAAGGTAAAACAGTTATTCACTCAGCTTATAATGTGTTCTCTTTGCATCAATTCCTGATTGTCAATTTGATTTTCCCTCCCCAGAATCAAAATAGTTTACTGGTGAAACGTGAAACTGACAATACCACGTCAAACTGACAATACCACTCCTCCATTATTAGGGTGGTACTTTGGTTCTAATTGTAACAGTTCTATGTATGATATATACTCGGCAAAAAAAGTTTTGGACCACCAACAAGTTTTTCAAATTATTTGTTTATAGTAACATATTTTGTGCCTTTCTGGATCTCAAATAATTTTTCAACTTTAAAACTCTTTAGAAAGGTATGAAACATAAGCATTAGCAAAATCAATAGTGCGTGACGGTGCTTTAAAGTACAGTGGGGTGTCAAAAAAAAAAGTGAACCAAAGTGGCCAAAATTTGCAAGGTGGTCAGGCAAGGTGATAAATCTTGCATATCACAATTTTAGGAATTTCCTTATAAACAATTGAAAATTCTGTCATTTTCTGATGACATTGATGCAAGAGGACATCTCAGTTTAAATTTCATGCAGTTCATGACCTGAGCCTCCAGAATTCACTTCAAAATCATGATTTTTTATTGCAACCAAGGCAATTGTTTCAGCAATCTTGCATTTTTTTTCTAAACTCAAAAACAAATCACTCCCAAAAGCATGCAAATTATGCTCTAAGACCAATAAAAGTTATAAGCATCAGTTCTGTGTTGCACATTCATTTACAAGATGCCTGTTAGAGGACAATACAACAAGCTAAGTGAAACTGATCGCGCTAGAGCCCTAGGGTGCCTAGACGCAGTTATTAGAAGCCGAGAAGTAGCCAGAAGATTCCACACTAGCCATCAGACAATTAACAGGATACGACAACGGTACAGACAAACAGGACAGTTTAAGGACATGCCACGCTCAGGCCGACCAAAAGTTACAACGAGGGCTGAAGATCGTTACATCGCCACCACTGTTGCAAGAAATCGCTTCGTGACAGGACCACAAACTCGCAGGCGACTGTATGCAGTTAGGGGACCAGGAGCCCGGCCTGTATCTGTTCAGACTGTCAGGAATCGCATCCATGCAAGTGGATTCAAGTCAAGGGTGCCTGCAAAGAAGCCAAAACTTACCCAACGCCATAAGAATGCCCGTTTGACCTTCAGTCGCGCTCATGCAGGATGGAATAATCCACAATGGAGAAGGGTTATGTTCTCCGACGAGTCAAAGTTTTATCTCAATAGAGTTGACGGCAGGAAACGGGTCTGGCGACGACGTAGAGAGCGACATGTTCCAGCCACGGTGATCCCTACGGTAGCCTTTCAAGGAGGGGGAGTTATGGTATGGGCTGGAATTTCTGCCACTGCGAAAACAGATTTGGTCTTTATTGATGGATATCTGAACGGACAACGGTACATTAATGAAGTTCTAACGCCCCATTTGCTGCCATTCCTGCGTCAGATGCCAGTCCCTGACCCAATATTCCAAGATGACAATGCCAGACCGCATCGAGCGCGTATTGTGAATGACTTCATACACAGGAACAATGTGAACAGAATGGCATGGCCTGCAGTTTCGCCAGATTTGACGTGCATTGAGCATGCTTGGGACGTCCTTGGGAGAGCTGTGTCGGCACGTCTGGATCAGAACAGCACACTGCAAGACCTTCGACGGTTTCTGAGGGAAGAGTGGGCCAGAATTCCGCAGCAGACTATTCTTAGACTTGTGTATTTTTCGAAGAACAGGGTTCGTGAATGCCGGCGTAATAATGGTGGATATACACATTATTGACTTTTGGTTCACTTTTTTGGATGACCCCTGTAAGGATTAGCGGATTCTGACAGGAGTAAGGTGACACTTTAACATGAAATTTTCTTTTATTCTGATCCGGAATTGAATACAGAATCCATATATGTTAAATGTTTTGTGTTTGATTGCTAAATACCCCAACAGCGGTTGAAATATGTTGCTGGTCCAAAACTTTTTTGCCGAGTATACATCAAACGACGCTTCTAGAAATGACCTTTGGTATAGTGTAGGTGATAAAGAATGAAACATTTAAAAAATTACCGATTTTCACAGGCTGAATCGACGCAGATCTGGCTACGCATTTTAGTGTAATCTTGGACGAGTTGTCCTGATTCTACAAACTTTTCACACAAATGACCTGTTTTGTTCACAGTGTTTGTTGAATTATTGAGATACCTAGGAGTGACAGATGGCATCCAACACTGACAGACTGATTTTCACATGCTGAATCGACGCAGATCTGGCTACGCATTTTAGTGTAACCTTGGACGAGTTGTCCTGATTCTGTCAAAATATGGGAACCAGCCAAGTGTCAAAAAGGTAAACAAACTTTTCACACAAATGACCTGTTTTGTTCACAGTGTTTGTTGAATCACTGAGATACATAGGAGTGACAGATGGCATCCAACACTGACAGGACATTGAAGGGAATTTTCAACCCAAACATCAGCCACATTTTACACCCGATCACCTTACAGCACTGTGCTAGAGAATGGCTTAAGGAGGACACCCCAAACTTTGATTATGGAGGGTTTGTTGTTGGAGAGAAAGAAGAGAAAGCAGTACTGTTGATGAAAAGTGAAGGGATTTTAGCTGGCAGGCCGTTCTTTGATGCAATATTCAAGGAATTAGACTGTAAAGTTGTGTGGAACGCAAATGAAGGCACATTTCATGAACCAATTAAGCAAGTGGCTATGGTGACTGGCAAAGTACGTCAAATTTTGTTAGGTGAAAGGGTGGCTCTTAATATTATTTCGCGGGCCAGTGGAATTGCAACATTTGCTCAGAAGTTGCGGAAAAAAGCAGAGAGTGTTGGCTGGACAGGGGAGATAGCTGGTACTCGTAAAACTACACCGGGGTTTAGAATTGTTGAGAAGTATGCTTTGTTGGCTGGTGGGGTATCTACGCATAGATATGACTTATCATCAATGATAATGTTGAAAGATAATCATATCTGGACTGCAGGCAGCATTGCACAGGTATGAAATAGCTGGGCATGACAAAACATCATTATGAGCATCAACAGCAAGTTAATCTTAAAGAGGAAATTGGATATCTTAACTAGGATATCTTCTTTAGAATATAAGATACATCTTCTTTCCTAATTATAGAATGCTAGAATGCAAGGGCTGTAGCAGTATAAAGTGATAGATTGATAGATTATACATGATCTAATAGTGATATCTAAAGTCAAATATCTTTTATTTTAAAGAAGATATCTAATATTATTCCTATGAATATAATATAGCCCCGGGTCCATGTATCTTATATGCTAATTTAGATATCTAATATTATAATTTAGATGTCTGCTGTACTAATAAGATATCTTAAAAGATATCTATAGTACTGACATGTAAATAAGATATCTGCTTTATATGATTAATCAAGATATGATCTACTTTGGTAAATAAGATATCTGACATGCTTAAATAGATACCTGAATTAACAAATAAGATATATAAACTAGAATTAAAGTTATCTGATTTATATTGCTACATCAGATATTTCATTTAGTTAATTAGGTGTTAATTACATAATGTCTGAATAATTAGGAAAAATGTTTTCATAAGTATATAAGATATCTGATTCAATATATAAGTTACCTTAATGCAATTAATAAGAAATATAATGTAGTAGATACCTTTCTATATGTTAGAAAAACTGCTTGTGATTGGGTGTAATAAATGAAATATCTTATAATACATACTAAATAAGATGTTAATTAGATATAAGATATCTACTCAAGCATACAAGATAACTAAATTGTGACTTTTATCAAGATATCTTACACGTTATAGTTGTAAATATCTAAAATGTGAATTAAGATATCTGAAATACCAAAATAGATATCTAAGATATGTTTTAGATATCTTATATGCTAATCAAGATATCAAATTTAGAAAAGCAAAGTATATATCTTATTTATTAAATAAGATATCTATTAAATAAGATATCTGGTCCATGCATTAGATATAATAGATTGCTAAATCAGATACCTTAACCCTGTATGTTTTAAAAATGAAATATCTATTGAATCAATCTTATTTGTCAATTATTTTAAAAGATATATGACATATAAGATATCTAGTTTAGCTAAAATGACATCTGACATACTACATTAGATATTGTAATTAGGTAATTAGCATAAAATTAGTTATATGCTATAATAGAACAGTTAAAGAATCGTTATATAAGATTTCTTCTTTGTAATAGATATTTAATTAAAAAAATAGAATTTTATTGCATACTGTGATCCTATTGTATCAAGTACATGTAAAGGAGTCTAAGAAGCATATAAGAAATCCAATACATGTATATTATAAATTTTAGGTTATTTGATAAAGTTTACGAGGTATATGGTATATGAGATCTCTTATATATTAAAAATGTAAATTGTAGTATTGGGGATCAAGATACGCACATAGAATATAGTTCATTTATAGAGGTCACACCTTTTTGTGGTTATGGCTATAACTTATTGAAATGCAATTTGATTGCAATTTCATGGCTGTCTAACATTTAAAAATAATTACATTAGAAGCCATTCACAGATACATGTTGTTGCTATACTTTAAACAGTGTTTATACAATTAGCATAACTTTTTATATATATATTGAACATATTGAATCAACAACGTTTCATTGATACATATGGGGTGAGTTTTACTATTTATTCCTTATTTATGGATAATACATAATTCATTTATCAATATCCTAAATTGAATAAAGGATATCCTAAAATATATGGATATCCAAAATTATTTAAGGATATCCAAAAATGAATATAGGGAATCAATAAATGAATTCAGGATATCCATAAATACATGCAATGATATCCTAGAATACATTTTGGATATCAAATGATCATGCTGAATTAAGGATATCCTAACTTCGAATTATGGATATCCTAAATTCGAATTATGGATGTCCCTTAATCAGCTTATTTAAGGATAGCCTTAAATGTATTTATGGATATCCAAAAATAGTGTTGAATTTAGAATATCCATAACTCGAATGTAGGATATCCATTATTTAAATGTAGGATATCCATAAATAGGCTGATTAACCTTGGATATCTATAATTCGATTTAAGAATATCCTAAATTCATTTTTGAAAATCGTCCCTATTTCTTTTATATATAATTTTCTTTTGATTTAAGAATATCCTTAAATGAATTATGGATACCCTAAAATACAGCCCTATTTTAGGATACCCATAAATTGATTTAAGGATATATATAAATCGAATTATGGATATCCAATATTCATCTTATTTAAGGATATCCTCAAATCTAATTATGGATATCCTTAAATAAGGTTGTATTTAATGATATCCATAATTCACTTAAGGATATCCTAAAATCATTTTATGGATATCCATAATTCATCTGAATTAAGGATATCCATAAATCAATTTAAGGATATCCTTATATCAATTTAAATGAAGTATTGATATTCAGGATATCCTAAATAAATAGTAAAACGGCATCCATAGATACAACCTTACGAAATATGTGTGATGTTTGTGGCTGTTACACTGGCACATTCCTAATGTCAAGATTCATCATTTTCTTGTCCTGCTCTAGAATACCTTGGGCCAGTTGATCAAAATTAATGATGTCGTTAGTTAACGATCCGTTAAAATTCCAAATGGCAATATTATAAATACATGTACACTGAGTCTTTCGTAGAACTGGTGATATATATAGAGTATGTCGTTTCCAACTCGCAAACACTTCTGCCTTCAATATGGTGTATGTTTGTATGCATATATGTTTTTGTTCATAGTGCACATGTTTCCACATCATCATACTACAATGGATGTGCGGTTTGAAATAAAGTTGTGGTTAAGTTATTGTGTGTTATTACAGGCAGGGAAGGACGCTAGGGTAGTCGGAGGGTTCTCCTAGAAGATAGAAGTCGAATGTCGTAGTCTACAAGAATCCACGGTGGTGACAGAAGCCGGCTTTGTTGTTCCTATGTTGGATGATGCAGGCGCCGGTTGTGTCGTTCCTATGTTGTTCTTATGTTGTTCTAATGTTGTTCTAATATTTTATCAGGCGGTGAAGGACGCAAGGGTTGTTGGTGGTTTCTCACAGAAGATAGAAGTGGAGTGTCGTAGTTTACAAGATGCCATGGAAGCGGCAGAAGCTGGGTGTGAAATAGTAATGCTAGATAACTTTTCACCACAGGTACGATATCGTTTACTTGTATTACGATCAGTAGCTTAAACAGCAGTCACACAGTAGCGTATAAGTGAAACGCACGCCGGGCGTGTTGAAAAAATAGCAAAATTCCACATACGTCAGACGCACGTCGGAAACACGTTCAAAACTCGCTACAAGCGCGTTGGGTACGCTTGTTGTACGTCCGGCGCGCGTCGCTGTACGATGCTAAAAGTCTCTGCGCGTTTCGCACGCGTTTGGGCTTAAAAAATTTTAAACATGCTTAAAAATTTTCTAGAAGCTCGGCGTGTCTCGGACGTGTGACTTATACGTCCCGAATAAGTTCCACGCCCGTTACAAGCGCGTTGAATACGCTCTGAACGCGTTTGGTGCGCGTTTGAGGCACGCCAGTGTACGTAACATGCGCGTTCCGATTTTATTAGATTTTGCTTCAGTAGCGTGCCCCAAGCGTGTGTGAAACGCGCGTTGAACGTTCGACGCGCACCTGTAGCGCGTGGTTAGCGTGCGGCCTGGGACGTATTACAACCGTACTCGAAAACTTTGATATTTTTATACGTCCGGCACTCGCCTCAGTCACGCGCTAATGTGTGACTGCTAAAGCGAGTTAAAGGAATATATTATTTTTTATACGTCCAAAGTCTTCAGCGTGTTGAGATTTTTCATACGTCCGGCGCGCGTTTGAGTTATACGCTACTCTGTGACAGCTGTTTTATGTTTGCTGCTAGTGGTGCGGTAGCTTGGTCGATAACATTGCCGCAGATCTATATCGTGACATAAAACAACATTCATTGATGACGTCCAAATTTGAAAGTAAAACATTCGAAATACACATAGTCAAGAGCCAATACGACCCGAACAACACTCATGCACTCAAATAGTGAAATGTCATTGAACTCTGATATAACAACGCTATATTTGGAACGACCGTCAAAGAAATCTACCATACTCAAGGCATGTAGGACAAGTCTGGATTCTCTCATACGCCGTGTTTTCTTTTTTCTGTTTCAGGCGCTGTCTACAGCCGCAGCAGAACTGAAGAATCATTTCCCAAAACTGATCATTGAGTCAAGTGGTGGGGTAACTGAGGAGAATCTTACTGAATTCTGTGATAAAAACGTTGACGTGATCTCGTTGAGCAGACTTACTCAGGGTTACAGTGTAGTTGACTTTTCACTGAAAATACATAGGGAAGGAATAGATCCAGGAAACCCGACTGTGTCTTGATTGGGACTTTTATTAATTACTGAAGATATCTTTTTCAGCAATTCGCAATAATTAACTGGGATACGGCACGTAAATGGATCCAGGAAACCCTAATGTGACTAGAGTGTGTCTTTCATTAATCAGATATTTTATTCAGGGCGTCGCAATAATTAATAATTGAGATACGGCACATAAAGATGGACAGTTTCTTGCCCTTTATTGATAATTTTAATATAGATAGTTTTACACTTCACTTAACAAAAAGCATTCCTTTTGTAAGAGTAGGGTAGAGAGAGGAATTGGTGGAAGATGAAATGAAAATTAAAAAAATATAATTATTATATGTCACGTTGTTTCTTGCAATGAAATCCCACTAAAATGCTTTGGATCAAAGATCAGCTTCTGGTGGCTTTGCTTCCTTCTTGCCATTTTTTTCACATATTTTACTAAAACAATAGAACAAATCGGAAGAGAGGCACATGATAACTATTTACAAGCATCTTGGCCAGCCTGTTGGCTTCAACTAAAACAAAGATTTCGTGCATATTAAAGAACGAGACGCGCTTGAACATACAACATAACGATAAATCACAACAGAATTGCATTGGAACAGGCAGTAAAGAAATTACTGCGTGTCCTACATCGATTTTAAGGGGCCAAAGTCCTAGGTGAATCAATATCAAAAGGTACAAGTAGGCAAAGATCAGGAAAAGGCGCAATCAGAAAAAGATTCCCACTCCAAAAACCGAGGTGGGAAAAAAAACCAAACTAACAGTCAGGTACTTATACCATGAAACATATCGTAAGCCGAATGAGCAGCTATTTTCCCAATAGGTGGCCACTCAGTTACCTTAACTTAACTAAAAATATGAAAACATACATAAGGCGCCAACAGCACAAAAAATTTTCCAAACACCAAGACATAAAACAAAAAGAACCACCACAGAAGTATCGACTTGGAACGATCAGTAACACAAAGTTACTGGCGGGCTTAAACCGGTTTTACATGGCCATAACCTCACCCTCAGCTTCTGCAGTGGTTCATAACATTTAGTTAGTTATTCGGCCCTCGTGGTGAATCTCTAACTAGTCAATGAATCATCAAGAACAAACAAATAAATCATGATAAACATCCTGATGAATCAAAAACCAGGACTCACAGACTGAGTAAGCTGCCCGACGATGGAGATCCCTGGGCGCCGAACAACCTACTAACTACCAAGACTTTGTTGCGTTCTTACAGAGGCTTCCTGTGGTAATGTATGGGCTATAAAAGCAAAACAATCTAGCGTTGTACAAAGGTCTGTAGTCAATATATTGTAGGAAGAAAACAAGTAACCCATGACTGCACAAGCAGACCTAACCTCGACTTCAGCTTCTGCAGTGGTTCAGTTAAACTCAGACGTAAACAAAAAATAAGGTAAATCAACAGTGTTGAAAAAAATATTATACATATATATACTCATGGACTTTAAAAACGCAGCACTTGCATTATCGATTCTTTCTCTCAGAATACAGGATGTTTCCGAAAAATATCTGTTGAACTGAAAAGTACAATTAGTCTGCTTAACTTCAATACCAAAAACGAAATGCCAGTGTCCGTGATTAACGCCACATTGCGTGAAATCAACTGTTACCCAAAATTCAACAAAATAAATTGCATAATGAGTCAATGGGGACGAAAAAAAATCTTAATGTCCACCATGCTTTCTGGAAAGAAACATCAAAACACAAACGAATGCTGTTGGTTGGCGTTCATTCGCATGAAAAACGCGGTAATTACGTCAGTTTAACGTTTATCAAGAAAAACGTAATTTTTACGCATACGAATGGAAAAAAATTATCATTTTTCGAACACATTATATAGGCATGGGACTAACTTAAAATTACCACAACGTTTGATGCTGTAATCGAATGTCTCTGTGTTTTGAGCACTTGGCGTTGGACGTCAGCAAACAACGTTAGCGCCTCAAACGACATTGAAAGAAAACATCAATGTTAATTTTGCTTTTTCCTGTGCTTTAGGTTGCTAGCTTTTGCTTTCACAAAATCCCTTTCTTGTAGCCACTGTTAAGCTTTCTTCAGAAAAGTAACCTCTCGATGACGTTGAAGAAAGCAGCTTAAGCAAAGAATTCAGCGAACAAAATTTTATGGATAAATATTGTGTTAGGTGCGCGGATTCAGGATTCTATGTTTATTTTATGCTTCAGTTCAACTTCAAATCAGTTTTAAGCAAATGATAACCGATGTAGAGTGTTGCGTTTTTAAAGTCCGTCAGTATAGGTACCAACATGTAACATGTATAACGGAAAGCATGGTGAGCGGCTATTGAAGTGAGATGGCCAGAGTGCTAGCTGGGACAGAACAAGTAAAATGCAAAAATGCAATCGGTCGCCCGAATGATCAGCTTTTTTATTTATTAATTTTTTCATTTGTTCTTTCTTTCTTTACATATTGCCTTAAGCCCTCGCGTAACCGTTTCAACCTTAACTACAGTTGAACAAAGCCAATACCACAGATACCGAAGCCCCCTTTTCACGGGGACCCAACTGTTAATCGTGATTATTGATGCGACGTGGAATGTTAATGCATGCTATTATGAAGTTTCGTATGCGTCGGCGAGATCGTTACGAATGCGACTTTCCACATCCTCTGCCCTTGGACGGTAAGTACCACATGAAAATAAACAAAGCCGAGTTTACAAAATCGGCGTTCACTATGATCTGCAAAATTCTTCTATGTTCCCACTTGAAGTCAATTGGAATACTTAGTTACCGCACTTGTGTTTTTCAGCTAATGGTTTATAAAGTTGACCTGTAGATAGAAAGATGCCACGGAAACGCATTACATTCTTAAATTCATTTTGTTTTTCTTAGTCTTGGTCGTAAAATAAGAAGTATAAAACAGTCCTGTGGTTGTCGTTATTGAAATATGCATCCAAACGGCTTTGTAAATGCGCATTTATCTACTGAGCGTGAAAAAACAGTAAGATTTAAGCATTTTTGTATGAATCGAAGACGAAGGTACGTACGTACTACTAGAATGTGTCATGGAAGAATTAGCATTTTGTTGTGCTCTTTCAAAGGTTGTGAAGCATAACGAGTGCCTTTATCAAGCGCAATATTGCATGACGTATTTTTCCTTTGACTACATGTGCTTCGTTGAGCGATCTTCAAAGCATATGCCAGAGGTCACAGAGTGGGGATTCATCGGTCTCATTCTTCCACGATGCATTTCTGTGTCGCATATTAAATTTTAGCACCGTCTTTGATGCATACAAAAGATGCTTTGTTAAAGATGTTAAGTTAAGGTAACTGAGTGGCCACCTATTGGGAAAATAGCTGCTCATTCGGCTTACGATATGTTTCATGGTATAAGTACCTGATTGTTAGTTTGGTTTTTTCCCACCTCGGTTTTTGGAGTGGGAATCTTTTTCTGATTGCGCCTTTTCCTGATCTTTGCCTACTTGTACCTTTTTATCTCACTGTTTTTCACGCTCAGTAGATAAATGTGCATTTACAAAGCCGTTTGGATACATATTTCAATAAAAAAAGACACCCATAGGACTGTGTTGTACTTCTTAGTTTACGACCAAGACAAAGAAAACAAAAGGACTTTAAGAATGTAATGAGTTTCCGTGGCATCTTTGTATCTACAGGTCAACTCTATAAACCATTAGCTGAAAAACACAAGTGCCGTAAGTATTCCAATTGACTTCAAGTGGGAACATAGAAGAATTTTGCAGATCATAGTGGACGCCGATTTTGTATGCTCGGCTTTGTTTATTTTCACGAGAGCAAAACATGTGGTGCATACCGTCCAAGGGCAGAGGATGTGGGACGTCGCATTCGTAACGATCATTAAAACTTTATAGTAGCATGCAATACCATTCCAGGTCGCATCAATAATCACGATTAACAGTTGGGTCCCCGTGCTTTTTTTAGATTTACATCTTTCTATTGCAAATGGGTTTGCCTCATCTAAAATTTATTATTTATAAGCGCGATGACTGATTTTGATAAAGTGAAATTACCGTTTTTAGATGATGACGTTCCTCGCCGTGCTTCTTGTGTATACATTTCGCAACTTATTGGGTTTGCTGTTACGGGCTTCACTTCCTCTGACCAAAGTCGGTATACACTTTGGTCATGTCAGAATGTATGCGACGCCTTATCCTATCTCCATGATAATATTTATATTAGATTTGGGACCAAGTTATACAGACAAATTGTTGGAATTCCGATGGGTACAAATTGCGCACCTCTCGTAGCTGATTTATTTTTATACTGCTACGAAAGAGATTTCATGGATTCTCTTAACCATGATAATCAAGCTGATGTTATCGAGGCTTTTAATTCCACATCTAGGTACCTCGATGACCTTTTGAACATTGACAACCCTTATTTTGAAGGTATGGTCAATCAAATTTATCCACCTGAACTTCAGTTGAACAAAGCCAATATCTCAGATACTGAAGCCCCCTTTTTAGATCTACACCTTTCTGTTGCAAATGGATTTGTTTCTTCTAAAATTTATGACAAGCGCGATGACTTTGATTTTGATATAGTAAATTTTCCTTTTTTGGATGGTGACGTTCCTCGTCGTGCTTCTTATGGTGTATACATTTCGCAACTTATTAGGTTTGCTAGAGTCTGCAATCATGTTACAGACTTCAACGCTCGAAATAAATGTTTAACGGCAAAACTTCTCCAACAGGGCTATCGGTATCATAAACTTCGAAAAACATTTTCTAAATTTTATCGTAGACACTATGAATTGATTTCCAAATATAATGTTGGGTTAAAGACGCTTTTAAGTGAGGGCCTTTCGGAACCTGAATTTTATGGTGACTTGGTTTACAAATTTAAGAAACTTAAAGGAATTAATGATTTTTCTTTTCAGTTCAGAAAAATCATAACACGTTACAAACGTATAGGTTATAACTTGAATGTTATGCGACAGTCTGCATGCTTAGTTTTTAACCCAATCATGGTTGATAACTATGCCGCCTTCTTTAATTGCACGCCGGTGGGTCGGGCGTCAGACTCTATGATGGCCCCGACATAAAGCTATTCATTTTAGTTGGTTGGGGCCGGAGCTTCTTGTCTGCTGCTTGGCCCACCGGGGTCCAACTGGTGTTTTTCTTTTGCTCCAGAGTTAGTAGGTTATTCGGCGCCCAGGGATCTCCATCGTCGGGCAGCTTACTCAGTCTGTGAGTCCTGGTTTTTGATTCATCAGGATGTTTATCATGATTTATTTGTTTGTTCTTGATGATTCATTGACTAGTTAGAGATTCACCACGAGGACCGAATAACTAACTAAATGTTATGAACCACTGCAGAAGCTGAGGGTGAGGTTATGGCCATGTAAAACCGGTTTAAGCCCGCCAGTAACTTTGTGTTACTGATCGTTCCAAGTCGATACTTCTGTGGTGGTTCTTTTCGTTTTATGTCTTGGTGTTTGAAATTTTTTTTTGTGCCGTTGGCGCCTTATGTATGTTTTCATATTTTTAGTTAAGTTAAGGTAACTGAGTGGCCACCTATTGGGAAAATAGCTGCTCATTCGGCTTACGATATGTTTCATGGTATAAGTACCTGATTGTTGGTTTGGTTTTTTCCCACCTCGGTTTTTGGAGTGGGAATCTTTTTCTGATTGCGCCTTTTCCTGATCTTTGCCTACTTGTACCTTTTCAACGCTCGAAATAAATGTTTAAAGACCAAACTTCTCCAACAGGGCTATCGGTATCATAAACTTCGAAAAACATGTTCTAAATTTTATCTTAGACACTATGAATTGATTTTCAAATTTAATGTTGGGTGAAAGGCGCTTTTACGTGATGGCCTTTCGGAACCAGAATTTTATGGTGACTTGGTTTACAAATTTGAGAAACTTATAGGAATTAATGATTTTTCTTTTCAGTTTAGAAAGAAAATATTATACGTGACAAACACGTGTATAGGATATAACTTATATGTTATGCGACAGACTGCATGCTTAGTTTTTTTTTTTTTTTTACTCAATCCTGGTTGATAACTATGCTGCCTTCTTTAATTGCATGTCGGTGGGTCGGGCGTCAGACTCTATGATGACCCCGACTTAAAACTATTCATTTTAGTTGGTTGGGGCAAGAGCTTCTTGTCTGTTGCTTGGTCCACCGGGGTTCAACTGGTGTTTTCTTTTGCTGCAGATTATCAGTGATGTAGTTAGGCGTCCAGGGCTCTACATCGCCTGGCATCTTATTGTATGTGTGAGTACTCGTTTTTATTCATCTTGGACGTTATCATGATTAATTTGTTTGTCCTTGGTTATTCATTGACGAGTTAGATTCACCACGAGGACCGAACAACTAACTAAATGTTGTGAACTGCTGAGGGTGAGGTTAGGTACCTGTAAATTAAACTAGTTTAAGCCTGCCAGTAATTTCATTACTGATCGTTCTAAGGCGATACTTCTGTGGTGCTTCTTATTGTTTTATGTCATGAAAGTTGAATTTGAATTTATATTTGTCCTGTTTGCACCAAATGTAAGTTTTCATATTTTTAGTTTAGTTAGGGTAACTGAGTGGCCACTTGCTGGGAAAACAGCTGCTCACTCCGCTTATGATCTATGTTTTTAGTATAAGTACCTAATTGTTAATTATTTTTCCCACCTCGTTTTTGGAGTGGGAATTTCTTTCTGACTGCGCCATTTCCTGATCATTGCCTACTTTTACCTCCAAACTTAACACAAGGGTTTTATACCGATTAACTCCTTTAAAATGTCATAAATATTAAAAAACAAAACACAAATAAATCGTCTATAAGTTGCAGTAGACACTAGAATGGTATAATTGCTGAGTAGTTAACTCCTATACGGTACAGACAGCGTGTACCGGCAAATAGTTACTTAGTTTCGCACTCTAGTGCTACTCGATATTGGTTTCGTTGAAAATAATTTTCACAATTTGCATGTAACCGTGAAAAAGAAAGTGGAGAAAAAGAAAACGCAAATGACAAATTTAGTTGAAGAAAAAATAAACCCATGTCTATCGCATTTCTAAACCTCCGATTTGAGGTTTCAGATACTACTGACATACGTACATCTCTTAACTACACGGGTAAGTTTTGTACGAGTCAAAAATAAGGAGTGTACACACAGTCAGGTATTCACCGTATTGTTCTTCTTCTTCCAATAAGTCTAAGAATGAGTATTTTTTTTTTGTTTGTGTGTGTTTTAATTTCCTTTTATGATTATTTCCGTCATGATATGCCAGTCAGTAATGCAATAGTCATTTGTAACAATGGCTTCACACCTGCGGGGGAGGGCAGTGGATATCTATCTGCCAATCTTTATCCAGGAATCAGTGGATAAACATATCCCATCAAAGACTAGTCCCTCAGTTTCCTCAGTCCCACGGTTAACTCCTGAAATAAGAAGAAAGATTCGTAGAAAAAATGCTACTCACGCTAAAGCGAAGAAAACTGGGAGTGCAAAATTTAGAACAAAATTTGAAACTTTGAGAAGAGAAATCAAAGCAGATATCAGAAAACAGCATGAGTTGTATGTAAATAACTTGGTTGGTGATGTTAAGACTAATCCAAGAGATTTTTATCGGTACATAAATAGTCAGAAAAAAGATGTTCAAGGTAAAAAAGCGAAATGGACGTGGTCTTGCTGAATCAGATTTTGAAAAGGCTGGTGAATTCAATGGTCAGTTTACGGATGTGTTCACCAAAACTGAACATAGCCAGGTCCCTCTTTTGAATAGAAAAGCCCCGTTTATGGAAGACATAGTGGTATCCAAAGAAGGTGTCACAAAACTTCTGAAAGGTTTGAACCCGTCGAAAGCTTTAGGTCCTGATGAGCTTCATCCTAGAGTCCTTAAGGAATTGGCGTCTGAGCTAGGTCCTGTTTTTGCACATCTTTTTCAACAGTCAATAGACTCGGGTGAAATCCCCAAGGAATGGTCTTTAGCAAACATTTGTCCCCTGTTCAAAAAGGCTGACAGGTCTCTTGCTTGCAACTATCGTCCAGTTTCCTTGACCTGCGTACCCTGCAAACTTCTGGAACATATAGTGTGTAGGAATCAACACTCCGAGCATTACCTGACTCACTCTGGCACAGCAACTAGAGGACATGGGATCCGATTCCTGGTACCATACTGCTCCGTGAACGCCTACAAGAACTCGTTCTTCCCCTCCACAGTGCGCCTCTGGAACTCCCTGCCGGTCTCTGCAGTAACAGCACCAACGCTTGATGCCTTCAAGAGCTGCGTCGGCGCTGGACCAGTCCTCTACTAAAGCCCAGAGAGATGTTTTTATCCTGTTTTTAACCTGTACATAGAGCCTTCCTTCACACATGTGTACATAGTTTTCACAGTGCGACTATGCTCATTGTGGGCCCAGCACTTTTTTGGAAGATGAGAAGAAGATGTTCTAATATCATGTCCCATTTGGATCATCATAAACTTTTGTCAGACAGGCAACATGCATTCAGGAAATCCCATAGTTGTGAAACCCAGTTAGCTACAGTGATTGATGACTGGGCAAAAATCTTAGACAATCAAGGTCAGGTTGATACATTTATCTTGGATTTTGAAAAAGCTTTTGACACTCCTCCACATGAGCTCCTTAAAAGCAAATTGTTCAGTTATGGAATTGATGGGAAGACAATTAAATGGATTGATGCCTTCCTTTGCTATAGACAACAAAGAGTTGTGGTTAATGGCGTTAAATCAGACTGGGCTCCTGTTGTATCTGGTGTCCCACAGGGCACCGTTCTTGGCCCCTTGTTGTTTTCGTTGCATATAAATGATATCACCTCAGATATTGAATCGGAAATCAGACTCTTTGCTGATGATTGTGTTTGTTATCGTGAAATTAAGAATGTGGAGGATACAGTGAAACTTCAGAAGGATATTGATCGATTAGGTAGTTGGGTCAGAAAATGGGGTATGAGATTTCAACCTGTCAAGTGCAACATGATGCAGCTGACAAATAAACGTACTAGTAAAATTCAGGCTTCTTACAAGCTTTAGGGTACTGTGTTGGAAAATGTTGAGAGTATCAAATATCTTGGTGTAACAATAACTAAGGATTTAAAATGGAATACTCACATCATCAGCAATGTGTATACCAAAGCCAATAGGACCCTTGGTTTTTTGAGACGAGATCTGTTTTCTTGCCCCAAAGATGTGAGAGAAGCTGCCTATAAAGGTCTGGTGAGACCTATTCTTGAATATGGTAGCTCAGTTTGCAGGTTTGGGACCCTCATTATGAAGGTCTGATAGATGATTTGGAGAAGGTGCAACAGTGTGCGGCTAGGTTTGTAACTAGGAACTATACATATGAAAAAGGTAGTATGACTGGCATCCTTAAAAAACTAAAATGGGAATCCCTGCAGAAAAGAAGGAAGGACAATAGAATTATATTACTTTACAAAGGTCTAAAAGGGAGAGCAAAAATACCCACGGATGACCTTATCCCCAAAAATAGGCATTGTAGGAATCAACACTCCTTGGCATTTCAGATACCTTCAGCAAGTACAAATGCCTATTTACACAGTTTCTTCCCCCAGACCATTAGAGATTGAAATGAACTCGCTGATTCTCTGATCTCCTCTGCTGAATTGTCAGATGATTGTGTGTCTAAATTTACTTCTCTTGTGAGAGCTCGGGACTAATCCCCTCCGGTCAAGCCCCATCCCCCTGGTGTGGTATTGTCAGTTTGACGTTTCACCAGTAAACTATTCTGATTCTGATTCAATACTTCTTAACCTCCTTAGAGGACTTCAGAAGGAATAGCTGTGGAAATGAGCGGGGCTTTGACCAAAGTTTTGCCACGGCAGTGGAAATAGTCCGAAATACCCGGGGTGAAATGACAAGGCAGCAGGCTGCAGGGGGAAAAACAGCAGTGTTTTTACCAACGAGCAGTCCCCGCAGGGTGGGGCTTTTAGCGGGGATTTACTGGACCAAAAGTCAAAGTCCCCACTACTGCAAGAAGTTGTGGGAGAAGAGCAGTGCAGTCCTCGCCTTAAAATGTTGAGCACCTAACAAGGTGGCCAGTGACATAATTTTAACACCTTTGATATGGTGCACTGCACACCCAGTATTGACCCGGTCGGCAATCTACTCTTTCGTGAGAAAAATTCAAGATTGGTCACGGGAACTGCACCTTTCCCGCCTCTGCGCTCATTCGGTCGAGGGTACAACTCGGTCAATATCGTTGTGATTTAATCATTTTTAGACGCTAATAAAATCATAATTTGTTTGAAATATAACGGGGTTCATACCTTGAGTTAAAGAAATAATAAATATCTAAAAATTCATGCAAAGCTTTTATCAATATTTTTTTATTTTGTTTTCATATTTTCTGCTTTTAATTCAGTATGGTTACAGCGATAAACACCGAGTAATTCACCTCGTACGACGAATGACCTATGACGTCACACCGACCGAATGAATCTACCACTCATTGAAGCAGTATGGCCTCTTCATTACAGAATACAGAATACAAATTTTATTGTCAGACATTTAACATGTTTTAAACAAATAAACATTAGCTATGCATAGCTATTAGCCGACTTAGCAAATATATCAATACATACAATACATGTAATGAAGTCAATACATACAATACATGTAATAAAGTATAAATAGAAAGCACATTTGAATCATAAGAAAAAGGCACATCAAAATACACACCTTAAAAATTTGTGATCGTTGCAAGCAACATAGTAAATAGATATATTAAAATGACTTATCTATATATTATTGCATCAATTGCATTTCTTTAATATCTTTAAATAAATAAATAGATAGATAAATACACCTATATAGTAGTTAAAGTTTCAGTTAACTACTAGTTTTGATTTTTACTTGGTATGTGTTTTTCACTTAGTTTTGATTTTTACTTGGTATGTGTTTTTCAGCGAAGGGATTTCAGCCATCACAAGAAAAGCCAAGTAAGAGTTTTGCCTCAGTGGTCAGTGACTCAATACCACCAACACCAGAGGAGACAAGAGAAGTAACTATAGCAGACTACAGAGGGAGGAGAAAACTTCGAGATATAGTCATAGAGACTTGTGATTCTGAACGTGAGTAGCAGGTGCAAATAGAAAGGAACAGAGTTTCATAATTTATTTTTAATTCACAGTTGTTGTTTTTTTTCTATCTTCTCTTTTTTAGCACATGAAGTGCACAACACAGGTGAAGAAATATAGGGAGTTGTGCACTTGGGTTACACATCAAGTGCACGAAGGGTTTCAAGTTTAGTTCAGACCTTACTTAAGTTACTGTTTTCTAGTAATTGACTAATTAATAATTATTGTCATGTTCTTTGTGAAACATTTTTAAAAAATTCAGATCTGAATGGTTTACAGGAGTGGTGATATGCCAAATTGACAGTACTTCACCAGATAATGTTGAGGCCAAGATTTAAAGATTCTATGGTGTTGATACCTAAATACCGGTAGTCGTATTTGGTAGAGATAGCATTAAGTAATAATGTTGTTTTTTTTTTTTCTACCAGATTATACTGTTAAAATTCAGTAAGCTTACTCTATGCAATTGACTTGATTATTTATTGCAGATTTCAAATTTGAAGAAATTAATTCCCACAATACATCAGTGCTTGGCTCCATGTCAACAGACTCGCACACTGCCACAGAGCCAAGGCTAGAGACTGGTACCAGTAAGGAAGTTACTGACCAATCATGTACTAGGAAGGAAGTCACTGACCAATCAACAGCCAGTTATAAACATGTGACTAAAGAAGTCAAATTTCAGCCAATTAGAGAAGGCGAAAATATACCAGCTGACCCAGTTGCCTGGCAACAAAGTGCCAGACCCAAAAGCCAGAGTCCAACCCCAAAATCTGCACCTGGTTTACATTTTTACTCTGGGAACCCAAGTGTGGAAAAGGTGAAAGGAATCCTCCATATCTACAAGGATAAGTAAGTTCAATCTTTTTCATCCCAAGGACTTTTCATAAGAATAAAAACATGATACAGTACAGAGAATGCTGCAAAAATGTCCATATCCTAAACAAACTGTTTAATGAATACCGGTACTAAAAGGAGACACCACAAAATTATATTAAGTAAAGAAACAAAAAAGAGAATGCAATAATCAGAATCAGAATAGTTTACTGGTGAAACGTCAAACTGACAATACCACACCAGGGGGATGGGGCTTGACCGGAGGGGATTAGTCCCGAGTATAAAATAATGTGTTGGTTAAACCGTTTAAGGTATCAATTTTTCTGGATTGATAACCAAAGATGTTTTTATGTAGACATCACATTGTATTTATCACAGATGAAACTAATAATGTCATTATGATTAAGGCATTTTTGAGTCCAGACCCAGACTGCTATACTTAAATACAAGTATTTCAATATGTATGATGTTCTGTTGCAGCCACCTAACCAGCACCAGCGATGGTATAGACAGGAGCGAGCTGATCTGTATGTTAGCTGTTCCTGCAAGATTCACTATTCATGATCTGCTCATGTTTAATGGGCCATGCTTGTAAGTTGGCACTTTTTACATTATTAAAATGTGAATGTATATTTCAAATCATTCCAATGGGTCTTATTTTTGCATCACTAAGCAGTGTCTCATAATGTCTAATTGTCCTCTTGGTACAGATTTGTCTATCTGTACTTGACACTCATTTATGAGTCTGCAGTGATTTTTTTTCGCTATAAAACGGACTCCGGTTTTAGGAGTCTTTCCCAATGGCAAAAAGTATCTTTTTTTTTTTCAAATTTATGCATGATTCAAAATTCCCAATCTGAGAGTTTCCCAATATTAAGGCTCTTAACTGCAACCATAATTTATAACATGTACTGTTAGTGTTAAAAGCACTAATTAGCTAATTAATGATATTTTTGATAAGGAATGCTAATTTTCATGCTTCCCAGCCATATATTGTTTACTTTTAGAAAACAAATCACTGTAACACTAATCATGATATTTTTACCATTTTTACTGGTCTTCAGATAAATGTTGCTGATTTTCCCAGTTGATGGTAAAATTAAGCTTTTTTTCCCCATTGAACTGGTACTGGTACTGTTCCCAAAATGCCGAAAAAAATCACTGTGTCTTTAACATGCACAATTTTTTCATCAATTTAGCAAAGTTAAATGACCCCTTGTCACCTTTCATTTCTTCCAGCATGTATTGTAACACTTTCCTTATTATTGACAATACTATGATGGCCCAATGTTGCTGCTTAACTGTTTATTTCTTTTAGTCTAATCTTTTGTTGACAAACTCTTTTCCCTTTACAGAGCAGGGATAGAGTATATGAAGATAATTCGAGATGGATCACCTAACCAGTATATGGTGTTAGTCAAGTTTAGAAGCCAGGTAATACATGATGCTGTACCTTAAACTATAAGCTTTAATAGGAAATTTTGCGATATAGTAAATAACTATCCGGTGACCAAAAATAAACCGATTTATCTCATGAGGATTAGAAAGCAGATGAAAGGGCAAGCTTTCAGGGAGTCCTTTCGTCTGCTTACGGTCCGAGCGTGATAAACCGGTGTATTTTTGGTCACGGGGTAGTTGTCCACTTTATAATGCAACGAAAGCCGACAAATTTCACGAAAAAAACTCACCCGATGAGAGGAGATTTGCCTCTCGCCATTTTCTTTATTTAGTCAACAGCTCAGCAATCACTCCACAGTATGACCTCAAAATTCACCACCATAGCAGTAGATTTTGATGATAATTTAATTTTTCCTTGTCCATTGTTTCATCTATGTAACGTTGTATAACAATGGCGGAGATTGACGTCACAAAACATGACTAAATTTGACGTTGCTGGCACGTTTCTTTTTGTTGCTGCATTAAACAAAATTGCAGCACTGTCTTTATTTAGTCAGTAGAAATGGCCTTTATTCGGTCAGTAGCTAAATAAAGCGTCTTTATGAACGCCACTTTATAGGGCCGATTATGTAGGGTTGTTGCATTATAAATCAGGAATAACCTGTCAAACTCTGAACTGATGTAATACATTTTGTTTATTGTCAACATTGCAATACTCAAATAATTTGAGCCACCTCGTGGGAAAACCAACAATGTGGTTTCCGAACAGGTCCGACACAAACCGGTCTGTACAAGCACAGAAAAGAGCTAGAAGCTTGAAATTTCGGATTTAAGAAGAAGAGGAATTGTACTATCCAAGTAGTGAAAACAAAGGCGCTGATCAGCTTCGCGGTTACCGCGAAGCTGATCTGCGTCTTTGTTTTCGCCTATGCAGATTGTTGGTTTTTCCATGAGGCGGCTCATTTCATCAGTTTGTAGTTTTATGTTTGTATGAAAGGCTCATATTTCAGTAACTAGCCGATAACTGTTATCATACAACACCACCACATAATATAATTCTATAGAGTCTGATGTCTGTTATCTTGTTTATGTGGGGGAAATTTAGATCTTTTATGAGCCACTGCATGGGAAAACCACCATTATGCATAAGCGAAAACAAAGACGCAGATCAGCTTCGCAGTAACTGCGAAGCTGATCAGCGCCTTTGTTTTCGCAACATGGATAGTGCAATTCCTCTTCTACTTATATCCAAAATTTCAAGCTTCTAGCCTGGTCCTGTGACTCTACAGGCTGGTTTATATTAGACTTGGTCGGAAACCAAAATTGTTGGTTTTCTCATGCACAGGCTCAATTATCATATTGCTTTGATTTTTTAGAAACTGGCCGATGACTACTATTCATCCTACAACAACACAGCCTATAATTCTATAGAGTCTGATGTATGTCATCTTGTGTATGTGGGCAAAGTTGAGATAATAAGGGAGTCAGAGGTAATTTAAGTTTCATTTTTGAAAAGTATTTTTTCCATGAGGGTACTCAATTTCCAAGTGATAGAGTGTCAGATTCAGAATCAAATAGAGAGATCAAGGGCTTAAAACACGCTGTAGTACCATGTTATGTCATCGAGCAAGACACATGTACTCCTAAAAGTATTGGTTATTACCCAGCAATTTTTCAATGTTGGTGTTTTTGTGCTTTAGGTCTAGTTGAAATACCAAAAATGTGGCATACAAACAATCGTGTTTTAAAGAATAGAACTTAGTCTTACTATTTCTCACCTCGAAGCACTTTTTGGATGTGGATTTTACAAGGATTCCGATAGGATTCATTGTGATTAGCAGTATGTTATGAGATATGGCAAATCCTGCACAAGTTTTGTACTGCCACAAAGTGAAGTTGAAAAAGAAGTACATGTATTTTGATCTTAAAGCCTGAATACATATAATATTAAATTGAGCTTAAAACTTAATGAGCCTTAGTATGTGAAAATGAACAATCTCAGTTTCCGACCAGGTCTGATGCAATCTAGGCTGTGGAGCTACAAAAAATAGGAGTTAAAAATTTCGGATTTATTAAGAAGAGGCATCATACTATCTATGGAGTAAAAACAAAGGTGCTTATCAGCTGTGCTTTTATTTTGCTTATAAAGATTGTTAGGGTTTTCTGCTGCAGCGGCTCATATTTGAGCGGCTGCATGGGAAAAGCAACAATCTGCATAGGCGAAAACAAAGGTGCAGATCAGCTTCACAGTAACTGCCAAGCTGATCAGTGCCTTTTTTTCGCTGCACGGATAGTACAATTTCTCTACTTTATAAATCCAAAATTTCCTGCCTCTGTCTTCTGTGACTGTACAGCCTGGTTTGTGTCGGACCTGGTCGGAACCCACATTGTTGGTTTTCTCATTCACAGGCTCATTTTTTTTTTTTCAGAATGCGTGTTTCCCTGTACCAGGAATGACAGAGTTACCTAACTGTCCTGTGTGCTTAGAGAGAATGGTAAGGAACTCAAAAAGTTCATATTAATGTGATGTTTGTAGCTATAGAAAAGGGAGGTTATTAGATGAAATTTTCATGGTCTATGTTAAAACATGGAGGATGTAACAAATACCATACCCACAATCTGTTGTGGAGCAGAAATATATGAGCCGCCTCGTGGGAAAACCAACAATGTGGTTTCCGAACAGGTCTGACACAAACCGGTCTGTACAGCTACAGAAGCAGGCTAGAAGCTTGAAATTTTGGAGTTAAGTAGTGGAGGAATTGTACTATCCCAGTAGCGAAAACAAAGGCGCTGATCAGCTTCGCGATCATCGCGAAGCTGATCTGCGTCTTTGTTTTCGCCTATGCAGATTGTTAGTTTTCCCACGAGGTGGCTCATTTATCAGAGAAAACAAGATTGATTTACTAGTTGAAAGTTCACATCAGTTTTATAGTATAGTTTTGAACTGTCTTAATTACAAGAAGCCTCAGTGGAGCAGTTGTTAAGCCTCTCACCTCTAAACCAAGGGTCTTGGTTTTTGATCCTCGACTTTTCAATATTTTTTATTGACCATAGCTGTTGTAGGGATATCGAACCCTGAATTAACAACAATTACAAGATCTAATTGTTAGGGTTGTCTTGTGTCATAAAACCATTGTTGTTGCAGGATGAATCTGTAGATGGGATATTGACAATACTCTGTAACCATGCTTTCCACATGGAATGTCTGGACCAATGGGGAGATACTAGGTAGGTCACTTGATTAGTACAGGGTAACCTCATTACAATGCTATCTTTGGGGTCCATAGAAACAGACCTTGTTATAGGTGAACCATTTTATGATGAGGTTACTTACAATAGACATATAGCAAAATAATCTGTTTGGGAGCCATGTCATGACTATGTTATATGGAAAATTGCATCATAAAGAGGCCGGGTATAATGAGCTTGAAGTGGAAACCTCCATCTGGCCCTGTAAAAATACATTGGAATTGATACAATTAAACCCCTACCTTTGCCGGGTTCTGTTATTGATAAGACAGATTTAATCCCCATTATACAGATTGTACATGGAAAGGCTGTGTCCTTAAATGACTGCAAAAATCATTACGAACACTTGCCCAAGCAATAAACAGATAGTTTTGAGCTTTAAAAATTGAAAAGATTTAGCTGAAAAAAATATATTTTTCTTATTTTTGCTCGAAACATAGATTGTGGGTACATGTTAGAACCGCCTCGCCGGCGTTCTAACGAGTACCAACAATCTATGTTTTGGAGCAAAAATAAGAAAAATAGGTATACCCCTGCATACCCCAGTTTTGCTATATAAAAGTGGGGTTCATGGGGGTAAACATGTCACGGAGATGTTTTCCTGATGTGTTTTAAAACCTGTATGTAAGGCTCAAAGTATGTTCTTCTTCTTGTAGTTGTCCGGTGTGTCGGTACTGCCAGACCCCAGAAGAGGTAGCTGATAATAGATGCATGAAATGTGGATCACAGGAGGTATTGGTCTTGAGATCATAAGGGCCGCGACACGAGAAAATCCGTTAAGAGAAATTGTTCTATCTGTGTAGCGAAAACAAAGGCGCTGATCAGCTTCGCAGTTACTGCAAAGCTGATCTGCGCCTTTGCGAATCTGCGCCTTTGTTTTCGCAAAGGCGAATATCCAGTTTTCTCACGATGCGGCTCATAAATAAAGTCTTTACATTCTTTTCAACTGAGCTGAGCATGACATTTATCCTACTCCTATTACCTAGTTCATAACTTTTAAAATTCAAAAAGTTGTTTGTTGGATTTAACAATTATTAGCAGATAGAAATTCTAACAGCTTAGCTCAATGAGCAGAGTGATCATCAATTCATGAATAATTGAGCAGGAAATGACTTCTAAAAGTGGAATTGTATCAGAATTTCACATTTTGTTCCTATAATATTTTACTTCACAGACTGCTCTTTAAATTGGTATTTACATTGTTCCCATAAATTATATTTCAGAGTCTGTGGATCTGTCTGATCTGTGGAAACATTGGATGTGGAAGATATGTTGGACTGCATGCCTTCAAGTAAGTAACTGAGCCAGTGCACAAGATAACCTAATTCACCAATCAATCTTTTCTCCCAGTAGTGGGAGAGTGGGTGGGTGAAGGGTTGGGTGGGGTGGGGGTCATTCTGTGGATCTGTCTGATCTGTAGAACATTGGCTGTGGGAGATATGTCGGACTGCATGCCTTCAATTATGTATTTGAAGCTTTGAGCTAGAGCACAAAAGGTGCTTTCAGCTTGCTGACGAGATCTGACATAAACCAGACACTGGAAATGGCTAGACACTTGACACTTTGGATATAGGAATCAGAATCAGAATAGTTTACTGGTGAAACGTCAAACAGACAATACCACACCATACGAAGTTGACATTATACTCTCTTCATAGCAAAAACAATCAGCGGCTGTGTTCCAGTATCTCTGTTTTGGCATATAAAATTTTATTGCAAAAAGCATGTGTTCTCGTGGCACTTTTCTTTATCTTTTCAAGTTCTTCGTACTGTATATCTTGATTGTAGAGGAGCACGGTGGCCTGTGGGTAGAGCATTGGATTCAGAATTGTGAGGTCCTGGGTTTGATCCCCACACAGGGCGTTGTGTTTTGTCTCCCCAGTCTGGTTAAACCCAGGAAGTGGTAGCTCCTCCCTGACATGACTGTAAGACTGATGACTGGGATGTTAAACCACAGTGCAAAAGTTAAATGAAGTCTTTGCTTGTTGTTTCAGACATTTCCAAGAAACCCAGCACACCTATGCTATGGAGCTAGGTAACAATAAAGTGTGGGACTATGTGGGTGATAATTATGTACATAGACTGATCCAGAATAAATCTGATGGAAAACTAGTTCAAGTTGATGAAAGTGGTAATCCAGTCCACGATGAGAAACTGGACAGTCTAAATTTAGAGGTGAGTACCAGTCTAATAGTTCAGACTGATCCAGAATAAATCTGATGGAAAACTAGTTCAAGTTGATGAAAGTGGTAACCCAGTCCATGACGAGAAATTGGACAGTCTAAATTTAGAGGTGAGTACCAGTCTAATAGTTCAGACTGATCCAGAATAAATCTGATGGAAAACTAGTTCAAGTTGATGAAAGTGGAAACCCAGTCCATGACGAAAAGTTAGACAGTCTAAATTTAGAGGTGAGTACCAGTCTAATAGTTCAGACTGATCCAGAATAAATCTGATGGAAAACTTGTTCAAGTTGATGAAAGTGGAAACCCAGTCCACGAAGAGAAATTGGACAGTCTAAATTTAGAGGTGTGTGGGTTTTATTGTGTGAAATGTGTAGTGTATTATGAAAGCGATTTATGATTAGCATGTGTCAGTAGAATTGTTCGTGGTGAGTGACATGTGCGCTTAGTACTACTAACCTGCCTGTAGGAGACTTGTGCAGAAACAGAGTGGCTAGGACATGACCTTAGCTGTTGACTGTGGATGTAAAGCACTTAATCAACCAGGAAAGCAGGCACAAAACCTTTGGACAAAAAAAATGAAACAACTATCTGTCAGTTTACATCTGCCCAATCAGCTAATGACTTTTATTTCCAGTACACCTATTCTTGACCAATCAGCTAATGACATTTATTTCCAGTACACATATTCTTGACCAATCAGCTAATGACATTTAATTCCAGTAAATTTATTTATTGACCAACCAGCTAATGACATTTATTTATTGACAAGTCAGCTTATGACATTTAATTCCAGTGCCTCTATTATACTGACCAACTACCAGTAGCTAATGACATTTATTTATTAACCAATCAGCTTATGACATTTATTTCCAGTGCGTCTATTATATTGACCAACTACCAGTAGCTAATGACATTTACAGTTGAACCTGCGTTAAGAGACCACGCAGGGGAAGCAGTAAAAGTGGTCTCCCATGACAGGTGGTCTCTAAAGCCAGGCTTCCAAAATTTGCGGAAAATTTGAAAGATCGTCTCAGGTCGCGAAAATACATTACAATTCCAATTTGTCTCTTAATAACTCATAGCAAATCAATTACCTCTATGTATCGTCTTTTTTTTTTAGTATAACTCACCCCTAGTGAGATATTATTATCCAAACTAAATTATTTCGATGTATTTTAAAGTAGATTCAGTCCTCATTGTGTTTGTTTACATGAACCAAGGCAAGTCGCTTATTGTATTGAAAATTTTTATTGCTTATTGTATTGAAAAAATTGTAAGGTATGAATTACCAAAATACCGGCAAACAGTGAAATCCCACCTTTCGTTGACATCAGCATACTAACAAGCGTTTGGAACAGGTAAAGTGTCTATAGATGTGATGCGGATGAAGTGTATTGGGTAAAACTCACAGGTACATATGGAATATGTGAAGCGAGTGTGTTACACACGCTTAGCTTCTTTCACAGTTTGCATTCCCACTCACGGTCTGCTGATCAGCTAGTGATAAAAATCATTTACCCTTATTGTGGAGTTGAAATCGTTGAATAGTGATATTAATTAAGTGTTGATTGGGTGTCAGATAGATAATTGGTCAACGTTTCAATTGATGTTTTGATTGGAATACAAATGTGACACTGAGACGATCTCAGTTAGTTACACAACAAAATATAGGAGATATAGGAAATAAGTGAGTGATTCACAGTAGCAGACTAAGATTAAAGGAATGCGACACAAATATTTTTAGATAAAATATGTTGATGTTGTTGTTTATTTTGTTAATGAATGTGTTATATATAATTGATTCAATAATATTGATTCTTTTAAAAGCTATTACTTATAATTTATATATATATAATCAAAGGGGAGTAACCCAATTAATTAATATATATTTCTTTTTATGTTTCTACAATTTATTATCTAGAACTTTGTAGAAGAATATCATTGATTATTTTTATCACTGTTATATAATTTAGAAGTATAGAAAATTCTATGAGCACTTTGTGGATAATTCCAGTTGAAAATGGAGTTAGTGTTTTTTTTACCATAAGTTAAAACTATATTTAGACTATGTATACTGAGATCTCGAAGGGTCTAGTGGACTCTCGTTTAGTCTTGATGGTCGTTGCGGCCTTGAATTCTCTCTGGAGAATTCTAAATTCTCTTTGGAGAATTTAAAAGAACTTTCGTTTAGTTCGTTTCTTTTCTAGAGAAAAGTTTATTATATCATTCTCTAGAAACCTGGAGAATTTCCTTAGATGTATAAATATAGGTCCCAATTCAGTCGTAGGTATTCAGAAATTTGAAGTGATTTAAAGTATATAATTTTGGTTGTTTCACTAGTGTTTTGGATTAGAATAAAAGTGTGGATTAAAATATACATGTGCTCATATTCTGGTTACTGGATTGTGGACTTACATTTGAGGGACAAGGACTTATTTGACATTAACTTTGTAAGTTATTTATTTATTTATTTACTTATCTGTTTGTTTGTTTGTATGTATTTGCAGCATTTATTTGTTTGATTAAATATTGTTAAGTTTAAATTACTTGGTTGTTTTTCGCTGTACCTGTCTAGTTACGCTAGGTCGTAACAAATGAAACGAAGAATGGCTGCCTTATAACACCTCCCTGGCGGAAACCACAATAATTAAGAAAGTGACACAAACATTTTTTTCTCTTTAATTCTATTGTTTACAATATCATTTCAATGTAAGCATGGTTGCTTACTGCAATTAATCTGTCAGCTGTCAGAGTGGAAACATACCGCAAGTCATTGTTGCAATTTTGCGTAATCCGCCATTATCGCCGCTAATATCGGTCGTTTATTGCGACGAAAATGACCGTTTTTCTTGTTATTTTAGCAGTCGTTGGTCACGTAAGACAGGGAATCGCTTAAGAGAGGTCAATTAACATAGAAAAACGCTCCGGAGGATCATATTGTGGTCGCTTACAACAGGAAAACGCTAAAGACAGGTGGTCGCTAGGCCAGTCTAGACTGTATTTATTAACCAATCAGGTTATGACATTTATTTCCAGTACACCTACATGTTGACCAATCAGCTATCAACATCTATTTCCAGTACACCTTTTTGTTGACCAGTCATCAATTGACAAACTATGTATTGACCAATCATTGAATGACATTTATTTCCAGTACACCTATTTATTGACCAATCAGCTAGAATCTCAGAGGCTATACTTTGAAGAGAAGATAGATGTCATTGAGAAAGTGGCATTTGAAAAAGTGAGTAAAAAAGTGAATTCTTTCAGAAAAATATTGTTAGAAAGCAAACCTAAATAATGAAATAAAACAACATCAAAAAAAAAAAAAAAAAAAAAAAAAAAAAAAAAAAAAAAAATAAAAAAAAAAATAAATAAATAAATAAATAAATAAGATAAATAATAAAACAAAGAATGTCATTATAAATGCTAATATCACATCATTACATGTAAAATTGATGTGATATGAAGCGACTTTAAATAAAGATTATCATTATATTATTATTATTTTAAACTGTCCTATACCTGTATGACTGAAGTAATTGAGATTCATTAAACAGTATACATGTATATGCCTTATTGGCTTAGTTGGGTGGTTATATTTATGAAGCACATTTTTAGTGGGTAAAAGTCCCATTAAATGGCGACAATTTCCTGACATGACCATTGCTGTTGACTTGGGACGTAAAGCATCAATTCATACATTCATTAAACTGTCAAAGACAACAGCCTATATACATGTACATACAGGTATACATTATGTGGACAGTTTTTGAATGTATTCCTAGGTACATGTTGTTGAGGATGAAAATCAGAGTCTCACAGAGAATTGTAGGAAATATGAAAGTGCCATAGAAACATTGAACAAAGAAAAACAAGTACTTGACAAGAAATGTGCACAGGTAAGAAGGGGCGGGGGAAGTGTTTTTATGTTAATTGACTGAAAATTGATTCAATCATAATTACACTTTGGCCTTTGAAACTTGAAATGAAAAAATCCTATTAAAAACAACAAAATAAATAAGATGATAAACAGAGGGATGAGCTATTTCCCAAAAGGTAGCCTCTTAGGTACATTGGCCTTTGAAGCTAAGTAGTGTATGTCCATGACGAATTCCGACATTGAACCAAGAAGCAGAAAAAGACACTGCAAGACAACCACCTTGGAAGGGCCAGTGCAGTGAATAAATAACGAGTAGGCGGGGCTTAAATCAGTTTTACAGCATGCACTTTGATTCATACTTCATTTTCTAGTTGTAAATCATTTGAGCCGCGACATGAGAAAACCGGATTTTTGCCTAGTCGAAAACAAAGGCGCAGATCAGCTTCGCAGTAACTGCGAAGCTGATCAGCGCCTTTGTTTTCGCTACTCGGAAAGTACAATTCCTCTTCTACTTTTAGCCAAAATTTCAAGCCTTTATCCTGCTTCTGTGACTGTACAGGTCACGTTTGTCAGACCTGGTCGGAAAGCCCGAAGACCGGTTTTCTCGCAACGCGGCTCATTTTACAGATGCAGAAACAGTTAAAGAAAGCTCTACATGATTTACAAGAGGAAAAAGAGATGAACAAATGTTTGTTAGAAAACCAGTCTGTCTGGCAACAGAGGGTGACGGGACTAGAGGTTCAGATCAGGGAACTCACTACAATGAAAGATAAGGTATAAAACAGCAAGGTGTTCCCAAGAGTGACATATGAGCCTCGACGTGAGAAAACCAACAATGTGGTTTTCGAACAGGTGTGACCCAAACCGGGCTGTACAAGCACAGAAGACGGCTAGAGGCTTGAAATTGCAGGTTTAAGAAGAAGAGGAAGTGTACTATCCCTGTGGTGAAAACAAAGTCGCTGACCAGCTTCGCGAAGCTGATCTGCGTCTTTGTTTTTAGCTCGCCTGCACGAAGTGCACAGAGCTATTGTTGTCACCTCGGTCGTCCGCGTTTACGTGTACGTCCCCGTCCGCGTCCGCGTCACGCTTTCGGTCAAAGTTTTTAAAATTGTTATATCTTGATAGTCACTGACCAGAAATCATTCATATTTGGAACATTGCTGCATATGAGGGTCCTCTGTGATTTAGTGTGAAGGGACCCATGGGGTCATGCCTGGGGGCGGGGCTAGAGGTCAATATCTAGAACACCTTTGTACAATGCTCAGATGCTGTGTTAGTTTCTCATCAACTGTAAAGCCTAGAACTGTCAAACCTTACATAAGGCTTCTCCTCGATGTCCCGACTCGGCACCCACATTGACCTACTGACCTTGACCTATATTCATGCTCCAGTGACTTTGTCATTTTTGAAGCCAACCCTTAATATTTCATCAACTATAAAGCCTACAACCATCAAACCTTGCATATGGCTTCTCCTCGATATTCCGACTCGGCACCCACATTGACCTACTAACCTTGACCTATATTTCATGCTCCAGTGACTTTGTCATTTTTGAAGCCAACTCTTAATATCTCATCAACTATAAAGCCTATAACCATCAAACCTTGCATATGGCTTCTCCTCGATGTCCCGACTTTGCACCCACATTCACCTAGTGACCTTGACCTATATTTCGTGCTCTAGTGACTTTGTCATTTTTTAAGCCAACTCTTAATATCTCATCAACTATAAAGCCTACAACCATCAAACCTTGCATATGACTCGTCCTCGATGTCCCGACTCGGCACCCACATTTGCCTAGTGACCTTGACCTATATTTCGTGCTCAAGTGACTTTGTCATTTTTGAAGCCAACCCTTAATATCTCATCAACTATAAAGCCTACAACCATCAAACCTTGCATATGGCTTCTCCTCGATGTCCCGACTCGGCACCCACATTGACCTACTGACCTTGACCTATATTTCATGCTCCAGTGACTTTGTCATTTTTATACCCCCCGCAAAACGAAGTTTTAGGGGGGTATACTGTTTTCAGCCTGTCTGTGATTCCGTCATTCCGTCAACATTTTGACATCTTTGCTGAATACTTAAGTAGTTCTTGCCCGATGTTCTTCAAATTTTCAACACACCTGCACCATAAGACAACACATATGTGATATGAATTTAGGGGCCAAAGGGTCAGTTTTGCAAGAGTTATGGGACTTTTTAAACCTATACATAGAATGTTTGCCATAGTGCTAATAGTGCATACTTTGTGAAATCAACTCCTCCTACAGCTTTCAATATTCTTTTTTGATACTTTGCAGATATGTGCCAGAGATATTGAAGATATGCATGAAGAAGTATTATGCTGAAAAAATGAATTTTGACAAATTTACAGCATTTTGAACTTAGCCAATTTTTCGATAATTGCCATATTCAACAATGGTTGGTAGTGCATAGTTTGTGAAATCAACTCCTCCTAGGGCTTTCAGTATTTCTTTTCAATACTTTGCAGACATGTTCCACACATATTCAAGATGTGCATGAAGAATTATAATGCTGAAAAAATAATTTTTGACAAATTTACAGCATTTTTTAACATAGCCGTTTTTTACCATTGCTTATATACAATAATGGTTGGTAGTTCATAGTTTGTGAAATTAACTCCTCCTAGGGCTTTCAGTATTTCTTTTCAATACTTTGCAGACATATTTCACACATATTGAAGATGTGCATGAAGAATTATAATGCTGAAAAAATAATTTTTGACAAATTTACATCAATTTTTAACATAGCCATTTTTTGACCATTGCTTTTATAATAATGGTTGGTAGTGCATATTTTGTGAAATCAACTCCTCCAAGGGCTTTCAGTATTTCTTTTCAATACTTTGCAGACATGTTCCACACACATTGAAGATGTGCATGAAGAATTATATTGATGAAAAAATAATTTTTGACAAATTTACAGCATTTTTCAACATAGCCATTTTTTGACCATTGCTTATATACAATAATGGTTGGTAGTGCATATTTTGTGAAATCAACTCCTCCTAGGGCGTTCAGTATTTCTTTTCAATACTTTGCAGACATGTTCCACACATATTGAAAATGTGCATGAAGAATTATAATGATGAAAAAATATTTTTGACAAATTTACAGCATTTTTCAACATAGCCATTTTTTGACCATTTGTTATATTCAATAATGGTGGGTAGCTCATAGTTTGTGAAATCAACTTCTCCTAGGGCTTTCAGTATTTCTTTTCAATACTTTGCAGACATATTCCACACATATTGAAGATGTGCATGAAGAATTATAATGCTGAAAAAATAATTTTTGACAAATTTACATCAATTTTTAACATAGCCATTTTTGACCATTGCTTATACAATAATGGGTGGTAGTACATACTTTGTGAAATCAACTCCTGCTAGGGCTTTCAGTATTTCTTTTCAATACTTGGCAGACATGTTCTACACATATTGAAGATGTGCATGAAGAATTATAATGCTGAAAAAATAATTTTTGACAAACTTAAAGCTTTTATTTAACTTAGACAATTTTTTACCATTTCTCATGATAAACAATAATGATCATACATGTAGTGCATACAGTGAAATCGACCTCAAGCTTTCAATATATTCTTTTAATATCTTATAAGATGTGACTGGCATACTGAGGATGTACATGAAGAATTATAATGCTGAAAATATATCTTTGACAAATTTTCTGCATGTTTGACTTAGGAAGTTATTGGCCAGCTTCAGATAATTTTGCGAGGGGTATACTGAAAGCCTTGCTTGCAGCCAATTTCTAGTTTAAGCCAACCCTTAATATCTCATCAACTATAAAGCCTACAACCATCAAACCTTGCATATGGCTTCTCCTCGATGTCCCGACTTTGCACCCACTTTGATCTAGTGACCTTGACCTATATTTCGTGCTCTAGTGACTTTTTCATTAAAGTTTTTAGAAGTCTATATCTCTTGAACATGTTGATGGATCAAGTTGATACTTTGCATGTTGGTAGATATTGGTCTGAAGTTTTATGCAGTACCATCATGACCCACCCTGGGTGACCTTGAGGTCAAGGTCACAGACTTAGAATTTTTATACCCCCCGCAAAACGAAGTTTTAGGGGGGTATACTGTTTTCAGCCTGTCCGTCATTCCGTGATTCCGTGACTCCGTGATTCCGTCATTCCGTCATTCCGTCAACATTTTGACATCTTTGCTGAATAACTTAAGTAGTATTTGCCTGATGTTCTTCAAATTTTCAACACACCTGCACCATTAGACAACACATGTGTGATATGAATTTAGGGGCCAAAGGGTCAGTTTTGCAAGAGTTATGGGACTTTTTAAACCTATACATAGAATGTTTGCCATATTGCTAATAGTGCATACTTTGTGAAATCAACTCCTCCTACAGCTTTCAATATTCTCTTTTGATACTTTGCAGATATGTACCAGAGATATTGAAGATATGCATGAAGAAGTATTATGCAGAAGAAATGAATTTTGACAAATTTACAGCATTTTGAACTTAGCCAATTTTCAATAATTGCCATATTCAACAATGGTTGGTGGTGCATAGATTGTGAAATCAACTCCTCCTAGGGCTTTCAGTATTTCTTTTCAATACTTTGCAGACATGTTCCACACATATTGAAGATGTGCATGAAGAATTTTAATGATGAAAAAATAATTTTTGACAAATTTACAACATTTTTCAACATAGCCATTTTTTGACCATTGCTTATATACAATAATGATTGGTAGTGCATAGTTTGTGAAATCAACTCCTCCTAGGGCTTTCGGTATTTCTTTTCAATACTTTGCAGATATGTTCCACACATATTGAAGATGTGCATGAAGAATTATAATGCTGAAAAAATAATTTTTGACAAATTTACAGCAATTTTTAACATAGCCATTTTTTTACCATTGCTTATACAATAATGGTTGGTAGTGCATATTTTGTGAAATCAACTTCTCCTAGGGCTTTCAGTATTTCTTTTCAATACTTTGCAGACATGTTTCACTCATATTGAAGATGTGCATGAAGAATTATAATGATGTAAAAAAAGTTTTGACAAATTTACAGCATTTTTCAACATAGTCATTTTTGACCATTGCTTATATACAATAATGGTTGGTAGTGCTTACTTTGTGAAATCAACTCATCCAAGGGCTTTCACTATTTCTTTTCAATACTTTGCAGACATGTTCCACTCATATTGAAGATGTGCATGAAGAATTATAATACTGAAAAATTAATTTTTGACAAATTTACAGCATTTTTAACATAGCCATTTTTTTACCATTGCGTATATACAAAAATGGTTGGTAATGCATAGTTTGTGAAATCAACTCCTCCTAGGGCTTTCAGTATTTCTTTTCAATACTTTGCAGACATGTTCCACACATATTGAAGATGTCCATGAATGATTATAATACTGAAAAAGTGATTTTTGACAAATTTACATCATTTTTCAACATAGCCATTTCTTGACCATTGCTTATATACAATAATGAAATCAACCTCAAGCTTTCAATATATTCTTTTAATATCTTATAGATGTGACTGGCATACTGAGGATGTACATGAAGAATTATAATGCTGAAAAGATATCTTTGACAAATTTTCTGCATGTTTGACTTAGGAAGTTATTGGCCAGCTCCAGATAATTTTGCGGGGGGTATACTGAAAGCCTTGCTTGCAGCCAATTTCTATTTTTTCAGTCTGTCTGTGATTCCGTGATTCCGTCATTCCGTCAACATTTTGACTTCTTTGCTAAATAACTTAAGTAGTTTTTGCCCGATGTTCTTCAAATTTTCAACACACCTGCACCATTAGACAACACATGTGTGATATGAATTTAGGGGCCAAAGGGTCAGTTTTGCAAGAGTTATGGGACTTTTTAAACCTATACATAGAATGTTTGCCATAGTGCTAATAGTGCATACTTTGTGAAATCAACTCCTCCTACAGCTTTCAATATTATCTTTTGATACTTGGCAGATATGTGCCAGAGATATTGAAGATATGCATGAAGAAGTATTATGCTGAAAAATTGAATTTTGACAAATTAACAGCATTTTGAACTTAGCCAATTTTCGATAATTGCCATATTCAACAATGGTTGGTAGTGCATAGTTTGTGAAATCAACTCCTCCTAGGGCTTTTAGTATTTCTTTTCAATACTTTGCAGACATGTCCCACACATATTGAAGATGTGCATGAAGAATTGTAATGATGAAAAAATAATTTTTGACAAATTTACAGCATTTTTCAACATAGCCATTTTTTGACCATTGCTTATCTACAATAATGGTTGGTAGTTCATAGTTTGTGAAATCAACTCCTCCTAGGGCTTTCAGTATTTCTTTTCAATACTTTGCAGATATGTTCCACACATATTGAAGATGTGCATGAAGAATTATAATGATGAAAAAATATTTTTTGACAAATTTACAGCATTTTTCAACATAGCCATTTTTTGACCATTGCTCATTTACAATAATGGTTGGTAGTTCATAGTTTGTGAAATCAACTCCTCCTAGGGCTTTCAGTATTTCTTTTCAATACTTTGCAGATATGTTACACACATATTGAAGATGTGCATGAAGAATTATAATGATGAAAAAATAATTTTTGACAAATTTACAGCATTTTTTAACATAGCCATTTCTTGACCATTGCTTATACAATAATGGTTGGTAGTGCATATTTTGTGAAATCAACTTCTCCTAGGGCTTTCAGTATTTCTTTTCAATACTTTGCAGACATGTTCCACTCATATTGAAGATGTGCATGAAGAATTATGGTACTGAAAAATATCTGACAAATTTACAGCATTTTTAACATAGCCATTTCTTGACCATTGCTTATATAAAATAATAATTTTGCGGGGGGTATACTGAAAGCCTTGCTTGCAGCCAATTTCTAGTTTGTTAAAGTTTTCGGTTAAAGTTTTTAGAAGTCTATATCTCTTGAACATGTAGATGGATCAAGTTGATACTTTGCATGTTGGTAGATATTGGTCTGAAGTTTTATGCTGTACCATTATGACCCACCCTGAGTGAACTTGAGGTCAAGGTCATGGGTCATAGATTTTGATAAGTTTAGTGGCAAAGCACAAGTCAGGCGAGCTATGCTGTCCTGCGACAGCTCTTATTGCATATGCAGATTGTTGGTTTTCTCACGAGGCCTCTCATATAGTACATTTTGATACTAAATGAGCCACCTCGTGGGAAAACCAACAATCTGCATAGGCGAAAACAAAGACGCAGATCAGCTTCGCGGTAACCGCGAAGCTGATCAGCGCCTTTGTTTTCGCTACTCGGATAGTACAATTCCTCTTCTACTTAAATCCGAAATTTCAAGCTTCTACATGTAGCTCTTTTCTGTGCTTGTACAGGTCGGTTTGTGTCGGACCTGTTCGGAAACCACATTGTTGGTTTTTCCACGAGGCGGCTCAAATAATGCAACTATCGATACATGGATATCACAGTGACTGCTGTATTTAGTATCGAAATATCTTTTCATCATTCTTGCTGAAGTGTGTCTTACATTTTTGTTGGGTGTTTGATTTCCTCTTTTATGTCCCCTCAATAACTAAGGTCATATTGAGACGAGACATTGGTTTATAGAACCAGTCAGTCTGACAACAGTGAGTAACAGGGTTAGAGGTTCAGATCATAGAACTTGCTATGATGAAAGATACAGTATCAATCATTTTGCCACTTGGAAGTCAAAAATGGTATTCTTTGATGGATATGCATTAATACGGGAGCTCTTATGTACTGAGACAGGACTATGTAGTTACAGTTTTCATGCTATTATCTGCTAGATTGGTTGATAATTCTTAGAGATCATTCAAAATGGTTTAATTTACTTGTACATATTTTAGGAATTATCAGAAATGAAAGAACAACAACTTGATATAATGTTCTGTGTTGAGAGCCAACAAAAACTGGCTGAGACGACTACATAATATATGATTATTGTAGCCTTTATTACAGAAAATTATCAGAGTTGAAAGAACAACTCCGAGATATAATGTTCTACGTCCAGGACCAACAAAAACTTGCTTTGACCACTCCGTAATATATACATGTAATTATAAAGTCTATATTCATGTTCTGTTTACTGTTTGAATAACTTCTGGGAAATACAAAATTATTTTGTCTTCTTGTTTTAGGAGTTATCAGAAATGAAAGAACAACTCCGAGATATTATGTTCTATGTCGAGGGCCAACAAAAACTTGCTGAGACTACTGATGTATCTCAAGAGGAAATCCAAGATAGCCAAGTTATTGTGGGCGCAGCGGCACCACTACCACAGACCAAGAGAACTAGGAAGAAAAATAGATGATTGTTTCCTTCAGGCAACTTAGTTTATGAGTATTGTGAAGTTATGAACAGAGGAACATGAACCAAGTCAATGTAGTAGCTGCCACACCACTGCCTATAAAACCAAGAGGAATAGGAAGAAAGATTGCATTCTTTTCTGTAAAAAATATTAATTTTATAGTGGAGCGTAATGGCTAAATGGTGATAAATCAGTTTGAGTCATCAATATTTATAGTGGAGCATGGCTAAATGGTAATAAATCAGATGCTGAATGCCTGTATGGAGTTGTATGGTGCATTATGAACAGTGGGATGAATTAGGTGCTGCACCTCTGCCTCGGACCAATATATGAGCTGTCTCGTGAGAAAACCAACAATGTGGTTTCCGGACAGGGCAGACACAAGCCGGTCTGTGCAGGAACAGAAGACTGCTAGGGGCTTGAAATTTTAGATTTAGAAAGTAGAAGAATTGTACTATCAGTGTAGCGAAAACAAAGGCGCTGATCAGCTTCGCAGTAACTGGTTTTGCATAAGCAGATTGTTGGTTTTCTCATGCAAAGGCTCGTATCTGAGAAGAAAAATGGATAGCTCAAACAATTTTACATCAGGCACATGTCAAAACATAATTGACATTGATTAAGATGTTGGGATAATGTGCTCACTGAATTTTGTTTCTAACATATAGTCTACTGGATTTCACAGTATTTTCCAGTGGCAGATCCAGGACTTCTGGTAGGGGGGTTGAAAATCACCAGTTGTTTTCTACATTTAAAATGATTTTCCTTAAATTTTTTCCAGTAAATTGAAATAATTTTTGAAGTTTGACCTCTGTGATTAGTATGACCTTTACTTCATAATGCAAAAACCTCCATGGTCAATAATTAAAGAAACTAAAAATTGAAACAGAAATCAAATCTGTATTTATTATCAGCGGCTGACAAATTGGCCGGCCAGTCAGTAAAGGTTTCTTAGCTGTTGTAGTTTTGGTTCTTTTCTTTTTCAAAGCTATTCCTGTTGTAATGTTGTCTATATATCTGCAGGACAGATTATGTATGATACCGCGTCTTTTATTAACATTATAACTCACAACTGTATAGTTTTTTTTTTCTTTCATGCCTATATAATTGTTGTATATTATTAATTGAAGTTGCCTGTTACTGGCAAAAGAATACACACAAATTGAGTCCTCCGTAAAACCACCCATCATTAATATTCATTTTATATTGACCATTCAAATCTGCACATTAGCTAACGGTCAATGACGGTTGACCAACACGTGGGTTAGACAAACAAACCAACACGTGCTTTTTACAGGTAAATACAGGTGCAAAACCACAATGTTTGTCTATGGAAATAGGGTGGGCGTGGCTATACCTTGCTGGCGGAGGAGTCAATTGCTGGCAATCTGCTCCTGGGTGGATTGCTATGGAATGGTGTAGTCATCAGTTGTATACAATATAGGGATCAAATATGATTTTCCATTCATTAACATTCGCTAGGTCCCGAGGGGGGTGTTGAAAACCGAGGGTGCAAATCATGTTATTGCATGATAAAGTCTGCACAAACAAAAGAAAAAATGGTGCACTATATTTTACAGCCTCATCACATTTTCATACATGTAAAAGTTTTCATTCTTATGCTTGTTCTGCACAGACCAGTTACTCATTATTAGCATGTTTTGCATGGCACCCGGTAATGAGCATAAATAAAAGCCATGCAATAACAGCACGCACACAAGAGAACTGCTATATTAAGATATGGCTTTCTTTTCATTAATATATGGCTGTTAATATTGTGTGACATAGGTATTTATGCAATAACGGATATTAAGGCACCATCTTCCCATAGTGCTGGTTGAGTCCAGGAAGCCACTACATGACTGAATAATTGTTTACTACGATGTTAAACCACAAATCAAAAGGGCATTCAGCAGTTAATTATGAAAGAATCCTGTAATTTCTGAGTTTGATACTGTTCACTGTTTGATTTTATTTAATTTTCTTTATGAAATCAAGGGATGTCCCCAGGAAAAATAGTTTTCAGCATTGTCCCCAGTGAAAACAGCAATTATGGGTAACCAAGGAAAAGTGGTTTGTCTTCGTTATGCTACTATTTATTGTGCCTGCCTCTGTCATGCCAACAGTTGTTAGCATTTTAGCATTTATGAGCAGGATAAATTTTAGTTTCAGCTGAGCTCAGCATGAAAAAAGTTTTATAACCCAGACACCAGGCATGAAAGAAAGAACAGCACAAAACATCACAAATACGAGGGGAAAGCAAAAAGTTCGTGGACTTTCTAAATAACTTTTATAATTGACGTCCGATCGTTTTCGTATTTTCACAAGTGTAATAATGGTCTATTGTCGACATTCATGTAAAATGTTATTTGTCGAATCATATTTTTGATTGGTCAAATTACATCGACAAACACGTGGGGTTTGCTACCCCGGAGCACGCCGTAAAATCTCTGTTTACGTGTTTATAAATATAAAAATATTAAAAAAAAGTGTCATTTCTAAATCTCCTTAAATTATGGAAATATTGATAATGATGTAATTCGGCTTGAAATGTGAAATTGCAGTTCTCGCATTCGAAAGACAACGCTACAGCGACACTTTTTGAAAGACAAGTCTAAGCAAAAATTTAGTAAAAATGACGTTACTGGTAAATGGCGGAAACTTGCACATCGATAAAATTTGTGCGAGACTTCCGAATAAAACCTACAGAAGCGTCTGATTTGTTACAAACAGCTAGAGACACATCAGAACTAAAGCATACAACAGTGTTCAATGATGTGCAAAGTGTTAGTCACAACGAAATAGCTGTTAAAAACAACAAGTAAGCACAAAAATTTACGCGAACAACTTTAACGTCATGGCATGCCCCGAATAATCCTAGCGTCTGTCGCAGAAATTGCCATAGAAACTAAATTTTTCTAGAGATTTGCCTTAAACTTTCTACTGTAATCCTTCACGGATGGGGAATAAATATATGAAAATTTGCTTGAAGTCGAATGAGAAATAATGTTTTTATAGGAACTGTTGACTCGGCCAGCGTATACAGAAAACCCGTTGGCAAATGACGTTAACGTCTTGGCGTGCTCCGGGTAGCGCTAACAAGCATCAAACAAATTGCCATAGAAACGATGTTTATCATGCGATTTGTCTGAAACTTTCTATGCTTGTTTGTATTAAATTGATCGCAAACATACGGTAATTTCAGAGAAATCGCATATATACTTTTGATTTTATTAACAAAGTCCATGAACTTTTTGCTTTCCCCTCGTATGTTGCAATGTGCATCAATAGCAGCATAACTAGCACTTTCCCAAATAAAGTAGCTGGATGGCTGGCATCAACCAAATACAACACTGAGTCCAAAAGAATTGGACAAAATAAACATTAAGATAAATCAAAATCACAGAAGAACCATCTTGGAACAGTCAGTAAAACATTATTGGAGGGCTTCAATCGATTTTACACTGTCCCGATCCCTTGATATTTTTTTTTTTTCATGGTAATCACCTTGTTACTAAAGCCTGGTTTCCATGGACAATTTTTCTTTGAGCAAGTAAGTTTGTCACAGAAAAATATGCTCATGTAAACTAAATTCTGTGGCAAAGTTTCATTGTCAAATATCTATGTCAAAGGGGAGTGAGCTAAGTAATATTAGTAATTTTTGCTGTGTGTGAACGCAAAGTCATTGCCATTTTCCGTGACAAATAATCTTCGTCAAAGAAAAATAGTCTGTGGTAACCAGGCTTAAGTTGAGCCCAGTTGCATAGTGGTAGAAAGTAGGACTGACTGAGAGGTCCAGGGTTTGAAACATTCAATATGGAATTTTGTTTAGAACAAAGCAATTTCTAGGGTAAATAATAAGTACACATTAGGTCATGATTAATAGTTTAATGTCTGTATTTGTGAGTACATCCCTGGTCGGAACCATATGACATATTCTCTGACAAACCATATGGAAGCTTAAAAGCAATTTAAGTAAATATCAAGTGATGAAAAGCATATCGTCATTAAAATGCTTAAAAGCTAGTGTCAATCATATTACATGAGCCGCATCATGAGGAAACCGGATTTTTGCCTATGCAAAAACAAAGACGCAGATCATCTGTGCAGTATCTGCACAGCTGATCAGCGCCTTTGTTTTTGCTATTCGGATAGTACAATATTCCTCCTCTACCTATTTGCAAAATTTCCAGCTTCTAGATATATTCTTTATCTGTACAGGCCGGTTTGTGTCGGACCGGGTCGGAAACCCCGAAGACCGCTTTTCTCGCGTCACGGCTCACATAAAGAAAGCAATATACAAGGAAAGCAAAGCAGGATATGTTTAGAGTCATATCATGACTTACAGATATTTACAATATTACACATAAAATTAAAATAGTGTTTTCTGAGGTAAACTATGTCCCCCGAACCATTTAGTAATTGAAGTGTAGTTACTTTGTGATATGAAGTTTTTCTATGGAAGACACCATGCCCATCTTGTTCTGTATGGTGTGGTAGTTTAAACTTGTTTTGGACCCTGTCTAAAATTAGGTCACGATCACCAAATTCTTATAAACTCTGAACCTCCTCACAACAATGCTTCTGTGCAAGTATGATTAAAATCCATCAATTGGTTTACAAGTTATCGCGTCCGAAAGACTAATTTCAAGTTATGAACTAGTGACCTTGGAAATTAGGTCAAGGTCACCAAAATCTTATCAACTCTGAGCCTCCTCCCAACAATGCTTCTGTGCAAGTTTGGTCAAAATCCATCAATTAGTTTACAAGATATCGCGTCAGAAAGACTAATTTCAACAGTTTTTGACTAGTGACCTTGGAAATTAGGTCAAGATCACCAAAATCTTATCAACTCTAAGCCTCCTCCCAACAATGCTTCTGTGCAAGTTTGGTCAAAATCCATCAATTAGTTTACAAGATACCGTATCGGAAAAACTAATTTCAACAGTTTTTATGGACTCGTGACCTTGAAAATTAGGTCAAGGTCATCAAAATCTAACCGACTCTGAGCCTCCTCCCAACAATGCTTCTGTGCAAGTTTGGTCAAAATCCATCAATTGGTTTACAAGATATTGCGTTGGAAAGACTAATTTCAACAGTTTTTATGGACTCGTGACCTTGAAAATTAGGTCAAGGTCACCAAAATCTAATCAACTCTGAGCCTTCTCGCAACAATGCTTCTGTGCAAGTTTGGTCAAAATCCATCAATTGGTTTAAAAGATATTGCGTTGGAAAGACTAATTTCAACATTTTTTATGGACTCGTGACCTTGAAAATTAGGTCAAGGTCACCAAAATCTAATCAACTCTGAGCCTCCTCCGAACAATGCTTCTGTGCAAGTTTGGCCAAAATCCATCAATGGTTTACAAGATATTGCGATGGAAAGACTAATTTCAACAGTTTTTATGGACTCGTGACCTTGAAAATTAGGTCAAGGTCACCAAAATCTAATCAACTCTGAGCCTCCTCCCAACAATGCTCTTGTGAAAGTTTGGTCAAAATCCATTTATTTGTTCAGAAGATATCGTGTCGGAAAACCTAATTTGATCAGTTTTCATGGGCTGGTGACCTTGAAAATGAGGTCAAGGCCACCAAAATCTAATCAACTCTTTCCCCCCTCCCAGCCATGTATCTATGCAAGTTTGGTCAAAGTCCATCCACTGGTTCAAAAGATATCGCGTCAGAAAGAAGCTACGCGGACGCAGACGCGGATGCTGAAGGGATCCGCACCAAAAACAATATGTCCCCCACCTTTGGTTGGGGGGACATAACAATGCAGATATATGATCAAAAATAATGGAAATGACTGGAACATTTGAGCCGCCTCGTGGGAAAACCAACAATGTGGTTTCCGAACAGGTCCGACACAAATCAGGCTGTACAGTCACAGAAAAGCGCTAGAAGCTTGAAATTTCGGATTAAAGTAGAAGAGCAATTGTACTATCCGAGTAGCTAAAACAAAGGCGCTGATCAGCTTCGCGGTTACCGCGAAGCTGATCTGCGCCTTTGTTTTCGCCTATGCAGATTGTTGGTTTTCCCATGGGGCGGCTCATTTGCATATCAGTGTCAGGTCGTTAACACAAGTTGGTTTTGTGGTCAGTATTTTCCACAAACAGGCAGATCGGATGTGGCAAGTTACGTGGCTTGTGGTTAGTCTGTCAAGACGAGGGTTCAAACCCCTCTGGCGCCAGGTCATTGAGCAAAACAAATTTACTGGTTAATACCCAATCAGACTGAAAAATTGTTGACTTGGACATTGAACCATAAAACATAACATAAATTTTATTTGGACTTAAGCATATACAGCTCACCATCAAATAAAACAAACAAAATCAATTTTGGCTATTTTGCAGCTAATCAGCATCTTTGTTGTGTAGATCATATCTTTTATCTACATCAGTACCTATGTACTGTGTGTCCTGGAACAGAAATTCCAAGCTTAAAGCAATCTCTTGCAATTTATGCCAACTGGTTCTATTGGACTAACGACAACATTAAAGACAGTAAAGGCCTGTTACATTGCATCTATTTAATAAGAAAATAATTAGCCCATTTCTGTAACTGAGCAGCCAGTTTCAAACCTAGACTGATTCATGTGGTCAACAATTGACTCCTCCGTCAAACCACCCACCATTAATATTCATTTTATATTGACCATTCAAATCATCACATTAGCTAACGGTCAATGACGGTCAGACAACACATGGGTTAGACAAACAAACCAACAAGTGCTTTTTACAGGTAAATATAGGTGCAAAAACGCAATGTTTGTCTAAGGAAATAGGGGTGGGCATGGTTATACCTTGCTGGCGGAGGAGTCAATTGACAGGCTTTATTGGTCACAGTAAATTAGTTTTTTTTGCCATGTGTCTGATTGGTCATCCCACAGACAGAATCCTGTAAACCAACACATCTACAATCTGTGATTGGTCAATAAAATGTGTTCTCTTTGCCATGTGACTTGGTGCTGTCATTTGATTGGTCATCTGGTAGACAGTCCTGTAGACCACACATGAGCTCCCTCTGGTGGACAATATGAGCATTCTTCAGGACACTGGGCCTCGTGTGGAATCTTATAGGTACCTGTAATTTGAATTTAAATGTATGAATTGTGTTACTTTACACACTTATGCAATGCACTGCAAGTTTAATAACTGTGATAATGATCATTTGATTATTTTTATTTTTTGTGTAGACTGAGATCAGTCACTTTGAAGTTGGCAAGTCACATAGATTTAGGAGGCTAATAAATGTTAAACCCCAAGGGTGGTTTGCCTTGATTATGTAGTCGCCAACATGATAAACTTGTACCAGTGCTTGCCTTATAATGCTGACCACCAAGCTATATAGCCACTGGTACCATTTTTTACGTCTTTGGTATAATGCGGCCTGGGATCTAACCCATGACCTCCAGCTCCCGAAGCGGACATTCTAACCATTAATGATTACGCTAAAGGGAGTAGTTATTAAAATTTGCATAATGTTATTTACTTGAGAAATGATAGTGGTTCACAACAAAATTAACATATAAAAGTATGCATGTACCTTTGGGAGGCGACGTCTGGTCAGGATACCATCTCCCACATTTAGATCTTCCAATGTTGTTTTACAGCCCCCTTCTACTCTTCTCTTCTTGATTGGTGGGACACTGGATGTTTCCTGCAGTTTTGAAAAAGGCTGCCTTATTGCTGTTTCTTGTACTTCCTCAGTGTTTGAAGGAGTTTCAGTCTCTTGCATGATTTTCACTACATCTTTCTGAAATTCAGTATCTGTCCCGCTAACTGACAGACGGGAGACACAGGGAGATAATCCTGACTGCCTTGAATCTGTACTGGTATTGGGAGTGGAAGAAGGACTGAGAGTGATTTCCCTTGAATCTTGCAGAAAAGCATCTAGAGTGCTGTCCCTTGAGCTGCTTAGAGTTGAATCCCTTGAGCTTGAAAGCGAATTCTCAGCCAACTTTGATGATCTTTTCTTGGAATGTTTGCTTGAACGTAACTGGCTAGAAGATTTTCTTTTTCGATCAATGATTGGCCGCCATGATTTCTGTTTTTCTTGACGTTGCTGTTGTTCTTTAGCTTTTTGTTTCATCTCTATTAACTGTCTTCTAGCATTCATCATGCGGAAGCCTGGAACAATTAAAGAAGACGGACACTGGTTACTTACACTACAAACAAATGTGGATGAGATGATCTAACACAAGTTACATCTTATGTTACTGAAAGCTTGCTTGAAAAGTATCTTTTTCCAACTGCAATTTACAGATTGTAAGTATGACATAAAATCTATGTTAATGTCTGTGTAACCTTGACTTTGAATCAAATCTTGGCTTTTTCTGTAATCCAGACCTTGAGTCAAGACTGACAGATTTTTCAAAACCTTGGACTGGAAATTGAACTGACAGATTGTAATTTGCAAAAAAACAGAAGTCGGCAATGGCCAAGAACTTGTACAAGAAGAGTCAAATTCACAACCTATACACTAAGATGTGAAACAATCAAAATAACAAAAAAGTTTACATATAACTCACATGTTTGAATAGCTATCACAGCCTGTAGTCTTCTCCTCCTATCTCTGAACCCTCTCCAAGCCCTTTGTATTTTCTGTGCAGCCTGGTCTCTACAGTGCTTAGTTTTCCTGTAGTGGAAGCAACGCCATGCTCTTTGAATCAGACCAGCTTTACTGGACAGCACCTAAACACAGAGATAGAAGTAAAACATGTAAAAATACAATAAAAGCCCTTTCTTAATAATATATTTTGAATTTTGACAAAACAAGATGTCATGTACATTTATTAGGCTTAAAGCTTGAAGAAAAAAATCTTTGTTTTGAGTTTAATGACACAGTCAACAAACTTTCCTTTCAATTACGCTGGGATGGAACCATCAGATCCTGGGAATTAACCAGTACTGTGGGGTATATAAAAATTTTGAAAAGATGATAACAATTTGGCACTTTGCCTAGCATTATGAAGGTTGCTGTGAAAGAAATGTAAGCCATCTCCTTCACTTTAGCATTTCAGTTCAACAAACAGTAAGACTAGAGCTCTAACCTCCAGTCTTGTTGTCTCTAGCTGCTCCAGTTGATGTTGATGCAGAAACAGCTTAGTCTTGCCAAACTGTTTAATCAGGGTCGGCGAGTTACCAAACATGATCCTCATCACAGTCGCACAGCAGCTTCGAGTGTGGTCTACACTGGACAAACCTTGTAATAAATGAGACATGTCATGTATACAAGTGTTCTTATCAAGGATGGCAAACAAGTCCGAACACAGGATTCAAATATTCCCATATGATACTCAAATACTGTAGAGCAAATATTCAGATAATAATCATATAAACAAGCCATATAAAGACCTTTATGTTGGTACTTGATTTATATACTACTGGGTACATGTACATAATATGAATTTAATAGGTGGTACCTATACTCGGTCGTTCTAGAGTAAACATCCACTGCCATATATAATGCTACTGGCCGTGGTTAGACTAAATGCTTTTGTTTTCCTCTAAAAGAAATTAAGTTGCATGTCATGGCTTTGACTGATCAAGTAATCTCATAGAAAAACTTTGAAGTTTGATTTTTGAAGGTTGACTTACGCCAGAGCATGGTATGTAATAAGTTTATCGGTAAGGTCAAGGCTGTGGGAATATACTTGTGTAAAAATTCACTTATGAAAACATAAATACTTGTCAAACAACTCAAGTGTAAACCTAAGCTGAGTCAGGTGTGGACGCAGGTGGAAGCCTGGAAGCCTAGGCTTCAACATAACTTTTTTCAAGTATGGTCTTTCTGAGAAAAATCTATGAAAAAGAAAAGAAATTTAAACTAAAAAAGAAAGAAAATATAGAAAATGAAAAGAAAATTAAGAAAATATAGAAAATGAAAAGAAAATTAATAAATATCTTTAATCTGGTCTGATTTTTTTTCTTTTCGCATTTTGATTCCACTGTAGGTAGAAGTCTGATGAAACTGAGTATTTACCGGCTGATCCATGATCAATTTTAAACTGAAAATGAACAATGGCCATTGTTTCTTAATACATGCATCCAAGTATTTATGGGCTTGATTGATTCTCCTCAGTGGTAGAGTATTTTACTCCTGATTCAGGGGTCTTAGATTCGAGACCTACTGCCGCCGTGATGTGTCAATGAGCAAAGACTTTTTGACTTCCCACAGTAAAGGTTAAATACCCATGAAGTGGTGGCTCCGCCCAGAAGAACTGTTGACTAGAATCAAATCAAATTCAAAAATTTCTCCTCCAGTTTTCACTAAATAATTATCTAAAGCGGTGGTTCTGTCCAACATGACTGGAAAATTGTTGACTGGCACACTAAGCCTTAAATCAAATCAGTTAAAACCAGAGGACCAATGGTCCTGTAAACGCTCACCTGAGATCTGCTTCATATACCAATAAACATATTTGAATATTATGGTATTTAACCCCAGTGCAGGGGCAGATGAAGCCCTTGGGCCATTTTCTTTTTTCAGAATAATCAATATTCTGTCCATTTGCCAATTTCCTGCTGATTTTCCCCTTCAAATAACATTTTAAAAGCAGATGAGCCCCTGGGGTCCATTTTTTTTTTTTTCAGAATCATTAAATTTCAGTCCTACTGCCCATTTCCTGCAAGACTTACACTTAAAATGGCATTTTAAAAGTTTTCCCCATTCAAATGCATTGACGACCTATGTTGACCTTGCCATAAAATAGGTCAAGGTCACCACAGGGTCATGTTTTATATATATACATTCTAGTACTTGAGTCATCCATATTTCATGCAAAGTTTCGTTGAAATCGGTTCACTGGTTGTGGAGAAAAAGATATTTTAAGGGTTTTTACCATATATGGGCATGGCGGCCATCTTGGTCATGTGACCTGGATTATTTATATATACATTGGTTCCCACTTCCTATAGATGCTTCATATAAAATTTGGCTTTGATTGGCCAAGTGGTTTCAGAGAAAAAAATCTTTGAAAAGTGTGTATGGACGACAGACCGGCCAAGGTCAAGAGATGACCTTGACCTAAATTAATCATATACCTTCATCTAATCCATTAGTTGTTTGCATCTACCACTTTTCAGATCTCAGGCTGCAATAGTTTTCAAAAAATAGCTAATTTCCACTTTTCCCATTATAAGTCTATGGAAACTTAAAGTTACCATAGCAACCAGAGTTCTTATCCGACTGGAATAAAAAACACAAATTATGTAGAGGCTACTGTCAGGAACATGTATACAAAGTACAGGATTCATCCACTTGACAGTTTCTGAGGAGAAGATTTTTGAATGTTTTTTTTCAAAATTTTGCCCTTTATGGGGCCCCAGCAACCAATCAAAATAAAGGATTAGGACAAAACTCCCAAGATACATCAAACACTACTCAATAAACATTTCTGCAAAAACAAAATTCAAATGTCTGCAATTTTAGCGGAAAAATAGCCGATTTCCACTTTTCCCATTATAAGTCTATGGAAACTTTAAGTTGCCATAGCAACCAGAGTTCTTATCCGCCTGGAATAAAAAACACAAATTATGTAGAGGCCACTGTCAGGAATATGTATACAAAGTATAGGCTTCATCCACTTGACAGTTTCTGAGAAGAAGATTTTTGAATGTTTTTCGAAATTTTGCCCTATATGGGGCCCCTGCAACCAATCAAAATGAAGGATTAGGACAAAAGTCACATGAAACGTAGAGGACTACTCAATAAACATTTCTGCAAAAACAAAATTCAAATATCTCCAACAAGACAGCAAAAACTGGCAATTTTCACTTTTTTCCATTATAAGTCTATGGGAAGCATAAGTTGCCATAGCAACCAGAGTTCTTATCCGATCAAAACAAAAAACACAATTATTCTTTCCCCCTACATGTAGATGGTGTATGTGTAATATGAGAACAATCAGCCCAGCGGTTTCAGAGAAGAAGATCTTTGAAATTGTGGACGACGGACGGACGGACGACGGACGGACGACGGACGACGGACGGACGGACGCCGGAGCATGGGTATACTATAAGCTCACCTATGAGCCTTCGGCTCAGGTGAGCTAAAAATCTACCCCAGCTTTCACCAAATAATTATGTAAAAATTTTGGACAGACAAATGGACCCTGCCTATCCTTTAGGCTCATTTGTAGGCCTCGAGCCAAGGTGAGCTAAAAAGGCATGGTAAATAGGAGAATATATATTGATTTTACTTCACTTTATTTTATATTTTTAACATTGAAGAGATACAAAAACAAAATGGAAAAACAGGAAAGCTCCTAGAAAATTCCTGAAAACATAAGAGTTGAAGGTAAAAAAAAAATGACACAACCACATAAAATCTATCACACACATATTTTTGTTTATGGTAAGGATGTTTGCTGCCAAAGAAAAAGTATTCAAACTTTTTTTTTTAATTGCTCTTTTTTGCTTCCAAACTATAAAACATGACATTTGAAAACAAAATTACTATAGGGCAGTGTCCATTTTTCAAGCTACATGCCTCTAAATGCGACCTCTTAACAAATTTTTAAAATTTAGAAGAAAAAAAAAATCAGTTAAATTTTATTTCTTTCATATATGGTTGTCCTGCACACAAATTCATGAAGAATGTCCTTGACTATTGTTTTATTTTGCTAAAACAGAATATTCTGAACTTAAGTTATTCAAAAATTTTCAACTTGAATTGGATGTTAAAATTTTACAAACCATGTAACAACCCCTTCCCCTAACTTGAAAAGTTGTAAAAAGTCAGAATTTGTAAATTTGTCAAATCCATATTTGTAGATTCAAACTTTTTAAATATATTTTCACATAAAATAATACTAAGTATAAAGCTTGTCCATATTGTTCGAATAAAGAAACCAGAGGACCAATGGTCCTGTAAACGCTCACCTGAGATCTGCTGCATATACCAATAAACATGTTTGAATATTATAGAAAACAGTTCCAGTATAGGGGCAGATGAAGCCCTGGGACCATTTTTTTTTTCAGGATAATCAATATCCTGTCCATTTGCCAATATCCTACAAGTTTTTCCCTTCAAATGACATTTTAACAGATCAACCCATTCAAATACATAGGCAACCCATGTTGACCTTGCCTTAAAATAGGTCAAGGTCATCACAGGGTCATGATTTATATATACATTGTAGTACTTGTGTCATCAGTGCTTCATGCCAAGTTTCTTTGAAATCGGTAAACCAGTTCCAGAGAAAAAGATTTTTGTAGGGTTTTACCATATATGGGCATGACGGCCATCTGACCTGAATTATTTAAATATACATTAGTTCCCCTTTCCTATAGATGCTTCATTTGGCTTTGATTGGCCAAGCGGTTTCAAAGACGATCTTTGAATATTATTGTAATATACATGTATACCCACCCCAGGGTGGGGGCAGAACAACCCCTGGGATCCTTTTTTTTCAGATTCACATATCTTCAGTCTATTTGCCCATTTCCTGCAAGTTTTTCCTCTCAAATGACATTTTAACAATTTTTCCAATTCAAATGTATGGGAAACCATTGTTGACCTTGCCGTAAAAAAAGGTAAAGGTCATCCAAAGGTAATAATTTATAAACACATTGTAGTACTCTAGTCCCCAATGCTTCCTGCCAAGTTTCGTTGAAATCTGTCCAGTGGTTCCGGAGAAGAAGAATTTTAAAGGGTTTTTACCATATATGGGCATGGCGGCCATCTTGTGACCTGAATTATTTATAAATACATTGATTCACCCTTCCCATAGATGCTTCCTATAAAATTTGGCTTTGATTGGCCACGTGGTTTCAGAGAAGAAGATCTTTGAATATTATTGTAATATACATGTATATTGCCCCCGGGTGAGGGCAGACCAACCCCTAGTGTCAAATTTTTTTTCAGAATCACATATCTTCAGTCCATTTTCCCATTATCTGCAACTTTATCCTTTCAAATGACATTTTAACAATTTTCCCCATTCAAATGCATGGGTGACCTATGTTGACCTTGCCATAAAATAGGTCAAGGTCATCCAAAGGTAATAATTTATAAACACATTGTAGTACTCTAGTCCCAATGCTTCATGCAAAGTTTCCTTGAAATCGGTCCAGTGGTTCCGGAGAAGAAGAATTTTGAAGTTTTTTACCATACATGTATATGGGCATGGTGGCCATCTTGGTCATGTGACCTGGATTATTTATAAACACATTGGTTCCCCCTTCCCACAGATGCTTCATATAAAATTTGGCTTTGATCGGCCAAGCGGTTTCAGAGAAGAAGATCTTTGAAAATGGTGGAAGACGACGGACGACAGATGGATGCGGGATCATGGCCATCCTATTAGCTCATCTTGTGAGCCTAACGGCTCAGGTGAGCTAATAAAACCAGAGGACCAATGGTCTTGTAAACACTCAACTTCGATTTGACTATAATGGTCATATACATGTATAGCTACAAGGCAGTGTCAATTTCCTTTTCAAGAACAAAATCATAAATATTCTACTAATTCTAGCCATTTGCCCATTTCCTGAAGTTTTTCCCTTCAATGGCATTTTGACAGCTTTCTGCATATTTATGTGACCGAAGTTGACCTTGACTTTAAATTTGTCAAGAGTCATCACAGGGTCATGATTTATACAACTTTGTAGAGCTCCATTCCCTGATGCTTCATGCCAAGTTTCAAAATCAAAGGCCTTCTGCTTCTGAAGAAGATAAATAAAGGTTTATGCTATTTATAGTCATGGGTGCCTTCTTGGTCATGTGACCTGGACCATTTCTATAAACTTTTGTTCCCTCTTCCTAAGGATGCTCCACATGATGTTTGGCTTTGACTGGCCTAGCTGTTTCAGAGAAGATCTTTGAAATTGTGAATGGCAGATGACAGAGCATGGGTATACTATAAGCTCACCTGTGAGCCTTTGCCTCAGGTGAGCTTAAAATGGTTTGGTGCTCGCTATTTTTGATCCCTGAAAAAAATGTTTCAAAAGTTTGTGTTTCTTTTTGACTGTATTTAACACTTTCACTTCTCCAATAATTCTGACTTTTCCACTTTTTTTTTGGTATCAAGTTTAAAGTTTCTCAGTGTCTACAATATTTCATTTATGTTGTGACAGAACCAGTACTCTAGTGAGTTCATGTGTCTTGCTCAAGGACACAACATGGTGCCTGGGGGTGTTCGAACCCAGGACCTCTCAATTTTAAGTCTGATGTTCAACCACCAGGCCACCGACTCCCCTTTCCATGTTTTGATTTCAAATGGCTTAATCAGTTTGCAGTGAGTATTTCCTTGTGTTCTTAAAGTTTCATTTCCTGCACTAGCTTCCACTTTTATCACTGGCTTAGCACATAGGAGTCACATACAGAATGTTCAATTTCACCGTCATTTCTTCAGGGGGGATCACCATTCTGAAACGAAAAATACCACATCGAATAAAGAGAAAACTAGTGTTACCAGATGTAGCCTACCACATTGTAAATCTTTACTCTGTTCAAAATCCAACCACAGGACCAATGGTGCTGTAAACGCTCACCTGAGATAAATACTGATAAACTTGTTATAAAGCTTGTTTGATTATAACGGTCAAATACATGAATATTATAGCCCCAGGGTGGGGGCAAATGAACTGCTTTGATCATTTTTTTCAGAATCATACATGAATCTTGGAAGCTTTTACCTTCAATGACATTTCAACAGTTTACAGTTTAAGACGATACTTCTGTTGTGGTTCTAATTGTTTTTGTGTTTTGGAGTCAATTTTTGTGCTGTTTGAGCCTTACATGTATGTACGTTTTCATATTTTTAGTTCAGTTGGGGTAACTGATTGGTCGCCTATTGGGGAATAGCTGCTCACTTGGCTAATGATATGTCTTCTTGGTATACGTACATGTACCTAAGTGTCATTTTAGTTGTTTTTTTTTCCATCCCTCGGTTTATAGAGTGGGAATATCTTTCTGATTGTGCCATTTCCTGATCATTGCCTACTTGTACCTTTCTGTACATGTAAAAGTTGGCTTTAATTGGTCAAATGGTGTCAGGGAAAACTAGAAATTGGCTGCAAGCAAGGCTTTCAGTATACCCCCCGCAAAATTATCTGAAGCTGGCCAATAACTTCCTAAGTCAAACATGCAAAAAATTTGTCAAAGATATCTTTTCAGCATTATAATCCTTCATGTACATCCCCAGTATGCCAGTCACATCTATAAGATATTAAAAGAATATATTGAAAGCTTGAGGTTGATTTCACTGTATGCACTATGATCATTGTTTATCATGAGAAATGGTAAAAATTGGCTAAGTTAAATAAAAGCTGTAAGTTTGTCAAAAATTAAATTTTCAGCATGAAAATTATTCATGCAAATCTAAAATATATCTGGAACAAATCTACAAAGAATCTTAAAGAAACATTGAAAGCCCTAGGAGGAGTTGATTTCACAAAGTATGCACTACCAACCATTATTGTATATAAGCAATGATCAAGAAATGGCTATGTTGAAAAATGATGTAAATTTGTCAAATATCACTTTTTCAGTATTATAATTATTCATGCACATCTTCAATATGTGTGGAACATGTCTGCAAAGTATTGAAAAGAAATACTGAAAGCCCCAGGAGGAGTTGATTTCACAAACCATCATTGTATAAAAGCAATGGTCAAAAAATGGCTATGTTAAAAAATGCTGTAAATTTGTCAAAAATTATTTTTTCAGTATTATAATTCTTCATGCACATCTTCAATATGTGAGGAACATGTCTGAAAAGTATCAAAAAGAAATACTGAAAGCCCTTGGAGGAGTTGATTTCACAAAATGTGCACTACCAACCATTTTTGTATATAAGTAATGGTCAAAAAATGGCTATGTTGAAAAATGCTGTAAATTTGTCAAAAATTATTTTTTCAGCATTATAATTCTTCATGCACATCTTCATTACGTGTGGAACATATCTGCAAAGTATTGAAAAGAAATACTGAAAGCCCTAGGAGGAGTTGATTTCACAAAATATGCACTACCAACCATTATTGTTTAAGCAATGGTCAAAAAATGGCTATGTTAAAAAATGCTGTAAATTTGTCAAAAATTATTTTTTCAGCATTATAATTCTTCATGCACATCTTCAATATGTGTTGAACATGTCTGCAAAGTATTGAAAAGAAATACTGAAAGCCCTAGGAGGAGTTGATTTCACAAACTATGAACTACCAATCATTATTGTATATAAGCAATGGTCAAAAAATGGCTATGTTAAAAAATGCTGTAAATTTGTCAAAAATTATTTTTTCAGCATTATAGTTCTTCATGCACATCTTCATTACGTGTGGAACATATCTGCAAAGTATTGAAAAGAAATACTGAAAGCCCTAGGAGGAGTTGATTTCACAAAATATGCACTACCAACCATTATTGTTTAAGCAATGGTCAAAAAATGGCTATGTTAAAAAATGCTGTAAATTTGTCAAAAATTATTTTTTCAGCATTATAATTCTTCATGCACATCTTCAATATGTGTGGAACATGTCTGAAAAGTATTGAAAAGAAATACTGAAAGCCCTAGGAGGAGTTGATTTCACAAACTATGCACTACCAACCATTATTGAATATGGCAATTATCGAAAATTGGCTAGGTTCAAAATGCCGTAAATTTGTCAAAATTCATTTTTTCAGCATAATACTTCTTCATGCATATCTTCAATATCTCTGGCACATATCTGCAAAGTATCAAAAGAGAATATTGAAAGCTGTAGGAGGAGTTGATTTCACAAAGTATGCACTATTAGCACTATGGCAAACATTCTATGTATAGGTTTAAAAAGTCCCATAACTCTTGCAAAACTGACCCTTTGGCCCCTAAATTCATATCACACATGTGTTGTCTAATGGTGCAGGTGTGTTGAAAATTTGAAGAACATCGGGCAAAAACTACTTAAGTTATTCAGCAAAGATGTCAAAATGTTGACGGAATGACGGAATCACGGAATGACGGAATCACGGAATTACGGACAGACTGAAAACAGTATACCCCCCTAAAACTTCGTTTTGCGGGGGGTATAATTACTGAAAGCCCCAGGAGGAGCTGGATTTCACAAAGTATGTACTATCAACCATAATTGAATATAAGCAGAAATGGTCGAAATTGGCTAAGTTTAAAAAGCTGTAAATTTGTCAAAACTAAAATTTTCAGCATAAAAATTCTTCATGCACATCTTCAATATATCTGGAACAAATCTGCAATGAATTAAAAAGAAACAATGAAAGCCCTAGGAGGAGTTGATTTCACAAAGTATGCACTACCAACCATTATTGTATGTAAGCAATAGTCGAAAAATGGCTAAGTTAAAAAATGCTGTAAATTTGTCAAAAATTATTTTTTCAGCATTATAATTCTTCATGCACATCTTCAATATGTCTGTAACATGTCTGCAAAGTACTGAAAAGAAATACTGAAAGCCCTAGGAGGAGTTGATTTCACAAAGTATGTATGTAAGCAATAGTCGAAAAATGGCAAAGTTAAAAAATGCTGTAAATTTGTCAAAAATTATTTTTTCAGCATTATAATTCTTCATGCACATCTTCAATATGTCTGTAACATGTCTGCAAAGTACCGAAAAGAAATACTGAAAGCCCTAGGAGGAGTTGATTTCACAAAGTATGTATGTAAGCAATAGTCGAAAAATGGCAAAGTTAAAAAATGCTTTAAATTTGTCAAAAATTATTTTTTCAGCATTATAATTCTTCATGCACATCTTCAATATGTCTGTAACATGTCTGCAAAGTACTGAAAAGAAACACTGAAAGCCCTAGGAGGAGTTGATTTCACAAAGTATGCACTACCAACCATTATTGAATATAAGCAATTATAGAAAATTTGCTAAGTTAAAAATGCTTTAAATTTGTCAAAAATGATTTTTTTCAGCATGACAATTGTTCATGCACATCTGCAATATATCTGAAACATTTCAGCAAAATATTAAAAGGAAACATTGAAAGCTGTAAGAGGAGTTGATTTCACAAAGTATGTACTTTCAGTACTATGGCAAACATGTTATAGGAAGACTTAAAAAGTCCCATAACTCTTGCAATACTGAACCTTTGGCCCCTAAATTCATACCACACATGTATTGTCTGATGGTGCAAGTGTGGTGAAAATTTGAAACAAATCAGGCAAAAGCTACTCAAGTTATTCAGCAAAGATGTCCAAATGTTGACGGAATGACGGAATGACGGAATGACGGAATCACGGAATGACGGACAGGCTGAAAACAGTATACCCCCCTAAAACTTCGTTTTGCGGGGGGTATAAAGACATTTGAATATTATGATAATATACTCAAGTATATTGCCCCAGGATGGGGGCACACAAACCCATGGGCTTAAAAGCTTTTTAGATTCATAAATTTTCAGTCCATTCGCCCATTTCCTGCAAGATTTTCCCTTCAAATATTTTTTTAACAATTTTCCCCATTCAAATGCATCCACAGATGACCACCTATGTTGACCTTGCAGCATTGAGTAAAATAGGTAAAGTCATCACAGGGCCATCTTTTATAAACACATAATAATGACATTGTAGTAGTGCCTGATGCTATATGCCAAGTTTTGTTGGGCCAGCAGTTCTGGAGATTTTTTTTAATTCAGTTTAACGTTCCTTTCATGCTGGTGGGACAAAAATGGGAGAACCCTGAGACAAACCACCTGGCACACCTGCAAGCAGAACTTGGCTTATCTCACATGTGGCCAGTGCTGGGCTCCAACCCACATGAGATAATCAAGTGATAAATAAATTGTGCTCTTAATCGCAAGGCCTTGGGGACTGCCCTTTGAGACTTTTAAGGACATTTACCTTATATGGGCATGGCAGCCATCATGGTCATGTGACCTGGATTGTTTATTGGTTCCCCCTTCCTATGGATGCTTCATGTAGAATTTGGCTGATATTGTCCAAGCAGTTTCAGTGAAGATCTTTGAAAATAGCGTACGACGACAGACGTCAGGTGCTTCCTATCCTATAAGCTCACCCGTGAAAATTTTGGCTTGGGTGAGCTAATAATGCTACCCTTACTATGGGCTTAAGGCTAGATCACTGAGGAGCTGGTATTCTTGCACATCATGTGTGCTGTTCAAAATTTTGTGTTGTATACTGTATAATAATAATAATACATGCGAGTACTTCTTTTTCAGCATACTGCATGGGTTGATATTTTAAATGCAACTGAATCTTCCCACTAAGAATTAATGATGGATGTTTGAAGTATGTGTACATGATTGTTCTTCTTTCTTTTTCTTTGATTTAGTTCAAAGTCCCTGTCAAGATTATTTAAACTCATATGAGATGGGCCAATTGGTAGTTGGGGAAGAACTCCCGAGAAAAACCACCTGGTACACCCACAAGCAGAACTTGCTTGTCTCACATGTGCCCGAACTTCGAACCCATATCAGACATCGGTGAAATGATCGAATAATTAAGTGTGGTAATGAAATATCAGCGCTCTTAACCACTCAGCCATGGGGCCGCGCACACAATATTTCAAAATGTAAAGGATGATGCTCTAGTAAACCTCTCTATAGTCTAGAAATAATTGCAACGTATATATATCTGTTGATTCAAGTAGTAACATTTTTTTTATATCTCTGTTTTTGAGAACATTGCTGAAGCATTTGTACCTCAAATGACAGATCAAATGTCATTCACGCTTGAAGAATTTCTAGTACATGTAGTAACGAAGATCTTGTCATCTAGAAATTAACCTCAACTAGCTGGAGGATCTTCAAGCCACCCTAGGACACACTCTACCATGTCTGTCATTGTCCTCTCCCGACTCCACCCGATCTATCAGCAAAATTCAGCACAAATGAAGTTGAAAGGTCAAGCACCACCACAATCCATATCTGAAATAGAACATCAGTTGATAACAGACCTAGATATTGTACAAATGGTTTCCTCTCAACTCAGTTGTGTATGAAATTTATTCTGCTCACAATTTACAGCAAACTGATACAAGCATACAACTTGAACATATTTCATCACCAGGTAAAAAGAATGCATGTTTGTGAGGTTAACATAAATACACTTTAAATGTTGAAGTTTGAATAAAAATATCAATATGTTAGTCACGCAGGGTGCGCTTATGCATGTGTAGGGTGTTTCGGAAATGACCAGGGTGTGCACTTATTGGAGCATGTGTGCTAATTAGAACAAATATTATGGTATATCTAGCTACCAACCTAATTACCGCGTAGTTCTACAGGATTTTTTTCTATGCATACAGTTAGCTGGTCACATCAGTTTCCACACTTTGTTAACAAAATGATGATGGAGTAGACTCCTAGTTCTGTATGGGCCACCTCAACCCATTCCTCAACCTGAGAGCCTGAAAAAGAAATTGCTATTATCTCAGTGGTATTCAACAACTTGTGACTAGTTAGCAACTACTTAGCAACATATTGGCAACAAAATTTACGGCTGTATTCTCATCCTACACTCGAGGCATACTCCACTCAAACTCATCCAGATAATCTGATCAGTCACTCGTGTGAGTGCATAACTGTTCGATTTGGTATGCACATGTCCCACTCACACTCGAACTCAACTCAAATTTCGAGTAATCGTTGAGTGAAGGCGACACCTCACTCGAGCGCTACTCGAAAATTTTTGGACCCTTATTTCTTCATTTTTCTTCCAAAAAATCCCTAAATAGCAGATTACATACATCAGCCGGACCAAGTGTTATGATTGGGACAAATCTTTTCTTGAGAGGGGTCGCGAATTCTAGAACAGATTTTGATTTTCTCAAGGCAAGTCATTTACTACTATTTTGAACATGAAAAGCAATTATCCATATTTTTAGGTGCGTGGTCAACATTGTACATCCAGATGCAGACACATTTGCACCTTTATGCTAGATATCGCTGTCACAGACTCACCCCTCTACCTCCACGTACAGACATCTACTCACCCACCCACCCCAGAGAGAGAGAGAGAGAGAGAGAGAGAGAGAGAGAGAGAGAGAGAGAGAAAGACAAATAAACCAACATGCAAGCACAGAGAGAGAGAGAGAGAGAGAGAGAGAGAGAGCAACACAGAAAGAAATACAAATAAACAAACAAGCAGACAAACAAACAATAAAGAAGGAATGAGTTCACATAAGCTAATACGATACCATGCATGAACATCAAAATTAGATAACAACTCACCGCAATATGCGGCGTCTAGTCAGAGTCTTTGCTGCTAATTTGATGCTGGAATAATAACATCAAATGTCCATAAGATTTCAAATTTCTTTGATTTATAAAGAAAATCTGACACTCCAGTGAGTGATGGTTGAGTGACTGTTGTGCATACCAAATCTATACTCCACTCACACTCAATTTAATCCCACTCGACTCATACTCCAGCCATACTCTCGCGAGTTGAGTTCGAGTTTGAGTGACGGAAGAGAATATAGCCGTTAGAATTACAGATTTGCAATTTTCATGTTTCAGCCTCACTGAATGGAAGTTTAAAGTATACAACATTTTTCTTAGCAAATTTCTGCCTAACTTTGCAATTGTCATGACAGTAACTAGTGAGAAATAGGTTGTTCACACACATTTCCACTTGTATGACAGCAGAGAGACATTCACAAGGACACAAACTGCTGGGGATAAACATTTATGGACTACTTCATGCAAATAAGAGCTGTCGTAGTCCTGACAGAGTAGCTCAAGTGACTTGTGCTTTGTCACTAAACATCAAAATTTATGACCCATGACCTTGACCTCAAGGTCGCTCAGATGGGTTGTGATGGTACAGCATAAAATTTCAGACCAATATCCACAAACATGCAAAGTTTCAACTTGATCCATTAACATAGAGATATATAGACTTCAAAAATCTTTAACCCAAAACTTTAACCAAAAATTTCTAAGGCCATGACCTTGACCTCAAGTTCACCCAGGGTGGGTCATAATGGTACAGAATAAACTTCAGACCAATATCTACCAACACACAAAGTATCAACTTGATCCATCTACATGTTCAAGAGATATAGACTTCTAAAAACTTTAACCGAAAACTTTAACAAAAAAATTCTAAGTCCGTGATCTTGACCTCAAGGTCACTCAGGGTGGGTCATGATGGTACTGCATAAAACTTCAGACCAATATCTACCAACATGCAAAGTATCGACTTGATCCATCAACATGTTCAAGAGATATAGACTTCTAAAAACTTTAATGAAAAAGTCACTAGAGCACGAAACATAGGTCAAGGTCACTAGATCAATGTGGGTGCAAAGTTGGGACATCGAGGAGAAGCCATATGCAAGGTTTGATGGTTGTAGGCTTTATAGTTGATGAGATATTAAGGGTTGACTTAAAAAATGACAAAGTCACTGGAGCATGAAATATAGGTCAAGGTCAGTAGGTCAATGTGGGTGCCGAGTCGGGACATCGAGGAGAAGCCATATGCAAGGTTTGATGGTTGTAGGCATTAATAGTTGATGAGATATTAAGGGTTGGCTTCAAAAATGTCAAAGTCACTAGAGGACGAAATATAGGTCAAGGTCACTAGGTGAATGTGGGTGCTGAGTCGGGACATCAAGGAGAAGTCATATGCAAGGTTTGATGGTTGTAGGCTTTATAGTTGATGAGATATTAAGAGTTGGCTTCAAAAATGACAAAGTCACTAGAGCATGAAATATAGGTCAAGGTCACTAGATCAACATGGGTGCAAAGTCGGGACATCGAGGAGAAGCCATATGCAAGGTTTGATGGTTGTAGGCTTTATAGTTGATGAGATATTTAGGGTTGGCTTAAAAGATGACAAAGTCACTAGAGCATGAAATATAGGTCAAGGTCAGTAGGTCAATGTGGGTGCAGAGTCGGGACATCGAGGAGAAGCCTTATGTAAGGTTTGACAGTTCTAGGCTTTACAGTTGATGAGAAACTAACACAGCATCTCAGCATTGTACAAAGGTGTCCTAGATATTGACCTCTAGCCCCGCCCCCAGGCATGACCCCACGAGTCCCTTCACACTAAATCTTAGAGGACCCTCATATGTAGCAATGTTCCAAATATGAATAATTTCTGGTCAGTGACTATCAAGATATAACAATTTTAAAAACTTTAACCAAAAGCGTGACGCGGACGCGGACGTAAACGTACACGGAGACGACCGAGGTGACTACAATAGCTCTATGCACTTCGTGCAGGCGAGCTAATGAGTAAAATGTCGAGGGTTCCCACTGAATTTTGAATTTGAGGGTAGACTGGCTTATTTTTCTTAGTTTTATACCCCTGTGTATAGGCCTGTATGCAAATTTTCGGGTATATGTATGGCAAACTTTAGGGTTAATAAAAAAACACCTGTATAGAGGGTAAATGGGAACACTGATGTCAAAATGGTGAACTCACTGGACGTCTGTCCAAGGATACCATGACAATCCAAATAAAGAAATTCTGTTTCAAATGTACATGTATCAAATTTAATGCTAACAATCTGTCATAAATACATGTATTGTTGAAGAAATACAGGGTATGGATTTAAAAAAATGTTTTTGTATTGAAAAGGCAAGAAAAATCTACATGTACAGCAGGAGCAGATTGGCACAGGGGTAGAGTTAGATCAGCTGGCTAACTGTCACCCCGCTCCACTTCGGTACCTCGATCCACTTCCCTGACAGCTTAGCATAGGTTGCATTTAAACCAATGTCGAAATGATTGCGGATTTCGTAAGGGACTTGCAGTTAGGTTATTTTGCTATTAATCGTATCATTTTTGATATGTATTTGTACCAGTGCCAAAGATCTTCCAGTAAACACATAAAATTACCTAAAATGTTTAAATTAATGTAGAAAAACAAACGATTTTCGACTTTGAGTCGCTAATTCTACAGTAGTCTCCCCTGATCTATTTATAGACATCTTTGAAGTTTTCAATAGAAAAAAGTATTTTATGATTCTGCGTGCTTTATCAAATAGAATATTTATAATTTATGTTATATATGCAAGAAAAGATCTAACATAAGTTAGAATAACACAGTTTTGCAGTTTTTTGCTGAATTTTCATTTTCGACCAAGAGCTTACTATATCCCATTTCCGTCGGTATGGAGAGGTTTAACGGAATACCGATGGAAATATTCCGTCTAGGGTAGAGTGGTTGACTGCAGTCCCAGAGGCCCTGGGTTCAATTCACAGCCCATACATGGGATACCTCCCTATTTCCGAGGGATCTCCCTATTTTTGACAAAATTTTCCTATTTTGAATTTCAGAATTTCCCTATATATCTTATCCATCTCCATATTTCAAATCAATAAATTTCTTCTTTGTTTAATCATTCTCTGTATTTGGAAAGAGAAATCTCCCTCTTTGGCTTCTCAAGAGTATCACATGTATGCCTCAGCCTAGGCGCCTTTCCTTGTGATATCTTTTCTTTGAAGGTTTGCGAAATTTTTGAATATGCGGAAGGCCATACAATAAACAGGTTCGTTGACGCCTGTACCGTGAATATCCGAGCCCGAATTGTTATCAATGCAGCCCTAAGTCTATCCCCATGGGGAAAAGTGGGGGTTAGCTGGGCAAAATGCGGGGCAATAACTGTTAGAACTTGGAGTATCCCCACACTTCAGAGGAAATGACAGGGCTTTGATCCTTCCCCAAGAGAGATTTTCTATTGCAAAGGGCAGCAGGTCTGGCTCATCTCGGAAAATCGTGATCTAAATTATCGAGCATATACGCGACATTTATTTCTCCATATCAAGAAGAATCACTCCAAACCAATAATTCTGACTAAATAATGAAACGAATTGAGACTAAATAATGAAACGAATCGGAAATGGCTGATCACGCATATGGGCAATCTTCGATACTTGAGGTGTGGACTCCAGCTGTAAGGTCCCCCTCTTCAAAAAAGATTACAACCCAGAAATAAAAGATTACAAACATATATTTTACTATCTGAAACTCTTTCAAAGATCAGAAATCAAAATGGTGTATAATTGGTTCGTAGAAAAATTCTTTGATTCTGTCGGCAGATGATTAAAATCCTTGTTTGTGTTGCAAAATTTTCGTATGTACTTTTGTAGTTTCCCTCTACATGGTCTGATCACATCTGAAAAAAGCCAAGCCGATTCGTTGAAAACCAGACATCCGAATAGCTCAGTGGTTTTGTACAGGAATTTCTGAGCTACATACCTATTCCGTAGGTTGAGGGTTCGCATCACGGCTTGGACGAATATATTCTGTACAGAAATACAAAAGAAATTAATCAAATACCCGACGAAACATATGTGGCCTGGCTGTCGCCTTCCCAACGCGGGGGTTTCACAGGCACATTCCAGGAAGCAGAGATGTGACCTGGCTTTCCTCCACCTCAGGCAGCCCTGCCGCTCATAATACTCAGTAATGAGGCAGGGTTCCCACACAAATTATCAAATATAATTCCATGACTTTTCCATGATAATTCATGATGGGAGTTAAATTTCCAGGACTTATTTGTCTGTTTATTTGTTTATTTTTTGTCACATAACACCTTTTAAAAGGCAAGGACGGATAATTATATTGCAAAAGTAGCTATCTGTTTTTCTGATGAAAACAAATTAGTTTGAATGCCCTTTTGAAAAGCATAACTATTTATCAATATTCATTGAGCGAGCGAAGCGAGCGAGGAAAAAATGAATCCCAAAGACATCAAAACTGGCATTTCATAACAAAATTCCATGATTTATCCATGAAATTTAATCATTTTTCAAATTCCATGATATTTCCATGCATGAAATCTTTTTAGCAATTTTCCATGTGTTCCAGTGCCCGTGGGAACCCTGATGAGGGTGTCGCAGTATCTATAGATAGATATATAGAAGGATAGCAATCGTATAAGCTTTCTATCGCGCAGAACCACGATAAAAATGTCTCATTTCTATTGAAATATGGAACCTTCTGTACTGCCGGTAAATACATGGCGCCGTTGCGCATCTGCGCGATAATTTCGATCGCGATTTTCAGAGTTTATCTAGACCTGGGCAGGGCATAAGGGAAAGTTTTGACCTCCAATTTGTTCCCTTGGCGGTGGGGCTTATATCACAGATACTTGGGGTTAGTGTTTAGATTTTTCAAAAAGCTTATACTTCTATTTTTTTTTTAAAAAAAAACAACAACACATACTTGTATTTTTTTCTTCATTTAGCTTTTCTGCATTAGTCCTGACATTATACAATTAGAAAAACATGTCTAAAATACATAGAAAGCATTAGAAAAACTGATAGGCAATCACTAATGTAAAGAAAAAACATAAGATAAACAACTTCGCTTTTCCAAATACTCACCCGTCACTTTGAAAAGACAAATTGATTCACTAATCCGTTACTTGAATGGTGGAAGCGACGTAGCCAAGTGGTTAGCGCACTGGCTTCTTGTGCTCGAGGTCCCAGGTTCGATCCCTGCTGGCGGCAAGAAAATTTGTTGGTCCGAACACGCTTCCTTTAGTGTCACTTGCAGGAATGACATGATACAGTGCGCCGTCCTTCGGATCGGGACATTAACTGGAGGCCCCCTGTGCAGGGACAGTCATCCCCTGTACAGGTTAGAGATCCCTACACAGGTTCTATCCTCATGCATGTAGGCTCATCCTGCAAACACACTGGAGTGTACAATGTACACCTCCCAAGAATAATCAGAAATTGATTGATGGGAGTAACAAGAAAACAAAAAAAAAAATTACAAGAATCGTACATACATATCAGCATGTCCAGGAGTCATTACGCTTCAAACTGACGCAGATTCCATTGCATAGCCAGAAATATAATTGAAAGTTTTGAAAAAAGTACAAGTATGAGCTTTTGAAAAAAAATCTAAACAGTAACCCCAAGTATCTGTGGCTTATATCAGCTGTTTCAGACGTGTTATTTAGAATTTGGCAGTTTCTGAAAGAAGGACAATAACTGCTGTACTTCTGTGTTCATTTTCAGTGCTGGCTTGACAAGAATTATCTAAAAGCTTGACTTTTATACAAACTTGACTTTTACGGGATTAGAGGATCCACACATAAGTGGATCGACTCGTGGCTCTCTGAGCGCTCTCAAAAAGTGGTATTAGATGGCCGAGCCTCAGATCCAGTCCCGGTTCTATCTGGTGTCCCGCAAGGATCGGTCTTGGGACCGGTCCTATTTCTTATTTTCATCAATGATCTTCCGGATAATATCAGGTCATCTGTTCGGCTATTTGCTGATGATTGTGTACTTTGTACAGGAATATCAAGTCTCCTTTGGATTGTCACATTTTGCAAGATGACCTGAATAGCTTGGCCAAATGGGAAACGGATTGGCAAATGAAATTTAATGTTAGCAAATGTCATTCAATGAGGGTGACTCGGCTACACCCAAGCAATCACATACAGTTCAGCTACACACTGCACCAGCAAATATTAGAACAGGTTCAGTCCGCTAAATACCTAGGTTTAACTATCACAGACAACCTTGATTGGGGTCAACATATTTCGGAAATTACATGCAAGGCAACTAAGACTTTGGGCTTTCTTCGGCGCAATTTGGCATTGGCACCTAGGCATACAAAAGAAGTTGCATACAAAACATTGGTTCGTCCTCAACTTGAGTATGCAGCTCCTATTTGGCATCCCTATCATGAAACTCAGACTGAGAAGGTGGAGAAGGTGCAGAAGACTGCAGCCAGGTGGACCTGCAGGAGATGGAGGAACTCCAGTAGCGTCGGTGATATGCTTGACGAGCTTGAGTGGCCATCCCTGCAGTCCCGCAGAGAGCGGTCCTCCTTAACCTTCTTCTACAAGATACACTCCGGTACAGTGTCTCTTGATAAAGACAAATACCTGACCCCGGCACCCAACCTAAGGCGAACTCGTGCATCGCATGAAATACAGTATACAAGACAATTTGCCTATAGTGATGCCCTGAAAAACTCATTTTTCCCCAGAACTATTTCGGTTTGGAATAGTCTCCCTTCTTCAGTGGTCTCATCTAAGACCATTGAGGAATTTAAGGCTTCTATTTAATCATAGGCCCAGAGGCATGCGTTTTAGCATGCCTCTATCTATATCTTGTAAATAGTTTTAATGGCCCACCCCAAATGTTTTTTTCTCCCTTGACTAAATTCTAAATTTAGCCACCCACCCTACACCTGAGGTGATGATCAGAAATTGATCGACTCAGTATCAGAAGAAAGATAAAGCGCAATTTTACCGGACTGTATACTGGCTTCCTGCTGTATCGCGGCCCTTATTTGTAAACAGGAAGAATCAAACAAACATGATCAATAAATGAAATTTATTATATCTCAACAATTTGCAAAATCCTTCCCCTGCAACCCTTTTATGATGAAAATTACAAGACATTTGTCAATATTTTGTGATAACCGCAATTGTGTGACCATGTTGGTATATACCGATGTAACAAAAGTGACTTCTGTATCGCGGGGTTCACCTAAAACACGGCTAACAAACCTTTAAATGCGTAACCGCGGTTAAGAAAAGACATCCGATTCATGTCCTTCCGGTTTCGCATCAGTTGACCAACAAAAGGTAAACAAAAGTTTTGCAGCTCGTGTTTCCGAGTAAAATATTTCGATTCGAAGACAAATATTATAATTCTCTCAATGCTATTTTATTAGTTAGACATTGCTATATTTGGACCCCAAAGGATTTCCAGAAATGTTTCTTTATAATCATGATTTTTATTCCCTACCCCAAAACACATGTTGGGATTGCATTGTACACGACGAAAATGTGGGTCAGTCGCAGGGATATTTTTAGATTTCCGCTCTTTACGTCCATATTAACGGAAAGCAATACAGTGCGCAGATTATTTTAACATTGTGTGAGGTCTGGTGACAGTTTCGTTGCCTCTGGCCAATGCATTCTATGCATATGTGGTTAAAAGCTGTGTCAACATTTCGGTTACGAATTTAATCATTAGAATTATAGCAATATAGTCATTATAGAACACATGTATTAAAGTTTTTGTTTTTGTAAATTGTTTTACGCTGAAGATTATTGTCACATTCTCTCGTCCTTTCTTAATAGTTGCTTACTCAAAATTGGTGTGTTTGTGATATTTGCAGTGAAAATGTTTGATATAAAATAATACAAACTGTCTATGAAATACATGTAATACAATAGTTCACATGCATGATATTCCTGTTCATGAAGACGATTTTACAGCATTCTGTATACTTTAATTTTTTTCTTGGTTTTATATCTTTCAAAACGATTTACAGGGAAATAAATACCATAACTTGAACAGGCTGAGGTTTTCAAACGTATCTTGAAATATATCCTTCATATTTTAATGATTAAATGCGTACCCATCTTTTCCTTCCCTTCAAATCGATAATGACGGGCACTAACACAACGAAATACTGGCAAAGACATCAGATGCAATTTAGTTAATACATATCTGTAAATTTGTCGTGGAACAATCACTAAAATTTGATATTTACCAGCAAATTGTCCAATTCTTAGTTGTATTTCGCCGACTTTGGCCTTGTTGGAACACCAGGTTCGAAGAAGGGAATAAATATATTGATATATTTCTGTACAAAAATATAATCATCAATCGATCCTAGTAGTGTATGTTTTGTTTACCTTTTCTTGGTCTTCATATGCGGAACCGGAAGGGCGTGAATCGGATTTTCTTTCTTAACCGGCGGTTACGCATTTAAAGGTTTGTTAGCCGTGTAAAACGCGAATGCAAAAGTTTACATGTAAGGTGATAACTTGACCTCGTAATGGAGCATGACTTTTGACGCCCAGACGACAGATGCTGACTCAAAGCAAGTATAAACCACTGGTGTTTTAGGTACTGAGGGGACATTTTATGGGAAGGGGGTAACCAGTATGTGCAAGAATACGAATTCTACATGACTTTTGTAAAGTTTTACATTTACCCTCCACTTTTCATGACAATATGCACAGTTTTCACTGGAATTCAGAATTTGACATCTGCTGCGAAAGATATCGATTGTAGGGGGTGCTAGGTTTGAAAATTCACGTAATATGCAAATGCCGCGATACAGAAGCTACCGCGATACAGTAGGAACAGAGTATACAAACTTGAGGCTTACCGAAGGAAAAATAAGACGCTAAACTCAGCTATGTGTAAATCCTTGACCTTGTGGTTGACTGCACTTTGCCTCCGACCGATTTCCAGTAACAAACATTAACCATTTACCAACGATGGTCGCAGAAACACCCACAAAAACTGGTCTCATTCATGAAAAATGATCATGGCGGAACGTCTCAATGGTAAACAATGCCGACGTTTCGTGGTCTATGATTGGCTATGGTGCATCACGTGCTCCTCCTGTGAAAATAGTGCCCGGATGAAAGTGGGACAAAACTTCTCGAGTCTAAACTCAACCTATAGTCGTTCGTCCCGAACGAACGGACCCGCTTCGCGGGTCCGTTCTAGAACGACCGTATTAATTTAATATTGCATAACTGATGTATGGCACTTAGGTCAGTCCTGGCAAGTAAATCCACTCGACAGTTTTTCTCGCTTGCTCAAATAAAACATCTAAATACCTTCTCTTCTCCGTAGCCTTTTCTTGGGTGTGGGAGTTCTGCGGGGAGAGTCAACTAAATCATACTGGGACTTGAACACCATATCAAACAGCTTGTCATCATTCTGGGAATCTGTACCAGACTTGGTAGAGGGGGCTACATTACGTATGATGAGACCAAATCTCTGCAGGAAACTGCTATAACACATTCTGAAGCACAGAATAATTAACAATTATTACTCAAATTCCAAAGATCATATTTCCTCAATTCCCAAGAACAAGTTTTCCCAATTCCCAAGATCATATCTAATTTCCAAGATCACATTTCCCAAATTACCAATTAACAAGATCATAGTTCCCAAATTACCAAACTCATATTTCCCATATTACCAATTACCAGGATAATATTTTCCCAAATCCCAATATCATATTTCCTCAATTCCCAATCATATTTCCCCAATCGCAATATCATATTTTTTATATTTTAAAGACCATATTTTCCTAATTCCCAAAACTACCAAGAGTACATTTCCCAAACTCACAAGATCATAATTCCCCAATTTCAAAAATCATATTTCCCTAATTTCCAAAATCATATTTCCCAATTCCCAAGATCATATTTCTCAACACCAAAGATCATATTTCCCAAATTCTCAATTAACAAGATCATACAAAGTACAACTTAATCCACACATGACATGAAAAAAGGCAAATCATATTGTCTTTCATTTTTACAGTCAAGTTGTTGTACATATGTTTCTATGCTTCTTCCGCTAAATAATGCTTTCAGGCAACCTCAAAATTCAATCAGTGCAATGCCAAATATTTATGGCAAATAGAGACCTACCTTGCTGGAAAACCTTGCTGACTGACTTCCACTGTTTCTATAATGCCACTTGCGACGAGTTGGGACATCACATATTTTCTATCAAACAACCCCGCCTTACTCTCTGTGTTGGGTTTGATACAGCGGATGTAATGGACATCAGCTGATTTCAAAGCCAGGATAAGACTGTCCAGGGAAGCCTGCAGGGATATTACAAATGCACAATGTCAGCATGAATTAAAGAGTGACTGAATCTAAAGTCTGTTTCTTTGTGTCTGATAATGTTTTTTTGCAGATATTTTACAACTGTTTAAATAAAGATGAAATATTTTCTTGTCACAATTAAGCATTTAGTTTGTCGCAAAATGTGCAGCAAAAATTTTGAAAATCAGTTGCCAAATAAAAAAGTTCTGGTCAAAAACATTTTTGAATAGGGAATTCCTGTACAAAAATTTCATGCATGGGAGGTAAATATTTTTCTGCAAAAATTTTAAATTCTTATTATTTTGTCATGTTTACTCAAAATCAATTTTAAATGACACAAATGACATACCTGAGACTCAATTTTCATGACCAAGTAAAAATTTTCAAAAAGTAAGAATTTTCATGATCATCAATTATTTCCCTTGACAATGCAATCTGTTCACCGATTGTCAAAAGTTTTTGCAGGTCCTATTAGGACAAACTAATATCATGATTTTGACATGAAAATAATTTTCCTACCGCCCTCCAAACAAAAATAATCCGAGAAAAACCATTATCAGAGACCAGTTTTTAGACTTTAGTGCAATGAGTGCTATATACATTCAGAATGAAAGCTTGAATGTTTGGAAAGCTGTGGTTAGGGCATGGAGGTCATATAGCCTTGCCAGCAGGCCTACCAGGGGCATAATTTACCATTAAATAGTACTCATTTCTGTCACCAACATGTAACAAATACATTTTTGAATCAGTTGGGGAGGGAAAATGACAATAGAAATTCTTATACACATATTTTCGTGACCTAATCTTCAAGAGAAAAGCATGCATTGCTGGCAATTGGGTCAGTTTCCAGACCCCCACAAAATGAATCCAACAAGCTACTGTTCAAGCTACTATTAACTAAAATTGTACCTTGAATTTGCTGAGAACCGTTTTCCTCTTCCTTCCTTTAGTATCCTCCACTTGGAAATCCTCAAACAATCCTGACACAAACTGATTACTGCTACCCTGTAATATCGCCAACAGCTCAGCAGGAATATTGTCCTTGTTTTTCATCACTAGCTCTTCCCCATGGTATGTCACTTCTCCCGCATAGTGGGATACAGTGAAGCCAGCAGTTTTGTGAAAGAGTCTGGGAGTTTTGATGTAGGTGGTTTTGTTGGTTTTAGAGTGGGTACAGGAATGTTTGGTGGTTGTTGAGACAGCTAGTATTCTCTCACATAGGCTTCTGGTGTCCGACTTTCTATTGAGCTGGACCTCCTGTAACATGAATAAATTAAAATGCACAAGTACATCATTTAAATATAGGGATCAAATATGATTTTCCATTCATTAACATTCGCTAGGTCCTGAGGGGAGTGTTGAAAACCGAAGGCGTAGCCTGAGGTTTTCAACACTCTCCGAGGGACCTAGCGAATGTTAAGGACAAAATCATTTTTGATTGCTATTATTGCATAAATACTGCAAAAATGAAAGAAACTAGAAAAAGTGCCTTGAGAGGCACTTATACCCCCGGCTGGTAGCCAGCAAGCCCCCCCCTCCCTACCCCTTATCCCCATCCCCTCCCTACCCCTTACCCAAACAACCCGGCACATGCTCACCCCTGACATTGAACCTCAAATCCCCAAGTGCCCTTATCATAAGCATTTTAGAAATGTGCACTGTAAAACACTTTAATTACATACATGTGGGAGTGTAGTTTAAGTATGACAGATCTATTTTAGAGCAGTATACAGAGCTGACGTGTATACACAATCTAGGACATAAGCGCGGACATTGTGGGTCAGGTCCTCAGTCCTAGATTGAAATGAAATAGACTGTCATTCCTAAAAAAAATAAAAAAATGTCCTAGATCTTGACCTCAAATCCCACCCCACCCCAATGCATGGATCCTTGGGTCTAACCCTTATGTAGTACCTATGTTGTAAGCATGAATGCTTCCTGACACATGGATGACAAGATATATAGACCTACAGAATATTAATCTTAGTAGCTATTGTATTTTATAAATGTGTCCTAGATTTTGACCTCCAGCCCCACCCCTAGAGTTTGGTGCCATGGAATTTAATTCAACCCTAAAGGGTTTCTATGATCCAAATGGGAATACATTCCTATATGTATTTGTTAAGATATGAACTTAGAGAAGAAAAAACACTATGTACATAGCACATTTTCAAGGTGACCTAAATTTTGAACTCTAGCCCCCACCCCCGTGCATGGACCTTCGGGTCCGTACTCATGGAGACAGAGCAAATCTTACAGGGTATCTAACGTCCCAATATGAATGATTTCTGAAAATTGGCTCATGAGATATACACCAGCAGAGAAACTTTAACCAAAACCTTGAGCCAAATTAACAGTGACCTAGATTTTGACCTCTAGCCCTACCCCCTGGGCATAGACCCAGGGTCCGAAGTCATGGAAACAAAGCAAACTCTATAGGGTACCTATGGTTGAAATATGAATGGTTTCTGACCATTGGTTCATGAGATATACACCAGCAGAGAAACTTTAACAAAAACTTTGACATAAATTCCACGAACATTCCGGAATTACGAATGAACTAACAAACGAACTAACAAACATACGAACGGAAAAGCGAAAACTATATAACCGTCGGCATAAATGCCGGGGGTATAATAATGGTGCACTATATTTTACAGCCTCATCACATTTTCATACGCGTAATAGTTTTCATTCTTAAGCTTGTTCTAGGCCGACTTCAGTCACTCATTATTAGCATGTGTTTTGCGTGGCGCCCTGTAATGAGCATAAATAAAAGCCATGTATTAACAACATGTGCGGAAGAGAATTGCAATATTAATAAATGGCTTTCTTTTCATTAACCCTTGCCGCGCGGTGAACGACTTAAGTCGTACCCGAATGTAAGGTCTATCAACGCGGCAAACAACTGAAGTCGTTTTTCTCCCTACTTTCGTTTTCGATCGAGTCTGACCGTGGAATACAATGGGAGGACCCATTTTATAATACAGACTTCCTCAATAGGCCCTGTACTGAGCATATGTAAGGTTTATACGGAACATATAATGGAATTTTTTGTTATGCGGAATGAAATCAATAAAATATTACTTTCGTTTTGGATTTCATTCATAAATTTGCAATGGCGGACACAGGAAATATTGCCGATACGGGGGTGATAAAAAGTTGAATATTACTTCAAAATAATGACTTTGACAAGGATTTCTTGTGTTTTGGATGTCAGAGGATATGAATAAGGTAAATTGAATTGGAAATATCTCCCGTCATCATCTTTTTTCGTACGAAATTAGCTTTCGTAACAGATTTGAAATGGAAATTTTGATTTTTTTCGGCGAAGTTGACTTGTTGTGTCATTGCTACAAGTATTATTCACAGACATCCATTTATAATTTTTGGTTTATTTGATAGATAATTCAATGGCCTTTCGATCTCTTATTTGGTTTTTCAATGTAGCTTGTTTGTGAAAGAAGTTATATGGGTTTAAACACTAACAGTAGAAAATCACAAAATGGCTCCGACTTTGTCAGCGGTGAGCACCCAATCGGTAAAATATTTTGACGCGCGGTAAGGGTTAAATAAGGCAATGCAAACTAGAAATTGGCTGCAAGCAAGGCTTTCAGTATACCCCCCGCAAAATTATCTAAGGCCAATAACTTCCTTTAAGTCAAACATGCAAAACATTTGTCAAAAATATCTTTTCAGCATTATAATCCTTCATGAAAATCCTCCCTATGTCTGACTCATGTCTGTAAGGTATTAAATAATATACTGAAAGCTCAGTGAGTACAATTATTGTTGATTTCACTGTACACTGTTGATCATTATTTATCATGAGAAATGGTCAAAAATTGGCTATGCTAAAAAAAAAGCTTTAAATTTGTCAAAAATAAATTATTCAGCATAAGAATTATTCATGCACATCTGAAATATATCTGGAACAAGTGTGCAAAGAATTCAAATGAAACTATGAAAGCACTAGGAGGACTTGATTTCATAAAGTATGCTCTACCAGCCGTATTGTATATTAGCGATGGTTGAAAAATGTCTAAGTTGAAAAATGCTGTAAATTTGTCAAAAATTATTTTTTCACCAATAAAATTCTTTATGCACATCTTCAATATGTCTGTAACATGTCTGTAAAGTATTGAAAAGAATTACTGAAAGCCACAGGAGGAGTTGGATTTCACAAAGTATGTACTATCAACCATAATTGAATATAAGCAGAAATGGTCAAAATTGGCTAAGTTTAAAAAGCTGTAAATTTGTCAAAACTAAAATTTTCAGCATAAAAATTCTTCATGCACATCTTCAATATATCTGGAACAAATCTGCAAAGAATTAAAAAGAAACAATGAAAGCCCTAGGAGGAGTTGATTTCACAAAGTATGCACTTCCAACCATTATTGTATGTAAGCAATAGTCGAAAAATGGCCAATTTAAAAAATGCTGTAAATTTGTCAAAAATTATTTTTTCAGCATTATAATTCTTCATGCACATCTTCACTTTGTCTGTAACATGTCTGCAAAGTACTGAATAGAAATACTGAAAGCCCTAGGAGGAGTTGATTTCACAAAGTATGTATGTAAGCAATAGTCGAAAAATGGCAAAGTTAAAAAATGCTGTAAATTTGTCAAAAATTATTTTTTCAGCATTATAATTCTTCATGCACATCTTCAATATGTCTGTAACATGTCTGCAAAGTACTGAAAAGAAACACTGAAAGCCCTAGGAGGAGTTGATTTCACAAAGTATGCACTACCAACCATTATTGAATATAAGCAATTATAGAAAATTTGCTAAGTTAAAAATGCTGTAAATTTGTCAAAAATGATTTTTTCAGCATGACAATTGTTCATGCACATCTGCAATATATCTGAAACATATCAGCAAAATATTAAAAGGAAACATTGAAAGCTGTAAGAGGAGTTGATTTCACAAAGTATGTACTTTCAGTAGTATGGCAAACATGTTATAGGAAGACTTAAAAAGTCCCATAACTCTTGCAATACTGACCCTTTGGCCCCTACATTCATACCACACATGTATTGTCTGATGGTACAAGTGTGGTGAAAATTTGAAACAAATCAGGCAAAAGCTACTCAAGTTATTCAGCAAAGATGTCCAAATGTTGACGGAATGACGGAATGACGGAATCACGGAATGACGGAATGACGGAATGACGGACAGGCTGAAAACAGTATACCCCCCTAAAACTTCGTTTTGCGGGGGGTATAAATACTCTGGTATCCACTATGGAAAATACTGATCTTTTTTTAAAAAGCAAGTATTAAACATGGAAAAGCCCTATTAACTAAATCAACCAATCATTGGTGTAATTTTCATTTTGTATCCACAATGATCGAATTTTAGGAAAACTGGAAACTGTAGTTTGTATGTGATACTAACTTCATTGAGAAGACCAATGGCACTTGTCTGTCTCTCTATTACATATGACTTCATTTTCAAAAGAGGCTCAGTTGGACAGGTCAAATCTTCCCGGAGGACATCAATTAAAACAGAAATAAAACTTACTTCATTTAATAGACCAAAGACACTGGGCTGTCCCTCTATGACATCAAGACATGGCTGGTTGTCTGTGTAGTCCAGAAACTGCCAACTGATCCTCTCACTTTCATATTCTCGCTGTAGGTCCTTCAAGAAGTGTTTAACATAGTGTTGTTGTAATTTCTCATTGGCATAGTTGATACAGAGCTGCTCCAGACTGTTCCTCTCAAATACTTCAAACCCGTAAATGTCAAGTAGACCTATAGTGTGATCATAATCTGTGGCTTGAATCTGTAAGTTGATGTGAGACACCAGCCAATCAAATACCCTGTAAAAACACAAGCCAATCAATTACCGTATAACAATAACAGCCAATCAAGAACCCTGTAATAAAATATTTCCAGTAGAATTATGGTGTGGTTGTTATCATTGGCATGAATCTGTGGGAAGATGTAAGATACCAGCCAGTCAAATACCCTATAATAGGAAAGTACAAGTGTGGATAAAAATGTTTGTGTATACTGCGAAAAAGGTTGGCAAAAGATTTCAAACCGTTTCAACAGACTTGTATAGTGAACACAATAGGGAGGCCACAATATAAGATTTTTTCTCGTTTTCAGAGTACAACAAAACATTTTTTTAAGTTTTGCTAAAATTTGCTGCAAAATGAAAAATTGGTATACGCTCATCCCCAATGTATTGTACTATTTTACATTAGGTATCAAAATGTGGCAAAACACAAAGATCTTTAAGAAGACGCCAAAGTCCTCATTGTATAACACTACAAAACATACCTAGAATACAGTAGTGTTGCGAGACAGTCTCTACGACTGTAAGCCTCCGGTTGTGGAACTGGTTTCACAAAAACACTCTGCCTGTTGTTATGTCCTGATGTTATGTTTCTATATAGGAAAACTTGCTCTAGATATGACGGGGTCACGCCCAGGATATTGGCTGCTTTGAGTAGGGCATCCTGTGTTACTGCAAATATAATGGAAATAAGATGTAAATCCATTACAGCAGTACATGGTAAACTTCATTATTGAATTTTATTTTAAGTTTTATTTCTTTTCTTTACGGTCGACACCTATGGTCATGTCCGGATGGTCAGTTATCCTAACCACACTGTAACTGGGCAAGCCTCCCCGAGGCAGATGCATTTTTTTCCTAATGTCTTCTTGAACAAGTGGAAGCTGAAGAATGGCTGTAGAATATTTTTTCATGGCCAACTTTTCATGAAAGAAATGTGAAGGACATATGGCAACTCAGCACGCCAAGACGTTAACGACATTTGACATCGGGATTTCTGTATACATTGGCCGAGTCAAAAGTTCCTATAAATACATTATTTCTCATTCGACTTCAAGCAAAGTTTCACATCTTTATTCCCCATCTGTGCAGGATTAGAGTCGAGAGTTTAAGGCAAATCGATAGATTTTTTCTAGTTTTTATAACAACTTCTGCAATAGACGTTAGGGTTATCCAGGGCATGCCATGCTGTTACGTTTTTTGACGTATATTTTTTGCTTACTTGTTTTTTGACAGCTATTTCTTTGTGACTAACACTTTGTACATCATTGACTAATGTTAAATCATTAAGTTCTGATGTGTCTCTAGCTGTTTATAACAAATTAAACGTTTCTGTAGGTTTTATTCGGAAGTCTTGCACAAATATTATCGATGTGCAAGTTTCCGCCATTAATCAGTAATGTCATTTTTACTGAATTTTTGCTTAGACTTGTCTTCCGAAAAGTGTCGCTGTAGCATTGTCTTTTGAATGTGAGGACTGAAATTTCACATTTCAAGCCGAATTATATCATTATCAATATTTCCATAATTTAAGGAGATTTCAGTAGGGCATTTTTAAAATATTTTTATATTTATAAACATGTAAACAGAGATTTTACGGCGTGCTCTGGGGCAGCAAACCCCACGTGTTTGTCAATGTAATTTAACCAATCAAAAATAAGATTCGACAAATAATATTTTGCATGAATATAGACAATAGACCATTATTACACTTGTGAAAATACGAAAACAATCGAACGTCAATTATAAAAAATATTAAGAAAATCCTCAACCTTTTTGCTTGCCCCTCGTATTTGTATATTTTACGTCTTAAACCAGAACTTTACTTGTTTGCCTTATGAAATTACATTGGGCAGCTGACATTGCCGTTTTGGGGGATTTTTCATATTAAATATGAAAAGGTAGATTTCTTAGTGATGCTAGTTTATTTCTACACTCTAATTGTCATTGTGCCAAGCCACCAGGGAATTCTAGAGAAGAAAAAAAGATATCTGATTTAAACAACATAAACAATTAAACATTTGAACCTGAATGGAAACAAACAAGATGAAAAAGACAAAAACAAAAGTGAACACATTTTTAAACACTGTCTCCCTGGTTTTCCTCTGACAACATACACATCATTACCGCCTCGTGGGAAACCCAACAATCTGCATATGCGAAAACAAAGGCGCAGATCAGCTTCGCGGTAACCGCGAAGCTGATCAGCGCCTTTGTTTTCGCTAAACGGATAGTACAATCCCTCTTCTACTTATATCCAAAATTTCAAGCATCTAGCACCTGTCTGTGCTTGTGCAGCTCGGTTTGTGTCGGACCTGGTCGGAAACCACATTGTTGGTTTTCCCACGAGGTGGCTCATATATGTGAACATTCTGTCATCATGATGCATTGACATCTTCATTTGTTTCTAAAACATGCAGTTTGCTGCTACAGTGTACAACAATTACTAGACACTAAAAATTATCACTCGGAATACGTATCATGCACTACTATTAACCTATTCTATTTTTTTAAACAAACAACCAATGCAGTAAATACATTTTTCTACCTGATGCCTATACTGTATAGACATACATTCTTCATTGGACTTACCGATAGTTGAATTTTCTAACATAATAAACATACAATTGAACAATGATTATTTGTAGCATCATGAGAAAACCTGCATTTTGCCAATGCAAAAACTAGCCCCGAGGTTATAAAATGTTTTTCATGCTCAGCTCAACTGATGCTAAAGTTTATCCTGCTCATAAATATTAAAATGCCAACAATTTGCATTTTAACATTTATAAGATAAATTACAGTCTTTGGTAATATAAACCTGAAATTTCAATTTATCTGGGATATCTAAGTATTTATGATCAATTTGAATTTCATGCTCAGTTGAGCTGAGCATGAAAAAAGTTTTATATACTCGGGCCAGATCAGCGCCTTTCTTTTCCCTACACACATATAACCATCCTTCATCTTCCTAAATCCGAAATTGTCAAGCCTTTAGCCATCTTCTGTGGCCTTACAGCTTTATTTGTGTCAGACTAGGCCCTGAGGTTATAAAACTTTTTTTCAATCTCAGCTCAGCTGAGCATGAAATTTCAACTGCTCATAAATGTTGAAATAATCAATATTAGTGGAAAATTCAGGTTCAAAACTCAAAAACTAGTACTTTATCCTGCTAATAAATGTTAAAATGCCAACAATTGTTGGCATTTTAACATTTATGAGCAGGATAAATTTTAGTCTCAGCTGAGCTGAGCATGAAAAAAGTTTTATAACCTTGGGGCCAGGTAGGAAACCGTAGCCCGAAGACAGGTTTTCTCTAGTCGCCACAAAGTTTACCTTCAAGCTCAAGAAATGTAGTGTCTAGGTATTGATCCTCTAACAAATGAAACAGGAACATTATTTTTCACTCATGAATCTAATCTAGCTATTAAATGAAATTTACACAGAACCGAGCATGGGCAAAAAGCACTAATAATTCGAAAATCTTCATGGCATGAATCATGTCAGTAGTAAAAACAGACATAATCAATGTTATAGGTTTCTAGACACCATTGGCATGATTCATTGTGATGTGTACACCAAAGTCATAAGATATTCTTTATGCAAAATATTTCTTAACATAGTATTTATGTAGCCCCTCTTACTATCCTGATTTTTTGTACCATTGCATTACAAAAATCCTTATTTCACAGAAGTAAAAATTGTATCGAATTTACCTTGATCTGCCACTAACTTGCTCATTTCATCTTCAAGTGGTATAAACTCTATGTTACCAAGGTATAAGATGGCAATCAATACCTGTAGAGGAACAAACACAAAAATAATATTTGTTAAATATGCAGCCATGAATATCCTATAGGTACCTTGCAAATTCTATGTTCTAGCTTATATTGATTTATATTTACATTTTTCTAAAACCTCCTTAAATGAACCATTAGATGTTCATCTGTGTTCATACTTCCATGAACAACATTGTGTCACGCGACGTGACGTAATCCAAACTTGACGTCAAAAAACATGAATCTCGCCAATCTGATTGGACGTTGTAAACGTCTACGCCGTTCCGCTGTTTGAACACACACTGTGTGTAGATTCTCTGTTTGCTGGTAAATGTGACCGCCTTGGTGACTTTTCAACAAACGATAGAGAGAAATGAATGTAAATATAAGCAATGAGTTTAATTTTTCTGTTGTTCATGGAGCTATGAACCGCAGTGGGTCGCTAGCAAAGCTTACATGAACCCCTTCGGGGTTCATTCACTTTGCACGCGACCCACTGCGGTTCATAGCTCCATGAACACCAGAAAAATGAAATTCATTTCTTAAATAAAAAAATATGAATTCACAAATACTCACACCCAAATTCTATAATTCAAAAAAATAGATGTCAGACTAGAAACATTGCGAAATAAAGGTAAAAAATGTTAAAAAATTTAAGACAGAAATGCATGTAAAACTATGCCATTGTGTCCTGGAGTGAGACATGTTAACTCCTACGTGTACTGACTGGTTAATATCCAGAAAGCTGTGTTTCTGTCCTGACATGACTGAAACTTGACTGGGATAAAAACAAACAAAATTACCATGACAATGTTTCTCTGGCAATGTTCTGTGAGCCCAATCTCTGTCATGGCTGATAGTGTTGTCTGTAGTTGTCTGTTTACTTCTAATTCTGTACAAAATAACATCAGAAAAACATACATGTCCGTGTAAAGTAAACCCCACTCAAACCCAATTTTTATATAGTGAAACTGGGGTATACAAGGGTTTACATTTTTTTCATATTTTTGATCCAAAACATAGATTGTGGGTACTTGTTAGAACCGTGTACCCACAATCAATGTTTTGGGCAAAAATGTAAAAAATATAAAAATTTATCCAATGAAACTTTCCAATTTTACAACCAAAAATATCTCTGTATATTGCATGGGCAAGTTTTCGTACTATGAACAGTATTAAACAAAGGTTGTGATGAAGGTCTGATTCAAAGTATGATCTATAGTTTAGTGTACGCATGCCATCTTTTATTCTAAGAACAGCAGAACAACAGCTAGCCATTTTTCACTCAATTCTTTAACAGCAAAACTCATTTATATTGTTACATTTGATTTCATATGAGCCGCGTCATCAGAAAAACAGACTTTTACCTATGCAAAAACAAAGGCGCAGATCAGCTTCGCAACACAGACAGTCCAATTTCTCTTCTTCTTAAATCCAAAATTTCAAGCTTCTAGCCTGCTTCTGTGTCTATAAAAGTCGGTTTGTGTCAGACCTGGTCGGAAACCCCGAAAACCGTGGCTAATATGATGTCTAGTATAGATATACCCATGAACTGACCATCAAACAAATATGCTATATCCCAAAAAAAAGCCTGCTAGACCTAACCTTTCCCAGTTGGTAATAATGTGAAATCAGTAGTTCCTATCTCCCCATGGAGTTCTCCAAACATCCAACCATTTTCTCTCAATTCTTTTATGATCTGTAATATACGAAAAAACATCCTCAATGCATTTTTTTCTGTCAATGCGCCCCTGTCCAATGGAGCAGTGAGAAATAGAGGGGCTGCTTGTGCCCAAACATCTGTCATGAATGAGCCTATTGGAAAATAGAAGTATTTCCTTCTTTATTAGTCGTGTTAGGCTCAAAATAACCTTACTGTGCTCTAAAGAATTATTACATCACAATCTGACAAAAAACACTGTGAATTTAATATATGAGCCGCATCATGAGAAAACCGGACTTTCGCCTATGCGAAAACAAAGGTGCAGATCAGCTTCGAAGTAACTGCGAAGCTGATCAGTGCCTTTGTTTTCGCTACACGGATAGTACAATTTCTCTTCTTCTTAAATCCGAAATTTCAAGTTTCTCGCCATCTTCTGTAGCTGCATATGCCGGTTTGTGTCGCCCCAGGTCAGAAACCGCGAAGACCGATTTTATCGCGTCGCAGCTCAAGCAAACTGCACTCTAACATCCCACATTAATCACGATAATTAACAGAAAAAAATTCTTAATCACATAACAATTACTACCTGGTAAAATATATGGAAGTTACATTCTCTGGGCGACTGATGGACAATTCTCATCTTCTCCAGTAGGTATGTCTGGATAGTGGCTCCTTCCAACTGACCACATCTGAAATATACAATGAGCAGTAACGTTAGAAAACTTGTCTTGGGGTTTCCCACCGGCTGGTACAATCGCAGAATGATAGAAAAAGGTACAAGTAGGCAAAGATCAGGAAAAGGCGCAATCAGAAAAAGATTCCCACTCCAAAAACTGAGATGGGAAAAAACCAAACTAACAATCAGGTACTTATACCATGAAACATATCATAAGCCGAATGAGCAGCTATTTTCCCAATAGGCGGCCACTCAGTTACCTTAACTTAACTAAAACTATGAAAACACACATAAGGCGCCAACAGCACAAAAAAAAAAAAAATTTAAACACCAAGACATAAAACAAAAAGAACCACCACAGAAAGCTTGAAATTTTGGATTAAAGAAGGCTGGTCTGTGTCTTTGTTTTCGCATATGCAAAAAAACCAACAAAAAAAACAACAACATTTTTGTCATGACATGGCTCATATAGAAGTTACATTCTCATGGACAACCCTCATTTTCTCTAACAGGTAGGTCTGGATAGTGGTCCCTTTCAACTGACCACATGGGAGTAATTATCAACCTCAAAATAACACTATCTTTGGGGTCCATAGAAACAGACCATGTTACAAGAGATACTGTGTTCTAATGAGGTTACAAACATTAGACATACAGCAAATTAATCATTTTGGGAGGCATAACATGGCCGTGTTGTATTGAAAATGGCGTTGTAATGAGGTGTGTTATAACGCGGTTGAACTGTATTTTTATTACACTTGCGAGTGGATATCTCATTACTTGCAACAGTATATTCTGCATCAAACTTAAGGAAGTCAAAATGTCATGTAAAACATTGCTTGTCAGATGACCCTTAGGTTGCTGAAAGATGCATCATTTCCAATTATTTAGGTTAAAAAGCACATCAGAATACGATAACCATACATTCAAAATTTTCTTTTCATATATACGGTCAGAAATCATTCAAGTCAGGTGCATCATAAGAGTGACCAGAGGACCAATGGTCCTGTAAACGCTCACCTGAGTCTGCTGCATATACCAATAAACATGTTTGAATATTATGGTATTTAACCCCAGTGCAGGGGCAGATGAAGCCCTTGGGCCGTTTTCTTTTTTCAGAATAATCAATATTCTGTCCATTTGCCAATTTCTTGCTGGTTTTTCCCTTCAAATGACATTTTAACAGTTTTTCCCATTCAAATGCATGGGCAACCCATGTTGACCTTGCCATAAACTTGGTCAAGGTCATCACAGGGTCATGATTTATATATACATTGTAGCACTATAGCCATGGATGCTTCACGCCAAGTTTCATTGAAGTCAATCTTTGGTTTCAGAGAAGAAGATATTTGAAGGGTTTTTACCATATATGGGCATGGCGGCCATCTTGGTCATGTGACCTAGATTATTAATATATACATTGGTTCCCCCATCCTATAGATGCTTCACATAAAATTTGGCTTCAATTGGCCAAATGGTTTTAGAGGAGAAGATGTTTGAATATTATGGTAATATACATGTATATTGCCCCGGGGTGTGGACATATGAGCCCTTAGGTCCATTTTTTTTTCAGAATCATTAATATTTAGTCCTACTACCCATTTCCTGCAAGATTTTCACTTCTAATGACTTTTTAAAAGTTTTCCCCATTCCAATGCATTGGCAACCTATGTTGACCTTGTCCTAAAATAGGTCAAGGTCACCACAGGGTCATGATTTATATACACATTGTAGTACTTCAGTCATTGGTGCTTCATGCCAAGTTTCTTTGAAATCAATCCACCAGATTCGGAGAAGAAGATTTTTGAAGGGTTTTTACCTTATATGGGCATGGCAGCCATCTTGGTCATGTGAACTAGATAATTTATATATACATTAATTCCCCCATTCCATAGATGCTTCACATAAAATTTGGCTTTGATTTGCCAAGCGGTTTCAGAGGAGAAGATGTTTGAATATTATGCTAATATACATGTATATTGCCCCGGGGTGGGGGCAGATGAGCCCCTGGGGTCCATTTGTTTTCAGAATCATTAATATTTAGTCCTACTGCCCATTTCCTGCAAGACATTCACTTTAAATGACATTTTAAAAGTTTTCCCTATTCAAATGCATTGGCGACCTATGTTGACCTTGCCGTAAAAAAAGGTCAAGGTCATCACAGGGTCATGATTTATATACACATTGTAGTACTTGAGCGATCAATGCTTCATGCCAAGTTTCTTTGAAATCGATCCACCGGTTCTGGAGAAGATTTTTGAAGGGATTTTACCATATATGGGCATTGTGGCCATCTTGGTCATGTGACCTGGATTATTTATATACACATTGATTAACCCTTCCTATTGATGCTTCACATAAAATTTGGCTTTGATTGGCCAACCGGTTTCAGAGGAGATGATGTTTGAATATTACGGTAATATACATGTATATTGCCCCAGGGTGGGGGCATATGAGCCCCTGGGGTCCAATTTTTTTTCAGAACATTAATATTCAGTCCTACTGCCCATTTTCTGCAAGACTTTCACTTTAAATGACACTTTAAAAGTTTTTCCCATTCAAATGCATTGGCAACCTACGTTGACCTTGCCGTAAAATAGGTCAAGGTCATCACAGGGTCGTGATTTATATACACATTGTAGTGCTTGAGGCATCAATGCTTCATGCCAAGTTTCGTTGAAATCAGTCCACCGGTTCTGGAGAAGAAGATTTTTGAAGGGTTTTTACCATATATGGGCATGGCGGCCATCTTGGTCATGTGACCTGGATTTCTTATATACACATTGGTTCCCCCTTCCTATAGATGCTTCATGTAAAATTTGGCTTTGGTTGGCCAAGCGGTTTCAGAGAAGAAGATCTTTGAAATTGTGGACGGACGGACGACGGACGGACGACGGACGGACGCCGGATCATGGCCATCCTATAAGCTCACCTTGTGAGCCTAACGGCTCAGGTGAGCTAATAATATAAGAATCTTACATGAGTGTCAGGTATGGATAGACAAATCTGTCCCGAGGGTCACATTTTGGCATCACGAGGCTCGCCGAGTAATGCCAAACTGTGACCCGAGGGACAGATTTGTCTATCCATACCTTACACGAATGATGGATTCTTTTTCTTGCACGCCGTAATGCGACGAAGCTTAATTTTTATACTATTTACCTAAAACAAATGCACAATCGCGGCGTCCGCCATTTTGAAATCAAACGTTTTGACGTCATCGTGACGTGTGCGCATAGCGACGACATGACGTGACTTCCTATACAACCCACGTTAAAAAGGAACACGTGCACGCAGGTACGCCTGGGGTGAGATAAGAATTTCTCACATGGGGTAAAACGTTGGATTTCTCTATCTGGCGTGCAAGAATACTCTTTCCAACAGTGCATTAGCATGCTGAGAGTTCCACAATCCGTTAAACAAGGCAGGATTGCTATAAGTGCACAATTTTGTCCCACTTACCTTGAAAATTGTAGCTGTATAAACTTCCCAAACCTTGAACTATTGTCATTTCTCTGGGTGACAGCATTACCTACAGAGAAAAATGCTATTTAGGAACAAAGTTTACAAATGACCGGATCACAACCAAGTTTGATTCATCAGTTTCTTACCAAATGCCTCTAGAATGGAGGGGTTTACAAAATGACTGGATTGTAACAGACTTTGTGTCTTTGGTTGATGTAATGAATGAGAGTTATCACTGTCTTACCAAATGCCTCTAGAATGGGGTTGGAATCTAGAATTCGCCTCTCAATAGACTGGCTTATAACACTGCCCCTACTAGAACCCTTTTCACTGAAACATAAATGTTTGAATGAGCAAAGTTTTATTTTTACACCCTATGGGCAGTTGGCCTTCACTGTCACAATGAACATTTGGCGATAACAGCATGTAGCAGCTGGTATCAAACTCGCAACATTTCTATGCAGATCTGATTACTATCCAGTAGACTATCGCAGCCAGTACAGACTTCTTATGGTAAAGCTCAGCAAAGATTACACCTTTTGTAACACTATACATGAGTGCAATTGAAATTTAGATTTTCTGTTATTTTTATATTTGGAGTTAAGACAATTTTTCTAATGTTTGGTTTGGGATCTAAAGATACAACAATTCTAAGAAATAGTGCGTCGGAGATTATGCTCTTCACTTATTTGGATAAGGTATGTAAAATACACACTACACTTTTCTTACGCAAGTGAAATTCTATGGAAACAACCTTCAGCCAAACAAAATAATCAGATGCATGACGTTCACCTATAAACAGCCTTGCGCGCTTTGCTGTGTCAGTAGTGTTAGAGAACTTGGTTTATTAGTTGGTTATAGCTAAAGCAGTAAATAAAGATGTATTATGAACCTGGGTAGACTTAGTACAAATTAAACTACACGATCAAAGTGGACTTGTTATTGGCCTTGAGATGACGTAGTATCATACAATACTCAACTCATTGAGTCATTCACAAATTGAAGATCTCATGAACTGTTCAGGAAATGATAAAATAAATATCACAACTTTAAAAGTTCCGATCTAAATATAGCCTACTCTATTACTGTGTAATGGATCCTACTCACTTTAACCCAGGACTGGAGACCAAGGTCATGTATCTCACTAGATGTTTGGCTGATACAGTCTACAATGGAAAACAAATTAGAAATTAAAATCATTCCAAAAGGCCTAAAGATGCATGTCACTCTAAAATTTAGTGCAATAATACAATCAAGCAAAATGAACATTTGAATTTTCAGTAGGACAGTTGGACTTTTTACAACTATGTGCCTGTGTGAAATAGAGTAGATATTTACATTTGAGCCGCCTCATGAGAAAACCAACAATCTGCATAAGCAAAAACAAAGGCGCAGATCAGCTTCACAGTAACTGTGAAGCTGATCAGCGCCTTTGTTTTCGCTACACGGATAGTACAATTCCTCTACTTTCTAAATCCAAAATTTCCAGTCACTAGCCATCTTCTGTGCTTGTACAGTCCGGTTTGTGTTGGACCTGTTCGAAAACCACATTGTTGGTTTTCCCACGAGGCGGCTCATTCATTTACTAAGAAACTTATCACATCGGGCCATCTTTCATCATAGGATTCTAAATTTCAATGTAGAGGTAAAAAAAAGCGGACTTCGCCTTTAAATGTGTTACCTTGCCTGCACCACTTTCCCCACTGACAATTATACACTGGTTTATCTTTCCCTGCTCTCTCACCATACAGCTGTAAGCCTCCGCTCCAATCCTGTATATGTGGGGATCAGTCTGAAAACAGAACCATTTTTTAGCCCATGCGAATACAAAGACGCAGATTATCAGTGACTTTATTTTCGCTACACAGATAATACAATTCCTTTTCCTCGTAAATCCAAAATTTCAACCTTTTAGCCTTCTTCTTTGACAGTACAGGCCAATTTGTGTCAGACCTGGTCGGAAACTCTAAAGATCAGCTTTCTCTTGTCTAAGCTTGTTTGATGTCTGTACTGACAATTATACCCTGGTTTATCTTCCCTTGCTCTCTCACCATGAAGCTGTAGGCTTCCGCTCCAATCGTATATATGGGGATCAGTCTTGAAGGGAACTGAGCCTTCACATAAGAAAACAAACAATCTGGCTTTCTGAGCCGGTCCTACACAAACCAGGCTGTACAGCCACAGAAAGTAGGTGCAAGCTTCAAATTTCAGATTTAGAAAGAAAAGGAACTGTACAATCTTAGGAGCAAAATCAAAGGTGCTGATCAGCTGTCATTCAGGCTTCACAAACATTATAACAAACTAACGTTTTTCATCATCCATTGAAAGCTGAAATAAAAATTTCAATCCAATCCTCAAGACACATCTCTGAATGAAACATTACCTTAAAATATACAAAATATATACAGGTTACATATTATACATTACATTTTTCTGGCAGTGATAGTTCAGAGCTGTATGTGTGCTGTAAAGCCCGGGTACATTACAGAATGGATTCACAGCAACTATAGTAGAACCAGCACTGGTATAGTAATAGCCCTTGGAATATCTCTGGTGTAGACAAGATAACACTGAAAATACAGCATGACTTTGAATGTACATACATAACATTACACTGAAAAAAAAATGCAGTGCAAAATGTAATAAATTTTGAGTAGCAAAAACAATATTTGTTAAAAAAATGTAGAAAACGTAAACTTGTACAAAACATGCATTGTGGGTACTCAGTACTGTACATAATAGAATCATCTTTTTTGCATCCCACCTGTCATCTAGATTGGGCTTTTTTTTTATCAATTCCTGGTCTTTCTTTAACTTTGTCAGGGCTACAAAAGCTTACCTGATGCTTGGTTTATGATAGGTAAACTAGTCAGTGAGTCAACCTCTCCCAATGCTGTTACTGGTCTCAGCAACATGGCTTCTTCGGTACATTTAAATTCCTAGAAAAAATGTCTAATATTACTTACATTAACAATAAAGCAATGTAATAATATATTCAATAAAGTTATTGGAAATTAACCAAATTTCATTTTCAAATACAGTAGCTTAATATGATCCCTAATATCCCTGGTGTGGTATTGTCAGTTTGACATTTCACCAGTAAACTATTCTGATTCTAAACATGATCTGAGTTACACACTGATAGTATTTGGCCAAAATATTTCATGAATGAAAACAGCACTTGGTATACATGTATTTCAGGTTTTAACTTTCAATTTAAAAATTGACTTGCTTAAGGATGTTCGCTGCTAACATTTGACATTTCGGAACTTCCGGTTTTTCTTTTCTTGAATATCTCGTAAACGGCTGCAGATATTTTCCTAATATTTTATATTTGAATACATATTGATAATAAGCATTGAATGAGCCATGAAAATTGTCAATCTAAGAAACTTCATTTTTTCACCCCATTTTCTGCAACTTTTCAGAAAATTTTAGTTGTCAGTAAAATTTAGGGGGTAGGGTAGATTTAACTTGAATATTACACATCTTCAAATTAATTGAACTAGTTCTATGTTTATTTTAGCAGCAGTATATGTGTACATGGTCTTCTAAGTCATTCTTTGTGTCTTTGGTGTGCTGGTTTTAAAATTTAAGGTGGTTTTATAAAATGGGCTTTTAGAAACAAAACAGCCGAAAAAAGGCTGAAAATGGCGATTTTCAAGTTGTTGGTTCTCTCTTATATGCCCACTACCCTATATATTTCTTTCTTTTATTCGAACAATATTACCAAGTTCTTTGTTGTGTGAAAATACAAGAAAAAGTTTGAATCAACAAATATGGGTTTGGTACATTTCAAAATATTGATTTTTTCCGACTTTTCAAGTATGGGGGTAGGGTTGGAAAAGGAATCGTAAAATTTTGTCATCCACTCCAAGTTGCAAATTTTTCTATGCTTTTGGTCCAAAATTGTCTGCGCTACGTAAATATTATGACTTTTGAAAGCATTCTAGGTGTATTTTAGTTCAAGACAGGTATGTTTCAAAGAATTAAAAATTAAATTAATTTTACCAAATTTAAAACATGGTGCTCAGAGGTCTCATTCAGAGGCCTGTAGCTTGAAAAAATGCACACTACCCTATATTTATTTTGTTTTCAAATGTCTTGTGTTGTATTTTGGAATCAAAAAAGAGTGGTTAGAAAAAAAGTTTGAATACTTTTTCATTGGCAGCGAACATCCTTAAAACTGATTCAATATTTCCTTTTGCATTATAGGAAACCATAGAAACACAAAGTTTTATATACTTCTATATGTATGAATAACCTGTCTGTTTTACTAATACATCTCATTATTATTAGTTAACATCAACATCATTAACATGACACGATACTTTTACCTTGTCTGCAGCCAGTACTGTGAACAGCTGTCCTGTCTGTGATGTTATTTCTCCTTCAATCCAAACTTCTTCGTTGTCTTTCACATAGACCAACATGCCCGGCTGTAGTCGTGTAGCTGACTTGCTGGGTTGTAGCCGTTTAGGTGTAGTCGACATGCTGGGTTGTAGTCGTGAAGCCGACATCACGTCTTAACACAATGTCATTCCTGAGCACAAATTACAAGTTTTGCACACATAATATTGTCAACATTGAGAAACAAATGTGTTTAACTTAGTGTTTTACTGCTAAACTTTGGTCATGTGTCTGGACAGTTTTAAATACCAGCCACACTGTTTCTGGAAAAGCCTTACCGGTATGTAACCAGTTCTTAGAAAACAAAAGACAACCTTCAGAAGAGACTTCAGAAACTGTGGAATTATAAATATGGACTAAAACACACTAAGTAAGTTGGGTGCCAAATAACAAGATGAGCTTTAAGAGTGGAGTTAACTTGTTGTCCTCACTCAGCTGGAAACTAGTTTTGTCTATTCAGTATTGATCTATTCTGATGTATATAATCAGAATGTTGACATTTTTGTACTGTGTTCAGACCATCACCTCAGGGGTGTGGAAATGTGATTTGTTCAATGCCACAACGGCTCCCTGCTGAGAATGAACCAGGCCCAAGGACCCGAGACCAGAGCCCTGGGCATTATCACAACGCCAGTCCATTTCAACTTCATAATGATTCCAAATTCATCAGTTTACATGGGTGCCAAATAAAGAGTGGATAAACAGACACTGATTTTCACTGCCATTACACTCAAATTCAAAATTTAGCCACGAAAACTAATGACATTTCTATATTTTCTCATTTAAAGCAACATATATCAATTCATAACATTGTTTATAGTTCTGTTACTGTTATATCCTACTCCAGAATGATAATTACCTGTGTTTATCCCAATATTTCGAATTTAAAACAGAATTAATCTTGATCTTTTTAAATGCAGCGCTTTTTGCATCAAAATCAACCAGATGCTGTCAAATTCAGGCGCCTCAAAGATAGGATTTCCATTTTCATTGGTCAGTAAATTTTGTAACGTCGCTTCTGATTGGTCATTCTAAAAGGTCGTTCTACTTACTGACCTCTCATCTGTCAAAATGGCACTGAAGTACTACTTTGATTTAATGTCACAGCCTTCAAGAGCAGTTTATATCTTTCTGAAGGCAAATAACATACAGTTTGAAGCGAAACCAGTTGCACTAAGAAAAGGTAAAGCTGAGTCCACAATATTCAATGAATGACATCAAGAGGAAATGTAGAAAATTATGACTTAAAATACTGTAGTGTGCATTTTGCTCCCTAAAGAACCAAAGTATAGAGATAAAGTTCTGAGTTTTGTTACAGTTGGTTGATTGATTTCATGTTTTACCTTCTGCTCAGCATCTAAAGTCATTTTGAGAAGGGATCTGGTTTAAAGTTTCATCTGAAAGACTGGAGAAGCCTGGGATCAAACCCATGACGCCTGAATTACATTCTATCTATCTATCTATCTTCTGATACTGACAGCTGATTTCTGATCATCACCTCAGGTGTGGGGTGAGGAGTGGCTTAACCACTACACCATGAAGGCTTCGAGTTGAGATAGTTACATATGGAGAAATCCAATTACAGTCAACACTACACTGGAAAACAATGAGTAGGGTTACTGGCATCATGGCCATGGACTGAGGATTAAGGAACCTCAACAGTAAATTGGGCCGACTAATGCAGTTTTAAAGCCTATGACATTGGGTCAAGGGGTTCCTTCCTGTTTCAAGCCTCTAGTCAGATTTTATGATAATATATTAAGGTAGTTTTAGTGAGTTCTCCTTAGCATTTATAACAAGCACTCACAACACTATTAAATTTCCATGAAGAAACAAGTGAAACTATCCCTTAATAAGCATGAATTTGTCTCTTTCAGGTGAACATTTTGAGAAGGATTTTACAGAGTTGAATCCTATGCAAAAAGTTCCTGTTCTTGATGATAATGGTTTTGTTCTTACTGAAAGGTACCTGTAAATAAGTCAGAATTTTACTTAAATTATATTCAAGTTTTGTATTTTTCCCTCTGGGGAAAACAATAATATGCATTAGGATGCAGGATATTAACCCTGACACTGATGAACCATTTCAGAATATCACTAGTAAACTATATATTCCAATCATTGTCTGTTGTATACATAATTCATTAGTGAAAAAAAAATCATTTACACAATTCAAACCATTTGTTTGGTTTCCAAGTAAAATGAGTATGTGATAAACCATATCCTTACATTGTCACTGTTTGTAATTGCTACAATATTCATTCTAATTAGTGCACATGCTCCAATAAACGCTCAGTGCGCTAAATATAGAACAAATACATTATTCTCAAATTCTGTTTCAGTATTTCAATACTGCGATATTTGAGTGAGAAGTTCAATGTTCCTGAGCACTGGTACCCACGGACAGACCTAAAGCAACAAGCTAGGATAGAGGAATACCTCCATTGGCAACATATCAACACCAGAATGAGGGCTGCCATGGTCTTTCAACATAAGGTAATGTATCTTTTCTCCCAAGATTTAAAACAAAAAAAGAAATAAAGAAATAACTACTTATTGGTAAAAATCCTCCTTTGTCTCAACTACTCACCACTCTATTTCGCAAAACATTTTTCTGCAGTGGAGTCACTTTGTTGATCAGAAAAGCATTGTAATGCTCATTTAAGCATTTGTTATTTACTTTGTTGTTTCAGTTAATAATGCCTGCTGCAAGAAAAGAGCCTATAGACCAGAGCAAAGTAGACAGGTTCAAAGCCGACCTTCCAGAAGTCATAGGACATATTGACAAATATTTTCTCAGAGGAAACAATTATATTGGAGGAAATGAAGATGTTTCAGTGGCTGATTTACTCGGAGTTTGTGAACTAATGCAGTTATATCCAGTCTATGAAGAAGAAATTTACGAGTCTAACCCAAATGTGAAAGCTTGGATGCAGCGGGTTAGAGAACGTCTACAACCACATTTTGACGAAGGTCATTCTATAACTTACAGGACAAGAAAGTTATATAAACAAATAGAGCCCAGTTTAAGAGGACAATCAAAATTGTAGCAGCTATATAGAATATAAAACAATGGATATTATTTCATAGAAATAAATATGTCTGTGCAGATTAAATAGTCAATTAAAGTATTATTGAATACCATATAGTATTCATAGAATACCAAATTACCTCATAAATGCTACATAAAAATTTCTACAAAAGATTTGCTTTTCTTTTATTTTGCTTATATATATAACTGTCTGTTTTGTCATGATTTATCTTCATGATAAATCTTCGTTTATTCTGTCTGCACCTCCTTTTCAGCTCACCTGAGCCCAAGGTCCACAAGGTAAGCTTATAGGGTGGCCATGCTCCAGCACCCGTCCTTCTGTCCATCTGTTGTCCATCTGCCGTCATGCACAATTACAAAGATCTTCTCTCAAACCGCTTGGCCGATGAAGTTGAAATTTTATGTGGAACCTCCTTGGGTAGTTGCATTGGAATTTTGCTTGCGACATTTTGGTCACATGACCAAGATGGCCACCATGCCCATATATGGTAAAACCCTTCAAAAATCTTTTTATCCAGAACCGGTGGGTTGATTTTTAGAAATTTGGTATGTAGCATCGGGGACTCCAGCCCATCATAGTTTGATAAAATGATGACCCCGTTATGACCTTGACTTATTTTTAGACAAGGTCAGTTTGGGAAAAATAGGCAAGGGAAAAGGGCAACAACAAAATGGATATTTTGGAAATTATTGCAGCCTGAGACTTGCAGACAACTAATGGAGTCAGTGAAGGTTTATAATTAATAAAGATCAAGGTCATTTAAGGATGTTCGCTGCCAATGAAAAAGTATTCAAACTTTTTTTCTAACCCCTCTTTTTTTATTCCAAAATACAACACAAGACTTTTGATAACAAAACAAGCAAATTCAGAGAATTTATGTCCCTACCTTAATTGTTTAGTTACACAAATATATCTGACAATAATGTATATCCAAATCACATGCATTTACTTCATGTCACAGTGTCAAACATTAATCTGAGGATTATATTCAAACCACATGCAAATCTTCAAATCATGGTCAGGACATCTGTACAGTTTGAAAAGATTCAGAATAAAACTGAGGGAGGAGTTTGCACACAAGGTACACAATGTCCATTCACTTTCATTGTATAAATGCCTGAAAAACGACTAAGTTCAAATTGCGAAAAAGTGTCAAAAATTAACCTGAGGATTATATCCAAAGCACATGCATATCTTCAAAGCATCATCAAGACATCTGTAAAGTTTCAAAAGAATCTGAATTAAAAACTGAAGGAGGAGTTGCGCACACAAGGCACCCACTGTCCTTTCACTTTCATTGTCAAAATACCGAAAAACGACTAAGTTCAATTTGCAAAAAAAGTGTCAAAAATTAATCTGAGGATTATATCCAAACCACATGCACATCTTCAAAGTATGATGAAGACATCTGTAAAGTTTCAAAATAATCGGAATAAAACTGTAGGAGGAGTTGCGCACACAAGGTACCCTTTGTCTATTCACTTTCATTATCAAAATGCCCGAAAAATGACTAAGTTCAAATTGCAAAAAAAGTGTCAAAAATTAATCTGAGGATTATATCCAAACCACATGCACATCTTCAAAGTATGATGAAGACATCTGTAAAGTTTCAAAATAATCGGAATAAAACTGTAGGAGGAGTTGCGCACACAAGGTACCCTTTGTCTATTCACTTTCATTATCAAAATGCCCGAAAAATGACTAAGTTCAAATTGCAAAAAAAGTGTCAAAAATTAATCTGAGGATTATATCCAAACCACATGCACATCTTCAAAGCATGATGAAGACATCTGTAAAGTTTCAAAAGAATTGGAATAAAACTGTAGGAGGAGTTGCGCACACAAGGTACCCACTGTCTATTCACTTTCATTATCAAAATGCCCGAAAAATGACTAAGTTCAAATTGCGAAAAAAGTGTCAAAAATTAATCTGAGGATTATATCCAAACCACATGCACATCTTCAAAGCATGATGAAGACATCTGTAAAGTTTCAAAAGAATCGGAATAAAACTGTAGGAGGACACAAGGTACATACTCCTATAGGGGGACGGAAGGAAGGAAGGACGGACGGAAGGACGGACGGAAAGCCAAAAACTATGTCCCTCCGCTTTTCTTCGAAAAGGCGGGGGACAATAAATATAGGGTAGTGTGCATTTTTTCAAGCTACAGGCCTCTGAATGAGACCTCTGAGCACCATGTTTTAAATCTAGTAAAATTAATTTATTTTTTAATTCTTTGAAGCATACGTGTCTTGAACAAACATATACTTAGAATGCTTTCAAAAGTCATAGTATTTACGTATCACAGACTATTTTGGACCAAAAGCAAAGAAAAATTTGCAACTTGAAGTGGATGACAAAATTTTACGATTCCTTTTCCAACCCTACCCCCATACTTGAAAAGTCGAAAAATAGCAATATTTTGAAATGTGCCAAACCCATATTTGTTGATTCAAACTTTTTCTTGTATTTTCACACAACATAGAACTTGGTAATATTGTTCGAATAAAAGATAGAAATATATAGGGTAGTGTGCATATAAGAGAGAACCAACAACTTGAAAATCGCCATTTTCAGCCTGTTTTCGGCTGTTTTGTTTCTTAAAGCCCACTTCATAAAACCACCTAAAATTTTATAACCACTACACCAAAGACCCAAAGACTGACTTAAAAGACCATGTACACATATACTGCAGCTAAAATAAACATCGAACTAGTGCAATTAATTTGAAGATGTGTAATATTCGAGTTTAATCTACCCTACCCCCTAAATTTTACTGACAACTAAAACTTTCTGAAATGTTGCAGAAAATGGGGTGAAAAAATGAAGTTTCTTAGACTGACAATGTTCATGGCTCATTCAATGCATATCATCAATATGCATCCAAATATAAAATATTAGGGAAATATCTGCAACCGTTTACGAGATATTCAACAAAAGAAAAAACGGAAGTTCCGAAATGTCAAATGTTAGCAGCGAACATCCTTAAATAACAAAATTAAGATTATGGTTTTCTCAGAAATCACTAGGCCTATGAAAGTGAAACTTTATGTGGAGCCTCCATGCCTAGTGGGAACAATATTTTATGCACGAAATCCGGGTTGAATGCTCAATATGGCCGCCATGCTCAGAAATGCTCTAAAATTTTCTTCTTCAGAACTGGTGGGCCTATTTTCATGAAACTTTGTATCTGGGACTCCAGCCCATCGTAGTTTGTTCAAATGATGGCCCAAGGATGACCTTGGCCAATTTTACAGCAAGGTCTATTTTGGAAACATAGGCTTGGAAAAAAGTGAAAACAATGGATATTTTGGAAACTATTGCAGCCTGAGACCTGGATGTCGGCAGAAGCAGACAACTAATGGTAGTATGTGATTAATTAAGGTCAAGGTCATTTCTTGGCCTGGGCCCAAGGTCATTGAAATATCGAAGTTAAAGACTTGTTTTTCTCAATAACCTCTCAGCCTATGAATGTGAAATTTTATTTCAAGCATTCATGCATAGGGAGAATAGAATTTGTTCATATTGGGGTTGCATGCTCAACATGGCTACCATGCTAAAAAATCTAAGTCTCCAGAACCGGTTGGTTGATATTCCTGAAACTTGGTATGTAGCATCAGAGACCTTAGCCCATCATAGTTTGTTCAAATGATGACCCAAGTATGACCTTGACCTATTTTATGGCACATGTAATTTCGGGAACTGGCTTTTACATGGTGAAAAAGTGAAAACAATGGATTTTTTTTGGAAACTATTGCAGCCTGAGACCTGAAACTTGGCAGAAGCAACAACTAACTAGAATTTGTTTTCTATGTGAAAACTGATGTCTCCCCCCTTTCTATGTGCATGTCCAAAATATGCAAGCAAGAGTTATAGTTCTTGTGCATCACATATCCTGTCATTCTGTTTTATAAGTGTACCAAGTTTCATTGAAATATCTCTTACGGTTTTCAAGTTATAGAGGGGGCACTAGTGTTGGGTATCGGTCACGAAAATCACTATCGATTATCGGAGCACATTAGTCGATTGATTATCGATTGTACAATCGAAATGTATGTTCCCCTTACATTAACCAGTGAAGTGATTAAAAATGCTCAGTATTTGACAATGTAGTGACAAGTCACTGCATCATGCCCCTTCTCTGTATTTAAATTGAACATAGCCAATATATTAAGGCCACATTTTCTACAAATGATAAAGTGACCATGTGATAGAATATTGCTGTAGCACATAGCATAGAAAAAACCTAGCTATAAACAGTGAAGATTGTCAAGTGATGCTTTAATAAGTGAATATTAACAATGCATTCAAGTCTAAATGAAGGCAGACATAAGGAGGCATTATTGTGACAAATGAATTGAATTTGTAACAACATTTTATGTTAGTAAATGTTTTTACTATACACTCATGTATTTAATTTCGATTAATCGATAGTGGAAAATTCCAATCGATAGCTACCGATAGAAGCTAGATTCCGATAGTTATCGATTATTTCGATTAATTGGCACAACACTAGGGGGCACGAAAGTGTTTGGAAAATAATCGAAGGGAAATAACTCCAAAGATATGAAAGCAAGAGTAATGATTCTTGTGCATCATGCTTTATAAGTGTACCATGTTTCATTGAAAAATCTCTAATGGTTTTTGAGTTATAGAGCAGACACGAAATTGAATGAAAAATAATCAAAGGGAAATAACTCCAAAGATATGCAAGCAAGATTTATGGTTCTTTAGCATGACACATCATCTCATCGTGTTTTATAAGTGTACCAAGGTTCATTGAAAAATTTCTTATGGTTTTCAAGTTATAGAGTCAGTGGACATGCAAGTGTATGGAAAAATAATCAAAGGGAAATAACTCCAAAGATATGAAAGCAAGAGTTATAATTCTTGTGCATGACACATCGTCTCATCATGCTTTATAAGTGTACCAAGTTTCACTGAAATTTCTCTTACGGTTTTCAAGTTATAGGGTGGACAGGAAATTGTATGGAAAATAATCAAAGGGAAATTACTCCAAAGATATGCAAGCAAGAGTTATGGTTCTTTAGCATGACACATAATCTCATCGTGCTTTATAAGTGTACCAAGTTTCATTGAAATAACTCTTACGATTTTTGAGTTATAAAGCGGACACGAAATTGTATGGAAAATAATCAAAGGGAAATAACTCATAAAATACTCAAGCCAGAGTTATGGTTCTTGTGCACGACACATCGTCTGATCATGCTCAATAAGTGTACCAAGTTTTATTGAAAAATCTTAAATGGTTTTCAAGTTATACAGCGGACACGAAATTGTATCGAAAATAATCAAAGGGAAATAACTCCAAAAATACTCAAGCCAGAGTTATGGTTCTTATGCCTGACACATCGTCTCATCGTGGTCTACAATAATCAAAGGGAAATAACTCCAAAAATACTCAAGCTAGAGTTATGGTTCTTGTGCATGACACATCGTCTGATCATGCTCAATAAGTGTACCAAGTTTCATTGAAAAACGATTTTCAAGTTATACAGCGGACACAAAAGTGTATCGAAAATAATCAAAGGGAAATAACTCCAAAAATACTCAAGCCAGAGTTATGGTTCTTGTGCATGACACATCGTCTCGTCGTGGTCTACAAGTGTACCAAGTTTCATTGAAAAATCTTTAACGGTTTTCAAGTTATACAGCGGACACGAAATTGTATCGAAAATAATCAAAGGGAAATAACTCCAAAAATAGAGTTATGGTTCTTGTGCATGACATATCGTCTCGTCGTGGTTTACAAGTGTACCAAGTTTTATTGAAAAATCTTTAAAGGTTTTCAAGTTATAGAGCGGACACGATTTGTGACGGACAGACGCACGGGGGAAAACAATATGTCTCCCGACCCTGTCGGGGGGAGACATAATGAAGTCAATAAAGGTATGTAAGTATTCAAGGTCAAGGTCATTTCATAAAGACTAAATACTCCAAGATCAGGCTTCAGGTGAGCGTTCTCAGGATCAATGTCCTCTGGTACTTATTACCGTTGTTTTTGCTTTATGCTAGCCATCCATGCTAGCCAACTGGCAACCTTGTTGAGAAAGAGCTAGTCATCTTGCTTTTCATGTGCGTTGTTGAGAATTCTATGCTTTGTGCTGTCCTTTCATTCCCACCCGGTGTCTATGTTGGGATTTTAAATTCAATTACATCAATTCCTGGTCCCTCCCTTTTTACTTTGTTGGACAGTTACCAGTTTAAATGGTACTTCATTCAGACAGTTGGACCAAATGACATACCAGGAGAAATATGGGTCTGCTGCATTACGACAACAGACCCATGCAGTCATTCTAGCTACACTGTTCCTAGGCAAGTCTCCCAGAGGCAGGTTACCAGTACTAAAAGCACATAGCAAAAGCTGTTTTAAAAAGCATTGGTTTTTATCACTGATGGTGGAGTCTAAGATTATGAAATGGTTTCTTAGGAGGTTGAGCCGCAAGATGAGAAAAATGGATTTTTGCTTATGCCAAAACAAAGGTGCAAATCAGCTGCACAGCTGATCAGTGCCTTTGTTTTTGCTACACAGATAGTACAATTCCTCTTCTTCTTAAATCCAAAATTTCAAGCTTGTTGCCATCTTTTGTGGCTGTACAGACAGGTTTGTGTCGAACATGGTCAAAAACCCCAAAGACCAGTTTTCTCGCTTTGCAGCTCACATTAAAAGTTAGGGTTTGAACACGATACACATAAACAGACCTGCCTTTTTTTTCTCTTTTTTTCCTCTACAATCATTTTCTTGTGGTCTGGTGTCTAAGTTGATATTTTAAATTGTATCAATTCCTGAACATTCTGTACTTAACCCATATTTAGAAGCCTCAGTGGTGCAGTGGTCATGTCACTCGCCTTGTAAACCAGGGGTCGCAGGTTCGATCCCAGGCTTCTCCAGTCCGTCGGATGGGACTATAAACCCAGGTCCTGTCTCCATATGACCTTAGCTGTTGGTGGGACGTTAAACCCCAATCAAACAACCATTAACCCATATTTGATGAAAGGACTTGCCAATCATTATCATTTGGAGGAGTCCACATTCATGTTTAGGGACATCAGGAGTGATTTTGAATGTTTATTCAATTTTTTGATGAAATTTCTGTGTGCAAACAGATGTGATGCCACAGAACGTGGCGTCCCATCTGGGGCTACGCTGTTTGCCTATGTCCCATAAATAGGACGCCAGGCTTATACGAGTTAAATTAATATTTCCATTTTTCTATTTGCAATAATTATTGTAGCTCGATTTTGACCCCAGACGTGACATAAGATCGAAGTGTCTACTTAGTAGCATGTAAAAGGTAAATCAGTCTACTACAAAATGCCGCAGGTTTTCCATTACACTTCGGTTCACACACAGTATTTGATCAGTTACAATATGAATATCCTTTCACGTGCTACTAGGTAGACTTGTCGATCTTTTGACGTGTCTGAGGTCAAAATGGAGCTATAAAATTTTTGATATTACATGATATTCTGGAATTGAAATAAACACAGACCAAAAATGCATTGTTTCATATGTAATTACTTCCTAAACCATGTATGATCTATAACAAATTTAATACATATCCAAAACATAATGTTATCTCTTAACAATATTTCCCATTATATATGAGCCTCGACGCGAGAAAACCGGTCTTCGGGGTTTCCGACCAGGTGCGACACAAATCGGCCTGTACAGTTACAGACAAGGGCTAGCAGCTTGAAATTTCGGATTTAAGAAGAAGAGGAATTGTACTATCCGAGTGGCGAAAACAAAGGCGCTGATCAGCTTCGCAGTTACTGCGAAGCTGATCTGCGCCTTTGTTTTCGCATAGGCAAAAATCCGGTTTTCTCACGATGCGGCTCATATGGTAGTGAAGCACACCATTTATCCTGAGGCAACCAACACAAATGAGTACAACACAGATAGAATCATCAGGAAAACATGTCCGTGAAATATCTGTGAAATGTATACCCCCTTATACCCAACTTTTATATAGTAACACTGGGATATACAGGAGTAAACCTATTTTTCTAATTTTTGTGCATTATATGTAATTTGTGCATTATATGTATCTTTTGCTCCAAAACATAGATTGTGGGTACTCGTTAATGTTTTAATGTTTTGGAGCAAAAATACCGTAAGAAAAATATAAAAAATTTTCTAAAGAAATTTTCAATTTTTACAGCTGAAAAAATTGAGCAAGTTTTCTTAATGCAATGAACGACAATAGGGAGTAAATCATCAGGAAAACATGTCCATGAAATGTATACCCCCTTATTCCCCACTTTTATATAGAAAAACTGGGGTATACAAGGGTATACCCATTTTTCTTATTTTTGCTCCAAAACATAGATTGTGGGTACTCGTTAGAACCGCCTCGCCGAGGCGGTTCTAACGTGTACCCACAATCTATGTTTTGAGCAAAAATAAGAAAAATATCAAAAGTTTTCTACTGAAAATTTTCAATTTTTCCAACTTAAAAAATCTCCATATATTGCATGGGCAAGTTTTCGTAAATGCTTGTCTGGGAACAACTTTGAACAGATCATTCTGATCTCTCATAAGTTGTTCTCATACCAGGTATTTGCATCGTATTGATTTCATCTGTGTTGGTTGTACTTCGCTGTGTTCATTGTCCCTAGATAACTGGTGTAATGTAGCACTGCTATACAAGTAAAATTAGAAAACAATATACTTAAATAATAAATACTTCAAAATACTTTAATAAATGTTTGTGTGCAAAATACTTAATAATTTGAGCATGTGTATGAAACTTAATTTTCCCGTCAAAACCATCTATTACATTTTACCTCTTTCTTGGACATAAATAGTGAAATTGAATGGAAAACTATTTAATGGTTTAAAACCAAAGGTGAAGTCAATGAATTTCAGCATCATATCCCTATCACCCAAAGTGATACTGTAGAGATTGCTCAAGAAAGAAATCGCATGACATGGTTTATTTTACTGCCAAAGTCAATTGACTGAAAACGATGACACAGTTATCTTCAGTAAATTATACTACAGTGGACCAATAAAGTTATTATTAGACGCATAGTGTTCAAAATCAATACACCTAGTCAGGAGAGGTTTATTTTTATACCCAATATTGTATTTCCAAACTGTTTATTTTTAGACTTAACTTGTTTCATTTGTTTGTATTTTCAAAATTTCATAGAACTTTAAACTGTTGTAAATGAAAAGTACAATGTTGAAACTTTATCAAGTAACCTTTGTTTATTGCTTTATCCATTTAACTTTTAATTGACACTAAATTGACTTGAAGAGGCAAGATACTTTTTTTTTGTTAACAGGTTGCCTGATATGAGTCAGTCCTAAAATGAATTTTTGAAAACTGATATTAACGACCCATTATATATAATTGAATAAGATGATTAATTTGTTTTACCAGCTGGCCAGCCAGACAAGTAAACATTAAAATACACTGAAGCCAGGGGGAACTTCCAAAGGTGGCGAATAATTATGTATATTGACTGCATATCTCAACTTTGATCCCTTTGAAATGGTCTTGCTCCTTCAATGGGAATTTGAATCTTGACCACCTCAACCTTTTAATTGAAATTTTCTATTACGGAAACATGCCCATGTAATATAAAGGGATTTTCCAAGTTGTAACAACCAATTATTCAGTCAGTTCGGTTATATTTTGGGTTTAATGTCCCACCAAAAGGTAAGGTCATATGGAAACGGGACATTGGTTTTTCTAGGGAAGTTTACATATACCTGGTTTATCGTCTAAGAAGCTCGATCATGATCAAACCAGCGACCTCTGGTTTACAAGGCTAGCGACTTAGCCACTGCAACATGGAAGATTCCAGTTCCAGTAAAGCTACGGTAAATGACCAATTCGTCCGTACACCCTTCCAGTTCGAACATCAAACATCCTTGAAATGTGCTTAGTTAATCGTTTCCAGGGATCTTAATTTCTAATGCTTCGTACTCAAGAAACATGGTATGCTTGTAAAAAAGACGAACAAGTATGACTTTCTGACGACATCAAAAGTTCCCTTTGATAAAACAGAATTATATTTTTTTCTTTTTTTCCCCCATGACAGCACATATATGAATCTGATCATATCATGTACATGTAAATAAATACAGCAAAGGACAGACAAAATATGTAAAAAAAAACAACAACAAACAAACAAACAAACAAAACAACAACTAAAAAGAAGGACGCCGTCATGGTCGGGTGTGAATATGGGCCCCCGCCCATTGGTACCTAAAGAAATAGATGGGCTGCTTGTGCCTCCAGGCAAAGCTTCTTTGCTACTGACTGACCATCTGGTTAATCGCTCAGGACTGAGCCTGCCCAGGAAAAGTGGTTCATGTCAAACTATCTATACATATATGGCTTGTTGGTTTAGTTGGGTAATTATATTCGAAGCACTTTTTGGATGCCATGGCAGTCTAATTTCTGGTAAAAGTTCCATAAAATGGGGGCAGCATCCCGACATGACCATTAGCTGTTGACCTGGAGATTAAGCATCAATTCAAACAAACAAACAAAAGTCCTGCCACCTACCATGAAACTTCTGTCTGCACATTTATAGTTGATTTTGTTCACTGTTTAGTTTATTACTGGAGACAAAAAGACGCAAAAAAGTCCATCTGATTGCAAATTAAGACATCTGAAACTTCTGTCCAAAATTTTCCTGTTGAATTGAAATCATTCCTGTTTTGCTGTGTGCTGCCTAAGTCATACGCTCAGCATGTGTTTTGCCTTTGTTATTGAATAACATTGCGCGTTAAAAGACTAAACGCACAAAAATATATCATGCCACTACAATATTTTAAAATTGAGAGCCCTTTGTGCAGCCTTGTAATTGACAGAGCTCTTCTCTGACATAATATCCTTTATGTTCAGCTGACAAGAATCTGACAATTGTGAATAAAGTGAACAGATGTTGCTGTTTTTTTTTTTGTTTTTTTTTTTGTTTTTTTTTAAAGGTTTTTTGTTCAGACATGAGAGGAAATATATTCAAAGGCAAACTTTTAGCAAAGGTCATTTGTGTTAATTATTATGAATGGTGCAGTTAGTTCATTCTGTGGCAAGGTTTATCATTATTTCACTTTATGAATCCTCTTCCTTAATTAATTGCAAATTAACCATATGGTATGTATAGCTGTAGATTTACAAGGTAATTTATTTATCATGACAAATATCTTTTTAACAGCTCAGTGGGTGGACCAAAAATTTAAGTTTGATGTTTAAATTGTTGACATTTGATCTATTGACCCAAAATTGTGATGAAATTTTGAAAATTGTCATTGTGAATTAAGCGTGTTTTGCATTGTAGTAAGTCGTGTGCCTGCTCTGTTTAATACCTGGTAGAGCAAGACAGTTCTGTCATGCATGCTGCATGAGATTGATTATCAAGATGTGCACTCATTTAATTCAATTTTTGTTAGCGCAAATTTAACATTTCATAGAGAGAAAAAGAAGAAGAAAAAAACAACAAAAGGGATGAGCTCATTTCTATGTAAATGAATGTGTGGTATTTGTATTCTCTGGTTTTGGCGCCTGCTTAAAGAGATTTTTATGCACGACTGGGAAACAAACTTTCATTCCTAATTAAGACATCCATGCGACATGCGGTGTTGACAGAGTGTACTGGGATCACATTCTCCGTGAGATGACAAACCCAGCCTGATCCGGACTGCAGGAAGTTAGGCAACAAACACAGTGTAGCAGTGTAACTGTTGAAGGATTGCATATATTATTTTACCATCTATAGATCTGTCTGACAAAGTTGTTCGCCGTTTCTTTCCATGTTCATGAGGGTTCATTTAATACCGAAACTGTGCAATATAGTCCATACTATCTCACTTTGAATGTTTTACTGCTTCCAAAGGATCAAACCATTATGTTTTATTACATGCGTCAGCAAATCATAGAAGATCTTTATAAAACTTAATTACAATTAACTAGCTTCCCCAATCCAAAAATTGACTAAAAGCAAAGATGGCTTGAAGCTGGGAATTTTGCATTTAGATAGGTAGAGGATATTTACTTCGCTGTACATAGCGAAAACAAAGACACTGATCAGGGGATGACTGTTTTCACAGTTGAGGTGTATTACTTGATGTTTCAAGTAATAGTTCTGGTCTGTCTCCGATTGTTTACTAAAATAAGTATTCTTTTTATCTTGGTCACAAGTTTAAAAATGGTCAAGAATTTGACAATCCAAAGCACCATCCATACTGGGATAACGTATAATTAAGATAACGATCTTTGAAATTAGAGGTGGGCGGTAAAACCGGTATACCGTGGTTCTCTTTTGTTTTGGTACGTACCGTGGTACTTTTTCACTGTACCGGTTTTTATGGTACATATAGGCAGTCTCCATTGTGAGGCTTTTTGCTAAATAAATCGCTTATATTTCCATATTTGTATGTGTCCTTAAATGATTAATTTGATCATGATCTTATATTAAAACATCTACAGAGAACAATTTTCAATTGCCCTTCCTCCACTAAAATGTTGGCTTATTTGATAATGTTGTTTTCATTCTAAATTAAATTATCCAAAGTCCAAAAAATTCAGACATGCTTGAAATGACTTAGAAAAAATATGTACATATATGATAATAGAAAAAATATGTACATATATGATAATGTTACATATCAGTAAGCTCAGGCTGTGGTGTGTCACTAAGTGATGAGTATGTTTATCAACCAAACATCTGTAAAAGCCAATTCAATTTACTGGTGGCCAGAAATATAGATTAATCAATCATTTGATTACATCATGTACACAGACTCATGACAACTGATATGCCCTAAAATAGTCCTTATACACTTTAAGTCCTAATAGGCAGTGTTAAATCTATCTTTTTAATGTTGATTTTGTTTATGGAAGAAAAACAAATGAATTGCCCAACCCCCACACATTTAATGTGCTGCACCAGAAGGCCCAAACTGTTTCTATATATAGCTTCTGGTACACCGCGATACATACCACGGTACTTGACTGAAAACCGTGATATACCGTGGTACATTATTTTTCGTGGTACCCAGCTCTATTTGAAATCCTACAAACTGACTGATTTGCATTTGAATTGTTTGGTCTCAGTCAACACCTTATTGAGCTAATTCAAAAACTGAATAAATAAAATTGTGCATGCCATCAGGTTTAATAACTTGTCAATTTTGATTGATAAGTTGCAAATATAATAATTGGACTGGTCTTTTGAAACCATGTAATAGGTATGAAAGTTTACAATCTAATATTAATTACCTGACACTTTTCATAAAATTTACACTAGAACAATTTTGGGTCATATTAAAAATCAAATGTACTTGTACAGCACAATTCAAACATCAAAGAAACTCTACTGACTGAACTGTTTACTTGTCACCATTTTTGATAGTCTATTTTGGTGTATTGATGTAGTCAGTACTCTATAAATAGATGAAGAGTACTGCAGATAAAAATAGAAGTAGAGATTGAGGTAAAATTTTCAATCAATATTGTCACAGTGACACAGAGTTTACACTCTACACTTGAAAACTTTACCTACAGGCAAACTGGGGGTGTTTTCACTCAATTGATTCTGGCAATACATTTTTTTGCCGTGCTTAAATGCTTGTTGTTGGTGGAACATTAGACTGACCAGGTTCTGAATAATATACCTGAGGACTTTCTCAGTTAATGCTGATCTGGAATTTGCCTATCATGTAGAAACTAAGAAATATATATTCTCAACAAAATAAATTAAGGACACGGTTCTATATCCCATATATCTCAAAGTACAACTCACAAATTCCCAAACTTCACTCCTTTTGTTATGTTTGAATAGTGCCTCAGGGTGAGAGACTTAAACATGCTTTAAACAGAAGTACACATATACAGCGAAAATCCATAACGCTTTCTGTAAAACTTTATTTTTGTCAAACAAAGTTTATATTTGTGTGATTTTTCCCAAAAGAATGCAAGCAAGTTAATTTCAAAGTTTTTCAAACAAAGGTCAAATTAAAGTCAAATTTCAAAGAATATGTGGTGCTTAACTTATTTTGTCCGGTATATATTATTATTTCATACAGCCAATGTTAAGTACAAACAATGATGTCGAGTCAATGATCACTACTGAACAAATATAGAATACAAATAAATAAAATTACTTTGCTGTGAAAAAGGTATGCATAGACAAATGACATCAAGGCATTAGCCTTAATCTAAGATAAAGACATTTTCATTGGAAGATTACTTAAAATAATATTGCCACAACAGTAAATGTTCATCCTGCACCACCAATATTTTTTAATACTAAAACATGCGTAAACAAATGCACCAATACAAAATGAGTCTAAATGTTAGAAAACCATCTTTTGTTTTGTTTGTTTGCTTTGTGGTTTAACATCCATGTAAAGTTTTCAGTCATTTTTCAGCCACCACTTCCTGGGTACATGGACCAGTACTTTGGGGAGGTCATGTGTCTTGTTCAAGAACAAAACCTCTGGCATTAGGAAAACACACCCATGTATTATATAGATTATCACATGGGCTCTTATCATATTTTGCCATCGTACACACAGTTAGCCCATGTCTTAGATGTTCTGAATGCAAAATGAGTGAATGAATGGTCCATATTTCTGCCAAGTCACATAAAATTGGTTTTCTATCTTGGGCTTGTAAATTCCTATTACTACCTATGGCTGTTCTATTTTTTACTAAAGCAATCAAATTGCATTTTTGATTCACACTTATGCATTTGGTTTTATATGGCACATATATGTTTGGTAAGATGAAGCATAACAATCCGAAACAAAATAAACAAACAAGATGACCTTTGGTCCAATAAAAGGTTTGGTGCAATCAAAGATGTTTTTGCAAACAGGGGTCCCAAGGTTCATCAAGGCCAACCATAAAACTATGTTTGCTGTTTACGGACCCAAAATTTTCATGATGGGTTGGTCAGTAAACAGCAAACAAAATATCTTAAGGTCAGTCCAAGTGAACGGTAATGATTGAATATACTGAGCACACATATTATCCTTGATGGCATTCAAACATTGTTACTCTTGGCTTGCTTTATACTGTTACTCATAAAGAACTATACGAGTCATGTTATGCGAAAACCTGTTTTGGGCATTTACTACACATTCAGCTGAGAATAATTCTCAAATACGGAGATAATCTCCATATCGGGGGACTGTCTCTGTTTTCGGAAGCAATTAATGTTAAAAATAGCTGCATCCCCCCAAAAATCAAGTGTCCCTCGATGAGGGGAATGTCTCCTGTTTTGGAGACAAACATGTCTCTGATTCGGGGGACATTCTCCCCATCGGGAGACAGTATGAAAAAAATGTCATATTTTAGGTATTTTCAGACTGTCCTGCACATTTTCCTACCAAAAAGCGCATGTTAAAACCAGTTTGGACAACACCAGTCCATCAAGACCTAAATTTGATCCGTTGCATCAAGAAAATTCACCGTTGCGATAAGTACAGAGATGTGGGACAGACCCGGGTATAGTCTCTAGATTGAAAACTTGGAAGAATTGTGTATTTTCTTGGTGATTTTATTGTTCAGCATGTTAACTTTTACGACAAATTTTCAAGGTGAAGGTGCAAACTTTTATCTAAAGCTTTCAATTTATGTCATTTCTGTCTCCCGATCGGGGGACAAAATTTTAAAACAACATATGACAGCTAGGGATAATTCTCAAATACGGAGACAATCTCCATATCGGGGGATTGTCTCCGTTTTAGGAGACAATATATGTTAAAAAATTGCTACATTGCCAAAAAATAAGATGTCCCTCGATCGGGAGAATGCCTCCCGTTTTGGAGACAAACTTGTCTCCGATTCTGGGGACATTCTCCCTATCGGGAGACAGTATGAGAAAATTTTCATATTTTAGGCATTTTCAGACTGTCCTGCGCATTTTACTACGAAAAAGCGCATGTTAAAACAAGTTGGGAAGACACCAGCCCATCAAGACCTAAATTTAATCCGTTGCATCAAAGAAATTCACCGTTGCGATTAGTACAGAGATATGGGACAGACCCTGGTATAGTCACTAGATTAAAGACTTGGAAGAATTGTTTATTTTCTTCGTGATTTTATTGTTAAGCATGGTTACTTTTACGATAAATTTTCAATCAGAAGGCATGAGCTTTAATCTGAAACTTTTTATTTAGGTCATTTCCTGTCTCCCGATCGGGGGACAAAATTTTAACACATGATGTATAAATTGTTCAAAATGCATTATACTCTATGGCAGTGTCTCCCGATCGAGAGAATGTCTCCATTTTTGAGAATTATCCCCAGCTGTATGAAAATTGATCAAAATGCATTAGTCTCTATGGCAATGTCTCCATATCAAGAAAATGTCTCCATTTTTGAGAATTATCCCCAGCTGACATTAAGGTGCAGACCGGCTGTGCAGTAACCACACAGCTGATCTGAATATTTGTTTTCAGTTAATAATACATGTAGTACTTGTCCTTGACTTCCGAAATCAACTTTTCTTCTGATCCCTAGACATCATCTATGGCTAAAAAAGCCAGGTTTGTGTCAGACCAGGTCCTGAGGTTATATAACTTTTTTCATGCTTAGCTCAGCTGAGCATGAAATTTCAACTACTCATAAATGTTGAAATAGTCAAAAATTGTGGAAAATTCAGGTTCAAAACTCAAAAACTAGTAATTTATCCTGCTCATAAATGTTAAAATGCCAACAATTGTTGGCATTTTAACATTTATGAGCAGGATAAATTTTAGTCTCAACTGAGCTGAGCATGAAAAAAGTTTTATAACCTCGGAGCCAGGTCCTGAGGTTATATAACTTTTTTCATGCTCAGCTCATATGTCCAGCTCATAAATGTTAAAATGCCAACAATTGTTGGCATTTTAACATTTATCAGCAGGATAAATTACTGGCTATGACGGTCTAAACCCAAAACTTTAATAAATTTGGGCTATTTCAGTTTTTATGAGTGGTTAAAATTTCATGCTCAGCTGAGTTGAGCATGAAAAAAGTTTTATAACCTCGAGGCCAAGGCAAAAACCACAATGCAGGTTTTCTCATGATGCTCCTGCACTAAATTCCTTTATTCTCATACTCTATCCTTCACAGAGGAAACAGTCCATAATCTAAGTTCACACATATTCAATATGGCTAGTCACTAGGCCAGTAAGGAAAACAGTCTACATACGTCCACATATCTTTGACCTTCCATTACGAAAACATGTCCATGCAATATACAGAAATTTTTTAAGTTGTAAAATTTGAAAATTTTCAGAAGAAAATTTTTGATATTTTTCTTATTTTTGCTCAAAACATAGATTGTGGGTACACGTTAGAACCGCCTCGGCGAGGCGGTTCTAACGAATACCTACAATCTATGTTTTAGAGCAAAAATAAGAAAAATAGGTATACCCCTGCATACCCCAGTTTTGCTATATAAAAGTGGGGTTCAAGGGGGTATACATTACACGGACATGTTTTCCTGATGATAGTAACTAGGAAACAGTCCATATTTAGGTCCACACATTTTCAACATGGCTCGTTACTAAGCCAGTTAGGAAAATCAAGTCTACATTTAGGTCCATGTATATTTGACCTGCATAGTCACTAGATAGTCACTAAACCAGGACAAGAATCAGTCCGTCTTCCAGATTCTGTTGAATACTTCCATAAATTTGTCATAGATCATAAACGTAATGGCTACATCGAGACAGACACGACTCAGTCGAGGTACTGTACCTTTGTAAAACCTACAAGAGAAAACAGACCTCACTCAGCTATAGTGCTGCCCATACCTTTCTACATGTAGTTGTGTATGGATTTGACGACTCCTCATCGGCTAAGGTCATGCAGAGCCTGAACCTTGGGTTTGATGTCTTGCCATCAGCTAACGTCAAATAGAGATTGACTATTGGTCTGACATCCCATTAACACCTAACATCATATGGGTATAGGACCTTCGGATTGACATCTCTTCTGCAGCTAGCATCATACAGTGCCAGGCCCTTGGGTTTGACGTCTTATCCAAATGACCAGAGAATCCATAGATTGAATCTACAATCGCAGGGTGCCATGGCTTTGCAAGACCTAAAATAGACATCTAGACCTCGTCCATACAGGACACATTCTAGTGGCTCGGTGACGACCGTACACTGCTGTAACCAGGACATGGACCTATAATAGACCCCGGAACCAGTCGATAAAGGATATGCTGTAGTAGCTAGATAACCGGTCCATCCACAATATGCAGCTGTAGCCTGGATAGGTGTCAGTCCATTCCCCATATAGTAGTCAATACTTCCACTAACTCGCCATAAATCATAAATGTTACGGCAACATTGATGCAGGAACGACACAATAATGGAACAGCACCTTTATAAAACCTATAATAGAAAACAGGCATCACACATCAAAGCCAGCATATCTTTATCAAAGGAACAGATTAGATGTGATAAGAGGCAGTCAATAAATATGCGTAAAAGTGCTGCATTTTCTACATCATTTGACCATAAGTAAGGCTTTGGGCACATAATAGAGCACTGCATATGCAGCTGTTTTATTGTTAAAAGATGAGTGGCCCTAAGATGCACAATGCTACACGAAACATCATTAATTTGAAATAATAATTGAGTCTGTGCATGAGAGCACAAACAATTTGGGTTTCCGGCCAGGTCCGACACAAACCAGGCTGTACAGTCACAGCATAAAGCTAGAAGGTTGAAACTTTGGATACACGCAGAAGTAGAGTAGTATTATCCATGTGGCGAAACAAAGGCGCTGATCAGCTTTGCAGTCACTGCAAAGCTGATCTGCGCCTTTGTTTTCGCCTATGCAGATTGTTGGTTTTCTCATGCGGTGGCTCAATTTCAGTTAAAATACAAAATAAGCTTACTGGTATCATTTTTTGTTTCAATCTGTTAATACGAGATAAACAAACTTAGTATATAACACTTTTGTAAATATTTATTGACTACCCCTCATGTTTATGTAAGTTCTTCATTCAAATTAAGAGATGGAAAATATCAATTATCTAAAACAAAGTAATTAACAGATATGAAAAACACTGAAAGCTTAAGCATTTTCTGGACATAAAAGAATTTCTGAGTAATATGTAGCATTAACTTTCTAAGCATTTGAGCCACCTCATGGGAAAACCAACAATCTGCATATGCGAAAACAAAGGTGCAGATCAGCTTCGCAGTAACTGCGAAGCTGATCAGCACCTTTGTTTTCGCTACACGGATAGTACAGTTCCTCTACTTTCTAAATCCAAAATTTCCAGTCTCAAGCCATCTTCTGTGCTTGTACAGCTCGGTTTGTGTAGGACCTGTTTAGAAACCACATTGTTGGTATTTCCACGAGGTGGCTCATTTGAGCGACTAGTCTAGGCTAGAGGTTACAGTAAGCAAAGTAAGCTGTGGGATATTTTATAAGCAATCATGTGCAACAGGTTAGAAACAACAAACACATTTAGCAAGGATACATGTATTTCATATGCAAGCACTTTAACACTAATTATGCATAATTCTATTCAAACGTATTGTACAGTCAAACCTGATAGGAGTGACCAACTCTTTCTTCAACAGTTTGCCACCAACAGCCATGTCCAATTTCTCTTAAGACATTTTGTCAAAAGTCATTTTAAGTCTTGAGTACATGTATTACTTTTTAATGTCTTGATCAAAAACTTCACTCAATTTTTGAGGCCGTTTGTTAGAGAGGGTAATAATGAAAATGAGATGTGCTTTTTATAGAAGCTGTGCAGCACATCAGTTTTGTCTGCCCGACCCAATGATCCAGCCTAGCCAGTTGCAATGGCATAAAACAATATTTGCATTGTTTTGTTTTATTATTATTTTCATTTTACTGAGTGAAATACTCTATTGTCTGAAAAATTATTTGTTGCTCTGCTTTATTAAACTGTAAAATAGAAATCTGAGCTACTATTCCATTCTAAAACCTGTAAAAAAAACAAAAACAAGCATGACTTATCTGTGGCACCATAGCTTAATGAAAGCCTACAACAGAAAACACAACTCAAGTACTGCGGAACTGTATCTGTTAATGCCTTTAAAGTGATGTTATGAAATAATCAAAGAAAACTGTGCACAAGCAGAAACACACAGTATATACAAAAGTTGTCAATTTTGAGAAAATAGTTGACAGTATGCACATGAGCAATTTTGTAGGAAAGCAGTTTTTCGACATATTACAAGAGATGAATACATGAAAATAGCATGTGCTCATGTATAAAACAACTGTAAATTCCCTAGCTAACTGTTTTTACAAGACTGTAAATAATATACGAAAAAGAAAACTGTTTAGAAAGCTCTATAACATTAAATATATAAATAGAGGATCTTACATGAGTGGTCATTTCATATCAAATTTAATAAACGAGCCTTCGGCAAGTTTAATAAATTTCAAATGAAATGTACCTGAGTGTAAGATTTGTTTTATAATATGACTTTTAAAATAGAATTTTATCACCTTCAAAGTGGACACATTTTCAATGAAAATTTACATTGTTCTAACGGACGTTGTCAGAGACATTACATATTCCCGCAAAAGTGTTAATACACGCTAGGTCATAACACTTTCTATTACATGACGTTATCCACTGGAAAACAGTGATGTCATATGACAAATGGAATTCTATGCCCTTTAAGCTCAATTGTAACCCTCACCAAAGCTGTAACAATATCAACCAGCAAGGAACAACAACAGAAAAATATGCAGAATAATATTTTCACTATATCTGGTTGTCTGTCAGGTGACATGCTGCTTCCATGCTTTTTCTCCAGTCCAGGGATAAAAAGATACTGCAAGCAAATATTGAGTAAACGAGAACAAAAGCTTGATGTCCTGCTTGCTGAGCACTAATAATACACCTATATAGCCTATATATGTATTTTCCAAGGTAATAGCCTCTTCCGAGTCATAAAAAGCTGGAAAACTTTGGAAAAATTGCATTTTAAAAATAAAACTCTGCTGTCCCATGGGAAGTTATTTTGGATTGTGTATTATGTATATTAGTACAAAGCTAGCGTTACTTTACTACAGATACACCCAGGTCAACACATTCACTATAAGAAATCATTACTTACGCTCTCGGGCCTTCATTTTTAAATATTTTCACTGCACAGTCGATAGTTCCTTTATATTTATGTGCATCTAAACCCTGAAAGAGAGACAGAGATACTTTTCCTGTGTAATTACAAATGAGCTACTATATGATCAGTTTGTTTTTAAGGATTGAAATTCAGATTTCAGCTTTCACTGGATGATGAAAAACATTAGGCTGTTTTAATGTCTGTGAACTTACTCAAGCCTAATGTTTTTCATCATCCAGTAAAAGCTGAAATTCGGGCTTCACAGACATTAAAAGAGCCTAATGTTTTTCATCATCAAGTGGAAGCTAAAATCTGAATTTCAATACTTATATTTACATTTTATATTATCAATCAAGTATCAGATTTTTAATTGCACATATCATCGCTCATTTTCATGTTATTTGACTTTAAATTCGACTTAACGTAATTTTGGAACAGCCAAAACGTCAAATTTTCATGCATAACGTCATGGCAATACGCGACCGACGTCATGCCATTGGGAGTAAACAAACAACGTCACTGGCTGTTTTTGATGTCGCCCCTCCCATAGGCGTGGCCTCTAGATTGTGTGACTTAATGTTTTTCATTGGGAAATGAAGAACATCAAGAAAGATACTTTCACCTAGTAGGGTGATTGCAATAAAAATGTAAATATTGTGGATTAATATTACAATTTTTTTTTTGGTCACTTTAGAATGGACCCACTCCTTCCTGGGTATTAGCCATACTATTGGGAATCAATTGACCTTCCTCGTTTTTATAATTGCCATTAATAACTGTGCCATTAGATGATAAAAGAAATATGCCAAACAACAGGCTCAATCTTCAGCCCATTTCAATACAAATACACGTAGCTGAAACAGCATTTTTGTATCAACCAAATAAAACATTTGCATTGCTGTAGCTGTGGGAGGTCATGTACAGTATTTGCATTGACTAATAACAGCATCTACAACTGGCACCGATTTGGTAACCTTCCCAACATGACTGACAAACAGTTGACTGGGATGCCTCACTCAAGCTAACTTGTAAACTTTACTAAAAAAAGATATAACGTACCTGTAATCTAGTTTTAATGACATCTAAGGGAGTATTACCATATACGGAACATGCTCCAGCAAAAGCACCGAACCCACCGACGACTAGGGTAGGTATCTTTTTATTTGGATCACCTCCCCTATACCAGTGTTTTAAAGATTCCATAACGAAAAATCTAATAGCCTGGTTACTGCCTTGTTTTAGTATAGTCGGTATAACACCTTGGTATACTCCATGAAAGCCTGTAAAAGATAAAGAATAATTGTTACATCTTGTATAGAAGGTTTAGTCTTGCAAGCTTAAGATCATACAGAAATGGGACCTCAGAATTATTCAAGAGACTGGCGAAGCTCAGGATTTGGTGAATGATCATACACTATAACAGTGCCACATTCAATGTACATGTCATTTATTGAAACATGTAGTCTCAATTTTTTTAATTAATCAGAGCACAAAATTTCAGGGAAATGTTAATTTGACTAGCTCATGGGCACAACCCTGCTGTGGTGTGGTTCAAACCCCCTGCCCCCTACTGCCAGACCCAGAGTAGCCTAAAAAGTTGTTTTATTTTATAACACCTGACATTACCTGATTTTCTACAGTTGTACTTTTTTGACATGATAAAACCCTATTACTAAGCACACGATTCATCATCTTACCTTCGACTCTAATTATTTCCCTAACGCCATGAAAAAATCCTTTAAACTTAGGTTTGGGTGATGTTTGATCATTAATGAATTTAACTTTGATTGTTTCCATTGGAGTTACTGCAAATATGGCTTCACACACACCAGCACCTGAAATGGAGTAAAGGTTTGGTTTTGGCTTCACATCAAAATTTTTCAGTCATGTCAGGACGGAACCACCGCTTCTTGGGAATTGACCAGAAGTCTTAGTTGACAATGACACAACACGGGGCCCAGAGTATGGATCAAACTCTGGACCTCTGTTCGGAATCCGATGCTCTACCACCAGGCCAACATGCTCCCCTTTTCATAAGTTGTGTGGATTGTATGGTCTTAGGAGTGCCATAATTATGGTTGAATGTTTGGTTGTTTTACTACCCAGTAAACAGCTATGATCATGTCCAGACATAACCTCAACTGTATGGGACTTCTACCCAAGATTGGGATGTCATGCAGAATGTGATTTCAAATAGAACAACTCAAGTAAACAACTTAAGATGGTTTGACTAAACATCTTTTCTTGGGCAGGCTCAGACCTTCCAAGTGGTTAACCAGTAATCAGGGGGCCGGTCAGTCTGTAATAAGCTTTGCCTGGAAGCACAAGCAGCCTCTCTATTTCTCATGGCCCCAATGGGCAGGGCATCTTGGATCCCTACAATAGTGAACATTGCAGTGAGCATAATGTGAAGTTGTAAGGAGATATTTACCTAAACCACATAGAACTCTTCTGTTTGCCGCTAAATTTCCTTTATCATCTGCAGCATGTCTTCGTAGTTCTTCAAATGTACCAAACCTAGAACAAATGAAACAGAAAATGATCTATTGGGCCATCCTTAAATGATTCTTTGTTTGCTGTGCTCCTACCCATCAATTTTAGTGTGGGTAGGTAGGTAGGTCATTTTTTTTTTGGAACCAGAAAAATATCTTTATAATTTGCTATATCAGTAGATATATGTTTCATAATAGGATAAATTGAAGTTAAAACAGTATAATAAAACATTGTCAGAACATAAAAATGGTTTTGGAAAGAATAATTTTGTGAAAATGAATCCTTGTTTTTAGATTTTTGAAAAAAAAAAAAAATTTCCTCAAAATGGCCATAAAATTTTTTGGGTAGGGCCAATTTTGGCGGGTAGGTAGGAGCACAGCAAACCAACAATTTTTTATGGTCGGCCTTGTTTAAATTGTCTGTGGTTTATCTTCTCAGTAAACAATTGTTTTTCAGGCAAGACAGGACAGATTCCTGGGTATTATACTAATGCCAGAGTCAATGTGTCCTGCACGAAGAAATAACTATGTGTCACTGAGGTTCATATTCCTGTCCTCATGGTACTTTCATTCCCCAAGTCCGACACTCTACCACTAGGCCACTGCGCTGCCAAAAGAAGCATGGATGAGCATAGTTTGGACACAATGTATGAAAAATTGAAAAATTTAACTTTTCAACTGTCGCCACACTGCTCCGATTTCGACTAGACCTCTGCACAAAAGTAAGGGCTAACTTTTGGAAAAGTTTAAACTTGTATTTTTGAACTGATTAAAACAGACTGATTATCATTTTCAAGGCCAAAATTTTCCCATAGATAAATACATTGTAACAGCTTGACAAGGTCATATTTTAACAAATGATAGACAAAAGGACAGAAAATCATTACTGTAGGCATATCCTAAAAAAGATCAAATTTTGCCTATGCGAAAACAAAGGTCCAGATCAGCTGAGCTGTGTGTGCAGTAACTGTACAGCTGATCAGCACCTTTGTTTTTGCTTCACAGATATATTACAATTCTTCTTCAAAAAATTATCAAAACTTTCAAGCTTATAGCTTTCTTCTCTGACTGCACAGCTGGATTTGTGACAAATGTGGACAGACACCCCCAATACCGGTTTTTACATGATGCGGTTCATTTGGCATATCATGCAAAAAGTCTTGTACATAAGAATCACGACCAATGATTGTGAATATATGAAATACAAAGATTAAGATTAGCTTCATGTACGCTACTATGCAGGCTGATCAATGTTTTTGTGTCGTCTGCCAAATACAAAGTTTGTACCTCTCAGAGGTTTCTTAAGATTGAGTTTTCTTTTGCATTTTCTATGGCTTTCTTTCAGGTATTGCATTTTGTGCGATGAAGGGGATTCTATTCATGTACATTTATACATGTACTTAGCAAGTGACTGGATCTACACTATAACGGTTGGGTTAAAATAATATTAAGTAAATGGTCTGCTGGTCAAATACTATATCTAGACTATATTAAACCACTCAAAATAGTTCAGCTTTACAGGAGAATTTCTATTATGAGATAAAAGATGGTTGTTCAATTCTTTAAGGAGATTATTCAAACGTGTATTCTAACCTTTTTAAATCAGTATAATAAGACAAAATCAATCAAAAAATGGCAAAATTCATATGCTTCATAACCATACTTCATGTTAATGGTGTCTGACTATCTGAGAAAATTACAAGTTATCAAAGGAAGTTATTGATTCCAGTTAAAAGACTGGCAATCTAATTCTGGCACCCTCATTAATCAGACCTTAGAAATCACGGAAATGAGCCGCCCCATGGGAAAACCAACAATCTGCATATGCGAAAACAAAGACGCAGATCAGCTTCGCGGTAACCGCGAAGCTGATCAGCGCCTTTGTTTTCGCTACTCGGATAGTACAATTCCTCTTCTACTTAAATCCGAAATTTCAAGCATCTAGCTCTTTTCTGTGCTTGTACAGGCCGGTTGTGTGGGACATGTTCGGAAACCACATTGTTGGTTTTCCCATGAGGCGGCTCAAATGTCACCAGCAAATGATGTCTTTTTACATGTCTGATTGCACTAAACTTTTTCAATGATACATGTATGTGCTCAGAATAAGAACATTAAGGTATTTGTTCCATTATTGTATGATATCTTAAGTTTAAGTACTAATATCAACCCCTTTACAGCATGGTTAATTATAACATGGTTATGGACAGAACATGGTGTCATTACCACTGCAAACAGGACAGAAATGGTCCTACATTGCCTTTGCTTTATGTCTAATTAATACAATACCTTTACATTTTACTATCAATAAAATATGGATGCCGGGATAGATAACACCTGCTGGCCTTTGACCCCAACAATAGTATTATAAAGAGGACGTGGTATACGATAAAATTTTTTTTGAAACATTGTAAAGCGCAACTTTACACTAAGACATACTGTATGCGATAAGATCCTAAAGTCCCTATATAGCCATCGATAAAGAGAAAATAGACTTCTCAATCACCGTGTATTGATTTCCGAGGTTGTGTACAAAGAAAGATCAGATTTAACACTGATATCTACAGCTGGAGCATCCCAGGATACAAGATTTCTGATAGCTGGCAAATTGCTGTTTACTTTTCATTGGTGTTTACTTTTCATGTGATGTCTTGCAGTGTCCTTTCTTTCCCGCCTGGCCCCCAGGTTATAAAACTGTTTTCATGCTCAGCTCAGCTGAGACTAAAATTTATCCTGCTCATAAATGTTAAAATGCCAACAATTGTTGGCATTTTAACATTTATAAGCAGGATAAATTACAGGCTTTGGTGATCCAAACCTCAAATTTCAACTTATTTGGGCTGTTTCCTCATTTATGACCAGTTGCAATTTCATGCTCAGCTGAGCTGAGCTTGAAAAAAGTTTTATAACCTCAGGGCCTGGTGTCTGTATTGTGATTTTTTAATCGTCTTGTAAAATTTCTGGGCTTACTTTTCTTACTGTCAGATTTCAGGAGTATGGTGGCTAAATGACAGACTGTCTAGAGGACCAAAATGCCACATTGTGTTTTTGTGGCACAATGGTACTGGTTAAGGACTCAGGAAGCCTCGACTCTGTCCTGGCATGACTGAAAATTTGTTGACTGGGACATTATGCAACACCACAAATAAATAAACTTTAAAATTCACAGATTACAAAGCTAGCAGATTGACCCTCTTCATATTGGAATATGTGTTTCCTCTTAATTTTACATGTATGTAAATAAACATGGTAAAGTGGTAGTGTTTTACATTTATGTACCAGCAGTTTAAATTTCAAGGCCACACAGTCAAAATAAGGATGGAACATTCTCTTAAAGTCCTCTTAAAGTAGTATCATATAAGATACAAAATTATCCGTCTTACAGCATCTTGCAGTCTCAAATCAATACCAAATCAGGAAAAAGCCAGTTACTTAAAGCAGCTTATAATTAGATAACCCTTGTATCAGCTTGTTGATCTTTCAAGCCAACTGAGCCATGACATGAGGATAGGTCCTGACATTTGCAAACAAAATCACAGCACAGTAATTGCTTAAGCTGATCAATATCCTTGGTTTGCTTTCTGTCTACATATATAGGTAATCCCTGACTCCCTGTAGTCATGCCATATTCTGAAATTCCAAGCATCTAGAGATTCTATGATGGAGCAGCTCATACTGTCTCAGACCGGTCTTGATCATACACTGTCAAGAAGACAGGTTATCTAATGGCATAACTCATTTTTGTCGGCAATGACTGATCTTGTGTTTAAAAGACATTGATAAAAACACTTTTATTGGCTGATTACAAATTGCATTGCAATGATATAATCAAGGCTTCTAATCTATACTGTTCATAAGAAAAAAGGCTTTAATTTGTTTTTAGTGCTTTTGGTTTAAACAATTTTCAGTGATTTCTGGAAAGGGCCACTGCTTCCTGACCATTAACCAATACAGGTCAATCTCATTATAATATAATCCACAGAAGCTGACCATGTTTATTTATCATCTTATAAATGAAACCCTGTTATAATGAGGTTACTTACTGTACATATATAGCAAAATTAACTACTTGGGAGCAATGGCTTGGCCATGTTAAGTTGAAAACTGCATTATAGTGAGGGGCCTTATTGTGAAGTTGACGTGTACTGAGTGGAGTCAACCTGTCTTGCTCAAGTAGACAACCCGGCACCAGTGGGATTTGAACCAACTTCTAAATTTGAAGCACTAGGTCACTGCACTCCCCATGCATGGTTTAAGAAAACAATGTTTTTATAAATGAGCCACCTCACAAGAAAACCAACAATGTGGTTTCCGAACAGGTCCCACACAAACCGGGCTGTACAGTCACAGAAGATGGCTAGAGGCTGGAAATTTTGGATTAAGAAAGTAGAGGAATTGTACTTTCCGAGCAGCAAAAACAAAGGCGCTGATCAGCTTCGGGTTTACCACGAAGCTGATCTGCATCTTTGTTTTCGCCTATGCAAATTGTTGGTTTTCTCATGAGGTGGCTCAAATGAGCTCCATGAATCTCCCTAAAACAGCCCTGAGCCCAGTGCTATCTTCTATAAACATGATGGAAAAACAATTTGTGGACGATAATTGGATTTGTTGCTTCAACAATCACCAATTATTTTGTTTAACTAACCCATATTTGATGAATGGATTCTCTCATCGTTATCAATTGGGTGAGTCCACTTTCATTTTTAGGGATGTTAGGAGTGATTTCTATTTTTTATCTCATTTTTCGATGAAATATCTCTGTGCAAACAGAACAGCCCCAGATGGGACGCCGCATTCTGCGGCGTCACATCTGGGGCTATTCTGTTTGCCTATGTCCCACAAAAGGGACGCCAGCCGTATAATTTATTTACTATATTTGGTATAGCTCAGGACATTTTCTGCAGACATTGTATTATCAAAGCAACATTAATCAACTTCATTTTGCAACTCTTATCTTTCCGAACACAAAATAAAAATTTAATGAACATGTAAACAAATAAGTGAACTCTAAATCAATCAAAATCACAAAGCAACCATGAACATATTCTGTTACACCTTATGGGCGGTTTGTATTTACATTTCAGCACCTTCAGTTAATCATCGCCACAATACTGCACTTGCTGGCATTTTCAAACTTCAAGGCCACTTGCTGTTCAAAATATTAAAGTACATCTTATGCATGTACATGTATTTGTAAATTGAACAAAAGTAAACTATAGTCATTTCTTAGCTGTGCTGGCATTATAAGTTAAAAAGTCAATATTACAGACATATAAATAGGGCTGCATGATACACCCAACACACCAACGGTGCCCCTTTGCACATGACGAAGGCTTTAACAGTGACAGACAATGGAAGCATGGCATTGAAATTAAATTAGGATGTCAGGTTATTTTAAAACATGGCCATGCAGTAGCAACATTGGTTGCCATAATAATCTTTGTTATACAACTAAACATTATTTTGTATAAATGAATACATGTAGTACTCTGCATCAGGATAACATGTCCGTGTAGTGTATACCCCCCTCAAACCCCATTGGGGTATGTAGGAGTATACCTATTTTTCTTGTTTTTGCTCCAAAACATACATTGTGGGTACTCATTAGAACCGCCTCAGCAAGGCGGTTCTAATGTGTACCCACAATGTATATTTTGAGCACAAATATTAAAAATATGAAAAATTTTCCCATGAAATTTTCAATTTTTACTGCTGAAAAAGTTCTCTGTATATTACTTAGACGTGTTATTGTTCTCTGGAAATTAACATAATTGAACTTCATTTAAGGTTTTTTTTTTATCAAGTTTCATAAATTTTCTATATATTAAATATATGTTTCTACGTTTTTAAGAGTGGCTTACCTGACAGCAGATTTAGGTATAGATCCATACAAAAGAACACTTAGTCCTCTATAAAGTCCACGGACACCATATTCTTTAACAGTCACTTTAACACAATTAACAGGTCCTGTATAACGTTTGGCCTTCCCCGACCTTTCGTCGAGCTGTAGTTGTGTTTTCACATATTCTGTTGGGAATGTGATACAGATTTCTAGACCTCCTGTGATACCACCTGAAAAAAGACATAAATAGGCATGTGACCATGACCTTATGAGTATATTAACCGTTGATCTTGTGTCCACTATTGATGATATTGGTGTTTTACCTCTCTGACCTTTCATCTAACTTAGCTGTGTTGGGAATGTAATATAAATCTCAAGATCTCCAGTGATTCCACCTGAAATATACATGACCTTGACCTATATTAACTGTTGACCTTGTGACCTCTACTGGTGACCTTGACATATTGCTCTCCCCAGACCACTCACCTAGCTGCAGTTGTGTTTTCACATATTCTGTTTGGAATGTGATACAGATCTCTCAAACCCCCAGTATTTCCACCTAAAATAGACATGATGACCCTGACTGTTGACCTAGTGACCTATTATATTGGTGACCTTAGTGTTTTGATCTAACTGCAACTGTTTTTGCAGGTTTCCTGTTGGGAATGTGATACAGGTCTCCAAACCTTCTGAGATAGAATCTGTAATAGATATACGTTCTTGACCTATATTAACTGTTGTCCTTTTACCTCCATTGGTGACCTTGACTTTTCATTTAAAATTCTGTTGGGAATGTGATACAAATCTCCAGACCTCAGGTGATGCCACCTGAAATAGACAATGTTTATGACCTTAACCTATACTGACCAGTGACCTTGTTATCTTGTTGTTTTGCTCTCCCCAACATTTCATCTAGCGAAAACTGTATATTTTCAAATATGAAAACCGTATATTTCACATAGATGCATTTAGATCTCTTAACCTCCTGTACTTCCACCTAAAATATACTTGACCTTGACCTTTATTAACTCAAAGTGTTGAACTTGTGTCCTCTATTGGTGTTCTCATTATTTTGACCTAAATCACTGACCCTTGAGCTCTATTGGTGACCTAGGTGCTTTGAACACCCTGACCTCTGATCTACATATAGCTTCAACTGTGTTTCAACATACATGTCACAGCAGAAATGCCTTCAGTTAAAAAATTACTGGAGGGCTTAAATTGATTTTATGGGGCCACAATCCTCACCCTTAGTCTGCTGAGATTTAAAACAAGAATTTGTTCTGTTGTTATGTTTAAGTCTCATACCATGTCAATGATGCAAGAAGCTTCAATGAGAAGGTCACAGGCATGTTTATGGGATGTAATTTCCTCCAGCTAGCTCAGATTTCTTAAACACCCTCAATGCTTTACACCTATTTACAGTTTTAAATACAAGAAATCCTTGAATGATTTAAATCGCTGCAAAATGTTTTCCTTGTTGTATCAGAAAACTCTGCAGTCTTAAGGCTAAAGCATTAACCATAATTCAATAGTCTCTCCCCATATTTTGGCTAGTTGGATCAATGAAGTTTTCTATAAAAGGCAATCAATGTAGAACTATAGACAAGGATAGCTTTTAAAAAAGCTAGTGTCGCCCGTTTTCTCTGTTATTTAGATCTAGACCACCATCATTTAGTCCTGGATTGCGTAAGAATGGTAATTCAGCTTAATTAACATGTAGATCAACTGTCTAACCTACATCGCGTTTCACTTTTATACCTCGTTCACTCCATTTGTGTCGAGGGGTGTCATGGGACATCAACGGAAATTTTCTGTTGAACATCCTGCCTAATCAAAATACAGAAACCGAAATTGTGTGCTCAGGAGACCAAACGCCTTGTAAAACGAATGCGTACACTCATAATTGCTCAATCAAGTCCACCCACAGCAAAGCAAACTCCCCAACAGTGCCAACACCTCCGGTTTGGAGTTTGACAGCAAAGAATACCGAACCAGTTTTAAGACCAAAGATATGATAGGTCGAAATAGATCTAGCCAATCACTTTCTGCCTTTCAATAACCAGTTCCTGTTGGTAAAACGATGCTGGTTTCCCGCTTAGTCAAATTACATGTAAAATATTTCGAGAACCATACACATTTTCGTATTTGGATTCTGTCGGTTTTTTTCCCTGTTTCTTTGGGAAAATCCTACCGTATATGTCACCCGTTGTGACGGGCGACAAATAAATGGAAGAAATGGGGAAATATATACAACACTTTATGGCTGTTTTGGAGAAAATCAGCTTCATTTATCCTGGTACATGTATAGTGATCAATATAGCAGATTTGTAGAATCTTTATTTGACAATGATCTGTAAAACTGTCCTCATTAGTGTGATCACTGTATAGATTAAATGGGCTGAGCCATTGGGAAAACCTGTCTTCCAGGTTTATGACAAAGTCTGTACATGGCTAGCTGTTTTACCATGATTGCAGGTGAAGGAAGTAATTTCGAAATGGGAGTGAAAAACAAAGGGGCTGATCTTGTAACTTCATTCTCACCAAAGCAAGTGAAACAGAAGAATTTTGTCAGTTTACAACCTGAGTGCATCAAGCAGTTTAACAAATCATTAGTCCAGTCCTTCTGGCTAATAGGACATTGATATCCAAAGTAGCTTAGTTTAGGTGGCATTTTGGTGAGATATGAAGGATGTGGGAATTTCAAGTATCTTGCTCAATGTCACAGTGGTAGTTTTCAACCCCCAACATATTGGCATAGAATCTGACCGACACCGTCTCTTCAATATGCAAACTGAAATGAAAACGTTTAGTATGCTGTCTAAAATGGACCAATCAGCAGCATTTGTTTGTTCCAATTAATTTGAAAACATAATAATATCATGTTTTCAATGGATTCATTTGAGGTCAAGCATAAAATGTGTTATTTTGACATTAAAGTTTCAGGTCAAGATTTTATTTTTGCATAACTGAAACTGATGGATTTTATCATTTTTCTTAATCACCTGTAACCTACTGGGTCATGGAGGTCATAAATTGTACACTATCAGCAAGTTTAAGGTTTAGGATGTATAATTGTCCCAAAACAAGGTCACTTTTTCTACAGTTTTATTTTGTATGTCAACTTAACTAAAGGTGGAAAACCAAATAATTTGAGACAGCTTTTAACATGTTTAAGTAAATGATAATTCTAAGATTCTCACACAATCATGTCAAGCTGTTAAAGCTGCAGATAAGACCTCCCATGCTGTTTTCCATCCAAAAGAATTACAACCGTCACCTATCTCACCTATCTCAGCAGGTTTGGCAACCTGGTCCAAGGTTATAAAACTTTTTCCATGCTCAACTCAGCTGAGCATGAAATTTCAACTGCTCATAAGTGCAGCAATAATCATAATTCATCGAAAATTCAGGTTCTGAGAGTTTGTCATGTACCCCCAAAATTTGCAAACCTTCATATATATACAGGCCTATATACATAGTATACTAGAAGCCAGAGTACACTCCATTTCATAATTCAATATTTACATTTTTATTGCAATCGCCCTAGATGAAAGTATCTTTCTTGGTGTTCTTCATTTCCCAATGAAAAACATTAAGTCACGTGATCTAGAGGCCACGCCTATGGGCAGGGCGACGTCAAAACCCATCCAGTGACGTTGTTTGTTTACTCTTGTTGTCGTGACGTTGGTCGCGTATCGCCATGACGTTAGGCGCGAAAAATTGATGTTTTGGCTGTTCCAAAATTACGTTAAGTCGGATTTAATGTCAAATGACATGAAAATAAGCGGTGATATGCGCAATTAAAAATCTGATACTTGATCGATAATATAAAATGTAAATATAAGTATTGAAATTCAGATTTTAGCTTTCACTGGATGATGAAAAACATTAGCTGTTTTAATGTCTTCGAGAAGCCCTTCGGGCTTCACAGACATTAAAACAGCCTAATGTTTTTCATCATCCAGTGAAAGCTAAAATCTGAATTTCAATCCTTAAGTGGGACCCTGTCAAACAGCAAATGTCATGTGGGAACAATCAGTTATTCTTGGCACACTGTTTTAGGGCAAGCCTCCAAGAGGCAGGTTACCAGCACTCTGTGCACTACCACCACTAACAGCCATACACTCTTATCATTATGAAAACATGCCCATGTAATATACAGAGATTTTTTAAGTTATCAAAAATGAGAATTTTCATTAGAAAACGTTTTGATATTTTTCTTATTTTTGCTCAAAACATAGATTGTGAGTACCACAATCTATGTTTTGAGCAAAAATAAGAAAAATAACAAAACATTCCTACTGAAAATTTTTAATTTTTACAATCTAAAAAATCTCTGTATATTGCATGGGCAAGTTTTCGTAATGTTCAGTAAAACAGGAAGAATGACCATAGAAATATTTTCATGAACTAATCATCATGACACAAATGTGCCTGGCGTGAGGATTTATTGTGGGGTCTGTTTCAATACAAACTGGACATGCTACAAGCTATCACACCTGGTCATGTATTATGTTATACTATGTTATGAAGGACTAACTTTCCATAGATAAAAGCCCAGGCATGATAAACACATTGAAAGGACAGCTAATGCCCTCTTGTAATCTTCTTTAACTGCTTTTTGAACACTCCCATAATTAGAAAAAGGTTTCCTGCCTGTCCCATACAAATTAGGGTGTATAGCCAAAGAGAATGACTTTCACCAATCTCACCTACCACTTAATAATTATAACCCTGCTGACTCACTTATAGTGTGTATGCACGAAAAATATGTATACCCTTGCCAGGATTTCATTATTGTGGTTTTAAATGCTTTAAATGTTATCTAAAAATATCTTTCCTGATAAATTAGCCCAGTCTGGATACTTAAATTGTGTTCTATAGACTTGTATCATAATAATAAGAAAAAAAAAACAACAAAACTTTTCTATCTATCTAACAGGTCTTTATAGGCATTGCTTACAACCAAAATTAATGTCTCTTGTTGATTTTTTTCTAGGAATTTCAAATATATTCATGAAGTCATGAAAACATTTTGTTAATGAATGCCATTTTAATTCTTATTTTCTCCAATCTCAGCATTTTATTTCTCTTTAGTTCAATACAAAACAAAACTATGCGCTGAAAACAGCTGAGAAGTACATAAAATTGAATGAATACAGCCACATACTATGCTTATTGGTAAAACTCTGACCAATGGTTCAAAAACATAATCTGGTTTAATTTTAGAGGTCGCATACCCCAAGGGGGAAAAAACGACAACTTGTTTACCAAATGTACTAACATTTATACATGCTTTTTATATCTTGGTACATTTTAACAATAGGATGATCATCATGACATATTGATTTCATATCAACACTAGCATTGGCCATTTATTTTATTTTTATTATTTTGTAATTTGAATCAACATCAAGATAACATGTCCATGTAATATATACCCCTTTATACCAGATTTTTATATAGCAAAACTGGGGTTTGCAGGGGTATACCCATTTTTTCTTATTTTTGCTCCAGAACATTGATTGTGGGTACTCAGCGAGGCTGTTCTAACGTGTACCCACAATCTATGTTTTGAGCAAAAATAAGAAAAATATCAAAGATTTTCATTTTTTAGAACTTTAAAAACCTCTCTATACCACATGGGCATGTTTTGAGAAACAAAGAAATAACCATTGTAATTATTAATACACAACTCATGTGCACCTTCATAATCATATTGTTCAAGATATAAACCCATTGAGAGTTTGAGACTTGTAGATGCATGTTTCTGCATCTTTCTTCAGCTGGGGATTATTCTCAAATACGGAGACAATCTCAATATCTGGGGACTGTCTCCATTTTAAAAGACAAGTTGTTAAAAATAGCTACAGGTGAAAGTATGAAATTATGTAACATTTTATATATTTTCAGACTGTCTTGCATAATTTATCACAAAAAAGTGCATGTTAAAACCAGTAGGGAATCACCAGTCCACCACAGTAGCTTAATTAGAAATGCGTATTTGCGTAATTACGCAATTAAATTATCAACATACGCAATTCAAATGTAACGAAAGCCAAGCTGAGCCACAGCAAACCCCGTCGGTGGAAAAGCATGCTCACCCATCAAGGGTGGTTTACTGCGCTATATACTTTGAACTTACTCCCAAGCTTCTAATTTGCATATTACAAGCACTCAAACTCTCAAAATGCCGCTAAAACGTTGCACCAACGTATTCTGCCAAGGGATGCTATCCCGTCACAATATATTGAACAAGATAGAAAATAAATGCACTAAATGCAGCCATTTAGATTTCAGGAATGCAGACTGGACGAAATGGGAAATAAGATGTGAAGAACAAATTGAAAGTTGGCTAGAAGAGAGACGTTTAGCAAATGACATTGATGATGATTACAAGAGCTTTGTTGAACAGTTAAAACTAGTTGCGGAGGAATGTATTCCAAAGAAAAAGGTCTGCAAGCACAGCAAGGGGTGGTGGAATGATGAGCTGAATGAACTTGCAAAGGAAGTAAGGAAAGCTAGAAAAATGTTTGCAAAACGCAGCGATGAAGCAAATGAAAGAAAGGTTCAGGACAGTCTTGAAAGTTTTAGAAGAGCAGAGTCTGTTGCCAAAGATGACTACTTAGAGGAGATGGTAAATTTGATGGACCCAAGAAAACCCGGTCAGTTCTGGCGGGTGGTAAATAATGAAAGAAAGGTGAAAGGCAAAAGCGTAGTCCAACCAATTGTGAGGGATGATGGAACACTGGCAGTTTCGGATGAGGAAATATTTGAGGAAATGAAGAAAAGATACGGAAAAGAAAGTCTAGATGTTAAGGAAAATGAGCCAGTTTGGTATGAATCGGTGGAGAAGGAAGCAGTGGACAAGAATATTGATGAACGTCTCAAAATTAAAGAAAGGAAGTATGCAGATAATTGCAGCCATGAGAATAGTGATATAAGAATTGAAGAAGTAGAGAGAGCCATAGAGGCATTATCTGGGTACAGTGCACCTAATCCTGAAGAGCAAATTTTCAATGTAATGCTTAAAAAGGGAGGAGAAGCAGTGGCAAAGGGGCTGCACTACATTTTCCAGAAGAGCTGGTCCCTAGCAGTACTACCACGAGCATTTACACAAGACGCAAAGGTTATGCTTCCAAAACCTGGCAAGAAAGACTACAATACGGTGAGGTCATATAGACCAATTACTTTGGAGAGTGTTATAGGAAAGGTCATGGAGAGAGTCATCACCCACAGGCTGGTTTGGAAGCTAGAAGTGGAACAGGGAGTAGCTGTGACTCAAAACGCCTATAGACGACAGAAGTCATGTGTGCAGGCAGTTCTGAGAGTAGCTAATTCTTTGTCAGAAGCAAGAGCCAAGAAAGAACACTCAGTATTAGCGGTGATTGATTATGAATCTTGTTATGAAAGGATCTGGAGAGCAGGGCTCCTGCACAAAGCATCAAAAGTAGGCATTGATGGAAGGATGTGGTTGTATATAAAGAATTTCTTATGTGATAGAGAATACTACATTAGAGTCAACGATTTCAAGTCGCCAACATATAAATCTGCTGTTGGGATACCACAGGGATCTGTCATAAGTCCGGCACTTTGCAACTTATACACACATGACTCTATGGAGGGAGTAGAAGGGAAACATGCAGAGTATGCAGATGATGTTAATATGTGGTCCAGTGATGAAAGCCTAGCTGAAGCAGGGGAGGCTACTAACAGAGACCTGAATGGGAGGGTGAAGCCATGGTGTAGAAAATGGAATATGTCGGTAGCGGCAGATAAGACGGATGTTGTAGTTGTAACTCCGGATGGTAAAGAAGCTAGTGACATGATAGATATCAAACTTGGAGATGAGAAATTGAAGGTGGTGAAGTCTAAGAAAGTCCTTGGAGTGGTGATTGACAATCAACTGAATTTCCATGAACAGATACAGGAGAGGGTGAAGGCTGGATTTAGAGCGCTGAAAAGTCTGGATTGTTTTGTTAAAGGCCATAGGGGGTGTCCTCAGTCTACTTACCTTCGGTTGTACAATGCTCTAGTACTACCAGTAATGGACTATGGAGTTGCAGTTGCAGTAACAGCTACCTCAGAATGCATCACAGAGATGGGAAAAGTTCAAAGAGCAGCTATGTTGAAGGCCTCTGGCTGTATGAATAGTACCAGTACGGATGCGTTGGAGGTTCTTACGAACACAGTTCCAATAGACCTACACTTGAAGATGAGGCAGGCTCAGGAAGTAGTCAGAATTAGCGCCAAACATGACGAGGACCCTCTGAAGAAAGAGTTTCAGGAATGGGCAGCGAGTAGCCAGTCGTTCGGGAGGAAACCAACAGTGTTTCAGATGTTGATGTGCCGCTTCAAGGAAATGAAAGGAAAGGTAGAATTTGATAACATTGAGAAAGAATTTGAGTATACAAAGGAGTTTATGTGCTTGATGAAAACTGGTGGAAAAGTTAAGACAGAGGAGTTCAATGTTGGGAAAGAAACACAGGAAGAAAATGTTAAAGATCTGTTAACAAAATTACAGCCTGAGGATGTGGTGGTCTTCACAGATGGATCAGCCCTTGGGAACCCTGGACCAACAGGTGCTGGTGGAGTGGTGTACCTGGATGGTTATGAGGCATCGCCAGTACTTTTGAAAAAAGGTGTCAGCCCATACAGTAACAATTTCACTGGAGAATTAGTTGGGATAGAAATAAGCCTGGAATTCATTGCTGGAGTTAACAATATAGAAAACAGGGATATCCACATTTTCACGGACTGTCAAGGAGCCATTGTTTCGGCATTTGGTAATCAGATTCCAGCTAATAAGATAGAAATAATAACATCAATCAAACAACATATAAATCAGATAAGTGAGAAGGGAAACAAGATACACGTACACTGGGTACCAGGACACAAAGACATACTTGGTAATGAGCTTGCAGACCAACAGGCAAAGGCAGGCGCCAAGGAGATGGTAGGTAATACAGAACAAGTTGGGATGGCTATGGATAAGAGGGAAGCTAATGCAGAGATAAAACGACAGATTGCTGAGAAATGGAAACTGAAGTTTAGCTTATCAGAGAATATGGAAAGGATTCAGGAAATATTTGTGGAAGTTGGGAAAAGGGACTGCTATGGAGAGAAAGACAGAGCAAGCTTCTCTGGTTTGAACCAGATTTTATGTGGACATAGTAGACTAAATAGCCATCAAGCCAAAATAAATCCAAATCAGACAAACGAGTGCTCCAAGTGTAAAGTTCCAGAGACGGTGGAGCACTACCTTTTTGACTGCGACATGTATAAAGAGGAGAGAGAGGAACTGGAGGAGGTAGTGGAAGAGGTTCTGGCAAGGGAAGGCGTGAACACAGGCATCATTGATATTAAAGTACTGTCTGGAAATATTGAAGGAATAAGTAAGGAGGCAAGGTCGGAACTGGTAGGTGCACTATTAAAATTCATCAAGTGCACCAAACGCTTTAAGTAAATTAAGCTACGCATGCGCACTGAGAGCATATAGAGAAAAAGTACACCGAGAATTGCACAGAAGAGACAATAGTACCTTGAGGCCATTGGCAGCAGATAGTGCCACAACAGATATACAACAACAACAAAAGCCATTTAAAGTTCAGAGTCACCAAAACAGTGATTTTCATTTATATCACCTTCCGTTATAAGCTAATATTGAATACTGCCTGGTTTATCAGGACTTTGCTGTTCTACCCTCGCAAGGCAAGATCATATATAGATCCCCAAGGATTCACAACCTAGACTTTGTTGCCAGAGCAGAAACTGCTCAGCAATCTGACAGTGGTTGTATACAAGATACAAGAAACTTTGTTTAAGGTTGACTTCCAAATTTACAACAGAATGTATAAGCAAGTTCTGAAATCTGCACATCCAGCATAAATTTTACCGCAAGGTCATTGGAGCTGTGACTCATTTCAGTCATAATTATAAGGGGTCAAACGCCATTTTGACCTGGGTTGTTGAATGTCATTTATGTCATGCTGCTTGCCATAATATGTACAGTCATACACTCAATAGCCCAATAGCAGAGAGATTCCAAATTTTTAGAAAAGCTTAAACTTGAGCAATTAATTGGTCAATTATTGATATATTTATTGTTCCTGGTTTTAATTTCCATTGACATCCATAAAAGGAGGACAGCCGTAAAAGAACAGAGTATGAAAATTAATAGCAGCACATTGAATTCAACAAATACTACTTCTGTATTCAAAATATTTAGGACGAACTTTGACAACTCATCAATTGACAGCTGGGTCGCGAAAACCCATGACACAATTAAGAATCACCTACCAGCTATGATTCCCTTCAATGTTTTCTGAAAACTGGCTCTTTGGGGGCCCGTAGATGTCATTGCAACTGGCCGCAACTGTAACGTATTTGTAGTGGGCTTGTTATTATCCATATTTTAATCAAACTGAAAGTAGCATCAATTTCACATCGCCTGAACTTGATAATTGGGTCATGCGATATTTTAACCAATCGCTGCGAGCACGCCAGCCTCACTAAAAAGCGAAATGAATGTCAGTCCGTTGAAACACCCGCGACCACCACATTACAAATGAATCTGATGCACATTTCACGGTTGCGCTTGGCACAACAAATAGAAAAATAATGTCAAGTGGAAACAAGGACAGTACCTACCTACATACCTACCTACCTACCTGCCTACTTAGCTACGTATATGATTTTACTTAAATGTTATGCGGCAGTCTGCATGCTTAGTTTTTAACCCAATCATGGTTGATAACTATGCTGCCTTCTTTAATTGTACGCTGGTGGGTCAGGCGTCAAACTCTATGATGGCCCGACTTAAAACTTTTCATTTTAGTTGGCTAGGTCGGAGCTTCTTGTCTGTTGTTTGGCCCATCGGGGTTCAACTTTGTTCGGATTTTCACTGAGTATATAAGCTATTGGGCGCCCAAGGATCTCCATAGTTGGGCAGCTTACTGAATCTGTGAGTTCTCGTTTTTGATTCATCATGGTGGTTAGCATGATTTATTAGTTTGTCCTTGAGGATTCAATGACTAGTTAGAGATTCACAAGGAGGACAGAACAACTACCTAAATGTTGTGAACCACTGCAGAAGCTGAGGGTAAGGTTATGGCCATGCAAAAAGGTACAAGTACACAATGATCAGGAAAAGGCAATCACAAAGAAACTCCCACTCCGAAAACCGAGGTGGGAAAAACTAAATTGACAATTAGGTACTTATACTTAGAAAACATGTATATATAAGCCGAGTGAGCAGCTATTTCGCAATAGGCGGCCACTCAATTACCATGTATGGCCATATAATAAAAAATAAAACTGAGATCCTTTAAGAGCAGCGAACATATTAATGAGAAAACTAGTTTTATACAGTGAACTCTAGTAAAACTAGTTTTATACAGTTAACTCAGTTTATTTTTATTTAAGCCCGCCGGTAATTTTATATTACTGATCGTTCCAAGGCGATACTTCTGTTGTGGTTCTTATTTTTTTTGTCTTGGTGTTGAATTTTTGTGCTGTTTACACCTTATGTGCGTTTTCATTTTTATAGTTAGGTTTGGATAACTGAGTGGCCACCTATTTGGAAATAGCTGCTCACTCGGCTTACGATATGCTTTCTTAGTATAAGTACGTGATTTCGTACCTAAAAGAATATTTTGAGTTTTTGGTTTCAATAAGGTCCCTGAGGTACACTGGGAATAAGTTGTTGATACAGTTATAGGCTTCTGTAGCAATGCATCTTATCCTGTTCATATGCAGTGTTGGGAGATTAACCCTACTCAGAAGACTCTCATACATGTAGCTAGAGGAATAGTCATTGAAAACAATCCTGAGAGCTCTATATTGCAGTTTTTCCAATTTCTCTGTATTTGCCTTGCTACAGAAATGCCATATAAGGGGACAATAATTAAAATTTGATTGAATAATTGATTTGAAGATTAAAAGTCTAGTTTCCTCTGATATAAATTTACTCAGTCTCTGTAAAACATTTAATTGCCGCGCTGCCTGCATGCCCATTGCCTTGATTTGATTATCAAAATTAAGCAAGAAATCCAGCTCCACACCCAAAAGCTTTACATTTTTCTCACAGGGAATGTCAACACCAGCTCTAGTTAGTAAACTATTTCACCTGATCAAATGATTGCATTCCAACTGCAACAGCCTAAAACTTGCCAGGGTTTGCTTGCATTTGCTTGTTATTTATACCGGCAAGTATGAAAAAGATTTGACACAAACTAGCAGAGAAAATGTGTCGACGCTATTTTCTCCATTACAACTCTGAGGGGGCGGTTACATCCTGTGGGAGTTATCTGTTGCCATGGAAACCAGAATTCTGGGCATGAAACTCAATTAACTATTAATTGCAGGTTAAAGGCCCAGTTAACTTAATGGCAGCTTTATCAACACTAGTGTAATTTAAAAGCTGTCATTAGCTAATGTAGCTCCGGAGGTACTTTAAAATTGTTATATGCAGTAGACAATTAATGCTATCTTTACGAAGAGAGTTCTTGAACGTAATGGCAGCTTAGGGTTTAATGACAGCTTAGGTTCATGCAACAGGGCCCTGATCCTACCTGCATTTTAAAGCCAGGCAATCCCCACCAGAATGATGCTTATGATAAAGTTTGATTACGATTGGCCTCTTGCGATTAAAATTACCCACTAACATTAATTTCTGTAATACCTTAATCAGTTTGAGCATTTCAGCATTTTTTTTTTTATCATTGACCCAATTATCATGCACCGGGTGCTCCTAGAAACATTCAATTCCGGTACTCGTATCGAGTTCCGGCTTTTATTTCTTCGGTAGCTCGTTGAACTCTACTTTGGCAACCAGTTGCTAAGGAAGCCATCATTGTTTAGCGGGTGTTGTGTTTTGTTAATTTAGCTCGTGTTTTTACAATTCCACGTAAGTTTTAGAGGAAAATCAATTCATGGCCACTTGATTTAAAAGATGTATAATGGTATTATGTTGACCAAGTCTGACAACACTCACACGATTCTATCCTGTGGTGAAAAAAGAAAGAACGAAAAAAAAAAATGCAAGATTGAAAAGCTTTCCAAATGAATTTAAATTAATGATTGTAAGGTAATATAGTGCGTTTTGAATTGAGACTATGCATAGGATTTAGTTTAGTTATCCTTTGAGAATTAATAGCCGATAACCACTAGTTGATTCCTGTGTTTAGCCAAGCCACAGCAACCCCGTTGGTGGAAAAGCATGCTCACCCACCAAGGGTGGTTTACTGCGCTATATACCCAACACTCGATTCAAACGTCTCGAGTTTGAAATTTGCATATTTCCAAGGGAGGCTATCCCATCACATTACTTCGCCCTCCGAGAAGACTCTTTACAACAAAATTCAGTGAGAGTGAAATCTGAAAATTTGAATAAAAATAATTCTCAGACCAACCAACCCATGCCTCAGAAACAGGGTCGGGTAAGGGGAAACAAGAGAATATTTCGAAACAGGGTCGGGTAAGGGGAAACAAGAGAATATTTCTAATGCTGGCCTTACCGTTACGATAATTATTGTAATTTATATATTTAATAGATAACCATGGCAAAGCTTGTAACACAACCCACGAGGTTCACCCATCCTGAGTGGCAGACATCCAACCTCACAAAATATGCCAATGCCGAGAGTGAGCGCGCTGCTGCAGAAAGACTGGTGGAGGAATCAAAACGTCTAGCAGATGAAACTGAGAAGAGAACAGAAAAGACACAGAGAGATGTGAACAAGAAATTTCGTAAGCATTTTGTTTTTCATGCTGAGTCTCCATTTTTCAAGAATTGATGATGCCCCAGAGGAAAAAAAAAGAAAACAAATAGACCAAGCTTCATTGTTAGTGCCGTAGCCTATTGCAGGTGCTTATCTCACTGAGGATAAACATTTGAATCCTGATGTCAAATGACAAACTGAAGTAGTTGTTGGTTAAAATTTCTTCTAACCACCAATAATTCTTTGCTAAGTTTATCGTTTGTTTGTATTGTGGCTTGAACCCTCAACCTCTTGATTCAAAGTCTGAAGCTTTACCACGAGGTGGCATGAAGTTTAAATTCATAACATGCATATTGGTAAAAATGTATGAGAAGACAAGTGCTCCACTTTTAAAGCTAATGAACTCTTCTGCTCGAACTAATCTAATGATAGTGAACTATTGAAATCCTTTCATTCAGAACAAAGACTAGATGACATCAAGTACTGGAAGGAAGAGCTAGATGACAAACTTGCTGGCATCACCACAGAAATTGACAATCTTCTCGCGTTCAAGACCAGGGTAGAGAAAGCACTGGAATCTACAGTAGAACCTCTACATATAGCTCGGCAGTGCCTTGTGAACAGGTATGTGTAGATTGGCAATCTTACTTGTTGATAAGGATGCTATTCTCTATTTCATTAGTTCATGATGATGTTATTTTTTATGTTTCACTGTTTCATGGTGGTGTTATTTAGTATTTCATAGATTCATGTCCATTTCATTGATTCATGTTGATGTTATTTACTACACATTTCACTAGTTCATGAAGATGCTCTATGGTTCATGATTATGTTATTTTCCCTACACATTCCAAGTTCATCATGATGTTATTTATCATTTCACTGGTTCGATGCAATAAGATCTACTATTTCACTGGTTCATGATTAAGTGATTTACTATTTCACTGGTTCAATCTCTGGTTCATGATGTAATTTACCGTTTCACTGGCTCATGACACTGATGTTATTTACTATATCACTGTTTCACAATTATGCTTTTCACTATTTCACAGAGAGAAGAGGAAGGCAATTGACCTGGTTCATGACGATGTTCAGAAGGAGTTGATCAAGGAGGTAGAAACTATTGAAGGAGTCCAAGCGCTGCTTCAGAGATCACTAGAACAGGCCACTGAGCAAGTCAGGTAGGAATCATTTTTTTTTCAAGCTCAGCTCAGCTTAGCATGAAATTTCAACTGCTCATAAATGTTAAAATAGTCAAAATTAGTGGAAAATTCAGGTTCAAAACTCAAAAACTAGTAATTTATCTTGCTCATAAATGTTAAAATGCCAACAGTTATTGGCATTTTAACATTTATGAGCAGGATAAATTTTAGTCTTAGCTGAGTTGAGCATGAAAAAAGTTTTATAACCTCGGGCCCAGAATGCTGTAGTTTCCCACCATTTTGCATGAAAACTTTACTTTTGTCATGTTCAAGTGAAGATACTCTTTCTTCGAAAATTGGGTACTAGGCATAAGCTGTGGTATTTAATTGTGGCACTCCATGGAACTTCACTTTTGCAATTTTTTTTGTAGGTTTCTGACCATGTCACACAAAAACGCCCTAAGCAAAACAGCCTAAGCAAGATGGTTTGTCATGGGAAGGATTGGGATTGTACTATCAATGTAGTGAAAATAAATACAAAACGAAACACACACACTGAATTAAGCATAACTAATCTTGTCAAGACTCAAGCATACCATCATTTCTGCCAGATTTCAACTTCAGTACGCAATTACAAATTTTGACCAGTATTCCTCTTCAGATTGAACAGAAAGGCCAAGTACCAAATTATTTACATGCACATAATTTGAACACCTTCCTTATTCTAAGGAGTATATTTTTCTTCAGATTGAACAGGAAAGCCAAGTTCCAGCTTGAAAAAGATCTGAAGGATAAATTCTCTGTGATCAACATTGATGAGTACTGCGAGAGTCTTAGAAACAACTCACCGGGCCTCGCGTTCCAGCAGGGATCAGCCAAGATAGAAGCCAAGTATGTATTAGCTTATTGGTTTATTGGTTTTGTAGTATAAAGTCTCATGCAACAACTTTTCAGTCAAGTTCTCAGTAAGCAGCTTAGACAAGTGAAAATCTTAGAAACTACTCACTGGCCTTGCCTGTCAGCAGGGATTGGCAAAGATCAAACACAAGTTTGTTCGTTTTCATGGTCTTGCAATCAAAAATTTCAGTTTGTGTTCAACAATGCATACTTATCTAAGTTATTCCAATTACCAGTTTCATGTTGTATGGCTTTGTGGCCATCCGAGTATAATTTGGCTGTTCACTTAGCTCTCTGCATTTTACTTGTTCTGTCCAAGCTAGCACTGTGACCACCTAATACCTTCAATAGCTGCTCACCCTGCTTTCCGTTATTCATGTTTAACGTTGGTATCTATGTTTAGTATTTTCTTAATATGATTTTTCTTATTTCTTGTATATCACTGAACCACTGCAGAAGCTGAGGGTGAGGTTAGGTACCTGTAAAACTGGTTTAAGCCCGCCAGTAACTTTATATTACTGATCGTTCCAAGGCGATATTTCTGTTTAAAATTTTTTTTGCTGTTGGCGCCTTATGTATGTTTTCATATTTTTAGTTAAGTTTAGGTAACTGAGTGGCCACCTATTGGAAAAATAGCTGCCCATTCGGCTTATGATATGTTTTCATGGTATAAGTATCTGATTGTTAATTTAGTTTTTTCCCATCTGTTTTTGGAGTGGGAATCTTTTTCTGATTGCGCCTTTTCCTGATCTTTGCCTACTTGTACCTTTTTAATGGCAATAAAGAATTACCCTTAAAAATGGCTTGCTACCTATTTGTGTAATGATGTATCATTATTCATTATGACACACTATCATCTTACTTCAGCTCTGTAACACCCGAAGACTGGCAGGATTTCTCCCACAAGAATATCCAGGGAGCTGAGCGTGATCGTCAGAACTCCGTCGAACTACGATCTGTGATTGACGGTATTCTACAGCAGACTGCCAATGACATGAAGAAACAGTGTAATGAGGTCAATGTAGCCTTTGGGAAGAGAATCGCAGAAACTAAAGATACAAAGAGCAAGCTGGAAGACCATCTTAATAAGGTAACGTACGGTCCTGTAATCTTAATATACAGGCCAGAGAGGACTGTATGGAGTGCTCCTAAAATATGGAGAATCTTATTACACTTTTCACAGTATAGCATTTAAATCATCTTTGTTTTAGAAGAAAACTAAATGCTATGCTCTGTTAATTAACTTGTCAGGTGTATTTGTGATGGTAGTGTTCGTGTTATGTCCAATGCAAGAGCTAAGGTCATATGGAGACGGTACTTTGGTTTAAAGTCGCATCGAAAAAACTGAAGAAACATGGGCTTGAACTTACAACCAAGGTTTCAGATACATTTGGTTGCTTGTTTTCATGTGTATCTAAGATTGCTTCCCCACTTCCTAGTCCTCTTAAAACAGGGATTTTATTACTAACATTGAAATTTGCTTGGACCACAACAATAGTGTTATAAAAAGTTTGTGGTGTATACAATGTATAACATATTAAGATATTACAATTTCATTCCAGGTCCTTGCACAAATGGGTGAAATGGAAGAAAACATCTCTCGCCTAACAAAGTCTATCGCTGACAAAGAACTGCCCATGAAGCTGGCTCAGACCAGACTCAACACCCGCACAAACCGACCCAACGTCGAACTGTGCCGTGACCCAGTCCAGTACCGACTCATCGAAGAGGTCCATGAGCTCGACAGCTCTGTGGCTAACCTGGAGGACCGTCACAGCGAGGCTCAGGCATCACTGAAGGGACTTATCCGTAACCAGCTGGATTTGGAAGAAGATATTGCTGTGAAGTCAAACACATTGTTTATTGATGAAGTAGAGTGTATGGGAATGAGGAAAAGTATTAATATCCAACAATTCTAGAGAATAAATAGACATTTAAGCATCATAAACATTCATGTAAATCCCTTAAAAGGGCAGAAAAAGACACTAATAAATATCACAAACATTCGTGTAAAATATATTGTAATAAATTGAAAAGACAAATCTGCTGAAACTTTTAAAGGAAGACAATTTGTGAATTTAAGTTAATTCACATTTATATGATAACGGCAAAAGAAATTATGCAACTTAAAGAATGTCGAAATAAGTTAGATACTACTTAAGAAAATGTTTGAATAAATATATAATTTTGACCATTATAAGTTCCCAAACAGGGTATTTTCAGTAATTTAATTGACATAATAAAGATATAAGACCATTAGACCAGCATATACATGCACTATTGAGCATTTACCACAAACAAACAGAATTTTATCAACAATAAGAAGTTTAAATATTGTCATTACGTTTGACTTTACATTACGAAAACTTGCCCATGCAATATAGAGATTTTTTTCACCTGTAAAAATTGAAAATTTCATCCGAAAAATTTTGATATTTTTCTTATTTTTGCACAAAACATTGATTGTGGGTACACGTTAGAACCGCCTCGCTGAGGCGGTTCTAACGAGTACCCACAATCTATGTTTTGGAGCAAAAAAGAAAAATAGGTATACCCCTGCATACCCCAGTTTTACTATATAAAAGTGGGGTTTAAGGGCGTATATATTACACGGACATGTTTTCCTGATGAGTATGCGAGTACTGCCTTTTCTCAGGTTTTGTGAGTCATAAGTATAGTTGTTTTTAACCAATGTATATTGTCTATGATTGCTTTGTACATATTCAGGCAATAATTCTCCCAAGTTTACACTGCCTGTATGATTTGAATGACTGCGATATGTTAAGTGGAAAGTGTGTTTGAACCATTACAATAAATTGCTCTGATTTCGGAAGTATGAAGAGCCACATCAGTTATCCACTTTACTTGTTGTTTTATACATGATACTTTTCTAAAACAAAATTAGCTTATGAGCAATATCTTTTACTATTCACCAAATGGGCGTGAAATAACTGAATAATATATGTCACTGTACCCTGCTTTATTAGAAAACCATGTCTGTTATACGTGTACATACAAAACAAAATAAAACCATTTTTCTATCACAAACTGTTTTGCTTTCATTATAAATTCCATCATGCAACATGTCTTAATACATGTACTGTCAGGTATGTTGTAAAGGTGATCAATTCACTGTAAGTTCAGAAATTTTCGCGAGACTTTTATTTTGCGAATTTTCGATTTCTGAATTATTAGCGAGTTCTTGAATTCGCAAGCGAGTACTTGTGCAGTCTATAAAGCTAATAGTAATTCTTTATTAGCGAGAACTATATTAAGTTCTCGCGAAAATTTCCAGATTTACAGTATACTGATAATAATTGTTTCATGATTTTGTCATAATCGATAATTTAAATTCTATGGGTCATGTTTAGCTGAGATATTTTGTCTTTTATCAAAGTTTTTAGTCACAAAATGACATCTAAGCTGTTTCTAAGTTCATTTCCAAGTAGTTTTGATACATGTATCAAATCTAACTGTCTCAACATAAATTTAGCTGTTGACCATGGATGTACACCATTAAAATCAAACAAACAAGCAAAACAGATTCTGTAAGCAGTCGGCACATTTTATAATTTTCTCTCAACAAGCACTGGATCATATATAACGATTTCAAAATAAAAAATACAATTTAACAAAACTACAACAATACTCCAGCACATTCTCAACTAATACTGGTCCAATTCAGTTTAGCTTGCCACTTTGTTACTCTAATTCACTACATTGAACAGATAAAGGTACAATAGATAATTTATAAATGAGCCGCCTCATGGGAAAACCAACAATTTGCATATGCGAAAACAAAGGCGCGGATCAGCTTCCCGGTAACCGCGAAGCTGATCAGTGCCTTTGTTTTCACTACACGGATAGTACAACCCCTCCACTTCCTAAATATGAAATTTCAACTGTTTTCTGTGACTGTACAGTCCGGTTTCGGCAACCACATTGTTGGTTTTCCCACAAGGTGGCTCAAATACTCATGATAAGGGCTTACCCTTATCTGATGGCTTTTATGTGAAGGAAAAGCTTGAATAGCTAACTTGTTCAGAAAGCCAAAAGACATGTTTTCTTGTTACCCTGCTGGTATCAGAATCTCAATTCTTCTTTCACTGATCTTCGAGGATAAGGTGAGATGCTTAAGTCTCAATAACCTTTTTATGTTCCAGCTTCAAGTCTGCAGCATCTTAATAAATACTGAATAAGTGGGAACACACAAAGAACTTGGAACTTTCCATGCACTATCACTCTGCCTTTCATTTAAATCCAGGTCAAACAAAGATAAATCTGTATCCAATATTACACAAGTCATGATTTGAGCCACCTCGTGGAAAAACCAACAATGTGGTTTTCGAACAGTTGTGACACAAACCGGCCTGTGCAGTCACAGATGGCTAGAGGCTTGATTTTGGATTTACAAAGAAGAGAAATTGTACTATCCGTGTAGCGAAAACAAAGGCGCTAATCAGCTTCGCGGTTACCGCGAAGCTGATCTGCACCTTTGTTTTCGCCTATGCACATTGTTGGTTTTCTCATGGAGCAACTCATTTATTGTTCTCAATAAGACACATGCATTTGTTTGTCCTGGATAACTGACATAAATATACTGGCCAGTGTAAATTTTAACTGACGGGTGGAGTTCGGTTAAGCACTGTATCAAACACTGGATAACATTCAGCCATAATTTTCCCGAACCAGTTTTTTTGTGAGGTTCAAGTCTTCAGGATATTCAGTTAATTTCTCATTGTTAGGTATATAATGATTGCCAGAGAATTCTGTGAAATACCGTCCAACTTCGGGATGTGTCACTGACCTTGGCTCTGGGCTGAACATCAGATTTTCTGAAAAAAAAAAAAGGCAACATTATAATAAATGTCTTTTATCATATGGCATTAGTTTTTTTTTTTTTTTTTTTTTTTTTTTTTTTTGTTTCCTTGTTTGTGGTTTAACAAACAAGTCATTTTTTCAGTCATGTCCAAATGTAGCTAGCTCTTCCTGGGTATTATAAAGAGTTAGTGTATTGTGTTCAAGAACTCAACCGGAGCTAGAGGGGTTCAAACCTCTAATATCCCGATCCAGAGCCTGACAGTCCAACCACCAAGCTACCATGATGCAGTGGGCTAAATATTAATGCTTGATGATGTTTATGTGCTACAATCAATGTTTCGGTCATGTTAGTATTATGCTCATGCTTCCTGCGTACATAGCGAGTACTGATATCCGCTCCAAGTGCTTCAATTTGCTCAAGAACAACATACGAGGGGTGGCCTGGCAAATCATGTACTTTGTTGATATTTTCATTATTTGATGCCCTATTGGTATTAAACTTTTCAAATACATTCCACCATTCATATTCAGTGAAAGAGGTGCATAAAAGGTATAATTTTATGTACACCTTGTAAAATGTGCATGATTGATTAGGTCAGTGTATGCGTACCCGGCGCAACCCCAACAAACACATTGAAATAATCTTCTGTGTGTTCAATAAAGTAATATTTTTCAGCCATTTCAATGTTTAGCGCCAAAACGAGCTGTCTGCCCATAACAACATTCTTTTAACATCACCAGAGAAAATTTTGAATGTTACTACCATCTGTTTGAAAATGACACACATTTAAATGGTGTCTGTTAAACCTACAACCCAATGAAAATGGCGACGTTAGAGGAATAGAAAGCACAACGAACGGCAATCTAGTTCTGTGTGCAGACCGTTATGACCTCAAATGATTCATTCAAGCATCTGAAAAGCACATATTTATACAGTGGTTATCGAGGAGCCTAGTTTTTGAATGGCATGTCGAGTTAGAGATGGGTGGACAGAAAGTACGCTTCATGGACGGAAACCATTCATGAATGTCCGTAACGCACTTTCCGCAGATGAAATCACACCTTCAGTGTAAACGTTTTCAGGGCAGAGAGAAATTAGTGTAAGCGATTCGAAAGGTTGTTACATAGTGTATGATTCAGTGACATATTTCAAAAGTTGGTAAAAACATCGCTTGCGTATTGCACACAATGGAGTGTACCTCTATAAAGAGTAAGCGTTAAGTACATGCAGTACATGAATGAGACGCATAACAGTAGACGATGTCGTCAGCGTGCGCAGAGTCTGCATGACTTGTAGTTTTGTATTGTGTACTGAGACTTTATTCTTAGGTGTATTTTTCTGAAATTTTGTATGTATACCCAGAACATGTGTATGTAAAATACTTGTAAATTGGAAGCTTGTGCATAGAATTGTTTTTATACAGCAAGCACAGTCCACGATTTACTGGGCCAGCCTTCGTAGAGTAATGGAAAGTTCTAAACCCGCCCTCTTCAGGATACATATAAAGATACATAGTAATACCAACCCTGAGCAGCATATCTGTTTGACCCATCCTCCACCAACACATTATAGAATGGCTGTAAATGTTTCTTAGGAAGGTGATCCACGCCCATCTGTATAATCCACTCCTGACTAGCCTGACATTTGGGATCCCAGCCATATATTACACATGTATAGTTATACCTACAAAAACAAAGAATGACATTTTACAAAATCAGACCTCGTTATAAAATAGGTCAAGGTCACCAAATGGTGATCATTACAGAAGGGCTACAGATATTTCTTAAGGAGATGGTCAACTCCCATCTGTATAATCCATTCCGGACTAGCCTAACATTTAGGATCCCAGCCAAATATAACGTGTGTAATTGTACCCAGCAAAATAAAATACTAGATATAATTAGGAAATGAGCTTAAAAAGGTGAGATGGCAAACTAACATAAATAACATACTAAATTTATCAGGCATGACCTAGTTTTGTTGTTTGCACAGTTTATGTCCCACTCAACAGATTAGGTCACATGGAAACAAGGTCGTAGTTATAAGTCTCATCCAAAGACTGGATGAGTTTTAAGGATTTAAACTTTACAGTCCATCAATTTTGACTCTCGTGATACTTATTAAGTATTCTAAATATGTTTTTTGCTCTGACAGCTGATTGTTTATTTGTTTGTTACCCTTCAACAATCATTTAAATATGTCGAGACACAGCCACCAAATCCTGGATATTAACCAATACTATTGGTGCGCATCCTTCGTATAAATATGTAGCCCAACAGATAAACCGTAAAGGCAACCACTCTCTTATGCTCAACAAAGTTGAGCACCTATAGACCAGATGAGTGTTTAGAATGAGATTACCTCTTATGTTTCATGACAAGGCCCACAGAGAATAAGGCATCTTTAGGAGACTTCCTGGTCTTAACTTTCAGCTGAAAAAAAATTTTTTTTTCATTGTTTTATGTCCTTGATAAACAACCTAGGTCATGTCAGGATGGTCCCTTAACCTAGGCAACCTCACTGACCCTGGGCATGCCTTCCTAGGCAACCTCACTGACCCTGGGCATGCCTTCCAGAGGTAGGTTATCAGTATTTAGTGCACGCGTCTTTCACCACTTGAATCAGCAAAAGAGAATAAATACCAATGACCATGACTGTCTTAATGAAATAGTGATTGTTTCATATGAAATATTGGATCAAACTTTGTAGAGATATGTAAACAGAATTACAATGAAGTAATTAACTAGAAATTGGCTGCAAGCAAGGCTTTCAGTATACCCCCCGCAAAATTATCTAAGGCCAATAACTTAAAGGCCTTTAAGTGAAACATGCAGAAAATTTGTCAAAAATATCTTTTTAGCATTATAATCCTTCATGAAAATCCTCCGTATGTCTGACTTATGTCTGTAAGGTAATTAATAATATACTGAAAGCCCAGGGAGTAAAATTATTGTTGATTTCACTGTACACTGTTGATCATTATTTATCATGAGAAATGGTCAAAAATTGGCTATGCTAAAAAAAGCTGTAAATTTGTCAAAAATAAATTATTCAGCATAAGAATTCTTCATGCACATCTGAAATATATCTGGAACAAGTGTGCAAAGAATTCAAATAAAACAATGAAAGCACTAGGAGGACTTGATTTCATAAAGTATGCACTACCAGCCGTATTGTATATTAGAGATGGTTGAAAAATGTCTAAGTTGAAAAATGCTGTACATTTGTCAAAAATTATTTTTTCACCAATAAAATTCTTTATGCACATCTTCAATATGTCTGTAACATGTCTGCAAAGTATTGAAAAGAATTACTGAAAGCCCCAGGAGGAGTTGGATTTCACGAAGTAAGTACTATCAACCATAATTGAATATAAGCAGAAATGGTCAAAATTGGCTAAGTTTAAGAGCTGTAAATTTGTCAAAACTAAAATTTTCAGCATAAAAATTCTTCATGCACATCTTCAATATATCTGGAACAAATCTGCAAAGAATTAAAAAGAAACAATGAAAGCCCTAGGAGGAGTTGATTTCACAAAGTATGCACTACCAACCATTATTGTATGTAAGCAATAGTCGAAAAATGGCTAAGTTAAAAAATGCTGTAAACTTGTCAAAAATTATTTTTTCAGCATTATAATTCTTCATGCACACCTTCAATATGTCTGTAACATGTCTGCAAAGTACTGAAAAGAAATACTGAAAGCCCTAGGAGGAGTTGATTTCACAAAGTATGTATGTAAGCAATAGTCGAAAAATGGCAAAGTTAAAAAATGCTGTAAATTTGTCAAAAATTATTTTTTCAGCATTATAATTCTTCATGCACATCTTCAATATGTCTGTAACATGTCTGCAAAGTACCGAAAAGAAATACTGAAAGCCCTAGGATGAGTTGATTTCACAAAGTATGTATGTAAGCAATAGTCGAAAAATGGCAAAGTTAAAAAATGCTTTAAATTTGTCAAAAATTATTTTTTCAGCATTATAATTCTTCATGCACATCTTCAATATGTCTGTAACATGTCTGCAAAGTACTGAAAAGAAACACTGAAAGCCCTAGGAGGAGTTGATTTCACAAAGTATGCACTACCAACCATTATTGAATATAAGCAATTATAGAAAATTTGCTAAGTTAAAAATGCTTTAAATTTGTCAAAAATGATTTTCTTCAGCATGACAATTGTTCATGCACATCTGCAATATATCTGAAACATTTCAGCAAAATATTAAAAGGAAACATTGAAAGCTGTAAGAGGAGTTGATTTCACAAAGTATGTACTTTCAGTACTATGGCAAACATGTTATAGGAAGACTTAAAAAGTCCCATAACTCTTGCAATACTGACCCTTTTGTCCCTAAATTCATACCACACATGTATTGTCTGATGGTGCAAGTGTGGTGAAAATTTGAAACAAATCAGGCAAAAGCTACTCAAGTTATTCAGCAAAGATGTCCAAATGATGACGGAATGACGGAATCACGGAGTCACGGAATGACGGACAGGCTGAAAACAGTATACCCCCCTAAAACTTCATTTTGCGGGGGGTATAAATAGATATAACAGGGTAAAACTTATGACATCACTACATTTTTGTGATATAGACGTCAGAGAGTGACAGTCGTTCAATGAAATAATATAGCAATTTTTATGAAATGGGATACATGCTGAGGTAAAATTCGTTCAATATTTTACATAAAAAATTGTCACTGCAAATCTCATAGTCTAATTTTGAACCACAAGCATTGCTGCATGTCAGATTATTTTATAATCTGGCCATATACATAGCTGTTTTAAAGGTTTCTTTTTTGCCTTTCTGGTCATTCTTATTTGAGCCGCATCGTGAGAAAACGGGAATATTGCCTATGCGAAAACAAAGGCGCAGATCAGCTTCGCGGTAACCGCGAAGCTGATCAGCGCCTTTGTTTTCGCTACTCGGATAGTACAATTCCTCTTCTACTTAAATCCGAAATTTCAAGCTTCTAGCTCTTTTCTGAGACTGTACAGGCCGTTTTGTGTCAGACCTGGTCGGAAACCCCGAAGACCGGTTTTCTCGCGTCGCGGCTCATTTGTTTAGAACAGCAAATGAAATGATTTCAGACACCTCTTTTTTCTCTCTTTTCTTGTTCTGTTCCATTTGACTTTGAGCTGAGTTAAGGAGATAAGCCACCAGACCCATTCTGTTCTGATCTTGGTCTGCAATGGTCTCTAGACTGCTTATCACCTAAAGATAAAAAAGTTTTGTTTATGTAGCATTTGAAACAAACAACATAAGCTCTAAAGAGCTTTTACTGGGACATGTACAACAAATATCTTTAATAGGTACTAACCCACCTTCTTATATCTTCTTGGCATTATCCTTTTATTGCCAGTGTCTGCAAGCATGGGAGCTGTGGTACCATTTTATTTTTAAACACCTTTGGTGTGAACCCACAACCTACCACTCTCAAAGTAGATGCCCTAACCAGAGAGCTATGGGTATAAGGTGAAGAGCCCTGCACTGCATTGGACAGAGTTTATGGTAGACATAGTTTGATTGTGTATTATTTTATTTTCCCTATATCCCCACTGTCCCCACTCAGGGGGAAAAAACTGATAGTAGTAAAGCTTTACAACTAACCTAGGCCTCTGGGAAAGTACTTACGTCTGGCAAGTTGATATTAAGATGTAGATTGACTCTGACTTGTAAGAGGCGTGTATCAAGGTCATCTGGGCAAATCAGTAAGAACAACTCCAGGGCATTGCGTAGACATAACAGGCTGTCACCCATACGGCCCTGTTGACGACCTATTGATACCAGGTTTCTAGCCATCCTCTCAAATACCTAGAACGAAACCAGACAAGTATGTAATGACCAGGAATTGGCCAAAGCAGAGGCACATGCCCCATGTCAAATACAACCAAAATAACAAATGAGTACTGACACAAAGAGAGCAAATAGTCATCTGAGAGAACAGCTCTTACACATAACAGCATAGAATTCTTATGCTCTTGTGAATAAAACACATTGCCTGCCAGATTATCAAACTGTGTCATAATTGTGCAGAGGATCAGCATGTTTCTTTTCACTTCATGAATAGCGCCACCCCTTTTCTTCTTAAATATGATATTTCATGCTTCTAGCCTTCTTTTGTTACTATGCAGGCTGGTTTGTAAAGAACCTGGTGTGAAAGCAAGAAGTTTTTAATGGTTTGTTGTACACACTGTTGAAGGAGGCTTTTAATATAACATCTACCTGTGCTGGCCTGTTGACCTGTATAGTGTCTAGGTGTATTACTGATCCTGGTATATTCAGTTCCTTTGATAGTTCATCAAACTGTAGAAACTTGCCCTCACTGAACACGTCAATATAAGTATACATCTGCTCTGGACTACCCCTAATATGATAAATATGTTAGATTCTGTGTGAATGGTCAGGCAAAGTGTCAGATATGCCAGGGTATATCAGCTTAGAATAATGTAAAATCATTACAGGAAACAATTTGAAATTTTATGACAGCAACCAATTACCGTATTTGTTCTTATACGGGCACATGCTCCAATAAGCACACAACCTGATCGTTGTCGATTCTAGTAAAATAGCAATAATTCATAGTAAACATTCATAAAGGAGCTCTTTTATGATGATGCATGAAAGTCTTTTAAGTCTGCCGAGAATGTGTCCGGTGTACAACAGTTGAAGTATATCTGTCATCAATGCTCATTTTAGGATCTAACAGGTAATAATTAACTCTAGCTGCACTGTGGTTTAATACATCACACATTCACAATCAGCCCCCAACATCCCACAAATATCGATATTAAAGTCTCACTCTAAGTAAAACATATGAGCCGCCCCATGGGAAAACCAACAATCTGCATAGGCGAAAACAAAGGCGCAGATCAGCTTCGCGGTAACCGCAAAGCTGATCAGCGCCTTTGTTTTCACTACTCGGATAGTACAATTCCACCTCTATGTAATCCCAAAATTTCAAGCTTCTAGCTCTTTTCTGTGCTTGTACAGGCCGGTTTGTGTCAGACCTGTTCGGAAACCAAATTGTTTGTTTTCCCACGAGGCCGCTCATATCTTAAATACAACAATACTAACATTGGATGTCTTTTCCATCTAAGTAGGAAGTGTGAAGGGAAGTTGACTGGTTCACAAATAACTCCTAGTCTCCTAGCAACAGCGGAGTATATCACAGACAAAGATATTGGAATACCAGTCCGCCGTAATAATACCTACAAAAATGACTGATGAATAAAGTATTCTGGCAATAGTGATTCCATTTCCTATGCATCACCTTTACATTTCAACTTTATTATAACGCACCTCACAATCGTGCGGTTCACAATAAACAAGGCCATGTCATGGCTCCCAAAATGATTATTTTGCTATTTGTCTCTTGTGAATAACCTCATTTTAACACAGTATCACTTATAACACAGTCTGTTTCCACAGACACCAAAGTATTCATGTAGTCTTTACAGCTTAAAATTATTCTATCACTAGAATTATGAATTCCCTAGGCCAAACATAGCAGAAGTGAAGTGATCATAGCTTATTCTATCAAAAAGGAAAACAATTCAATTACCTTATCAATATAGGAGTTCGTCGGATTATAGTAGTCACTCCGGTTACCACAGAATTTATGTTTTACAAACAGTACACTGTTTAAGGCTTCAAGAACTGCTTCACTCTGTTCACAGGTCCACAAATTCTCACCTATATCTGGAAAACAACATAATATAACAGCAGTTATAGCAATTTTGAAGGATCTTTCAAGCATGAAAAATATAAAAAATAACAACAATATTAAAGGGGTATACACTACATGGGCATGTTTTTCTAATGTTCTAGAATTTCAATGTTAGATAGAGATGTTGTAATTACATGCTATCTGATATATATGCTTTGTTCCACTTTCGGGTATTGAATGATTTAAAACTGGTTTACCAATAAGCTTAAAGAATGACTTTACCTGGATTGGCAATCTCTGTGACCAGCACAAGAGGATGTGTGGGCTGTCTCTCACATAGACAAGCTTTAACTTCATCAGCCAGGCTATCCAGTTGATCAGCTATCTCATTCTCAACTATGTTCTCTGTTGGTTGGCACCACTGGGCTATCATTACAGCACCTGACAACAATAATAATACATGCAGCAATAATAAATTATAATAAGCATGATAGTGATACTACATTTTGGGGAGAAAAGAAGCCAGTGATTGCCTAAAATGCTGGACTCCAAGCATGTTAGCTATTGGTAACTTTTTTATTGCATTTGGTACAGCCAGGCCGAGGCTAAACCAAGTGACACTTCTTGAGGCTATGAGCTACTGAAATGGGTGAAACTGGAATAATGTGAGATAAGAGAAAATTACCTGTCTCTAATTTCTGTTGTTCTAAAGGCAACTCTAGAAAGGCCTTGATTTTCTGAGACAGATGTTTCTGTTGTAGATATCTTAATACTTTCACAGCGTAGTACCGAGTTGTTAACTGGCAGTGACTGTAATGAATGCAAAACGCATCAGGAAAACATGTCCGTGTAAAGTATACCCCCATCAAACCCCACTTTTATATAGTAAAACTGGGGTATGCAGGGGTATACCTATTTTTCTTATTTTTGCTCCAAAACATAGATTGTGGGTACTTGTTAGAACCGCCTCAGCGAGGCGGTTCTAACGTGTACCCACAATCTATGTTTTGAGCAATAATAAGAAAAATATTGACATTTTTTTATTGAAAATTTTCATTTTTTACAACTTTAGAAATCACTGTATATTGCATGGGCATGTTTTTGTAATGATACAAGCTGAGTAAATATTTTTACATATATCTGAACTGAAACTGTGAAATATGTGGTACACTAAGCCTTTTCCAACTTTCTTAGAAATGCACAGTTGGTTGATTCAAACCTTTTTGATGGAAGATAATACATTTAAAAACATTGGATCACTGCATTAATTTTTGTTTTGTTCCAGGCTGGGTTACCTTAGGAGATACATTCCTCCATCAAATACTTAATTCTCCCTGATTTTGCTTTTTATTTTGATACCAGGCATTATCTGTGTAAAAATGAGAACTATGAGTTTCTGTTTTTTACCACAACTGTAACTATGAGTAATTTTCTTACCTGTCTCCATCATGGACAATTTCCATGAGTTCATCCACCAGGAAATCTCCAGCGTGCTCATGTTCTGTCAGGACGTTGCCAAAATCAGAAAATCCCTCCTTTGAAATCTCATCTGAGTCGTAATACTGAGGTGATAACTCTACAATACATGCCACAATTATTGTTAAAATATAGCAATGTTGGAAATCTCCTACATGTTCATATTCTGTTAACAGGTTGCCAAAGTCAGAGAATCCCTCTTTCAATATCTCGTCGCTGTCATAATACTGGGGTGATAACTCTAAAACATATTACATATGTACATGTATGTTACACTTATTTTCAAACGTTAGACTGGTTATGGGAAGTCTTTTGCAGGCTTCTGTTCTGTCAGAAGGTTGCCAAAGTGAGAAAATCCCTCAGATATCTTGTCACTGTCGTAATACTGGGGTGATAACTCTGCAACATATAGCAGATTAATTGCTGTAGTTCAGTGAAATTATCAATGAATAAGTCTCCAATATGTTCTTGTTCTGTCAGGAGATTGCCGCAGTCAGAAAATCCCTCTTTAGATATCTCATCGGAGTCATACTACTGGGGAGATAACTCTAAAACAAGCAACATATTAATTTAAGTAATTATACTTACGCGTTATGATCTGAATGATATTGTTTTCTCTACCAGGTCATTACAAAACCAATCTTTGTTGTTTTCTTTAAAATGACTGGCTAAGGCTCCTATGTCACATTATTTAAAGCAGCAGCTGCATTGAGATTGGTCTCATATAAGTGAAATAATCTCGAAACTGACATTAAACTAGATAAAAAAATATAATCAATTTCTTTTATCCACGACGTTTCCTGTTGCGTCAATCCAAAATATTTTGAAACATAACCAAGGTCAGTGAGCGTGTTTTACGAAAATGGAAAGGTCACTAGTACAGAGCTGCGTCACACGAAAAGATGTTGATTTGCAAATAACCGTTTTTGACTAGGCAGTTTATCTCATTCAGTAGCAATTTTCTATAATAAATCCACACTATAATTGATCGTCATCTAATTGATTGCTTCTAAGCTTATGATAATGTTGTAATTTCAAGATAAAAACATTGATATATTCAATTGATATATTTTCCTTTTCTCTGGGCATGGCCATTTACTGCATCAGTGTGCGGAAGTTAAGAATGAACATTTGTTTGATGTATATTTTGGATCATTTTGACCTCCGCAGTAGTACAATGTGATCTCGTTCATTGACAGGTTGTGTTTTCTCAAGTTTGCATAGCCGCTTTCGCCGTGCCTTTCTGAAATTGATTGTATTTGACTCACCTTGCACCATTTTCCTGACTTTGATACCGAACAGATGTCTATTCTTGTACTCTGTATACCAGTGGTATTCATACAGCTTGTTTCTATCATACCTCTCCAGCATGTGGTGCCACCTGTCAAACAGATATTGTATAGTGATCGGTGATCCATTGCCTTGAAAGTGACTTGACTACAAAAAATAATAATTAATCATAAATTCTGATAAAATTTCAGTATTGACTCAGCCATATAAAATTTCTTGGTATCAGAATTCTATAACTGTGCACAAAAATGGAAATTAAGGAAAAATTGAGTTCTTGAGGCATGTATCATTCAGTGCCAGGAAGATCAAATTTATTCTGAAGTGTAACAGGTCAACAAAGTGGCTCAATAGCTCAGTGGTAGACTGCTCGCAAAGAAAGTGAGAGGCCCTGGGTTTGAGTCCCTGTCATGCCATGCTCTTTTTCCACCCTTGTGACATTTGGTGGCTCAGTGTGGGTCCTAGGTTGGCCCAACTGTTATGTCCCATTGCACCACTCGAGATTATCTGCCGTGGATGGAAGGTCGGTTTGGCAGATCACATGATGCGTAGCTTCTATAAATAGCAAAGCTATTCAATACAATGTATCATATAAGTACAATTTCTGACATACTGCGTCAGGGAGTCTACTCTTTGGCTGAGTGGTTAGAGCATTGGATTTCTACCCCGGTGATTAGGGTTCGAATCCCATCAGGGACATGGGATTTTTTCAAACTATGCATCATTTCTTTGTTACGAATTTTCATATTCGTAAGACAACCATTTGTACAGTAGTCCTCTTTAATTGACATGATGTTCCTGACCATTCTGTACAACAAGTGTCTGTATAATACACACAAACTGGCCAGATTATGTGGGTCTGTGCTTTGGCTGCGAGCAGCAAAGGGACTGTCTTGTCCATTCCGGCATGGTTATGAGCAGATTCGGAGACAAATCTTATTAATATCAGGGAGAAAATGTGACCGGTCAACCAAGTGGCTTGGTCACATGTATTTTACTCACACAACATTCGAACATTATTTGGGTGGGCCATATCAGGGACATCTACGCTGAAATTTTCAGCCAAATTTTCTCATTATGGAATGATGAACAGCAACCTCAAGATCAATGCTTCATTTCTGTTACACATTTTTCATGTGTCATTGCATTCTTAGTATTCTGGGTTCGATCCCCACAGGCGTCATCGTGTTGTGTCCTTGAGCAAGAGACATTAACTCCCTACAGTACTGGTTAAACCCAGGAAGGGTTGGCTATGTGCTGACATGACTGAAAAATTGTTGACTGCGACGTTAAGCCTCAACACAAACAAACAAATTCTTAGTATTAAAAAATACAAAAATTTTTTAAAAGCTAAAACTTGTTCTTGTTACAAAACCTGTTCCTCAATTTTTGTTTCCACAATTCATTTGAATAACACACGTCACGCCAGACTGTGCACACCCGGGCCATTCTCCCAAGGTCTGCATGGGTCAGCCTGTCAGACAGGAGAATCATCTCGACGATTTCAGTTGGTAAACGAAGCAAAATTGATTCATTTTCGCTCTGGCTGTCAAAATCCATGGCTGGATGTTTACAGCGGAAGCAGTAGCTCTAAAATGCGAAATGAATCCGGGTCGTTTCGACATTGAAAGTGCGAAAATGAATCCGGGTCTTTTCGACCTTGAAATACGCTCAGGCAAACGACCCGATACCAGCGAAACGCGATTTTTTTAGTGTGAGTGTACAATCGATACATTTTGAATACAGCTCTGCAAGTTACGCAATAAATGAGACCACTGGGATATTAAAACTGTTCTGGACAAATACTGAGAATGAAATATGTAAATGGGCTACGCTGGATTCTTTTCTTTTTCTTTCTTTTTTTTTCACTGTGTTCTGAGTCGATCAATCTCTGATCATTCTGTGAATCTGAATCTGTATGGTTTACTGGTGATACGCCAAATTGAATATACTTCACCAGGGGGTGCGCCAGGAGGGATATTAGTCCCTGGCTCTCACAAGAGATTATCGCAGGAGCTGTGGATTTGTGCCTTGCTCAAGGCCACAGCGAACGTCGACCCAGCTGAGGATCGGACCTGGGAAGTCCGGGTCCAGAGTCCGACACTCTACCCTTGCGCCAGTTCGCTCCACATTCGTTTCATCAGTAGGTCATTCTTAAAGGTGAAGAGTCGGATATGGCCTCTGCAACACCAGGAGTACCACAAAGTTACGTCATATGGGACCTTTGTCTGTCAAAATATAACCAGTGGGTCACCAACGTATATTGAGTTCGCAGACCGATGTTTTCTTCATCTATACGAATGATCTAGAAAGTTACACATCAGTGCGTGATACCGCTGATGATAAAATACTATTTCATATCTTTTTGTGCAATAGTCGAAACTATCAACACCAAGGTGCCTATAATGACCCGATGTACTGTTGCCAAAGTTCACGTAACGGCACATTTGTTCAATTTAATATCACAAACCCAGACACCAGGCGAGAGAGTACAGTACATAACATCACAAAAATGTTACAACACGAATGCAAAGCAAGATGACTATCTCTTTCCCAATAAGGTAGCCATCCAGCTAGCATCAACTAAATGTAAAAATGACGAATACAACAGAGGCAGACAGAAAGACAACAAGCATGAAGATAAATCATAGAAGAGCCGTATTGGACCGGTCATTAGGCATGAACGTTACTGGAGGGCTTTAATCCATATGATCACTCCTAAATTGCCGTGATTTAACAACCATTAATTGCCCGGCTCCAACAGGCGTCAATGAAGCACTACAGAAAACAATACACCCAAGCACCGTGATGAAGCTGAAACGAGGACCCAACATCTCCAAGACACCAGAGCAAAAGAAGGCCAACATCCGAACACCGGCGGACCAGATCAGAGAGACACAGGTTTTAGCCCGCCACCCAAATCCGCAGCCCCTGCAAGACAACCACAAGCCGAGACTGCAATTGAGTCTAAGGCCCAACTCAGCGGGGCGCCACGATCGGAAAGAGGAAAGCAAAGCCTTAAACAAGGTCCCGGCCAAACACCAAGCAGGCCGCATGTTGCATCACACACGTTATAGCCAAGCCTCCCACACCGACCGATAATAAAAGTAAAAGTAGGCAGGAAATGGTGCAATCAGAAACAAATTCCCACACCAAAAACCGAGGTGGGAAAAAGCTAAATTAACAATCAGGTACTTATACTAAGAAAACATATTGTAAGCCGAATGTGTAGCCATTTTCCAAATAGGTGGCCACTCAATCACCCAAACGTAACGAAAAATATGAAAACACACATAAACCCATCTAAGCGTCAAGTGGTCAGGTGATCGATCTAAGGACAAGGGAACCCATTATCGTACAGACTACATGGTTTCATCTGGATATTAGCCCCACATCGACAGAGTTTCAGATACAATACTATACTACCAATAAAGCCCTTTGTCAACAGAAACATGAAAACAAATATATGTCAGGTTGCCTATGTTACCTAAGCCCGGATGCAGCCAAACGGGACCCCAACGTAAGAGCTAGTGTTTACTAGACTGGCTTGCTCTTCAGAAAAGACATAGAAACTGCCCTCGAAATACTTATTATTAAAAGGTATAAAAAGGTACAAGTAGGCAAAGATCAGGAAAAGGCGCAATCAGAAAAAGTAGACAATGGCTCAATCAGAAAGAAATCCCCACTCCAAAAACGGAGGTGGGAAAAATTAAACTGATAATTAGGTACTTATACTTAGATAACATATCGCGAGCCGAGTGAGCAGCTATTTCCCAATAGGCGGCCACTCAGTTACTCGAATTTAATTAAAACACGTACATAAGGTTCAAACAGCACAAAAATTCGACTCCAAAACGCAAATCGATTTTACAGAGCTCTAAGCTCACCCTCATCTTCTGCAGTGGTTTACAACATTTAGTTAGTTGTTTAGTGAATGATAAGCCTGTTTACTGTACTCCACCCTGACTGTGTCAAGATGTCCCCCTAAATAATTGTACTGGTATATACATGTTGCCGTGTGTATACGAGGGTCATCCAATAAGTTCTGACAATGACCTCATAAAACAAAATTTATTACCCTCAGGTGTGATTCAGTTATATTCACATGTAATATGTATGGACCTGCATCATCAAGAAAACTATTATGCATGTTGCCACTGAAACGGTTGATAAGCAACTAAAGACCTAAAGGTAAAATTCCATGGTCGCGACCTTATATGCCATTTTCATGACTCATTTTTATAGAAATAGCAGAAGCTTCTTTAAAACTTTGTATATAAATGGATAAAGACTATATGTGTGTGTTGGGTTTGATTGTCATGGTGAAATGTCTTGCCTATAATTGAAACTTAAGTAGGGGTTTGTTTTCGACATGTGGCCAATTTGGTAACAGCGTTTTTACCATAAAATATGATCGTTCTACAAAGAAAAGTATATCTCGAATGTAAGGGTCCTTCAAAGTCACCTTTTATCTGTGTTCGAAAGACCAGACAACAGCAATAAGAAAAATGCATCCATTAATATGTTAGCTGTTTGCTGTAGGTTACGGAAGTGTTCAAAATATGCAATGACACTGAAACTGGGAAAAATTGTCAATTTTGTTGCCTAGCAACCGTGCATGCCGAAAGCTGCAAAGTCAACATTATTTCAACATCTGGTTTTATGGAGAAGTTGAGTATTCGGAAAATATCACACAGCACTTGTATGACCAATCAAAGGAACACAGTGAAGATTTTACTTACCCTACCCCCAGTAAAAATAAAGACAAAACCGCAATTTTCGCGGCCATGAGCTCTCAGAGTGTTACATACAAGTTGTTACAGCATCAGATCAGATTGTGATAAAGCCTTCATATTTCACACATTATAGTAGGCAACATTCATGGCTACATTTAGTATGCAAACTTATTTTGATTGTATACAAGGGTTGGGAGATATGAGACCAATGTCAGAACTTATTGGATGACCCTCGTATGTGAACTTGGTGTCTTATCATATAGTTGCTTACATGATGTCTTATCACGGGACTTCCTTATCATCAATTAATGTCGTACACCAACACGCACTATGCAAGACCTACATGTCTGTGTACAGCAGAAACGAATGTGATGGTTATTTTCTGTTCGCATTTTTGGTGCATCCGTGTTTCTTCAGTAAAAGGCCTTCACTCACTTAAGGCTTGATGTAGTCGCTGGATTAACCAATAACGTTCCACATTGCAATTTAACGTTGTCCACGTTCGGTTCTGCATGCATATGTCAAAGGTGAATGACAGACGTGTTATGTAATTCTAGAGAGGAAATGGATTAATTCTTATGGTTTGAATCCTTGACGTTCGCAATGTAAAAATTAAGAACGTTTTAAAACAGCGTAATGACAAATTGCTATGATAAAAGCAATTTAAAAGACTCGGATGATGTTTGGAATAAAAATGGAACGAATTTCTCGAAATGCTGCACTAATGAATTTGAATCCACATACGCAAAATGAACGGTATCCTTCATTTAAAAGTTGTGTTAACAGGAGAAGCCGGCGTAAGCAAGACGTCAATATTCAATGCAGTTAGTTCGAATAAACGGCGGAGAAACGTCAGCGAATCAGAACTTCATATTCACGTGAGTGATCGTGACGTCATACTGGATATCTGGGACACATGCGGTAAGTTTTGTTTTCAGACATCGTGTTAAGTATAGACCTTTTACGTAGTTTCACGTCACATATGAACTGTTACAAATATGAATGAAACTAATGTATTTGACCTAAAGGAACAAGCTTGAAATTCTTACTTATATATTGACGATAAAGCTGTGACGTGAGTCTACAACCAAAAATCCACTTATGCTGTCTGAAATAGTGTTTGCCCAATTTCTACCGTTATTCATCTTCATCTATATGCAGTACTGATGCAAAAAAAAAAAAAAAAACAAAAAAAACAACAAAAAACAAAAAAAAAAAACAAAAAACAAACACACAAAAAAAAAAAACAACAAAAAAAAAAAAACAAAAAAAAAACACACAACAGAAAAGTGAAATAGAAAGAATTCTTTTGTTGACAGTAAATCTATGACTTTTCAACCATGCCGGGTCGGAGCCTTTGCGTCCTTCATTGTAACCAGCACTGGGTTAATTTTCTTGTAAATGGGGTCTGTTGCGAACAATCTGTTGCAGCTATTTGCTTCTCTCGTCTTGACGTCTTCTTCAGTAATGTTACTAGTCTATGCATACCGCTCACATATCTAAAGTTTAGGTAATAGAACTCTTCGGAAAGAGTTGTTAACCCAATGTTCTCTTTGTATCAGTGCCCTGGACCAGCGAGTGTCACTCTCAATGTGTGCTCAAAATTAAGGAGAAAATTTGATATCATCTAAGTCGATTAAACAATCTCTACGACTGATATCACTCATAACGCTCTTTAATAATTTTTGGAAGGCCATCGGAGCTTTACATAGCCCGAAAGCTAAGCGATCCATCTTGGAACGCCGTTTTGACTGTCATATTTCGATAATTCCAGTTACCACCTATACGATCTCTATCACAAGAAAACATTATTTAGCTCACACTAGCAAATGTCGGGGTAATTACACATGCTTATTCAGCACTCTTCTAAGTCACTTTAAAAACCGGCTTGTATCACAAGATATATTTTAAGGGTGCTATATATCTACACTCTGTGTTATATCGAATAAAATAGTCAGCTATACCACCAGATCTTAGTGCATTAAATGTTGAAAAATTGGTCACGCAAATAAAGAGAAATACAGAGGTATGTTACAATGCTTATTTGCTTGAATGTATGTAGGCTTGCATTTTATAATATTATTTTAGTTAAGTTTTGGAAATAGCTGCTCACTCGGCTTTCGATATGTTTATAAGTATAAGTACCTTAGTGTTAATTTAGTTCTTTTTCCACCACGGTTTTTGGAGTGGGAATTCCTTTCTGATTGCGACATTTCCTGATCATTGCCTACTTCTTCTTTTTTATCATTTAGCATTATACAATATCATAGTATTAAACATGTGACAAATGTCTGACACCTAAGTTAGGAGGACCTCTTGGCTCAGTGGTGAGATCAATGGGGTTTGTCTAGGCAAGTCTTAGATTCGAATTCCGCCAGGAACGTGGCTAATTGTTGCAGCTTTTAACCGAATGATGAGCCAATTAAAGCTCATACATCCCAGGAACTTTTATATGTATGCGGTAAAAAGAACCAAATTCCAGCACAAAGTAATTTTCACAAGTATCCATTTATACAATCACAGACTAAATAGAACCAAATTACAGAAACAAATCGTTCTGTTGATGTTCTTCATTGTCTCGAAGCGTATTACACTCAATGAACATTATTTCAACTGTGCAATAATGGCTTTGCAGAACTCGGGCAAATCCTTGGGTAGTCTTGACGTAATCATATTACCATCTACAACTACTGGTTCATCGGAATACAGTCCCCTGAAAAATATACGATGAAGTAATATTCAAAATATGTTTCATGAACGAAAAGGTACAAGTAGGCAAAGATCTGGAAAAGGCGCAATCAGAAAGAAACACTCCAAAAACCGAGGTGGGAAAAAACCAAACTAACAATCAGGCACTTACACCATGAAACACATCGTAAGCCGAATGAGCAGCTATTTTCCCAATAGGTGGCCACTCAGTTACCTTAACTTAATTAAAAATATGAAAACATACATAAGGCGCCAACAGCACAAAAAAATTTTAAACACCAAGACATAAAACAAAAAGAACCACCACAGAAGTATCGCCTTGGAACGATCAGTAACACAAAGTTACTGGCGGGCTTAAACCGGTTTTACAGGATCCTAACCTCACCCTCAGCTTCTGCAGTGGTTCATAACATTTAGTAAGTTCTTCGGTCCTCGTGGTGAATATCTAACTAGTCAATGAATCATCAAGAACAAACAAATCTCCAGAAAATATATACTGTGGCGTCTCTTGAAAAATAATTTGAATTTCATAAATTTAAAGTTACTTTCCTGATGAAGGCCTTGTGCCGAAAATTTGAAAAATAGTGAAAAATTACCCTAGTGTCCATAAAAAGCCTCATGGTTTTCTCGAAAAATATGACAAAACCTCAAGTAATGACAACACTGTACCGAATAGCGTAACAGCGTTTTAAATTTCAGTAATCCTCTTTGGCTCTAAATTGCCAAATCTAAAGGGTCGAAACCGCGGTATGGCCCATCCCCTTTCTCATTAATGTGTTCACTGCTCTTAAAGGATCTCAGTTTTAATTTTTATTATATTTGAAGTGATCCCGTTGATTCTATCGCATGTGTTGGTTCAATCGCTAACGTGGAAGAGAATATGAGTAATTCTAGCATTTTTCATATAAGATTTGATTAGTTTATATTAGGCAATGATAAGATAAGATTAGATTAGGTTAGATTAGAAAGGATTCGATTCAATAAGATTCGATCAGATCAGATCAGATCGGATACAATAGGACCTAAACATTGTTAGGCAATCAGACAAATAGACAGACAGACAGAGAAACAAGACAACCAGGCAACTTACCCAGCATTTTCTACATCGTCTTTACAGGCTATAAAACACGTGCATCTCTTGCCCTTAATGACCTTTGCTGATATCAGCACCCATGGGCCGTGGCATATGGCTGCTATTGGTTTACCTGTAACAGAAAAGAGCAGGTGCGCTTAATTATTATCCCATATTTGACGAATGCATTTTCCCATCATTATCATTTGGTTGGGTCCACTTTCATTTTAGGGAGCATTAGGAGTGATATTTTATTTTTATTTCATTTTTCGATGAAATTTCTTTTTAAAGCAAGCAGGATAGCCCCAGATGGGACGCCGAATTCTGCGGCGTCACATCTGGGGCTATACTGTTTGCCTTTGTCCCATAAAAAGGACGCAATGCTTATATGAGTTACGTTGAGATAATCGTAGTTCGTTTACAGTTCGCTGCTACCGACGACTTAGTCGTTTCACGAGCATACCGGTATATCTCGGGTTATAGATGGAAAAAGGTTCAAGTAGGCAAAGATCAGGAAAAGGCGCAATCAGAAAATGATCCCCACTCCAAAAACCGAGATGGGAAAAAAACTAAATTAACAATCAGGTACTCATATCGTAAGCCGAATGAGCAGCTGTTTTCCCAATAGATGGCCACTCAGTTACCTAAACTTAACTAAAAATATGAAAACATACATAAGGAGCCAACAGCACAAAAATTTTAAACGCAAAGACATTAAACAAAAAGAACCACCACAGAAGTATCGCCTTGGAACGATCAGTAATATAAAATCCCTTGCGGGCTTAAATCGATTTTACATGGCCACAACCTCACGTGGTTCATAACATTTAGTTAGTTCTTCGGTCCTCGTGGTGAATCTCTAACTAGTCAATGAATCATCAAGAACAAATAGATAAATCAAAACAAGGGCCACCCAGCAGTTTCAGTAAGCTGCCCGACGAAAGGGAGGTCAATGTATTGTATATTGATAAGATTTTTCAGCGTATAATGTCCATTCCAGCGTTATATGATATGCGCGTATATCTCTAATAATAATATTTAATAAATATATTAGTTAATCAATAATAAATTGATAAAAATAAATGCTTGATAATGAGATATTGACTTTTTGAGAAGCGTGACAGTAATAGTGTGCGCTAATCACTTGTTGTTAGGCTCGTGTGGTATATATAGGCTGGCGCTGAACCCAGGCATATCTTCCCTCTCCCTCTAATGAAGAATGGTATAGAAGCACACTTTATTTTGTATATAGTTACTTTAAATATAAGGATGTTTGTAAATATGTTTTAGACTGACATACGTGTCAAATATATATGCAGCCTTTTCTTGAAATTAAGTTATAATTATTTTTGTCGGGATCTAGGATAAAAGGTTTTGTAAGGTACACTTCCACTTGCACATACTTGCCACTTAGATAATGACATAACCTCAGACAGTTTTATAGATTGAAAAGAAAATTGTTCAATAACATCTAAAGAGGTAAAAGTAGGCAATGGCACAATCAGAAATACTTGTATTGCTTACAGCAACAACGCGTTGATGAAAACTAGTGCATGCGTCGGCCAGTACTTTCGTGATTCATTCTCATGCTGGGGCGAACTAACAGCAGGTGTAATATTCATGCTATTAACGTCATGAATGAGACTTAAAATGTAACTTTAAATAGGCCCAAACTATAATATCTATAACAAAAACAAATGGTGAAACATTGGATGCAAAATAGTGCGTTTCTAACGTTCACAAGTATATATTGATATCTATTAGGTCGTGGTCTTTGATCTTTGCTAACACCTGTGATTATTTGAAAACCACTAATTGCTCTTATCAGAAAAATACAATATCATCAATACTTTATCATTTAAGCGTGTCATCGGCTATATATATTATATTCCGGTTCTGAAACAAAAAAGTCTTTATAAATTAAGTGTACTCTAATTGTGGATTTTGATGTCATGCATGTTTGGAGTATCAATTTTGACTTACAGCGAAAGCAAAAAACAGAAAAAGAAGTTGCGCTTGGCACATACATGTAATTGCATCCAGAATTGAAATTCTGAGCTACGTAATGGGCATTCGAATTTAGACAAATGTACAAGAGGAATCTAATAAACTATGGCCACGCTGATCCGCGCAGATCCACTGCCAGACCAAAGTCCAAACATCGTTTATCTCCGAATATTAATGACGGGTGATTATAACGTTGGAAAAACAACTTTAATGCAAGCTTTTTGGACAAAACAGCACGTCATGAAACAGGAACTTGAACCGAATGGGGTCATGGAGTGTTCCGGACTTGAAACGAATGGGAATGGGAACAGGAATTGTTCGAGACTTGAATTGAATGGGGACAATACAATATCCGGACTTGAATCGAATGGGAATGTGAATGGTTCTTCTACCTCATGGAGTTATGTAAAGGAATTGGATACGTGTCGACCTATTGGCTGGAAGCTAAGTATTGTCGCCAGGGAGAAAAGAAGAATATTGCAGATTTCTGACACTGCAGGTTAGGTTACAACTTCCTAATTGTACCGAGAGGAGCAATAGTAGCGAATATAGCATAAACATACCATGATTAATTGTATACAATTCATATTATTGACCCTTTCAGTACACCATATTTTTACAAACAAAGATTTCCCCAAGATCTAAGGTACATTTTTAAAATAGTTCTGATGAAAATATCAGTTACAAGCTAGCAATGTAACGTAATAGTTGAAGCACCAATGATATGAATAGGGTATGGTTTAATTAAACTGACTGCAAAAATGTCGCTGTTTTCCAGTGGATAGCGACATGTAATAAAATTGTTACCACCACATGTGTATTAATAACACTTTTGCGGGAATACACAACGTCACTGACGACATCCGTAATAACAATGTAAATTGTTATTGAAAATAACAATGTAAATTGTTATTGAAAATATGCCCAATTTGAAGGCGATGAAGTTTAATAAATTTCATATGAAATGACCACAGGTGTAAGATCCTTTATTTATGGAATATTGTATTACGAAGTAACCTATCTTTGGTCCGGGACAGTAGCACAAAGGTCTGAACGTGTATGGGTGTTTTTTTCTCTCGCTAAAACCATGATTTAAAGCAGTCCAAGGAGGGTGCCATTACTACATGTTCGGGTAAAGCGTTCCAAGAGTCAATCAACAGTAAACTGAAACTGTCTGAACTTTAGCCTATGTTGTTTCTTGGCCAATTTACTAATTTAAATTGATGTCTCCTAGTCACTGTATAAGTTGGGAATGCGAAGAGCTTATCTTTGTCTATTTTATCAATCTCGTGCATAATTTTGAATACTTCTATCAAATCTGCTCTTTCACGCCTGTATAAGCGACGGTAACCGCAGTTTTCTTAGCCTTTTTGGATATGATAGATATTTGACACTGCAAGCCAAGTGATCTTGGGGTTACAGCAGTTTTTGGAACTCTCACTTAGGAACTGATAAAGCTTATATCTAATTTAGGCTCAAGAATGTTTGTCCATTTGTGCTGAGGTCCAATTTAAGTTTAAAACGCACACATTATAACCTGTATATCCTCTTAATGGGAGGTGCGCTATAAATAAATTTGTAAGCAAATTCCACATTACCATATGTATTACATTAGCTCTATATAGTTTTGTCTCAATATGGAGGATTGTTGGTTCAACATGTGCATGCAAACTATTCTGCTGAAAGTGACATAACCTGCTCTATTCATTTTTCCTTTAAAAATGCATATGTGCATTTTTCATGAGTATATAAGCATTTCTCATGACATGCCTACCCAGAAGGGTAGGACATGCCTACCCTCCAATGACCTTCTATTCAAAAGTCCACATGTCCGGTCTCCATTATTACCAACTATTATTTCAAAGTCATGCGCGATTTAAAATGAATGTACTATTATTAATGAAAAGCAGGGCTTTCTACATGTCAGTACCTGGAAATTGTACTTTCTTCAACAGACATATGCACTCATTACGTGGCTGTTTAAAGGTAAGCGTCGAGTATAGTCTTATTAAAAGTGATCATAAACTGTAACCAAAGCCCCACACTATAATACTCAGGTGGAAAACATAGGGACTGGTACAACATCTGAGAACGTACGGAGAACTGAGTGACCAATTGTCTCCAAAAGCTAACCTCTCAGTTACGAGTACCTTAACATAACTACATATAAAGGGGCAAGCAGCACCAAAACAAAAAGAATCACAACAAATCTATCGTCAGTCAAACAGCAATATCAGTTTCATAACAAAATTAAAACAAGTTCTTACCGAGCTTGCTAAATCTTATGCTGAAAAAAGCAAGGGCTGAATCAACTGAAAATGCTAGTATATGTGGAATGTTAGTTTGTATATTGGTTTCTTTGCCAGAGAACTTTTTCGACGCTTTTGGACAAATAAAATGCTATTTTTGCTATTTTTGACTTCGTGTCACAATGTTGATATATCAATGACTGATGTTCCAAATTTCGTCAGCTGCCTATAGATTCAATATCCCTACAGTTATGCCCTTAAGTTCATTAAATTATTCATTGCTTTCAAATTTATATTCATATGCATGCACATAACCATGCTATTCTATTAATATAAAGCTAAGGCCATGAAATACGTAATGCCTAGTATAAAATAAGATAAATTTTAGTACAACGTTTACATGGAATTGTGAGTGTATTCTAGACGATCATCTATGCATATACTCTAATTAAATATAAAAAAAAATGTAAATATTGTAAATGGTTTTATTAAAATGATTTGTTGGGGGAAAATAGAAATAAAAGGAACTTATTGATATATATAATTGGACGAAAAACTGAAAAATGTCTTTATTTGACTATTCGTTCAAGATTTTGTGCCTTGGCGATCATAAAACGGGTAAAACTGCAGTTTTGCAGGCATTTCGACGTCAAAATCTGACCAGAAATCGCGGTCGACGTCACTCTGTACCAACAAACAATTTCGTTATGGTGGAAATAGAGTTACTCCGCCAAGAGAAAAATGTTTTATTGAAGGCACTGGACACAGGGGGTGAGTGATAGCATTTTCTAATATAAACTATCAGAGGGATACTAAATATCAGGGTTCCCATTCTATTTTGAAATTGTGGATACTTAAACTCACACAATATTCAACGCCAAAACAAAAACAATAAGAACCACAACAGATGTATTGCCTTGGAACGATCAGTAATATAAAATTACTGATGCGGTTCACTTTATTTGGCATGTAATGATAGGAAGGATTTTTTCACTCTGATCAAAGTCAGTATACACTTTGGTCATGTCAGAGTGTGTGCGACGCCTTATCCTATCTCCTGGATAATATTTATATTAGATTTGGGACCAAGTTAAACAGACAAATTGTTGGAATTCCGATGGGCACAAATTGCGCACCTCTCGTAGCTGAATTATTTTTATACTGCTACGAAAGAGATTTCATGGATTCTCTTAACCATGATAATCAATCTGATGTTATCGAGGCTCAGGTTCCTCGGTGACCTTTTGAACATTACCAACCTTTATTTTGAAGGTATGGTAAATACAATTTATCCACCCTAACTACAGTTGAACCAAGCCAATACCTCAGATACCGATGTCCCCTTTTTAGATTTACATCGTTCTGTTGCAAATGAATTTGTTTCTTCTAAAATTTATGGTATGCGCGAAGACTTTGATTTGGATATAGTAAACTTTCCGTTTTTGGATGGTGACGTTCCTCAAAGTGCTTCTTATGGTGTATATGTACATTTCGCAACTTATTAGGTTTGCTAGAGTCTGCCATGATGCTACGGATATCAACGCTCGAAATACATGTCTACCAACAGGGCTATCGGTATCATAAACTTCGAAAAACATTTTCTAAATTTTATCGTAGACACTATGAATTGATTTCCAAATATAATGTTGGGTTAAAGACGCTTTTACGCGAGGGTCTTTCGGAACCAGAATTTTATGGTGACTTGGCTTACAAATTAAAGAAGCTTATAGGACGGAATAATTTTACTTTTCAGTCCAGAAAATTAATAACACGTTATACACGTATAGATTATAACTTTAATTTTATGCGACAGTCTGTATGCTTAGTTTTTAAACCAATCGTGGTTGATTACTATGCTGCCTTCTTTAATTGCACGTCGGTGGGTCGGGCGTCAGACTCTATGATGGCCCCGACTTCAAACTATTTATTTTGAGTTGGTTGGGACCGGAGCTTCTTGTCTGTTGCTTGGCCCAGCGGGGTCCAACTGGTGTTTTTCTTTTGCTCCGGAGCTAGTAGGTTATTCGGCGCCCAGAGATCTCCATCGTCGGACAGCTTACTCAATCTGTGAGTCCTGGTTTTCGATTCATCAGGATGTTTATCGTGATTTATTTGTTTGTTCTTGATGATTCATTGACTAGTTAGTGATTCACCACGAGGACCGGAGAACTTACTAAATGTTATGAACCACTGCGGAAGCTGAGGGTACGTAAGCGGCCAACATGGCAGCAATGGTTTGTTACCTGTGACAGTCATATGATGTCAATTTTAGCCATGTTTGTTGTTGTATATTTATTTTGTAGGGGGCGGGCTGTAACTAATGTTGTCAGAACTTGGAGCCCAACCCCTTTGTCTTTGAGATGACAATAAAATATGTTGGGTGAGGTTATGGCCAAGTAAAACCGGTTTAAGCCCGCCAGTAACTTTGTGTTACTGGTCGTTCCAAGGCGATACTTCTGTGGTGGTTCTTTTTGTTTTATGTCTTGGTGTTTTAAAATTTTTGTGCTGTTGGTGCCTTATGTATGTTTTCATATTTTTAGTTAAGTTTAGGTAACTGAGTGGCCACCTATTGGGAAAATAGCTGCTCATTCGGCTTACGAAATGTTTCATGGTATAAGTACCTGATTGTTAGTTTGGTTTTTTCCCACCTCGGTTTTTTGGAGTGGGAATCTTTTTCTGATTGCGCCTTTTCCTGATCTTTGCCTACTTGTACCTTTTTAGAGATTCACCACGAGGACCGAATAACTAACTAAATGTTGTGGACCACTGTAGAAGCTGAGGGTGATGTTATGGCCATATAAAATCGATTTAAGCCCCCCAGTAATTGTATATTACTGATCGTTCCAAGGCGATACTTCTGCGGTGGTTCTTATTGTTTTGTCTTGGTGTTGAATTTTATGTGCTGTTAGCGCCTTATGTGTGCTTTCATGTTTTTTGTTAAGTTTAGGTAACTGAGTGGCCACCTATTGGGAAAATAGCTGCTCATTCGGCTTACGATATGTTTTCATGGTATAAGTACCCGATTGTTGTTTTTTTTTTTCCCACCTCGGTTTTTTGGAGTGGGAATCTTTTTCTGATTGCGCCTTTTCCTGATCTTTGCATACTTGTACCTTTTTAGAGATTTACCACGAGGACCGAATAACTAACTAAATGTTGTGGACCACTGTAGAAGCTGAGGGTGAGGTTATGGCCATATAAAATCGATTTAAGCCCCCCCCCCCCCAGTAATTGTGTAACGAACAGCCGAGGCAAAGCCACAGCAAACCCCGTCGGTGGAAAAGCATGCTCATCCACCAAGGGCGGTTTACTGCGCTATATACCCAACACTTACACGATTCACAGTCTCGAGTTTGAAATTTGCATATTACAAGCACTTAATATGCCGCTAATACGTTGCACCAACGTAATTTTCCAAGGGAGGCTACCCCGTTACATTACTTCCCCCTCCGAGAAGACTCGTCCCGAGTCTTGGCCTGGGGACTACATGGGTAAGGCAACCCCGGTCTGGCAGTTGTCATTATCCCACCGCTGCCACCAAATGTAACGAACAGCCGAGCCAAAGCCACAGCAAACCCCGTCGGTGGAAAAGCATGCTCATCCACCAAGGGCGGTATCGCGCTATATACCCAACACTTACACGATTCACAGTCTCGAGTTTGAAATTTGCATATTACAAGCACTTAATATGCCGCTAATACGTTGAACCAACGTAATTTTCCAAGGGCGGCTACCCCGTTACATTTGTATATTACTGATCGTTCCAATGCGATACTTCTGTGGTGGTTCTTATTGTTTTATGTCTTGGTGTTGAATGTTATGTGCTATTAGCGCCTTATGTGTGGTTTCAACTTTTTAGTTAAGCCTGAGTGGCTGAGTGGCAACCTATTGGGAAAATGGCTGCCCATTCGGCTTACAATATGTTTTCTTACTATAAGTACCTGGTTGTAAATTTGTTTTCCCCACCTCGGTTTTTGGAGTGGGGGTTTCTTTTTGACTGCGTCATTTCATGATCGTTGCCTACTTTTGCTTTTAGTTTTACATGGTTAGATTTGTTTAATTCTATTCCTGATTCTTAGGTTAGATCTGTTTAATTGGCATACACTCATTCTGCTACACTTCGCTACCTTGTTACACTTATCATGGAATACCGACGGGGATATCCCCTCTAATCTCTTACGGCATTGACGGGCCTCGCAAAACCGTTGTTTTCAAGTAGTGCACGAATCCTGCAAGATTCTCATCAATGATGTGGTGGTATTTAAGCGATGATTTTCCTTCAGAAGGTTGTTGTGATGAATAGAAATTATTCACAGTTTGAACAACTTTCGAATTTTCCTCCATGCAGCTGCTATTTGCATATATGATTCATTACGAAAACTTGTTCATGCAATATACAAAAAAAAATTAAGTTGTAAAAAATGAAAATTTTCGGCAGAAAAAAAAATGATATTTTTCTTAAGTTTGCTCAAAATATAGATTGTGGGCACACGTTAGAACCGCCTCGATGAGGCGGTTCTAACGAGTACCCACAATCTATGTTTTGGAGCAAAAATAAGAAAAATAGGTATACCCCTGCAAACCCCAGTTTTACTGTATATAAAAGTGGGGTTTAAGGGGGTAGTCATTGCACGGACATATTTTCCTCCATGCAGCTGCTATTTGCATATAAATGATTGCAGGTGCTATGGTATTCTTTGCCACAGAAGATGAGCATTTCGAAATTAAAGTTTAAACAAGAAAATGGGTAGCCATGAAAATTTCAATCTTTGACGCTTTACACCTTATCATCTGATCAGTTAAATTTAAACAACAACACAAAAACAAATAATTATAATTATCTTATCAGAAATTAATTCAATCAGAAAAGTTAGATAACCTACTGTCTCTGACCCCTAAAATAGCAAAAGGCCAAAAACTGATAAATTCTGAATGTAAAGTACAAATGGTACATTAATTTCCTTAATCGTTGCTACCGTTAAAACGCTAAAAACTTGCGTTCGATATTTTGCATGGAACATTTACCTTATCGTGACGACAGTGTCAAATGCAGTGATGTGAAATGCAATGATGTCTTAAAATGCAATGATGTCTTAAAATGCAATGATGTCTTAAAATGCAATGATGTCTTAAAATGCAATGATGTCTTAAAATGCAATGATGTCTTAGGAACGCATTCTAGCTTTAAGACATTTGAAAAAAATGTACAAGTAGGCAACGATAAGGAAAAGGCGCAAACAGAGAAAGATTTCCACTCCAAAAAACCGAGGTGGGTAAAAAACTAAATTAACAATCAGGTACTCAGGTACTTATACCATGAAAACATATAGTAAGCTGAATGAGCAACTATTTTCCCAACAGGTGGCCATTCAGTTACCTAAACTTAACAAGAATATGATTACATACATAAGGCGCCAACAGCACAAAAAAGTAAATAAATAAACACCAAGACATAAAACAATAAGAACCACCACAGAAGTATCGCACTGGAACGATCAGTTATATAAAATTACTGGCGGGCTTAAACCGGTTTTACAGGTACCTAACCTCACCCATCAGCTTCTGCAGTGGTTCACAACATTAAGTTGGTTGTTCGGTCCTCGTGCTAGTCAATGAATCATCATAAAGTTATGAAGCAGGAGGTTTAATGGATTTAGAAACCAGAGGACCATTGGTCCTGAGAACGCTCACCTGAAGTAATGACCTTGACCTTGAATACTTACATACCTTTATTGACTTCATTAGTTGTCTGCATCTGCAAAGTTTCACGTCCGAGAAAAACAAGTGCTACATATCAAGTTTCATGGAAATCCGCCCATCGGTTTTGGAGAAGAAGATTTTTTAAGGGTTTTCTTCATATATGGGCTTGGCGGCCATCTTGGTCATGTGACCCAAATTTCGCGAACAAATTTTCGTTCCCCCTACCCATGGAGGTTCCACATAAAATTTCACTTTGATTGGCCAAGCGGTTGCAGAGTAGAAGATCTTTGAAAAGTGTATATGAACGACATATCGGCCAAAGTCAAGAGATGACCTTGACCTATATTAATCACATACTTTCATCTACTCCATTAGTTGTCTGCATCTACCACTTTTCAGGACTCAGGCTGCAATAGTTTACAAGAAATCCACAGTTTTCACTTTTTCCAATGTAAAAGCCTATGTTTCCAAATTTGACCTTCCCGTAAAATAGGTCAATGTCATCCCAGGGTCATCATTTTAGCAAACTATGATGGGCTGGAGTCGCCGATGCTACATACCAAGTTTCGTGGAAATCGGCCTGCCGGTTCTGGAGAAGAAGATTTTTGAAGGGTTTTTTTACCATATATGGGCTTGGTGGCCATCTTGGTCATGTGACCCAAATTTCGCGAACAAACTTTCGTTCCCACTACCCATGGAGGTTCCACATAAAATTTCACTTTGATCGGTCAAGCGGTTGCAGACAAGATATTTGAAAAGTGTGTATGAACGACAGATCGGCCAAGGTCAAGAGATGACCTTGACCTATATTAATCATATACCTTCATCTACTCCAGTAGTTGTCTGCATCTACTATTTTTCAGGACTCAGGCTGCAATAGTTTACAAGAAATCCATAGTTTTCACGTTTTCCAATGTAAAAGCCTATGTTTCCAAAATTGACCTTGCCGTAAAATAGGTCAAGGTCATCCCAGGGTCATCATTTTAGCAAACTATGATGGGCTGGAGTCCCCAATGCTACATACCATGTTTCGTGGAAATCGGCCTGCCAGTTTTGGAGAAGATTTTTGAAGGGTTTTTACCATATATGGGCGTGGCGGCCATCTTGGTCATGTGACCAAAATATCACGAACAAAATTTCAATGCCACTACCCACGGAGGCTACACATAAAATTTCAACTTGATCGGCCTAGCGGTTTCAGAGAAGAAGATCTTTGAAATTGTGAACGCCGACGGACGCCGACGACGGACGGACGACGGACGGACGCCGGAGCATGGGTATACTATAAGCTCACCTGTGAGCCTTCGGCTCAGGTGAGCTAAAAACAGCAGCATCAATTTACAATATCATTATTTGCCGTTCTTTCATTCACATTCAGCGGTTATGTTTCAAGACGGCGAGAACAAGGCTGACAGTGGAAGTCATATTTTTCAACACCGAAAAGTTTTTGAGAAAAAGGTGCAGCCGGATAAACCGCTTTCCAATGTGATTCCTTAAGGATGTTCGCTGCCAATGAAAAAGTATTCAAACTTTTTTTCTAACCCCTCTTTTTTGATTCCAAAATACAACACAAGACATTTGATAGCAAAATAAATATAGGGTAGTGTGCATTTTTTCAAGCTACAGGCCTCTGAATGAGACCTCTGAGCACCATGTTTTAAATTTAGTAAAATTAATTTATTTTTTAGTTCTTTGAAACATTCCTGTCTTGAACAAGCATATACTTAGAATGCTTTCAAAAGTCATAGTATTTACGTATCGCAGACTATATTGGACCAAAAGCAAAGATAAATTGGCAACTTGAAGTGGATGACAAAATTTTACGATTCCTTTTCCAACCCTACCCCCATACTCATCAAGTCGGAAAATAGCAATATTTTGAAATGTGCAAAACCCATATTTATTGATTCAAACTTTTTCTTGTATTTTCACACAACATAGAACTTGGTTATATTGTTCGAATAAAAGAAAGAAATATATAGGGTAGTGTGCATATAAGAGAGAACCAACAACTTGAAAAAGCCATTTTCAGCCTTTTTTTCGGCTGTTTTGTTTCTTAAAGCCCATTTCATAAAACCATCTAAAATTTTATAACCAGCACACCAAAGACCCGAAGACTGACTTAGAAGACCATGTACACATATACTGCAGCTAAAATAAACATCGAACTAGTGCAATTAATTTGAAGATGTGTGATATTCAAATTTAATCTACCCTACCCCCTAAATTTTACTGACAACTAAAATTTTCTGAAATGTTGCAGAAAATGCGGTGAAAAAATGAAGTTTTTTAGATTGACAATTTTTATGGCTCATTCAATGCAAATCATCAATATGTATCCAAATATAAAATTTTAGGAAAATATCTGCAACCGTTTACGAGATATTCAACAAAAGAAAAACCGGAAGTTCCGAAATGTCAAATGTTAGCAGCGAACATCCTTAAGCTCTAATTAGGGATTTTTTCGGGTGTCTCAGGGGCCGAAATAAGGCCCCATTCTCAATTAAATTTAGGTAACTTTTTTCCCCAATTTGGAGAATAAAATCCCCAATCACTACAGAAAATAATTTTCAACAGTGCCATTCGTTGTGAAATTCAAACTCTGCTGTTTGAAATGGTGTTTAATTTTGATTCAAAGTTATTATTTACTCATTCTTAATGAAAAACCTTAAGTAGCTATGTCAACTTGGAAGATATCGTCAAATTTTGAATGTTTTGAAATTTTCCCAAATTCAGGGTTTACGTCGCTAATTTTCCCAATCAGAAAGGCCCTAGGGTCCCGTCCCAAAATTGCCAAAAAAATCCCTGCTCTTCTCCTGGGCAGAGAAGACCTAACAGCTTCCTGGAAAATTATCAAAAACTTTATGGGATTCTCACTTGTGATCCAGTCGTTTGCCGCAAAAATGTCACACCCAAACGCAACAAAGCAAATGACGCCAGCCGGGCTACCAAACGCGTAACTGTGAATCCAGTACCGAACGTGTTGCTGTCAACCCAGTCAAACGTCGGAAGAACAAACCTTCCTCTGCTGTTCTAGGAGAAGAATTGTACGTTTTCTGGAAAAGACCAGACTCCCCAGAAGACAAGCAGACCATTACAGCCGTTCCGTGATCACGTGAATAGGAATCTGAGAGTGCCCTGAGTGCAAATCCAAAGGAACTGGAGAACACCAGTCCTACCTGTGGTAGAAAAAGGGATTCGGTGTCTTTGGAAAACCAAACACAACCCCAAGCTTCAGAATCTGATCTTGACCTAACAGAGCAGGCAATTCTTAGAGAACTTCTAAACACTCTCAGTGAAAGTGAGGTTAATAGTGACGATGATGTGAACAGTATTCTTGTAAATAACGTTTATTCCAGTTGCGAGCATCCATCTGAAAAGAAGAGCACCTTACGCAGTGTTCGCGCTGTCAAATAAATCATTCGCTACTGTAGCATTAAGTACAAGAGAAAGGACTGGGATTTCCAACGATGGCATGTACAGTTGTAGCCATAAGGTCGGTCACAAAACTGTAAAAGCTTGAACTTCTGTACATAGTGTTTTAGTTCAGTATGTTACATTTTTCACCTGATACAGTTTCAGTAGTGACTTTAATTTACCTTAAATATGCGGAAAATACATACGGAAAAAAGAAAGAAGTTTTTTTTGTGTGTAAATGATTTCTGTATATGTTCCTCATCCGTATACAATTTACTGATGCTTTTTGGCAAATAGCTGAGTAAAGCACCTTTATAGAAATAAATGTACCATTCATTGATCAGATGCCATTGTTGTATGCCTTGTTTTATTACATGTTGGATGCAATTAAATGTGGATGCAATTAAAAGTTTCTGACAATCTGAATAAAGAATTGAATTGTATGCTGTTACATATATTTCCAACATAGGTTGAAGTTTTGGCTTCGATTGTGCTTACTTTTACTTTATCGCCTCCACAAATCTACGAAAAAGCACAACACACGGACAAATAATGGTATATACAGAATAGCCAAGCGTTCCTTTTAACAAGGAAAATTTATTTAATTCGTGAGTCACATGTAATTATTACATGTGATCAAAATTAATCAATTTATTAATAAAACAGTATCAGTTTGTTATCAATATAATGTCATCATGATAATTATGATCAATATAAATTTTCGCAAGAGTTTAAAACGACATTTCTTAGTTTGGGTATATGGAATAAATCACATCTATTTAAATTGAAAATAATATATTAAGAATTCAAAAAGGATGTAATAAAACAATTGTCCTTTACCTTAAGTATACACAAGTCGACGGCAGTGACAAAAACACTGGCTAGGATGATTCAGCGCTTTTTTAAAGACTGAAAGGAGATATTTGGCCTTGGCGTGTTTAATGCACGTTTTATGAAAGCGCACTTAGGTGATATTTTATTTTATGAATGCAAAGTCGTAAGTCAAAAGAAGGGTAGGATTTCGTTTTGCATGACGGATCATAAACGGATGTATCGACATATGCACTTGACTTAGGTTTATATGACATTTCAAAAAGATATCCTGAAAGCCGAAAGAAACCCACTTTGTTAATGTTGGCAATGATTGCCAAAGTAAAGTATCTGCTATTTGCCTCTTTCTGGAAATTAGCAAACGGGTAGTTTTTCGAGCTCCTAAAATTTGGCAAACATTGTATTTTAAAGCAAAATACATCGAAAATGAAATATGCTCAAGTTAAGGATTTTATTCTTTACTAAATCCTCTGACAATGTATTAGTACTGTATATATAGCCATTGGGAACCTTTTAACATGTTTTGTTATTTTGTATTTTGATATTATTTACTATATAAATTATGGATTATTTTGAAGTCAGCAATTTATATGCTTTAATAGTTTGGCATTCATTAATAGTAAAAATATTCATAATAATAGTAAAAAAAAAAAAAAAAAAAAAAAAAAAAAAAATCGCGTATACATACTGTACCGAGTAGGTTACTTTTGGCTTTCAGTGTGTAATAAATCACTTTTTATTGTGCATGAAAGGAATGAAAATAAACTGCATATTTGGTACAGTCAGATGACAAATCAGAAAATAAAGTTACAAGCCATAGATCGCTTACTTGCATATATACACTAAATGCAGACTAGACAGACAGTACACATGGATAGAAACAATAGAATTGAGAATATGTTGATGATGAGTGGAAATTTTAGACTGGATCCAAATTTCATTATGCAAATGATAATAATTGGGGACTATTCCGTTGGCAAGACAACGGCGTTACGTCATATGGCACGTGATAAATGTAAACAACCCTTGGAGGTATACTGTCCAATGTCAGTAAGGACACAAATGACAAGACATGGAAAAGAAGTGAAAGTGAAAATTATTGACACCGGGGGTAAGATCTATTTTTTCATCTTTGCTTTCTATCGGTTTTGTTATTCTATCGGTAAAAAACTGTAATACTAATGTAGAAACAATTATAGATGACCTGCTGAACATAGACAGCTTTAGTCGGCCAAATGCATCTATCTGAACTTACATTAACTAAAACAAATAGGTCTGATAAGGAGTCCCATTTTTCGGATCTGCGAAAATCGTGTCTATTTCAAATGACTTTATTGGAAGAAAAGCGGAGAGACATAATTTTCGCCGGCTTCAAGTCCGTCCATCCGTTTGTCTGTCCTTCAGTCCTCCTATAGGACTATGTACTTTGTGTGCGCAACTCCTCCTACAGTTTTATTCTGATTCTCTTAAAACTTTACAGATGGCTTCAACATTCTTTGAAGATGTACGTGTGCTTTGAATATCATCCCTAGATTTATTTGCAATTTGAACTTCGTCATATATAACTCCTCTTACAGTTTTATTCCGATTCTTTTGAAACTTTACATATGTCTTGACCATGCTTTGAAGATGTGCATGTGGTTTGAATATATAATCCTCAGATTTATTTTGACACTTTTTCTGCAATTTGAACTTCGTCATTTTTCGAGCATTTACACTAAGAAAATGATTATGTTTTGGATATATACTGATGGACTTAAATAAGGCAACACTCTACATTGCTTATCAATTCCAAGTCGAACTAAATCATAAAATAGACATGATATCCTGAATTTTTATACCATTCCTAAGTATTTATCCATTAAAATTTGTTCCCTGAATTCTTTGCCAAAGCTGCTTTCTTCAACGTCATCGAGATGCATTTTTTCTGAAGAAAGCCTAAGAGTGACTACAAGAAAAGGATTTTATGAAAGCAAAACATCTCCGGTGATAGCTATCAACCTAATGCACAGGAAAAAGCAAAATAAACATTTGACGCTTCCTTTAAATGTGGTTTAATAAAGGCGCTAGCGGTTTTCTCTGAAGTCAAACGTAAAGTGCTCAAAACCCAGAAGCTTTCGATTACAACACCAAAAGTTAAGGTCGTTGTACATTATTCCCGTGTCTATATGATGTGTTCACAAAATTTTGAATTTGTTTCAGTTTTACGCGCAAAAATTAAGTTTTCTTGATAAACGTTACACTGACCTATTTGTCGCGTTTTTAATGCAAAAGAAAGCCAACCAACAGCATTCGTTTGGGTTTCGATATTTCTTTCAAGAATTCATATTGAACTTTAAGAATTTTTTCGTCGTCCTCACTGACCTATTAGGCATTTTTGGTTAAATTTTGGGTGACACTTGCAACCATATTGTATGACTTTAATCACGGACACTGGCATTTCGGTTTTGGCACTAAAGTTGAGCAGAGTGATTGTACATTTCATTTCAACAAACATTTTTTTTTTTTGAAAAATCGATAATGCAAGTGTTGCGTTTTTAAAGTCCGTGAGTATACATTATTCTCAGATTGTATTAGGGACATAGTTTTCGGTTTTCTGTCCTTCCGTAAGTCCGTCCTTCCGTACGTCCGTCCTTCCGTCCCCGTATAGGAGTATGTACCTTGTGTGCGCAACTCCTCCTACACTTTTATTCCGATTCTTTTAAAACATTACAGATGGCTTCTTCATTCTTTGAAGATAAGCATGTGGTTTGAATATGATCCTGAGATTAATTTGCAGTTTGAACTTAGTCGTGTTTCGGGTATTTGACAATGAAAGTGAATGGACAGTGGGTACTTTGTGTGCAAATCTCATCCTAGAGTTTTATTCCGATTCTCTTGAAACTTTACAGATGTCTTCATCAAGCTTTGAAGATGTGCATGTGTTTTGAATATAATCCTCATGTTGATTTTTGACATTTTTTCTGCAATTTTTCGGGCATTTACATGGTATGGCTTTGGTGGGTCACTGAGGGCGGTTCATTATAATTAATCGCGCAGAACTGTCCGCGTTTTGTGTGGGTGAATATTTTCATGCTTCCACAATGTACCTTCATGTTTTATTTGCTAGCATTGCAGCTGGTCTGGCGTTTAAGTCTCCGTATACATCACCCATTTACTTACTATGTTCAGCATAGTATCGTATTCCAAATAGTATTTTGCTAGTTTTTTTCTCCTGTTTATGGATTTTAAAGTCTTCTGATTTAAATTTCTCAAGAATGAATTGTTGGCTGACTTTAATTGCTATTTTGTAGAGGGTCACTGATCTTGAACTTTCAAAATGGTAGTCAAACTAATTTCTATGAATAGTACGTATATTGCTTACAGAACGTTTGTCGCTATATTTTATTTGCTATTAGATGATAACAGAGTAAGGAAGAGGATTGGGGCTCATATAATCATTTACGTCCTCCTTCGGTAATACCTTTACTGTTAAGACACCATTTGGTTATGTCTTGGTCTGCATTATGGTACATAAGCACTGAGGGTTGATTTACGTTTCCGTGAAAATGAAATCGTGTATATTCTGCATGCTCCGTATTCGAGAAGTTGTTTAAGAAACAAATTTTACTTTGCCAAGTTTGTAGATACAGAACAGTTACATGTAAGTTATAAGCGTGTACCAAAAGTGGACCGAAATACTAAAGCCTAGGTTACATTTGCCCTACGATTAACTTGCGATGATCGTACGATGCCATTTTTTGCATTTTCGTGCGGTCTCCGCAGGGTGACCCTACGATGCCCCTACGATTCTACGGCTTCCTACGGCTTCCTACGACTTCCTACGGCTTCCTACGATCTCCGTAGCCTCTACGATTTTGTAGTAGTCTGCACTTTTACAAATTTTAAAAATCGTAAGACCGTAGCCCGTAGACACGTCGTAGGTACCATCATCGTACGGGCGCCTTACGGAAACCCTGCGATGATCGTGCGGTCACCGCACGGTTTTATGATAATTTGGGGACTAAAATAATAAGATAATCGTAGACCTTTAGGGTGATCGTGCGGCATCCGTACGGTTATATCACAAGTTTATTAAAATCGTACGGACACCTAACATCGTACGGCTATCGTAGGGAGACCGCAAAAAATCGTAAGGACTCCTTACGGCCATCGCACGGGCTCCGTACGATTTCAACTTAAAGTGTGCGGAGACCCTTTGATTTCCCAACGATCTCCAAACAGTTCCGACTCAGGACATCGAAGAAAGCTAGAACAAGAAATCGAACGATGCCCGTATGAATTGTAAACACCTACGTCGTAGCCCATGATCACATTCGATTTTTAAAAAATCGTAGGGAAATCGCTGACCGAAAAATCGTACAATGATCGAGGCAAATGTAACCTACTAGGTATGACCCCTTGCGGCCTCCCTACGATCACTGTACGATTTTTGTTCCCAAAGTATCATATAAAAAATCGTGCGGTGACCGCTCGATTATCGCAGGGTATCCGTACGGTGCCCGTATGATGCCCTACGACGTGTCTACGGTCTACGGTCTTACGATTTTAAAATTTGTAATAGTGCAGACTATTACAAGATCGTAGAGGCTACGGAGATCGTAGGAAGTCGTAGAATCGTAGGGACATCGTAAGGTCACCCTGCGGAGGCCGCACGAAAATGCAAAAAATGGCATCGTACGGTCATCGCAAGCTAATCGTAGGCCAAATGTAACCAAGGCATCAGTCAGAAGTCCAAGGGACTCCGTACGATATCCACTAACAGTCTGCGGAGACCCTACGACTACCGTGCGGCCTCCTTGCGTTTTGTATCAAAACGTATAGGGACTCCGTACGGACAACGCACGGGATCCGTACGATATCTACGTACTATCTGCGGAGACATACGACTGCCGTACGATCGCCTTGCGTTTTTGTATGAGAACGTCGACAAATGGCAGATCAAAAAATCGCACGATGCCCGTATGAATTGTTAACACATACGTCGTAGCCCACGATCTCCTACGATGTCTTAAAATCGTAGAGAAAATCGCAGACCGAAAAATCGTACGATGATCGGGGCAAATGTAACCTAGGCTTTAGTTCTGTTTCAAAAAAAAAACAAAAAAAACGATTAACAAAAAGGATGCCGTGGTTAGGGGGGGGGGGGGGGGGGTAGGCAATATCCCATATCCCAAAATAAACCGTCCAAAATATCCCATATCCCAAAATTTTAACTCGTATCCCAAAATAAATTCCAATATCCCATATCCCAAAATTCCTGAATATCCCAATTTCCAAAATAAAAAACACAAATATCCCAGTATCCCTTAAAAATATGCCAATATCCCGTATCCCAAAATACCCTATACAAGCCTCTTTGATTTAGCTTTCAAATAGTGTGAACTTTTGATGCATTTGTTTCTCTAAGAATATTTTGGCTGAATCCAAATCCGATTTTACAGCATGCGAATGATTCAAAGAATAAGACGCACATCATTTATTTTTGAACAACCCTTGTGTTTGACATGTGTATCAAAGCCTCACCTTGACCTTTGTCTTGCTTTCACTTCAAACATTTGAGCCGCTGCATCAGAAAACCAACAATTTGCATATGCGAAAACAAAGGCGCAGACCAGCTTCGCGGTTACCGCGAAGCTGATCAGCGCCTTTGTTTTCGCTGCACGGATAGTACCATTCCTCTTCTACTTATATCCAAAATTTTAAGTTTGTAGCGCTCTTCTTTGACTGTACAGACAATCTGTGTCAGATCTGGTCGGGCACCCCGAAGACCGGTTTTCTCGCGTCGCGGCTCATATAAATCAGGTCAATAATCGATGTTAAAACAATGCTATCAAGTGACAAAAGGTGAACTGATTATGAATTCAGAATTCACATGCAAATTATTCATATAGATGTACATGGGTTAAGTGACAAAACGTAGAAGAGATTTCTTTTTTTGGAGGGGGAATTTCTTTCTGACTGCGCCATTTCCTGATCATTGCCTACTTTTACCTTTTTCTGCACAACATAGTTTATAAGAGCATTGGTCCTTTGTTCTACGGTTATAATATGCATATACATGTACTTGAATCTGACTGTTGCGCTGCGTCAGAAATAGATATAGAATACTACAGTTTTAGAGTAAACCTAGATCTAAGTCATGTATAGCCGATTTAAAGATTCTGACGAGACATTGGCCAAGACGCATAACAGAAAACGTGAATACACCCTGAAGTTGATGTCTTTCGTGAAACATTCCATCCATCGTCACATAGAACATAACCAACTTAATATATTGTACATGCAACATACATCTCATTAAGTGCTTAATACGCAAAACATCTATGGACGTGAGATAATTTCGACTGGTACGAAATTAACAATGCAGTAGAAATGGTTAGTTAATTCAGTAACTAATGTCGATGCGTTAACCGCCGATGGTGGTGGACTACATTCGAAAAGCCGACTTTGTCGTTGGCGCAGAGATAAGTGTCGAAGATAAGTGTCGATGTAAAATGAGGGTTTAGCTTTTTGCTGAGTGGGAGAACGATAAATTTAAAACTGGAAAATTTGTAATTCAGGTGGAATTTTGCATCCCGTTATTACATTGCAAAATAACAGACATAAGATGAGTTTTGCAAGTTTTATGGAGAATTAGTTTATCGGCGAGGCGGTTCTAACGAGTACCCACCATCTATGTTTTGGATCAAATATATGAAAAATAGATATACCACTGCAAACCCCAATTTTGCAATATAAAAGTGTGGTTTAAGGGGGTTCTTATTTTTTTCTCTTTCGCAAAAATACATACCTATCTGTAATAATGAGCCGCATCGTGAGAAAACCGGATTTTTGCCTAGGCGAAAACAAAGGCGCAGATCAGCTTCGCGGTAACCGCGAAGCTGATCAGCGCCTTTGTTTTCGCTACACGGATAGTACAATTTCTCTACTTCTTAAATCCGAAATTTCAAGATGCTAGCCCTTGTCTGTAACTGTACAGGCCGATTTATGTCGGACCTGGTCGGAAACCCCGAAGACCGGTTTTCTCGCGTCGCGACTCGTATGTTGTTGACAAAGATGACAAAGACGACGGTAGCAACGTTGGTTCTATTTTTAATGAGCCTGTGCATGAGAAAACCAACAATTTGGGTTTCCGACCTGGTCCAACACAAACCAGCCTGTACAGTCACAGAAGAAACCCAGGAACTTGAAAATTTGGGTATAAGTAGAGGAGGAAATGTACTATCCATGTAGCGAAAACAAAGACGCTGATCAGCTTCGCGGTTACCGCGAAGCTGATCTGCGTCTTTGTTTTCGCCTATGCAAATTGTTGGTTTTCTCATGCACAGGCTCACTTTTAATTTATCTTAGATTGTCTCATTGCAGTTGATAATAAAGTTCAAGCACAGGTGGACACTACTTCATACAATATCGATGAGTTTACTGCCAATACAATACAGTATTTAATTAGGGCTATAAGAAGTTGTAAACATATTCACAGAACAAATAAAGTTGTAAAATGATTTACAAAACTTGACTCATACGTTGGGGATGGTATAGGTAGCAAAAGTTCTAGTCTTAAACGCATTTTCATGCAGTTCAAATCGTTCAGTCGTGTTTATGGTCCAAAATATGAAAACGTTTATCCGAATGACTTTATACTGCATAAGCACACTTCTGTTGAAGTACTACATTTAACAGTGCATATCCAAGCAAATGCAGGGATTGGACATTATTCTATATGCGCCAAATAATTTCACTGACCATAGTATTTAAAAGTACCTTAAGTATCCTTCAAATATATCGATAAGGCCATGTGACCCTTGGTGACCTGTAGTGGACAATATCATATCTGATAATTGAACACTGAGGCGTTTGTTTAATAATCACTTTCTTTTAAAACAATTTATCTGTGGTTTTGGTGGCTGAACTGTATGTGTGTTTGGGCTGTTTGACAATTCTTTGTGCGTTTGGATGTGATTAGAACATCTCTCAAACTAATTTTACTTAAAGAAAATAAATAATCAAATGAAGAATTTTTGTAACACGTGCTTCTGAAACGTTCGAATTGAACAATGGATTATGGATAAAACTACTGACACAACAGAACACAAAATGAAAATGGAAAATAACGACAAAATAGAATAACACATCTATACAACGACTAAGAATACATCCAAAGAAACTTGACTGCGTACTGCGAAAATTGGGATCAGCTTCAGTCGTTTTGGCGGTAAAGCAAAATTTCACATCGAATTTAATGTCAGAGAAAGTGAAATAAACATCGCTTATAGACAAAATTACGACATGGTGCTTTTAGACGAGAATAAGAACAGTCTGACAGTAGTTAAAGATGCATATCACGAGGGACAAATGGTGCATATTCCAAATCTGGTCAAAAGTGGGAAACACCACAAACAATGCCCTAACCAGAGACCTGATTTTTACTTCAAATTGATCTTACTGGGCGATGCTTCATCAGGCAAAACGTCCCTTTCAAAGAGATATCAGGACCATATTTGGGTATCGGAGGAGAGTATGAAAGGGTCCCGTATGGGCTCTAATGAGTTTATAGATTCTGTAACGGAGTGCTCCGGAAAGACCGTGTTTATACGGTTATATGATACAGCTGGTAAATCGTTTATTATTATTATTATTTTCTGGTGTGTCTAGGTTGCCGCTGTCGCATGGACCTTCTATATTTAAGTTTATAATGCAACGGCACTTTCAAATCGGCTAGGGTTCACGTGTACATTACCGTTGATATCTTAGTATGTTTATTCATATTAAATGTGAATAAATTTTGACAATTTATTGCAATGCTACTCTTGATATATATGAAAAACATACAAGTGGTTAATAGCATTTAAGTGAAAATAAGTATAGGTACAAACATAAACACAGCTGACGAATAAAAGTACATGTGGTTCAAGGTTGTATTGGGATTCCTAAATACCCCTCTACCTTTGTTGTGATCTTCAATTTAAATGGAGTGGGATAAACTTTTCACCCGGTCAATAGCTTTAAAAGTCACAAGACACGTGTTTCTATACCCAAAAGCTAAATAAAAGTGTAAAATTTATAATGATGTTGGATTTCTTATTAGCGTCAGACGGTACAATACTTAGGGGTACTGTATGGAGAAAGCGTTATTTCTTCATTCTGTTCAGACGTCCCGACAATACTAGAATTCCTATAAAAGTGTATTTCAGTTTTTGATCTTAATCCTATGTCGCAATACTATTTTATTTTCAGCCGATTCTTTTAAGTTGAGTATATAATAGTTTGGTCTCGTGTATTCGAAACGTGAGGTAAATATTTCTAAAGGAATAAGAAATAGGACTTTCCTTGACCTTTTGGATTTTCCTTCTTTACAGTTCATTCTTCGGATATCTAAATCTACCGGAAGCGTTCTATTAAAACTAATAAATAAATAAATAAATAAATAAATAAATAAATAGGTATAATTTAAAAAGAAATTCGCATTTCCAATGTCCAAAGCACTAAGACAATACAAGTACCTGTAAATCAACAGTACTTTTAAAATAGGTTAATTAAAATATGAGCCGCCTCGTGGGAAAACCAACAATGTGGTTTCCGAACAGGTCCGACACAAACCGACATGTACAGTCACAGAAAAGAGCTAGAAGCTTGAAATTTCGGATTTAAGTAGAAGAGGAATTGTCACTATCCGAGCAGCGAAAACAAAGGCGCTGATCAGCTTCGCGGTTACCGCGAAGCTGATCTGCGCCTTTGTTTTCGCATATGCAGATTGTTGGTTTTCCCATGAGGCGGCTCATATATAAAATACCGGATACATGTATACGATGAGATGAAGCCAGTCAAGGGAGCAACAGCTCGAATACTATAGGGAAGATAACACACACTTTAAAACGTCCATTATTGTTCCTTGAAGAACACACGCTAAAAATATAAGTGTTTGTTTCGTACAGGACCAGAAAAGTCCAACAGCAGAGGACCACACTGCATGTTTGAAATTATTTGGTGTCGCTACCATGCGACGCTACCACGAGTTTAAGGAACAATGGCTCAAATGTTCTAGAGAACAGAACACGCAAATATATATATCACCACATTGGCCATTACTCACAATAAATGAGCCGCCTCGTGGGAAAACCAACAATTTGGTTTCCGAACAGGTCTGACACAAACCGGCCTGTACAGCTACAGAAGCAGGCTAGAAGCTTGAAATTTTGGAGCAAAGTAGAGGAGGAATTTTACTATCCGAGTAGCGAAAACAAAGGCGCTGATCAGCTTCGCGGTTACCGCGAAGCTGATCTGCGCCTTTGTTTTCGCATATGCAGATTGTTGGTTTTCCCATGAGGCGGCTCAAATATTTTGTTTCTTGCAGGTCAAAAAAGCACAAATTTTGACTGCATCGCTAAAAATACAAATGAGCGCAGGGATGTTTCACACTGACTGGAGCTACCATGATCATGAAACAAGAACTAAATGTCATAGAGAACGTTTTACATTGATCATTGCAATACTCACAAGAAATATTTTGTTTCTTACAGGTCAAGAAAAATACAGAAGTCTGACTGCGTCGTATTACAGAGGAGCACACGGCTGTTTGATATTGTTTGATGTCACAAAAGAAAGTTCTTTTGACAGCATAGGCTACTGGTATGATCCATTCTTTCTATTAACAATAAATTAGAATCTAGTCATGATGGAGATAACCACTGGTCTACACGGATAGTGGCTTTAACAAAAAGATAGCCCCTCATTGGAATGAATAAGATTTTAGTGTGCGTAACTGTTATATATAATTGATTCAATAATATTGATTCTTTTAAAAGCTATTACTTATAATTTATATATATATAATCAAAGGGGAGTAACCCAATTAATTAATATATATTTCTTTTTATGTTTCTACAATTTATTATCTAGAACTTTGTAGAAGAATGTCATTGATTATTTTTATCACTGTTATATAATTTAGAAGTATAGAAAATTCTATGAGCACTTTGTGGATAATTCCAGATGAAAATGGAGTGAGTGTTTTTTTTTTTTACCATAAGTTAAAAATATATTTGGACTATGTATACTGAGATCTCGAAGGGTCTAGTGGACTCTCGTTTAGTCTTGATGGTCGTTGCGGCCTTGAATTCTCTCTGGAGAATTCTAAATTCTCTTTGGAGAATTTAAAAGAACTTTCGTTTAGTTCGTTTCTTTTCTAGAGAAAAGTTTATTATATCATTCTCTAGAAACCTGGAGAATTTCCTTAGATGTATAAATATAGGTCCCAATTCAGTCGTAGGTATTCAGAAATTTGAAGTGATTTAAAGTATATAATTTTGGTTGTTTCACTAGTGTTTTGTGTGGATTAAAATATACATGTGCTCATGTTCTGGTTACTGGATTGTGGACTTACATTTGAGGGACAAGGACTTATTTGACATTAACTTTGTAAGTTATTTATTTATTTATTTACTTATCTGTTTGTTTGTTTTTATGTATTTGCAGCATTTATTTGTTTGATTAAATATTGTTAAGTTTAAATTACTTGGTTGTTTTTTCGCTGTACCTGTCTAGTTACGCTAGGTCGTAACAGATTTTGGGGGCTCTGAGCCGGGATTGAACATTTTGTGCACCTATTTTATTCTGAATTTGAAAAGATATTTATTGTTTGTCATACCAGCAAAAAGCAACCATGTTATTCAAACTTGAAGATTTCATTGCTGCGCCTTCTGTTAAACTTGGCCAAAAAGAGTGATCTTTTAGACATTGCTAGTCATTATAGCATACCTGATGTCAAAACATCTATGTTAAAACGTGAAATTAAGAATGTTATCATTCAGTTTCTTGTTGATGAGGAATTTTTTGAACCCTCAGCTACATCTCTAATTATGGTCTCACAAACCGACATACAGTTGAAAGAGTTAGAATTAAAAAGGCATCTTGAACTGGAAAAATTAAGATTAGAATTTGAAGAAAAAAGAAGGGCAGATAAGGAAGAAAGGGAAGAAAGAATGCAAAAAGAAAAGTTAGAGCTTGAAAAACAAAAGTTAGCAATGGAAGAAAGACAGAAAGAAAAACAAAGAGAAATGGAAGAACGACTTGAAAAAGAAAGATTAGAAAAACAAAGAGAGTTAGAAGAAAGGCTTGCAAAAGAAAAATTAGAGCAAGAAGAAAGAATTGAGGTTGAAAAAGAAAAACTGCAATATAGTTTAAAAATGAAAGAGCTTGAATTAAGCAGTAAATCAATGCCTCCTGTGTCTTTTGATCCTAGTAAAGTATTTGATGTTACAAAGCATATCAGGCTCGTTCCTCCATTTCAAGAAAAAGAAGTAGATAAGTATTTTTTACATTTTGAGAAGGTAGCAGAAAATTTGAAATGGCCAAAAGAGCATTGGACCTTGCTTCTACAGAGTGTTGTTATTGGTAAAGCTCGAGAAATTTACACTCAGCTTCCACTTGATCAAAGTTCAGATTATGACACAGTCAAAAATCTGATTCTTAAGGCTTATGAGTTAGTACCTGAAGCTTATAGGCAGAAATTCAGAAATTGTAGGAAAGAACATGATCAAACCCATGTAGAATTTGCTAGAACTAAGGAGCAATTATTTGATAGGTGGTGTTCTTCAAAGGATGTAAAGTCTGATCATGCAAAATTAAGACAGCTCATGCTTGTTGAAGAGTTCAAACGATGCATACACTCTGATGTCAAATCTTTTCTTGACGAAAGGGAAGTAGAAACTTTAGATGTAGCAGCACGATTAGCTGATGATTATGCTTTGACTCATAAGGGTTCTTTTATTGACAAAAGGCTTATTTACAAACCACATTACAAGAAGCCATATTATAGAAAACCTCCTTACAAGAAACCTTTTAACCCTCAATTTAAACCTAATACACCTCAGTCAAAACCATTTAACACTCAACAGAGAAATAATTCTCCTCAACCTAATCCACAACCACAAGCTGGACTAACAGCTGATAGTTCCAGTCCTTCACATAATCCTAAAAATAAAGATACTAGTGAAAACAAAGGTCAAAGATCCTCATACTCACCCCGGCTGTTTTGCAATTATTGTAAAGGTGACGGTCACGTCATTTCTGAATGTGAAACTTTGAAAAGAAGAAAAGAGAGACAAAATCAAAATAATTCTAGACCAACAGGTCTTACTTCTTTAAGGTCAAAAACACAGTCTATTATTCAGGATGAAAATCCTATTTTGGCCAAAACGTCTGCGACTGATTGTATTATGGAGATTTATGAACCATTCTTATCAGAAGGTTTTGTGTCACTTACTAGTGATTCTGCCCAGTCTACCCCTATTAAAATCTTACGAGATACCGGAGCTTCTCAGTCTCTTATTTTAGCAGATACCCTGCCTTTTTCCGAGAAGACTTCAACTGGGACAAGTGTCCTTATTCAGGGAGTAGAGTGTGGATTTGTTAATGTACCGCTCCATAACATTTATTTGTCTTCAGACTTAGTTTCTGGTCCTGTGGCTGTAGGTATTAGGCCTTCTTTACCTTTTAAAGGTGTTCACTTGCTATTAGGCAATGACTTAGCCGGAGATAAGGTTGTGGTAAACCCACTTTTGACCAATACACCTTGTGAGGATCAATTGCCTGATCCCATTGAGCAGGAAATTCCTGATCTTTACCCTTCATGTGCCGTTACAAGGGCTATGGCAAAAAAAGTCAAATTGAATGATGGGATACAGGATATTGACTCAACTGACACTTTTATAGGTCAGTCTTTTCATGATGAGATTTCAAAATCTCTTTCTTCAAGTCAAACTGACTTCAACAATCAAAGGTCAGACAATGACCTTTCACCTTCAATTTTTGACCAAGGTCACGACCAAATGTCAAGGTCACAACTTTGTCAAGAACAGCACAGTGATCCTGAAATCTCGCCTTTATTTGAAAGGGCTTTAGATGAAAATGAAATTTCGCAGGTTCCTGTTTGTTTTTATGTCAAAAATGACATCTTAATGAGAAAATGGCGTCCTCCTGATGTTTCAGCGGAAGACGAATGGACCATAAATCACCAAATTGTGGTTCCTAAGGCTTATCGTCCTGAAATCTTAAACTTGGCCCATGAAACTCCCATGTCAGGTCATTTAGGGATAAATAAGACTTACCACAAAATTCTCAAGCATTTCTACTGGCCAGGATTAAAATCTGATGTTTCCCAACATTGCAAATCCTGTCACACTTGTCAAATGGTAGGAAAACCTAATCAGACTATTCCAAAAGCTAATTTACAGCCTATTCCTGCATTTGATGAACCATTTAGTAGGATTATCATTGACTGTGTAGGTCCGTTACCCAAGACTAAATCAGGTTGCCAATATCTCTTGACTATAATGTGTGCTTCAACACGTTTTCCTGAAGCAATTCCACTCAGGAATATCAAGACGAAAACAATAGTTAAGGCCCTTGTAAAGTTTTTCACACTTGTAGGTCTTCCAAAATCAGTCCAATCAGATCAGGGTTCCAATTTTATGTCAGGAACATTTCAGCAAGTAATGCATGAACTTGGCATTAAACAATACAAGTCATCAGCTTATCATCCTGAAAGTCAAGGTGCTTTGGAAAGATTCCATCAAACTTTGAAGAACATGATCAGATCTTACTGTTTTGACACCGAAAAAGATTGGGATGAAGGCATACATTTGCTATTATTTGCTGTCAGAGAGTCAGTACAAGAGTCTCTTGGGTTCAGTCCGTTTGAACTTGTTTTCGGACACACTGTTCGTGGACCTTTAAAACTTATGAAAGAGAAGTTTCTTTCAAGTAATGACAGTCCTTTGAACTTACTTCAGTATGTGTCTGACTTCAAAACTAGATTGACAAAAGCTTGGGAAGTTGCTCGGTCCAATCTTAAGTCAGCTCAGAGCAAAATGAAGTTGCATTTTGATGAAAATGCTCAGAACAGAAATTTTGACCCTGAAGACAAGGTGATTGCTCTTTTGCCCATTCCTGGCAGGCCATTACAAGCTAGATATTATGGTCCATATACTGTTGAGAAAAGGTTAAGTGATGTAAATTACATTGTTAACACTCCTGGGAGGCGCAAGCAAAAACAATTATGTCATATTAACATGCTTAAAAAGTACATTGATAGGGATAGTGATAATGATAGTTCAGTTATTTCCTCAGTAAGCATAGTTAATTCTGTCCCTCATGAACAAAATCAGACAGACTTTGAAGAAATAAACTCTGTGAACTGTGAACCATTATCCTCAAAACTCCAGAATTCTGACATTCTGCATGACCTCGATCAGAAACTGTCACATCTAGATCCGGACAAGAAACATGAACTAAAACAATTAATTCTTGAATATGAGCACTTATTTCCGGACATTCCATCCAGAACCGATAAAATCTACCATGATGTAGACATTATTGAAGGAGCAAAACCGGTGAAACAACATCCGTATAGACTTTATCCTGAAAGACAACAATATCTCAGGAAAGAAGTTAAGTATTTGCTGGACAATGACTTTATAGAACCTAGTCAAAGTGAATGGAGTTCTCCTTGTATACTTGTGCCAAAATCTGATGGGACATTTCGAATGTGCACAGACTATAGAAAAGTAAATTCTGTCACAAAAACTGACACATTTCCCATACCAAGAATTGATGACTGCATCGACAACATTGGTCACGCCAAATATGTGACAAAATTCGATCTTTTGAAAAGGTTTTGGCAGATTCCATATACAGACAGTCCAAAGGAGATTTTAGAATGTGTTACTACAGAAAGACAATTTCGAAATAAACTGAAAGCGCTGAAATGTTGCTTGGTTCGCTTGGTTAATAGTTTGATTTTCGGTCTGGATGGGTGTAAAGCTTACATCGACGATGCCATCATCTACAGTGAAGAGTGGAAACAACACCTGGAGATCATCAGAGAATTCTTCAAAAGACTCAGTGATGCTAAACTGACAATAAACTTACCGAAAAGTGAATTTTGCCATGCTAGTTTGACATTTCTAGGACATATTGTTGGACAAGGTCAGGTCAGACCTGTAGAAGCCAAAGTTGAGGCTATATCAGATTTTCCTGTACCTACAGGAAAACGGCAACTGATGCGCTTTTTGGGTATGGCTGGATATTACAGAAAGTTCTGTAATAATGTTTCAGTTTTAGCTGAGCCTTTGACAAACTTACTTTATGATAAGAAGGTCAGGTATGTTTGGAATAAGGCTTGTCAGAGTTTTTTGTTCAGTTTGGGCCATACTTAAAAGTGTTTCAGCTCTATTTACACTGTTAATCTGAAAAATAGACTCCATCTGAGTACCAGCTAGAGCATAAGTCTCATGTTGCAAGAGCACAATCTTGACATTAGACACATAAAAGGTAGAGATAATATAATTCCAGACACCCTTTCAAGAGCTTGACAGTTTTGCCTTGTATGTTTGCATATGAGTATTGCAAAAGAAAGTTTTATTTCACAAAACTTTCTTTTCGTTGAAGAGGGGAAGTGTTATATATAATTGATTCAATAATATTGATTCTTTTAAAAACTATTACTTATAATTTATATATATATAATCAAAGGGGAGTAACCCAATTAATTAATATATATTTCTTTTTATGTTTCTACAATTTATTATCTAGAACTTTGTAGAAGAATGTCATTGATTATTTTTATCACTGTTATATAATTTAGAAGTATAGAAAATTCTATGAGCACTTTGTGGATAATTCCAGATGAAAATGGAGTGAGTGTTTTTTTTTTTACCATAAGTTAAAAATATATTTGGACTATGTATACTGAGATCTCGAAGGGTCTAGTGGACTCTCGTTTAGTCTTGATGGTCGTTGCGGCCTTGAATTCTCTCTGGAGAATTCTAAATTCTCTTTGGAGAATTTAAAAGAACTTTCGTTTAGTTCGTTTCTTTTCTAGAGAAAAGTTTATTATATCATTCTCTAGAAACCTGGAGAATTTCCTTAGATGTATAAATATAGGTCCCAATTCAGTCGTAGGTATTCAGAAATTTGAAGTGATTTAAAGTATATAATTTTGGTTGTTTCACTAGTGTTTTGTGTGGATTAAAATATACATGTGCTCATGTTCTGGTTACTGGATTGTGGACTTACATTTGAGGGACAAGGACTTATTTGACATTAACTTTGTAAGTTATTTATTTATTTATTTACTTATCTGTTTGTTTGTTTTTATGTATTTGCAGCATTTATTTGTTTGATTAAATATTGTTAAGTTTAAATTACTTGGTTGTTTTTCGCTGTACCTGTCTAGTTACGCTAGGTCGTAACAGTAACATTAAAAATATAATTTCAAGTTTTAAAAATTTCTAAACATACTATGAAAGCATATGAGGTATGGCATGATGTCCAAAAAGCTGTAAGTTCGGTCGATTATGATTCCAAAATAATGATAAATTTGATATAAACATTTTAGAATAGTGACTCCTTCTAAGAACCAGGGCAATACATTAACCTACTACACCGAGACGATTAGCGATCAGTAAGATTTGACACTATCTGAAATGATCAAGACCCCTGCCCCCGCCCCTGCAAATAAAACATCTACAATTCAGTGCTTTAGCAATACTTTTTTTTCATTGGGGCATTTTTATTCCAGGTTGCACGATCTAAGAGAATATACATCACAACCAGAAATCTCCACAGTACTAGTCGGTACCAAATGTCACGTGCCAGAAGACCAACGGGAAGTCTCAACTGAGCGTGCGCAGAAATATGCGGAAAGCCTCGGTCTTCCATATATGGAAGTGAGCGCGGAACATGGAATCAATGTCACTGAAGTGTTTGAAAAACTAGCAGACATGATCATTGAAAGCCTCTCAAAGAACCCGACTGTGACAAACGTTAAACAACCAAGAGTTGTGTTACAACCAGAGAAGAAAAAGAAGAAAATGTGTTCGTGCTAGCTGACGTTATTCATAATTGGATAACTAAAATCAACAATTATAGGGCTACATTAGTCAAATAATGAAATCCACATCCAACAGTTACTTTGAACTTGGTGCATGAAATGCGAATGTCGGTAAAGAAACAAATTTTGTCCCCGACTCTTTCGTGATAGTGATAGTGCTCAAATTCGTGTCTCATTTTTATACTCGTAGTAGGAATCAAAAAGCGCAAGAACCTAGATAAGACTAAGCACTTAGACGAAGCAAAGCATGTACACATGCTGTACCATGGAACCGTATGGAATACGTGGTAATCTGACTGTCTTTGACTTCTGATGGAGCTGATATAACAAAAATTAGGTTGATCTAAACCCAAGGTCAATGCTCTGCAAATGATATGAGTGTATTTTGTTATGTTTCTAGTCTCATAATGTACATGTATTACGTGCTTTGAAGCTACACACACATTTCGCCCTGATGACGAAATACACCTGTATGTTAGTTTAAAGATAATGTTTCATTATGTTTTCAGATATTTGAAAGAAATAAATGTGTAAATGTGTGACTAATTAATAAGTCATCCTGTATACAGACTACATGTATGTATCTCTGTATTTCACTGTGTTAGAACCTGTAATACCTTTCAATGTATGTTGATAGAAAAATACCAATTAGCAAAATGCTGTCACAAAGTAATCGTAAAATAAAACCAGTGACAGCCTCTATAAAGGTAAAAATAGGCAATGAACAGGAAATGGTCCAATGAGAGAGAAATTTCCACTCCACAAACCGATAAGTTGGAAAAAACCAAAATGACGTTTTAGGTACCAAGAAAACATACCGTAAGCCGAGTGAGCAGCTATTCCCCAATAGGCGGCCACTCAGTTACCTGAATTTAACAAAAATATGAACACGTATATAAGGCCCAAACAGCACAAAAATTCGACTCCAAAACACAATAAGAACCACAACACAAACATTCTTTGGGAGACATAATGAAAGTTGTCGATCCTTACCATCAGGCAAACATGTCCGTGCAATATATACCCCCTTAAACCCCACTTTTATAAAGTAAAACTGGGGTTTGCAGGGGTATATCTATTTTTCTTATTTTTGCTCCAAAACATAGATTGTGGGTACTCGTTAGAACCGCCTCGGCGAGGCGGTTCTAACGTGTACCCACAATCTATGTTTTGAGCAAAAATAAGAAAAATATCAAACATTTTCCTCTGAAAATTTTCAATTTTTGACCTGAAAAAATTACTGTATATCATATGGGCACGTTTTCGTAACGCATTATGGTTGCGACTAAAACTGTTTTAGACCAGGTGCCAGTTATTCAAAATTAACGATGTCGTTAAGCCCCTCAATTTGTAAACTATATATCGACTACAAAAACAAATACACTGTTATTTCTTGTTGAAAAATGTAAGAATCCTTTGCATAAAAACATGTCTATGTCTTGTAGTTGCATTGTAAATGTCTATATCTTCAAGTGTAGTTGCATTGCAAAGGATTCTCAAATTTTTATGCAAAGGATTCTCACATTTTTTTTCAACAAAAAATAACAGTTTATTTGTAATATTTCCATTTGAAATTTTAAAGAAACATTAACTCACGACATCGTTAATTTTGAACAACTGGCCCCAGATGCGCATGACCAGGATCACACATCCGTGTTGGGAGGGTCATGTCTGTATCTTGTATTTGAGCCGCCTCGTGGGAAAACCAACAATGTGGTTTTCGAACAGGTCCGACATAAACCGACCTGTACAGCTACAGAAGCAGGCTAGAAGCTTGAAATTTTGGAGGTATGTAGAGAAGGAATTGTACTATCCGAGTAGCAAAATCAAAGGCGCTGATCAGCTTCGCGGTTACCGCGAAGCTGATCTGCGTCTTTGTTTTCGCCTATGCAGATTGTTGGTTTTCCCATGTGGCGGCTCATTTGTCTCTTCATTAATGAAGTTTTTCTTCTGACTCAAGTCGCTAGATGCATTGCTTCCCTTTAACTGTGAAATCAAATATTGACTCTCACAAATTTGCTTAATGCTGATATGTTTTGTTTTAGTAATATTTTGTTGCTCTCTTTTTTGCAATGTATCGAAACAGTGAGTACCTGAATCTAATGAAATATTGAGTTGTGTTCAAAATGAATACTCGTTAAACAGCAATGTTGGAGTGGCACGCTAAAGAAAGACTTTATAAAACAAAAAACATATTCGAAAAAACAAATACAAGAGGACCAATGGTCCTGTAAACGCTCACCTGAGAACTGGGAAATATAAAATAGGTCAAGGTCATCCCAAGGTCATGATTTATATAAACTTTGTAGAGCTCCTTTCCCTGATGCTTCATGCCAAGTTTCAAAATCAAAGGCCTTCTGGTTCTGGAGAAGAAGATTTTAAAGGTTTTTTTTTGCTATTTATAGCCATGGCGGCCATCATTGGTCATGTGACCTTGACCATTTATATAAACTTTCATTCTCCCTTCCTACGAATACTCAACAAGACGTTTGGCTTTGATTGGCCAGACGGTTTCAGAGAAAAAGATCTTTGAATATCATGGTAATATATTATACAATTATTGACTTCAATGAGGTAGATATAAGGATTTATCTACCTGAAAAAGTGATATTCACCAAGGCCGCAGGTTGAGCGGTTACTGAGAAAATTAAGTTTAACATTTAATTTGTAAATGACCTTTGGCCAAGGTCAAGAAATGACATTGACCTTTAATACTCACATCACTTCATTAGCTCAACATGTTGTCTGTATCTACAAACTTTCAGGTCTTAGGCTACAAAACATCCTGAAAAATTCAATGTTTTCACTTTTTTCCATTGAAAAGCCTTTGTAACCAAAATTGACCTTGCCGTAAAATAGGTCAAGGTCAACCCAAGGTCATGATTTATATAAACTATGATGGACCAAAGTCCCCGATGCTACATACCAAATTTCGCTGAAATCAGTCCACCGGTTCCAGAGAAGAAGAATTTTTTATGGTTTTTACCATATATGGGCATGGCAGCCATCTTGGTCATGTTACCTGGATCATTTATATAAACTTTTGTTTCCCCTTCCTAAGGATGGCCAAGCGGTTTCAGAGAAGAAGATCTTTGAAATTGTGGACGGACGACAGACGACGACGGACGGACGACGGAGCATGGCCATCCTATAAGCTCACCTTGTGAGCCTTCGGCTCAGGTGAGCTAATAATGCTGCATGTGAAATGTGACATCTTTGATGAGGTCATCATACATCGCACAAATAATGAATACCCTTAAGTTTAGAAACGTGCGCACATGGGGCATTCAAACGTCGTTTTGGTATTTCGTTTTCGTAAATCAAATTGTTTGTCCTCCAATATAGTTGTCAAACTAGAATAAAACTTAAACCGACTTTCAAAATTTTAACTTGTTATTTTCTAACATATATCTACTGGACTATATTAAATATTATTAATTAACTTATTAGTATATAGTACTTATACAGAGAATTTGGTCTGTGTCATACTGGTGATATTCCTTTTTTCGTATAGTCTATACTGGATTTCACCTCGACCTAATACAGCTGACCTCGCACTAATACGGTTGACCTCGTATCTATATGGATTGACCTGCTATCTATATGGAAATCCATACACCTGACTGGTCAAAATTCACGCGCAAGGTCACGTGCCACGTTGAATGTGTTGAAACAAAAACAATGGCGGCGATTCAGCCGATCGAGTGAAATAGTTTACAAACAAGCAAAAATCATGTCAGCATCTTTGAAAAGAATGTCAGACATGGGCGCTAAGAATGGCGAAGGTATGCTTGAGGTGCTGATATGGGTCGATATGGACTTTTGACAGTTAATTAATAAAAATCTCATTAATCAATTTATTTCGTATTGGACCAGTTACAGGTCCTCGGTTAGCTGTATTGGACCTCGGCCTTCGGCCTCGGTCTCGGACCTGTAACTGGTCCAATACGAAATAACTTGATTAATAACATTATAATAATTAAAAAAAGAAAGAAAAAGAAATAGCTGAAATGAGTGTGTTAGTTGACATACCAGTGTCTGTTACCCCCTTCACTAGATCCAGAACTCTCTTGTCTCTCCTCAGGTAGTCCGGAGCGAATCCCCCGGGGACGATCAAGGCGTCAAGGTCCTAAAATGAATAGTAATAAACAGGCAAATTCAAAGAATTTATGTCACATGCCACTGCTATTGTCACCATAATAATAATTATTATAGTGCTAATAAAAAACCTAACAGCAAAATGTATTTGAAAAAAAAAAATCTGATGAAAATATTCAAAGCACATGCAGGTGAAGACATCTGTAAAATTTCAAAAGAATTGGTAAAAACCTGTAGGAGGAGTTGCGAACACAAGGTACCCACTGTCAAAATGCCCGAAAAATGACTAAGTTCAAATTGCGAAAAAGTGTAAAGATTAATCGGAGGATTATATCCAAACAACATGCACATCTTCAAAGCATGGGTAAGACGTGTAAAGTTTCAAAAGAATCAGAATAAAACTGTAGGAGGAGTTGCGCACACAAGGTACATACTCCTATAGGGGGACGGAAGGACGGACATACAGACACACGGAAGGAAGGAAAGCCAAAACCTATGTCCCTTCGCTTTTCTTCGAAAATGCGGGGGACAATAAATTCTGCCAGGTCGTATGCCATCCAGGTCCTAAAGGAATATAATGAATATGAATTTTCAATCATAGAGTAATGTAATTTAGATGATTTCAATGCTTTAATAATGTACAAAATAGGAATTTTCAGTCCTATAGTTATGTAATTTAGATAATTTCAGTTCTATAATAATGTATAGAATAGGAAATTTCAATCAAACGGTAACTATGACTAGAAATAAGTGTTTGTAAAACACTATGCCCCCAACTGTATGCTTGCCACTAACCTGGCACAGTTTTTTCATTATTTTTGAAAATCATGTAAGCAAACAGAGTTGACCTGGGCACAAATAGCAAACTTGAGGACTAACAGTGATAACAGATGCACACTTAAATCCGAAAGTGGTAAAATTGATAAATTTTCAAAATTCCGTAATTTTGTCAAAATTTGACAAAAAGTTCTCAAAAGTTAATCAGGTGGTCTACTTCTTGGCCCCAATCAGCATACCAAATATGAAAGCACTAGCTCAAATACTTATTGAGATATCTTGCACACAAGATTTTCAAGATTTTTTTTTCAAAGGGAGATAATTCAGAAAGGGGGCATAACTCAGAAAAGAAAAAAATACGGGTCATCTTTTTTTTCATGAGGAATCCATATATGAAATTTCAAGACACTAGCATCCACTGTTTAAAAGTTTCAAATTTCATCCGAAAGTGGTAAAATTGATAAATTTTCAAAATTCCGTAATTTTGTCAAAATTTGACAAAAAGTTCTCAAAAGTTAATCAAGTGATCTACTCCTTGGCCCCAATCAGCATACCAAATCTGAAAGCACTAGCTCAAATACTTTTTGAGATATCTTGTACACAAGATTTTCAAGATTTTTTTTTTCAAAGGGAGATAATTCAGAAAGGGGGCATAACTCAGAAAAGAAAAAAAAATACGGGTCATCTTTTTTTTTTTTTTCATGAGGAATCCATATATGAAATTTCAAGACACTAGCATCCACTGTTAAAAAGTTTCAAATTTCATCCCAAAGTGGTAAAATTGATAAATTTTCAAAATTCCGTAATTTTGTCAAAATTTGACAAAAGGTTCTCAAAAGTTAATCAGGTTCTACTCCTTGGCCCCAATCAGCATACCAAATATGAAAGCACTAGCTCAAATACTTTTTGAGATATCTTGCACACAAGATTTTCAAGATTTTTTTTCAAAGGGAGATAATTCAGAAAGGGGGCATAACTCAGAAAAGAAAAAAAATACGGGTCATCTTTTTTTTTCATGAGGAATCCATATATGAAATTTCAAGACACTAGCATCCACCGTTTAAAAGTTAAAACTAGCATCCACCGTTTAAAAGTTAAGAAAAAAGTGGTGCGGACACACGGACACACAGACACACGGACACACGGACAAGCCCAAAGCAATATGCCCTACCAACTTTTTCAAAGTTGGGGGCATAATAAATAGGGACGATGAAGGCGTGAATGTCCTGTGCCGAGTTTTGTCAAGTTATCAAATTGAAGACTACATGTATTTGATTTCCAAACACATGAATACTTTATTAGGGTATGGTATAGGTATGGATATTTCAGGGTTGCTACGCTCAGATGGAAACAAAATTCCCTGACATTTCCCTGACTATTCCATTATGAAATTTCAAATTTCCCTGACATCGAAATCTTCGTGCGTGACCTCTGATGACAGTTTAATAGGACAGTTCTTAAAACTTGGAAAGTCATTTATTACTACAACACACCAAGCAGAGTTTAATTAATCTAGTATTTTCAACATTCCCTGACAATTCCCTGACATTAACCAACAATTCCAAATTTCCCTGACTGTTTGTAAAATTCCCTGACAATTCCCAGACCTTGAAAAAATTAAATTTCCCTGACTTTACCCTGACGCGTGGCAACCCTGTTAATTTGTGCTGATATTTTTATTACATCAAGAGATGACTCTCTCTCTCTCTCTCTCCCTCTCTCTCTCTCTCTCTCTCTCTCTCTCTCTCTCTCTCTCTCTCTCTCTCTCTCTCTCTCTCTCTCTCTCTGTAGCGCATCGGACTGGGCCGAGGGGGTCCCCGGTTCGATCCCCGTCCGGGGCTTCGTCTGTTGTGGCCTTGAGCAAATCACATTTCCACAGCTCAATGTACATGTGTACATATGTTCTTAAACAGTTGCAATAAAAAGCTCTACAGAGCTTGTGTTGGTTGTTGAAATATGAAGCGACTTTAAATAAAGATTCTTAAAAAAAAAAAAAAAAAAAAAAAAAAAACATCCAGGAAGCGATGGCTCCTGGTATCAGATGGTTCGACACCCGATTTTTGCAAAATTGTTGACTGCAACGTTAAACAAACAAACAAGAGACAAGAGAATACACCGGGATACTAACCTCGTGTTTTATGTCATCAAAGCCGTAATCTGCTTTACAAGGATAGCCGTGCTTCGAGTTATATATTTTGTCTTTCACTGGTCCTATTGTGAACGTTTCGTGTCCCTCTTCTTTCAGGCGGTAATATGGATACCAAAGCTGCAATATAAACGAATCTTTATGTATCCAGTGTGTCGAACCATCTGAAGATTAAAGGTTCTGTAATTGCTATTTGCAATATAGCTATTGTTGCATTTACAATCCATTTTGTTAGAGTTAAACATGTTAAAGTAGCGAGAAAAAATAATTCACGAGTAAAATACAATGGGTCAATATTTTGATCAATCAAGTATATGAATGGGTCTATATTTTCAATTACCAGGAAATTTGGGCCACACACCCGTACCACAATTACCCAGTGTTAGAAATAAGCAATTGCCCATTTGCCACCCCCCCCCCCCCCACGCGTTGAAATTGCTCGGGGCAAGCTGATTGACTTGTAAGGTTGCCCCCTGGACAACCTAAAATTCCAGACAGATAATTTTGTTCAAACATGTCAAGTAGTTTACTTATTAAAACATTTTTTTATCTCTTGATAGTGTTATGTATGACAGTTACTTGTTGAAAGATGTGCATTCAGTACTGGTAAACTTCCCAAGGGAGTATGCCCAGGAAAGTATGATGTTGTACATATGATGTTTACTTGTTGTCCTTAGCAATTATTTACTTTTAGTGTCCCAGATATTGGACATAAACAGGTTGTTTACTTCAGAATTTTCTAGAAATTTCAAATTGTTCTTTGACGGAAAAGTCCGGAAAAATCTGGAAGAACCAAAGATGTAGAATCTTCGAGAAAATTTTTTTTTATGTCAAAAGAATATTGTGGAATTTTCTGGAAGGATAATGGCCTCTCTAGAATATTCCAAAACATTAAATTTTGGTAAACAACTTGTTATTTTTAGTATATGATATCATAGAATTTGCTGGAAGAATCCTGAGTGTTCCTCAGTGCTATATAAGGGCTACAAATTTTCATAAGGACAATCTTTGGGTACTGTTACTATTAAGAAGTCAAAATCTATCTTACTGGAATTTAAACTTATTCTTGGATTACTTTGTGATATTCGATTCTGGATTGGGACATAGTGCTATTTTGAAACAAACTTTAATTCTTGGGATCAGAAACTGATACAGACTTGTGTTAAAAAATTCTGAGGGACATTCAGACATTCTTAAGGGAATTAACATCTTGAAAGGTATTGTACATTCATTTTTGTTTGATTGTATATATGCTTTTGATTGTTTCACATGTAATTACTGGTTAAATCACTTCTAAATAAATTTGTTAAATTTTAAACAAAGCTTGTTGCTGGCTAACCAACTTGTTGGTTTCCTTAATCTTCTAGTTACGCCTGGCACGTAACAATAGCAGTGTAATAATCTTGAAACAGCTATTTAACTTATACAAAACTAAAAAACAAATTATAGATTTGTTCGTGAAAATTAGCGTTTTAGTATGGGCAAGTTCGAATCCCATGGGGCAAGTTCAAAACAGTCTCATGTTGCCCCTCGGACAAGTAACTGTATCGGTCTTATTTCTAACACTGATTACCCCTTAGTTACCCCCCCCCCCTCGAGGATTCGAATCGGAGACACCTTGCACCACAGGCTAAAATGTAAACCTATTATTCGCTTTGTTTATGGTATCTCGTTGACCCCCTCGGTATACCTTGCTGACCAAATTAGTCCGGTAACTGCATACATCCACACCGCTTAAACTGTACAGTATAGTGAAACCCAATTTAACCACTAAAAGCATGCGGAAGAAGAAGAAAGTGTGCAAAATCCTAGCTTACCTCTGGGTCTTCGTGGTTGAACTCTAGAAGAATGCCGACCTTTTTCGATGGCATTTCGAATTTACTGAGAAATTGTTAGAGGTTCGTGTCAGTAGAGATGTAAACAAAGTAAGCGGAAGTATCGAAAACGAAACCGGTGTTTGGTTTAAAACTATGCCTTTATTTTTTATCCTTAAGCGGCTTCACGTATAAAACCTTCAATCCGGCAATCGAATCAACGTAACTTGAAAACCGAGACCTATCCTTTATAGCTTTAAATGGTTTGCTAAATTATAATATATAATATATTTCACAGAATGAATTATTTACAGTTTACTAGACAATGGCAAATCACTAAGAGATCTAACGCTATTATTTTAAACACGACGTGACCATGGGAATGTTAATCTATTTGATACTAAGAACATCTAACATATCCATGCGCGGATCCAGAAATTTTCATGAGAGGGGGTCCAACGAAAATGGCAATTTTTGGTCACAGACGAGGGGGAGGGGGGGGGGGTCCCCCCCCCCCTAAATCCCGAAATTACCCTTTTTAGGTAAAATTTTCAAATTCCAGGGGGGGGGGGGTCCGGACCCCCGGTCCCCCCCCCTCTGGATCCGCGCATGATATCTCAGCTTTACAGGAAAATAATAATTTTAATTCATTCAATTTCTTAATGGGAGATAACTCTGTTGATATGATACCTCCTGCATTAGACAATGGCGAACCAAACTCGACAATGGCGAATGAATTAGCCTATAGCCCAAAAGAAACCATTTTAGAAGGGAATTTTTGCTCACAAATGATGCAATTATCATGCGAGACTAAATGGTGTTCGATAATATTGTGTTAATTTGCTTTTGTGCTTTTTTACGTTACCTATCAACAGCAAATGCCATATCGGAAAGGTCAATTTTACCGATTTAAGCATTAAAGAATCAATGTAAGATGGTTAAACCACGACTTGCACCAATATTAGTTACGCAATAGACCAAACCAAATGGTTCCAGGGCAAGCCTTCAAAAGGTAGATTATCAGTACTTTGTGCACATTCTTTTCACCACACAAAGTATGATTCGCTATTGTCGAATTTATATGTACATCTTTCTCCGCTTATATCTACCTTCAGTGTCAAAACTTTTATAAAAAACAGGCATATTGCACAACTAGGGATATTAAGCATTAAAGTAATGCAAGAGTGGCCATCATCAAATGCTAAGAAACGAGGTATGAAACGCATTTTATCTGAATGTTACATTTTGTGGAACAATAAACTAGGCATCTTAGTTAAGGGGTCAAGCGTTTCAGCAACCCTGATTTTATTGTCCGGTGGAATTTTGACTCCATTCTTTTACCAAACCCCAAGGCTTAGATGCAAGTAAATGACTGAGTTATAAAATAAATAATATTTTGTCTAAGTTTCAAGATATTCTGCAATATCTTTACGAGTAGTTCGCCATTGTCGATGATTCTCTATTGTCGAGTTCACTGTATGTTGTTTTTTTATGAAAATTGAAAATTGTAGTGCACAAGACAAAGTTTCGTTATCAGCTTAGATTCATTTTCTTAAAAGATTCCGAGAATCCCATAGAAAGTATGTCTTGGTTCCAGCAGACAAGGCCGCAAACAATGTTGTTGTTTGTAGGCTTCACTATATTTACACCTTAAAACAGGAGCTTGATGGTACCAGGGCTTATCAAGAGACAGATAGTGATGAAATGTCTGTAGTTAATGCTCACTTAAACGAATAACCTGTTAAGTTTTCTGTTTGTGTCAATGAAGGCGAAAACAAAATTCCTACGATGTATTGGTTACCTAAACTTCACGAAAGACCGTACAAAGCTTTCCTGTACTACCACTGAACTTTCTATATTATTAACTTCCTGTCTAATACTGCTATCAAATCTCACGTCATACGATACTGTGAGACGGTGTATGAAACTTCTAATAAAAAATTGGTTTTGGTCAATAAAAAATTCTGGCCAGGTGCTCCTGTCTTACTGCTATCAAATCTCATGTCATACGATACTGTGAGACGGTGTATGAAACTTTAATAAAAAATGGTTTTGGTCAATAAAAGATTCTGGCGGGGTGCTCAGTAAATTGAAGTGTAGAGGGTTCCGTGCGATGAGCTTGTCCACATACGATTTTTATACTCTGTATCAGTACTACATTGCCACATAATCTGATTAAAGAAAAACTACTCGATTTGATAGAGTGGACATTCAAAAGAGCATTGAAAACTATGGTTCACTTTATTTGGCCTGTAATAACCGAAAAGCTTTTTTCACTTCCTCTGACCAAAATCGATATACATGTACACTTTGGTCATGTCAGAATGTATCCGACGCCTTATCCTATCTCCTGGATAATATTTATATTTGATTCGGAACCAAGTTATACAGACAAATTGTTGGACTCCCGATGGGTACAAAGTGCGCTCCTCTCGTAGCTGATCTATTTTTATACTGCTACGAAAGAGATTTCATAGATTCTCTTCACGACAATCAAGCTGATATTATCGAGGCTTTTCAGTGATGTAGATAATTATTTTTCACAATGCGTACTGTACGCATCAAAATAAATGCACACTGCGTACCGACAATACAACTGTGTACACGTTTTCTGAGGATTCTTACTCTAACCACTCATTTAGAATCAATTAAACTTATAGATACATGTATGTGTACACGTATGGATAAGACAATTTCTTCAAGTAATGAAAACTCAAGTAAATTGGCTACCAATCCTGTAATTACATGTTATTCTAATATTTAGGCATGTTAAACCATACTTTTGTCCCCAGCATAGATAATAAGAGAGAAAAAATAGGAAAACATGATAAACTGGGCTGGCTGTAGAACATGGAATACATCAAGTTTAAATTAAAAACAATGACCGGAAATCGATGCAAAATGCCTATTCAATAAACAAAAGTGACACACTAAACTTCGTGAATAAATCTTTGGTAAACGGTTTGTCTGGCCAAGGAACTGAACGGAGAGCGCGTGAAGATACATTCTATATTGCATGATATGTTAATATGGAACGAGCAAAAGCTACATTAATAACTACTTTTCCATTGTTGACAGAGCAGCCAGACAAACCTAGTTGAAGAATTGTCATTTTGTGACAATTTTATAGATTTTTTTTTATCTGAGTACGCATAAAACCGAAAAATGTTCGCGTACCGCTGATTTTTACTGCGTACATGGTACGCACAGGTCAGAATTTTCTATGCGTACAGAGCGAAAAATCGTGCGTACATACGCAGTACGCATCGTTATCTATTTTGCTGCGGCTTTTAATTCGATTTCTAGGTACCTCGATGACCTTTTGAACACTAACAATCCTTATTTTGAAGGCATGGTCAAACAAATTTATCCACCTGAACTACAATTGAATAAAGCAAATAACACAGATACCGAAGCCCCCTTTTTAGGCTTACATCTTTCTATTGCAAATGGATTTGTTTCTTCTAAAATTTATTATAAACGCGATGACTTTGATTTTGATATAGAAAACTTTCCGTTTTTGGATGGTGACGTTCCTCGCCGTGCTTCTTATGGTGTATACATTTCGCAACTTATTAGGTTTGCTAGAGTCTGCAATCATGTTGCGGACTTCAATGCGCGAAATAAATGTTTAACAGCAAAACTTCTCCAGCAGGGCTATCGGTATCATAAACTTCGAAAAACATTTTCAAAATTTTATCGCAGAAACTATGAATTGATTTCCAAATTTAATGTTGGGTTAAAGACCCTTTTACGCGAGGGCCTTTCGGAACCAGAATTTTATGGTGACTTGGTTTACAAATTTAACTTATACGTAGGCTGTCCGGAAAGTCTCGAGACTGTGTCTATATCTCAATAGCTATTCAAAAGATTCAGTTTAAATTACGTGTACAGGAATATAACATGATATCATGAGTTATTGCTAAAAATTTCAGAATAATTGCTTACCGGGAACGTATTGATATAATCATTTTAATACGAGCATGTTGAAACTCTCGGAGCACTTTGACGTCAACAACTTCGCGCCCGTTATAATTTTTCAAGAATTCCCTGGCTGATCGGATGTGTTTTAATTGGCTTTCAAGGTCATCGGACACCAACACTTGATAATTTTATGTTTATTTGACTATTCTGAGAGCAGCCTTATTATTCAAATATCAGGAAAAAGGTACAAGTAGGCAAAGATCAGGAAAAGGCGCAATCAGAAAAAGATCCCCACTCCAAAACCGAGATGGGAAAAAACTAAATTAACAATCATGTACTTATACCATGAAAAACATATCGTAAGCCAAATAGGCAGCTATTTTCCAAATTGGTGGCCACTCAGTTACCTAAACACATTCGTTTTCATGTAGCTACCTCCAAACTGTTTTGCGCCGATTTTAAATGGGGGGGGGGGGTCGCTTTTTGCATGCATCGAACGGCCTGTAGACCTTCCTCTTATCACCAATTTCCTGGCTGAAAAAGCAAAAAATTAATGATCTTACATAGCCAACAGTCTGAAATTTTGATAAGATTTGTTAACTCATTTCGGCATGAACAGTAGTTGATTAAAAATTGCTGCTTCATCCATTGCGACGACGTCGAGTTTCTTTCCAACACTTTGATTGACACATACATTTCCATTAGCTTTTGCAGAGATGTTAACCATCGAAAGACCAGGGAATTTTGCGAACATATTGAAGGAATGATGTTGTGACACCATGCAAGCTGTGGTGGCTGTATTTAAAAGCCATATTGCCAATTTGTGCACAATTGTTTTCTTGTCAACGGGGTTTTCCCACCCACTGTCTATGTTGGGACTTTAAATTTAATTGCATCGATTCCTGGTCCCTCTATTCTTATTTTAGAAAACATCAAATTTAAAGTGCTCCGAGAAGCGTCACATAGGCTGCATTGGAGACCAATATCTCCAAGTGTATGTACGCTTTGTTCCCAATTTTCCCATATATTATTATGGAAGGCCTTATCTTTAAACTTATATATATATATATATATATATATTTGTATAGCATAAAATAATTTCCCGATCATTGCCTACTTTTACCGTTTTGTGAAATAGGTTTCACAAAATAGTCAATGTCGAATGGGCACAAAAAATCGTCTCGTGGGAATTTTATGACGATTTGTGACGACCTACCTTAAATCAAACTTTGGGGCATATGCAACAATTTAAACCAGTTCGTCGCCCTGAGACCCGCGTCTGGGCTGAAATATGACGTCATCAAAATGCCGACCATGCATGCAATATGCATTTTAAACAACCATTTTCATACTATGCTTGTCAGATAAAAAATGATTTCCAGCTTCTCGCTGTTTTTAAATGGATGGATTTTACCAATTGTATTTATAAAAGCTATTTGAGCACAAAAGTATCTCTCACAAGGAGCATAGCACTAAAATATGAGTTACGTCACGACAAAATCTGCATACAAAATGCCAAACTATGCATAGTACACCGGGAGCTTATTTGACCTAGCTTGCATCCCCCAAGACATTTTTATGGATGCCAGTCATTTAATGACACCCCAGAAATGCAAACAAAAATGTCACCAAAGATAAGCTCAAATGCACTATGAAAAAATGCACGGTTGCTATGGCAACCGTTATCGTGATTCTTGAGTGGGGGTATACATACAAATTTGATCATAACTCCACTGTTACTTATCTTAGATTATTGAACATGGTCTCATTTTAAAGCTTAGACATAGTCCCTTCTTCTTGTGGTAAGTAATGCAAATTTTCTAATTAGCATATTCATTGATTTTTATGAAAACATGCAAAATGGCAGAAAAATCTTTAAAAATCCATAGATGAAGTAGTTTCAGGCCCAAGCTGTCGTTGTGACACTTGGCTATTTAACCAGTAATATCATATGACGAATTTATTGATGACCTGGTCCTATATGAAAATTATCTCATTTGTATATTCATGAATATTAGTAAAATTGCCAAAAAGTGAGGAAAAACAAGAGAAAAATTATACCCATTGCAAAGTATTGGATAGGTTATCAGATCCAATCTATTTTGCATCCCTGGGATAAATTTTCAAGACTGTCAGTGTTTTCAGAGGGACAACCTTAATGCCATTAAATATTTTCATCAGCGATGAAAAAAAAAAAAAAAAAAAAAAAAAAAAAAAAAAAAAAAAAAAAAAGATTTGCATGATGTAAAATTACATAGTTTCCACACCAATCCTCATGCGATTCTAAAGAATAGGATGTTCTTCCTAAAATACTTATAGCCTACCAAAAGAATGCTCTAGAGTACTATAATTGGTATGATAGTGATACAAACAATTTAGCCTACAAAATGACTCGTATGTCATATGGTGCTGAAAAATGACATCAAATGTTATACCATCCTGGACTATAAAGTATGGGTCATTTGAGATTTAGTTTTAAGAATATTAACAAAACGTTTTGAATTTAGAGATAATATACAGAACAATTAAGGGGTATGCGTAGAAAAACGCACGTGTCCGGGTTACTGAAAGACCTAGGGGGTATAATTGGTAATAAATAGTTGCTATGTTCTGTAACCATATAATCCGATATATAAAGTAAGAAAAAAGGTAGAACTGAGATCCTTGAATAACATATAAATGAGAAATATGGGTCATACCGCGGTTTCCTGCTATTTTTCTTGTATATCTATTGATATTAATGAGATCTTAATAAATAAAAGCAACATCAATGAAAAATGAAGGGGTACACCAACAACATTGCTTATATCTCAGCTGCCAATAGCCGTGGAGAACTCAAAATGGCCTCAATTTATTGCTAGGACAATGTTTTATTGTCATATGCTCAGATGTATAAATCATGCTTTCTTGCAAGCAAGATGTAATAAATTTTGGTGAAGCACAGCCTTCAACTTTCATATTTTTCGAAACTTTATGTAACTTTCAGAAAATTGAATAACACGTGGTTAAGCTATCGTACTTCATGGCATTAGTGCATTCTCCCATCATTCTAATGGAACCATTTTCAGCATTCTAATGATATTGTTAGCTGAGATATAAGCGATTTTCTTTGGTGTACCCGTTTTTCTCTTATTTATGAAGATCTCAGTAATATCCATACAACAACAATAGCCGATTATCGTTACAGAACATTGTACTAGCAATCATTTGATGCCAATTATAGCTCTTCTACGTATACCCCCTTAATTTTTCCGTATTCCCAACCCACTTAATTCAAAAGGTTTTGTTGATATTCTTAAAACTCATGAAACTAACACCAAATGACTCGTAAATTGTAGTTCAGGATGTAATAATATTGCCCTAGACACCATTTGATGCCATTTTCAACACTGTAAGACTTTCGATTGCCATAATACAAGTCATTTTGCAGGTTAACCCATTTTTTCATTGTCTTTTCTCTAAAATTTCTTTAGTTATCATTAAAATTCATGATATTGGAAATGAGATTATTCTTATATAATACTTCAGGGCCATATTACATTGCCATAGCATTCACTGAACACCTCTTTCAGCATCCTGGATTGATAAACAGCTCTGGAACAAGCGATTTTTGCACATATACCCCACATTGTTCCACAATTCTTCTCCATTTTAATGTTTTTATTTTTATTTATCTATTCTTTTATTTTTTCTATTTTGTTTATTTTCATGAATAAGTGAATTCAGTGCTTTAAATATGAGGTATGAAGGTTGAATTGTTCAGTTCATGCATCACTATCAGACTAATTATAGTATTTAGAGCATTCTATTGGTGGAATATGAGTATTTTTTGTAAGTACACCCTATTCTTTAGAATCGCATGAGAGGTGGTGTAAAAACTAAGTACTTTTACATCATGCAAATGATTTTGTTGCTGAGGACAATATTTGATGGCATTAAGGTGGTCCCTCTTACAACACTAACAGCCTTGAGAATTTGTCAAAGAGATGCAAGTTAGGCCATATAATATATGCAATAACTTGCAATGGTTATAGTTTTTTCCCTCGTTTTTCCTCACTTTTGACATTTTATTAACATTATGAATATGCAAATGAGATAATCTTCATATAGGGCCAGTTCATCGATAAATTTGTCATATGATATTACTGGTTCAATAACAACGTGTCACAATGGCAGTTTGGGCCTGAAATTAGTAAATTTATGGATTTGTAACGACTTTTTGCCATATTTATATTTTCATTAAAATTAATGAATATGCAAATTAGATAATTTGCATTACTTACCATAAACAGGGGCTATGTCTAAGCTTTAAAATGAGACCAAGTACAAAGAGGTACAAGTAGGCAAAGATCAGGAAAAGGCGCAATCAGAAAAAGATTCCCACTCCAAAAACCGAGGTGGGAAAAAACCAAACCAACAATCAGGTACTTATACCATGAAACATATCGTAAGCCGAATGAGCAGCTATTTTCCCAATAGGTGGCCACTCAGTTACCTTAACTTAACTAAAAATATGAAAACATACATAAGGCGCCAACAGCACAAAAAAATTTTCAAACACCAAGACATAAAACGAAAAGAACCACCACAGAAGTATCGACTTGGAACGATCAGTAACACCAAGTTACTGGCGGGCTTAAACCGGTTTTACATGGCCATAACCTCACCCTCAGCTTCTGCAGTGGTTCATAACATTTAGTTAGTTATTCGGTCCTCGTGGTGAATCTCTAACTAGTCAATGAATCATCAAGAACAAACAAATAAATCATGATAAACATCCTGATGAATCAAAAACCAGGACTCACAGACTGAGTAAGCTGCCCGACGATGGAGATCCCTGGGCGCCGAATAACCTACTAACTCCGGAGCAAAAGTAGTCTAGGATAAGTAACAATGGAGATATGATCAAATTTGTATGTACACCCCTATGCTCAAGAATCTCGCTACGGTTGCCATGGAAACCATGCATTTTTTCATAGTGCAATTGAGTTTATCTTTGAGGACAAAAATTCTTTGTATTCCTGGGGTCCCAGGGAATGATTTGGCAACCATGAAAAATTTTCCTGGGGGTGCATCAAATTAGCTCCCAGGGTCTTTAAGTTGTGGCCGGTTTTAAAAGGGCTATTGATGAGGGTTCATTACCCGAAATTGTACAATATAGTCCATACTATCTCCCTTTGAATATTTTTACTGCTTTCATAGAATAAAACCTTTATATTTAATTCATTTAAATACTGAATATAACATCTTTAAATTCGAAAGTTCACATCTCTCTGTCCAGTTTACGGAAAATTGACATTTCATGGGTAGAGGTCGTTCAAAGCTTTAGCTCCCGTCATTGTTTAAACGTCAACTTAAACTTCAGGTTGAAGCTTCAGTTCAACATTTTCAGACATTCGGTTTTCAAAATGATTGATTAAACGCTGCATTAATCCAGATTTCATTTATTTCAAGTACAGTTCTTATTTGAGTATTAAATGTATAAAATTACGAAATTTATTATCAACTTTGATTAATTCTCCATCATGTCATGACCCAGCGGGCACATGACGTCATAATGACGTCATATCGACGTCGATGCGACGTCATGACGTCGCATCGACGTCGATCTGACGTCATTTTGACGTCATGTGCCTGCTGGGGAAAGACAATCAGAATATGCAAGGAGCTGAATTGGGGCATACTAAAACGTATGCTTCTATACCATACTAAATAGTATGCCCCTATACAGTACTAAAACGTATGCCTTTATACCATACTAAAACTTATGCCTTTATACCATACTAAAACGTATGCCTCTATACCAGTTTACTCATCAGGAAAACATGTCCGTGAAATGCATACCCCCTTGAACCCCACTTTTATATAGCAAAACTGGGGTTTGCAGGGGTATACCTATTTTTCTTATTTTTGCTCCAAAACATAGATTGTGGGTACTCGTTAGAACCGCCTCTGCGAGGCGGTTCTAACGTGTACCCACAATCTATGTTTTGAGCAAAAATAAGAAAAATATCAACATTTTTCTGGTGAAATTTTCAATTTTTGGTACTGAAAAAAATCACTATATATTGCATGGGCAAGTTTTCGTAATGTTTTACCCTCTTTTCGGAAGGCCAGGTCGCGTGATTCGGAAATTTCATGTCACAAGTTCATTATTGTCGTTACGATGGCCATTTCATGTCTATGTAACGTTTAAAACCGAATAAAATATAATCAATGTCATATGGTTTTTCTAGTTTTTCAATTTTGTCTTTGGCTATCTCTTTGAAAAACTCTTTAACCACCGTAGAGCTTTTAGACTGTTTATAACCTGTTTCATTCCTCTGAGGAATATTAACTACTTTATCTGCCTCGAGTGCTTGCAAAATAGTTCTCATGTCGTCATCAAAATCATTCAAACTACCGATAAAGTCGTATTGAATTACACAAGGGTTACACAGCTTATAGAGCGGTAAAACAGGTCTTGATTTTAAAATAACATTTGAATTAAGAAGAAAGTCTATGTATTCAGGAAAGGTTGGGGTCTGTCCCTTATTTCTAAAGGGTCTGAAGTAACCATTCGGTTTTTCGTCTCTATAAGCAGACACAATCCGCTCCAGGGGATGTCTCACAAACATAAATGCTGTGTACGTTTTCAACCGCTCGAGAATCGGCTCGATCTTTGTTCGCTTTTTACCAAAGAACGCGTTAGTATGTTTCCTCGCAGCTCCTCTATATACTTTTCCCGTATCTGTTTCGTTGGTCAGACCGTTCAAAATGTAGAAAATCCTTTGTAAGTTTGTGGACGCCACCTTCGCTGCCTTGCAACCGAAAACTTTGTATCGATCGGAAATCAGGGGGCGCGCTGGAAACTCTTTAGCTGTGAGTTTATCCAGGAGTTTAGGCTCCCACAAAGCAGCACAGCGTTTCTTCACCATATTTGTCCGATTTACCATGTTTATATGTTGGAAGCTGATAAATGTATTCAACTGGGCTATCTGTGATATTTCTTCAACGAAGCCCATTCGTAAAGTTGTGGGCGGTTGCAAGGCAAATAACAAGTAGCCTGAAAGAAATACAAAACAAGCATCAAGAAAACATGTTCGTGAAATGTTTACCCCCTTTAAACCCCACTTTTATACAGCAAAACTTGGGTATGCAGGGGTATACACATTTTTTCTTATTTTTGCTCCAAAACATAGATTGTGGGTACTCGTTAGAACGTTAGAAAAATTTCTAACGAAATTTTAGATTTTTTTACAACCAAAAATAATTATGTTTATTACCTAATTACATTAAAATTTACCAGTATAGAAATGCCTGTTTGTTATTTTCTTCTATTCCAGTAATTATTGTTATTTCCATGAAATAGTACCAGGCAATAGAAAATTCTATTGCCTGGCCAGTGATCAGTCTATTGCCTGATCACATCATATGTCACATGACTGCAATGTTACAAGGTAAGAACATGCAATAGTACCAGGCAATAGAAAACTCTGTTGCATTTGTAATGAGCGTCAGTATATTAATGCTATAGCAATCGAGTTATGTACTTCTTCCAAATAATCTACGTTTGTCGCAAACGGTAGCTTTATAGAAGAATGCCTACTAATATCGAGTGTAGGACATGTTCCCCCCCGGACATTTGCCCCCCTTTGAAAAATGATGTGTTTGGACATCTGCCCCCAAACTGATTGACAGTGTTGGACATTTGCCCCCTTATCAATGTGCATACATAGGACATTTGCCCCCTCCCCTTTAACACCTAATCAATGAATAGCTTGTTCACTGACAATTAAGTACATGTAATCAAATTAAAATCATACATTTAAGTGAGTGATGTTCATAACAGTAAGTTAGTCATGTTCTGTAATTACAATCAGCATTTATACCTAAACTAAACTTCATTATAAAATAATAATTACATGTATTAACATGATTATAATTCTAATAAGGGCAACAGACAATATTAAGCCTGATAAAATAAGTGAATCAGCTTGATACTCAAATTAGGTAATTAAGTGATCTTGGAATTTTATGACAAAAGCTCTAAGAAAATGTTACTGTCTGTATGTCCATCTCCTGGCTGGGGTGAAGGGGGCAAATGTCCATCTAAATACATTTGATGAGGTGGCAAATGTCCTCCCCTTTAGATTAGTTAGGGGGCAAATGTCCTGATATGCCATTTTTGAGCAGGGGGCAGATGTCCGGGGGGGGGGGGGAACATGTCCGCCCCCCACTAATATCAGTTGTATTTCAATAAGGTTTTTCAAAACCTTTGAATGTGGTACAAATGAAACGTAACTCTAGAATATAAATGTCTTACGTCACAGATTTACCGTTATACAAATGAATGAAATGGTATTTGACCAATAGGAACAGGCATGCCATTCATATTTATAACGGTTAATCTGTGACGTAAGTCTACTACGACCGTCCGGGATTTATACAATCTGATTATTATAATGCCATTTTAAACATGTCGTGGCAAAGGTCATGCTGGTTCCCTGTTCCATTCACTAAAAAGGTAAACCGGTACAGTGTTGGTCACGGGGAGGCAACAATAAACAATGCGGTTACCGTTTTATTATAATTGTTTAAAAGGCAATCATCATTGTTTATTATATAAAATCAAGCAAATTTAAAAATCGGGAAAATAAGATGGATGAAATATAAAAATGCATGACTAACCTGCGCTGAAAATGCACAATGAAGAGACCGCAGCCTTGTATTTGATTGTCAAAGTCGACCACTTTTCACAACAAACGCTCATTTTCATCCAAACTTGGCATATGACACAGATATTCACAGCACTATTTTTTTTTTTTAAATATTTTATTTTCTTATTTAAACTCTTACTAATAGTGTCTATCTTCACCACGTGGTGATGTCTTTATGTATAAAATGTTGTTTTTATGTATTACAGTAGTTTTATGTACTAATTTCACAGTAGCCATTTGACTATAGAGCTTCTTATAACTGCCCCGTGTTTGTTCAAAGGATATTGTTTTTGAAATGTTTCTTTAAGTACGTCTGTGTAAAAGCCGCGTCATGAGAAAACCAACAATGTGGTTTCCAAATAGAACCGACACAAACAGAGCTGTACAGTCACAGAAGATGGTTAGAGGCTGGAAATTTTGGATTTAGAAAGTAGAGAAATTGTTCTGTCCGTGTAACGAAAACAAAGGCGCTGATCAGCTTCACAGTTACTGCGAAGCTGATCTGCGCCTGTTTTCGCACATGCAAAATGTTGGTTTTCTCATGAGGCGGCTCAAACAGACATAGAAACTGACACAGGAGGAATTTTCTTATTGTCATATTCTGAACCGAAGAAAAGGCATGACAAGATCTTTCATTGTTATGCGCATATTTTATAATTATTTTCTATTAGACAGTTTGTTTAAACATAGAATATTGCTTTCAACTTAATTTTTTGCTCAAAACATTGATTGTAGGTACACGTTAGAACCACCTCCACGAGGCGGTTCTAACGAGTACCCACAATCTATGTTTTGAATAAAAATAAGATAAATAGGTATACCCCTTAAACCCCAGTTTTGCTATATAAAAGTGGGGATTAATGGGGCATACATTTCACGGACATGTTTTCCTGATGTACATTGTGAGTAGATCGACACATTGTGTACAGTATGTGCGTCAAGCTTTCACACAAAGAAATCGCACAATTAACAAGTCTCTAAATAGAATATGGGCCAATAACACTAAGGACGATTGTCTTCCAAAATAATTCCCTTGCAATTTGTTCAAGAGACTTGACAAAATTATAAAGCCAGATATGCTGTTCCTACTAATCAAGAAGAGCTACATAATGGAAACTTGAGGATTCTATCGGCTCCCTGTAAGAGTGAGTGACTTGAAATACTTCTACGTCTATCGCCTTCAACTGAAGTTAAATTGGTGATTTTGATCTGAAATTAACAATTTTTGTTTGTTTTAACGACGCATCAAACCTAACCTGTCAAATGATGTAAAATACTTACTTACTTACTTACTTACTTACTTACTTACTTACTTACTTACTTACTTACTTACTTACTTACTTACTTACTTACTTTAATTTTCAAACATTACTCTTACTTACTTACTTACTTACTTTAATTTTCAAACATTACTTTTATTTTCTAGCAGACTAAAAAGTTCAGAATGAAGTCTATATTTTGTTTTGTAGCATTTAAGAAACTCGGCTAAACATAACAGATACTCACAAGCAACGTCTCCTTAATTTTGTGCCCGCCAAAAAATAAGCGTCTTTTTTAATCTTAGGAATAGTTTTCCAGACATATTCGTACTTATAAACGTCGACTGATTGATTTGTCAGTTTTCGTTTCTTACTATTTATTTAATTTCAGAGAGTAAAAACGGAGCTTTGAATGCTAATTGTAAGATGAACTGGCAAAGACATCTTTGACCTACAAGTAAATTAAATTTAAACTTGTGTGTCTGATGAAAACAATTTCATTTTTCAAATGAAAATTTACTTGGAACTCTTCAAAAAATGTTTACCTTGTGTTCACATCAATGAAAACTATGTAAGGCATACGCATTGCAAAAACCAATTCACCAAAGGCTACTTGACAGCTTACTGAATCTGTGAGTCCTCGTTTTTGATTTACCATGGTGGTTATCATGATTTATTTGTCCTTGATGATTCATTGACCAGTTAGAGATTCACCACGAGGACCGAACAACGAACCACAGCAGAAGAAAAGCGTGAGGTTAGAGCTCTGTAAGATCGATTTAAGCCCTCAAGTAATTGTATATTACTCATCCTTCCAAAGCGATGCTTTAGTTGTGGTTCTATTTGTTTTGTGTTTTGGGGTCGAATTTTTGTGCTGTTTGAACCTTATGTACGATTTTATAGTTTTAGTTAAGTTCGGGTACTTAAGTGTACGCCTGTTAGGAAATAGCTGCTCATCCGGCTGACGATATGTTTAAGTATTAGTAAGTAATTGTCAATTTAGTTTTTTCCCACCTCGGTTTTTGGAGTGTGAATTTCTTCCTGATTGCGCATTTTCCTGACCATTGCCTACATGCACCTTGTTTAGACTTTCATTCGTCAAAGCCATAATCGACTGTTAGCATCGCGCGTTTTATGTTAATAGCTTTATTTCCTTGAAGTTTTCTTGAGAAGTATTAGTTTATTGAAAAGACATAGATTGAAGTACAATCGTAGGAAATTGTGGCTATTCTTGAATTGTCTCATTCATATAAGTGTAACGAACAGCCCAGCAGAGCCACAGAAACCCCGTCGGTGGAAAAGCATGCTCATCCACCAAGGGTGGTTTACTGCGCTATATACTCAACACTTACTCGATTCACAAAGTTTCGAGTTTGAAATTTGCATATTGCAAGCACTCAATATGCCGCTAGTATGTCGCACCAACGTATTCTACAAGGGAGTCTATACCGTCACATTACTTCCCCCTCCGAGAAGACTCGTCCCGAGTCTTGGCCTGGGGACTACATGGGTAAGGCAACTCCTGTCCGGCAGTTGTCATTATCCCACCGCTGCCACCAATGTAACGTTTCTCTATATATAATGTATGCCGAGCAGAATGCACACACTATAATATCAATTTTACAAGTGGGCTCCTAGATTATATGAAGACTTGGTGTCTTCTGTGTGAAGCAATAGTATTTGAGAATCGGGAGCCGTTGAGGAGAGCTCCTAGTTTGAAACCATTAGAGTGCAGCAGAATCGTTCAAGTAATTAGGAGGCAATTGGGAGCCTTAACAAGGGGCCAGGTTGAACCAATAATCTTTGTTGATAATTCATGAGTGATTCCTTTTTATGTCCAATGAATTGATTATTGAGATTTAAAGACAAGGTAGTCTATTTCATATATGTTTTATTGTCATATTGTCATACAAGTTTTGATCTATCTGGGCTAAGGAGCCCCAACGTAAAATTGATATATAACTTATAATGTGTGCATTCCGCTCGGCATACATTATACATATAGAAACGTTACATAAGTGTCACAAGGCACAGACGATACCCTATTCTAATGCTAAAAGAAGAAAACTATGGGGTGCCGTTTTACTATAAAAACCCTATTTTTTGATATCAGAAATTAGATTTTTTGATATCACAAATTATTTTTTGATATCAGAAATTCGATTTTTTTTATATAAAAAAAATATCATTTGATATCAGAAAATAATTTTTGATATCAAAAAATCGATTTTTTGATATCAGAAAATCGAATTTTTGATATCAAAAAATCGAATTTCTGATATCAAAAATTAACTACAATTTTTTGATATCAGAAATTCGAATTTTTGATATCAGAAATTCGATTTTTTGATATTAGAAATTCGATTTTTTGAAATCAAAAAATAAGCCTGATTTTTTGATATCACAAATTCGATTTTTTGATATCAAAAATTCGAATTTCTGATATCACCAAATAGAATTTCTGATATCAAAAAACAACTACGATTTTTTGATATCACAAAATCGAATTTCTGATATCAATAATTCGATTTTGTGATATCAAAAAATGGAGAGTATTTTTTGATATCAAAAATTCGATTTTGTGATATCAAAAAATCCTTAAGGCCTTCCTTTGCTGAGAAAAAATGATAGATCCCTCAAATTATTTATAGGCTTGCATGGGCTGAGTTCAGGTGTTTAACTATGGTCACTAAAGTTTTTGCGAAAATCCACTCTGGTTACTCTACTTGAAATCCGCTGTGTATGTTCAGTAAAACTACCGATAAATTGCGCGGCATGGTCAGACTTGGAACATGCGCAGCAGAATATACACGGTTTCCGATGCGTTTCTATATTGAAATGGACCGGAATGTGCCTATAATTAATGGACACTCGTATGTGTCTTGGGGTACTTTTCTTTTCTTTCATAAGGCAGAATAGAATAAGAGCCTCCGCATGAGGAAACCAACAATCTGCATAGGCGAAAACAAAGTCGCAGATCAGCTCCGAAGTAACCGCGTAGCTGTTCCAGGGCACTATGATTTGTTTTCGCTACACGTTTAGTACATCATCAGTTTCTCTACTTTCTAGATCTGAAATTCCAAGCTTTTAGCATGCTTCTGTGACTGTACAGTCCGTTTTACGTCGGACTTGGTCGGAACCCCAATTGTTGGTTTTCTCACGCACAGGCTCATATGTTTAATATTATATAGATACATATAGATTACTGTTATTATTAGCCTGATATAAGTACCATAAAAGTGTGTGCTACTGCGTACGATGGGGGTCTAGCTGGCATCAATTGCCTATGCCTGGGTCCCTGAAGACTACCGTCACGTTGACAACCCCTGATATGAATCAGCGTTAACATTCTAACAATTATTCCCACTCCACCGCCTTCTGCCATCCATAACCCAGTGCGCAACTGCAGGTGCTTAATTTTATTATGTTTAAATGAAACACATCTGATACTTGTATTTTTATGCATATGAAATACTACATAATTACACAGCAGTTAGGCCATTCCGATAATATTAGGTCCATCCGGTAAAGGAACCACGTGGATGCCACGAGGTGCGACTGGTACAGAGCCAGTGGCGGATTTAGAGGGGGTTCAAGGAGTTCGCTCGAACCCCCCTCTGGAGCCAAATTATTTCGTTTTCATGGGGAATTTAAAGAAATTTTGAGTGAACTTAGGCTGACGAACCCTCCTTTTCTACATTTGAACACCCTTTTAAAAAATCCTGGGAGCGTTTCGCGAAGGGACAGACAGTTGAGGGAGTTGCCTTTCATTAGTGAGGATGAACATTTATCACCGACATAAAATGCATATATGGCCGATCGGGAATCAAACACCCAACCTTTCGGTTGCAAAGCGAAAAAGCTATTTACTTGACTACCACCCGAACTAACCCATAAACTGTTTTCTTTACATGGGAAACTACTCTAATTGTTTCTTGTTAGGGAGCCATCATTTCTTAAATAGAAAATTTTCCAGATTTTTTGATATCAAAAAATCGAATTTTTGATATCAAATAATCGCTTTGATTTTTTGATATCAGAAAATCGATTTTTTTATATCAGAAAATCGAATTTTTGATATTAAAAAAAAAAACACTTTGATTTTTTGATATCACAAATCGATTATTTGATATCAGAAAATCGAATTTTTTATATCAGAAAATCGAATTTTTTATATCAGAAAATCGAATTTTTGATATCAAGAAATCGCTTTGGTGTTTTGATATCACAAATTCGATTTCTGGATATCAAAAATTCAAATTTTTGATATCAAAAAATTGATTTTTTGATATCAAGAAATAACCGTGATTATTTGATATCAAAAATTCGATTTTTTGATATCAAAAATTCGATTTTTTGATATCAAAAATTCGATTTTGTGATATCAGAAATACTGATTTTATAGTAAAACGGCGCCTCATAGAAAACAACTGTTATATATTAGAATCAGCATCACACACTGCCCTGAAAATGTAGACGGAATATTTCATCGGTGTTAGATATATTAAAAGCTTGGTCGAAAATGAAAACTCAGCAAAACAGCAAAGAAAGAAAAATGCATAACTATAACGTGTTATATATATTCTGGCATATACAAGTTTACAAGTTACACGTTTATTTCAATACTAAGACGTTTCTAACAAAGAAACATGACATAATACAGATAATGAATGAATGAATGAAATAGACAAAAAGAAAACAAATCCAAAGCTACATGTACACTAATACTTTGTCTGTACACAGTAAAACAAAGTCAAAGGGAGATAATGACATATTCAGTCTATACTGCCAATATCATAATACTTTAAAATCATTATGCAGATCTTAATTGGAAACAATTAGTTAAGTATACAGCAAGTTCTCTGGTAATATGTAAGTCTTCCATCGACATCAACCAATTAAATTTACTAACATTTGATTATTGATCGAAGTTCTTATTATTTATCTTACTATACAAAGTATTCCTGAAATGATTATATTTAGGACATTCTACTAAAACATGTAGCTCGTTTTCTACGAGATTATGATCACATTGTTTGCAAGTACGACTAGACACAGGGGTTTTTGGTATTGTGTAGCGACCTACTTCTATTTCTAGTCTATGTGCACTTATCCCGAACTGTGATAAAACTTTCCGCTGCTCAGGATTGTTCAACAGAACGTATTTTTCTTGTTCGAAATTGCGTTTGAAAGTTTTGTATGTTCGCAGTTTATTGGTGTCTTCATTTTTAGACTTGTCTTATTTCACCATCGAAACTTCTTGCTGCCATTTTTGTGCAAATCTTGACTTGAGCTTTACTTTTATGTTTTTGATTGTTTTTCTATTACATTTAGACGGGTTATGAAAAATTGCAGGCATACCAATATCGTATATCGGACAACGGAGCATCATATAAGCTCACCTTGTGAGCATAACGGCTCAAAATGGCTATTTCAGATTATGTTTTACCTGAAATCTACACGTACACGATTTGGTTTTCTCAGACGCGTTCCACACGTTTCTGATTTATACGAGTAAATGCACTTATGCAGACCTGTACCTGTTCGTTTTTTTCTGTTGTTGGTAGGTACTAATATCAAAGTCAATCAACGACTACAAAAATGGAAGCTCATTTAGTATTGTTTTCTTTGACCGTGTTGTTTTACATCAGTCTGTAGTGAAAACTGTTTGTTAATATAAGGGAGGGCTTTCTGCTGACATGATACATTTTTTCAAGTATCAAGTCAAGTGCATGGATATGTATTATTGACCTGATCAGAAATCAGTACTTAAGATATCTAGTTTAGCCGCCTGATGAATGACAACATATCCGTGGTCACCTTGCACGGTCAAAGAAACTGGACTATACCGCAGAATATGTTTGAAATCCGGAGTCACTTTATATTAATTGTATTGTTGTGTTCTTTACCTCTTTTCACTTCATTTTAACAATTATGAACACTGCCCGTGACATAAACTGTTTGAGTTAAGACATATACTATGGGTCCGCAACACCACTACGAAAACACGCCAATGTAATATACAGATTTTTCCAGAGTTGTAAAAATTGAAAATTTTCGTAAAATCGATTTAAACCCGCCAGTAACTTTGTGTTACTGATCGTTCCAAGTCGATACTTCTGTGGTGGTTCTTTTTGTTTTATGTCTTGGTGTTTAAAATATTTTGTGCTGTTGGCGCCTTTTGTATGTTTGCATATTTTTAGTTAAGTTAGGGTAACTGAGTGGCCACCTATTGGGAAAATAGCTGCTCATTCGGCTTACGAAATGTTTTCATGGTATAAGTACCTGATTGTTAGTTTGGTTTTTTCCCACCTTGGTTTTTGGAGTGGGAGTCTTTTTCTGATTGCGCCTTTTCCTGATCTTTGCCTACTTGTACTTTTTCAATAGAAAAAAAATGACATTTTTCTAATTTTTGCTCAAAATATAGCTTGTGGATACACGTTAGAACCGCATTGCCAATTCGGTTCTAACGAGTAACCACAATTTATGTTTTTGAGCAAAAATAAGAAAAAGGTAAACCCCTTACTGTATATATGTGGGGGTTTTAAGGGTATACATTTCACGGACATGTTTTCCCAACACGTGCTTTGAGATTCCCCATTGTCTCCAATACTAAATCAACTGCTGCTAAAACATCCGCTTGAAATGCTCTGAACATTGACCTCAAAGACTGGGCTTCTGCTGGCGACAGAGCCTGGTCTTTTCGTTTCTTCAACGCATCTTGATATCCTTTCGCACCAAGTGATTTCTCGATATCATCCATTACCAGGCATATCTCTTTCCAGTAGTGTTCAAAAGACTGGTCATCTAACCTTCCGTCCATTGAATGTCCACTGACACAATTTCTACAGATTCTGATTCTCTCGGTCGCAGCGCCAAGTGAAGTATCTCTAGGGTTGTCCATGGGGCCTTTGCCCCAACCAGTGACAGGCGGCGGTACAGAACTAATGTTTCTTACCAATGTATACAACAGAGTTATGTCAAACTGATCGAGGGTACCCATGTATCTTCCCCTTGGGTCTGGGAATAGTGTATCAAGTTGCTCTTGTCTTAAGTTTCTCATATTTATTAAAGCAGGTCTTCTTGCCCGCAACAACCCATAGAAGTCATGATAACCCGGTGGTATTTGGCTTTGTAAAATGTCACGTAGTCCATCAGCACATACAGTAACCAAAGCATTGCAAACACGCGCGTGATTGAGGTGGCCTTGGCTAATCGGAACGTCGAGCAACTGTTCGTTATCCGTTTCCTCAGCCCTATCTCTTGTCCCTTCATCTGCACGATCTCCTGCTTTAAGGTCATTTATGTATTGTCCCATTTTGATGTCATCTGCGACTTGATCTGTTTGAGTCATCTGTCTCACGTCAGAAAATGTCGAGCGTTTGCTTGTCCAGTAACCTAATAGGTCTGCCGTCTGGATAACATGAGAAACCGGACACTCGTCACAGGTTATAAACTCTTGATTGTCCATTAAATCTGTGTCGAGATAACCACCACTTGTGTTCGGTGAAAATCGCGGACACTGAATGCAAGTTCTGAAGTCATCGGAAAATCCCATACTTTTGAGAACACTTCTAAGGGCTTCCGTCAGAAATTCGTATACAGATTTGCAAAGATCTGGTCTCGGCTTATGTATGTCAGTATAACTGAAGACCCTGGCGTGTATTGCATGTTGTACGGATATAATTATCAATTTGCAATGTCTTTGCTCATCTAAGTTGAATTTGCAAACGTCACAAAATATGTGTTTTTGTCCACTCTGTTCAACAATGTGCCATTTTGATATACACTTTGCAAGTAGTTTATAAAACACTGCTGATGGAAGGAAATTGTTCTTCGCTACCATGCAAAACACTGTTGTACTAGACAAACCCTCGGGAAATGTGTTCATATCACTATTCATTTGCTTCTGTACCATACTCGGAACTATATACACGTCGTCTGTCTTTTTGTCCGCGCCCTCAGTGTCGCCGAGATGCCCTGAAATATCTATCGGAGAAGCAATGAAGAGAAACTTCTCCATCAGCTTCAAAACATGTTCTGAATTCTCAAAGAGCGCTGGGTTGTCGGTGTTTGCTTTAAATATGGCTAATATAGTCTCCTTTGGGATAGTGCCACTTTCACAGAACCGTTTCCACTTGTCGGCATGCTGTAAAGATCGAATGGCAAAACGATCTGCGGTAATCAGAGCCTTCAGGGCATCGATTAACCAGACAGGGTCTAGCACGACAGTGTCTCTTAGTCCCGGCTCATTAATATAAATCACGTCGCCTGTGTCATTTAAGAACTTTAGAAACATATGTAGCTCAGTTTCATCATGTATATGTATATCGAGTCTACTATTAACCTCCCTTATCCTTGCTAAAGAGAGCACTTTCAAACCAGAGTTCTTTGCGTTTTGAATTTCCCTCTCCAACGGAAGCCATCTTGCTGGCGTCTCTATTCCCCAGTCAGGTTGCAGCTGTGCTAGATTAAATATTTCGGTTTGGAGCTGTGTGAAGGACGGGTCGGTTGTCTTCGTATTATCTATCAGGAACTCTTTGTCCGACAGGATCTGTTTCAGCGGTGAATCCGCGAGTAAGTATCTGATCTCTCGGAAACACATATCAGCTACTTGATCACGATTGGCTTTTGGTAATTTATCTGCATGTGTTCCAACTAGTATAACATGTGGATGTATGTGGCGTTTGGTAGCTTCAAACATGTACAGGATATTTAGCCAAAAGAAAATTGAATCCACATCGCTACCAGAACCACGACTAACGTCGCCATCGTTCTCATCAACTTTGCCGTCTCGATATAACTTTAGCTGTTTGAGGGAAGTTAAGTCCAAAATTAACCAACCATCATTAACTTTGGACGTTATCCTGTTTGAGTAAATTGTATTGAGATTGAATGCCAAAATGTAAATGGCTTTTGAAGATAGAAATGTTGGATGAGAAGCGTGGAAAACTAGCTGTCCCGCAAAATCATAGAAATCAATCCTTCCCTTTTGTTTCTCATTTAAAGCAGCCAATGATTTAGCTTGTGTGGCAATTGTGTCAATATCATCACGACCAATCGATGGGCGTGATGGTGAAAAAGAGGAATGGTTGTCACCATTGCTGCCACTATTAACAATGTTGTTGCCTAATTCCCGAGTGGTTATTTGTTCGTTGCTTTTGCTCCCTGTTTCACGACTTGAATCAGTTTGAATACATTCTTCTCTCCTAGCCTTCTTTATTGTATCTGTAAGAACACGTCTGTTCGTCAACATCTTAGCAACGCGCTTATGGAAACTGCGGTGTTCCGATAATTCTTTACTGGTTGAATTATTGCTAAAATCAACACCTAGATATTTCCAGATTGAATCCATCAGTGTAACTCCTGTTTTATGGGTGTCATCAATACACCAAGCTCCAGTATCTATGTCAAACCCGCAGCTATTAATGTGAAGATCGATTCCGTTTGTGCTATCGTATCTGTTTATTCTTACAGGCAATTTCAGGAGTCTTCTCAGCAATGTGGATTTACCAACGCCCTCATTGCCAACGAGCATAACTCGTATATGGTAGTTTTTCTCGACACCAAATTTCAGCAGTTTATTCAAAGCCGATTTTGAAAGGCTATGATTTGGTCCTGACTGAGTTGTGTTTGCCAATAGTTGTCTCCCTGCTGTAGGTGAAATTGAGAACAAATCATCCGAACTATCGTCAGAGGGTGTAACTATCTTGAAAATTTTAAGTTCCAGTTGCAATGGCATATCTTCTGCTAAAATGGTAAACGCTTCTTCAACATTTACATCGTTTTTGGCACTTGTTTCAATTAATCTGATACCCATTTCGGCAGCAAGCGTCTCACCTTCTTCTTTTGCGACCTCCCGTAAATCACAAAGATCACTTTTGTTCCCCAGTAGCACAAATGAAGTATCTGGTTCAAAAAGTCTGAAGATCCTGTGTATTCTTTCGAATGAATTCCTACTCGTTACATCATAGACCACAACTGCACCCAACGCACCCCTTGTTAACTTCTCGCCGATGAGTGAATAATACCTATCATCGCTGGAAACGTTCCAAATATGAAGCTTTACTTCTTTTCCTTGAACACGGATAGGCTTATAGAGGAAAGCAATACTAACAACTTCCTTTGACTGTGATAAGCTTTTCAATAATTCGTCTTTCCCGACATTACTGTCCCCTATCAAAGCGACTTTAAATGTAGTACCAGTACGATCCATTTCCGTATAATATGTTCTTTCAGACTGCGCGATCACACATCGGATGTCATTCCTTGCTTATTGTCTGTGTTGTACATACTCCTCTAAGGGTATTAAACTTTGTCATTTTAATGTACAGCACAAACGAGTGTATACAGTTACAACGTGTATACATATAAATAGCAATATACTCATGTGGATTAAAAGGTCGTTACAGTTGAGTCCATATCGATTTTGAAAATAATAAACCAGTTTTGAAAATGATAAACTAGCATATCATTTTATGGTGACTTGGTTTACTGTAAGCAACTTATATGAAGGAATGACTTTTCTTTTCACTTCAGAAAAATCATTACACGTTACAGACGTATAGGATATAACTTAAATATTATTCGACACTCTGCATGCTTTGATTTTAACCCGATCATGGTTGATAGCTATGCTGCCTTCCTTAAATGCACGCCGATGGGTCGGGCGTCAGACTGTATATAATGACCTCGACTTAAAGCTACTCTATGATGAACGCGATAACTTTGATTTTGATATAGTAAACTTAACTAAAAATATGACTGGCTTAAACCGCCAGTAATTTTAGACTTAGGTTTGCTAGAGTCTGTAATCATGCGCGAAATAAATGTTTAACAGCTAAACTTCTCCAGCAGGGCTATCGGTATCATAAACTTCGAAAAACATTTTCTAACTATTATCGCAGACACTATGAATTGATTTACAAATTTAATGTTGGGCTAAAGACCCCTTTTACGCGATGGCCTTTCGGAATCATAATTTTATGGTGACTTGGTTAACAAATTTAAGAAACTTATAGGAAGGAATAATTATTCCTTTCAATTTAGAAAATTATTAACACGTTACAGACGTATAGGATATAACTTAAATGTTATTCGACAGTCTGCATGCTTGGTTTTTAACCCAATCATGGTTAATAACTATGCTGCCTTCTTTTATTGCACGCCGGTGGGTCGGGCGTCTGACTCTATGATGACCCCGACATAAAGCTATTCCACCGGAGTTAGTAAGTTATTCGGCGCCCAGCTTACTGAATCTGTTGAGTCCTCGTTTTTGATTCATCAGGATGTTTATAGTCCTGCAGATATCTAGCTTAACCCGGAAATGCGGTTCAAATTTTTTTTTCTTGACTGATTCTTGTTGCTTAGCTGTTACCATTAGTTAATCTGACTGATGCCACCTTAACATCATTGAGCATTTTGAGAAAAACAAGATGGCGTCCAATATGGCGGCTCAATATATGGACTGGTCATAATAAAGCTTCTATTTGCACTCAGGGCATATTTAACTGACAAATACTTGACATGATTTTATAAATTGAATGTCAAAGACCATTTCCTGCTAGCATGTTCATGTATATCAAGAATGCTTCTAAGATGGCTGCCAGAATGCAATACTAAATGACAATTATCAACGTTATCTCAATTGTTTTTCACTTTAAATACTGAAAACTATGTCCTTTATCTGTATATTAGGGGATTTTGATTAGAAATTATGTTTCCTTTTATATTTTTGGAATACAAGATGGTGTCAAAGATGGCGTCAAAGATGGCTATCAACTTTAAATTTGGTGCAAATATGTTACTGAAGTTGATTTCTTAGTCATTTCCTTTGCTAAGCCTTTAGTCCAGTTGCCATTAGCATAACACGGAAGACGGTGCCACGTGAAATTTCATTGTGGTATCCATTTCACTAGACCATACTTGTTCAGAATCTGCATGATGCCACTCTGGCATCATCCAGCGTTTTCAAAAAATCATGATGACATCCAAGATGGTCGCCATTAGCAAGAATATAAAACACCAGAGTTGAAAATACCTATTGCTTTATATTTAAATGCTCATTTTAGGTTGTAAACGTCATAATAAAAATTGTTATAAGTTCTGACACACCTATAATAATAATAATAATAATAATAATAATAATAATAATAATAATAATAATAATAATAATAGTAATAATAATGCAAGATGGTGGCCAAGATGGCTGCCATAATCATACTATAAGATGTATTTTCTTATTAAAACGGCATGCGGGTGTTTCACATAATCAGTGTCTTGTGTTTGAAATGCCCATTTCTTGTTGTTCACATAATAGTGAAGCCATTTGGTTTCAGCTAGTACCCCCACATCATATAAACGAAGAAATATAACGACAAGATTTTTAGCCATATTTATAATTCAAAAGAACATATTCTCTGATTAAAACACCATTCATGTGCTCCATATACCAAACGTCATGTGTTTAAAAGGCGCATTTTATGTTGTAAATAGCATGATTTAGTGTTTATTTTCACATGATAATACTGGATAAAAGCTGTAACACTACAGGGTATCTGGTCGCACCACAGCAGAGGACATCTTACTTTGAACTTGACCCAGATCTATAAAAAAAAGCCTTGAACACAGCAGCATAAAAGAACACGTCTTTGGGCAAAGCGTCCAAACACTTCATGTTAGAAAAAAAAGATAGACATATCTTAACTCGATAAATCTAGTGGTCTCATTACGTCCATTCTGCCCTCGTGAGGCTCTGCCGATAGAGGGCGTTTTAATTGCGTAAGACCTGCCTTTGCTTTGTATATCAAACAGTAATACGCTCTTAATGTTCTTTTCTCAGTTAATGCAGTAATGCATCTTGGGGATGTGGGCTCGGGAGTCCACAATTTTAACATTCGTTCACCATCTTACCTTTTCTTAGCATGCAGAAGCAGTCGGTACAAGCGGTCAACATACTTACAGCTGTACATGCGGTTCTCTGTTAGGATTGGTTCGCTCATTATCCGCCAGCTAATGACTACTGATGATGCAAGGACAACAACTTGTTCGGACTAAATATGAATGAACGTGTGTTAAGCACAACTCCTATATATGAGGTCGTTCGTGAACTACAGCAAGTACCACATAGGAGACTACTTAACAAACTACACTACTACTGGATTAGAGGGTCTACTCAAAAGTGGATTGCTTCATGGCCCTCTAAGCACTATCAAAACAGATGGCCAAGCCTCAGATCCAGTCCCGGTCTTATCTCCTGTCCCTCAAGGATCGGTCTTGGGACCGGTCCCGTCTTGATTTTCATTAATGATCTTTCTGACAGTATCAGGTCATCTGTTCGCTGATGATTGTGTTTTGTGTAGAAATATTAATTCACTCCCGGATTGCCAGATTCTACAAGATAACCTGAATAGCCTTGCACAATGTGAGACTGATTGGCGAATGAAATTTAACGTTGCCAAATGTCATTCAAGTAGACGAGAAGAAGACCACATCCATTTTCATTGAAAGATAATTTTACTCTAACATTCAAAAGAGCTATAAAATGCTGGGTCTTGGTCTATATGCCTGTGGTAACTTTCAAGAAAGGATGCTTACATGTAGTAGACAAAGTCAAAACTGACGAAAAGCACATTCACTGATCAGGTTCAGACCTACATCTTGTGTAACAGTAGCAAGAACTAATATGATTAAAGTCAATGCAAGCAGACAGGTAAATGTGTAAGCAGATGTCTATGCATTTCTCAAGATAAAAGTTCTAAAATAAATGTAAACTGAAATGCAGCCGCTTTATAAAAGGGACATTAGAGGAGAGAAGCACAATAAAAATGATAAAACGTCCGACCGTAGTCTCCTTCCTTCTTGCATTTCATGCTATTTTCTGCCAGGATGTGATATGCTAACCTATTGTTGTTGATGCATAGGAAAGGGATCAGTCTGAAAACACTGTCGAAGGGTTTCATACCTGACAAGCTTGCTGAACTGAGTTAGCCTTTACCAGATAATATCAAGGAAACGACCACAATTGGAGGATGTTATGGTAGCAATGTAGAAGCATCTACGTCATATATTTATATGGGTTGATGTGAAACTGGTAAACAAAGGCTAAATCTCCCATGCTTAAGGCATATTATTACCAAAAGTAGCATTATCTGTAAGAATGAGTAGACAGTATCGAGAAATGTCTAACTTCTACAATGAAACATGGAACTTTTAATGATTTTCCATAAAGCTGATAACAAATATACACATTTGCAATATGCTAGGTTAAACTTTGATCATTTTGTGAAAGTTGAACATATTGGCTATTGGTAGTATAACTTATGTTATTTTAGCCTCAATATGTTGAATATAGCTTAAATATATTGCAAGGTCACAGGGGCCAAGGTCACTAGTGCATTACATGGACCACTATAAACCAGGCAGATGGGGACATGTCCGTATGCTCTGGGGTGTCTGGAACTCGGATTCTCTATCACCAGCTCCTGATCATTGCTTTCTTTTGATCATTGCTTTATTTTACCCATGCATTGTGCCAACGGACTTATCACCGGACAGGACGAGTGTGGATGGAGCGATACCAGTACTTGATTAATTATGTATAAGTTATTGACATGAGACTGACAATTGCATGTGACGGTAATGCATATATTCTTTGAGTGAGAGACGACAAAGGGGGAAGGGACAACTAAGGCAGATTTCTGCTGAATAAAAAAAGATTTATTCTTATATTTAACACTTTATGTTCAAAATTCGCCCATAAAGGGTTATATATACATATCTCTTTCCCCTCGAGTGGCACTAGAATTTGTATAGAGTTGTCTCCCCTTCTCCTAGCCCAATGTTACGATTTGCTTAGGGTACCATAGAACATTCTCTCCACTCGCTATTCTCACTGTCTCGTACTCTGTTTTTAACTGTATCTTGGTTAAGGGTCATTCAAGGTGATCGTGAGGTCATGGCAAGGTCAAGGTAATATATCAAGTTGTCCCAATCTATGTGGAAGGCATAACCCTCCATTTCAAAGAACCAACCCGAAACATGCACATAATACATAAACGTATAAGTATTAAGATAATCTCTTAAAATTCTTTAAACCTTATGATTTGATAAATTTAATGGGGTTTAAGCACAGCATAACTAATGCATGGCCCCGAAAAGCTATTTTTTTTTAATCTGAGAAAGGTTGCAGTACTGAAAATCTCTTATAAAACACTAGCATTACTAGCGTATAAGTCCTTAATCATAGAATAAAGACACTAGAACGACTAGCGTCTGTTCTCTTAACATTTAAGAAATTGACACTAGCTTAACTGTATGCTGGAAGTCTCAGCATGACTGAAACATGGTCCAGGGGCCCAAAGTTTACTTAGCTCAAACTTAAACTTGCTTTGAAAGATACATTAATTATTTAAACTTTAAAATTATCTACACTATGGAAAGTATGTCATATTAGATTAATTGTAACATCTTGAAACATGGAACTTGTTCAACGAGAAAGAAGTAAAACATAAACTTAGATCAATCTCTCAGGCCGCCCCATGCTTTATACTATACACATCGGTCACAAAGTATAACGTTCTGCATTCTTTTCTTTTGTCTTCCACAACGTCCGCGCTGACATGCTTCTATAGTCTGTTTCTCGAAAGGTCCACGGCGTGTATACAAGGTCGAGCACCGAGCCACTCTTGCAATGGTCCGATCGATCGTGGAAGGAGCCTGAAAGTCTAGATCTAATAAAATATAACAGAAATATTCAAAAATGAACAGGAAGAGTAAAAATCAAACCGCAAATCTTCAAAACGTCAACTGCAACCAAACATCGGCCTCCATGCTTACATCTTTCTCTCTAGGCTGCTATTTAATCCAAAATTATCAGAATAAACACTATCACACGAAGACTCTAGCTTTTCGTTCGAGAACTACTGGGCAGAAGGCCGCGCAAAGGATACAGTTTCTTTATATACTCGGGACTTCGTGGCGTTGGTAGAATCGGGTCAAGTCGATGGTACATTTCGGTCGGAAAAGTGCTATAATTTGCATATTAGTCGGTAGGAGCCTTTTCTTGGTAAATATGAAACCTTTGCATAGTAAGAGATCCAAAGAAAGTTATCTACAATTTAAAAATTAAATAAGTAATTATTTTATGAAGTATTCCTGGTCAAACGTCCGTCTTTAGAGCTGAAAATCTTGCCTTCTTGCGTTACCGTAAAGTAAGTCACCTTAACGGAAGTGCTCAATTGACGGAACAGCCGATTGATGGCTTCCAAAATTCCCGCGAACCTTCAAAAATGTTTCGATGTCTTATTCCTTAAATAAATGGATTTAGATATCAAAGCTGGTGTAGGTTGATAGAGTCAAGCGAGGATTAATTGTCTCTGCAGGTAATTTATTTGTCAGACTTGTATGGGCATGTTGCGGCGTCGTCTTAATCTTTGTCATTAGTTTTCGCGACTTTCGTAACGTAAACAATCATTTGACAACAAGAGCAAGCTGTTTCTGACCCTTTTAGTCATATTCATCATCAATCATCATCATCGCAGATAACCACCATGCTCACCAATCACCATAATCCACCACCAGTGCTATGATCAATCACGGTCACACATCATCATCGTTTTAATACATCATCACCCATTTCCACCACAACATTCCATTATATTGGCACATCACCATTATTTCTAGGATTTTATCATCAAGAATCATCGTCTTAACCCATCATCACACATCATCACTATATACTGTCATCATCACGGCACTTTACCAGTAAGCTATGCACACCCATCAACAAACATCATCACCAACAACACGTAGAATTGGGAATTTTGCATCTGATCTTTAGGTAGGAAGATAATCTGAATCTGAATCTGAATCTGAATAGTTTACTGGTGACACGCCAAATGACATTATTTCACCAGGGGGTTCGGATGGGGGAGAAATTAGTCCCTTGAACGCACGAGTGAAGCGAACTTGGACACACAGTCATCAGACATTTCAGCAGAGGAGATAAGTGAATCAGGGAGGTCATTCCAGTCCCTAATAGTCTGTGGAAAGACACTACTTTTTTACGCTTCTTTGCTAGCTGAAGGTATCTGAAAAGCCAAAGAGTGTTGATTTCTACAACGCCTATTCTTTGGGATAAGGTCATCTGTGGGTATTCTGGCTTTACCCTTTAGACCTTTGTATAGCAATATAAGTCTACTATCCTTCCTCCTTTTCTTAAGAGATTCCCATTTCAGTTGACCTATAATGCCAGTCATGCTCCCAGTTTCAAAAACATAATTTCCAGTCACAAACCTTGCCGCACGATTTTGCACATTTTCCAGTAATTTCTGGAGGCCATGAGTGTGAGGGTCCCAAACTGAGCTTCCATATTCCAAGACCGGCCGCACCAGTCCTTTATAAGCTGCTTCTTTCACATCTGGGGGACAAGAATACAAATTTCTCCTTAAGAATCCGAGAGTTCTGTTAGCCTTTGTACAAACATTGAAGATATGAGTATTCCATTTCAAATCATTTGTGATAGTTACACCCAGGTATTTTATGCTTTCAACGTTTTCCAGTACAGTGCCCTCAAGTGTGTAGTTAGCCTGTATCTTACTAGACCGTTTATTTGTCAGCTGCATCATGTTGCATTTGACGGGTTGAAATCTCATTCCCCATTGCCTAGCCCAACTGCATAAACGATTAATGTCTCTCTGAAGTTTCAATGTATCCTCTTCATTCTTGATTTCACGATAGCAAACACAATCATCAGCAAAGAGTCTTATTTCAGACTCAATGTCTGCTGAGATGTCATTTATATTCAAGGAAAACAGCAAGGGGCCGAGAACGGTGCCCTGAGGGACACCCGACACAACTGGAGCCCAATCCGATTTAATACCATTAACCACTACCCTTTGTTGTCGGAAACAAAGGAAAGCATTTATCCAATTCAGTGTTGTTCCACCTATTCCATAGCTAAACAATTTGCTTTTAAGGAGTTCATGGTGAGGAGTATCAAAAGCCTTTTCAAAATCGAGTATAAAAATGTCGACCTGGCCTTTTTTGTCTAAGATTTTGGGCTATGCCATTTCCTAAATGCGTGTTGCATGTCCGACAAGAGTTCATGTTCATCAAGATGGGCCATAATATTTCAGCATACAATATGTTCAAGAAGCTTACAAGGAATGCATGTCAAAGAAACAGGGCGGTAATTGCGGGCAAGTGGCCTGTCGCCCTTCTTAAACAGGGGGCAAATATTAGCAAGAGACCATTCTTTAGGAATTTCACCTGTATCAATGCTGGAAGAGATGGGCGAATACCGGCCCTAATTCTACAGCCAGTTCCTTTAGGACTCTGGGATGAAGCTCATCAGGCCCTAAGGCTTTAGACGGGTTTAGACCTTTGAGAAGTTTGGTCACCCCTTCCTTTGTGACCACAATATCATGCATGAATGGGGCAGATCTATCCATAAGAGGGACCTGTTTGTATTCACTTTTAGTGAAAACATCCGAGAACTGACCATTAAATTCTTCCGCCTTCTCAAATCCGGATTGTGCAATTCCACTTCCATTTCCCTTTTTCAACGGGGGAATACCTTGGGTATCTTTTTTCTGACTGTTTATGTACCTGTAAAAATCTCTAGGATTAGCCTTAACATCTCCTACCAAGTTGTTTACGTAAAGATCATGCTGCTTCCTGATATCAGCTTTGATCTCTTTCCGTAAAGATTCAAATTTAGATCTAAATTTTGCACTACCAGTCTTTTTAGCTTTTGCATGAGTCGCATTTTTTCTGCGAATCTTCCTCCTTATTTCAGGTGTTATCCAAGGGACAGAGGAAACTGAGCGACTAGTTTTTGAGGGGATATGTTTATCTGCCGATTCCTGAATAAACGATGTAATGAGATTGAAATTTTCCTGGACCGACCGAGTATCTGAGTAACCGTTGAAGTACATGTATGTACCTGCGGTGGTACTCAGAAATAAATCGACATTGCATCAGAAGATAGATAGAGGCATATTTACGCAGTCAAGCCTTGTACGGTCATGAACATGGTATAATCGAGAGAAATTATGCTGCTTTATCAACTAACACCATGATCAAAAGGCATACCCTACAATATGTGTATATTCAAGAAGTATGAATACCACTTCCATGGGGAAATATTCACCTTTATGCCCAAATCAACAGCTAAGGTCATGGTGTATTTTCAGATTTATTTCTGATTCAGGCCAACGGCCCATGACAAGCAATACAAACAACACATAATAAACACAAATGACACAAATGAGCAGTACACCAGCAATGATAGCGAGTCATATTTAAGAGTCTTGATTTAGTATCGTCGAACGTCTTTGGAGAGCATAATATATATACTTTGCTATAAAAAGGTACAAGTAGACAAAGATCAGAAAAAGGCGCAATCAGAAAGAGATTCCCACTCCAAAAACCGAGGTGGGAAAAAACCAAACTAACAATCAGGCACTTATACCATGAAACATATCGTAAGCCGAATGAGCAGCTATTTCCCAATAGGTGGCCACTCAGTTACCTTAACTTAATTAAAAATATGAAAACATACATAAGGCGCCAACAGCACAAAAAATTTAAACACCAAGACATAAAACAAAAAGAACCACAGAACTGTATAATGTCACAAGAGTGGGTACTCATCAGAATATTAAACTTGTGTACATTTGGATTCTTGTAAAACTTTTCAGGTAAATGCATGATTCGTAGATCTTCTACGAATATAGAGCCGAAACCTCAGTTTAAAGTCTCATTCAAGAGACTGGAAAAGCCAAGGCTTGAGCCAAAGAACCTTGGCATACAGGTTGATAGCTTAAATACTACAACAGAGAAGCTTATAGCTGTGGGTCCTGCTGATATGGTCTAGAAACACCTTTGATAGATAGCAAATGCTTATGCCAACCAAGCTCATATGGCTGTTGTCATCTAGAAACAGACATCTTGGACGCCATCTCAAGTTAAGAGTGTTCTAATAATGGTGTTAAGTCATATATGCATATGATAATACAATATAAGATAAGATCTTTGCCTATTTGTACCTTTTTACAGGATAAAGTGAAGACAAAAACACACAAGTACTGCACATTATGTTCTTTTCTGTGCAACAATTCTATTTGGCAGCCATCTTGGACGCCATGTTTATTTTTTTAGAAATCGTTTTAGGTATGTGATTTATCAGGCAACTTCAAATGCATGTTTTACAGCAAAATGTGGCAAATAGAAACAAGTAATCAAGTCCTAGACCTAGCAGAACAAGTGATAACATATATTTGGCGGCAATTCTGGACGCCATCTTGAATATCTCAAAATGCTCAATGATGCCAAGGTGACATCAATCAGTTTCTTGAAGGGCAAGGTCTTGGCTACAAGAATCAGTCAAGAAAAAAAAGTGTGAACCCTATTTCCGGGTCCCGATAAAATACCCCATAAACCTACAGGACTATTACCATGATTTATCTGTTTGTCTTGATGATTCATTGACTAGTTAAAGATTCACCACGAGGACCGAAGAACTAAATGTTATGGACCACTGCAGAAGCTGAGGGTGAGGTTAGGTACCTGTAAAACCGGTTTAAGCCCGCCAGTAATTTTATATTACTGATCGTTCTAAGGCGATACTTCTGTGGTGGTTCTTTTTTTTTATGTCTTGGTGTTTAAAATTTTTTATGCTGTTAGCGCCTTATGTGTGTTTTCATAATTTTAGTTAAGTTTAGGTAACTGAGTTACCACCTATTGGTAAAATAGCTGCCCATTCGGCTTACGATATGTTTTCATGGTACATGTATAAGTACCTGATTGTTAATTTAGTTTTTTCCCATCTCGGTTTTTGGAGTGGGAATCTTTTTCTGATTGCGCCTTTTCCTGATCTTTGCCTACTTGTACCTTTTCATTTTAGTTGGTTTGGGCTGGAGCTTCTTGTCTGTTGCTTGGCCCACCGGGGTTAAACTGCTGTTTTTTCTTTTGCTCCGGAGTAAGTCAGTTTTTCGGCGCCCAGGGATCTTCATCGTCGGGCAGCTTACTCAATCTGTGAGTCCTCGTTTTTGATTCATCATGGTATTTATCATGATTTATTTCTTTGTCCATGATGATTCATTGACTAGCTAGAGATTAACCACGATGACCTTACAACTAACTTAATGTTGTGAACCACAGCAGAAGCTAAGGGTGAGGTTAGGTACCTGTAAATTCGATTGAAGCCCGCCAGTAATTTTATTACTGATCGTTCCAAGGCGATATATCTGTGGTGGTTCTTATTGGTTTATGTCTTGGTGTTTAAAATTTTTGTGCTGTTGGCGCCTTATGTATGTTATCATATTTTTAGTTAACTTTAGGTAACTGAGTGGCCACTTATTGGGAAAATAGCTGCTCATTCGTCTTACGATATGTTTTCATGGTATTAGTACCTGATTGTTAATTTAGCTTTTTCCCACCTCGGTTTTTTGGAGTGGGAATCTTTTTCTGATTGCGCCTTATCCTGATTGTCGCCTACTTGTACCTTTCTAATGCTTATACTACCACTGAACTTATAAATTATTAACTGCCTGTCTTACAGCCATTAAATCTCATGTCAGTAGATACTGTGAGTCGGTGTACGAAACTTCAAATAAAATTGGTTTTGGTCAATAAAAAATCTCGCGAGGTGCTCAGTAAAGTTAAGTGTAGAGGGTTCCGTACGACGTTCGTGTCCACATACGAGTTTTCTACTCTGTATACCACATTATCACATAATCGGATAAGAGAAAAACTATTCTATTTGATAGAGTAGACCTTCAAAAGAGTATTAAATAACTATGGTTCACTTTATTTGGCCTGTAAAGTACAAATAGGCAATGATCAGGAAATGGCGCAATCAGAAAGAAATTACCACTCCATAAACCGAGGGGTGGGAAAAAAACTAAAATGACTCTGGAGTACTTATACCATGAAAACATGTCGTAAGCCGAGTGAGCAGCTATTCCGCAAAAGGCGGCCACTCAGTTACCCGAACTGAACTAAAAATATGAAAACGTACATAAGGCTCAAACAGCACAAAAATTCGACTCCAAAACACAAAACAAACGAATAAATCATGATAACCATCTTGATGAATCAAAAACGAGGACACAACAGACTCAGTAAAGTGCCCGACGATGGAGATACCTAGGTGCCGAACAACTTACTGAAACCCGGAACAAAAGAAAAACACCAGTTGAACCCCGGTGGACCAAGCAACAAACAATAAGCTCCGGCCCCAACCAACTAAAATTAAAAGGTACAAGTAGGCAGAGATCAGGAAAAGGCGCAATCAGAAAAAGACCCCCACTCCAAAAACCGAGGTGGGAAAAAAACAAACTAACAATAAGGTACTTATACCATGAAACATATCGTAAGCCGAATGAGCAGCTGTTTTCCCAATAGGTGGCCATTCAGTTGAAATGTGAAAACATACATAAGGAGCCAACAGCACAAAAAATTAAACACCAAATAGCTTTAAGTCGAGGTCATCATAGAGTCTGACGCCCGACCCACCGGCGTGCAATTAAAGAAGGCAGCATAGTTATTAACCATGATTGGGTTAAAAACTAAGCATGCAGACTGTCGCATAACATTCAAGTTATAACCTATAAGTCTGTAACGAGTTATGATTTTTCTTATCTGAAAAGTAAAAAAAAACATTCTTTCCTTTAAGCTTCTTAAATTTGTAAACCAAGTCACCATAAAATTCCGGTTCCGAAAGGCCCTCACGTAAAAGGGTCTTTAGCCCAACATTAAATTTGGAAATCAACTCATAGTGTCTGCGATAAAATTTAGAAAATGTCTTTCGAAGTTTATGATACCGATAGCCCTGCTGGAGAAGTTTGGCTGTTAAACATTTATTTCGCGCGTTGAAGTCCGCTACATGATCATTGCAGACTCTAGCAAACCTAATAAGCTGCGAAATGAATACACCATACGAAGCACGGCGAGGAACGTCACCATCCACAAACGGAAAATTTACTATATCAAAATCAAATTCATCGCGTTTATCGTAAATCTAAGACGAAACAAATCCATTTTCGATAGAAAGATGTAAATCCAAAAAGGGGGCTTCGGTATCTGTGCTGTTAGCTTTATTCAACTGTAGTTCAGGTGGATAAATTAGATAGACCATGCCTTCAAAATAAGGATTGCCAATGTTCAAAAGGTCATCGAGGTTCCTAGAAGTCGAATTTAAGGTCTCGATAACATCAACTTGATTTTTTTTTTTTTGTTTTCCTGTTACTCCCTTCAATCAATTTCTGATTATTCTTGGGAGGTGTACATTGTACACTCCGGTGTGTTTGCAGGATGAGCCTACATGCATGAGGATAGAACCTGTGTAGGGATCTTTAACCTGCACAGGGGATGACTGTCCCTGCACAGGGGGCCTCCAGTTAACGTCCCGATCCGAAGGACGGCGCACTGTATCATGTCATTCCTGCAAATGACACGAAGGGAAGCAAGTTCGGACCAACAAATTTTCCTCGCCGCCGGCGGGGATCGAACCCGGGACCTCTAGCACAAGAAGCCAGTGCGCTAACCACTCGGCTATCTCGCTTCCTCTCTTCCTTGATTGTCATGGTTAAGTGAATCCATGAAATCTCTTTCGTAGCAGTATAAAAATAAATCAGCTACGAAAGGGGCGCAATTTGTACCCATCGGAATTCCAACAATTTGCCTGTACAACTTGGTTCCGAATCTAATATAAATATTATCCAGGAGATAGGTCAAGGCATCGCATACATTCTGACATGACCAAAGTGTATATCGACTTTGGTCAGTGGAAGTGAAAAACGCTTTTCTGTCATTACAGGCCAAATAAAGTGAACCATAGTTTTTTGATGCTCTTTTGAAGGTCCACTCTATCAAATCGAGAAGTTTTTCTTTAATCAGATTATGTGGCAATGTGGTATACAGAGTGTAAAATCGTATGTTGACAAACTCTTCGCACGGAACCCTCTACACTTCAGTTTACTGAGCACCTCGCCAGAATTTTTTATTGACCAAAACCATTTTTCATTTGAAGTTTCATACACCGTCTCACAGTATCTTATGACATGAGATTTGATAGCAGTAAGACAGGAAGTTAATAATTTAGAAAGTTCATTGGTAGTACAAGAACTAGAATTAGCAATTAATGTAGCCTTATACGGTCTTTTGTGAAGCTTAGGCAACCAATACATCGTAGGAAGTTTGTCTTGGCCTTCATTGACACAAACAGAAAAATTAACAGGTGATTCGTTTAAGTGAGCATTAATACCAGATATTTCATCACTATCTGTCTCCTTATAAGCCCTGGTACCATCAAGTTCCTGTTTTTAAGGTGTTAATGTATCGAAACATGCAAAGGACAACTACATTGTTTTTTTTCACTTCCTCTGTCCAGTCGATAAACATTTTGGCTGTGTTAGGATATGTGCGACGCCATATGCTATCTCGATAATATCTATATAAGATTTGGGACCAAGTTATACAGACAAATCGTTGGAATTCCGATGATACCAATTGCTCCCCTCTCGTAGCTGATTTATTTTATACTGCTACGACAGAGATTTCATGGATTCTCATAGCAATGACAAACAAGCTGATGTTATCAACGATTTTAATTCGATTTGCCACCTTTTGAACATTGACAGTTCTTATTTTGTAGGCATGGTCAATCAAATTTGTCCACCTGAACTAGTTAAATAAAGCCAACATCACATATCCAACTTAAGATTTACTTTCTATTGCAAAAGTTTTTTTTTTCCTTCTACAATTTCTGATAAACGCGATGACTTATTTTGATATAGTAAATTTTCCGTTTTTGGATGGTGACGTTCCTCGCCGTGCTTCTTATGATGTATACATTTCGCAACCTATTAGGTTCGCTAGATTCTGCAATCATGTTGCGGACTTCAACGCGCGAAATAAATGTTTAACAGCCAAACTTCGCAAGCAGGGCAATCGGTATCGTACACTTAGATAAACATTCTCTAAATATTATCACAGACCCTATGAATTGATTTCCTTTAATGATGTTTTAAAGATGCCTTTACGTGATTGACTTTCTGAACCAGAATTTCACGATGTAAATTTAAGAAACTTATAGGAAGGAATGATTTTTCTTTTCAGTTCAGAAAAAGTATAACACGTTACAGGCATATAGAGTATAACTAAAATGTTATGTGACAGTCTGCATGCTCAGGAGGTTTTAACCCATTTGTGTTTGATAACTACGCTGCCTTCTTATATGTTGGTTCAGGCCGGATCTTCTGGTCTGTTGCTTAGCCCACCGGGGTTCAACTGGTGTTTTTGTTCATTTGCTCCGGACCTTCAGTAAGTTATTGGGTGTTTAGGGATCTCCATCGTCGGGCAGCGTACCGAACCTGTGAGTCCTCGTTTTTGATTCATCATGGTGGTAATCATGATTAATTTGTTTGTTCTTGATTATTCATTGAATAGTTAGAGATTCACCACGAGGACCGAACAACTAACAATATGCTGTGAACCACTGCAGAAGCTGAGGGTGAGGTTGTGGTCATGTTAAACTAGTTTAAGCCCGCCAGTAATTTTATCTTACTGATCGTTCCAAGGGGATACTTCTGTTGTGGTTCTTATTGTTTTATGTTTTGGTGTTGAATTTTGTGTGCTGTTTTTCCATTTTTATTTATTTTTTGGGTAACTGTGTGTCCACCTAACCCAGGAATCTCCATCGTCGGACAGCTTACTGAATCTGCGTGTCCTCGGTTTTGATTTATCATGGTGGTTATCATGATTTACTTGTTTGTCCTTGATGATTCATTGACTAGTTAAAGATTCACCACGAGGACCGAAAAACTAACTAAATGTTGTGGGCCACTGCAGTAGATCAGGGTGAGGTTAGGGCCTACTTGTATTCTTCAAATATACAATATATAAAGGGTTTTCAAACCTCGTTCGAAATGAGTGCTTTTTCACAAACAGCGTAACCGCCGTAGCCTACCGGTTAGGCGTCTTTAATAACTTCATACACCAGAAAAAGGCGAATGTTCGATTCCCATTAATTTTGTTTCCATAAATATTTCATTTTATGTTTTGTTTTGATAATATACTCAACGCCAATAACAGGTTACCGTAGATTATCAAATTTATTCTGCAATGAAAGCATCAATTAGATTCATTTTTTGCAATATCATTCATCAGCATGTTTTACAATTTTGCCTGAAAGCACTGTTTCACACTGTCCGGCCAGGAAATGAGCGTCAAAGTCACGTACCATGAAATCAAAAGTCACAAACCTCATTAACGAATGTGTCCTCCATGGACGTCAAGTGTTGCTTGACATCGGCTCTCATGCGACAAATCAAGCGTTGGATTCTGTACTGGGGAATGGCCTCCCACTCCCTAGTGAGTGCCTGAAACAGCTGTTGACGGGTATGATAGTGTTGTCGGCAGTCAAACAAGCGACGTCCAAGTCGTATGGGGCTGAGATCTCTTGAAAATGTCGGCTAAGGTAACACTTGCACATTTTTGTCCGAGAAAGTCCATAGTCACTCTGCTGATTGAGGCCTGGCGTTATCTTGCTGAAATAACGTAACGTCGGCGTTGTTCTGAAGAAACGGCACAACAACTGGCTCAAGCACCTCGTCAATGTAGCGCTGGTGGTCAGATCATCGTCAATTTACACTAGTGGTGTCCTGTGTCGCCAATATATCCCACCCAAAACCATCACGCTCTCGCCGCCCCAACGCGGTGACTCTCGTACACAACAATCTGCGAAACGTTCTGGACGTCGCCACATTTTAGTGCGCCCATCGTTCATATCAATGCAAAAACGGGACTCCTCTGTGAACAGAACTCATTGCCACTGACGCTCTGTTCATCGCAGATGCTGCCTACACCAGTTATAGCGATTTATGCGACGTACAGGCGTCAACACGTTACCCCTACACGCCTTGTTGCTCCTAATACCACGTTCACGCAAGCGTCGTCGAACTGTAGTTGCTCTTATGCGTCGGTTATGTATTCCCACAGTCTCTTGTTCTCTGTCTCTTTCTGGTTTCTTTGACGTTGTCTATTATTCACAGACCCTGCAGTCGTGTTCCGTTTATCAAGTTTCATCATGGTTTGGTGGGAACAACCCAATCGCCGGGCTATTTCACGAAATGACATTCCGCCCTCAACCATACCGAGAGCACGGTGATGTTGGACTTCACTCATACGTCTCATTTGAAATGTTGTTGGAATTCTTAAGTTGGCGTTTTATCTATCGAGCGAAGCAAAAAGATTGACAGTTCTAAAATGTAAGAATTCGAGAGTTATTTTTCTAAAGATGCATCCTTTGTCGTTGACTGCTGTTTACCGGAAATGGTTGTTATTTAACAGTAGATTGGTTATAATAAATGTTGCCAGATATCAAAGTCATTTTTTTTTTCAAAAGAAATAATTATCCAATTCAGATGCCAATAGCAATGCTGGAATAAATTAGATCCATAGCATTTAATTGCTGTTTTTCTCCAGTAGTCCAACAGTTCAAGTATGACTCGTATTCATGGTATTGGTAATTTGACAGGAAAAATGTTTAGAAAAGCGATGCACAGGAAATGGCGCTATCAAAAAGAAATTCCAACTCCAAAAATTAAAATGGAAAAATTTGAATTAAAAATCAGGCACAAACACAGAGAAAATAGTGAGCATCCTAATAGTTGGTCACGTAGCTAAATATACTTAGTGCCACAACCAAGATATACCTTGCCGCTTAAAAAAGTATATATCCACCAACTTTCTTTGAAAATACGTCTTTGGTTTCGTGTTCCTCCTCGTGGTGATTAATGACCATCATCCTCTAAGAAAATCATCTTTCCGCCACTATTTCCCCAAGAGTAGCGCATTTAAGATATTAATCATTGACCAGAGAAATTGGACAGACGAATAAAATAGAATGGAATCAGATAAAACTCTGCTGAGCTGTCGGTAGCAAATAAAATGACGAGGGGAGTAATAGATCACTTTATTGTGGATAATGCCATTGTATAGAATTTTAATTTCCGATTGTTTTTATCATTTTAACTAATCATACAAGGAAATCTTCACGCTTCTTAACAACTGTGATTCTAGTCCATTATTCAGTGTGCAAATAATATATTGCATTTCTTGAATTAAACTTAATAATAATCTTTATTTAAAGTCGCATACATATATCAACAATCAGCATAAGCTCTGTAGAGCTTTTTATTGCGACTGACTAAGAACATATGATACATATTTACATATAGAGCTGTGGAAATGTGACTTGCTCAAGGCCACAACAGACGACGCCCCCTGACGAGGATCGAACCGGGGACCCCTCGGGCCATTTTTTTTTTCTGCTGCAAATTTTCATTTTTATTGCTATAAAACTTTTAGCTCAACTGAGCCGAAGGCTCAAAGGGTAAGCTTAGGATGGCCATGCTTCGTCGTCCGTCGTCGTTGTCGTCGTTGTCGTTGTTCACACTTTTCAAAGATCTTCTTCTCTGAAACCCCTGGTCCAATCATTGCCAAACTTCATGTGAAAAGGTACAAGTAGGCAAAGATCAGGACAAGGCGCAATCAGAAAAAGATTCCCACTCCAAAAACCGAGGTGGGAAAAAACCAAACTAACAATCACGCACTTATACCATGAAACATATCGTAAGCCGAATGAACAGCTATTTCCCAATAGGAGGCCACTCAGTTACCTTAACTTAACTAAAACTATGAAGCATCCTTAGGAATGGGGAACTAAAGTTTGTATAAATGGTCCAGGTCACATGACCAAGATGGCCGCCATGGAACCGGTCGACCGATTTCAATGAAACTTGGTATGTAGCATGAGGGATTCTGGCCCATCATAGTTTGTATAAATTATGACCTTGGGTTGATCTCGACTTATTTTACGCAAATTCAACTTTGGTCACATAGGCCTCTCAATGGAAACAATAAAAAGAAAAAAAAAACATTGGATTTCACAGGGAGTTTTGTGGCCTGTGACCTGAAAATTGGTAGATACATATAACTTATTGATTTAATGCAGTCATAGGAGTATTCAATGTCAAGGCCATCCATTGACCTTGACCAAAGGTCATTTACATATTAAATTTAAAACTTAATTTTCTCAGGAACCACTTCACCAATCAAAGACAAATTTTATATGTGGTATTCTTAGGAAGGGAGAATTAAAGTATGTATATATGGTCTAGGTCACATGACCACGATGGCTGCCATGCCCATATATGGGTACAAACCTTAAAAAATCTTCTTCGCTTGAACTGCCGGACCGATTTCAATAAAACTTGGTATTTAGCATCGGGGACTCTGGCCCATTATAGTTTGTATAAATCATGACCTTTGGTTGACCTAGACCTATTAAATGGCAAGGACAACATTGGTCACATAGGCTTCTCAATGGAAAAAATGGAAAACGTTGGATTTTTCAGGAAGTGTTGTGGCCTTTGACCTGAAAGTTGGTACATGCAGGTCCGTTTCATAAGTTTAGTACATACCGATTTGTTTCATAAGTAATGGCATAGCAGTACACGTACTTGAAGCTTGGCCAAATGTTATTGGGTGTTTGCAGATTTGAACGGATTTGGATTTTGATATGTCAAACTTAATACATAAAGCTATTCCCAGATTGTAACATTTTAGATTTTAACTAATTGATTTATCAATAGTAACACATTAAAATTAAAAGCAAAATATAATAACTTCAGGGATACAAATATCAACTTTAACATTGATTTCATACACTTCAAGAAAGTTTTAACAAAACACGGATCATATCGTCAATTTGCACATCAACCGACATACTACATCTTACATACTATTTGGTCTACCCTGTGTATATTCAAGTTTAATGAAGCTTTAAACTAGCCTTGGTACACCAAATTATACAATCAGTCAGAATTTGATACATTATTACAAATACAACCGTTTGTTCTTACAAATAAAACTGGCCAAACAGTTGAATATAGATATTTGATCCAATGAAAGCAACACCAAAAGATACTGGGACACAAATGGGCCAAACGACAGTCCAAACAAGGTACGGCAGAGTAGAGTAGGATGAAAGATTTCAAGCTTCAATAACCTAGATTGTACAAAATATCATGTAAGGTGTAGTCTCCTGGACGCTTTGTCATTTTATTGGAATAATAAACTTTTAGTTCAAACAGTCCTGTAATGTGAGAAATCACTGTTAGCATTGATATTTGTTTCACAGAAGTTATGTTATTTCATTTATCATATTTTATGTGTTATTATCTATTTATAAATCGATCAAAATCTAAATTGTTACAATCGGTGAATAATTTCATGTATTAGGATTGCCTTAGCGAAATCCGTTCAAATCTTCAAACACCCAATAAAATTTGGCCAACCTTCAAGTACGGGTACTGCTATGCAATTATTTATGTACTAAACTTATGAAACGGAGCTGTACATACGACTAATTTAGTTAATGAAGTCCTATGAGTAATCAAGGTCAAGGTCATCATTTGACATTGGCCAAAGGTCATTTACATATTAAATTTAAAACTTAATTGTTTCAGAAACCACTTCACCTATCAAAGCCAAATTGTATATGTGGTGTCCTTAGGAAGAGGAAACCAAAGTTTGTATAAATGGTCCAAGTCACATGACCAAGATGGCCACCATGCCCATATTGGTTAAATCCTTTAAAATCAACCTCTCTGGAATCGGTGGACCGATTTCAACGAAACTTGGTATGTAGCATTGGGGGCTCTGGCCCTTTGTAGTTTATATAAGTCATGACCTTGGGTTGACCTTGACCCATTAAACTGTTAATTTAAACAGAAAGGTCAAATATTGCCAGAACGTTAGTAGATACAAACAGTTTAATAAATATGTGAGTATTTGAGGTCAAATTTCCATTTTACGTTGGCCAACATGGCCTTAGCCAAAGGTCATTCATCAAAGACAAAATCTCAGGTGAGCGATATTAGGATCATAGGTCCTCTGGTATGTATATTGTATGGACAAGTTTTCATAAAGATGGTAATCCATTATACTTGGATACGCACATTTTATGAGAGCTCGAGATTATTTAGTGCAACTTATTATCCATAGTGCAGATTATGTTTTTCCTTTTGATCGTTTGAGATCAGCAAGGGTATTCTGAGAAATCAGAAATTCTACGGTGCCTTCTAACTATGTTGCCTTCTTTAATTGCACGCCGGTGGGTCGGGCGTCAGACTACTGATGATGATGGCCCCGACATAAAGCTATTCATTTGTTGGTTGGGGCCAAAGCTTCTTATCTGTTGCTTGGCCCACCGGGGTTCAACTGGTGCTTTTCTTTTGCTCCGGAGTTAGTAAGTTATTGGGCTCCCAGGGATCTTCATCGCCGGGCAGCTTACTCAATCTGTGAATCCTCGTTTTTGATACATCATGGAGTTTATCATGATTAATTTGTGTGTCCATTATGATTCATTGGCTAGTTAGAGATTCACCACGAGGACCGAACAACTAACTAAATGTTGTGAACCACTGCAGAAGCTGAGGGTGAGGTTAGGTACCTGTAACACCGGTCTAAGCCTGCCAGAAATTTTATATTACTGATCGTTCCAAGGCGATACTTCTGTGGTGGTTCTTATTGTTTTATGTCTTGGTTTTAAAACTTTTTGTGCTGTTGGCGCCTTATCTGTTATTATATTTTTTGTTAAGTTTAGGTAACTGAGTGGCCACCAATTGGGAAAAATAGCTGCTCATTCGGCTAACGATATGTTTACATGGTATAAGTACCTGATTGTTAACTTAGTTTTTTCACACATCGGTTTTTGGAGTGGGAATCTTTTTCTGATTGCGCCTTATCCTGATCTTTGCTTACTTGTACCTTTTCATTTTTGGTTTAGATTCTTTTTCTAACCAATGTTATATATATTTGGCTATGTTTGGACAATACAAGTCTTTGTATCTTCTATCGTGTTGAAATTGGCTAAATTACAGTACTTTTCTTTGGCTCCTTTTCACCAAATCTAAAGGGTCACTGAAGAGGCTTGACTAGCCGAAACCGCGGACCCATTCTTCGTTTCTCATTTATATGCTCACTGCTCTTAAAGGATCTGTTTTATTTCTATTTTCATTCATTATATTAAAAGCAGAAAAGGCACGTCGGAAGGAAGGAACAACAATAGAACAATCAACATTGACGTTGATCATATATCTTCCGTTTGTAATAAGAAAGAGCCACACTCGTTGAATAGCGCTAACAAGCCAATACAGGAAGTAAATACAGGTTGTTTTGTCTTCTCACAGTTTCCACATGCTTATTAATACCAGTGCATAACAATACACTCGACGGCTATATTGAAGCCAGTAGCATCCTAAACTGCCAAACGACGGGACTATATTCTATTACTACGCCTCTAATTAATTTATCAGGGGTATATGTGCTACCTTAAGATGCAGGGTCATTATATTAAGACAGCCAAATGAAGACATACGGTGAATGCGTGACATATTTATTTCCAATTAAATATAGTCTAATAGATTTCCATACACTATTTGTATCTTATTACCATGCTAAATGAACGTGAAAGTTCTTTTGATTATTGGTAGTTCTCAGGGCAAATGTTTTATAATTCACCTGGGCACATCATCTTTCTGAGTCCTGTCAAGAAGGTACCATTGTAGAAAATGTCTTATTCTTCAAACTGCCAAATACGACATTTTGAGATGTTTGTGAGTAAATGTAACATTAATAAGGTAGTACAAGTACAAGTAGGCAAAGATCAGGAAAAGGCGCAATCAGAAAAAGATTCCCACTCCAAACAACGAGGTGGGAAAAAAACAAACTAACAATCAGGTACTTATACCATGAAACATATCGTAAGCCGAATGAACAGCTATTTTCCAATAGGTGGCCACTCAGTTACCTTAACTAAAAATATGAAAAAATACATAAGGCGCCAACAGCACAAAAAAAATTTTAAACACCAAGACATAAAACAAAAAGAACCACCACAGAAGTATCGACTTGGAACGATCAGTAACACAAAGTTACTGGCGGGCTTAAACCGGTTTTACAGGTACCTAACCTCACCCTCAGCTTCTGCAGTGGTTCATAACATTTAGTTAGTTATTCGGTCCTCGTGGTGAATCTCTAACTAGTCAATGAAACTGTTCAAAGTCCTCTGCCCGCATTGCCAGAAAAGGATCTTTCAAGAGTGATTGTCCTAACCAAACGTTACAAGTAGGCAACGATCAGGAAAAGGCACAATCAGAAAAATATTCCCACTCCAAAAACCTAGGTTGAAAAAAACTAAATTAACAATCAGGTACTTATACCATGAAAACATATCGTAAGCCGAATGAGCAGCTATTTTCCCAATAGGTGGCAACTCAGTTACCTAAACTTCACTAAAATATGAAAACACATAAGGCGCCAAAATCGCACAAAGTTGTAACACCAAGACATAAAACAATGAGAACCACCACAGAAGTATCGCCTTGGAACGATCAGTAATGTAGAATTAATAAAGTTTGACTAGCTTAAACGTTTAACGTCAAATAAACCTTAATTTGTTACCTCGGTTTACCCGTTTTAGACATTCAAAGTGTCAAATGATTGATTGCATTTCGCATTTTATTCAGATTTAATTAATTGCAAATATCGTTCTGGAGTAAATAATGAATGTATCAACCGATGTTCATCATAGAGTTTTTAATTTTTTCTTCGTGAAAATTCTACGGTGTTTGACAATCACAATATGCCATGCAAAAACCTGAAAGCATATATCGAACCTTAACTGACAAAGATAAACAGACAAAAGTGCAACTAGAATTGCACCAGGACAATGAGCTTTAATCATTCATTGAAAAAAGAAACTTAATTGCTCTCATTCAGTTGAACTGAATGAAAATTTATTAATATAAAATTCGCGCAATGCGCCATCCATGCAAGTATGCGTGATTGTTTTTTTTGTGCGCGCGCGTGTGTGTGTGTGTGTGTGGGGGGGGGGGTGATTTGCAGTATTGTGCTTAACCTATGCCAAATGAATATTACTTATAAAGTCCCCCGTGATTTATCACACGTGCAGACTACGTTCTTCTCATGGTTTTTTGATCAGAGATATTTTTCTGACTAATAGCATATGAAAAAAAAGTGTACGTTACAAACAAGAATTTCTCTTGTTTGTGCCCGTATGGGTTTAATTTTTTAATATAACTCTACAACAGAATACAGAATTCAATTAACTCATGTAAGCCTGGCGTCCTTTTTATGGGACATAGGCAAACAGTATAGCCCCAGATGTGACGCCACAGGACGAGGCGTCCCATCTGCGGCTATTCTGTTTGCTGAACGAAAATTCTTCGAAAAATGGGATAAAAATTAAAAAAGCACTCCTAACACCTCTAACAATGAAAGTGGACTCACCCAAATGATAATGATGATTCGTCATATTTGGGTTAAACAGATTGTGCCAGACTGTATACGTTCAAAGTTCTCTTGGGCTTTGCACGCCTTTTTCTTGTTTCATTCAATTTCAACAAAATCAAACGATTATATAAATGCAAATTAGAAATAAAACTGTCAAAGTCGTCTTGGGCGTAAAAGTAAATTAGATTAAAACTAAATTTTTTATCAAACTGGTTCTCAAGGCCTTGCAATTTATCTCGACATCGCAAACCGCATGTTTTTATATGACGTTTTTGAACTCAATATTTGAAATATGGACAAACATAACGCATGGGCATTATGAGTTCGTAAATTTATTCTTATAGTAGTAGGAACCCTGAGATGCTTTGTAACTTCATTGTTACTCTTTACTGACGTGTTCTGGTATACAATATAACCAATGACAAGTGTTCATTATAACCACAGAACAAAATTGCAATAAACAAATCATTTGATTAAATATATAACAATTTAAACACGCTGGTCTTCAAAAATATTTTCCTTTAAATTTGTTGAAGATACTTGACAAAATTCTAAACAATATATATTGAATTATACCCATTTATCAACAAAAAAAGTTACAAGTAATTTGACAAGAAAAAAGATTAGAAACCAATGCGCAGGAAATGGCGCAATCAAAAAGAGATTCCCACTGGAAAAATCTGAATTGAAAGTCAGGCACTAACACAGAGAAATTGAGCATCCAGTAGGTGGCCCCTTAGTTACACGGGCGTAACTAAATATACTGAGTGCCACAACCAACGCAACTCGTCATTTAAATTTCAATAACTTCGGAATAGATGTACTCAAGTCATTTTAAAGTTTACCTGTGAAAATGAGCTGCTAGGCTTCTTATGTTGTCCTACATTTGCTTAAAAGCTGACGAAGAAACAAATATTAGAAATTGGCGGTTTTAACTATTCTTTTGCACAACTGTCTATATTAGCAATGTCAGATATACATCCGCAGGATGAAAGAAATGCAATAATACCCTGCTCGACGACATTTGGTTTAAACAGAAATGCATCTTGATATCCGCAAAATACGTCAATGGTTTCGTGTTGCTCCTCTTAGTGATTAATGACCTTCATCCTCTAACAAAATCATCTTCGTTTATCTTTCCGCCACTATTTCCCCAAGAGTAACGTAAATGGGCGTTTAAGATTATCATTCGCTTTAAAACATTGACCAGGGAAATTGGATTAGCGAGTGAAATAGAAAGAAAACAGATAAAATTCTGCTGAGCTGTCGGTGGCACATAAAATGACAAAGTGAGTAATAGATCACTTTAATGTGGATAATGCGTTGGCCTAGAATGCTAATTTCCGATTGTTTTTATCATTTTAACGAATCATACTAGGAATTCTTGATGCTCCTACAAAACTGTTATTGTACAGTAGATAAGAAAATCTATCCATTATTCAAGATGCAAATAAACAAGTTATAACAATGATGATTTCTGGTTGGCTCAACAAAAAAAAAACCTACGTCTTGTTTGCAGTTGTTCTGATTTCCATCTGTGAGTCCTCCATTACTTCACGTATTTCGATGTTTTTATTCCAGATGCATTAGTTTTAATGTTGTTAGGCAAGGTATGAATACTCATTACTGCTTAGTGTAAAACATCTGCTGATTCTTTGAATTCATATTTTGAATAGCATAGAAAAGCACGTCGGAAGGAAGAATTATTATGGATTCAACCACGAATTCCGCTTCTCAGAAGATAGGATTTTGATGTCATTCATAGCGCTAACAAGCCAAACCAGGAAATAAATATGGGTGTTTTGTCTTTTAGCACCTTCCATGAGCTCATTAAGATCTTCACATAACAATACCCTAGTCGACAATACCGAAGTCAGTAGCTTTCCGAACTTCCAGATTCCAATACTACGGTTCTAATAAATGCATTTGATGAATATGCGCTATGTTTAGAAGCTGGTCTATTGTGTTGAGACGTTCAAATGACAATTAACGATAAATAGTGTGACATTTTTATTTCCAATTAATTTAATCTTAAAGCTTTGTATTCTCTATTTGCATCGAATTATTTTGCTAAATGAACCTTTGACGTTCTACTTATGACTCCACTGGGCACTGCCGTTGAACATATATTGAAGAAACTGTCTGATGTTTCAAGCTGCCACATATGGTAATGTGAATAGTTCAAAGCCCTCTGTTCGAATTGCGAGAACAATGTTACCGAAGTGTCTGTGTCGTTTCAAAGTTTTGACTAGCTTAATTGTTTAACGTCAAATCAACTTCAGTTTGAAACCTTGGTTTACCAATATTAGAAACTCAATTTCAACACAATTGATTAAAATACTTTATCTTATTCAAATAGTATATTTCTTGTTTAAACATTGAATGTTTTTGACAAATTTGTTGTAGAATTGTTGATTAAATTTCCATCATCAGGAAAACATGTCCGTGTAATGTATACCCCCTTGAACCCCACTTTTAAATAGCAAAACTGGGGTATGCAGGGTATACCTTTTTTCTTATTTTTGCCCCAAAACATAGATTGTGGGTACTCGTTAAAACCACCTCGGCGAGGCGGTTCTAACATGTACCCACAATCTATGTTTTGAGCAAAAATAAGAAAAATAACGTAGAAATTCTATTGAAAATTTTCATTTTTTACAACTGTAGAACGGGCGTGTTTTCGTAATGATCAAGTTTCTAAGTGCAATCCGAATATGAAATCCAGATACCAGAAAACAACTATCGAGCCATTACTGTCAAAGACAAAAATGAAACTAGAAATGCATCAGATAACTAATTTCAATTTCATCACCCACTAATATTTGAATGGAAAAATGATACTTAATTGCTCACATTCATACACTGTTCAAGTAGGCAACGATCAAGAAAAGGCGCAATCAGAAAAAGATTCTCACTCCAAAAACCGAGGTGGGAAAAACTTAGAGAAAGAGTGTTAATCAAAATAACTTGAAGCATTCGCATTTGTTCTCGCTTAACTTGCACGGTGTCAGACTCAAGAATGTGGGTTCAAAGGAAGCTTCAAGTGAATAATGATCAGGAAAATGCGCAATTAGAAAGAATCTCACTCTAGTGAGAATTTCTTTCTGATTGCGCTATTTCCTGATCATTGCCTACCTTCATTGTTTAATTTTATTACTAGCTTTGCACTATGACAGTAAAAAAGTGTTCATGTTCTCCATAAATATTGCAAGTTATATTCATTTTTCCTTTTGAGATCAGCTGGAGTATTCTTCGACTTCAGACAGGAGATTGTATGATTAGAACCATATTTTGGTTTTGAGTCCCAAAGTGTTAATACGGGAAAAGCGTTGGCTCCGTACCGGCATGACTAAATTGTTGACTGTGATGCTAAACATCAATTTAAGCAAATATTCATTTGTGTCTACGTCAAAGCGACAAAAACGCTTAGTAACTTGTTTAATACAACTTGACTTTAGAATTCAATTCAAAAGATGGTGCCAGACATATATTTATAAGTTGCTGATAAGAAAAAAGTAACATTTTAAGAAATTTATTAATTCTATGTTATTAAAAAAGGCAACTAGATGGAACGTTCATAAACCTTGGAAAACTGCGGGTTTTGAGAACATAAGTCCAACATTCTATTGGGTGTTGCAGGCCTCTTTCGTGTCTCACAATTACAACAAAATCAAATGATTATTTAAAATGCAAATTAGAAATAATCTTGGACGAAAAATCAAAATTAATGGAATTAAAACTAGAATTCTTCTGACTATAAAACAGCAACATTAGAGAGCAATTACAGGCCACTAACATTAAGGATAATGGTCTTCCAAACCAAATGCTTTGCAAGAGATTTGACTAAATCATTAAGCCATATGTTCCTACTTATCATCAAGAGCTGTATGATGTATACTTGAGGACTCCATCAGTGCTATGAAATATTTCTATATATTTAAATTGACTTAAGGCCGTTGGTTGGATGTGCAATAAATGTGTAAAATGAAAAGTTTGCAAGGTTGCTTGTTTGTCTATTTATTTGTTTGTTTGACGAAAAATGATGGGACATTAGCGTCTTAGAAGACAAAAATGCAAATATATCGCATACCAAATATTGTTGGAATAGAATTAATACAAAACAACAATGATATCTGTGATATAGGCTTTAAGATACACGGCTACACATAACAGAAGTTTATCGCGCAATTTCTGTCAGAATATTGGTTAAATAGCAGTCACACATTAGCGTATAAGCCAAACGCGCGCCAGGCGTGTTGACAAAAATGTAAAATTCAACGTACGTCAGGAGCACGTCGAAGATAAGAAACACGTTACAGCCGCGTTATGTACATGTACGTTTGGTGTACGTTGATATACGTCGTTGTATGTCGGTGCGCGCTCCGCGCATTTGGGCTTGAAAGATTTTTGAAGCATACTTATTTTTATTTCGAAGATACGTTTCGAGTAAGTTCCACGCGCATAACAGGCGTGTTGAATACGCTTTGAACGCATTTGGTTCACGTTTTATACACGCCAGTGTACGCTATATGCGCGTTCCGATTCTTGCATCTGATCAGTAACGTGCCACAAGCGTGTATGAGACGCGCGTTTATTGTTTGCTGTGCGCCTATAGCGTGTGCTTAGCGTGTCGGGGACGTAACACAAGTGTACTCCATTTTGTTTCAACGTTTTGGGATTTTTTCATACGTCTGTCACACGCTTTAGCCACGCGCCAATGTGTGACTGCTAAAACGAGTTTAAAGAATACATTCATTTTTATACGTCCAAAATCTTCAGGGCGTTGAGAGTTCTTGCGCCAGGAGTGTGTTTGGGTTATACACTAATGTAGAGTGTCCGCTCCGAGATCGGGAGGTACCGGGTTCGATCCCGGGCCGCGACATACCAAAGTCGTTAACAATGGTACTAGTTGCTCCCCGCTTGGCACTCGGATTTTCGTGGTAGGGCTAGGACTGGTCGCTCCGGTGTCAGTATAATGTGACTGGAGGTGGTATCAGGTAAAAGTGTCTGGGATCTGATACCACAGTGAGGCAGCACTATAAAAGTGAGCATTGAACTGCCTGTCACAACCAGACACCGTCGTGATATGACAGATAATGTTGAAAGCGACGTTAAACCCGAACAAACAAACAAACTATTGTTTGACTGCTCTTTTAATCATAAACGAAAATAAAGAGTGTATCCTGAGCCTTGCTTACTTTAATTGAGCCTGTGCATGACAAAACCAACAATTTGGGTTTCCGACCAGGTCCAACACAAACCATCCTGTACAGTCACAGAAGAAACCCAGAATCATGAAAATTTGGGAATAAGTAGAGGAGGAAATGTACTATCCGTGTAGCGAAAACAAAGGCGCTGATCAGCTTCGCGGTTACCGCGAAGCTGATCTGCGTCTTTGTTTTCGCATATGCAAATTGTTGGTTTTCCCATGCACAGGCTCAATTTTGAATAGTTTTTCACATACATGTATATACAATAATAGACTCATTCATTTATCCGTTCGCTTTTCGTATTTTATCAAATTTCAGAAAGCAAAATCGAAGATTTGAATGCTAATTTGAATGCCTATTGTAAGATGAACTGGCAAAGACGTCTTTGACCTACAAGCCAATTGATTAAACTTGTACGTTTGTCTGATGAAACATATTATCTTTCTAACTGAAAATTTATTCTGTACACGTTGAATACGAAATATTTACCTCGTGTACACATTGTCTGCTGCTCCACGTCATTTTGTCAACGCACACACACACACACACACACACACACACACACACACACACACACACACACTGAAGAAAGCGATTCATCAAAGAGTATTGCTAAGACATTTTTTTCATCAATGCAGCAATCAACTGTTAGCTGCACGCGTTCTGTTTTAATAACTTCATTTCCTCGCAATTTACTTGAGAAGAAATACATTATTGAAAAGCCATAGAAGTATAGACGTAACATATTGGGACCATTCTTGAATTGTATCATTCACACTGTTACACTAGGCTTTGACAATTGACGATCCCTTATATTAATTAATTATAATGCTTAAAGAAGACTGCAATTGTTAGAATGAGAATCAAATCATCAAGCCCTATCCTGAAAATCTAGCTGTCAAGAATAATAAAATGACAAACAATATGCAATAAGCATACACAAGATGTAATCTCTCGGCTGCCTTTGCTTACCCTTTCTGTATATGATGAAAATGCATCGAAACGTACAATAAATACACACACAGCATACCTTCTAATTTTTGTATATATAAATGCAAACACAAAGGACACGTGTGTTAAAATAGACAACTTGGTTCTCAACCACAATGGACAACACACTTTTTTCCTATGCAAAATTTAATATGATTAGTGAATTCAAGACCCTTTTCAGAACATGTAAAAGAAGAAGACATTTCATATCTGAAAAGGTTCAAAAAGAACATTCAATAACGTGTCCATGATTTATAATTATAATAAATCAAATCACGGTAAAATATTATGAATCAATCTTGACTTACCTAAAGGTGTATTTATAACGTGTTGTCTAGCAGATAGAATTTTGAAGGAATGTTACATTGTTGAAACAATCATAAACTGAAAATATTTTTTTTCTGATATTGTACTTTTGCTTCAAGTGCATGTGGCAAACAGATTGCTCTGACTTGATTTCTGCGAACGACCAATTCTAAATTATAAAAATCCTGGGCTGTTTTTCTCACTATTGATGTATCCTTTGTCATTGGCTGATGTTAACCGGAAATGGTTGTGATTTTACATGATTATGACATTTCCGGTTGATGTGGTTATAATTAATGTCGCAAGATATCAAAGTCAATGTTATCAAAAGAAATAATTATCTAGTGCAGATGTCAATAGCAATGCTCGAATACACTTCTTCCATAGCATTGTAGTGTTGCTTTTGTCCAAAAGTCCAACAGTTCAACAGTTCAAAACATGATATGCCAGTTCGTCTCGTTTAGTCATGAAACATACAATCTTTATAACATTTGAGATTGTACCTTGATAGCTGATACGTCGATAGCTGATTAGGTCAATTTAGTTTTAATTTGTTGGTTGCAACTGTCATTTAACAGAAAGCCATTTTTTCGAAGATTCTGGTGTTGTTCCATGAATTTTCGTCAATTTCCTTTGAAAATACGTCTTCGGTTTCGGGTTTCTCGTCTTAGTGCACGTGATTGATGATCGTCATACTCTAAGAAAATCGTCTTCGCTTATCATTACAAACAATATACTGAGATTTTTTTCAGCTGTAAAAATTGAAAATTTCATCAGAAAAATGTTGATATTTTTCTTATTTTTGCTCAAAAAATACATTGTGGGTACACGTTAGAACCGCCTCGCCGAGGCGGTTGTAACGAGTACCCACAATCTATGTTTTGGAGCAAAAATAAGAAAAAATAGGTATACCCCTGCATATCCCACTTTTACCATATAAAAGTGGGTTTTAAGGGGTATTCATTGCAAGGACATGTTTTCCTGATGTATCTCTCTGTCAATATTTCCCGAAGAGGAACGTAAATGGGCATTTAAGATAATTATTAGTTTTAAAAACATTGACCTAGGAAATTGGATTAGCTAGTGAAATGAAATGAAAACAGATAAAACTCTGCTAACTGTCCATAACAAATAAAACGACGAAGTGAGTAATAAACCACTTTATTGAGGATAGTGCTTAAGCCTAGAATTTTAATTTCCGATTGTTTTTATCATTTTAAAGAACCATTCGAGGAAGTCTAGGAAGACGCTTCGGTACAACTGAAAATATTTACATTTTTATTGCAATCGCCCTAGATGAAAGTATCTTTCTTGATGTTCTTCATTTCCCAATGAAAAACATTAAGTCACGTGATCTAGAGGCCACGCCTATGGGCGGGCCGACGTCAAAACCCATCCAGTGACGTTGTTTGTTTACTCTTGTTGTTGTGACGTTGGTCGCGTATCGCCATGACGTTAGGCGCGAAAATTTCACGTTATGGCTGTTCCAAAATTACGTTAAGTGGGATTTAATGTCAAATAACATGAAAATGAACGGTGATTTGCGCAATTAAAAATCTGAAACTTGATTGATAATATAAAATGTAAATATAAGTATTGAAATTCAGATTTTAGCTTTCACTGGATGATGAAAAACATTAGCTGTTTTAATGTCTCCGAGAAGCCCTTCGGGCTTCACAGACATAAAAACAGTCTAATGTTTTTCATCATCCAGTGAAAGCTAAAAAGTTACAAGTAGGCAAAGATCAGGAAAAAGCGCAATCAGAAAAAGATTTCCACTCCAAAAACCGAGGTGGGAAAAACCAAACTAACAATCAGGTACTTATACCATGAAAACATTTCGTAAGCCGAATGAGCAGCTATTTTCCCAATAGGTGGCCACTCAGTTACTTTAACTTAACTAGAAATATGCAAACATACATAAGGCGCCAACAGCACAAAAATATTTTGAACACCAAGAAGTGAAATCTGAATTTCAATCCTTAATTGTAGTTGCGAAAATCTATCCATTTTTCAAGGCAAATATAACACGTTCAAATATTTCTTCTTGTTAAAGCGACATGTAATAGCTGCTCACTCGGCTTACCGTATGTTTTCTTTATAGCAGTACATATTTCTGATTTCGCCTGTTTCCCACCTTGGTTTTTGGGATTGGTGCGTACTTTCTGATTATACATGTCCCTGATAATAGCATATTAGCCAAACGGGTCCCAGCGGGCACATGGCGTCAAAATGACGTCATATCAACGTCGATGCGACGTCATGACGTCGCATCGACGTCTATCTGACGTCATTCTGACGTCATGTGCCTGCTGGGGTGTGTTGAAAAAAAATTTGCAAAATTCAGAAAACGCCAGAAGCACGTCAGAGACGTTAGTACACGTTTGGTGTACGTTGATGTACGTCGCTATATGCCGGTGCGCCTATATGCCGGCGCGCGCTTCGTGTGCGTTTGGGCTCAAAATATTTATAAGCATACTAGTACTTAAAAATTTTATAGAAGCTCGGCGTGGCTCGGTTGTGTTTCTTATAATACGTTTCGGATAAGGTCTACACGCTTTACAGGTGCGAGATTGCTAAGTGAAATGAAGAATCGCTTCAGAATACATTGAATTTTGATATATATAATACATCATTAATTATAACCATGTCAACCGGAAATGCTTTTATCATGTAACATCACAGACATATCCGGTACTATAAACAGCACCCTTTGACAAAAGTTATATCTATAGTGGCAAAACTAGTCCGATAATTCATATACATTAAATTGTATCGTTCGCGGAAATCAAAGGATAAAAACTAATGTGCACTCAAAGCAAGAGTACAATGGCATCTAGACATATTTTGGTTTTTACAACTTCCACTCATCAAAAACCCGTCACATGTAGACAAGTCTTGATGAGTTTTACGGCTAGACTTAAATGTTTTGGTTTAGACGACAGACATATTTGATCATTGATAGACAATTGGGATAATTTAGATATCCAAACTATTCAAAGACCGTAAAATTGATGTTTTCATGATGTTTTTATGTCCTTTTACGGATTATTATCATTTTATTTGCTGAATAGGTAGCTTAGCTGAAATAAAGCTGCTTTCAAATATTGGTATTTTTAGTTAAGTTTAAGTAAGTGAGTGGCCACCTATTAAGAAAATAGCTGCTCATTCGGCTTACGATATGTTCTCATGGTATAAATACCTAGTTGTTGGTTTAGTTTTTTCCCACCTCGGCTTTTGGAGTGGGAATCTTTTTCTGATTGCGCCTTTTCCTGATCTTTGCCTACTTGTACCTTTTTCGTGGACTATTAAATATATCATTCGTTGTTTTGTTGTATCATGTCTGTCTGTCATCTGCATTATTTCCAGCTGAATTTTAAGGAATAAAAAATATTCTGACTCCATCAGTTGCTTTCTTATTTCAGTATACTTTATACTGTAAAATCGAATAAAGCCCGCCAGTAATTTTATATTACTGATCGTTCCAATGCGATATTTCTTTGGTGGTTCTTATTGTTTTATTTCTTGGTGTTTAAAAATATTTTTGTGCTTTTGGCACCGTACGTAAGTTATCATATTTTTAGTTAAAAAGGTACAAGTAGGCAAAGATCAGGAAAAGGCGCAATCAGAAAAAGATTCCCACTCCAAAAACCGAGGTGGGAAAAAACCAAACTAACAATCAGGTACTTATACCATGAAACATATCGTAAGCCGAATGAGCAGCTATTTCCCAATAGGTGGCCACTCAGTTACCTTAACTTAACTAAAACTATGGAAACATACATAAGGCGCCAACAGCACAAAAAAATTTTTATACACCAAAACATAAAACAAAAAGAACCACCACAGAAGTATCGACTTGGAACGATCAGTAACACAAAGTTACTGGCGGGCTTAAACCGGTTTTACATGGCCATAACCTCACCCTCAGCTTCTGCAGTGGTTCATAACATTTAGTTAGTTATTCGGTCCTCGTGGTGAATCTCTAACTAGTCAATGAATCATCAAGAACAAACAAATAAATCATGATGAACATCCTGATGAATCAAAAACCAGGACTCACAGACTGAGTAAGCTGCCCGACGATGGAGATCCCTGGTTTAGGTAACTGGTTGACCACTTATTGGGAAAATAGCTGCGCAATCGGCTTACGATATGTTTTCACGGTATAAGTACCTGAGTGTTAATTTATTTTTTTCCCACCTCGGTTTTTGGAGTGGGAATCTTTTTCTGATTGCGCCTTTTCCAGATCGTTGCCAGCTTGTACCTTTTTTAATCAATTGCGATGAAGGAACGTCAGTGTCAAATGAATAAAACAAATCAAGAATGGTCCCAATTTATATTACGTCTGTACTTCTATGGCTTTTCAATAAAGAATTACTTCTCAAGTAAATTGCATGGAAATAGATCTATTAACAAGGAATTAGCGCGGCTAACACTTCAAGTTGATTATGTCTTTGACGAGTTAACTTTCATAACCAGCGCTTGTCGTTCATGTTATGCTATCTCTCTCTCTCTCTCTCTCTCTCTCTCTCTCTCTCTCTCTCTCTTTGTACGAGTGTGTGTGTGTGTGTGTATGTGCGCGCGCGCGTGTGTGTGTGTGTCAATTCGACTCGCTGTACAAAAGACAACGCGTGTGCCTCCCACAGTTGTTTAATAAATTTGACATGAGGTAAATGCTTCTTGAAGAGTTCCCACTATAATACTTTATTATCTGAGAAACATTTTTCATCTTACAAACTTAAATCAATTTACGACTAGGTCAAAATCATCTTTGCCAGTTCGTCTTACAATTGAGGCGCGACGCAAGAAAACCGGTCTTCGGGGTTTCCGACCAGGTCCGACACAGACCCTTCTGTACAGTCTCAGAAGCAGGCTAGTGGCTTGGAATTTTGGCTATAAGTAGAAGAGGAATTGTACTGTCCGAGTAGCGAAAATAAATGCGCTGTTCAGCTGTGCAGTTACTGCACAGCTGTCCTGCTCTTTGTTTTTGCATAGACGAAATTCTCATGACGCGGCTCATTAACATTCACATCTTCGTTTTTGCTTTCTTAAATTTGATTAAGTAAGATAAGAAAACAGATGAATCAAAGAGGCGTCCTTTGTATATGTCTAGACCACTTTACTTTTCAGCACAAAAAATCAACACCAAGGCACTAAACAATAAGAACCACCACATATGCATCGCCTTGGAACGATCAGTAATATAAAACTACTGGCGGGCTTAAACTAGTTTTTCAGGCACCTAACCTCGTCCTCAGCATTATGGATACAGACAGTGTTCTCAGGTTTACTATAATACATCTTGTAGCTCTTGTTGATAAATGTAGTCAGCATATATGGTTTTGTATTTTTGTAAAGAGTCTTGAACAAATTACAATTATTGTTTCGATAGATTCATTTGTTTAATGACGTAGATGTGATAAAGGTTTTTGTTGACTGCACAATTGCTCTGTGGCGACGCTTCCTTATTTGTCAGTTGTGAGGCGACAACAGAAGTACACCGAGGAAAAACCCGGACATACCCACAAATGGATCTTTGCTTATCTCACATGTGCTCCGCCCAGAGCTCGAACTTTCCAAGGCGATAATTCTGTTGTGGTTCTATTTTCTTTGGAGTCGCTGTTTGTGCTGTTTGAGCCTTATGTACGTTTTCATATTTCAGTTAAGTTCGGGTAACTAAGTGGCCGCCTATTGGGTAATAGCTACTCACTTGGCTTACGAATCGGATATGTTTCTTGGTATAAGTACCTAAGTGTCATTTTAGTTTTTTCCCACCACTCGGTTTTTGGAGTGACAATTTCTTTCTGATTTCTCCATTTCCTGTTCATTGCCTACTTGTAACGTTTCACTGAACACATGAGCCACTTCACAAACATTGAAGGGTAAAGTAGAACAGCTTCGTATGTTTTCTTTTTCAGTTTACGTTCTTGACAAAACTCTAAATAAAGCACCATGTGCCCATCTAAAACACATATTGATCTGGATCTACGACAAGTCATACCAGGTACTTGACTGGTAGAGAATGGTTGTGAGCTAAGTTTCAAGCATTAAATCATTTTCCTTGACTGGTAGAGAATGGTTGTGAGCTACGTTTCAAGCATTTAATCATTTTCCTTGACTGGTAGAGAATGGCTGTGAGCTAACTTTCAAGCATGAATTCATTTTTCCTTTCCGAATCACTATATGAAGTAGTGTAAAATTACACGAATTGGCTTTACACACATACAAATATGTCGATCTACGCACACTGCGGCTGTTTTATTGTTAGAAAAAATATAGTCTTAATTCAATTTACTCTTACGTCCAAGACAAGTTTGACAGCTTTATTTCTAATTTGCATTCAAATAATCGTTTAAATTTCCTGAAATTGAATGAAACACGTGAAAGGCGTGCAAAGCCCAAGAGAACGTTGAACGTATATAGTCTGGCACATCTTTTTAATTGAATTTTATTGTTAAGTTGTATTAATTCCAATTCAAAATTAGTTCAATAGTAATGTCTAGAATATGGTCTTAAACATAAAATTTCGCTTACTACCCAAAACAATGAGAAAACTTACAAGTAGATAACGATCAGGAAAAGACGCAATCAGAAAAAGATTACCAAACCTGATTGTTCACTTCAATGAAAGGATTTATAAATGATGAGTTTTTGATGAAACAATCATAAACTGAAAATATTTCCTGATATTATTGTAGTTTTGCTTCAAGTGCATGTAGCAAACTGATCTCTGCGAAGATCGAATCACTATTATATAAATTATTTTCTCACTATTGATGTATCCTTTGTCGTGGGCTGATGTAAACCCGGAAATGGTTGTGATTTTTACATGATTATGACATTTCCGGTTGATGTGGTTATGATTAATGTCGCAAGATATCAAAGTCAATGTTATCAAAAGAAATAATTATCTAGGTCAGATGTCGATGGCAATGCTCGAATACACAAGTTCCATACCATTGTAGAGTTGCTTTTTGTCCAATAGTCCAGCAGTTCAAAACATGATATGTCAGTTCGTCTCGTATAGTCATGAAGCAGACACTCTTTATTACATGTGAGCCTGTAGGTTGATCGCTGATACATTGATAGCTGATTAGGAAAAGGTAAAAGTAGGCAACGATCAGGAAACGGTGCAATGAGAAAAAGATTCCTTCCCCAAAAATCGAGGTGGGAAAAAACCAAACTAACAATCAGGCACTATCACCATGAAAGCCGAAACAGCAGCTATTTTCCCAATAGGTGGCCACTCAGTTACTCAAACGTCTAAAAATATGAAAACAAACATAAGGCGCCAACAACACCTAAATTCAGGTATAAGTACCTGATTTTTAGTTTGGTTTTTTCCCATCTCGGTTTTTGGAGTGGGAATCTTTTTCTGATTGCGCCTTTTCCTGATCTTTGCCTACTTGTACCTTTTTAAATACCAAGACATAAAACAATAAGAACCACCACAGAAGTATCGCCTTGAAACGATCAGTAATATAAAATTACTGGCGGGCTTATATAATTTTCTAGAAGGTAGTTGATTCTTCCTCAAATGTATATGTTTAGGTCCCAATCCAGTCTTAGGCATTCAGAAATTTGAAGTGATTTAAAGTTTATAGTTTTGGTTGTTTCACTAGTGTTTTGGATTAGAATATACATGTATATACATGTGCTCATATTCTGGATACTGGATTGAGGATATATGTGGACTTACATTTGAGGGACAAGGATTTATTTGACATTTAATTTGTAAGTTATTTATTTATTTATTTACTTATTTGTTCATTTAATTGTGTGTATTTACTGCATTTATTTGTTTATTTGTTTGATTAAACTTGTTAAGTTTTAATTACTTGGTTGTTTTTCGCTGTACCTGTGTTGGCTAGTTAGGCTTGCTCGTAACAAGTGAAACAACTCCGTAATTTTCTCTGACATAGGTAACCCCCCCCCCACACACACACACACACACCAAACGCATAAACCTCTGCATTAATTGCATCTGCACCTGGAGCTTTGCCAGATGACAGTTGTTGAACTGCTTTTCTTGTTTCCATGACGGTTGGAAATTCATCTTGCAGAACATTGCACTCTATCTGTGGAAGCCTCATTGGTGCTTGATGGTTGATTAAGCCCACTAAATGATATATGTATCAACAATGGAACATACATATATTTTAAAATAAATCTCAGGCCGACAAAAGTTTTTCCAACAAGTTATTATATAAGTTATATCACTACAAATTAAAGCACGAGGACGATTTGTTCGTTTGTTGCTAAGTACGTCCCAGTCAACACATTCGGTTATGTCGGGACGTCACCGTGTCAGTGGTATCCATTTTATGTTGACTTCTATCCAACATTTGATGTCATGACATGCGAAATAAGGTTTGAAATTTGGCACCCAAGTAACAAACAAAAGTTTATTTGGATGGATGGTTTGACTCAACCACTTTTCAAGGACAGGCTCAGGCATTTTAAGCGGTTAACGAGTAATCATATGGTAGGCCAGTCAGAATAATTTTTGCCTAGAGGCACAAACAATCAATAGAATCTTCCTTTGTTGGTTTTCCCTTAAAGCCCATCTAGAGACATAAACAAATTATAACCAGCAAAACGAGTTCTACACATTTGTGTGTATACGTGAATTTCTGAATGACCAGGAATACATGTAGTTACATTTAACTCTATATGCATTTATCACAAAAAGATGTGGGCTGAAAGAATAGAGCATTTGAATAATCGATAATCTTCTATTCGGGCTGCCAAATACTAGTATACATTATTAGATTTCAGTCAACAAAGGCGTCACATGTTTCAATCAATTTGTCCCTGCCAACAAAACTTGTGCTGCAATGTGATATGTTGTAAGACTGATATGGAAAAACCCTTGAATCGGTGTTTAGATATGTAATCATAGTGATTATCATTAGAATGGTTACACGCAATCCCGAAATCCAAATGTGTTATCAAAAGCAGGATGGATAAATCAGGTCTATTACCGGTAGTTTTTCCTTCAGCACATGGACTTAATTGTATCACGAGATGTCAACTTGCAAGATTAAATATCAACAATATAATTATTTAACTAAACCTTCAATCTTGAATAGTTTAAGCTGTTTCTGGTACCTATAATCTCGTGTTCACATTAGCCATAAATATAGGAACAAACACTAAAGGGACTAGATGTCTGTACTGAAGTTAAGCAGCAAGTTGCTACACTGGGTTAGTATTGGTCAAATTGCACGCTCTAACGTCAATTAGCACACCCACAAAAATTAAGTGTTTAGATTGTAATCATTTAAGTTTCTGCAAGTGAAATACTTAAAAGACAGCTTAAGATATGGGGTGTAACTTGTAATGGCAAGATGAAGGTCAGACTATTTGATTAACGGTTCATATGGCGATGACTTTCGGCAATTTCTATATCTTTTCGACAGTGTAGCATGAGCAGGCATGAAAATGGGACAAAAAGACAAGCAACATTGTTTCCGAAAGGGATTTTGTCCTCAAGGAAAACTACATGCATCAAAGTAGTGATATCACGGTTCTTATTTTAATTTATCACGATAGCATTGCAAATGTATTAGTTAAATTGCACTCCAGTCGTCAATTGGTACGCTTGTAAAATTTTGATTCCAATTTCTTGTAACTAAAGGTTATCTTTTACACACAACACCTTCAACCAGTAATGTGTACTCTAAACTTTGTGTTTTATTTTCAACACCGCATATGGAATGTGTACATGACGTAATTCAGGCATTTTTAGACATGTACATTCACCAAATAACCCAGTATTTCAAACGCGAAAACTGATTACTACATACTTTTATAAACTTTTCATGTTATATGAGTTCCTGTAAAATCCCCAGTCATAGGCGCATCATCTGACATTCTCCGATTTTTGAATGGATTTAGAAATTGGATTGGGAAATTAGGATTGGGAAATAGCTGCTCATTCGGCTTGCGGTGTGTTTCGTGGTATAAGTACCTGATTGTTGGTTTGGTTTTTTCCCACCTCGGTTTTTGGAGTGGGAGTCTTTTTCTGATTGCGCCTTTTCCTGATCTTTGCCTACTTGTACCTTTTTAGAATAAGGAAAATATTTTACCTTGAACTGGTTGACCCAGTAAAATTCTCTCTATTTACGTCGGTCAACTCCGGCACCGGAAACCGTCAACTTCACTTACAATGGAGCACCAGCGGTGTACAAATAGACCGTTTCCCAGGCGTGAATAATTACATGTAAGACCATTTTGCCAAAAGCTTCATTACCTGTATCATTATATTTAATACAAGGAAGTCAATTTGGAGAAATTATCGCAAAAAGCACGATAGTTATAAGTAGAAATCATTTACAATAATTGTGCTGTTTGTTAAAAATGTGTATCATTTTGATCGACAAACATTTATATCACAACTGTTTTTTAAAAAAATGCTTAACATGTTTGCTTGACATGTGTGTTGTCATTGACTAGAACTAATGTACTGAATTTATTTACGTTTATGCGGTAAAAAGTACCCATATTATAATGTTAGGTTATATCCAAACAATACAGCTTTTTGAGTCAAATCAGGCTACCTGTGTGGTTCATTTATCAAGTAGATAATTCGACTATAACGCTCTATTTTCATCCATGTAAACAGTGCAGAACCCGCTCAACGTACAGAATGCGACCAGACACGGTTCTTTGTTATAATTTCTATGAATGTGGTTACTAGGGATACAATTTCAAAAACATATATAGTGTTTGTTTGTTTGTTTGTTTGTTTGTTTGTTTGTTTGTATCGAGGTTAGATGTCACAGTTAACATTTTTTTCGTCATGTCGGAATGTTTTCAGCAATGCAAAGTGGACGGGACAATTTCATAGGTATGTTTAAGCTTCCGTAATACATGTTAACACATTCACTGCCGCCGACGACTGTAGTAGTTTTTACCGTTCACTGCCACCGACGACTGTAGTCGTTTTACGGGTATACCGGTATGTCCCGGGATGAAAGTTTTAAAGGGAGGTAAATGTATTGTATATAAGATTTTTCAGCGTAAAAAAGCTCTTTTCAGTGATATATATGATATTCGCATATAACTAAAATATAATAATTAATGCATTAATTAATAAATCAATAGAAATAATAAAATAAGTATATGCTCGGCAGTGAGATATGATTTTTAGAGAGGCGTGGCAGTGAAAGTTTTAACGCCACCAAAATCATTCAACATCGAATATTTTTAATTCTGATTACGTCCCTTTCAAGATTATGTCAGCTCACATGAGATGGGTTTGTTCTACAAGATATTACTTAATGGTTTCACTGGAAGAGTTTATAATATTATCCGCTCTTTGTATACCGATAACATATGTAAAATTAAATTTGCTAATGGATTAAGTAAACAATTTCTATCAACATGTGGAGTAAAACAAGGAGATGTTTTCAGTCCCAATTTTTTTAATTTATTGATGACCTGGTGAATAATTTAAACTCTTGTCCATCTGTCAATAAATTCGCTTTTATATGCAGATGACATTGTTTTATTGGCCAACAGTCAAGAAGCTTTACAGACTTACGGAGGATGGTCCAAAATAACGTAGACTTTTGTTGTTGCTTCTATACAGCTCAATCAAATGCATATAAAATAATATGAACATAAATCGGAATGTGTCTAGAATATCGTGGCAACATATCAGGCAAAACTAACTACCCGTTACAGTATAAAAGTCTACAGTCAAAACAAAAAGGTTACTATGGTCTACCCGGGGCACGTCAGCTTTGATTTCGTAACGTCGTTGGCGTTTTTATTCATTTTGAATTAAACACCCTCTCAGCGCTTGTGACCATCTATTCAACATGTACCATAGATAAAAGAATTTTTACTTATTGTGCTTTGTACTGTACATATTTTCCGTCAATATCAAAAACTCGAAACAAATTCTAACTTGAACTTACTTCAAAATCGCCTCATCATCAGCCGTCTGCATGTGGTCAGCGCATTACGCATTTACGTCACCAGCGACGCGCTTTATTATTTTTTCTTTTCCATCTTTCTTATGCTATTTTATTGTCATACACTAGGGGAATATTTTACACAACTGATTTATTCATTAAATGTAAATGTTCTTATTTTGTCTACATTTAGTTGTTTTCGGTCTTTGTGTTGGTGCTTTCAAAAATCGCGGCAAGTTTAGTAATCGCATAGATTTAAGCTGTGTCTGGCGACGACGTTTTTAACGTTAAATGCAGGCTGAAAAGCGCACAACTGATATTAGTATTTCAAAAACGCAAATTACGCACAGGACACGACCGAAAATTCGCGTGCGGCGCCTATGCGTCACCATGGTTTTAAAATGGAGCGGCGTGTTTGCGATACTTACAAAATGTGTAATTGTTTTATCTTATCTTGATATACGAATGTTCTGATTTATCGCAATATGCATTTTTCTCAAGTTCATCGACGTATGTTGAAGCTACGGCAAAACTTCACGTTATTTTGGATTTTCCCTCTTATCTTGATATATTAAATGATTTTTGTACGTCATGGAAACTGCATATCAATACTGACAAATCAGAAGTGGTAGTTTTTATTTCAGATTGGAAACATTACTTAGATACGCTTAACCCATATTTGTCGAATGGATATCCCATTCTTTATCATTTGGGTGAGCCCACTTTAATTTTTAGGGGCGTCAGGAGTGATTTTTAAATTTTATTCAATTTTTCAATGAAAATTCTCTAAGCAAACAGAATAGGCCCAGATGGGACGCCGCGTTCTGCGGCGTCACATCTGCGGCTATTCTGTTTGCCTATGTCCCATAAAAGGGACGCCAGGCTTAAATGAGTTAAGTGTTGAGTTAAGTGTGCAAATAGTAGATTGGAAACAAGTAGCTCCTACTGTTATTTAGGGGTCACATTTAAACATACAGGGTCTTTGACACATACATGTTATTGAAGGAAAAAGCTAAAAAAGCATTCTTTAAAATTAAAAATACAATTGGACTCGACAACCTATGCAATCTTTTGGAAAAGCTGTTTGATAATCTTGTTGTTCCCCTGATGTTGTACTGTAGTGAAATATAAGGTAAATGACTCAACCCCTTATGAACATCTACATTTAAAATTTATGAAAGAAATCCTAGGGGTTCATAGTAAAGCTTCAAATGATGCATGTCGAGCAGAATATTATCGTGTGTTAATTGAACCTTATTTACTGGTAACTTTTCATTGACGCTTAGTATATTTTGATAGGTATGTTCTCAAAATTATTTAACTTTGATCTGAGAGAAAATAAAGCCTTGAAGCTTTTGTCGCATACGAAAAGCTTTAGCGGAATGTTTCAAGTAACAACATTGAAGACGATCTCAAAACCTAACTATTGGTAATTATTAGTCTAATACCACCAAATGATAGTACTTAATATTATTATTTCAGTTTTCTGTTTGTTAACATTTGAGCCGTCTCGTGGGAAAACCAACAATGTGGTTTCCGAACATGTTAGACACAAACCGGGCTGTACAAGCACTAAAGAGGGCAAGAGGCTGAAAATTTGGATTTAGAAACTAGAGGGATTGTTATATCCGTGTAGCGAAAACAAAGGCGCTGATCAGCTTCGCGGTTTCGCATATGCGGATTGTTTGTTTTCCCATGCAGCGGCTCATTTAACTTCCACGTTCATTCAAACATTTTAGACCAGATTCTGAGTTACTTGTTCGGTCCTCGTGGTGAATCTCTAACTCATCAACATGTTCATCAAGGATAAACAAATAAAGAAAGGTAAAATCCAAGATGAATAAAAACGAGGGCTCACAGATACAATCGATACAATAAGCTACATGGTGAGGAGAACCCTGCACACCAAACAACACCAATGAAAATCTGGAGCAAAAGAAAAACACAAGTTGAACCCCGGTGGTCCAAGCAACAGACAAGTAGCTCCGGCCAGTCGGGACTATCATAGAGTCTGACGTCCGACCCACCAATGTGCAATAAAAGAAGGCAGCTTATTAGTTATCAACCATGATTGGGTTACAATCTAAGCATGCAGGCTGTACGACATTTAAGTTATATTCTATACGTTTGTAACGTATACTATTTTTTCTAAACTGAAAAGAAATATTATTCCTTCCTATAAGTTTCTTAAACTTGTAAACTGAGTCACCATAGGGTTCGGGTTCCAAAAGACAATCACGTAAAAGCGCCTTTCCCTCAGCATTCAATCCTTTTACAAATAAAAAAAAAAATAATAAATACTTTGTCGAATAAAACAAACATGAACATCAACGCGACAAAAATACCTTCGGACATTCTTACATTACAGGTAGAAAGCAGCAAAATAGGGGAAAAGTGATATAATATATGTTTTAAAAATAACACTGTATTTGTAATCTCTGAACACTGGGATACCTGTCACGGACTGACTCTACTTAATATAAAGTCAGAGGATACAATGGCTTGTTGTGCCCAACAAATCATGTATCGAATGACCAAGGGTATACGCTTCCTGCTATGAATAACCAGCAAATCTATGGGAGGATTCAATTAAACAGAATTTTCAAATTATGATGATTTATTTATAATGATGTTTAAAGTGAGAAGCAAAGAAGGAGAAAAAAGATAGAAAGAGATTACAAAAAGAAATTACTGAGAAAAGAAAAAAAAAATACGTCCTTTGTTCATCAATTTCCCATTGGCATCTCCGGGTATACTGTCACACGTTCGTCTCACTAGTACACTCCGCACCACTGCTTGCAAAAACAGTCTAGTGTTCCCAATACGAACTGTAGACCACGCCCGTCCATTGCAAACCAAACACCAATGATTTTATATCATCCCGTTTATACCGTCACTGCCACCCCATATAGTTTAGCCCAGTTTAGTTTCAGGAATTCAGATTACGTCCATAAATTACAATTTCAGCTTCAAGGCCTGAAATAAAGTAACTGTGTCTTAACAACAAAATAACTGATAGTGTCGCAATTTATCATAACGAAATCTCCTGCAGCTATGCACGTCACAACATCCAATTGCAAATAACCTCCCACAATTCCGTACCCCGGAACTGTATTAGTTTATTCGCTAGATTGCTTGTACTATACATATAAACTATAATACTCCAGTATCTACATTGAAACATTTATTCACATGTACGATACAGTTAAACCACATATGTCGCGAACTAACCCTAGTTCCTTACCCAGCGACATCACAAGCAAATCTCCGACATGCATCCACAATTCCTCACCCAGGAATTGGTCCTGCCAATCTATGACCAAATTCATAGAAAGCCATTTCTCAGAATACGATAAATCTTGCGAGACAATCTTGTTACAATATTAAACTTTTCTTAAATGACATCACTAATTTCAGTAATAGCAAATATTCTTAATGACATCATTAACGTCAAATCAAAGCGTTACGTTACTATAACGTAAAACTTAAAATCTGAAATTTCCAGCCTTACAGCTTTGTTCCTTTAACTTCCTTTATGATGAGATGATTAGATAACATAACATAACATGAAACTAAATGTACGTCAACGACAATAACGTCGCTACAAGTAACGTAGCACATAACAGAAATTTCCATTTTACAACTTTGGTTGACATACATACCGCGCAATGTCATTCTTACGCGAAATTTAATACATAAAAACTAAACCAATGCCGCTTCACGGCAACGTAGCGTGCAGAAATATAGAAATCTTCATTTTTACAACCCTATCAATGTGCTTTCCACCATAATGAGCTACATTATTATGGCTATACAATCTCACTGTACAAAATGTATATTTATGAACTGTTATAACTTACCGACGGCCGACTACTCAGACTGGCGCTGACCATAACCAGGTGTACCAGATAAACCCATATCCAAACATCTCAAATTCATGCCCAATCTTTACATTCTTCCGATAATTCATATTGATTTAACACAAAATAAGCTGCCTATTTATACGCATAAGTTTGTGAACATTTCCCTGAAAACCATACCGTTTTCCATCATATATTCAAAAACCATTCATCAGAACATGTGAATAACCCACCGTGAGCAAGTGAATAACAATTCTAAATGCACATACCCTGACAACCACACCCAGATCAGCTTGCAAAAAGTTATATTGCTAACCATAAAATCGGCAATACAAATTTTCTCTGGATTATACCTCAAGGTGTAAATCATATGATTCAAATCCCCGGACTTCATGTTTTCGTTAAAGCCGTGTCACTCTCAGAAACCATTTATGGCAAACTGATAAAACACGAATCTGAGCCCAGTACAGAATCCAATTAAACTGCACATAATGCCAATTTCCACGCCACAAATTAACAAATACCATAACACAAAAAGAATGTTAAAATATCACAATTGAGCATAAAATTCTTCATGGCACAAATATTTTTTGCCGTGTCTAACATACATAGATATCCTTGACAATGCAGTAAACATGTCATGTTTACTCCTGTGTAAGAGTTTCCAAGTACCTATTATGCTCAACTAAACATTTAAAAAATCAAACAAATTATCCAAACCCCACAAACAGCAAAAGTACATTTTTTATCGTGACAATACCAAATGATTAAGTTTTAAAACAAATTTACGTTCAATATTTGGAATTAAATCTATCCTTGATTTAGCCCATAGTACACATAATTTTCCTATAGCTATCGTTAACCATAGCAACTGCATCATGATGATCATAAAATAGACAAAATAATTATGACAGATTCTCTGTAAGGATGCTATGCTTATATCTTGACAATAGTTCTGACCAGTGCTTAAACAGTTTTAAGCAAATGCATCAAGTTTTATAAGCTCAACTAAGGTGCAAAAGTGCAGTACGCATTTTTGATGTCATTTTCCAGGACAATGACGTCTGTAGGGTTCATACATAGTAAATTGGTCATAACTCACAAAATAACTGAAATGAAAAAAGAGTCAATAAGCAAGGCTTATTAAATACCCCCCGCAGGGTAACTGTTTACCACAAAAATTATTTTGGCAATATAATTTCTCCATGCAAATGTTCAATGGGTGTACATCAAATAGGTATGATATCAAATTGTTCCATCAAAAACTGTGGTAGGAGTTGATCGGCTCGTGAAAGCCCTTACCTGTAAAAAAAAACTAAAAAAAATGTCTAAGTTCTCATAGTTAAATTTTCACAATAATATTTCTTCATGCAAATTTCCAATGGATCTGCATCATGTAGGCATAATATCAAATTGTTCCTTCAAAAACTGTGGTAGGAGTTGATCGGCCCGTTAATGCCCTTACCTGTAAAAAGAAAAAAAAATACTAAGAAAAATTCTCATAGATGTCATTTTGTCGTTTTTTTATTTATTTATTTTTCACAATAAAAATTTTTTTCATGCAAATTGTCCAAAGAGTGTAGATCATGTAGGCATGATATCAAATTATTCCATCAAAAACTGTAGCAGGAGTTGATCGGCCTGTGAATGCCCTTACCTGTAAAACAATTAAGAAAAATTGTCTAAGTTCTCATAGCTGTCATTTTGTCAAAATTTATTTTTTCGCATTATAATTTCTTCATGCAAATGTCCAATGGGTGTACATCATGTAAGCATGATATCAAATTGTTCCAACAAAAATTGTGGCAGTAGTTGATCGGCCCGTGAAAGCCCTTACCTGTAAAAAAACTAAGAAAAAATGTCTAAGTTCTCATAGCGGTCATTTTGTCAAAAATTATTTTTTCGCAATAAAACTACTTCATGCAAATGTCCAAGGGGTGTACATCATGTAGGCATGATATCAAATTGTTCCATCAAAAACTGTTGTAGGAGTTGATCGGTCCGTGAAAGCCCTTACCTGTAAAAAAAAAAAAAAAAAAAAAAAAAAAAAAAACTAAGAAAATTGCCTAAGTTCTCATAGCTGTCATTTTGTCAAAAATTATTTTTTCGCAATAACATTTCTTCATGCAAATGTCCAATAGGTCTACATGATTTAGGCATAATATAAAAAAGTTTCAACAAAACTATCTTCACTGCATACAACAGCCATCAAGAACTATAAAGGGAAGTAACTCAAAAGGGACTGGCCCCTAGCCCTTAAATTTTGCATGTACATATTTTCCCCATAGATATGCAGATGCCTGCAAAGTTTCATTAAATTCCATCAATGGGTCTTCAAGATATTAAAGAAACAAAACGTTACGGACGGACGGACGGACGGACAACGTGAAAACAGTATACCACCCTTAAAACTTCGTTTTGGCGGGGGTATAATAATCTTGTCAAATAAAGACTTTCCAACTCTAGAGCCATCATACATTCGAAGTAACTTCGTTTTTCTAATACTCGAAAAATTATCCCATCACGAAAACATGTCCATGTAATGTATACCCCCTTGAACCACATTTTTTTTTATAGAAAGAACTGAGGTTTGCAGGGGTATACCTATTTTTCTTATTTTTGCTCCAAAACAAAGATTGTGGGTACTCGTTAGAACTGCATCGCCGAGACGGTTCTAACGTGTACCAACAATCTATGTTTTGAGCAAAAATAAGAAAAAATATAAAAAAAATTCTCAGCTCTTAAGCTCAAAAAATTTTGATTGCATGGGCATGTTTTCGTAATGCGAATGTACATTTTCTCACGTTGTGGCCCATATAATGTAACCAGCATGCGAAGGGTTAGCGTGGGATCATAATAAGAAGGGAAACGTGACTTAAAAATGCATTCATAAATAAATAATCCACCTATAATTTGATATCCCCTCAATGAAGCTAGTAGCAGTTTCTTGTTGCATTCATCATCTGTATATTATATATTATACAACCCGCTTTACTGTAACAATTGTGAGGAAGTTGTAGAAGTCATGGAATACAAAATTATTTTCTTGATAATTTTCCAGACAGCAAACTTGCTTTTTACACAGGAATGTCCGACGAGCTGCAAGTGCAGTGCTACAAGAATGGAGTGCCACACAGTGATGCCACAGTCAGTACCTTTGAACGTCAGGAGCGTAATTCTACATGACGCTTTACTCCGGGATTCTATAGATTTCAGCGACCCTGGATGGGTAAATGTGACATATTTGTCAATAAATCCTGGTGGATCCGATTCTAAAATACCTCTTGAAAGACAAGTATCTCTATACGAGGATGAATTTATGCGCCTTAAAAGTCTGAAGCATTTACAGATTGCGTGTTCATGTCTGCGAGAAGTGTCCGCTAACACATTTCACGGACTTGATAAATTGAACGTTCTGGACCTTAGCAATAATATTCTTACACCCGACTCGTTTGTTAATGCGCTTGCTGGAGACAATAACTTACCAAACTTAAAAGAACTTTATCTGTCAAATACAGAAACTAGTTTGAGTGGAGTATTTGCAATGGAAACAGGCTTTCTGGACGCGGTACGCAACAAGTCACTAAAAGTTCTAGACATAAGCCGGACTAGCTATGCTTTTCCTCGAAAAGATGAAGATCTGTTTCTTGCGTTTTCGTCCCTTGAAAACCTTAGCTTGTCACGGGCAGGTGTGGCAATGGTGTATTTATTGGAAGCGTTACATGCTTTAGATTTTATTTTTCCAGGATTTCCGAACTTAAAGTCTATTGATATAAGTTATCCTCCATGGAGCCTCGGACTCGCTCGATTTACCTTTGGAACATCTAATGTAAGAGGCTATGGCCATATAGCAGAGACACTGACAGAACTTCACTGCCGACACGTTATTACTCTCCCAACCAGTATATACTATCGGAATTTTAAAATTCGCGCAAATGATATTTGTGGCTTGTTCGTGCCTGCCGATAGCCAACAGTTTGAATTTTGCATCGTGAGTGTATCATTTAATTTAGAAAAAGTTGATCTGGCTGAAAATGCTATTCAATTCTTTGATCCAAAAATTCTAGCGCATATGACCTCATTGATGTTCCTAGATTTATCGAGCAACTTACTTGGAGACGCGTTTGCAAGTGCTGGCTATGTGAAAGAGACTGTTGCTAATCTGTACAAGTTAGAAGTATTGATTGTGCCCAGTAATGGAATCTATTCGATACCAGAGGATGCCTTTGAAAGCGGTGACAAGTTAAAGATACTGGACCTTTCCAATAACGAGTTAGAGACAATAATGTTCAAAACTGATAACCTGGTTTCCTTACAAAGACTAGACTTGAGCAATAACAAGATTTCTATTTTGGATGGAATTAGCTTAGACAGGTTAAAGCATCTTAGACTTATGAAAGAAAACAGCACTTTCGTTGATGAGCCTTTAAAAATAGAAATTAGAATGAATGGAAACCCAGTCATATGCGAAAAGTGTGAAAATCAGCACTATTTTGCTTGGGTACTGGCACTTAACGGAACAGCTGACTGTATGAAAAATGAAAATGAAACTATCATTGATGAATGTGTTTTGAGAGATGCTGAATTTGATTGCAAAAAGTCCCTCATGATAGGGGTCTATGTCGCTTTGATGCTGTTGGAGGTCATAATTACCAGTTTGCTTGTTTATCGAATCGTCAAGGAAAGACGCCATAAAGCTATCCAAGACGGAATAAAGGGGTACAATCGACAAGACAATAGAAATCCACTGGTTTTTCTTTCTTTCTGTTGTGAGGATGATGAAGTGGTCATGACGGACATTGTTCCCAAATTGGAAGAAGGTCTTCAGAAGCTTCTACAAACCGATAATAAATGTGTCGCAACGGGTTACAATAACTTTACGCCGGGACTTCCACTGGCTACTGAAATAATCAGATGTGTAGAAAACGCAAGTGTTGTAATTTTCTTCGTAACAAATGCCTTTTGTAAGAAAGACTGGTGCAAACACGAAGCTCAAGTTGCCCACAATGGAAATAAACATATTATTCTGATGATTTGGGAAGAGCTGGATCTAAAGCAAATGCCAAAGTACATGTTGTATCACTACCGGGAGCGTGCCAGGGTCCACTGGGTCTTAGAAAACGGTGACCGTATTATGAAACCAGACATGGATAAGCTATGTGAGGCTATCGTCACTCTTTTCAAGGACTGATAGGGTCTATATCATTGGCGATGACAATGGAGTCCCTCTAGGCAGATACTACTTAAGTAGTTTTAAACCTTTAGATATTGTTTCATTTCATCAGGAAAACATGTCCATGAAAAGTATACCCCCTTGAACCCCGCTTTCATATAGCAGACCAAAATCAAAGCATGTTACAATCAATACATATGTAGATGTACATGTATCAAGATACGCAATCTGTTTATATCCGCATAAATTCAATAAATAGGGTGAAGCTTCAATTAGTGGTACTCACTACTGGCAATCACGTGGTATTGTTTACATACAAACCGATAAATGATCGGTGACACACACTGCAATAGAGACAGAAGTTGATTTTTTCCTACAGTGTGTACTCTACTGAAAATTACATTGTAGATGGGTGCAGTTCATTCAGAAATTGAACATTTAATGAAAGAAAGTAACATAAAGCTCTGTTCTCACTGTCCCGGTTTAGCCCCCCCCCCACCCCCCCCCCCGGTTCACCCCTGTTTGACAAACCGGGGCAAACCGGGACGAACCTTGGCGCACCCGGGTAGAACCGTAGCGGCACCGTGGACAACCAGGGCGAACCGGGGTAAAGCCCCGTTTACACATTGTTAGCCGAATGTTAGCCGATTGCATCAGAACGAGCCACGAAGTCCACGAATCTTACAACAGAAATATAACTAAAACGGTGCACCAAAGGACAGGAGAAAGATACATAGAAAACCAATGTCAATGTCGAATGGGAATCTCGTGCGATTTTCTTGACGATTTATGACGACCTATATAAAACTTATCTATGGGGTACATGTATAACGTTAAACCTGTTCGTCGCACTTACAGCCGCGTCAAAGTGGATTTATGACGTCATCAATATGGCGGCTATCTGACTATATATGAATTATTCGTATAAACGTCAAAATCAATTGAAAACATCGCATTATTGCCTTTTTTGCGAAGAAAATTTATGAAATGCATCTGATTATACACACTATGGACGAATTAAGTCGATGGGTTAAAGGATATAGCTTTATCCAGTCATCCGTTCGTTCGTGCATACGTTGGACATACGTTTTTCTTCAAAAAACGCCCACAACTTAAAGACCCTGGGAGCTAATTTGATGCACCCCCAGGACAATTTTTCATGGCTGCCAAATCATTCACTGGGACCCCAGAAATACAAAGAATTTTTGTCCTCAAACTCAATTGCACCATGAAAAAATGCATGGTTTCCATGGCAACCGTAGCGAGAGTCTTGAGCATGTTGGTGTACATACAAAATTGATCTTATCTCCATTGTTACTAATCCTAGACTATTGTACTTGGTCTCATTTTAAAGCTTAGACATAGCCCCTGTTTATGGTAAGTAAAGCAAATTATCTTATTTGCATATTCATTAATTTTTATGAAAATATAAAAATGGCAAAAAGTCGTTACAAATCCATAAATTAACTAATTTCAGGCCCAAACTGCCATTGTGACACTTTGTTATTGAACCAGTAATATCATATGATAAATTTATCGATGAACTGGCATTATTATCTCATTTGCATATTCATAATATTAATAAAATGTCAAAGAGGAAAAACGAGGGAAAAACTATAACCATTGCAAGTTATTGCATATGTTATATGGCCTAACTTGCATCTCTGGGACAAATTCTCAAGGCTGTTAATGTTGTAAGAGGGACCACCTTTATGCCATCAAATATTGTCCTCAGCAACAAAATCATTTGCATGATGTAAAATTACTTAGTTTTTACACCACCTTTCATGCGATTCTAAAGAATAGGGTGTACTTACAAAAAATACTCATATTCCACCAACAGAATGCTCTAAAATACTATAATTAGTCTGATAGTGATGCATGAACTGAACAATTCAACCTTTATACCTCATATTTAAAGCACTGAATTCACTTATTCATGAAAATAAACAAAATAGAAAAAAAAATAAAAAATAAAAGAATAGATAAATAAAAATAAAAACATTAAAATGGAGAAGAATTGTGGAACAATAGGGGGTATATGTGCAAAAATCGCTTGTTCCAGAGCTGTTTATCAACCCAGGATGCTGAAAGAGGTGTTCAATGAATGCTATGGCAATGTAATATGGCCCTGAAGTATTATATAAGAATAATCTGATTTCCAATATCATGAATTTTAATGAAAACTAAAGAAATTTTAGAGAAAAGACAAAAAAAAAAAATGGTTAACCTGCAAAATGACTTGTATTATGGCAATCAAAAGTCTTATAGTGTTGAAAATGGCATCAAATTGTGTCTAGGGCAATATTATTACATCCTGACCTACAATTTACGAGTCATTTGGTGTTAGTTGCATGAGTTTTAAGAATATCAACAAAACCTTTTGAATTTAGTGGGTTGGGAATACGGAAAAAATAAGGGGGTATACGAAGAAGAGCTATAATTGGCATCAAATGATTGCTAGTACAATGTTCTGTAACTATATAATCGGCTATTGTTGTTGTATGGATATTACTGAGATCTTCATAAATAAGAGAAAAACGGGTACACCAATGAAAATCGCTCATATCTCAGCTGACAATATCATTAGAATGCTGAAAATGGTTCCATTTCCATTAGAATGATGGGAGAATGCACTAATGCCATGCAGTACGATAGCTTAACCACGTGTTATTCAAATTTCTGAAAGTTACATAAAGTTTCGAAAAATATGAAAATTGAAGGCTGTGCTTCACCAAAATTTATTAAATCTTGCTTGCAAGAAAGCATGATTTATACATCTGAGCACATGACAATAAAACATTGTCCTAGAAATAAATTGAGGCCATTTTGAGTTCTCCACGGCTATTGGCAGCTGAGATATAAGCAATGTTGTTGGTGTACCCCTTCATTTTTCATTGATGTTGCTATTATTTATTAAGATCTCATTAATATCAATAGATCTACAAGAAAAATAGTAGGAAACCGCGGTATGACCCATATTTCTTATTTATATGCATACCCAAAAAATCTCATCATCAAATATTGGCCTTATCGAACTAGGGGATTAGTGACAGTCGCATCTAGACAGGTAAAGTTATCTTCGTAAATTTCCGTGATTTTCCGATAGTGTACCTGGCGGTCAGACTACATGTGGTCGATAAAGGGCCCGAGGCTAATCATTATTTGCAAGGAGATTAAAATTTTACCTGTAGATTTTTTTGATAGTTCAGACTACAACTAGCAAATGAAGACAAGAACGTGTATTTGTTAAGTTCAACTGAGCCGCGACACGAAAGACGTGTTTGTAACTGTGACAACTGTACATTTGAGCATTGAATTTTATAAAACATTTCCATGTAAAATATACCCCCTTAAACCCCACGTTTATATAGAATTAACCGGGGTATGCATGGACACACCTTTTTTTCTATTTTTCATCTACAACAAAACATTGTGGGTACCCGTTAGAACCGCCTCTGCGAGGCGGTACCCACAATTTATATATTGAGCGAAAATATTAAAAAAAAAAAATCCAATGAAATTTTATTTATTTTTTAAAAAAAAAAAAAAATCTCTACATATAGCATGGGCAAGGTTTCGCAATACGTATTTTTGAATTAAAGCGCCAATAACTGCGCAAGCAAATGGACAAATACAAAATGCACTTTCGCGAACAGCCTTTCACTCCGGAGTTGGTCTGTGTCTGGCTAGTGTTTTGATAAAAGTTGTGATTTATTGCCACAGGACGCGTGTCACACCTGTCTTATGAAAACACTGCGATTAAAACTTGTCGGGGATTAAAGCGGTGACATATGAAACCCTGCTTATGACTATATTATAATGACACAAATGTTCTGCGCTACCACAGACTGATCCATTCTATGTATTTTGCTGATATAGATAGTCGAATCATGCAAGTTCGAAATTGAAGTTCTGTTTAATTTCACTCATTTAGCTTATTTCTGTTCTTATGGACCGATCAGTGTATTAAATGAAAATGATTCAATTACTCTGTCAATGTTCACGCATTTTATTTATTTATTTATTTATTTATTTATTTATTTATTTATTTATTTATTTACTTATTTATTTATTTATTTCATATGCGAAACAAATGATGAAGATGCAAAGTAACTGCGTGCCTGTGCAGCCTGGTTTGTATTCAACTTGTCGGAAACCATATGATCGGTTTCACGTTACAAATAATTATTTATTTGAATATTTATATGCAGAGAGAGAGAGAGAGAGAGAGAGAGAGAGAGAGAGAGAGAGAGACTACTTCCATTGTTTCTTTTCTTGCTGTCGACGAGTCTTAAGTTCAAAGCCATGTTTCGGTAACTTTAATTGACTAGACGATTGGTCTGAAGATTTGAAACATGAGTTAATATTTGAGTAATACATTGAGAATAAGTAGATCGCACCTTCTTGTTCAGCATTGAATTCTGTTCCATTTCATTTAATTTACTTTCGTTTAACAATTAATCCATATTTGGAGTTTAATTGGTAATTATTTTTTATTGTGTGGTCATTATGAAAACATATTGTGTGGTCATTATGAAAACATGCCCAAAAGTTGTGAAAATTGAAAATTTTCAGTAGAAATATTTTTCTTATTTTTGCTCAAAACATAGATTGAGGGTAAACGTTAGAACTACCTCGCCGAGGCAGGTTCTAACGAGTACCCACAATCTATGTATTGGAGCAAAATAAGAAAAAAAATTGCGTATTCCCTGCAAACCCCATTTTTTCTATATAAAAGTGGGGTTTAAGGGGGAAGACTTTTCACGGACATGTTTTCCTGGTGTTATGTCTTGAATTGAACGGTTAATGGTTTAAATTAACTGCGTAACTTCATAATTACTTTGTTTGACTTTTTGTACCTTTAAAACAGAAATTTATATCAGTGAACGAAGCAAACTTTATAATTGCTCCGCTCTAATCTGTAACTAAGTTTCGCTGTCGTAGCTAAAAAAAACTAGACACTAAAACTTATCATAAACAATATCAAGTAAACTATCAAATACTTCCTAATATCGCACATCGTTGACCGCTATATCAACGGATGACAGGATGTGTCATAAAATCAAAATACCTATACCTTACCTGTTAAGAGATTAAGTTTTCCGCTGAACTACGTGACGGTACGGAAAAATCCGGAAACGCACGAGCGGAAACTGAAATTATTACCTGCTAATCCAAATATCCAAACAGACTAATTTAATATTTAAATACAAATTCAAAAATTATACCAATAAAAAGAAGATGCATTGTACAAATAGAAGCTGTTCGCACACTAATTGTAGTATGATGCATTTTGATGCAAATAAGCGTGAAAGCGACAGAAATGATGTAGAAATTTCCTTATTTACTATATATTTATTACATTTTGATAGTACCTGTTTTATTTCAACAAACAGACTATTTTTTACATAAGATAGAGAATTAATTTTAATTTCATCTTAAAGGGATATGAATGGGCTTTCCAGAACCGCTCGCACAGGAATGATAGGATTAATAGCAAAAAATATATTAAGGGTTAAATAAGCATTCCCGTTAACGCTCCATATAAAATTTTACGCGCTTCCGATAACTGCACGTGATGAGAATTCTGCTACATGTTAACTGCTTTTCAAGGATCTCAGTTCTACTCTTTTTCTTACTTCATAATATTGGATTATATGGTTACAGAACATTGTCCTAGCAACTATTTATTACCAATTATAGCTCCCTAGGTCTTTCAGTAACCCGGACACGTGCGTTTTTCTACGCATACCCCTTAATTGTTCTGTATATTTTCTCTAAATTCGAAACGTTTTGTTAATATTCTTAAAACTAAAACACAAATAACCCATACTTTATAGTACAGGATGGTATAACATTTGATGTCATTTTTCAGCACCATATGACTTTTAATTGCCGAGATACGAGTCATTTTGTAGGCTAAATTGTTTGGTTCATGAATCGCTATCATACCAATTATAGTACTCTAGAGCATTCTTTTGGTAGGATATAAGTATTTTAGGAAAAACATCCTATTCTTTAGAATCGCATGAGGAGTGGTGTGGAAACTATGTAATTTTACATCATGCAAATCTTTTTTTTTTCATTGCTGATGACAATATTTAATGGCATTAAGGTTGTCCCTCTGAACACACTGACAGTCTTGAGAATTTATCCCAGGGATGCAAAATAGATTGGATCTTATAACCTATCCAATACTTTGCAATGGGTATATTTTTTCTCTTGTTTTTCCTCACTTTTTGGCAATTTTACTAATATTCATGAATATACAAATGAGATAATTTTCATATAGGACCAGGTCATCGATAAATTCGTCATATGATATTACTGGTTAAATAATCAAGTGTCACAACGACAGCTTGGGCCTGAAATTACTTCATTTATGGATTTTTAAAGATTTTTCTGCCATTTTGCATGTTTTCATAAAAAATTAATGAATATGCTAATTAGAAAATTTGCATTACTTACCACAAAAAGAAGGGGCTATGTCTAAGCTTTAAAATGAGACCATGTTCAATAATCTAAGATAAGTAACAGTGGAGTTATGATCAAATTTGTATGTATACCCTCATCCTCAAGAATCACGTTAACGGTTGCCATGGCAATCGTGCATTTTTTCATAGTGCATTTGAGTTTATCTTTGGGGACATTTTTGTTTGCCTTTCTGGGGTGTCAGTAAATGATTGGCACCCATAAAAATGTCTTTGGGGATGCAAGCTAGGTCAAATTAGCTCCCGGTGTACTATCCCGCCAGTAACTTTGTGTTACTGATCGTTCCAAGTCGATACTTCTGTAGTGGTTCTTTTTGTTTTATGTCTTGGTGTTTAAAATTTTTTGTGCTGTTGGCGCCTTATGTATGTTTTCATATTTTTAGTTAAGTTAAGGTAACTGAGTGGCCACCTATTGGGAAAATAGCTGCTCATTCGGCTTCATGGTATAAGTACCTGATTGTTAGTTTGGTTTTTTCCCACCTCGGTTTTTGGAGTGGGAATCTTTTTCTGATTGCGCCTTTTCCTGATCTTTGCCTACTTGTACCTTTTTACTATGCATAGTTTGGCACTTTGTATTCAGATTTTGTCGTGACGTGACTCATATTTTAGTGCTATGCTCCTTGTGAGAGACACTTTTATGCTAAAATAGCCTTTATAAATACAATTGGTAAAATCCACCCATTTAAAAACAGCGAGAATCTGGAAATCGATTTTTATCTGACAAGCATAGTATGAAAATGGTTGTTTAAAATGCATATTATGAATGCGCTGGTCGCCATTTTGATGACGTCATATTTCAGCCCAGACGCGGGTCTCAGGGCGACGAACTGGTTTAAATTGTTGCATATGCCCCAAAGTTTGATTTAAGGTAGGTCGTCATAAATCGTCATAAAATTCCCACGGGACGATTTTTTGTGCCCATTCGACATTGACTAGGATGTTTCGTTGAAGAGAAGGTATTTCTTTACTTCTAAAAGAATCTTCAGATGTGAAAAACATTGCAGGGGTAAAGCTACAGTCATGGTCTAAAGAGATGGTGGTTATGTAAAATCATCGAATGAGTGTTGGGGGCCATAGAATAATAGCATGAGAAGTGAAAATGGTCATCTTCCTTTATTTATTTTGATAGTGATTCTCAAGTACATACGTATTATAACTTGTATAACTTGTATAACTATCTTGAGAAAGAATATCACGAAGTGTCAAGGACAGCTTAGAATATTTATTACTCGCACTGGTTATCGTTATACTCGCAACTGATTCGTAACTGTTGCTCAAACTTTCGCGCAGCGTATCCTCTATAGATATTGTAATTCGTTATGGATAGCCGAATTCAGCCGAGTCTGCCAAATATTCGTAACGCTATCGTGTCTGTGCCCTTATAGATTCGTAAGCAATTTCGAATAAACTAAAAAAGTTCACGAAATTTCGCGAATCCTAAATTTATTGATTCGTGACAATTCGTGGAGTTCGGTTTCCTAGAGTGTTAGGGGCATTAGGTATCGCTACGAAACAATGACGATTCATGACAGCAACGCTACGGTCAATGATGATTAACCACGGTGGCACAACGAATGCTCACGGTGCTTGTACGGTTCGAGACGGCACTTGTACGATTCACGGCGGTAGCCGTCGTGGCCAATCGTGGAGCTCCGTAGCGAAACCGTGGATGATTCGGAGGACAACCGAACACAATTCGTAGTGAATCGTGAGAGTTATTTGTGTCAAAGATTCCACGGTTTCGCTACGGAGCTCCACGATTGGCTCAGTACGATCTCTCACGAATAGCCGCGAATATAGCTACGGTGTCAGTACGAATAAGCACGATTCCGCTACGGTTGCTCTTCGAATTATAGGCCACGCCCAATAACCACCACGATACGCCACGAATGTTTTAAACAGTTGAAAACTTCCGTAGCGCTACCGTGGAGTTTCCCGAATCATCACGATTCACCACGATTCACCAAGGTTCTACTACGAATCACCACGGGTGATAAACCGGGGTAAACCGAGGCGTATATTTTCTTAGTAACCGCTCGACCAATCAAAGCCAAATCAAAGTTTTATATGTTGTATCCTTGGGATGGGGGAATGAACGTTTATATAAATAGTTAAAGTCACATGACCAAGATGGCCGATATGGCTATAAATAGCAAAAACCTTTATAAATCTTGTGGAGAACCAGAAGGCCTATGATTTTGAAACCTGACATGAAGCATCAGGCGGAGGACCTCTACAAAGTTTATATAAATCATGGCTCTGGGATGACCTTGAACTATGTTATGGCAAGGTCAACATAGGTTGCCCGTGCACTTGAATGGAGAAAAATGTCAAAATGTCATTTGAAGGGAAACAACTTATGGAAATAGGCAAATTGAATGAATATTTATGATTCTGAAAATAAGTGTACCTCAGGGGCAGGTTTGCTCCCACCCCAGTGAATAGTCAAGGTCACATGACCAAGATGGCCGCCATGGCTATAAATAGCAAACACATTTTTAAAATATTTTCTCCAGAACCAGAAGGCCTATGATTTTGAAACCTAGCATGAAGCATCAGGGAGAGGAGCTCTACAAAGTATATATAAATCATGACCTTGGGATGATCTTGACCCATTTTATGGCAAGGCCAACATATACTAGAGGACTTTGAAAACGCCTCACTGTACATCGGTTATATTTTGCTCAAAAACGTCCTTGAAATTAAGCGGATGTACAAAATAAACATATTATCGTGTACGCCAACACAATAAACAATATTTATCCATAAGTATCCATAAAAATTTGGTCGCTCATTTGTTTGCTACAGCTGTTTTCACAGACGTCATCGAGACGCAAGAAAACCTTAAAACGGCTTGAATGAACGGAATCTGTAAACACAAAATATCTCTTGTGATAGCTAACGTCCTTAAAAGCAAATTCAAAATGGCGGATTTCTTTCAATGTCGTTTGAGGTGCTAACGTTATTTGATGACGTCAAGCGTAAGTGTTCAAAATACCTCTTGCCATTCGATTACAGCGTCGAAAGTAATTTTACGTAAGTCTTTGCCTATTCATTGCGCATAAAATCTTTTGAATTCGTTTCATTTGACAAGTAAAAAATAAAGTTTTCTTAATAAACGTAAAAGTTACGTAACTACCGCTGTTTTAGTGCAAATGAAAGCAAACCAACAGCATTTGCTTGGCTTTTGGTGTTTCTTTCCAGGAATCATGTTGTATCTGATGAATATTTGCCGTCTCCATACTTTGGTTTTGTTGAATTCTGGGTAACGCTGGAATTCATCATGTATGACGTTAATAGTAGGCGTTGACGCTTCGGTTTTTGTATCGAAGTTTAGCGGACTGGATGTACTTTTTAGTTCAAAAATATATTTGCCGATATATCATGAATTCCGAGAGTAGGGAGCAATAAAACAAGTGAGGTGTTTTCAAAGTCCTTGAGTATAGGTTGCCCATACATTTGAATTGGGAAAATTTGTAAAATGTAATTAAATGGGTGGAAATGCTTGGAGAATGCAAATGGACAGAAGATTTATGTTTATGAAAACCAAATAACCTCAGGGGGTTGTCTACCCCTGCCCCTTGGCTTTATACATGTATGATATGACGATAATATTCAACCATCTTCTTCTCTGAAACCGCCTGGCCAGTCAAAGCAAAACTTTATGTGGAGCATCGTTAGGAAAGGGGAATGAAAGTTAATATAAATGGTTCAGGTCACGTGACCAAGATGGCCGCCCTGGCTATAAATAGCAAAATCCTTTATAAATCTTATTCTTCAGAACCGGAAGACTTTGATTTTGAAACTTTGCCTGAAGCATCAGTGAATGGAGCTCTACAGAGTTTGTATAAATCATGACCCCGGGATAACATTGACCTATTTTATGGCAACGTCAGCTTAGGTCGCATATCCCAGATCTTAGGTGAGCGTTTATAGGACCATTGGTCCTCAGGTGTAGAGTTTGGAAATGGACTGAGTTATCAGCTGTTGTGTCAAAACAGTCTTTAAAATTATTGCACTACCTATAAACCATCTGTTCGCGTTGGGAGATAAAAATCGAGACCACCGTCATATACTTGCCGTTAGAAATCAGCTACCTGTATTTTGTTCAATCCAGTGAATTAGACAAACTCGTATTTCATTCTTATTTTCTAACTTGAATCTTTTAACTGTTTACCTTTAACTTTTACCCAAGTCAAAGGTTGACTATATACCCAATTAACGTATTCATGAGGTAACGCCCGTACGGTGACCTATTTGCCGAATTATACACAGTCGTATGTGATCGAGTAAGCTTCGCTTTGCTTGCTAGGGGGAAATCACAAGCCGAGTGGGCGGTTATTATCGTTAAGCTGTCCAATCAGTTACATGAAGGTAAAGTTGGTATAAATACTGAAAAATGCATCATATGACTTATGCAACAATTATCAAAACCTGATAGGCCGAGAAAAAACTGTCATTTGTTCTTTGGTACGACATGCTTCCTTTCTAAATCAATGAGTTTTGAAGTTGTATTATGCTCCGAAAAATTCTACAGGACATTTAACTTAAGCACTATAAAACTTGAATATGCTAAACGTTTGGAGAGATGTTTATCTTACGCACATAAATGCATTTATAAGCAGTGCATGTACAAAATGAGCCGCGTCGTGAGAAAATCGGATTTTGCCTATGAATCTGATCAGAGTATTAAGTCTTTTGAAAACGTTGAATTTGATATAATGCAACATTAATTATAACCATGTCAACCGGAAAGGCCTTTATCATGTAATATCACAACCATTTCCGGTACTTTAAACAGCAGTCTTTGACAAAAGATAAATATATAGTGGCAAAAAAGTCCGAGAATTCATATACGTTAAATTTGTGGAAATCAAATGATTACAACTAATGTGCACTCAAAGCAAGAGTACATTACCATATTTTGGTCTTTATAATTTTCACTTACACTTAAAAATTCGTCACATGTAGACAATTCTTGGCGAGTGTCATGGCTACACGAAAAAGTTTTGGTTAAGACGACAGACATATTCGATCATTGATAGACAATTGGGATAATTTAGATATCCAAACAATTCAAAGACCGTAGCATTGATGTTTTCATGTCATTTTACGGATTATTATCATTTCTATTGGCTGAGGTAGCTTAGATGAAATTAAGATGCTTTCGTGAACTATTAAATATATACTTCGTTGTGATCATGTCTGGGTGTCATCTGTATTATTTCCAGCTGAATTTTAAGGGAAGAGTTTTATTCTGACTTCATCAGTTGCTTTCTTATTTCAGTATACTTTGAATGAATTACTATGAAGGAATGTCAGTGTCAAATGAAACTGGTGAATAAGACGAATCGAGAATGGTCCCTTTATATCACGTCTGTACTTCTATGGCTTTCCAATAACGAATTACTTCTCAAGTAAATTGCATGGAAATAAATCTATTAACAAGGAATAAGCGCGGCTAACACTTGATTATGTCTTTGACAAGTTAACTGTCATAAACATCGCTTGTCGTTGATGTCATGCTATTTTCAACTCTCTCTCTCTCTCTCTCTCTCTCTCTCTCTCTCTCTCTGTGTGTGTGTGTGTGTGTGCGCGCGCGCGCGCGTGTGTGTGTGTGCCAATTCGACTCGCTGTACAACAGACAACGCGTGTGCCTCCCACAGTTGTTTTAATAAGTTTGACACATACTAGGGTAAATGCTTCTTGAAGAACTTTATTATCTGAGAAATATTTTTCATCAGACAAACTTAAATCAATTTACGACTAGGTCAAAGTCATCTTTGCCAGTTCGTCTTACAATTGAGCCGCGACGCAAAAAACCGGTCTTCGGGGTTGCCGACTAGGCCCGACACAGACCAGCCTGTACAGTCTCAGAAGCAGGCTAGAGGCTTGAAAATTTGGCTGTTAGTAGAAGAGGAATTGAACTATCCGAGTAGCAAAAACACAGGCACTGATCAGCTGTGCACTTACTGCATATCTGATCTGTGTTTTTGATTGTGCATCGGCAAAATTCCGAATTTCTCATGACGCGGCTCATTAACATTCAAATCTTCATTTTTGCTTTCTTAAATCTTATTAAGTAAGAAAAGGAAACTAATAAATCAAAGAGGCGTCTTTTGTACATGTCTAGACTACTTTAAACTTTTCTTACATTACGAAAACACGCCCATGCAATATACAGAGACTTTTTTAATTTTTTAAAAATGAAAATTTTCAGTACAAAATTTTTGATATTTTTCTTATTTTCGCTCAAAACATAGATTGTGGGTACACGTTAGAACCGCCTCGCCAAGGCGTTTCTAACGAGTACCCACAATCTATGTTTTGGAGCAAAAATAAGAAAAATAGGTATACCCCTGCAAACCCCAGTTTTACTATATAAAAGTGGGGATTAAAGGGGTATTTATTGCATGCACATGTCTTCCTGATGGAATTAAATGAAAAAAAAAAAAAAAAAAAAAAAAAAAAAAAAAAAAAGGTTAATAAAGTGATGAATCCTTGCACGATAGGTCATGTAACATGCAGACGATTTTCTTAGATTGTATATTTTCAAAATAATCGATTAACTACATATACAGGTTCCTCTTATTTGGGACAACGTACTATTAGCCACAAAGGATTTCACAATCCTTTTATGCTATTTATAAGTAAAGGTAAAAGAAGGCAATGATCAGGAAATGGCACACCCACTCCAAAAACCGAGGTGGGAAAATTGAATTAACAATCAGGTATTAATACTGAGAAAACATATCGTAAGCCGAGTGAGCAGTTATCCGAACTTGACTAAACATATGAAAATGTACATAAGGTGCTACCAGCACAAACATCAATACCAAGACACTAAACAATAAGAACTACCGCAGAAGTATCGCCTGGGGACGATCAGTAATATAATATTACTGACAGGCTTAAACTAGTCTTACAGGCACCTAACCTCGCCTACACGCATTGTTCTCAGGTCTACATCGTGTAGCTCTTGTTGAAAAATGGATCCAGCATATAAGGCTTCGTAATTTTGTGAAGAGTCTTGAACAAATTACAATTGTTTCGATATATTTTGTTAAAAGACGTAGATGTAATAAAGGGTTTTGTTGACTGCACAATTGCTCCGTGACGACGCTTCCTTATTTGTCAGCTGTGTGGCGACAACGGTAGTACCCCGAGAAAATCACCGGACATACCAACAAGTGGTTCTTTGCTTGTCTCACATGTGCTCCGCCCAGAGTTCGAACTTTTACTGGACACAAAAGCCGCCTCACAAAAAATATCATTATATGAATGGATATGTTGCTTATAATATACACGATTGAAGTGGTTCGTAACTTCAACTTTGCAATATGAACCCCACCGTTCATATTGCAAAGTTGAAGTTTTTATCATTTTGTATAAGTCAAATTTAATTTGCCATTATTTAAGCGCCATTCTGCAAAGATTCAGCTGCAATAACTTTAACACTTATTTACACATTCTCGTACAGACAATGCCTTGCGTTTATTTTAGTTTGACTATTAAACGTTCGCATCAACAGTCTACTGATGAAAGAAATTAAGTATTATGTTTCAATGATGTAGAAATAGAAATTAGTTATCCTGGTGCAATTTTTGTTGCTTTTTTTGCCTTTATCAGTTAACGTTGGGTAGTTACTTTCAGGGTTTGCATTAAATTTTCTAAAATTGGTAAAATGTGGTGTCAAATTAAAGCTTGGTTGACGTGAAACAATCAAGCAAGTCAAACTTTGAAACAGCATTTTCCCTTGATTGGCCATGTTCTGCCAAGTCGGGCGAAGAGCTTTGAACTGATTTAAAGTGCTTAATTGACTTGAAACTCGTTCAAAATTCCGTATTGGGCAGTTTGAAGCATTGCATTTTAATAATGGAATCTTTTTACTGGTCCTATATAAATAATGGACCGAGATGAATTATAAAAAAATGCCTTTGAAACTTTTTTTTACCTAGAAAGAGAACTGAACTAGCCCATCATCAAAAGAACGTCAATAATCATTCAGCTCTAATATACGCTACAAATTCTATAAACAAATCTGTTGGATCAGATTTGATTGGAAATAAAACTGTAAGTCACACTATTCACTGCATGTCTTCTCTATATATACACCTCGCCAAAAGTTTAGCATATTCTAGTGATATAGTGCTAAAGTAAAATGGCCTGAAAAATAATCCCAAAGCATAATATGACTTCTGCATTCATTGATTTAGAAAGAAAGCATGTCTTAGCAAAGAACAAATGACAGTTTTGTCTCGGCCTATCATATTTGGTAAATTATTGGATATGTTAATAATGCATTATTTTAATGATAAGCCGTGTTTCATAATGCTGAATTTTGCACACTATACACTACATCAGAACAAGATTGACCTATTGTCAAGGAAAAGTATGTTGGAACGATCTGTTATAAACAAAAAGTGAAGACTTGGCATCAAACGCTGACATTTCTGGAAGGAACAAAAATGTTAAGAAAGTATAGCAAAATTTCAATGTTTAACATTTATAAAGCAAGTTTGTCTTTAAAGATGTCTAATGCCTAAAACTAAAATGACATGATAAAAACGTTATACCACATTATTATTCTATCTATTGTCTAAAGATTTTAATCATTTTTGATTGAAAATACTGAAACTGAGTACTTTTAGACAAGATTTAAAAAAAGCGTCGAAAATAACTTTTTTCAAACAAGTGACTTATCTATTGCCATTCAGTATTTAACTAATAGTACTAATATAACTGCCGATTTTGAATCCGTAAAAGTCCTGATTATTTCCACCGTAACCGTGACATCGAATAGAAACAATTGTGTCGAAATATTTATTCATTGGGTTTAGTTCTGACCAGACATTTTTGCCTCCTTTTACACAAATAATTATGCTAAACTTTTTTGTTTTATATACAATAGACCAGCATCTAAGCGAAGCCGTACATCTCCCCGTACATCATCCATAGTGCAGATTATATTTTCTTTAGGTCCTTTGAGATCAGTAAAGATATTCAGAGTGTTCAAAACACTCACGTTTAGAAAACATACTTCTAAGCAATGTTTAAATTATTTGACCCCGTTTAGGAATGCGTCTTTGGTTTAGACTTCTCGTGTAAATTTTCGAAATTACAGTACAATAGTCTGGCTTTCGTTGCCGGTTTTAAAAGGGCTGCTGATGAGGGTTCATTACCCGAAATTGCGCAATATAGTCCATCTTATCTCCCTCTTAATGTTTTTACTGCTTCCAAAAGATCAAACCTTTTTATTTTATTTACCCGAAATAAATTAATTAAAGCCGTAGCATTATAATCTATTGCCGGCATTGGAAGGTTCAGGATGCTTCTGACTCATGTGTTGCCTGCTTTTGTATTGTTATATTGTTCTCTGCTGGTATCAATTAGCATGTTGAATCTGAGAGATGGCAAAGCACCTGTGTTTATTTCCTGTATTTGCTTGTTAGCGCTATTCACCGAGGGTGTTTCTTTCTTCTGGGAAACGGAAAGCATATTATCATCTTTGTGGTCTTCTTATGGTTAATTCTTCCTTACTAAGTGCTTTTGCTATTTAAAGTATTAATCAAATCATCATATAGATGCGATGCACTAACCAATAATAAACTGTCATAACATGTGTATCAAGGATTATGGATTGCCGTATATGTACCACGTAGTGCTTCTTGTAATGTTTCAAATGTTTTGAAAATGTGCTAGATATAAAAATGTCAATGTTTGTTCCATGTGAAGCAGTTAAAGTATACGCAAGTCGCATATTGTCTGTTCATATCGTCTGTTCAAACGCGACATTTTCATTTTAGAAATGAAATTTGTTTATTTTATTTGCATTTGAAAATGGTCTAGAACAGTCGTAAAAGAGCGTGAAGACGTCCTAGTATGATTCGTAAAATGATAAAAAATAATCGGAAATTAAAATTCTAGGCCAAAGTGTTATCCACAATAAAGTGAACTATTACTCACTTTGTCATTTTATTTGCTAGCTACAGCTCAGCAGAGTTTTATCTGTCTTCATTCCATTTCACTCGCTTATCCATTTCCGTGGTCAGTGTTTAAAAGCTAATAATTATCTTAAAGGACCGTTTATTTTATTCATGGGGAAATATTGGTGTAAAGAAGAATAAAGATATTTGTCTTAGAGGGTGAAAAAAAGGTACAAGAAGGCAAAGATCAGGAAAAGGCGCAATCAGAAAAAGATTCCCACTCCAAAAACCGAGGTGGGAAAAAACCAAACTAACAATCAGGTACTCATACCATGAAACATATCGTAAGCCGAATGAGCAGCTATTTTCCCAATAGGTGGCCACTCAGTTACCTTAACTTAACTAAAAATATGAAAACATACATAAGGCGCCAACAGCACAAAAAAAAAAAAAAAAAAAAAAAAAAAAAAATATATATATATATATATATATATATATATATATATATATATATATGGAGATTTTATCATCAACAGTGCAAAATCCTATTTGTGCCTGAGCGCGCTTTCGCCTTTCGGCTTCTTCAGAGGCTTACTAAATACTACATAATAAGAGTGTGATATCTACATCTGCCTGTCATAGGCAGTACAAAACTAGGAGACAAAATTTAATCTAATATATATATATACACCAATACATAAAACAAAAAGAACCACCACAGAAGTATCGACTTGGAACGATCAGTAACACAAAGTTACTGGCGGGCTTAAACCGGTTTTACATGGCCATAACCTCACCCTCAGCTTCTGCAGTGGTTCATAACATTGTGAGGAACATTACGAAACCAAAGATGAATTTTCAAAGAAGGTTGGCGGATATTTAGATGTATTTTTATATCACTTGTATTTATGTTGTGCATGTATATTATTATATCTATGTCACCCTCCCGGTTTACCTGTACCTCTGAAATTGCCAATATACTACACTTAATTTCAGAAATAAACAGAAAGGGTGAAATTGGTACGATAACCATGAGCCAGGTGTGATGAAACCTAATACATGTAATTACACTGGCTATTTATGCATTAACAATAATCGGCAAGCGAATAAATTAGCCATTTCTGTGGTCAAAGAATATGCATTGGTCTAAAATACTTTACATGTCTGAAATATTGGATCCGGCATACAAATGCACCATTCATAATGGCGAATGGACAAGCACTGAAAGCCGATGATAAATTGCCCTACCTGGAGAGCATTCCCGTCAGTACAGTGCAGCAGTTCATATTGGTGAAAGGTCACTGTCAGAATTGAAAATCAGCCAAGTGACAAGAAAAGATTCCAGACATTGAGGTCCTGAACACGGCAGTGGTTGTAAAACATGCACTCGGTACCTTTAGCTACCGTAGCTTAGTTGGCCTGGCTATGTTATAGGAATGTCTGATGGGCGACTCCCAAAGAAAATTTTATATGAAAATTAAAAATTAAAACTGAGATCATTTAAGAGCAGTGAACACATTAATGAGAAAGGGGATGGACCATAGAAAATGAATCTTGACCGATAATAAGTTTCTGATTTCTCAGAATACGCTCGCTGATCTCAAAGGACCAAAAAGAAAATATAATTGCACTATGGATTATTGGGACGGAAGGCGATCTCAAAGTGGTCAATAGAAAAGCTACAAATACACACTCAAAACCTAACTGACTGAGGGAATTCAACAAAGGAGCATATTATACAACCAAAGTAAAACGACCATCACTAGAACCTTTGATAATGACGTGCTCTACATCCAAAGGATCAAACCTTTATATTGTATTTGCAAGCGACAGATTAAAGCCAATTGCCATAGTCAGCATTCAACGAACCCTCTATGACACATGAAATGAAGATGGTCTGTATAATTACATACTTATAATTGTTTTATTCGAGCATTGCTATTGGCATATGAACTAGATAATTATTTCTTTTGAAAACATTGAGTTTGATATCTTGAAATTTAATTATAACTATCTCTACCGGAAATGTCTTTATCTTGTGAATTCACAACCATTTCCGGTAAACATCAACCAACTATAAAGGACTTATTAATACTGAGAGAAATAGCGCAATGGTTTTTATATGTGATATTTGATCATTCGCAGAGATCAAATCGCAAAAATAAGTTTTCCTAAGAAAAAATATCTCCGATTTGTAATTGTGTCATGAAGAACTTTCACATCTCATCATAAACCTGTCCTGTGGAGAGGCATTTCACGACAAGAAGGATTAATGGTTGATTGTTGACCAAAGAGACATTCATTAAATCAAAAACAAATAATAATTTTGTTGTGTTTCTAATTGTGTTGTCAGCTTGGCTATGAATTCCATATCTTGTCAGGTAGTCAAGTGACCACTTGTTTGTGACAAACTTTTCTTTGTAGTTCACATTGAGTCGTGTCTGTCAACGTAGACATTGTCCCATTACGCAAACTTGTCCATGCAATAAACAGAGATTTTTTGAGCTTTAAAAATTGAAAAAAATCAGCTGAAAAATTTTGATATTTTTGCTCAAAACATAGATTGTGGGTTCACGTTAAAACCGCCTCGGCCTCGGCGAGGCGGTTCTAACGAGTACCCACAATATATGTTTTGGAGCAAAAATAAGAAAAGAATAGGTATACCTCTGCATACCCCAGTTTTGCTATATAAAAGTGAGGTTCAAGGGGGTATACATTACACGGACATGCTTTCCTGATGTCTGGATTTTGAAGACCTGGTTTGATTCTCATTCTAACAGTCGGCTTCTTAAAATCAATTAATATAAGCAATTGTCAGTGTGAAGTGAAACTATGAGAATGAGACAATTCCAGAATGGCTTAATTTATTATGTCTGTACTACAACAGCTTTTCAATAGCGTATGACTCCTCAAGTAAATTGCAAGGAAATTAAGCTATTATCACAGAACTTGTGCTGCAAACATTCTATTATGGTTTTGATGAGTTACCATCTTAACTGTAGCCTTTGATTGTAATGACAAGTAGTGTGCGTGTGTTTGTGTATTTGTGTGTGTGTGTGTGTGTTTTGATTTGGAGAGTGGTGCAGCGGAAAATAGGTATGTCTCACATATTTGTCAATGAGCTTAACTCGAGGTAGATATCTAGAATGAGAGTTCCAAACAAGTTTTTATCTGTGAAGTAAAATTGCTTTCACCAGAGAAACTTACAAGTTAAATTCAATTTACTCCTATGTCAGCGACTACTTTGCCAGTTCATCTTACAATTAGCTTTCAATTCTCCGTTTTTGCTTTCTCAAATTTGATAAAGAAGGAAACAAAATTTATAAATCAATGAGTCGGCGTTTGTATATGTCTAGACAACTTTTCTAAGGATTCAAAGAAAACACTTTCGTTTTTGGTAGGCGCGAAATAAACGACGCGTTGCCTGGACGTTCCAGTTACAACGATGTAACATAAAATATAGACTTATGTTTTTACACAAATAATGTTATGTTTCAATATTTATTTCATTCTAAAAACATTTTAGTAAATAGCTTGACACACCTACACATATGTCGATCTATTTACAATATGGTTGTCTTATAGTCAGAAAATTTCTAGATTTAATTCAATTTGCTCTGTCGTCCAAGACGACTGATAGTTTTATTTCTAATTTGCAATAAATAATCATTTGATGGAGCCACCGCTTCCTGGTATTAACACTTTGGGGAGTTAATGTGTATTGCTCAAGACAAAACATGACGCCCCTTGTGAGGATCGAACGCAGCATCGATGCTGTAGCATTAGGTCACCACGTTTCTCTCACATGAGTAGTGGTAAAAAGGCACAAGTAGGCAAAGATCAGGAAAAGGCGCAATCAGAAAAAGATTCCCACTCCAAAAACCGAGGTGGGAAAAAACCAAACTAACAGTCAGGTACTTATACCATGAAACATATCGTAAGCCGAATGAGCAGCTATTTTCCCAATAGGTGGCCACTCAGTTACCTTAACTTAACTAAAAATATAAGTTATTTTTACCCGCGATTGCGCAATATGTCGTATCTCTTTCAGTTCATATCCGGTGCCTTTTCAATTGGCAACGCAAAACCATGAATAAAATGCATGTACGTTAAGTTCGCGAATAAATCTTGCTCAAGAAATCTTGACAGTCTGAACTGAAAGTATAGTAATACAAAAATAATAGGCCAGTCCAAATTCCAAATGGCTTCAAAACAATCGAAAACACTGTATTATACGTACATGGTTCACATCCTAGAATCGCCTGCCTTAAGTCAAACAATACCACAGCTGGTCTCAAAGGAAACGGGGAATATAATTTCCAATATATGTTGGACATTATGGAGAGTTTTCAGAAGGGCCTGGTTTTCCCGTCATAGTGCAAATCAAATAATAAAATTAAACATATGAACCCCATTCTGGTGTCTGAGACCGAGCAAGTTAAGTGAGAACGATTGCGAATACATCTAGCTAACTGTGATTATTAAACTTTCATATCAAGAGTGTATGGATCAGAGCAATAAAGTAATAGTTTTGTAACCAATTATCAATAAAATGAAATTGAAAATAAAAATAAAACTGAGATCCCTTAAGAGCAGCGAATGTGTTAATGAGAAAGGGGATGAGCCATACCATGGTTTCGGCTATTTAAGCCTCTTCAGTGACCATGTAGATTTGGCAAAATGGAGCCAAAGAGAATTACTGAAATTTTGAAAATTTCAACAAGATAGTCGATACAAAGGCTTTATAATCCAAATGGGACCGAATGTATATATCAAACGCCGGTTAGAAAAGGAATCTAAACCGACAATAATTTTCTGGTTTCTCAGAATACCCTCGCTGATCTCAGGGGACCAAAAGGAAAATATAATCTGCACTATGGATGATGTACGGGGAGACTTTTTACGGCCACCACACGGCACAACACCAGCTGCAGTAAAAACAAATAAAAATAAAACTGAGATCCCTGAAGAGGAGCGAATATATTAATGAAAAAGTAGTAATCTGGTGGATTTCTAGTTTTATTTTTGTCTTCCTCAGTAATGTCCTTTGTACGAGGGAGTTTGTGTTAAATATTTATAATCGACTGTTTGCTGCTTTGAATAACATTTTGTTAATATAAAAAATGAATTTTACTTGAAATGAATCCAATCTGAATACAAATATCAAAATACAAGTTGGATGTCTAAAATTGGTAAACCAAGGTTCAAATTGAAGAGTATATGACGTTAAACAATTAAACTAATCAAACATTTAAACGATATTCACCTTTGAATTACCATGTTCTGACAGTTGGGGCAGAGGATTTTGAACGGCTTCAAAAGTGCTATATTTACTTTATATCTACTTTAACAACCATTCTCAATACAATTTGTGGCAGTTTGAAACACCAGATTTAGACATTTTCAACACTGGGAGTTCATTGGCAGGGCCCGATGGAGGCACAGGTAGAACGTCACAGGTTCATTCAACAAAATAATTCGATGCACCTTGAATATAGAAATCTATAAGATTAGTTTTGATTGGCAATGAAGATGTGACACTATTCCCTGAATATTTCCATTTTGATGTATTGATAATGAACCAGTATTTAAAGATAGTACAGAAACCCATAATAAAATAATTACGATAGGTATTATTAGAATCTTTTGTCCTCGTTCGAAAGCTCAGGATGCTACTAGCTTCAATATTGCCTTCTAGTATATTGTTATGCACTGATATTAATTGGCACGTGATGAATCTTTTGATTTCATTCTTTAAATAGGATAAAAAGAACACAGGAAGGAAAAAAGCATCAATGAAAACAACCACGAAGTTATGCACTTCTTTTCGGTCGGTCGTTTAGCTGAATATGGTTGGTATTTGAGTTCATGTATTGTCTCGAGGATTTCGTAAAAATGGTGCGATTGGCAGTGAGCACTTCTCAGTAGCCTGTATATAAGGATTTTAGAAATTTGAAAAATCATCGACGCTCGTTGCTTCGCTAGATTGTTACCGTTTCGTTTGTTCGCAAAATTTTCTTGTTTATGGACTAGAGGAAGAAGATCGGATATCTATGACGTGGATGCGTGTGATATGCAGAGATATTAGTATCATAAGTATATTTACGATTTCTAGATTATAAATAATGACAGATTTAATTGCGTTTTGCAGTTTCATGAGAGATGTTTTAAGAATTTAGATCAAAAGACTGTGTTAGTGCAAAAGTATTTTGCATCAATTAAATATGTCGGGTCGTAAAGAAATTCGTTCATAGCAGTTTTGTATAAGTTAGTTTTAAAGGTACAAGTAGGCAAAGATCAGGAAAAGGCGCAATCAGAAAAAGATTCCCACTCCAAAAACCGAGGTGGGAAAAAAACAAACTAACAATCAGGTACTTATACCATGAAACAATCGTAAGCCGAATGGGCAGCTATTTTCCCAATAGGTGGCCACTCAGTTACCTTAACTTAACTAAAAATATGAAAACATACATAAGGCGCCAACAGCACAAAAATTTTTTTAAACACCAAGACATAAAACAAAAAGAACCACCACAGAAGTATCGACTTGGAACGATCAGTAACACAAAGTTACTGGCGGGCTTAAACCGGTTTTACATGGCCATAACCTCACCCTCAGCTTCTGCAGTGGTTCATAACATTTAGTTAGTTATTCGGTCCTCGTGGTGAATCTCTAACTAGTCAATGAATCATCAAGAACAAACAAATAAATCATGATAAACATCTTGATGAATCAAAAGCCTGCATATATGAAGTATTGCTCACAATGGAATAGTTTTGAATTAACCGTTTTACCTTTTGAGTTTCAGTTGTTATCGAGTTTCGATGTATTCGAGCTGATGTGGTGTATAGTATACATGTATGTAGCTTTTCATACATCCTTTACCAGCTTATCAGCGACTATTTAAGATAAGTACATTCTTATTTTGTTCAGTTTTCAATGTCATTATTTGACTTGAAAGTTGTTTCTGTTTCAAAGGCCAATGCCTGAAGAATAATCAGGCATGAGAATTATTCACTGACAGTTTATGAAGATAATATTTTGGTTTCTAAAATAGTGCATTATATATGGATCAAATGAAAGTACCGATTTTTTGTAGTTTGGTCAGAAAGCTTATTATTTGAATTTATTCTCTTCAAGACAAAAATGGATTAGTTTTCAAAGATATTCGAAGGTCTGCCGTTAGATCAAGACTAATAAGGTTATTACTGATTTTCTGTATTTATAAGTTTTTAATATTCGGGCAAAGAGTTTAATTCAAGATCAAATTGAGGTTTGCAGCATCTACCGGTATTTGTCATCAAATGTCTGAATTTTCAAATGTGTGTTTTTGGTGGAAGTGGTATGTGTATGTGCGTAGAGGTGTAGCCGGGGCCGAGGGGTGTAGTGGGGCAGTTTGTTAAATATGGATTACTTGGTGGCTTACGCGTTCAACGGTTTACATTTGTTTTAGCTCATTCGGTTGGATGGTTGTTGGCGTGCAGAGGTGCAGATGTTTTGTGGCCGTTGGTGCGTTGTTTTATGCAGGCATTGGGGAGGCACCGATTATTAAAAATATTTATTTTGGCACATTGTGGCAACCAGCTTAAGCCATTGTTACTTGTCACTCTTTAAATTCCTGTGGGTGGTATTTGCTTAAATGAAAGCTTAGATAAGGTCTGGAAATTACCTGTTTTCTTTAGTACCAGACGTTTTCTGTGCTTTGTGGTCGATTGATCGTGTTTTGTGTATGCAGAAAGGAGACTTTTTTTTAATTATTACTTGATATTTACGCGTAAATAAGGGAGACTACTTTGGAGATCAACATTTTAAATTTATCAAGAAATAGAGATACTTGTAAGTCATAAGGGAATGCGTATATTATGCAGAAGTTTTTAATTTTAACAAGAAATGTTGTTTCGCCAATTTTTGTGAGTATATGAAGAGTTTGGTGTATTTTATGAAAAATTATTTCGGTAAATAAGACACAGTTTAACTTTTTGATATGCGTGCTTTATAATTCATACTTCTCTACCTAATCAATAAACATCTACACTTACGTTCCATTTCGTGACGATGACTGTTCGTATGTGCGATGTTCCAAGTGACCGGCATGGCCCCGTCTTAGTTAAATTTCGGAATAATGATATTTCCTTCCGTTCCATTACCTTGATACTCTTCGTATGTACTAATTTAATGTCGTTTTATGTCCATTTATATACCATGTAAATGTGCTTCAAACACAAAAATGCTTCGGGATATTTATATACCATGTAGATTCTAAATGTGCTCGAAACGCAAAAATGCATCGGGAGAGAGGTGGTGATACAGTAACAGCGCCGTTTTTTATGTCTTCAAACGAGTTTTCGTTTCGTTTATGTATAGTTTTCGTTACGTTTAACTTGCGTTTTGGTTTCGTTTCGTTTTTGTCGTGCTTCGTTTTTACAAACGCGTTTCAAACGCGTATTTTACAAAACCGTTTTCGGGCTAAGCCAATCGCACAAACGTTCACAAATCACTATCTGTTGAAAACGGTCTTTATTAACGTTTTATTCTCGAACAATCAATAACACGTTTTAAGTTAACGATCGAAACGATCTTAACGGGTTTTCGATATTTTAAAACGATATTAGCGTTCGACCAATCAGTGTACCGTTGAAGCATATCGTTTAAAACGATACATAGCGTTCAGCCAATCAGTGATGGGCCACAGGGAAACGTTCCAAACGATCAATAGTTTGACAAATCAATGAAGCGAAACGTTTCTATATGAGATATCGTTCAGCCAATCACAATGTATGATTAGCGTTTCACCAATCGGAAAAGAGATTAGCGAAAACGTTCGATCATATCAGTGATCTATAATTTACTGTCCCTGATCATATCAAGATATCTAATCCTAAGCATCAAGTTCAATTATAAATATCCATGTTAGACTGGTCTCGATTAAAACGATAAATTTACTGTCAAATGGTAACAACTAAAAATAACAAGATTCATATGTGTTCACGACAGTAGTATCAATGACAACGTGATTTTTGTTCCGGTGCATGATGCGGCCGTTGAACATGCGACTTCAAATGATTAAAATCATGAGCTATTATTATAACATATTGCGGATTAAAGGCGTCAGCAAAAACTTTAATATTATAATAAAAAATGCCGGCAATTCGTTGTTGTCTACTGGTGCATGTTAAAGTAACTGGTGCAATAAAAAGATTTAAAATTCCTGAATCACGATAAAAGAAAGCCGACAGTTTCTAGTTGTTTTAAGACACGTGTCATTTTTGTAGTCACAGGTTGCATTCAGCTGATTTTATATATCTATCTATAATGCGTAAAGAACATTGATGCTTATCCCGAATTAAATGTGCAAAACAAACTATCAATTTTCTTTTAAAAAATAATGCACAAACTTCAAAGTAAAGCTTGTCTAAATAGCTTCATTCCTTTAGAAACAATTATGAAAACATGCGAAACGACACGTAAATAAGACGTTAAACACAAACTAACGACAGAAATTATAAAAAAGAAATACACAAACTACAAAGTAAACCCATGTTTGTCTGAATAATTCCATTCCTTTAGATAAATGCATGTACGAAAACATGCAAAACGATGCGTAAACTTAAATTTGCAAAATAACTAACGATAGAAATTATCACAAAAATAAAAAGTAAAGCCGCCCATGTATGTCTTAATAATTTCTTTCCTTTAGATTCATGTATACACGAAAAAAGCAGGGCGACGCGTAAATAAAATATGGTATAAATTATTAAATTATATCAAAACAGAAGTAACACACAAACTTCAAAGCAAAGCCGTGTTTGTTAATAATTTCATTCCTTTGGATACATAATTATACAAATTGATGCGACACGACGCATAAATAAAATGTGCAAAACAAACTAACGATATAAATAATAACAAAAATACATTATGCACAAACTACAAAGTAAACCCATGTTCATTCCTTTAGATACATGCATGTACGAAAACATGCAAGACGATGCGTAAATAAAATGTGCAAAATAACTAACGATAGAAATTATAACAAAAATACAAAGTAAAGCCGCCCATGTATGTCTTAATAATTTCTGTCCTTTAGATTCATGTATACACGAAAAAAGCAGGGCGACGCGTTAATAAAATATGATAGAAATTATATCAAAACAGAAGTAACACACAAACTTCAAAGCAAAGCCGTGTTTGGTAAATAAAATGTACAAAAACATGCGAGACGACGCGTAAATAAAATGTGCAAAACCCACTAACCGTTAAAAATTATAAAAACAGGAATCATACACAAACTACAAAGTAAAGCCATGTTTCTCTAAATAAATTTCATTCATTCATGAAAACATGCGACACGATGAGTAATTAAAAGGAAACAAATTTCGTGGCTAATGTTAGTCATAAAACTTGTTTAAATAAGTTTTGCCTATTATCTAACACCTCGAAAATCGAGCAATAAAAGTGGATAAAATAACGCCGACTGTCTTAATGTGTTATTTTAGAACGCGTGTCACCGTTCAAGTCACATGTTCGTCCTCTATTTCAATTACTTTGCCTTATTTTATTGCATTACGAATACAAACATGAAGGCTTGTGTCTGGTGTGCACTTACAGCCCCCCGAGTTTTACTGAACGTAAGTGAACTTGCTTACTTATTCCTAGACTCGGCAATGAAAATTATTTTAGAATTAGTCATCGAACTAAGCATCAAGGAAATATAACATGTGCCAAAATAAATGGAATAAATGAAAGAATAACGTCTTTAGAATGCTGACCGATGAATGAAAAAGGCATGGGCGAGAAAACAACGTTGATATGTGCGCTCCTGAAATAAAATAAAACAAATCAAAAACTCGGACAATGTGAATGTAAACGGAGGTCATATAATTGCCCCTCCCTAGATATGGCTTAGATATCTGATTGGGTAACGCTTTTATCGATCGATATATCATTGGTTATCCGATTAAACGGTCTTACCTGTGTAAAGGCGATTATTGGTTATCGATAAATCGTTTCCCTTATTGATTGGTAAACGTTTTAAACGATCGATTTTTCATTGGCTGGGCAATAAAACGATTTATTTTAGTTAGTTTTACAATCGTTTTTAGCGAAACGCTAATAAACAGTTATTATTGGCTGAACGATAAGGGTTTTTTAAAAACGGATAAAACGCGTTTTAAACGACCGTTATTTGGTGTTTTCGTTTGGTTTGGTTTGGTTTGGCTTGGTTTTCATTTCGTTTGTGTATCGTTTTCGTTGACATAAAAAACCCCGCTGTAACTGTACCTTGATTGTAGTTAATAGTCTATATTATAATTCTGTTTAGATTTTCAGTTAAAAAAATAATAATAATAAATAAATAATAATAATTGTAATAAATAAATAAATAATAAATAAATAAATAAATAAATAAATAAATAAATAAATAAATAAATAATCTATTTTCGATAGTTTAGATGGATAATAATTTGAATATTTCAGTTAACATGTTTAATTTCTACGAATCTGAATTGTTTAGTTTGTGGGGGTGTTAATTTGGATAAGATCGGATGGCATGTTGTGCGGGTCTTGCAACTTAAAAAAAAATCGCTTAATTTATCTTTTAATATCATAATGTTTTATAGTTGAATATGTGAGATTCGGACTGGGGTTGGAGATAGTTGCGATTTCTGCTCGGATTCGGTTGACACAAAGTAGACGAGTTGTAAATAGTTGATCGTATTTAGTATTATAAATTTTTATGTCTCACGGAACATACATTTTATGTGGGCGCCTATGTGGCATAGGAATTAGAGAGGGTGTATTCACTCTATTGGTTTATAAAGTTCTAGCCTGCATCTTATTGGGTAATTGGCGTTTATTCGTTCGTTTTAGTATGCAATAAAATGGATTTTAAGATATTAATTTTACTCAAAGATATTAATTTCGTTCTGTTAAATAAATAAGTAATGTAAAGTTAAAGATTAGAACTAAGTTCAATTGATTACATTGATACGTTAAATTTGTTGTAAATGTTGTACATTGTTACATTTTTCATTGAGGGCCAATGCAGAATTCGGTACAAGACAAGAATCTTATTCTTTATCTTATTCTTTATGTCAATGAGAATGTATTGGTTCAGAGTTAGATTTGTTTACGTTATTTACGGTTCCGTGAAAAAATGGTATCGTCTTATCATGCATATTTGGTTTGACTGTTATTTTGGGGTATTCACAGTTGATGCAGGGACTGTATTGTGGTTGTTTTGTTGGGCAGGGTTTGAATCTCGACATTTCGCTAGAGTACATCCGTCATACAAATCGCTGTTATTTGCCGTTATTTTTATCTGTTAGTGTGAAAGCACGATATAGAGACTCAGTACCGTTAGTTTGAAACTAAAATATTTAAATGATTAAGTAACGGACTTCGTTTTTTTTTTCAAGCACATATGGTGTTGGGGGTGTAGTCATGTCGGGGCCGGTGAATATTTAATAATTGGTACATGCACAAAGTTTTAATGAAGAATCATCTGTTCAGTAATAGGCAGTTGTAGAAATATTGGTACTCAAGTTTATGTGTGTGTTGATTAAATAGTTTTGCTGGTTCTTTGGCTGTTGGTTGGGTGCTGGAAATGACTGTATTTTGATTTGATTAATACAGGAAAAAAAAAGGATTTTTAACAAATCTTTAGATACGGTTCTTGGGTACATATCGTTGATGGATTGAAAGTTTAGAGTTAGCAGGAGGAAAGATAAGTAAAGTCCTGTCTTGTTTTAAATGGTGCATGAACAAACAAACAAAAATGTGTTTTTTTTAAAGGCTCAAGAATTGGCATGTGCTGCTTAGCAAGTTGAAGAGAATATTGTTGAACGTTGCCATTTGACGCAGAGATACATAAAAAAAAAAAAAAAAAAAAAAGTTGAAGACATGTGAATGAGATGTGGAATGACGCGGGTGCCTTGGGCCTAAAACAAAAAGAAAAAAGAAAAGAAAAAAGAAAAGAAAAGAAAAAGAAAAGAGAAAGAAAAGAAAAAAGATAAGAAAAAAAAAGAAAAGGGAAAAAGAGTAAATAAAGAGAGAGAGAGAGAGAGAAAAGGAAAAAGAAAAGAAAAAAAAGAAAAAAGAAAAGGAAAAAATAATAAAGAAAAAAAGGGAAAAAGAGTAAAAAAAAAAAAAAAAAAAAAAAAAGGGAAAAAGAGTTAAAAAAAAAAAAAAAAAAAAAAAAAAAAAAAAAAAAAAAAAAAAAAAAAGATATGAAAGTCAAGGATTAGGCTGTTTTGTGTGCCGGTACATACGACCTGGGTCGGAAAAAACAATCAGATTGTGTTCTGAGACCGCCTGGGCGGCTAAATGCGAACTTGTAAAATGAGATGGGGAAAGCCTTTTAATGAGTAATTTGAATTATTATATGGCAAGTGATGAAATATAGAGAAATATGTATTAAGCTTAAATATAACCCATATTTGAAAAAGTTATATTTTCACATGTGAAGATATAAAAAAGTTATATTTTCACATGTGAAAATATAAGATTTGGGAATACGCAAATTACGATTCGACCGTTTCATTTCTAATTTATACATAACTAAATTTTATAATCTATGCTATTGTTGACGCAACACAATAGCGACGTAATGACGTGACGTAATGACGTCATTTAAGATTTTGACGTCATATGCTTTAGCGCGCAACGTTACAATGACTACATGCAATATAATAAAAAGAAAATTCAAGTTTTTGTCGTGAATATGAGTTTTATTTCATCTCGTGAATTGAAAAATTATATATTTCATTCGTGCCTTCGGCACTCATGAAATATAAAATTTTTTCACTTCACTCAATGAAATAAAACTCATATTCACTCCAAAAACTTGAATATCATCTATATATTGCACGGACAAAGTTTCCTGATGTAAACTGTGCACAACTTGTTATCTTGCCTTACAACATATTGAATCAGAAACAAATATCGCAAGACGTAAAGAAATGGAGGACTCAAAGACGGAAATCATGGCGACTATAAATTAAACTGATATAAAACCACGAGTTGATTTTGGGTAGGGCCAGCCAAACAAATCGTCATTGTTACTTTTTTATTTGCCCTTGAATAATGGATAAATTTTCGCAACTACAGTTACTGTTGTATCGAAGCGTCAAGACTTCCTAGTATGGTTCGTTAAATGATAAAAACAATCGGAAATTAAAAGTCTAGGCTTACGCATTATCCACATCTGTGTGATCTATTACTCACTTTGTCATTTTATTTGCCACCGACAGCTAAGCAGAATTTTATCTATTTTCATTCTATTTCATTCGCTCATCCAATTTCCCTGGTCAATGTTTTAAAGCCAAGAATTATTTCAAATGCGCATTTACGTTACTCTTGGGGAAATATTGGCGGAAAGATGATTTTCTTAGAGGATAGTGGTCATTAATCACTAAGAGAAGCAACACAAAACCAAAGACGTATTTTCAAAGAAAGTTGATAGAAATCAGGATGTATAAGAGAGAAAAGACCCAAATTTCCAAAACGTATTTGCTTGTATCACGTGACTTTATCTAGTATTGTATTTCATTTCACCTTGTCTCTACCCTGGATACTGCGATAGAAACGACAACACTATATTTCAAGGGTTAAACGAAACAAACCACAGTCTTTATTAAGGGAGCATAAATAAGAAAGATTTCGTATGGGGAATTACTGGAGGTGGCCAGTACAAACGCTCCAATGACAAGCTCGAACACTCTCTGAAGGATTTCAGCATACCGACAAAGGGGTAGATCATCATAAAGAAAAACTCTCTGAAGGATTTCAGCACACCGACAAAGGGGCAGATCATCATAAAGAAAAACTCTCTGAAGGATTTCAGCATACCGACAAAGGGGCAGATCATCATAAAGAAAAAACTCTCTGAAGGATTTCAGCATACCGACAAAGGGGCAGATCATCATAAAGAAAATGGAAGCTGTTAAGCTGAAACAAACTGTAGAGATTGCAAAACCAGAGTCAACTGGCCGTTACCTGATGCGATGGGTGTGTGTGTGGGGGGGGTGGGTGTGTGTGTGTGGGGGGGGTAGGTGGGTGGGTGGGTGTGTTCTTTAATGGCTGACTGTCTCCATTTTAGCTTTAAACGGTCGGCTGAAAGTAGAGCAAGTCAACATTACAGAGACTGGGGATGGCACATTGACTCTGGCTTTGTGCTTTCTGTGCTTTCTTCAAGCTTCACAGCATTTCTTTTCTTCAGAAAGAGCTGCTCCTTTGTGGATGAGTCCGCGCCACTGTACTCGATCCTGTGCAGCCTGTTCTCGAGACTGTGAGACGAAAAATAGACCGTTTTTCAAATATTGAGAAGTGGAAAAAGGCAAAAATATATGGAGTAAGCTTATTTGCACATCGTTATTGACATCTGAACTAGATAATTATTTCTTTTGAAAATATTTTACTTTGATATCTTGCAACATTAGTTATATCCATATCAACCGGAAATGCCTTAATCTTGTAAAATCACAATCATTTCAGCATCAGGTAAACGTCCGTGAAATGTATACCTCCTTGAACCCCACTTTTTTACAACAAAAATGGGGTATGCAGGGGTATACCTAATTTTCTTATTTTGTCTCCAAATATAGACTGTGGGTACTCGTTAGAACCACCTGGAAGAGGCGGTACGATAACGTGTATCCACAATCTATGTTTTGAGCAAAAATAAGAAAAATATCAAAATGTTTCAGCTGTAAATTTTCAAATTTTAAAGCTCAAAAAATCTCTGTATATTGCATGGACAAGTTTTCGTAATGGGTAAACAGAAATCAGTGACGGAGGACGTATCTCCAGTGAGAAAATAGTCCAAGAATTCTGAACTTTCACAGAAATCAAACCACACCTATTAGTTTTCCTAAGGGTCTTGAAGCACGAATACAATAATTTCATGTCTCATCATAAAACCGTCCTGTGGAATACTCAAACAGTCCGGTATGGGTAAGATATTTCATGGCTTGAAACATAATTGGTTGATTATGGACCAAAGAGAATTCTGTGTAAACTTGCACATTTATAAAATTAAAAATAAATTATAGTTTTGTACTGTTTTTAATTTTGTTGTCAGCTCGGACATGGTATCCATATCTTGTAAGGTAGTTGAGTGACCACTTTTAGTGAAAACTGATACTATATAGTTCACATTGAGTCTTGTCTGTCAACGTAGACAATGTCCTCTGGATTTTGAAGACCTGGTTTGATTCTCATTCTAACAGTTTGCTTCTTAAAATCAATTAATATAAGCCATTGTCAGCGTCAAGTGAAACTATGAGAATGAGACAATTCCAGAATGGCTTAATTTATCATGTCTGTACTACTATAGCTTTTCAATAACGTTTGGCTTCATAAGTAAACTGCAAGGAAATAAAGCTATTATCACACAACTTGTGCTGCTAACATTCGATTATTGTTTTGATGAGTAACCATCTTAACTGTAGCTTTTGACTGTAATGCTATCGTTAGTAGTGTGTGTGTGTGTGTGTGTGTGTGTGTGTGTGTGTGTGTGTGTGTGTTTTGATTTGGGGAGTGGCGCAGGGGAAAATAGGTATGTCTCTCATATTTGTCAATAAGCTTGACACGAGATAGATATTTAATGAAGAGTTCCAAACAAGTTTTCATTTGAGAAGTAAAATTGCTTTCACCAGACAAACTTACAAGTTAAATTCAATTTGCTCCTATGTCAGCGACTACTTTGCCAGTTCATCTTACAATTAGCATTCAATTCTCCGTTTTTGCTTTCTCAAATTTGATAAAGTAAGAAAAGAAAACTTATAAATCAATGATTCGGCGTTTGTATATGTCTGGAAAACTTTTCTAAGGATTTATCATGGGGCTGTTGAATATGTTGCAAATACATGCTTTATCATGGGGCTGTTGAATATGTTGCAAATACATGGATTTGTGTGTACATGATTGTGAAATGAGTGGTCAGCTCAGCACAAGTGAGATATTTAATGAAGACTTCGAAACAAGTTTTTATCTGAGAAGTAAAATTGCTACACCAGACAAACTTACAAGTTCAATTCAATTTACTCCTATATCAGCGACTACTTTGCCAGTTCAGCATACAATTAGCATTCACTTTCTCAAATTTGATAAAGTAAGAACAGAAAACTGATAAATCAATGAGTCGGCGTTTGAATATGTCTGGTAAACTTTTCTAAGGATTCAAAGAAAACACTTTCGTTTTTGGTAGTCGCGAAATAAACGACGCGTTGCCTGGACGTTCCTGTTACAACGATGTTACATTAAATATAGACGTACGTTTTTTACACAAATACTGTTATTTTCAATATTTATTTCATTCTAAAAATATTTTAGTCAATACCTTGACACACCTACACGTATGTCGATCTATTCACAATGTGGTTGTCTTATAGTCAGAAAATTTCTAGTTTTAATTCAATTTGCTCTGTCGCCCAAGACGACTTTGATAGTTTCATTTCTAATTTGCAATAATCGTTTGATTCTGCTGAAATTGTGAGACACCAAAGAGGAGTACAAAACTCGATAAGACGTTGAACGTCTATAAACTGGCACAGTCTTTTTATTTGAATTTAAAGTCAAGTTGTATGAAAATGTAACAGAGCCTGTTTTATTATTTATTTTATTATTATTATTATTTTTTATTTTTTTTTTTTGCTTTGACAAATACACAGATGAATATTTGTTTGTATTCATATTTTACGTCACAGAAAACAATTTCCCAGTCATGTCGGGACGGAGCCACAACTTCCCTGGTATTAACACTTTGGGGAGTTAATGTGTATTGCTCAAGACAAAACATGATGCCCCTTGTGGGGATCGAACCCAGCGCCGATGCTGTAGCATCAAGTCACCACGCTCCTCACACATGAGTAGTGGTAAGTTATTTTTTACCCGCGATTGCGCAATATGTCGTATCTCTTTCAGTTCATATCCTGTGCCTTTTCAATTGGCAACGCAAAACCAGAAATAAAATGCATGTACGTTAAGTTCGCGAATAAATCTTGCTCACGAAATCTTGACAGTCTGAACTGAAAGTATAGTAATACAAAAATAATAGGCCAGTCCAAATTCCAAATGGCTTCAAAACAATCGAAAACACTGTATTATACGTACATGGTTCACATCCTAGAATCGCCTGCCTAAAGTCAAACAATACCACAGCTGGTCTCAAAGGAAACGGGGAATATAATTTCCAATATATGTTGGACATCATGGACAGTTTTCAGAAGGACCTGGTTTTACCGTGTAAGTGCAAAGCATAATGATAAAGTTAAACCTATGAACCCCATTCTGGTGTCCGAGATCGTGCAAGTTAGTGAGAATGATTGCGAATACATGTAGCTAATTGTGATTATTAAACTTTCATATCAACAGTTAATGGATGAGAGCAATTAAGTATTATTTTTCCAATCAATTACCAATGGATGATAAAATTGAAATTAGTTATTCTGGTGCATTTCTAGTTTCTTTTTTTGTCTTCGTCAGTAATGTCTCCTGTACGAGGGAGTTTGTGTTCAATACTCATAATCGACGGTTCGCTGCTTTGTTTTGCTGGTGTTGTGCCGCGTGGCGCCCCTAAAATGTCTCCCCGTACATCATCCATAGTGCAGATTATATTCTTCAATCAAATTTATCCACCTGAACTTCAGTTGAACAAAGCCAATATCTCAGATACCGAAGCCCCCTTTTTAGATCTACATCTTTCTGTTGCAAATGGATTTGTTTCTTCTAAAATTTATGATAAGCGCGATGACTTTAATTTTGATATAGTAAATTTTCCTTTTTTGGATGGTGACGTTCCACGTCGTGCTTCTTATGGTGTTTACATTTCGCAACTTATTAGGTTTGCTAGAGTCTGCAATCATGTTACAGACTTCAACGCTCGAAATAAATGTTTAACGGCAAAACTTCTCCTTCAGGGCTATCGGTATCATAAACTTCGAAAAACCTTTTCTAAATTTTATCGTAGACACTATGAATTGATTTCCAAATATAATGTTGGATTAAAGACGCTTTTAAGTGAGGGCCTTTCGGAACCTGAATTTTATGGTGACTTAGTTTACAAATTTAAGAAACTTATTGGAATTAATGATTTTTCTTTTCAGTTCAGAAAAATCATAACACGTTACAGACGAGAACCGAAGAACTTACTAAATGTTATGAACCACTGCAATAGCTGAGGGTGAGGTTAGGATCCTGTGGCCACTCAGTTAAGAATCGCCTTGGAACGATCAGTAATATAAAATTACTGGCAAGCTTAAATCGATTTTACAGGTACCTAACCTCACTCTCAGCTTCTGCAGTGGTTTTCTTTTCAGTTCAGAAAAATCATAACACGTTACAGACGTATAGGTTATAACTTGAATGTTATGCGACAGTCTGCATTGTTAGTTTTTAACCCAATCATGGTTGATAACTATGCTGCCTTCTTTAATTGCACGCCGGTGGGTCGGGCGTCAGACTCTATGATGGCCCCGACTCAAAGCTATTCATTTTAGTTGGTTGGGGCCGGAGCTTCTTGTCTGTTGCTTGGCCCACCGGGGTACAACTGGTGTTTTTCTTTTGCTCCGGAGTTAGTAGGTTATTCGGCGCCCAGGGATCTCCATCTTCGGGCAGCTTACTCAAACTGTGAGTCCTTGTTTTTTATTCATCAGGATGTTTATCATGATTTATTTGTTTGTTCTTGATGATTCATTGACTAGTTAGAGATTCACCACGAGAACCGAAGAACTTACTAAATGTTATGAACCACTGCAATAGCTGAGGGTGAGGTTAGGATCCTGTGGCCACTCAGTTAAGAATCGCCTTGGAACGATCAGTAATATAAAATTACTGGCAAGCTTAAATCGATTTTACAGGTACCTAACCTCACTCTCAGCTTCTGCAGTGGTTCACAGCATTTAGTTAGTTGTTCGGTCCTTGTGGTAAATATTTAACTAGTCAATGAATCATCAAAGACTAGTTTTATCCAAACATAGACAAATATATAAAACATTGGTTAGAAAATGAATCTTAACCGAAAATAAATTTCGGATTTCTCAGAGTACCCTTCCTGAACTCAAAGGACCAAAAGAAAGGTACAAGTAGGCAAAGATCAGGAAAAGGCGCAATCAGAAAGAGATTCCCACTCCAAAAACCGAGGTGGGAAAAAACCAAACTAACAATCAGGCACTTATACCATGAAACATATCGTAAGCCGAATGAGCAGCTATTTTCCCAAAAGGTGGCCACTCAGTTACCTTAACTTAATTAAAAATATGAAAACATACACAAGGCGCCAACAGCACAAAAAAAATTTAAACACCAAGACATAAAACAAAAAGAACCACCACAGAAGTATCGCCTTGGAACGATCAGTAGCACATAGTTACTGGCGGGCTTAAACCGGTTTTACCTATTGGGAAAATAGCTGCCCATTCGGCTTACGATATGTTTTCATGGTATAAGTACCTGATTAATAATCTAGTTTTTTTCCCAATCTCGGGTTTTTGGAGTGGGAATCTTTTTCTGATTGCGCCTTTTCCTGATCTTTGCCTACTTGTAACTTTTTCTGTGGTTGTTCTTATTGTTTTATGTCTTGGTGTTTAAATTTTTGTGCTGTTGGCGCCTTATGTATGTTTTCATATTTTTAGTTAGGTTTAGGTAACTGAGTGACCACTTATTGGGAAAATAGCTGCTCATTCGGCTTGCGATATGTTTTCATGGTATAAGTACCTGATTGTTGATTTAGTTTTTTCCCACTTCGGTTTTTTGCACCTTTTCCTGATCGTTGCCTACTTGTACCTTTTTGTATCGACTATCCTGTTGAAAATTGCAAAATTACAGTATATCTTTTTGGCTCAATTTTGCCAAATCTAAAGGGTCACTGAAGAGGCTTTAGTAGGAGTAGCCCATCCTTTTTCTCATTAATATGCTCACTGCGCCTTTTTTTATTTGAAGAACATTGGATAATTTGTCAAGAGACAGTTCTGTGTATATTGCGCTGTGAATAATAAGTCACCAGTTGCGAACATTGAAACACTGAAATAATTAAATTGAGCTCTTAACTTGCCCAAGTAACGACAAAATGACGTATGCCCCGAATAAACAAGAGGGTGGGGACTCTAAGAAACAACATCAGTGGCCCGATAATTGTTTTCAGGGTTTTGGATTGCTTATTCTTACTCTCATCGACCTACAAGAAAGAATTAATCAACAATTGTATAAAGATTTGGTAAAAAAATCAATATAAATGAAATTAATCCAACCTGAATACAAATAGTATCTAATCAATCAATATGCAAGTTTTATGACTCGAACTGGTGAAAAAAAAGTATAAATTGAAATGTATTTGACGTTAAACAATTAAACTAATCAAACATTTAAACGACATTCACCCTTGAATGACCATGTTCTGACAGTTGGGGCAGAGGGTTTTGAACGGCTTCAAAAGCACTTTATTTACTTTACGAGGGTGGTTCAGAAAGTTCTGTCATAGGTGTTATAACTTTGTTAATATACATGATAGGTTGCTGTATTATACCTTGATTGAAAGGACTACATTTCTCCTTTATAATGATGCCAAAACAATGCACGAACGAAATAAATACTTCGAAATACATGCCTTGAAAGACACCTGGGGTAAAACCACTGGCACGTTTTCTTGAATTTGTGAATATTATTGTGTGCGTTTCATGCGTTATATCTTTATAACTTCCGATCAAATTTTTTCCAACTTTACAGTTATAGGTAATAATATATTTAGAAAAGCAATGTGACAAAAATTGCCGTTATCGATGCTATGCTGACTTTATAATAAAGCGATGTATATGACGTCATTAAAATACGTACCCCTATAGCGTTTCTGGCACCGCTGCACCATTATATGTGTTTGCTTTTTTATAAGTTTACTATAGAGCACGCTAGGATGAAACAATTAAATGGTTAAATGCATTTTAAGCTCCCTGGACTACGTGTAGATGTCAATAAATGTCATTTGAATTTAAACCGTATTTTTAATGTATGTACAACAAGCCAATTTCAGTATTTCATTTTGCTATAACTCAATTAAATTCAGCTGAATGATTTTGATTTTTGCAGGATATATTCATCTATGTTTCAAAAATATATTACAGGGATTATATTTTTTCGAAGTCGATTTTCTTTAAATAATATTCACAAATTTAAGAAAACGTGCCAGTGGTTTACCCCTGGTGTCTTTCAAGGCGTCTATTTTAAAATATTTATTTCTTTTCGTGAATTGTTTTGGCATCATTATAAAGGAGAAATGTAGCCCTTTCAAACAAGGTATAATACAGCAACCTATTATGTCTATTAACAAAGTTATAACACCTATGACAGAACTTTCTGAACCCCCCTCGTATATTTACTTTAACTCATTTAAGCCTGGCGTCCCTTTTGTGGGACTGCGGCGTCCCATCTGGGGCTAATCTGTTTGCTAAGAGAATTTTCATCGAAAAATTGAATAAAATTTAAAAATCACACCTGACACCCCTAAAAATGAAAGTGGACTCTTCCAAATGATAATGATGGGAGAATCCATTCGTCAAATATGGGTTAACCACCATTCAAAATCTGATTTGTGGCAGTTGGAAACACCAGATCTAGACATTTTCTAAACTGGGAGTTCATTGGCAGGGCCCGATGGAGGCACAAGTAGAACTTCAAAGGTTCATTCAGCAAAAAGAACTTGATGCAACTTGTAAATAGAAACAAGTAGGCAAAGATCAGGAAAAGGTGCAATCAGAAAAAAGATTCCCACTCCAAAGACCGATAATCTTTTAATTGGAAATGAAAATTTCACACTATTCCCTGTGTGTTTCAAGTTGGATGTATTGATAACGAATGAGCATGTTAAGGTAGCACATATATCCCTAATAAATTGATTATAGACGTATTATTAGAATCTATTGCCGTCGTTCGAAAGCTAAGAATGCTTCTGGCTTCAATATTGCCGTCTAGTGTATTGTTATTCACTGGTATTAACTGGCATGTAGAAAGATAACCCACCTATATTTACTTCCTGTATTGGCTTGTTAGTGCTATTCACAAGTGATTTTCTTTCTTCTGAGAAGCAGAATATAAATGATCAACTTCGTGGTTGTTTCCATTGATGCTTCTTCCTTCCGATGTGCTTTCTTATGCTATTTAACGAATGAATTCAAAAGATCATCAGGATGTCCGTGTAATATATACCCCCTTAAACCCCATTTTATATAGAAAAACTGGGGTTTGCAGGGGTATACCTATTTTTCTTATTTTTGCTCCAAAACATAGATTGTGGGTACTCGTAAGAACCGCCTCGGCGAGGCGGTTCTAACGTGTACCCACAATCTATGTTTTGAGTAAAAATAAGAAAAATATCAATTTTTTTCAGCTGAAAATTTTCAATTTTTAAAGCTCAAAAATCTCTGTATATTGCATGGGCAATTTTTCGTTATGTCTTTACACTAAGCAGTGATGAATATTCACATTAACTTAAACAAATCGTCATTGCTACGTTTTTATTTGACCTTGCATAATGGATAGACTTTCGCAACTACAATTACAGTTTTACCGGAGAGTCAAGATGTCCTAGTATGGTTCTTTAGAATGATAAAAACAATCGGAAATTAAAATTCTAGGCCAACGCACAATCCCTAATTAAGTGATCTTTTACACAATTCGTCATTATATTTGCTATTGGCAGCTTAACAGAGTTTTATCTGTTTTTATTCATTTTCACTCGCTAATCCAATTTCCTTGGTCAATGTTTTAAAACTAATAATTATCTTAAACGCCCATTTACGCTACTCTTGGGGAAATATTGGCGGAAAGATAAACGAATATGATTTTTTAGAGGATAAATGTCATTACTCACTATAGGAGCAGCACGAAACCAAAGACCTATTTTCAAAGAAAGTTTGCGGATATCAGGATGTATTTTTGTTTGAACCCATTGTCATTGAGCAGGATATTATTTATCTCTTACATACTGCGAATGTATATCTGACATTGTTAAAAATAAACAGTTTCGCAAGAAAACAGATAAAACTACCAATTTCTATCAGTTTTTTCTTCGTCAGTTTTTAAGAAACTGTATGCTAACGGAAGAAGCCTGGAGTCTCATTTTCACAGGTCAACTCTAAAATGACTTCACTACATCTATACCGAAGTTATTACCGAAGTTAGCTTTGGCACTCAGTATATTTAGTTACTTGCATGTAACTAAGTGGCCACCTATTGGGATGCTCACTCGGCATTCGATACTTTCTAATTTATGTTTTGGAGTCTAATTTTTCAATTCAGATTTTTTTCATCTCATTTTTTACAGTGGGAATTTTTGCTGATAGCGCCATTTCCTGCGCATTGTTTTTTTAACCTTTTTCCTGTCAAATTACAAATACCATGACTACGAGACGAACTGACATATCATACTTTGAACTGTTAGGCTGTTGGAGAAAAACATTGTACGAATTTAATTGTCCCCCGCCTTTTCGAAGAAAAGCTTTGGGTTGCCGTCATTCCGTCCGTCGGTCCTTCCGTCCCCTATAGGAGTTTGTACCTTGTGCAAGCAACTCCTCCTACAGTTTTATTCTATGCTATAAGAAGATGTGCATGTGATTTGGATATAATTCTCAGGCTTATCTTTTACACGTTTTTGCAATTTGAACTTAGTCATTTTTTCGGACATTTTGACAATGAAAGTAAATGGACGGTGGGTATCTTGTGCAGGCAACTCCTCCTACAGTTTTATTCTTATTCTTTTATATCTTTACAGATGTTTTAACCATGCTTTGAAGATGTGCATTTGATTTGGATATAATCCTCAGATTAATTTTTGACACTTTTTTCGCAATTTGAACTTAGTCATTTTTTTTCGGACATTTTGACAATGAAAGTGAATGAACAGTGGGTACCTTGTGCTACAGTTATATTCCGATTCTTTTGAAACTTTACAGATTTCTTGACCATGCTTTAAAGATACGCATATGGTTTGGATATTACCCTCACTTTAATTTTTTCATTTTTTGGACATTTGAACTCAAGTGGTATTTCAGGCATTTACACTAAGAAAGTGCATGTGGTTTGGATATACATGTATGTTATTCTAATATTATATTTGTGTAACTAATCTATCAAGGCGGGGGACATAAATTCACTGAGTGTGCTTGTTTATTCGAACATTGCTGTTGGCATCTGAGCTAGATAATTATTTCTTTTGAAAACCTGACTTTGAGATCTTGCAACATTTATTAAAACCAATCTACCGCAATGCCTTAATCATGTAAAATAACAACCATTTCCGGTAAACAGCAGTCAACGACAAAGGATGCATCTCGTTTTAAAATAAGCATCGGATTCCTACATTTTAGAATTGTTCATTCTTAGAGATCAAATCACCATTACGAAAACATGGCCATGTAATGTAAAGAGACATTGATAGTTGTAAAAAATGAAGAAAACAAAAACGTTTCAAAAATGAAGATAATCATATCGTTTTTTTGTCGTCAAAATTTAGATTGAGGCTTCTCGTAAGAACCGCCTCGTCGAGGCATGTTACAAGTTAAATTACTTTACTCATAGGTAAAAGACGTTTTTGCCAGTTCATATCTTAAATTTACATTCAAATCTCTGTTTTTTTTATATATATATAGAATTATGAACAAAAATCGTGTTACTTTCTTATATTAATTTTATTATTTTATTATTATAGCATTTCTACCTTACAAGTAAATTAATTTTCAGTTTGTAAGACGCTTATGAACTGATGCGTCATTGAACATACTAACATACAAATGAACATTGTTAATTCAGATCCACATCATCAATCAATGGCATATGCAACCACTCCAATTTAAGGTGACATGCATATAATTTTTTCATTATACTCCATTAAAATAATGTAGCTTTTGCTGATAAGTGGGTACAACACAATAAATTTCTAGGAAAATATTTTTGAAGACCCGTATGCTTAGTGTGTTATATTTAATCAAATGATTTGTTACCTGCAATTTTGCTCTCTGACGATACATTCTTTGCTATAATGACAAGTAGTCATTCTTTACATTTTATACCAGAACATGCCAGTAAAGAGAAACAATATATTTACAAAGCATCTCGGGGTTTCTAATAAGTATAAGATTAAATTTACGAGCTCATTATGTCTATGCGTTTGGTTTGTCCAGGTTTGAAATATTGAAAGGTACAAGTAGGCAAAGATCAGGAAAAGGCGCAATCAGAAAGAGATTCCCACTCCAAAAAGGCGAGGTGGGAAAAAAACAAACTAACAATCAGGCACTTATACCATGAAACATATCGTAAGCCGAATGAGCAGCTATTTTCCCAATAGGTGGCCACTCAGTTACCTTAACTTAATAAAAAATATGAAAAGGTACAAGTAGGCAAAGATCAGGAAAAGGCGCAATCAGAAAAAGATTCCCACTCCATGAAAACATACATAAGGCGCCAACAGCACAAAAAAAATTTTAAACACCAAGACATAAAACAAAAAGAACCACCACAGAAGTATCGCCTTGGAACGATCAGTAACACAAAGTTACTGGCGGGCTTAAACCGGTTTTACAGGATCCTAACCTCACCCTCAGCTTCATATACGTCATGTAAAAAGCATGTGGTTTTCAATGTCGCGATATATTGTAAGGCCTTGGGAACCAGTTTAATAGAAATTAAGCTTTAATCTAATTTACTCTTACGCCCAAGAAGACTTTGACAGTTTTATATCTAATTTGCATTAATATAATCGTTTGATTTTGTTGAAATTGGATGAAACACGAAAAAGGCGTGCAAAGCCCAAGAGAACGCTGAACGTATATAGTCTGGCACAATTATGTTTAATTGAATAGCATTGTTTATTTTATACTTTACAGTGAACCCCAATGTATATCAAAACTTGATAAAATTGGTATTTTCATTGATATGAAATTTCACAGATATCAAATCTCACTGATATCAAAAGTCACTAGTGACTGATATCAAAAGGTACAAGTAGGCAAGCAGCCTATATCTTCACTGTAGTGACGTCAGATTATTTGGATTACTTCTGACGTTTCCATTTACTTGACGTCATTAAATGTATCTCACTTCACAAATTCAAACGCCTATAACTCCGTTATTTATGAACGAAAACATAAAGTGTGGGTATTCATTTTCTTAGTTAGAACGTAAGGAACAATGCGGTACCAAAATTATTCGTGTTTTCAAAAATTTTTGGTTTTCGCATTTTCACCACCTGCTTTGTGAATAGGAAAATGCCCGTGTATTGTATAAAATAAAAAGAAAATTTGCTTTTTTTCGGTGAATACCAAAAATATTTCATCTCGTGAGTTGAAAACATCAAAATTTTCACTCGTGCTGCGCACTCATGAAAATTCTGATATTTTCAACTCACTCGATGAAATATATTTGGTATTCACCTCAAACAAGCAAATATCCTCTATATAGTATACTAAAAAGGTACAAGTAGGCAAAGATCAGGAAAAGGCGCAATCAGAAAAAGATTCCCACTCCAAAAACCGAGGTGGGAAAAAACCAAACTAACAATCAGGTACTTATACCATGAAACATATCGTAAGCCGAATGAGCAGCTATTTTCCCAATAGGTGGCCACTCAGTTACCTTAACTTAACTAAAAATATGAAAACATACATAAGGCGCCAACAGCACAAAAAAATTTTATACACCAAAACATAAAACAAAAAGAACCACCACAGAAGTATCGACTTGGAACGATCAGTAACACAAAGTTACTGGCGGGCTTAAACCGGTTTTACATGGCCATAACCTCACCCTCAGCTTCCGCAGTGGTTCATAACATTTAGTTAGTTATTCGGTCCTCGTGGTGAATCTCTAACTAGTCAATGAATCATCAAGAACAAACAAATAAATCATGATAAACATCCTGATGAATCAAAAACCAGGACTCACAGACTGAGTAAGCTGCCCGACGATGGAGATCCCTGGGCGCCGAATAACCTACTAACTCCGGAGCAAAAGAAAAACACCAGTTGGACCCCGGTGGGCCAAGCAACAGACAAGAAGCTCCGGCCCCAACCAACTAAAATGAATAGCTTTATGTCGGGGCCATCATAGAGTCTGACGCCCGACCCACCGGCGTGCAATTAAAGAAGGCAGCATAGTTATCAACCATGATTGGGTTAAAAACTAAGCATGCAGACTGTCGCATAACATTCAAGTTATAACCTATACGTCTGTAACGTGTTATGATTTTTCTGAACTGAAAAGAAAAATCATTAATTCCTTTAAGTTTCTTAAATTTGTAAACCAAGTCACCATAAAATTCAGGTTCCGAAAGGCCCTCACTTAAAAGCGTCTTTAACCCAACATTATATTTGGAAATCAATTCATAGTGTCTACGATAAAATTTAGAAAATGTTTTTCGAAGTTTATGATACCGATAGCCCTGTTGGAGAAGTTTTGCCGTTAAACATTTATTTCGAGCGTTGAAGTCTGTAACATGATTGCAGACTCTAGCAAACCTAATAAGTTGCGAAATGTATACACCATAAGAAGCACGACGAGGAACGTCACCATCCAAAAAAGGAAAATTTACTATATCAAAATCAAAGTCATCGCGCTTATCATAAATTTTAGAAGAAACAAATCCATTTGCAACAGAAAGATGTAGATCTAAAAAGGGGGCTTCAGTATCTGAGATATTGGCTTTGTTCAACTGAAGTTCAGGTGGATAAATTTGATTGACCATACCTTCAAAATAAGGGTTGTCAATGTTCAAAAGGTCATCGAGGTACCTAGATGTGGAATTAAAAGCCTCGATAACATCAGCTTGATTATCATGGTTAAGAGAATCCATGAAATCTCTTTCGTAGCAGTATAAAAATAAATCAGCTACGAGAGGTGCGCAATTTGTACCCATCGGAATTCCAACAATTTGTCTGTATAACTTGGTCCCAAATCTAATATAAATATTATCAAGGAGATAGGATAAGGCGTCGCATACATTCTGACATGACCAAAGTGTATACCGACTTTGGTCAGAGGAAGTGAAAAAAGCCTTTCTGTCATTACATGCCAAATAAAGTGAACCATAGTTTTTTAATGCCCTTTTGAAGGTCCACTCTATCAAATCCAGAAGTTTTTCTTTAATTAGATTATGTGGTAATGTAAAATGTAAAAACTATTAAAAATTAAACATATACGGACCAAACAAGTGAAATTTTTTGTTTGTAATGTACAATCTGTTTTCATATGCTATTAGTCAGAAAAATATCTATGATCACAAAACCATGAGAAGAACGTAGTCTGATATATCACTGGGGGCTTTATAAGTATTAAACTTTCATCTGGCATAGGCTAAGCACAGTACTGCAAATCACACAGCCACCCACCCACACACACATGCACGAAAACAATCATGCATGATGGCGCATTGCGCGAATTTGATATTAATAAATATTCATTCAGTTCAACTGGATGAGAGCAATTAAGTTTCTTTTTTTAATGAATGATTATATTTTCTTTTTGGTTCTTTGAGATCAGCAAGGATATTCTGAGAAATCGAAAATTTATTATCGGTTAAGATTCATTTTCTAACCAATCTGTAATATATTTGGTCCCATTTAGATAATACTAGTCCTTGCATCGACTACCCTGTTGAAAGTTGCAAAATTTCAGTATTTCTCAATCTGTGAGTCCTCGCTTTTTATTCATCATGGAGTTTATCATGATTTATTTGTGTGTCCATGATGATTCATTGACTAGTTAGAGATTCACTACGAGGACCGAACAACTAACTAAATGTTATGGACCACTGCAAAAGCTGAGGGTGAGGTTAGGATCCTGTAAAACCGGTTTAAGCTCGCCAGTAATTTTATATTACTGATCGTTCCAAGGCGATACTTCTGTGGTGGTTCTTATTGTTTTATATCTTGGTGTTTAAAATTTTTGTGCTGTTGGCGCCTTATGTATGTTATCATATTTTAGTTAAGTTTAGGTAAATGAGTGACCACCTATTGGGAAAATAGCTGCTTATTTGGCTTACGAAATGTTTTCATGATATAAGTACCTTATTGTTAGTTTTTTTTTTTCCCGCCTCAATTTTTGGAGAGGGAATCTTTTTTCTGATTGCGCCTTTTCCTGATCGTTGCCTACTTGTACCTCTTTGGCTCCATGTTGCCAAATCTAAAGGGTCACTGACGAGACTTTGATAGTCGAAACCGCGGTATGGCCCATCCCCTTTTTCATTAATGTGTTCACTGCTCTTAAAGGATCTCCGTTTTTATTTTGATTATTAATGGATGATGAATTTAAACCTAATTATCCTGGTGCAATTCTAGTTGCACTTTTTGTATGTTTGTCTTTGTCAGTTAAGGTTCGATAGATGCTTTCAGGTTTTTGCATTGCATATTCTGATACACCATAGAATTTTCATGAAGAAAAAATTAAAAACTCTGTGATGAACCTCGGTTGATACATTCATTATTTACTCCAGAACGATATCTGGAATTGATTAAATCTGAATAAAATGCGAAATGCAATCAATCATTTGACACTTTGAATGTCTAAAATTGGTAAACCGAGGTTACAAATTGAAGTTTATTTGACGTTAAACAATTAAGCTAGTCAACCTTTGTTACGACACTCACCCTTGAAAGATCATTTTCTGGCGGACAGAGAACTTTGAACTGTTTCATTAATGTTACATTTACGTATAAGCATCACAAAATGCCGTATGCGGCAGTTTGAAGAATAAGACATTTTTCTACAATAGCATCTATTTGACAGGACCCAGATAGATAATGAACCCAGGTGAATTATAAAACATTTGCCCTGAGAACTACCAATAATCAAAAGGAACTTAAACGTTCATTCAGCATTGTATTAAGACACAAACGACGTATACAAATCTATTAGATTAGATTTAATTGGAAATAAAAATGTCACACATTCATTGTATGTCTTCATTTGGCTGTCTTGATATAATAAACCAGCATCTTACAGTAGCACATATACCCCTAATAAATTAATTAGAGGCGTAGTAATAGAACATATTCCGTCGTTTGGAAGTTAAGGATGCTACTGGCTTCGATATTGCCGTCTAGTGTATTGTTATGCGCTGGTATTAATAATCATGTGGATAAAAATAAAACTGAAATCCCTTAAGAAGGTACAAGTAGGCAAAGATCAGGAAAAGGCGCAATCAGAAAAAGATTCCCACTCCAAAAACCGAGGTGGGAAAAAACCAAACTAACAATCAGGTACTTATACCATGAAACATATCGTAAGCCGAATGAGCAGCTATTTTCCCAATAGGTGGCCACTCAGTTACCTTAACTTAACTAAAAATATGAAAACACACATAAGGCGCCAACAGCACAAAAAAAAAAAAAAAAAATATACACCAAGACATAAAACATATAGAACCACCACAGAAGTATCGACTTGGAACGATCAGTAACACAAAGTTACTGGCGGGCTTAAACCGGTTTTACATGGCCATAACCTCACCCTCAGCTTCTGCAGTGGTTCATAACATTTAGTTAGTTATAGAGCAGTGAACATATTAATGAGAAAGGGGTTGGGCCACACCGCGGCCTCGGCCACCTAAGCCCCCCTCAGTGACCCTATAAATTAGGCAACAATGAGCCAAAGAGAATTACTGTAATTTTGTATCTTTCAACATGGTAGTCGATACAGAGATTAATATAATCCAAATGGGGCCAAATATATTAAACATTGGTAAGAAAATGAATCTAAACCAAAAATAATTTTCTGAATTCTCAGAATACCCTCGCTGATCTCAAAGGACCAAAAAGGAAAATATAATCTGCACAATGGATGATGTGCGGGGAGACTTTTTAGGGCCGCCACACGGCACAACACCAGCTGCAGTAATAGCACATAAAAATAAAACTGATATCCCTTAAGAGCAGTGAACTTATGAAACTGTGAGAAGACAAACCACCTGTACTTACTTCCTGTAATCGCTTGTTAGCGCTATTCAATCACGCAGTCCAATCTATAGTTCGATAATGAGCGGGTGGGAAAAGAATACACCCATTTTAGAGACGGTACTTGCATTTTTACGACGAAAATGTCGTTTTTCAACCCATTCTCTGCTATTTTTGATCCAAACGATATAGCGTATACAAACGGTTATATCACATTGCACGTTCTGGTATAAAAATTATGCCGCAGTCATGTCTCATGCAGCACGCAAATATGCGCCAATATAAATCAGCCCGTGAAAATTGTGGGTTTGAAATCAGACTACGTCATTTTTTTGGCCAGATTGTTTTCCGGTATTTTGCAATCACTTGTGAAGAGGTAAGTGCTATTTGGTCTACGTATTATTGTATACTTTAAATTACTATTTTTGTTAAAAGCCCCACAATTTTGAAAATATGTTGATATAAATCTCCTACGATGGAGGGGTTGAGTATACGTATACTTTTACGGAGGGACATTTTTGTTTCATGAATGTTATTTTGATGTGGCTATGGGTTTTCGTACAAGTCAACAGGTTTTTCAGTCATGTCGGGACGAAACCACTGATTCCTTGATGCTACACAGTTCCATGGAGGAGATTAATGTGTCTTGTGTATGGGCACAGCACGGCGAAGGTAGGTATCGAACCCATTATTTCGCGACCCTGACCCCTGAGCTCTAAATATAAGGCACCCCACTCCCCAGATGCATGTTAAATTCAATGTGAAATGCATAAAAAGGTACAAGTAGGCAAAGATCAGGAAAAGGCGCAATCAGAAAAAGATTCCCAATCCAAAAACCGAGGTGGGAAACAAAACAAACTAACAATCAGGTACTTATACCATGAAACATATCGTAAGCCGAATGAGCAGCTATTTTCCCAATAGGTGGACACTCAGTTACCTTAACTTAACTAAATATATGAAAACATACATAAGACGCCAACAGCACAATCTTTTTTTTAAACACCAAGACATAAAACAAAAAGAACCACCACAGAAGTATCGCCTTGGAACGATCAGTAACACAAAGTTACTGGCGGACTTAAAAAGGTACAAGTAGGCAAAGATCAGGAAAAGGCGCAATCAGAAAAAGATTCCCACTCCAAAAACCGAGGTGGGAAAAAACAAACTAACAATCAGGTACTTATACCATGAAAACATTTCGTAAGCCGAATGAGCAGCTATTTTCCCAATAGGTGGACACTCAGTTACCTTAACTTAACTAAAAACACGAAAACACACAAGGCGCCAACAGCACAAAAATATTTTAAACACCAAGACATAAAACAAAAAGAACCACCACAGAAGTATCGACTTGGAACGATCAGTAACACAAAGTCACTGGCGGGTTTAAATCGATTTTACATGGCCACAACCCCACCCCCCAGCCTCCGCAGTGGTTCATAACATTTAGTTAGCTCTTCGGTCCCCGTGGTGAATCTCTAACTAGTCAATGAATCATCAAGAACAAACAAATAACAGTCGCGAGGTATATTTTCAAAATTAAACCGGTTTTACAGGTACCTAACCTCACCCTCAGCTTCTGTAGTGGTTCAGTGATAAACAAGAAATAAGAAATCATATTAAGAAAATACTAAACATAGATACCAACGTTTAATATGAATAACGGAAAGCAGAGTGAGCAGCTATTGAAGGTATTAGGTGGTCACAGAGCTAGCTTGGACAGAACAAGTAAATGCAGAGGGCTAAGTGAACAGCCATTATATTCGGGTGGTCACAAAGCCATGCAACATGAAACTCGTAATTGGAATAACTTTGATAAGTGTGAACCAGAACAGCAGTACCGCCTTGGTATATAGTAAAAATGGGGTATGCAGGGGTTAACCTATTTTTCTAATGTTTTGTCGAGAACATAGATTGTGGGTACTCGTTAGAACAGCCTCAGAGACGATCTATGTTTTGAGGAAAGTATTAAAAATATCAATTTTTTCTGGTGAAATTTTCAATTTTTACATGTCAAAAAAATGTCTGCGTATTGCATGGGCAAGTTTTCGCACATGCGTTTGAAGTTATAACCATAAATCATTAAAATATGCCCTTATATTTTCGGCATGGGTCATGAAATATACACTGACTGTAGGTGAAATCGACAAAATGAAATAAAAATTCAATTAAGCTAGAATCTCACTGGCATGCGAATTTCAAGCGATTGTTTGCCAATTTTGTCGCGGGCTCTCGCACGACATTCGTGCGAGTGTCGCTCAAGTATCTTGAAAATTTTCATGTGTCCCGAACTAGTCGCGAACTGGTCGCGAAATTTTTAAACAGGTTTATAAAAGTTATGCAAATGTTTTCGTCAAAATATTTCGCAAGACTGTCGCGCGACTGTCGTAATAATGAAAATGAAAAAAAGCCACATTCGCGGGAAAGTCGTGAGACACTCTCCCGAATGTCTCGCGACTGTCGTGCGACAGTCGCGCGACAGTCGCGAGTTATATTTTCAAAATTAGACCGAAATTCACGAATTTGTCGCTTAAATGTCCATTCAATGAGAATGCAACGCAAAAGCTGTGTTTGTCTTATCGATAATCTTTGTCGCGAAATAGTCCAGAACTATTCGCGAACTAGTCTCCAGTTGTCTCACCAGTTGTCCCAGCTAGTATCTCACTGGCATGCGAATTTCTCGCGACTGTTTTGCGAATTTTGTCGCGGACATTCGCACGACATTCGTGCGAGTGTCGCACGAGTGTCGTGAGAATTTTCAAGTGTCGCAATCTAGTCTCGAACTGGTCGCAAACTGGTCGCGAAGGTTTTAAACATGTTTAAATTTTCATTTATCATTTTAGTCAGCAACGTATGTAACCTTCGTATAGGCATTGTGCATTACAATAGCACACACGTTTAACGTATTCTGTATGCTTTAAACAGCTTCACTGAAGATTTCAATATCCATCCCCTCCGGAAGAAAGGTACCTATTACAAATGCCACCTACGAAGAAACTACGTATACCTGAAAAAATCAGCCATGTGGCATCCCATCTTAATTTAGGATAGTATAGATCATTATTCGGCTACTGTGAAGGTCAGAAATCCTCAAAATTTGTACAGGTTAGATGGAATTGCTCGAAACTTGTCATTTCATGATGTCGCATGACAGAACAGGTAAGGCACAAAGCTTCGAATAAAATTTTGGCGCATCTATCACGCTGTTTCTACGAAGTGTTGCAAGGTCATTTTCATATCAGTTTAAAGCTTATGAGATGCACTTTATACTGCGCATACACATATTACAACAACTATCTACAGAGAAATGAGTAACAATGATCTTACCTGGCAGATTCATTTATCCATGGTTTGTTTACACAATTTATTCATCCCACCTATCCGGAAGTACGCTTTAAACCAACCCCTCCGTTCCGTCGCTCAGTTATTGATTGGACTGCGTGTTCAATAGATATGACTCTTTCTTCTTACAAACGGAAGATATATGATCAACATCAATATGTTATATTGTTTTTCCTTCCTTTCGATGTGCTATTTCTGCTTTAAATATAATGAATGCAGTCGTCATATAGATAAGTTGCACTAAACAATGACGAGATTTCATAAAATGTGCGTATCCAAGTATTATGGATTGCCGTCATTATGAAAACTTGTCCATGCAATATACAGACAATTTTATAGCTATAAAAATGAAAATTGACAGCAGAAAAAAAAAAGATTTTTTTTTGCTCCAAACACAGATTGTGGGTACCCACAATTTATGTTTTGGATCAAAAATAAGAAAAACAGGATTACCCTGTAAATCCCAGTTTTACTTTTAAAAGTTGGGTTTATGGGGGTATTTATTACATATACATGTTTACATAATAAAATGTACGTATCCAAATATTAAGGATTGCCGTATAGGCTAAGCTTCCTTTAACGTTTCAAATGTTTTCAAAATCAACGAAATATAAAATGTCAATGTTTGAAAGTATTCCAATCTAAACAGGCCGTATATTGTCTGTTCACAAGCGACAGTTTAATTTAAGAAATGCAATATATTTATTTGCACATTGAATAACGGACTAGAATCACAGTTGTAACGAAGCGTGAAGATTTCCTAATATGATTAGTTAAAATGATAAAAACAATCGGAAATTAAAATTCTAGACAATGGCATTATCTACAATAAAGTGATCTATTACTCCCCTTGTCATTTTATTCTCAGCAGAGTTTTATCTGCTTTCATTCTATTTCATTCGTTAATCCAATTTCCCTGGTTAATGTTTTAAAGCTAATAATTATCATAAATGCGCATTTACGCTACTCTTGCAATTGGGCAAATATTGGCGGAAAGATGATTTTCTTAGAGGATAATGGTCATTAATCACCAAGAGGAGCAACACGAAACCAAAGACGTATTTTCAAAGAAAGTTGGTGGATGTCAAAATGTGTGTGTGTTTTTTTCCTGTTTTGCTTTTAAACCAAGTGTCTTTGAGCAGGGTATTATTGTATCTCTTTCATCCTGCGGATGTATCTCTGATATTGCTAAAATATACAGTTGTGCAAGAAAATAGTCAAAACTGCCAATTTCTATCATTTGTTTTGTTCGTCAGTTTTAAGCAACTGTAGGACAACGGAGGAAGCCTAACGGCTCATTTTCACAGGTCAACTCTAAAATAATTGTACATCTATAATCTATACAGAAGTTCTTGAAATTTAAATGACGAGTTGCATTGGTTGTGGCACTCAGTATATTTAGCTAAGTCCGTGTAACTTAGTGACCAACTCTAAGAATGCTCATTCGGCTTTCGATATTTTTTCTGTGTTAGGGCCTGACTTTTAATTCAGATATTTCCATTTTAATTTCTGGAGTTTGAATTTCTTTCTGATAGCGCAATTTCCTGCGCATTGCTTTTTTAAACCTTTTTCCTGTCAAACTACCAATACTATTGATATGAGACGAACTGACAGAGAGTCGACATTTCATCTGTCTCGAATACTTTTCAAAGACTAAAAGAACACCTTTTCCGTTGGTAATTAACTGGTATAATTACAGACATGGCACGGTAGAATTGACTTGTTGCTAGATTGAGGCTTCTAGTTAGAACTGCCTCGTCGAGGCATGTTACAAGTTAAATAAATTTACTCATATGTCAAAGACGTCTTTGCCAGTTCATATCTTAAATAAACATTCAAATCTCCGTTTATTTGTTGTTGTTTTTTATTCATTTTTATTTTCATTTTATTTATTTATTTATTTATTTTTTGTTTGTTTTGTTTTTTGCTTCCTTAAATTTGATAAAGTAAGAAATAAAAAGTCATAGATCTGCGAGTCGACATTTCATGTGTCTTAAAAACTTTTCAAAGAAAAAAACACATTTTCCGTTGGTAATTGACTGGTATAATAACAGACATGGCACGGTAGAATTGGCTTGTTGCGCGGTTACCCGCTATGTTCAAACGAACCTCTTGAAGCTCAGATATGAAAATATAGACTTTTGAACAAATACCTTGTTAACTTCCTATATTAATTTATAATAATTTATTCTTCTATTATAATAGCATTTCTACATTACAAGTAATAAAAAGGTACAAGTAGGCTAAGATCAGGAAAAGGCGCAATCAGAAAAAGATTCCCACTCCAAAAACCGACATAGGAAAACACTAAATTAACAGTCAGGTACTTGTACCATGAAAACATATCGTAAGCCGAATGGGCAGCTATTTGGCCACACAGTTACCTAGACTTAACTAAAAATATGAAAACATACATAAGGCGCCAACAGCACAAAAATTTTAAACACCAAGACATAAAACGAAATAACCACCACAGAAGTATCGCCTTGGAACGATCAGTAACACAAAGTTACTGGCGGGCTTAAATCGATTTTACAGGTACCTAACCTTACTCTCAGCTTCTGCAGTGGTTCAAATCATTTAGTTAGTTCTTCGGTCCTCGTGGTGAATCTCTAACTAGTCAATGAATCACCAAGAACAAACAGATAAATCATGATAAACATCCTGATGAATCAAAAACGAGGACTCAACAGATTCAGTAAGCTGTCCGACGATGGAGATCCCTGGGCGCCGAATAACTTACTAACTCCGGAGCAAAAGAAAAACACCAGTTTGACCCCGGTGGACCAAGCAACAGGCAAGAAGCTCCGGACCCAACAATAGTTGTACCATTTTCAGTTTGTAAAACGCTTATGAACTAGCGCGTCTTTGAACATAAAAAAATCATTGTTAATTCAGATCAACATCATCAATAAAGGGCATATGCAACCTCTCTTATTTAAGACGGCATGCATATAAATGTTTCATCATACTCCAAAGGCGGGAGAGTCCTCAAGTGAAAACGATGTAACTTTTGTTGGTTAGTGGATACAACACAATATATGGCTTAAGGGTTTTTCAAGTCTCTTCAACAAATTTCAAGGAAATATGTTTGAAAAGGTACAAGTAGGCAAAGATCAGGAAAAGGCGCAATCAGAAAAAGATTCCCACTCCAAAAACCGAGGTGGGAAAAAACCAAACTAACAATCAGGTACTTATACCATGAAACATATCGTAAGCCGAATGAGCAGCTATTTTCCCAATAGGTGGCCACTCAGTTACCTTAACTTAACTAAAAATATGAAAACATACATAAGGCGCCAACAGCACAAAAAATTTTAAACACCAAGACATAAAACAAAAAGAACCACTACAGAAGTTTCGACTTGGAACGATCAGTAACACAAAGTTACTGGCGGGCTTAAACCGGTTTTACAGGTACCTAACCTCACCCTCAGCTTCTGCAGTGGTTCAGTGATAAACAAGAAATAAGAAATCATATTAAGAAAATACTAAACATAGATACCAACGTTTAACATGAATAACGGAAAGCAGAGCGAGCAGCTATTGAAGGTATTAGGTGGTCACAGTGCTAGCTTGGACAGAACAAGTAAATGCAGAGGGCTAAGTGAACAGCCATTATATTCGGGTGGTCACAAAGCCATGGAACATGAAACTCGTAATTGGAATAACTTTGATAAGTGTGAACCAGAACAGCAGTACCGCCTTGGTACGGTCGGTTATAAAATAACTGGGGGGCTTAAACCGGTTTTACAGGTACCTAACCTCACCCTCAGCTTCTGCAGTGGTTCACAACATTTAGTTAGTTCTTCGGTCCTCGTGGTGAATCTCTAACTAGTCAATGAATCATCAAGAACAAACAAATAAATCATGATAAACATCCTGATGAATCAAAAACCAGGACTCACAGATTGAGTAAGCTGCCCGACGATGGAGATCCCTGGGCGCCGAATAACCTACTAACTCCGGAGCAAAAGAAAAACACCAGTTGGACCCCGGTGGGCCAAGCAACAGACAAGAAGCTCCGGCCCCAACCAACTAAAATGAATAGCTTTAAGTCGGGGCCATCATAGAGTCTGACGCCCGACCCACCGGCGTGCAATTAAAGAAGGCAGCATAGTTATCAACCATGATTGGGTTAAAAACTAAGCATGCAGACTGTCGCATAACATTCAAGTTATAACCTATACGTCTGTAACGTGATATGATTTTTCCGAACTGAAGAGAAAAATCATTTATTCCTTTAAGTTTCTTTAATTTGTAAACCAAGTCACCATAAAATTCAGGTTCCGAAAGGCCCTCACTTAAAAGTGTCTTTAACCCAACATTATATTTGGAAATCAAATCATAGTGTCTACGATAAAATTTAGAAAAGGTTTTTCGAAGTTTATGATACCGATAGCCCTGTTGGAGAAGTTTTGCCGTTAAACATTTATTTCGAGCGTTGAAGTCTGTAACATGATTGCAGACTCTGGCAAACCTAATAAGTTGCGAAATGTATACACCATAAGAAGCACGACGAGGAACGTCACCATCCAAAAAAGGAAAATTTACTATATCAAAATCAAAGTCATCGCGCTTATCATAAATTTTAGAAGAAACAAATCCATTTGCAACAGAAAGATGTAGATCTAAAAAGGGGGCTTCGGTATCTGAGATATTAGCTTTGTTCAACTGAAGTTCAGGTGGATAAATTTGATTGACCATACCTTCAAAATAAGGGTTGTCAATGTTCAAAAGGTCATCGAGGTACCTAGATGTGGAATTAAAAGCCTCGATAACATCAGCTTGATTATCATGGTTAAGAGAATCCATGAAATCTCTTTCGTAGCAGTATAAAAATAAATCAGCTACGAGAGGTGCGCAATTTGTACCCATCGGAATTCCAACAATTTGTCTGTATAACTTGGTCCCAAATCTAATATAAATATTATCAAGGAGATAGGATAAGGCGTCGCACACATTCTGACATGACCAAAGGGTATACCGACTTTGGTCAGAGGAAGTGAAAAAAGCCTTTCTGTCATTACATGCCAAATAAAGTGAACCATAGTTTTTTAATGCCCTTTTGAAGGTCCACTCTATCAAATCCAGAAGTTTTTCTTTAATTAGATTATGTGGTAATGTTGTATACAGACCATCGTGAAGACCATCGTGCTAAATATAATATATTTAATTAAACGATTTGTTTATTGCAATTTTGCTATGTGGTTATAATGATCAATTGTCATTCTTTATATTTTATACCAGAACACGTCAGGAAAGAGAAACAATATATTTACAAAGCATTTCAGAGTTTCTGATAAGTATAAGAATAGATTTACTCATTATGCTCACCCATTCTATTTGTCCATATTTGAAATATTGAGTTACTATACGTCATGTAAAAAGAACGTGATTCACAATGTCGCGATATATTGTAAGGCCGTGGAAACCAGTGTGATAGAAACTCAGTTTTAATCTTATTTACTCTTACGCCCAAGACGACTTTGGCAGTTTTATTTCTAATTTGCATTAATATAATCGTTTGATTTTGTTGAAATTGGATGAAACACGAAAAAGGCGTTGAATGTATAGAGTCTGGTACAGTTATGTTCAATTGAATAGTATTGTATAGTTTATCAAAAATTATTAAAAAATAAACATATACGGGCCAAACAAGTGAATTTTTTTGTTTGTAACGTACACTCTGATTTCATATGCTATTAGTCAGAAAAATATCTCTGATCACAAAACCATGAGAAGAACGTAGTCTGATATATCACGAGAGGGGAGAGGGTGAGGTTAGGCGCCTGTAAAACCGGATTTAGCCCGCCAGTACCTTTGTGTTACTGATCGTTCCAAGGCGATACTTCTGTGGTAGTTCATTTTGTTTTATGTCTTGGTGTTTATTTTTTGTGCTGTTGGCGCCTTTTGTGTGTTTTCATAGTTTTAGTTAAGTTAAGGTAACTGAGTGGCCACCTATTGGGAAAATAGCTGCTCATTCGGTTTACGATATGTTTCATGGTATAAGTACCTGATTATTAGTTTGGTATTTTCCCACCTCGGTTTTTGGAGTGGGAATCTTTTTCTGATTGCGCCTTTTCCTGATCTTTGCCTACTTGTACCTTTTTATAAGTATTAAGCTTTCATCTGGCATAGGTTAAGCACAATACTGCAAATCACCCACTTCACCACCCCCCACACACACATGCACAAAAACAACCATGCATGATGGCACATTGCGCGAATTTTATATTAATAAATATATATTCAGTTCAACTGGATGAGAGCAATTTAGTTTCTTTTTTCAATGAACGATTATATTTTCTTTTTGGTCCTTTGAGATCAGCGAGGATATTCTGAGAAATCAAAAATTTATTATCGGTTTAGATTCATTTTCTAACCAATTTTTAATATATTTGGTCCCATTTAGATAATACTAGTCCTTGTATCTACTACCTTGTTGAAAGATGCAAAATTTCAGTATTTCTCTTTGGCTCCATGTTGCCAAATCTAAAGGGTCACTGACGAGACTTTGATAGTCGAAAAGGCGGTATGGCCCACCCCCTTTCTTATTAATGTGTTCACTGCTCTTAAAGGATCTCCGTTTTAATTTTTATTATTAATGGATGATGAAATTAAACCTAATTATCCTGGTGCAATTCTAGTTGCACTTTTTGTCCGTTTGTCTTTGTCAGTTAAGGTTCGATAGATGCTTTCAAGTACCTGATTGTTAGTTTGGTTTTTTCCCACCTCGGTTTTTGGAGTGGGAATCTTTTTCTGATTGCGCCTTTTTCTGATCTTTGCCTACTTGTACTTTTTTGCAATTGCATATTCTGATTGTCATACACCGTGGATTTTTCATGAAGAAAAAAATGAGAACTCTATGATGAACCTCGGTTGATACATTCATTATTTACTCCAGAACGATATCTGCAAATGATTAAATCTGAAAAAAAGTGAAATGCAATCAATCATTTGACACTTTGAATGTCTAAACCGGGGTTCCAAAGTGACGTTTATTTGACGTTAAACAATTAAGCTAGTCAAACTCTGTTACGACACTCACCCGTGAAAGAACATTTACTGGCAATGCGGGCAGAGGACTTTGAACTTTCTCATTAATGTTACATTTACTTATAAGCATCTCAAAATGCCGTATGTGGCAGTTTGAAGAATAAGACATTTTTCTACAATAGCACCTATTTGACAGGACCCAGATAGATAATGAATCCAGGTGAATTATAAAACATTTGCCATGAGAACTACCAATAATCAAAAGAACTTCAACGTTCATTCAGCATTGTAATAAGACACAAATGGCGTATACAAATCTATTAGACTAGACTTAATTGGAAACAAAAATGTCACACATTCACTGTATGTCTTCGTTTGGCTGTCTTAATATATATAATGAACCAGCATTTTAAAGATAGCACATATACCCCTACTAAAATAATTAGATTCGTATTATTAGAATCTATTGCCGTCGTTCGAAAGCTCAGGATGCTACTGGCTTCAAAAATGCCGTCTAGTATATTGTTATACACTGGTATTAATTGACATGTGGAAATACAAACCACCTGTATTTATTTTCTGTTTTGTCTTGTTAGTGCTATTCAACGGGTGATATCCTTTCTTCGGAATATAAATGATCAACTTTGTGGTTGTTTCCATTGATACTTCTTCCTTCCGATGTGCTTTTTTATGCTATTGAACGAATGAATTCAAAAGATTCATCAGATTCTTTGCACTAAGCAGTTAATGAATATTCACATTATCTTAAACAAATCGTCATTGTTACGTTTTTATTTGACCTTGCATAATGGATAGACTTTCGCAACTACATTTACAGTTTTATCGGAGAGTCAAGTTCTTTCAAATGATAAAAAACAATCGGAAATTAAAATTCTAGGCTAACGCACTATCCCTAATAAAGTGATCTATTACACAATTCGTCATTTTATTTGCTATTGGCAGCTTAGCAGAGTTTTATCTGTTTTTATTCATTTTCACTCGCTAATCCAATTTCCTTGGTCAATGTTTTAAAGCTAATAATTATCTTTAACGCCCATTTACGTTACTCTTGGGGAAATATTGGCGGAAAGATAAACGAAGATGATTTTCTTAAAGGATGAAGGTCATTAATCACTAGAGGAGCAACACGAAACCAAAGACGTATTTTCAAAGAAAGCTGGCGGATATCAGGATGTATTTTTGTTTAAACCCATTGTCCTTGAGCAGGGTATTACCTATCTCTTTCATCCTGCGAATGTATATCTAACATTGCTAAAAATAAATTGTTGTGCAAGAAAATAGATAAAACCACCAGTTTTTATCAGTTTTTTCTTCGTCAGTTTTAAGCAACTGTATGCTAACGGAAGAAGTCTGGAGTCTCGTTTTCACAGGTCAAATCTAAAATGACTTGACTACATCTATACCGAAGTTATTACCGAAGGTGGCTTTGGCACTCAGTATATTTAGTAACGTCCATGTAACTAAGTGGCCACCTATTGGGAGTCGAATTTTTCAATTCAGATATTTTTCCATCTACAGTGCGAAGTTTTTCTGATAGCGCCATTTCCTGCTCATTGTTTTTTAAACCTTTTTTCTGTCAAATACCATGAATAAGAGACGAACTGACATATCATTCTTTGAACTGTTTGGCTGTTGGAGAAAAACATCAATTAAATGCTATGTATTTTATTTATTCGAGCATTGCTGTTGGCATCTGAACTAGATAATTATTTCTTTTGAAAAAAAAATGACTTTGATATCTTGCAACATTTATTATAACCAATCTACCGGAAATGCCTTGATAATGTAAAATATGAACCATTTCCGGTAAACAGTAGTCAATGACAAAGGATGCATCTATAGAAAAATATCCCTCGAATTCTTACGTTTCATAATTGTTCATTCACAGAAATCAAAACACCATTACGAAAACATGCCCATGCAATATATGTAGAGACATTTATAGTTGTAAAAATTGAATCGACAACCCTTTTGAACGATGTTAATAACAGTCATACTCTTTGGCTCCATGTTGCCAAATCTATAGGGTCACTGAAGAGGTTTAAGCAGCCGAAACCATGGTATGGCCCATCCCCTTTCTCATTAATACGTTCACTGCCCTTAAAGGTTCTCAGTTTATTTTTATTCACAATGTCACGATATATTGTAAAGCCTTGGGAACCAGTTTGATAGAAATTTAGTTTTAATCTAATTTACTCTTACGCCCAAGAAGGCTTTGACAGTTTTATTTCTAATTTGCATTAATATAATCGTTTGATTTTATTGACATTGGATGAAACACGAAAAAGGCGTGCAAAGCCCAAGAGAACGTTGAACATATTCAGTCTGGTACAATTATGTTTAATTGAATAGTATTGTATAGTTATATTAAAATTAAACATATACGGGCACAAACAAGAGAAATTATTGTTTGTAACGTACAATCTTTTTATATATGCAATACAATTAGTCAGAAAAATATCTCCGATCACAAAACCATGAGAAGAACGTAGCCTGCACGTTTGATGTATCACGAGGAGACTTTATGAGAACTAAACTTTCATCTGGCATTGGTTAAGCAAATCACCCGCACACATCTGACATTGGTTCTGCAAATCACCCGAAGCACCTGCCACACGCATGCACACACACACACACACACACACACACACACACACACAAAAAAAAAAAAAAAAAAAAACAAACAATCAAGCATACTTGCATGGATGGCGCTTTGCGAATTTTTTTTGTGGTTCTTATTGTTTTATGTCTTGGTGTTTAATTTTTTGTGCTGTTGGCGCCTTATGTATGTTATCATATTTTAGTGAAGTTTAGGTAACTGAGTGGCCACCTATTGGGAAATAACTGCTCATTCGGCTTACTAAATGTATTCATGGTCTTAGTACCTTATTGTTAATCTGTTTTTTCCCGCCTCGGTTTTTTCCCACCTCGGAATATGTAATGGAAAGTAAGAATAGAGGGATCAGGAATCGATGCAATTAAATTTAAAGTCCCAACATAGACACCAGCTGGGAAAGAAAATAGATAAAACACAACATTTTTTTTTCCGACAACACACTCGAAGAGCAGAATGACTAGCTCTTTCCCAACAAGGTAGTCATCCGGCTAAGTTTCAATAGGAACGAAAGGCAACGAGCAAGACAGAGAAATCATCTATCGAACCTTAACTGACAAAGACAAAAAAGACAAAAGTGCAACTAGAATTTCACAATGACAATTAGTTTCATCATTAATTAATCATTCATTGATTAAAAACTTAATTGCTCTCATCCAGTTGAAGTGAAGGAAACTTTATTAATATAAAAAGGTACAAGTAGGCAACGATCAGGAAAAGGCGCAGTCAGAAAAAGATTCCCACTCCAAAAACCGAGGTGAGAAAAAACCTTATACCATGAAACATATCGTAGGCCGAATGAGCAGCTATTTTCCCAGTAGGTGGCCACTCAGTTACCTTAACTTAACTAAAATATGAAAACATACATTAGGCACCAACAGCACAAAAAATTTAAACACCAAGACATAAAACAAAAAGAGCCACCACAGAAGTATCGACTTGGAACGATCTCTTTTTCTAAAGCAGGGCATTATTGTATCTTTCGCGTCCTGCATTTGCCATAAAACCGAGGTAATTCGTCAGGTTGAAAAAGACCCAGGCAGTGTTGAAACGAGAGTGCAATACCACCTGAGCCGCGACGCGAGAAAACCGGTCTTCGGGATTTCCAACCAGGTCTGACACATACCGGCCTGAACAGTCACAGAAGCGGACTAGAAACCTAAGAGTTTGGATATAAGTAGAAGAGAGATTGTACTATCTCTGTAGCGAAAACAAAGGCTTTGATCAGCTGTGCAGTTACTGCACAGCTGCTCTGCGGTGATATGCGGCGTTGATTTCGCATATTCGCATAATTACTTATTTACCTGTTTTTTGTTTTGCATGATGCTTTTTTCATGCGTTATTGTTGTCTTTCCTGTGCTCGTGCGGACTGTCAGTATAGCACGGAAAGGCAACAGCATTAACATTTGTTTTTCTGTTTAAATGTGCAAGTTTATTTGATTTTTTCGTTGAAATTTCAGTTCCCATTATGTTGTGTTTTTTTTTTTGCAGGAGGCTACCAAATGGTGTTTTTCTACAATTTCATGTTTGATTATAATTTATAAGGATTTCATTTTATCAGTATCTTTCAAAATTTAGATGTAAATTAATAAACTACTGGAGGATTTTACTTCTACCTTAAATTAAATTGTTTCAAGCTTGACGTTTATCTTAACTTTTACATAGTAACAAAATTTTAAGGCATGTATCTGTAAAGTTCCAATGCTATTGTATATAGTTATTTTAGTTCTTATTTGTGCATGCACTGTGATAATTGTGTTATTTTACACATGTTTGTCGAAGAAAAAGCCGTGCAGGGCTTATATTTTATGTTTGTAAAAGTCGACACAAAATTAATATGTCTATGTCTATCTAGGCGTGTCATTCATATTTATAACGGTAAATCTGTGACGAAAGTCTACTACGATAGTCAGAGATTTATAAACGTCAGAGCACAAGTTGCAGTAAATGACTTATAATTATTCATGTATACTCGCTTAAACGATGCCTTGTGCTAATTTTCATATCATTAAACCTTTTCAAAACAGTTGAGGGTGAGCAATTAAGTATTATTTTCCAATGAATGATTTATGGATGACGAAATTAAAATCAATTATCCTGTTGTCATTCTAGTTGCACGTTTGTCGTCATCGGTCATGGCTCAACAGATGCATTCAGATTATTCATTACATATTCTGATTGTCATGGACCGTTGAAATTTGATGGGGAATTTGTCAAAATCTCTGAAATGAATTTCGCAAATACATTCACATACATAATGATACCATAACGATGCAGGAATTAATTAAATTTGAATAAAATACAGTATTTAATAAATCATGTTGAAATTCGAATGTCTAAAGTGTTAAACAGAGATCTCTTACTGAAGTAACGTTGACGTTAAACTATTAAATTTCCTGGCAAATCGAGTAGAGGGCTTTGAACGTTAATCCATTTGGATGATGCTGGTCTTTGTATCGACTACCCTTTTGAAAGGTAAAATTACAGTAATTTTCCTTGGCTCCATGATGTTATATCTAAAGGGTCACTGAAGGGGCTTGACCGAGGCCGTGGTGTGTCCCGTCCCCTTTCTCGTTGTTGTGTCCGCTCTTAGAGGATCTCAGTTTTATTTGTTTTATTCAAAATTGCTGTATTTACTTACTGAACGTTTTACAATGTCATACTTGACAGTTTGAAACACGTGATTCACCACGAGGACCGAAGAACTAACTAAATGTTATGAACCACTGCGGAAGCTGAGGGTGAGGTTATGACAATGTAAAACCGGTTTAAGCCAGCCAGTAACTTTGCGTTATTGGTCTTTCCAAGGCGACACTTCTGTGGTGGTTCTTCTTGTTTTATGGCTTGGTGTTTAAAGTTTTTGTGCTGTTGGTGCCTTATGTATGTTTTCATATTTTCAGTTAAGTTAAGATAACTGAGTGGCCACCTATTGGGAAAATAGCTGCTCATTCGGCTTACGATATGTTTCATGGTATAAGTACCTGATTGTTGGTTTGGTTTTTTCCCACCTCGGTTTTTGGAGTGGGAATCTTTTTCTGATTGCGCCATTTCCTGATCTTTGCCTTCTTGTACCTTTTTACGATATGTTTTCATGGTATAAGTACCTGATTGTTTATTTGGTTTTTTCCCCACCTCGGTTTTTTGGAGTGGGAATCTTTTTCTGATTGCGCCTTTTCCTGATCTTTGCCTACTTGTACCTTCTTAGGCAGACACTTCCTACATTGGAAAAACAACGATATGCCCAAGCGGAGGTATAAGTAGAACGTCAAAGGTTCATTCTACAAATTAATCCCGTGCAGCTCGTGTATAGAAATCTATAGGATTAGTCTTAATTGGAAATAAAAATGTCACGCATTCATTGTATGTCTTTATTTGGCTGTCTTAATGTAATGAACTAGCATCTTAAGGTAACACATATACCCCTAATCGATTAATTAGAGGCGTATTAATAGGATATATGCTCGTGGTTCGGAAGTCCGGGATGCTACTGAATTCAATATTGCTGTCTTGTGTATTGTTATACACTGATACTAATAAGCATGTGAAATATATAGGACGACAAACCATCTGCATTTATTTCCTGTATCGGCTTGTTAGTGCTATTCAACGAGTGTGGCTCTTTCTTCTTACAAACGGAAGATATATGAGCAACGTCAATGTATTCTATTGTTGTTCCTTCCTTTCGACGTGCTTTTTCTGCTATTAAAAGAATCTAAGATTGCCTGTATTAAATAAAGACGAGCTTTGATAAAATGCGCGTATCCTCTGATTTTACACAATATACTGTCTTATATCGTGAAAAATAACTATCAGAATTAAACTATTGTGATTGTATCAAGCTATAAATGAAAAAACTAGCTTAATCATCGAATAGTTTGATCATTGTCTACTTGGCTCCATGTTGAAAGTTGCAAAATTTCAGTAATTCATTAATGTGTTCGCTGCTCTTGAAGGATCTGAGTTTTAATTTTTATTTGCTATTACTGCAGCTGGTGTTGCGCCGTGTGGCGGCCCTAAAACGTCTCCCCGTACATCATCCATAGTGCAGGTTATATTTTCATTTTGGTCCTTTGAGATCAGCGAGGATATTATGAGAAATCAGAAATTTATTATCGGTTAAGATTCATTTTCTTACCAATGTTTAACATACAGTTTTTGATCCCATTTAGATAATACTAGTCTTTGTATCGACTACCATGTGGAAAGTTGAAAAATTTCAGTAATTCTCTTTGGCTCCATGTTGCCAAATCTAAAGGGTCACTGACGAGACTTAAATAGTCGAAACCGCGTTATGGCCCATCCCCTTTCTCATTAATGTGTTCGCTGCTCTTGAAGGATCTGAGTTTTAATTTTTATTTGCTATTACTGCAGCTGGTGTTGCGTCGTGTGGCGGCCCTAAAACGTCTCCCCGTACATCATCCATAGTGCAGGTTATATTTTCATTTTGGTCCTTTGAGATCAGCGAGGATATTATGAGAAATCAGAAATTTATTATCGGTTAAGATTCATTTTCTTACCAATGTTTAATATACAGTTTTTGATCCCATTTAGATAATACTAGTCTTTGTATCGACTACCATGTTGAAAGTTGCAAAATTTCAGTAATTCTCTTTGGCTCCATGTTGCCAAATCTAAAGGGTCACTGACGAGACTTAAATAGTCGAAAACGCGTTATGGCCCATCCCCTTTCTCATTAATGTGTTCGCTGCTCTTGAAGCATCTGAGTTTTAATTTTTATTTTTCCCTCCTCTTTGTTAAATTGAAAAGTGTCATGAAAAACTGGTGTTTTTAAGCTGCAAAATTACAGTAATTACCTTTGGCTCCATGTTGCTGAATCTATAGGGCCACTGAAGAGGCTTAAGTTGTCAAAACCGCGGCATGTCCCATTCCTTTCTCATTAATACGTTCGCTGCTCTTTTACCTCCTAAACCCAAATCGTCATTTAGGCATTTGAAGCAGGGTATCCAAGAATTTCAAAGAAAGTATGTCTTGGTTCCGGCAGATAAAGCTGCAAACAATGTTGTTGTCGTTTGTAGGCTTCACTACGTTAACACCTTAAAACAGGAGCTTGATGGTACCAGGGCTTATCTGGAGACAGATACTGATGAGGTGTCTGTAGTTAATGCCCACTTAAACGATTTACCTGTTAAGTTTTCTGTTTGTGTCAATGAAGGCCAAGACAAACTTCCTACGATGTATTGGTTACCTAAGCTTCACAAAAGACCATACAAAGCTAGATTTATTGCAAATTCTAGCTCTTGTACTACCACTGAACTTTCTAAATTATTAACTTCCTGTCTTACTGCTATCAAATCTCATGTTATAAGATACTGTGAGACAGTGTATGAAACTTCAAATAAAAATTGGTTTTGGTCTATTAAAAATTCTGGTGAGGTGCTCAGTAAATTGAAGTGTAGAGGGTTCCGTGCGACAAGCTTGTCCACATATGATTTTTCTACTCTGTATACAACATTACCACATAATCTAATTAAAGAAAAACTTCTGGATTTGATAGAGTGGACCTTCAAAAGGGCATTAAAAAACTATGGTTCACTTTATTTGGCATGTAATGACAGAAAGGCTTCATTGACTAGTTAGAGATTCACCACGAGGACCGAAGAACTAACTAAATGTTGTGAACCACTGCAGAAGCTGAGGGTGAGGTTAGGTACCTGTAAAACCGGTTTAAGCCCGCCAGTAACTTTGTGTTACTGATCGTTCCAAGTCGATACTTCTGTAGTGGTTCTTTCTGTTTTATGTCTTGGTGTTTAAAATTTTTTGTGCTGTTGGTGCCTTATGTATGTTTTCATATTTTTAGTTAAGTTAAGGTAACTGAGTGGCCACCTATTGGGAAAATAGCTGCTCATTCGGCTTACGATATGTTTCATGGTATAAGTACCTGATTGTTAGTTTGGTTTTTTCCCACCTCGGTTTTTGGAGTGGGAATCTTTTTCTGATTGCGCCTTTTCCTGATCTTTGCCTACTTGTACCTTTTTTCACTTCCTCTGACCAAAGTCGGTATACACTTTGGTCATGTCAGAATGTATGCGACGCCTTATCCTATCTTCTTGATAATATTTATATTAGATTTGGGACCAAGTTATACAGACAAATTGTTGGAATTCCGATGGGTACAAATTGCGCACCTCTCGTAGCTGATTTATTTTTATACTGCTACGAAAGAGATTTCATGGATTCTCTTAACCATGATAATCAAGCTGATGTTATCGAGGCTTTTAATTCCACATCTAGGTACCTCGATGACCTTTTGAACATTGACAACCCTTATTTTGAAGGTACGGTCAATCAAATTTATCCACCTGAACTTCAGTTGAACAAAGCCAATATCTCAGATACTGAAGCCCCCTTTTTAGATCTACATCTTTCTGTTGCAAATGGATTTGTTTCTTCTAAAATTTATGATAAGCGCGATGACTTTGATTTTGATATAGTAAATTTTCCTTTTTTGGATGGTGACGTTCCTCGTCGTGCTTCTTATGGTGTATACATTTCGCAACTTATTAGGTTTGCTAGAGTCTGCAATCATGTTACAGACTTCAATGCTCGAAATAAATGTTTAACGGCAAAACTTCTCCAACAGGGCTATCGGTATCATAAACTTCGAAAAACATTTTCTAAATTTTATCGTAGACACTATGAATTGATTTCCAAATATAATGTTGGGTTAAAGACGCTTTTAAGTGAGGGCCTTTCGGAACCTGAATTTTATGGTGACTTGGTTTACAAATTTAAGAAACTTAAAGGAATTAATGATTTTTCTTTTCAGTTCAGAAAAATCATAACACGTTACAGACGTATAGGTTATAACTTGAATGTTATGCGACAGTCTGCATGCTTAGTTTTTAACCCAATCATGGTTGATAACTATGCTGCCTTCTTTAATTGCACGCCGGTGGGTCGGGCGTCAGACTCTATGATGGCCCCGACATAAAGCTATTTATTTTAGTTGGTTGGGGCCGGAGCTTCTTGTCTGTTGCTTGGCCCACCGGGGTCCAACTGGTGTTTTTCTTTTGCTCCGGAGTTAGTAGGTTATTCGGCGCCCAGGGATCTCCATCGTCGGGCAGCTTACTCAGTCTGTGAGTCCTGGTTTTTGATTCATCAGGATGTTTATCATGATTTATTTGTTTGTTCTTGATGATTCATTGACTAGTTAGAGATTCACCACGAGGACCGAATAACTAACTAAATGTTATGAACCACTGCAGAAGCTGAGGGTGAGGTTATGGCCATGTAAAACCGGTTTAAGCCCGCCAGTAACTTTGTGTTACTGATCGTTCCAAGTCGATACTTCTGTGGTGGTTCTTTTTGTTTTATGTTTTGGTGTATAAAAATTTTTTGTGCTGTTGGCGCCTTATGTATGTTTTCATATTTTTAGTTAAGTTAAGGTAACTGAGTGGCCACCTATTGGGAAAATAGCTGCTCATTCGGCTTACTATATGTTTCATGGTATAAGTACCTGATTGTTAGTTTGGTTTTTTCCCACCTCGGTTTTTGGAGTGGGAATCTTTTTCTGATTGCGCCTTTTCCTGATCTTTGCCTACTTGTACCTTCTTAAAGGATCTTGAGTTTTATTTTTATTTCCATTAAGGGTCATTGGTGAGGGTTCATGACCCGAAATTGCGCAATATACCCCATACTATCTCCATATCACTGCTTCCAATGGATCTAAATTTTATATTTTGTTTCGTTGGTAGGAAACTTAGAAAATAGAGGGTGGACCATAAGTGGGGAAACAAACCGTCGTTTGTGACCCTTTTACCAATTATCAACGACAAAATACAGACAAATATAACGTCCCTGCGACTCTGCTTGCAATCAGTTTGTAAATGTTATGAACCACTGCAGAAGCTGAGGGTGAGGTTAGGCGCCTGTAAAACCGGTTTAAGCCCGCCAGTAACTTTGTGTTACTGATCGTTCCAAGGCGATACTTCTGTGGTGGTTCTTTTTGTTTTATGTCTTGGTGTTTAAAAAAATGTTTTGTGCTGTTGGCGCCTTATGTGTGTTTTCATAGTTTTAGTTAAGTTAAGGTAACTGAGTGGCCACCTATTGGGAAAATAGCTGCTCATTCGGCTTACGATATGTTTCATTGTATAAACACCTGATTGTTAGTTTGGTTTTTCCCACCTCGGTTTTTGGAGTGGAAATCTTTTTCTGATTGCGCCTTTTCCTGATCTTTGCCTACTTGTACCTTTCTGTATGGATGATAGATATCCCATAGAACAGATCACAAGACTGTCAACATGTCAAATGTAGAAAAAAGTACAAGTAGGCAATGATCAGGAAAAGGCACAATCAGAAACAGGTTCCCTCTCCAAATACCGAGGTGAAAAAAAAACCAAACTAGCAATCAGGTACTTATACCATGAACAAATGAGCAGCTATTTTCCCAATAGGTGACCACTTAGTTACCTAAACTTAACTGAAATATGATAACATTCATCAGGCTCAAACTGCACAAAAATGAATAATGTAGTGAAGTTGCCCTTAGCAGGATTATGAGAAATTCTGTTCTGTTCTATTCTTTTCATCAAAACGAAAGTAGAATCCTGTATTTGTTTTCGACCTGATTTTCATCTTGTTTGGTTAGTAATTAGTTATTTTATTAATGTTCCCAGCCCATATTTACTCCTTTAATATTAAACTATCAATGCCTCATGAAAATACGTAGGTTTGGTGCAAAATAAGAGAGAAAATTGCATTTGATCGGGCGAAAGTTCTTCTGATAGACGCTTGAACAATCGTCGCTATGATAAACAATAAGATCGTATTGTTTACCGGCAGGAGCTTCAGTTGCTTTGTATATATGGCAAATGTAACGGGAAACCAGGCGTAGCAGCCCTGGGTATATAAGGCGCGCGATTCAGATATTTCGTTTACTCTGTATCTAGAGGCGAAGGTGTCAATAAAGTAATTGTTGGTTTTTGGGCTTTGAGCCGAGCCGGTCTCGAACTTGTTCATCCGAGTTCTCCTGCGAGCTCAGCTTGCAAGAGAGGATTTACAAGTAGTAGACAGCAGAGATCGGGTCCAGACCAACTAGATTTCTTGTGTTCAGCAGCTCAGCAGTTGAAGCTGAGAGGAAGCTCCAGCCGGTATAGGGTTGAGCAAGTGTTGAACTGTGGTTGTGCTGGGCAGTGGTTGAAGCTAATCAGAACGTATTTTCTTCATTTAAATTTGTTGATTATTTTGGTGTTTATTTCAAGTTGAAATCAATCCAATCATTTGTATTCTAATCAGGTGGCAAGGTAGCCCATCGAAAAATTTATATATATACGTTTTTAAGTTCAATGAATTGTTGATCTTTGTTCGAAACACGCTACAATACCAAGATATAAAACAATAGGAACCACCACAGAACTATCGCCTTGGAACGATCAGTATTATAAAATTAATGGCGGACTTAAATCAATTTTACAGGTACCTAACCTCTTCCTCAGCTTCTGCAGTGGTTCACAACATTTAGTTAGTTGTTCGGTCCTCGTAGTGAATCTCTAGCTAGTCAATGAATCATCATGGACAAACAAATAAATCATGATAAATACCATGATGAATCAAAAACGACGACTCACAGATTGAATAAGCTGTCCGACCATGGAGATTCCTGGTCGCCAAATTACTTACTAACTCCGGAGCAAAAGAAAAACACCAGTTGAACCCCGGTTGGCAAAGCAACAGACAAGAAGCTCCGGCCCCAAACAACTAAATAGCTTTATGTCGGGGCCATCATAGAGTCTTACGACCGACCCACCGGCGTGCAATTAAAGAAGACATCAAAATCGCTTAATTCCCGCCATCCAATTTTCATTATTTTTCAGTAATAACCCTCGTTATAGTTGAACGTCTCATGAGACGTAGACATGCGTCAAACAAAATTGTCTTCCTCGCTTTCTCTCTTTGCATGGAAATCTGTCAGAACAGACTATTATTTATGTACCAATATGCATACTGTTTTGAACATAGACATATACAGATTTTAATTGTTATTGCGAATGATATATATTTCATTTATGGTTTTTGCATCTAAGATTTTTCCCATTTGGTTCCCTTTTTTACAGCCCCTCCCCTTTGCTAAATGAAAAGTGTCATGAAAAATGAAAAAAAACTCTGCTGTTCTTTTTTACAGGAAAAACAAGAAATGAAAAATTAACTTCGTCGCAGGCTGATAAGAACCTTTGAAAAAATCATCTTGAGAGGATATATATAAGCTATTACAGCTTGCTTTCCAATCCAAATGCTCAATATAATATGCTTGTAACATATATATGTATTAATGGAAAAAATAAATATTGTTTAAACCAAAAAATCATTACAAAATTAAAAATGTCGCTAATTTAGAATTTCAAAAACACGTGCTTACTTGTTTTGTTGCAAAGACTAGCGTTTTTCCGACAGTGCCAGAACAGAACCATCAAAGACCGGATTTTTTGTGACTTAACACGTATAAAATGGAAGCATGATAGACTTACTACGACTTTTCTAGTCAATTGTTTTGTCACTCGGATGTTATCGGATATTCTGCTACCATAAAAGTAAAAGGTAGGCAGTTATCATTTTATTTACATATTCTTACTTTATTATTTTATTCCTTGTGTTTATATATTTTTGCAAATAAAAGAAAAATGTTAAAAATAGGTAGATCTGATATGTACAGTTGTAGTGTATGATACATGAAAAGAGAAAACATCATGTCTACAGTTGTTCTAGAATTTTGCAGCCAGCTTGGTTATTAAAAACGAAAATATAGAGTGCATATTCTATAAAACCACATTTGTCAATGAAAAGTATTAAAATGTGTGCAGTTGTCATTATGTTTCCATATTTTTATTTACAGAAGTGTTTAATATGTGTTATATTTTACTCACTTGTATTTGAGTTTTATTTCTAATGCTACTGGTTTTAATACAGTAGAATGAAGTTTGTAACGATTAAAAGAGAAATATATAATGAATTTCACATTTCATTAAATAAACTGTTTTGACTTATTAGCATTATCGTTAAAGAATTCAAACTATGCTTTAAAATAAAGGAAACTAAAACAATTTGTATAATTAGTGCTTGTATGATCTTTATTATTATTATCATTATAATTATTATTATTTTTATAAACATTATCATTATTACTAATATTATTATTATTATCGTTATTATTATTTAATCTTACAACCAGGTATGTACAATATTCTCGTCCTGATCTTTGCCTACTTGTACCTTTTCCTTATTACACTTCAGTTTACATATAATGTAACAACAGAAGGAACAAAAAAGAAATGAAAAAATGAAACGGAAAATGCCTAACTGAAACAAATTTTGTGATGACAAATTAAAAGCAACGAAATATATGATGATTTTAGTACAATCAAATGTAATTACACTTCACAAATTCATTAAGTACGAATAAACGAATAAAATTAAAAAGGTAAAAGTAGGCAAAGATCAGGAAAAGGCGCAATCAGAAAAAAGGCGACCATTTTCATGCTTAGTTTTAAATCAGTAGCTCCTTTTCACCGATTCCATCTACGATATTTATATAGTTTCCCAAGGATATGTTTCTGTCATCGGCTTACTGCCCACTTTTGGTGGAGCCAAGAGGTTTCGTCACTGAGACATGTCTATTTGTATTTTAGATGTTTAGTTGTTTTTATAATTGTGTCAGTTCCTTATCATTGCCCAAGTGGTTTACTTTATATATATTACTGTAACAAAGGAAATATACCGTTAAACTTCTATTAAACGACCGAGCGTTTATTCAAAGCAGTACCTTTACAATAGAAGGGGATGGGCATTTATTGGAGGCTACACTTAGGGCAACATTAAAGAATTCATATATAGGAACTGAAGCTATTGGTTGATCTCGATCTGCCCCAGGCATGACTTTTGTTGCAAGTAGTTGTTCGGGTATTCCATGCATTACCATTTTTGGGGCCGGAGCTTCTTGTCTATTGCTTGGCCCACCGGGGTCCAACTGATGTTTTTCTTTAGCTCCGGAGTTAGTAAGTTATTTGGCGCCCAGGGATCTCCATCGTCGGGCAGCTTACTGAATCTGTGAGTCCTGGTTTTTGATTCATCAGGATGTTTATCATGATTTATTTGTTTGTTCTTGATGATTCATTTACTAGTTAGAGATTCACCACGAGGACCGAAGAACTAACTAAATGTTATGAACCACTGCAGAAGCTGAGGGTGAGGTTACGGCCGTGTAAAATTGATTTAAACCCGCCAGTAACTTTGTGTTACTGATCGTTCCAAGTCGATACTTCTGTGGTGGTTCATTTTGCTTTATGTCTTGGTGTTTAAAATATTATTGTGCCGTTGGCGCCTTATGTATGTTTGCATATTTTCAGTTAAGTTAAGGTAACTGAGTGGCCACCTATTGGGAAAATAGCTGCTCATTCGGCTTACGAAATGTTTTCATGGTATAAGTACCTGAATGTTGGTTTGGTTTTTTCCCACATTGGTTTTTGGAGTGGGAGTCTTTTTCTGATTGCGCCTTTTCCTGATCTTTGCCTTTTTGTACTTTTTTTGAACTACAAGAGAAAAATAGATTTGTATGTTATGTGGTAAAGCAGCAAAATTAGAAATTTACTGCTTAATATATATATATATAGGATTTTCCTCCAACATTTTAAAGTGGGTGTTTATTAAAGGTTCACAGAATTCCGAAATTTACAGACAAAATGCATTTTTGGCATCCAATAAGTGTATGGGTGTTTATTAGAGCGTGTGTGTTTAATAGAATTTTTACGGTACTTTAGATCGAATATGTGTCCTTATTAGTGGGCTCTTTCATTTACAAAGATGTTAAAAAGTTCGATAACCCCTTTAATCGTAATGATATGAAAGTACTATATTTATTATTGATAAAGGTCTTTTGGTTCAAATGTAGAAGAGTTTACATTGTGCCTCCCGCAACACACCAGAAAGACCATACTGCATTACGAAAACATGTCCATGCAATATACAGAGATTTTTTCAGCTGTAAAAATGAAAGTTTTCAGTGGGTTGTTAAAAAGATATTTTTTTTTATCTTTCTATGTTCAGTTACCCCTTTATTCGAAATGATATGAAAGTACTACATTTATTATTGATAAAGGTCTTTTGGTTCAAAGGTAGGAGATTTTACATGCTGCCTCCTGGAACACACTAGAAAGACCTTACTGCAACAATAAAGTCACTCTACATCATCTTGATAGTTCTCGTAAAACTGTTTGAACTTTCTTTTGATGCCAACTACAGCAAAATGGTGGACTGAATAATTGATGTTCGTATCAGGTAGGGGTGTGGTGATGATCTTGTATACCATGTATACTACACTATGTATCGTCTGTCTAATAAACAGTATCGGCAGAAAGCATTTGCCAATGTTTTTCAATTCTAGTGAATTCCGATATGGATATAGAAGTGAGTGTTGGAAAAATTTATGCAATTTTGAAAAAAAAAACAAACAAACAAACAAAAAACAAAAAAAAAACACTTAGCTTATGCACAGTGGTTTGAAATATTTAATCATGTGATCAGTCGATTTGAAAATAGCGGACCCAATCTCAACATGCAATCTAATACATTAAAACAACAGATATCACGTGTTGCATCACTGACAAATACAACCATTTAGAATCTTCTTTCGAATATGAAATTCGTAAAAGATGCATTCAGATAATTCATTACATATTCGGGTTTTCATGGACCGTAGAATTTGATGGGGACTTTATTAAAATTTTGAAATAAGTCTTGTAAATACATTCATACATATTACGAAACCATAACGATGCATGAATGAATTAAATTTGAATAAAATACAGTATTTAATCAATCATGTTTAAATTTGAATGTCTAAAATGTTAAACTGGGATCCCATATTGCAGTTACGTTGACATTACGTAAACTATTAAACTCGTCAAAGTTTGAACTGACTATAACTCATGAATGACCATTTTCTGGTGATTCGGGCAGAGGACCGCGGCTTCCAACTCCATTTGGATAATACTAGTCTCTTTGGTCAAACTTATTAAATTATATGGAATGTTTATGTCATTTTGATTACGAACTTATCGTAGATGTAATTATTACTTATTATTAGAGCCGCGTCGTGAGAAAACCGAACATTTGCCTGTGCGAAAACAAAGGCGCAGATCAGCTTTGCAGTAACATTTTCTTATTTCTTGTATATCACTGAACCACTGCGGAAGCTGAGGGTGAGGTTATGGCCATGTAAAATCGGTTTAAGCCCGCCAGTAACTTTGTGTTACTGATCGTTCCAAGTCGATACTTCTGTGGTGGTTCTTTTCGTTTTATGTCTTGGTGTTTGAAAAAATTGTTGTGCTGTTGGCGCCTTATGTATGTTTTCATATTTTTAGTTAAGTTAAGGTAACTGAGTGGCCACCTATTGGGAAAATAGCTGCTCATTCGGCTTACGATATGTTTCATGGTATAAGTACCTGATTGTTGGTTTGGTTTTTTCCCGCCTCGGTTTTTGGAGTGGGAATCTTTTTCTGATTGCGCCTTTTCCTGATCTTTGCCTACTTGTACCTTCGGATAGTATAATTCCTCAACTACTTATAGCCAAAATTTCAAGCCTCTAGCCTGCTTCTGTGACTGTACAGGCCGGTTTGTGTGACACTTGGTCGGAAACCCCGAAGACCGGTTTTCTCGAGTCGCGGCTCAAATTTACTATTAGAATATTGTCATTTTTTCTATTTTTTTTAAATACGGAGCGATTCACTCAAGGGACTCTTTGGCTCCGTTATGTCATATCTAAAGGGTCACTGATAGGGCTTGGTGGCCGAGGCCGGGGTGTGGCCCGTCCCCTATCTCGTTGTTGTGTTCGCTCTTAAAGGATCTCAGTTTTACTTTTTATTCAAACGTGCTACTTAGAAAACGGTTCACAATGTCATACATGACAGCTTGAAACACCAGACACTTTATACAATGAAAACTCAACGGTATGGCCAAGCGGAGGTATAACAGAAATAAAACTGAGATTCTTAAAGAGAAGTGAGGATATTAATGAGAAAAGGGATGGGCCATACCGCGATTTGGCTACTCAAGCCTCATCACATGAACATAAGTAGAACGTCAAAAATCCATTCTACAAATTAATATTATGCAACTACTGTATACAAATCTATAGGACCAGTCTAAAATGGAAATAAAAAAATCACATATACATTGTATGTCTTCATATTGCTGCCTTAATTTAATGAACCAGCATCTTAAGGTAACACATATACCCCTAGTAGATTAATTAGAGGCGTATTATTAGAATAAGTTCTCGTCGTTCGGAAGTCCGGGGTGCTACTCAATTCAATATTGCCGTCCTGTGTATTGTTATACACTGATACTAATAAGCATGTGGAATATATAGGACGACAAACCACCTGTATTTATTTGTATATGCTTATTAGTGCTATTCAACGAGTGTGGTTCTTCCTTCTAACAAACGGAAGATATATGATCAACGTCTATGCGTTCTATTGTGATTCCTTCCTTTCGACGTACTATTTCTGCTATTAAACGAATAAGTTCACACGTGATCTTAGATTTCCTGCATTAAGGACTTATGGGTGGTCACTGTATTTACATAATTGAAGGTTTACCTGTATAAAAAAGCATTGTTTATTTTGTCAACAATGCTACATTCTTTAGCATGCTTTATCATGGGACTATTGAATATGTTGCAAATACATGGATTTGTGTATACATGATTGTGGAATGAGTGTTCAGCTCAGAGCAAGTGAGTCATTTTTCAGTTACTTCCGGGTTGAAATCATCGGACCCATTTTTCTTAGCTTTTTGAAAAAAAATGAGACAGATTTTTCGATGTAGTCATTGACTTCAATCATATAATAACCTGAAACAAAAGGCATGTCATCTTTCAGCAAACAATAAGCGCACACGAGCCGCCGCAAGTTACCCACTTTCAGAATTTTCCAGAAAAATATGTTTACACTAACTTTTCCGAGAGAAATACATTTCCATGACCCCAAAATAACCCTTTATTTGTCAGATTATGTATCCTAGACATTTAGGCTTTGCGTAATTTTTATTCAAATGCATTCCATTTTCCAGGAAATGGGTCCCACGAAAACCAGTTACATTCCCAATTTTACACCAAGCTATTTAAAAGTTTGAAATAATAACTATATTGAGTCATTCCTAGAATCAGTGACGTCTATTAGCAATAAATACACATCATCATTTGATTGACAGATTCAAGAAAACAGTAGATTTCTATTTTACATGCCCCACCCACTCATGCCAATATTGATAAATCCTTAAGAAAAGACGAGCTTGGATACAATGCGCGAATCCTCTGATTTTATACAATGTATTGTCTTATATCTTGACAAATAAATATCAAAATTGAATTTTTCGATTGTATCAAGCCATAAATAAAAAGCTAGTTTAAGGGTTCCCTCCTCTTTGTTAAATGAAAAGCGTCATAAAAATTCTGGTGTTTTTAAGTCGCAAAATTACAGCAATTCTCTTTGGTTCCATGTTGCTAAATCTAAAGGCTCACTGAAAAGGCTTACGTAGCCGAAACCGCGGTATGGTCCATTTCTTTCTCATAAGTACGTTCGCTGCTCTTAAAGGATCTTGAATTTTATTTTTATTTCCATTAAGGGTCACTGATGAAGGTCTATTACCCAAAATTGCGCAATATGGCCCATACTGTCTCCATATCACTGCTTCCAATGGACCTAAATTTGACACTTTATTTTGTTTCGTTGGTAGGAATCATTAGATAATAGAGGTTGGACTATAAGTCGGGTAATAAACCGTCGTCGGTGACCTTTTTACAAATTATCAACGACTAAATACAGACAAATATAACGTCTCGGCAACATTGTATGGATCATAGAAATCCCATAGAACAGATCACAAGACCATCAACACGTCAAATGTAGAAAATCGCTTAATTCCCGCCATCCAATTTTCATTATTTTTCAGTAATAACCCTCGTTATAGTTGAACGTCTCGTGGGACCATTACGAAAACTTGCCCACGCAATATACAGAGAATATTTTCAGCTGTAAAAATTGAAAATTTTGTTGGTAAAATTTGGATATTTTTAATATTTTAGCTCAAAACATACATTGTGGGTACACGTTAGAACCGCCTCGCTGAGGCGGTACTAGCGAGTACCCACAATGTATGTTTTGGACCAGAAATAAGAAAATTAGGTATACCCCCTCAAACCCAGTTTTTCTAAATAAAAGAGGGGTTTAGGGGGTATATATTGCACGGACATGTTTTCCTGATGCGTAGGCATGCCTCTGGCGAAATTGCCTTTCTCGCTTTCTCTCTTTGCATGAAAATCTGTCAGAAGAGACTATTATTTATGTACCAATATGCATACTGTTTTGTACTTAGACATTAACGCGATTTATCACGCCCTCTATCGGCAGGCAGAGCCTCCATGAGGGCGTGATCACCTACCTATCAAAAACCGCTTCACGTTCTTAAAAAATTTAGAGGGCCAATCAGAGAGTACGATTCCCATTTTACCCATAATGCAACGCATTGTTTACATTTTATTGGTTTTTCAAATTCACTAGTATCGAAAAAATACAGGTAAAAATGACAAGGGAGCGGGAAAATGTGTTAAGTTTATGATATTTTGTATTTCAAATAAATAATTATTCTTAAAATATTTTGTATATAAATGTTTTTCCCATAATGCACGCGTGATCTCGAGAAAATACCCTTCCCAAAATGCACAGCGATGACGTCATTCGAGAAGAGAAAAATTAAGTGACGGATCCAGGCGTCTATGGAGGACAGACAGGACGTAATTAGATGACTGGATCATTCGGGTTACTTAGACATATACAGATTTTAATTGTTATTGCGAATGATACATATTTCATTTATGTTTTTTGCAACTGGGATTTTATCCCATTTGTTTCCGTTTTTTTACAGCTCCTCCTCACTGCTAATGAAAAGTGTCATGAAAAACTATGTTGTTTTTGTACAAGGAAAGAAAAGAACAAATGAAAAGATAACCTTTGTCGTAGGCTGATAAGAACATTTGAAAAAAAAAAAATATAAATTTTTAAAAAGTCTCTTATTTAGATAACACGTGCTTACTTTTTGTTGCAAAGACTAGTGTTTTCTTGACCATGCCAGAACAGAACTATCAAAGACAGAATTTCCTGTGACTTAACACGTATAAAATGGAAGCATCATAGACTTACTACGACTTTTTCAGTCAATTGTTTTGTCACTCGGATGTTATCGGATATTCTACTACCATAAAAGTGAAAGGTAGGCAGTTATCATTGTATTTACATATTCTTATTTTATTCCTTGCGTTTATAATATTTTTCGTTTTTGGTTTGCAAACAGAAGCAGAATGTTAAAAAAGAAAGATCTGATATGTACAGTTGTAGTTTATGATATATATAAAGAGACAAAATCATGTCTACAGTTTTTCTAGAATTTTGCAGCCAGCTTTGTTACCAAAATTGAGCAAAGTATACAATAGTGCATATTTTGTGAAAAACAATTTTATCAATGAAAAGTGTTAAAATGTGTGTAGTTATCATTATGTTTCCATATTTTTATTTACAGAAGTATTTAATATTGTTTTATATTTTACTCACTTTTTTAGTTTATATTTTTCTAATGCTACTGGCTTTAATACAGTAGAATGCAGTTTGCAACGATTAAAAGTGAAATTTATGATGATTTTCACATTTCATAAAATAAACTAGTTTGACTTATTAGCGTAGTCAAACTATGCTTTAAAATAAAGGAAACTAGAACGATTTTATCATGTGTTTTTGTTTGATTATTACTATTATCATTATTATTATTATTATTTGATCTAATAACCAGCTGTGTACAATAGTTTAAACTCAGATCAAGGAAAATGCCTAATTGCAACAAATTTTGAGATGACAAATTGAAAGCCTAACACCGTATACCTCACAAATTCATTAAATACGAATAAACGACTAAAAATACACGCTACCATTACATGCTAAGTTTTAAACCAGTAACTTCTTTTCATCACGAAAACATGTCCGTGTAATGTATACCCCCTTGAACCCAACTTGTACCTACTTTTCATATTTTGGCTCCAAAACATAGACTGTTCTAACGTGTACCCACAATCAATGTTTTGAGCAAAATTAATAAAAAAATATCAATTTTTCTGCTGAAAATTTTCATTTTTATAGCTATAAAAATCTCTGTATATTGCATGGGCAAGTTTTCGTAGTGATTCCATCTACGATATTAGTATAGTGGTGAAGGGATATGTTTCCCAAGGATATGTTTCTGTCATCGGCTTATTGTCCACTTTTGGTGGAGCCAAGAAAGTTTCACCACTGAGACATGTTCATTAGTATTTTAGATGGTTAATGTGTCAGTTCCTTATCATTGCTTAGTGGTTTACTTTTTATATATATTACTGTAACAAAGGAAATATACCGTTAAACTTCTATTTAACGCCCAGGCGTTTATTCAAAACAGTACCTTTACAATAGAAGGGGATTGGCTTTTATTGGATGCTACACTGTAGGGCAACATTAAAGAATTCATTAAAAGGAACTGAAACTATTGGTTGAACACAATCTGCCCCAGACATGATTTTTATTCCAAGTAGTTGTTCGGGTATTCCATACATTACCATTTTTTGGACTACAAGAGAAAAATAGATTTGTATGGTATGTGATAAAGCAGCAAAATTAGAAATTTACTGCTTGAAAATATAGGATTTACTCAACATTTTTAAAGTGACCGTTTATTAGAGGTCCATAGAATTCCGAAATTCACAGATAAAATGGCTACTTTTGGCATCCAAATGGGTGTTTATTATAGCGTGGGCGTTAAATAGAATTTTATCTATAAAGATGTTAAAAAGTTTGATTATCCCTTTAATCGAAATGATATGAAAGTACCACATTTATTATTGATAAAGGTTTTTTTTATTCAAAGGTAGAAGAGATTACATTATGCCTCCCGCAACAAGCCAGAAAGACCATACTGCATAGCGAAAACATACCCAGCTGTAAAATTGAAAATTTATTTTCAGTTGATTTTTTAAAGATTTTGCTGCTTCCAAACTTTTATATTTATTTTTTGCTCAAAACATAGATTGTGGGTACACGTTGGAACCCACTCGACAAGGCGGTTTTAACGAGAACCTGCATTCTATGTTTTGGACCAAAAAATATGTATTCCCCTGCATATACCTGTTTTACTATTCATTGCACGGACATGTATTCTTGATGTGAAACAATAAAGTCAGTCTACGCCATCTTGATAGTTCCCATAAAACTAAATGAACTTGGGAAACTTCTTTTTATGCCCATTACAGCAAAACGGTGGACTGAATAATTGATGTTCGTATCAGAGTATGGTGTGGTGATGATTCTTGAAAACCATGTATACTTCACTCTCTATCTTCTGATTAATTAACAATATCGGCAGAAAGCAGCATGCCAATGCTGTTCAATTCTAGTGAATTCCGATATGGATGTAGAAGTGAATGTTGGAAAAATTTATGCAATTTCGAAAAGAAAAAAAAAACACTTAGCTTATGTACACTAAATATTTAATCATGTGATCAGTCGATTTGAAAATAGCGGACCCACCATCCACAGGCAATCTTATACACCACTAAACAATAGATAGCACATGTTGCATAAGTGGAAGAAACAAATACAACCATTTAGAATCTTGAGTATAAGAGAAAGGTTTAAGTAGGCAATAAACAGAAAAATGATCAAGACTGTTAGATCACCAAAAACAAGAAAAAATTCTATATATACTTCATTTTTAAAAACAAAAACAGTTCTGCTCGATACTGTCTGTTTAAAAATCACAGAAAGACGTAATTTGAAACACCTATATCATTGAAGTGGTGTATGAATAATTCATGCTGATGCTAGAAGAACAATCCCTTTAGCTATAAGCATGATTAAAAGTCGTTTACTGATTACGCCTGCAGGTACAAAAAAGTTTCAAATTAATTAGTTCTGACGGATTGTTCAAGCGAGATACTTAAGAGACTCTTTTTAAACACTTATAATAAAAATCGAATGTGGGCAATGATCAGGAAATGGCGAAATCAGAAATCAGTTCCCTCTCCAAACACCGAGATTGACAATACAGTACTTACAATAAGGGAACATATTATAAGCCGAGTGAGCAGCTATGTATGCGGTCGTCACTCAGTTACCCGAACTGAACTAAAAATGAAAACGTATCAGATGAATCAAACGTATCAAAACATACTTTGTTTAATTGTTAAAATAAATTGTCACGGACCACGCCATATTTTTATTTAAATATAGCCAAGGTTAACACACGATTATACCTTGAAGACTTACGTTTGAAAAGGTGGTCGTGTATTTTCTTCTTTTTTTTCTTCATTTCCTTCTTTACAAATGTGTAAAAGTTGCTGATATCCTTAAGTAAAACTCTCCAAGGAAATAAAAGGAATTGTAAAAGCTGAAAGCCACGCGACGTAAGGTTTAAATCGCGCCTTTTTTTTTTTTTTTTTTTTTTTTTTTTTTTTTTTTCTTGCATTTTACCTACGCTTTCTGGTGATTGCTACTGAAATCAAGGGAGTGGCGTGCTTTCAGAGTTCAAGTTGTGCTAATAAAGGTAATAAAGGTACATGTATGGACGGAAGCGACACTTTAAATGAGTTTGTGGGCCACAGACCATTCTGTCAATCAATTTAATTCATTGTTTCATATGAAAGCATTTTCATAAAAAAAATCAATTGAGTTCAGTTAAAACGTACACGTGATGGCAACGTCATTTGGCTCTCCGTACTTGTTTCAAGGTTTTTACAACAATGGACATGATATTTACAAATCGTATCGCGTGACATCTCGAGCAATTTTACTCATTTTAGAGTAGCCTTTCTATAAAATTCTTAGAGAACTATCGGAAACATAATTTGTTGTACAAATATCAGAGACACTAATTGTAATATTCCTTACAACATCAGGTCCCAATATAAATTGTGCCGCGTGATGGAAAAAGCTTAGTTTTTCATATGTAAAAAAAAAAAAAAAAAAAAAAAAAAAAGCTTAGTTTTCTAGCCCAGCTGATTAGCACCTTAGTTTTCGATTCACAGATAGTACCATGCCCAATCCCTTTAAATCAAAAACCAGAAGCTTTTAGTCCATTTCAGTGACTGTACAGGCTGGTTTGTGGCGACCTGGTCGGAAACGCGACAAAGTCAGGGTTTCCTCTGATGTGGGTCATGTTGTAACGTTAAATTGAAATCTGTTTGCGTTGGCCTTCGAAATAGGTTTATTAGTCTTGTCATTACTTCCAATTTTAATGGATATTGCAATGACTTTGTTTAAACGTTAAATCAAACAGCCTCGAGTTACATAATGTTGTTCTGTAACTGACGAACAATATTGATTAAGGTTACTCCATTTGAGATTGAAAGGTACAAGTAGGCACCGATCAGGAAAAGGTGCAATCAGCGTCTGGTGGGTATGCCGAAATACGTCCTGACTTTCCTCCAGCCCTCTCAATTGCTACACCTGGAAGAGGGATTTGGGGTAGAAAGGTGCAGTAGTGGCAAGCTGTAAATATGTTAAGGGCAGAGATTACTTCAAGGATGGGAATAAGGCGATGGTTGGTAGCGGCCAGTGTAGTTCTATCATTGAGGTCAGGTGATGGTTATAACCTTACCCGGGGTTAAAACGAGGTGCACCGATAAATCAACAGCGGAATACAATACAAACACACATACAATGGCGGAAGCAACTGAGAATCCGCACCCTGAGGACCCGCCAAAGACAAATGTAACAAAAAAAAAAAAAAAAAAAAAAAAAAAAAACTCACGGCCACATCTCGTCGGTTTACCATGGGCGTATGTTTCAACATTAACTCAAACTCAAACAAATGAGGAGCTCTGTTTGTGTATATGCAAGGCACTAGTTATTAAAAGCAAACATAACTACACCGGCGAGAGATTAAAGTAAAATAATATAGTTTGTCATTCATTTATTAATTACGCATTAGACATATAAATATCAACTGATTGATTCAAAAGCAAATGTGATATGGGTTCCTGTGAATATTCTTATCAAATGAAGTTAATTAAAATGATATTGCTACGGAAAAGCAGATGAAAAGCGGTAATGTATCCGCCGCCGCTCACACAGATTCTGAAATGAAACGATTTCGCCTTCAATAGCGAATCTGCGAATTCAGGGGACGGCGATGGGAACCAAAATAGCTCCACCATATTGAAAGGTAGGCTAGAGAAACAAATTTAACATTCGGTTAGCATGAAGCCATTTCAGTCATGGCTCACGTTTAAAAACAAAACTTAAAATTAAGCAGGATCTAATAGCTTCCTTCATTCAGACAACACGATTAGCTTACTATCAGATACGTAGCACGCCGGTAACTTCCACCAGACTGGACCAGACTGGTTTCTGCTTTGCCTGATAATCAGGGCGAATTTCAAGCCCCTGTAATATCAAATGACTGGTGTGATTCATTTTTGATATTTGTTTATTATGTTCTGCTTCTCTGATTTGCTTGTTAATTTGGTTTCGTTTGATGTTAGCGAGATGACTACCTTGCTAGGACATAGCTTTATGAGTTTCATTATAATTACTATGCTTTAGTTATTATGCTTTAGTTTTTGCCGTCTGGTGTCTTGTGTATTATATTACACGTATCAATCCCCCGACTTTCCATTTTACTTTCCTTTATTTAATGCGCATCAGTCTGTTAACTTCGAACACATTTAGAATTTATATCGACATTATCATGGTTTAACGCTCTGAACCCTATATCGCTAACATTGTATTGCGGAAGAGGATATAAAACTGAGTAAAATACATGTTGCACACTAATGGAACGGTGTTAATAAACCCGTGCCTAACGTATGCCTTTCTAATTAAACAAGGCGCTTAAATACATCTAAAGTTAATGATTTGTTGATTACCTTATTGAAAAGCATTTGAAGCTGGCTTATATCGTTGCTGCTTTTAAAACGCTGACACGCACGACCAGTTTTGCATGCACACTTAAAAAGAAAAAAGCAAACAAAACTGTATTTTTCGTTGCATAAAGTAAAAAAAATACAAGTAGGCAATGATCAGGAAATGGAAATCTTTTTTCCCAAACAGTATCTGTGCCTTCTGTTCTGTCTTGACCTCACGTAATAAAGTTTTGAAAACATTTAAAAACAATATGTTCTTACTCTTACCAGTATCACGTGGATCATGTATATATAATCTCATTATTGAATACATAACTCTTTTGAAGCAGTCCGATTAACAAATGCATAAGGGCTTCGGTGTCTGGGCTTCGGTGTATGTGGTATTGGTTTGTTCAACTGTTGTTCAGGTGGATACATTTGATTGACCATACCTCCACAAATGCATATGCATATGGCTGCCAGAGGTTAGCCAGAAGAGTGAAAGAAACCAGACATTACTCATATTACAGATTTAAATTATGAAATGACTGTTTTGGTTCAATGGGCCAATTAAATAACCCCACATGACCAACTGTGTTAGTCTACGGTAAGTGAATTAGACCAGTGTCTTAGTATACCATACGTATGTTAATAAACATATATAAAATATTTATGTTCGCCAGTGTTGAAAAACAAAACCAAATGGAAATAGCAACTTTTACCTTTTTGAGCGTCTCATTTTGCGTGTGGCGCTTGCCCAAACCTTATTCGGAGGGCCTTGGTTTTAGCACATTTTTGTACATGTTCTTATTACATGTATGTTAGTGACTGATACAACCTCTTCGTTTCATTCAAAAAACTTCGCCATCCTACTGCAGAAATGTGGCGATCACGAGGTTTAAAATCACGACTTGCGTAACTTCCGCATTGATAGCTAGTTATTTCTCTTGCTTTGCTCACTTTAACTTTATCAATTATGTTCGCCCGGAAATTTAATTGACATCTAACAGTGAAAAGGATAGAACTTCGTTACAAATTCCAACGTAACATACACAGAGGAGATTTGATCACGCAAAACAGTCTAAAGTGTGTCAGTTTTCCACCAAAGACACTTGTAATTCAATAACTTCAGAGAGATACACGTCTTTGATTCCCGTGGGACCAAGCTTAAACATAGCGAGACAGATCGTTGAACGACCAAGATGTCGAATACAAACGAAGACCGATACTGAAATTAAAAGAAACGCTATCGACATACTAGTAGTTTTTCGATCTGTAACACGCACATTACTGTATGCGATTTCGAGCAATGCACTTTGCATATGCCAATAGGTTTTTAAACAGTTAATTATGTGATCGGTCGATTTGAAAAACAAAGCAGACCCACCATCAGCTAGCAGTCTTTAACACTAAACATCAACAGAAATCGCGTGTTGTATAACTGAAAAAGACAAATATAACCGTTTAGAACCTTGAGTACAAGAGAAAGGTACAAGTAAGCAACGATCAGGAAAAGGCGCTATCAGAAAGAGATTCCCACTCCAAAAACCCGAGGTGGAAAAAAAAACTAAATTAACAATCAGTTACTTTTACTATGAAAACACATCGTAAGCCGAATGAGCAGCTTTTTTCGTAATAGGTGGCCACTCAGTTACCAAAACTTAACTAAAATATGAAAACATTCATAAGGCGCAAACAGCACAAAAGACATAAAACAATAAGAACCACCACAGAAGTATCGCAGGGCCCTTACCTCACCCTCAGCTTCTGCAGTGGTTCACAAAATTGAGTTAATAGTTCGGTCCTCTTTGTGAATCTCTAAATAGTCAATGAATCATCATGGCCAAACAAATAAATCATAATAAACCATAATGAATCAAAATCGAGGACTCTAGAAAACTATAAGAACACGGAACGAACAAAACAACAAACAAATATTCTATATATGCTTTATTTTTTAAAAACTGTCTTGCTCGATGTTGTCTGTTTAAAAGAAGTAATTTGAAACACCTATATCATTGAGGTGGTGCATGAATAATTCATGCTGATGTTAGTAGAACAATCCCTTTAGCTATGAGCATGATTAAAACTCGTTTACTGATTATGCCTGCAGGTACAAAAAAGTTTTAAATTAATTTGTTCTGACGGAACGGTTGTAACTCGAGATACATATGATTCTCGTTATTTTACGCAGTTTCTGATGACAAGATTTCAGGCAGACCAACGCAAATCAGTTATATACTGACTGTCATATATTTATATTGCTCAAACTTGCCCTTGTTTGAATCGGTTCTGGAATTGGCTACCCTTTGGCATTTTTAAATTGTCATGCCACGAGGACCAAATAACTAACTAAATGTTATGAACCACTGCAGAAGCTGAGGGTGAGGTTATGGCCATGTAAAACCGGTTTAAGCCCGCCAGTAACTTTGTGTTACTGATCGTTCCAAGTCGATACTTCTGTGGTGGTTCTTTTTGTTTTATGTCTTGGTGTATAAATTTTTTTTGTGCTGTTGAAGCCTTATGTATGTTTTCATATTTTTAGTTAAGTTAAGGTAACTGAGTGGCCACCTATTGAGAAAATAGCTGCTCATTCGGCTTACGATATGTTTCATGGTATAAGTTCCTGATTGTTGGTTTGGTTTTTTCCCGCCTCGGTTTTTGGAGTGGGAATCTTTTTCTGATTGCGCCTTTTCCTGATCTTTGCCTACTTGTACCTTCTTCCTTTAATTGGTGAAATGAATTTACAAGGACCTTGGCACATACAAGAAAGGCTTACACACGACAATACCTTAAAGACTCATGCCAGGAGTTAGATTAGTTTTTAGCTCACCTGAGCCGAAGGCTCACAGGTGAGCTTATAGTATACCCATGCTCCGGCGTCCGTCCGTCGTCCGTCCGTCCGTCCGTCCGTCGTCCGTCCGTCGTTCACATTTTCAAAGATCTTCTCCTCTGAAACCGCTTGGCCAATTAAAGCCAAACTTCAGGTGGAGCATTCTATGGAAGGGGTAACGAAAGTTTATATAAATGGTCCAGGTCACATGACCAAGATGGCCGCCATGGCTATAAATAGCAAAAACCTTTTAAAAATCTTCTTCTCCAGAACCAGTGGGCCGATTTCCACGAAACTTGGTATGTAGCATCGGGGACGTAGGCCCATTGTAGTTTATATAAATCATGACCCTAGGATGACCTTGACCTATTTTACGGCAAGGTCAACTTAGGTCGCCAATGCATTTGAATGGGAAAAAATGGTAAATGGCTATTTAATGGGTAAAACTTACTGGGAATAGGCAAATGGACAGAAGATTAATGTTAATGGAAAATTTTAGCCCCTGGGGGGTTGTCTGCCCCTGCCCCGGGGTTATATATATGTATATTTCGATAAAAATGAAACATCTTCTCCCCTGAAACCGCATGGCCAATCAAAGCCAAACTTCATTTGGAGCATCCTTGGGAAGGGGGAGAGAAAGGTTATATAAATGGTCAAGGTCACATGACCAAGATGGCCACCATGGCTATAAATAGAATAAAACTTTAAAAATCTTCTTCTCCAGAACCAGAAGGCCAATGATTTTGAAACTTGGTGTGAAGCATCAGTGACTGGAGCTCTACAAAGTTAATATAAATCATGACCCTGGGATGACCTTGACCTATTTTACGGCAAGGTCAACATAGGTCGCTCATGCATTTGAATGGGAAAAAGTGTTAAAATTGAAGGGAAAAACTTGCAGGAAATGGGCAAATGGACTTAAGATTGATGATTCTGAAAAAAATTGGACCCCAGGGGTATGTCAGCCCCCACCCCGGGGCAATATACATGTATATTACAGTGATATTCAAAGATCTTCTTCTCTGAAACTGCTTGGCCAATCAAAGCCAAACTTTATGAGGAGCATTATTAGGAAGTGGGAATGAAAGTATATATAAATGGTCATGGTCACATGTCCAAGATGGCTGCCATGGCTATAAATAGCAAAAACCTTTAAAAAAAATTTCCTCCAGAACCAGAAGGCCTATGATTTTGAAACTAGGCATGAAGCATCAGGAAATAGAGCTCTACAAAGTTTATATAAATTGTGACCCTTTGATGACCTTGACCTATTGTACGGCAAGGTCAACTTAGGTCGCCCATGCATTTGAATGGGGAAAATTGTTAAAATGTCATTTGAAGGGCAAAACTTGCAGTTAATTGGCAAATGCACTGCAGTTTTATGTTTTCAAAAAGAAATTGACTCCAGGGGTTGCTCTGACCAAGCGCTTGGCTTACATACTTGGATTTTCCCATTCTAGTCAAACAAATTTATTGGTATATATCTCAGGTTTCAGGTGAGCGTTTACTGGACCATTGGTCCTCTGGTTCAATATTTCATTTTGTATTTGTAAATGAAATCCGAAAAAAAAATAGATAATTTGAGTTTTATGTTTACTTTTTTTAACTTTTTCTTTTTCCTAACAATAGCTATTTTTTATTATTATTATTATTATTTTTTCTAACGGGATCAGTAAACTCACAGATCTTGCCTGCCACCAACGCTTTCTGGTGATTGCTTCTCAAAATCAAGGGAGGGTGTAGTATGTTTCCAGGTAAAAGATGTTCTTATTAATTTGCATTTCCGAACGGTAAGCGATATACATGTATACATTTTATATAAATGCACAAAACATTTTCATAATTGAAATCTTGTTTCGAGTTTCGATACACAAAATGTATGTGATGGTAACATAATATTTTGCTCTCCGGATGAGTCTCAATGAATATTGTTTCAAGGTTGCTAAAACAATGGGCATGATATTTGTCTTCAAGGGTAATGCTCCAAGCACTTAACAGCTTTTATCTCGTGTCTTCTTAGGCGATTTAACTCATTTCAGAGTAGATTTTCTATAAATTTCTATGAGAACTATCGGAAACATAATTCCTTGTGCAAACACTAAAGACACTAATTGTTATATTCCTTGCAGCATCATGTTTCTGGGTAAATTAAGCCACGTCACGAGAAAAGCCATAATTAAGCTTTGTATGTTACAACATGACCCAAGTCAGAGGAAAACCAAACATTTGTCCATTTGATCAGCACCTTTGTTTGTTTTGGTTTCATCACGGATAGTCCTTAAACTCAAATTTCCATCCTTCTAGTCTATGTCTGTGACAGTTCAGCCCGATTTGAGTGGAGCCTGGACGGAAACCCGAAGTCAGGTTTTCCTCTGACTTGGGCCATGTTGTGACGTTAAATTAAAATCTGTTTCCTTGGCATTCGAAATAGCTTTATTAGTCTTGTCAGTATTTCCAATTTTAATGGATATTGCAACGACTTTGTTTGTACGTCAAATCAAACAGCCTCTAGTTAAATAATATTCTTTACAGCTCGGTTTGAAAAATAACATACCCCTGCAATGTCGCAAAATAAATTGACCTCTTCACCTTCATTGCATCAACCATTGCTTGATGGCTATTAACCTGATTCGAATGAAATTTCTACATTTTGTACATATCTTTATGTGTGTTTGAATGGTATTAAAATTATATTGTTCATGGGCAGTCCGACTGGACAAGAAGCAGTCTATGGTGTATACTAAAATTATGACGATTCAAAGTCAGGCGATTGGTATAATGTACGCACTGTGGATATTGCCACGTTCTGACCTGAATGCTATTTGAGACGTCTTAAACCTTGCACCACATTCGAAAAAGTATAGAATCAGAAAATGGAATTTCAATGTACTCACTACTTTGTATATAAGTACCTTGCAAATGCATGCTTTTAATACAGAAATTGTATTTGAGTTTAAAAAATTTAACAGTTTTGCGTCTGAGAATAGCAATAATGATAGACATAATTATTTAAAGATAGTTTTGATAGAGTTGTGTCTCATGCAACGCGTACCTGCCTGTGGTAATATTTAAGTTATTTAATGGCCTTCTAAAACATATATTAATTAAAGACATTTGTTCGTATGTAAATATATATGTTTGAAATACTCTGACTGGTGATTTTATCAAGATGGTTTAAATAAGTAATCATCAAAGAGAAACCTCAACGAATAAAATTTTAAGTGCAAGAGAACACAGTATGATGTAAATAGGCATTAAGAGCAGTTTTGCTTCCTTGGCACATGCCTGTAATGAAAGGAATAGCGTCTATTTAATCATTATTTTCAGGTCTTTAAATGTATTATGAAGATAGTGCAAGTGTCAAGGTATCTAAAATAAATGTCAATGAATAGCACTCAGGTCAGACAGTGGCACTATTCACAGTGCGTACATCATACCAATCGCCTAATCTTGAAAACTTGACTTTAAATCTATAAAAAAAAATCGGTATACGCCAACGACGGCTTCCTGTGCGACCGGACTGCTCATGATCAATATAAATTTAATACCATTTAAATACACATAAACATATGCACAAAATGTAGAAGTTTCATTCCAGCCAAATTAATAGTCATCAAGCAATGGTCGATGCAATGAAGGTTAAGGGGTCAATTTATTTTGCGACATTGCAGTGGTATGTTATTTTTGAAACCAAGCTGTACATATAATATTTTCCGTAAGTGACGAACAATGTATCGATTGACAGAACGTCAGTTAAGACGGAAAAAATACAAGCAAAACGGTAAAATCAAACAGTGTAGCCTAATGCATTAAGAGCCATCTAAATATGCTTAAAAATGAGATAATAAAAACGAGATTCTTTAAGAGCAGTGAACATACCATTCGGCTACTTAAGTAACTGTGTGTTACTGATCGCTCCAAGTCGATACTTCTGTGGTGGTTCTTTTTGTTTTATGTCTTGGTGTTTGAAATTATTGTGCTGTTGGCGCCTTATATATATATGTGTGTGTGTTTTCATAATTTTAGTTAAGTTAAGGTAACTGAGAGGCCACCTATTGAGAAAATACATGCTCATTCGGCTTACGAAATGTTTTCTTGGTATCAGTACCTGATTGTTGGTTTGGTTTTTCCCACCTCGGTTTTTGGAGTGGGAATCTTTTTCTGATTGCACCTTTTCCTGATCTTTGCCTACTTGTACCTTTTTAAGGCTCGACCGTGAACTTATAGATTCGACAACATGAAGTTACTGTAATTTTTGCACCTTTCACCAGTGTACATCAACAACTAGTATTATCCAAATGGGGCCAAATATATTTGATGTATTTAAACCGATAATAAGTTTCTGATTTCTCAGATTATCCTCGCTGATCTAAAAGGACCAAAACGAAACTAAAACCTGCACTATGGCTGATGTACTGGGAAAGTTTTTAGGACCGTCACACGACATAATACCAGCTGCAGTAATAGCAAATAAAAATAAAATCGGAGATCCTTCAAGGGCAGCGCACATATTAATGAATACGAGGATGGGCCATAACATGGTTTCGGCTTCTTAAGCATCGTCAGTGACCCTATAGATTTGAAAATATGGAACCAAAGGTGTATTTTTGCACCTTTCAACAGGGTAGTCGATACAAAGACTAGTTTTACAATTATAACGACAATTATTTAGTTTGACAATTATAACGACAGTAAAAGATGTCGGATATTTGAACCATCAAAATCAGCAGGCAATTGACGACATAATCACTTATGAATTAATGACGTAATCAATATCCAAATCAATATATCAAAGTACAGTAACTGCAAATATGCACCCGGAAAGCCTACCAAAGAACACTGTCAAGAAAAACTGACGACAACATCACATATGTTGACCACAGGCGTGAGATTCACAAACAAATCAGAATATCTACTTATGCTTTATATAAGATATTAGTTATTTAGCGAAAATAACTACACCGGCAAGAGATTAAAACAAATAATATGGCTTGTCGTTTTATGTATTAATTACGTATTAGACATATCAATATCATCTGATTGATTCAAAGGCAAATACGATACGGATTCCTGTGAATTTTCATATCAAATGAAGTTAATAAAATGATATTGTTACGAAATCGCAGATAAAGCAGTTATTGATTAGTATGTATTTCAAGAATATAAAGAAGATACATGCATTACGAAAACACGCCCATGCAATATACAGTGATTTTTAAAGTTGTAAAAAATAAAAATTTTAAGTGGAAAATTTTGGATATTTTTCTTATTTTTGCTCAAAACATAGATTGTGGGTACATGTTAGAACCGCCTCGAAAAGGCGGTTCTAACGAGTACCCACAATCTATGTTTTGGAGCAAAAATAAATAAAATAGGTATACCCCTGCGTACCCCAGTTTTACTATATAAAAGTGGGGTATAAGGGGGTATACATTGCACGGACATGTTTTCCTGATGTAAATAAAGCGAGCATTTATCCACCGCCGCTCAGAAGTCTTCTGAAATGAAACAACGTTGCGTTCAATAGCAAATCTCCAAATTGAAGGGACGGAGATGGGTACAAAATGGCCCCATTTGCCTGTTAATCACAGTAGACTAAGGGTGACTCTTGGGACTGCATAAAAATGTCCAAAGGCCCCTATCAATGTCTTTAATGGCCGTTCAAATTTGGTTCTGTAGTAATTAATCTTCACATTATTTGTTTATTCTGTCTGTCTCTCTGGTGTGTTTGCCAACATCAATTTGGTTGATGATAGCCGGATGACTATCTTGTATGGATGATAGCCGGATGACTATCTTGCATGGACACAGCTACTCACCTTGCTATGTGTGTAGTTATATCATTACGAAAACTTGCCCATGCAATAAACAGAGATATTTTTTCATCAATAAAAAACTAAAATTTCATCGGAAAATATTCTATATTATTCTATATTATTCTATTCTATATTATTTTTGCTCAAAACATAGATTGTTGGTACACGTTAGAACCGCCTAGCCGCGGCGGTTCTAACGAGAACCCACAATCTTTGTTTTGGATCAAAAATAAGAAAATATGTACACCCCTGCATACCCCAGTTTTACTATATAAAATGTGGTTTAAGGGAATAAAAATAAAACTGAGATATCATTCTTTGCACGAACATGTTTTCCTGATGTTTTGTAATTTGTGTTTTACTTTCTGTGCCCGTCTAGTGTCTAGTTCTACCCTTAAATTTAATCATATCTATTCCTGGCCTTTTAATTTCTTATTTAAATGCGCATCTGTCACTTTATTCCGAATTTTATTCTACATAATCACGGTTTAACGATTTGACCTCTATATCGCTAACATTGTATTGCGAAAGTGGATTTAAAACTTGGTAAATACACTTTGCACACTAATGGAACAGTGTCAATAAACCCGTGCCTAAAGTATGCCATTCTAATTAAACACGGCGATTAAATACATCTGAAGTTAATGATCTGTTGATTACCACACTGAACGCATTTGAGACCAACTACGTTAGTCTGCAGTAAGAGAATTAGTCAAGTGCCTTAGCATACCACACGTATTGCAATAAACAATTTACCCATGTTCTGATTGGATTGGCTGAAGACACAAACTCTTCCTTTCCATACAAAAAACCCGTCGCCATCCACCGGTAGAAATGCCGATCACGAAGTTCGAAATCACAACATGCGTAACTAATAGCGATTTCTCGTGTTTCGCTCACTTAAACTATATCAAATATGTTCGCCCGAAAATTTAAAAGGCAGAATGGAATTTGGTTACAAATTCAGATGTAACATACACAGAGGAGATTTTGTCACGCAAAACCGTCTAAAATTCGCCAGTTTTCCACCAAAGGAACTTGTAATTCAATAAAAGTTAAGACAGATACACTTCTTTCATTCCCGTGGGACCAAGCTTAAGCAAAGTGAGAAGTTAACGAAACTAGAAGCGTCAATTTTGCGCTTGGCTCTCTGTAATATGCACATATGTGTTACCTTTTTGATAGTATTGAACAATTGTACTTTCATTTAATGTCTCATAACAGACAGAATGGACTGCCAAACTCCCGAAATGTGACGTTCTAGTTAAATTTCCGGCTTCCCCTGTCTATTCAAGCTCAATTATTATACTGAATCATATTATAAAGATTATTTCCATGTACAAACGTTTACAGAATCAACCAGTCATGTGCCTTTATGAAAAACATATTCAGCATTTCTCTTACTTGGAATTTACAATAATTGATTTAAATCTAGAAAATTGAAGTTATATTAAAATTACTGAGATCCCTGCAGAAGCTGAGGGTGAGGTGATGGCCATGTAAAAGCGATTTAAGCTTGCCAGTAATATTATATTACTGATCGTTCCAAGGCGATACTTCTGTGGTGGTTCTTTTTGTTTTATGTCTTTGTGTTTTTAATGTTTGTGCTGTTGGCGTCTTATGTATGTTTTCATTTTTTAGTTAAGGTACCTGAATGGCCACCTATTGGCAAAATAGCTGCTCATTCGGTTTACGATAAGTTTTCATGGTATAAGTACCTGATTGTTACTTTAGTTTTTTCCCACCTCGGTTTTTTTGGGTTGGAATCTTTTTTCTGATTGCGCCTTTTCCTGATTTTTTTATCTGTACCTTTTTACAGTCGTTGATAATTCCAATTGTGGTGACATAGATACATAGCAAACTTTCCTTTCAAGAAAAGTTATAATTTGCGCCGTGATTTCTGATTCCTGATTTTTTGTTTGTTGCCTTCGTTTTATGGGACTTTTACCCGACATTACGATGTCATGACACTCAAAATATGCTTAACCAGTAATCAGATGGTCGGTCAGTAGCTTAGAAGCTTTGCATGGAGACACAAAGGTAAAAGCAGGCAACGATCAGGAAAAGGTGCAATCAGAAAGAATATCCATCTCCAAAAACTGAGGTGGAAAAAACTAAATAAACAATCAGGCACTTATAACATGAAAACATATAGTAAGCCGAATGAGCAGCTATTTTCCCAATAAGTGGCCACTCAGTTATCTAAACTTAACTAAACATATGAAAACATACGTAAGGCGCAAACAGCAAAAAAACACCAAGACATAAAACAATAAGAACCACCACAGAACTATCGCCTTGGAACGATCAGTTACTTAAAATTATTGGCGGGCTTAAATCAATTTTACAGGTACCTAACTCACCCTCTGTTTCTGCAGTGGTTCACAACATTTAGTTGTTCTGTCCTCGTGGTGAATCTCTAACTAGTCAATGAATCATCAATGACAAACAAATAAATAATGATAACCACCTTGATGAATCAAAAACGAGGACTCACAGATTGAGAAAGCTGCCCGACGATGGAGATCTCTGGGCGCCAAATAACTTACTAACTCCGGAGCTAAAGAAAAGCAGCCCAGCTATTTCTCCTGGGCCCCAATGGGCAGGGGTCCATATTTCTGATTCTAACAGAGATATAAGATCTTTGGTATTCATAAGAACCTCGTTTACAAATTTTTTGGCACAAACCGTTATATGAGAATTGATGTATTCCAATGTAAACATGTTTTTATTTAGTTTCTGTGCGTTAAACCGTCACTGGATTGTCTTTATTACATGGGTACGTGTGCATGATATAAACTTATGATTATTTGAAGAGATAATATTGCCATTGAGCACAAATCCTTTGAGAAAGATCAAATCTCATATAAATCATGAAATGCAATCTTAGATACGGAGAATGTCAAAGACAATTGCATGCTATTTAAGCGTATCTGAGACACAGCAAAATGAAATCTGTTCAAATCTATCGAAGAACATAACTCCCACGTCTGAATAAAACCCTACTAATATGAAAACAAGATGCGAATAAATAATCGCATCACTTTAGCAGGTTTCGTTGTCCAAGGTTAGTATAAGCTGTATAAGTTTTACAGAACAGAACAGAAGTACAAGACAAACTCTAGAAGTCTTCATTAATTATGCATTGTCGTGCTTTTTACTAGATTGGGTCCATTTACTATGTCAATTATCATGTTATAAAATATAGATAATTCAGAGTTTGCAGCTAGCACGGGTTTGACAGATATTTCACAGAGGATTACAGTTTAATTCCCGTTGCTTCAAGACCTACGACAGTTTTTGTTTTCATTCAGCAGTTGCAACAGAAAAGTGATGGTGTTATGTCCACTAAATCACAGACGCAATACCTCTCGCACAAGCGTTGCTTTTGTAATTACGTGTAATAAAATATAAGCACAATGTCTTAGTCGGATATTTCGCATGTGCAACCTTCATTGGTGAAATATCGTAAACTTGTCTAGACAATTGAACAAGTATATTGCGTGTTAATTGCTTGGTTCTTAACTGGAAGTGTGATGTCCTTGCTGTGAAGAGTCTTTAAAAGGCGTCTGTACATTTAGATAACCCGTGCATAAGGTTGGGGTTAATATGTTTGGTTTTGAATGGGGGAATTGTATTGTGATATTGCAATAAAATGACAACACCATTGCATCCGTGCATATGAAGTGTTATCAGGTGTAAAAAGGTACAAGTAGGCAAAGATCAGGAAAAGGCGCAATCAGAAAAAGATTCCCACTCCAAAAACCGAGGTGGGAAAAAACCAAACTAACAATCAGGTACTTATATCATGAAACATATCGTAAGCCGAATGAACAGCTATTTTCCCAATAGGTGGCCACTCAGTTACCTTAACTTAACTAAAAATATGAAAACATACATAAGGCGCCAACAGCACAATTTTTTTTTTTAAAACACCAACACATAAAACAAAAAGAACCACCACAGAAGTATCGACTTGGAACGATCAGTAACGCAAAGTTACTGGCGGGCTTAAACCGGCTATCGGTATCATAAACTTCGAAAAACATTTTCTAAATTTTATCGTAGACACTATGAATTGATTTCCAAATATAATGTTGGGTTAAAGACGCTTTTAAGTGAGGGCCTTTCGGAACCTGAATTTTATGGTGACTTGGTTTACAAATTTAAGAAACTTAAAGGAATTAATGATTTTTCTTTTCAGTTCAGAAAAATCATAACACGTTACAGACGTATAGGTTATAACTTGAATGTTATGCGACAGTCTGCATGCTTAGTTTTTAACCCAATCATGGTTGATAACTATGCTACCTTCTTTAATTGCACGCCGGTGGGTCGGGCGTCAGACTCTATGATGGCCCCGACATAAAGCTATTCATTTTAGTTGGTTGGGGCCGGAGCTTCTTGTCTGTTGCTTGGCCCACCGGGGTCCAACTGGTGTTTTTCTTTTGCTCCGGAGTTAGTAGGTTATTCGGCGCCCAGGGATCTCCATCGTCGGGCAGCTTACTCAGTCTGTGAGTCCTGGTTTTTGATTCATCAGGATGTTTATCATGATTTATTTGTTTGTTCTTGATGATTCATTGACTAGTTAGAGATTCACCACGAGGACCGAATAACTAACTAAATATTATGAACCACTGCGGAAGCTGAGGGTGAGGTTATGGCCATGTAAAACCGGTTTAAGCCCGCCAGTAACTTTGTGTTACTGATCGTTCCAAGTCGATACTTCTGTGGTGGTTCTTTTTGTTTTATGTTTTTGTGTATAAAATGTTTTGTGCTGTTGGCGCCTTATGTATGTTTTCATATTTTTAGTTAAGTTAAGGTAACTGAGTGGCCACCTATTGGGAAAATAGCTGCTCATTCGGCTTACGATATGTTTCATGGTATAAGTACCTGATTGTTAGTTTGGTTTTTTCCCACCTCGGTTTTTGGAGTGGGAATCTTTTTCTGATTGCGCCTTTTCCTGATATTTGCCTACTTGTACCTTTTTACATGGCCATAACCTCACCCTCAGCTTCTGCAGTGGTTCATAACATTTAGTTAGTTATTCGGTCCTCGAATATGTAAGTTGCTTTCAATTAAAGATTGAAATTCAAATTTTAGCTTTCACTGGATGATGAAAAGCATTAGGCTGTTTTAATGTCTGTGAAGCCTTCTCGGAGACATTAAAACAACTTATGTTTTTCATCATCCAGTTAAAGCTAAAATCTGATGTTCAATACTTACATGTATATTTACATTTTATATTATCAATCAATTTTCAACTAAACATTTTCATCTTATCTTACATTAAATCCGACTTAACGTAATTTTGGAACAGCTTAAACGTCAAATTCGCGCTTAACGTCATGGCGATACGCGACCGACGTCACGCCAACAAGACTAAAGAAACAACGTCACTGGTTGGTTTTGACGTCGCCCCGCGTGGCCTCTAGATCACGTGACTTAGTGTTTTTCATTGGGAAATGAAGAAAATCAAGAATAAAATATAAAGGTTTGATAAAGAAAGATACTTCATTTAGAGCGAATGCAATAAAAATATAAATATATCCATTGATGCCGCTTATGCGATAGCAATTAAAAACAGTAAGGTAGATCCAACGATGGCTAATTTTATGCAAATGCGTATGACATCAAGAAAACATGTCCATGGCAGTATACCCCATCATTCCTCACTTTTATAAAGCAAAACTGGGGTTTACAGACACACATGCAATGGTTGAGCGAACATATTTCAAACGAAATTTCATTTTTAAAGCTAAAAATTCTCTGTACGTATATTGCATGGGAAAGTTCTCGTAATGCTGCGTCTTTGGTGCGTTTGGCGGGATGTTCGCGTTTCTACTGTCTCCTATAATTACTAGTCGGTAATTGGATCCAATCCTATCATCCGACATATCTGTAATTAAACACTTAAGTTCGTGTTTCGGCAAATCTTTGTACAAATTGTTTCATAAATAAGTAAGTAATGATGTAACATAACTATGCTGGTATTACCTACATTTTAGCATAATGTCATGTTTTCCTTGACGGTACAATTTGCGATTTGGGGGCATTTACTTAATTCGCTTTTTATCATTGGAAATCGTGAATTATTGCTTATGGAATATGAAAGTAGAGGCGTAGACCATGTGCATAGTAATGGCTGAATGTCCTTGTGGTTCAACACTACACAAAAAGGTACAAATACGATCAGAAAAAGGCGCAATCGGAAGATAAATTCCCTCTCCAAAAACCGTGGAGGGAAAAACTAAATTAACACTTATACTTAGAAAACATATCGTAAGCCGAGTGAGCAGCTATTTCCCAATAGGCGGCCACTCAATAAGCCGAACTTAAATGAAAATATGAAAACGTACATAAGGTTCAAACAGCAGAAAAATTCGACTCCAAAACATAAAACAATAGAGCCACAACAGAAGTGTCGCCTTGGAACGATCAGTAATATAAAAAAATACTGGGGAGCTTAAATCGATTTTACGGGCGCCTAACCTCACCCTCATCTTCTGTAATGGTTCACAACATTTAGTTAGTTGTTTGGTCCTCGTGGTGAATCTCTAACTAGTCAATGAATCATCATGGACAAACAATAAAAGCATGATAACCACCCTGATGAATCAAAAGTAAGCTGTCCGACAATGAAGATCCCTGGGCGCGAATAACTTACTGAAACACGGAGCAAACGAAAAACACCAGTTGAACTTTGGGGGACCAAGAAACAGACAAGAAGCTCCGGCCCCAACCAACTGCAAAGAATAGCTTTATGTCAGTGTCATCATAGAGTCTGACGCCCGACCCACCGGCGTACAATTAAAGAATGCAACATAGTTATCAACCATGATTGGGTTAGAAACTTAGCATGCAGATTGTCGCATAACATTCAAGTTTTTTTCCTATAAGTTTGTAACGTGTTATGATTTTTCTGAATTGAAAAGAAAAACCATTCCTTCCTATAAGTTTCTTAAAGAAAACAAAGTCGCCATAAAATTCTGGTTTCGAAAAGCCCTGGCGTAAAAAGCGTCTTTAGCCCAACATTAAATTTGGAAATCAACTCATAGTGCCTGCGATAAAATTTGGAAAATGTTTTTCGAAGATTATGATACCGATAGCCCTGCTGGATAAGTTTGGCTGTTAAACATTTATTTACCGCGTTGAAGTCCGCTACATGATTGCAGACTCTTGCAAACCTAATAAGTTGCGAAATGTATACGCCATAAGAAGCACGGAGAGGCACGTCACCATCCAAAAACGGAAACGACTCCAAATCCGAACTTTCAAGCACTTGTCAGCCTTCAGTGGCTGTACAGGCCCTTTTTCGAAATTCCATGGAGTATTCTCACTTTGCGACTAATGCCTAGGTCACACTAGGGCTTACGTACGCTGCGGACGCTGCGGATAGGTGTTCCGTATCTGTCCGTCCTATCCGTAACGATTCGTATCTCATCCGTAATGTCCGTAACTGTACGTATCGTATCCTCAGGGCGCGGTCGATCCGCGGGCAAATTTTCATAACTGTCAAAAATGCATGCGCGGATGGACGATCGGTAATGGTAGGCAATGGTACGTAACTGAAGGCATTTATTCGAATCTGTCCGTATCTAATCGCATCTAAACGTATCATTCCGCGATCAAGCATTTGTTGCATATCGATACTGTTACATACGTGTTGTTTCGTTCGGTTGCGGTCTTTGTCGTTTATACACACTTTTCGATACAATTTAATACGTTCAGATACGAACACGTAATGTTACGGTTTTCCTAAAGTTTACACAGCATGCCACACGTATGAAAACGGAATCAAACCAGGATGCAACTTGAACAATGCTAATAAGCGTGTGGCTGAGCCGAGTGTTTGGGCATAACATAATCTGTATCCAATGCTTGAATGAATCATACAAGAACGTTTCTGGAATATAGTCTCCTTGACAAAAATGTCCGTCATTTTTCTATTATACAGGTAATTTATCTATTTAAGGATATCCATAATTCATTTATGGATATCCATAATTCATTTATGGATATCCTTAATTCATTTATGGATATCCTAAAATAATTAAAGATATCCATCAATATTTTTTGATATCCTAAAATGAATTATGGATATCCATTAATGAATTATGAATATCCATAAATGAATTATGAATATCCATAAATGAATTATGGATATCCTTAAATGAATTATGGATATCCATAATTGAATTATGGTAATCCTGAAATACATTTTTGGATATCCAAAAATCACGATGAATTATGGATATCCATAATTCGATTTTTGGATATCCAAAAATCGAATTAAGGATATCCTTAAATCAGCTCATTTAAGGATATCCTTAAATGTGTTTTAGGATATCCAAAAATAAGCTTGAATTTAGGATATCCATAATTCGATTTTTGGATATCCATGATTCTTTTTTGGATATCCATAATGATCTGATTTAAGGACATCCATAATTCGATTTTAGGATATCCATAATTCATTTTAAAAAAAATATTTCTTTTCCATAATGATTTTTTCGTGTAATACGCATGCGCTAACTTAAACTGAACGAAACGGAAGCCAACGTAAATTCAACCACACCATTCTCTGACTAGGGAGAAATCATTATATCCCATAGGCACGTTTGGGGTGCCGTTTTACTATTTATTTCCTATTTATGGATATCCATAATTCATTTTTGGATGTCCAAAATTCATTTTTGGATATCCATAATTCATTTTTGGATACCCATAATTCTTTTTTGGATATCCTAAAATCGATTTATGGATATTCTTAATTCGGCTGAATATTGGATATCCATAAATTGATTTTAGGATATCCTATAATCGAATTATGGATATCCTTAAATATAATCCTATTTTTGGATATCCATAATTCGATTTAAGGATATCCTAAAATCGGGCTAATATTGGATACCAATAATTCGATTTATCCTTAATTATTGTAGGGTATCCATAAATGAATTAAGGATATCCATAAATACATTATGAATATCCTTAAATAAATTATGGATATCCAAAAATAGGGAATAAATAGTAAAACGGCACTCCATAGGCATGTACATCATTTTTTGTGATTTAAGGATATCCTTAAATGAATTATGGATATCCTTAAATACAGTCCTATTGAAGGACATCCATAACTCATTTATGGATATCCATAAATCAAACTATGGATATCCAATATTAGCACGATTTTAGGATATCCTTAAATCGAATTATGGATATCCAAAAATAGGATTGAATTTTAGGATATCCATAGTTCGGTTTTAGGATATGCTAAATCTATTTATGGATATACAATATACAGACGAATTTAGGATATCCTTAAATTGATTTTAGGATATCCAAAATGAATTATGGATATCCAAAAAAGAATTATGGATGTCCAAAAATAAATTTTGGATATCGAAAAAAATAAGGATATCCATAATTCATTTCAGGATATCCATAATTCATTTCAGGATATCCATTATTCATTATGGATATCCATACTTCATTTATGGATATCCATAATTCATTTTAGGGTATCCAAAAATGTCAATGGATATCCTTAATTATTTAAGGATATCCATAAATGAATAAAGGATATCCATAGATAAATTATGGATATCCTTAAATGAATTATGGATATCCAAAAATAGGGAATAAATAGTAAAATGGCACCCATAGGCACGTACATCATTTTTTGTGATTTAAGGATATCCTTAAATTATGGATATCCTAAAATACAGTTCTATTGAAGTACATCCATAACTCATTTATGGATATCCATAAATCGAATTATGGATATCCAATATTAGCCCGATTTTATAATATCCTTAAATCGAATTATGGATATCCAAAAATAGGATTGTATTTTAGGATATCCATAGTTCGATTTTAGGATATCCTAAAATCAATTTATGGATATCCAATATTCAGACGAATTAAGGATATCCATAAATCGATTTTAAGTATCCAGAAATGAATTTTGGATATCCAAAATGAATTATGGATATCCATAAATAGGGAATAAATAGTAAAACGGCACCCCATATGATTGTTGGTTGATGCGTTCATTTACGGTGTAGATACGTTTGTGTTACGGTTTAGATACGGTAAGATTCGAATCAACGCCTTCATTTACATGTCATTACGTACTATTACGGATGTTTCATCCGTGCCCAATTTTTGACTTTTTTCAAAATTTGGGCGCGGATGGAATCGGACTTGCATATACAATACGTTAAGATACGAACATATACGGAAAAGATACGAATTGTTACGGATATGACGGATAGATACGAAAGGTCAGTCCGCAGCGTCCGCAGCATCCGGATGTGCTAGTGTGACTGTAGTTTGACTAAAACCTGCGTTTTCTTGCATCAAATTTCACCGTTATATACGCAAGAAAACGCAACATTACGTATCTGAAGGTGTATGTCTGTATCTAAAAGTAACAGATGGTATCGAAAGGTATGTAATCAAGTATCTTAACCGTATGTATTCGAATTTATCCGTAACTATCTTCGAACGTATCCGTGGTGGCCTCTCAGTTACCTTAACTTAACCAAAAATATGATAACATACATAAGGCGCCAACAGCACAAAAAATTAAACACCAAGACATAAAACAAAAAGAACCACCACAGAAGTATCGACTTGGAAAGTTACTGGCGGGCTTAAAAAGGTACAAGTAGGCAAAGATCAGGAAAAGGCGCAATCAGAAAGAGATTCCCACTCCAAAAACCGCAGGCACTTATACCAATCAGGCACTTATACCATGAAACATATCGTAAGCCGAATGAGCAGCTATTTTCCCAATAGGTGGCCACTCAATTACCTTAATTAAAAACATGAAAACATACATAAGGCGCCAACAGCATAAAAAAATCTCAAACACCAAGACATAAAACAAAAAGAACCACCACAGAAGTATCGCCTTGGAACGATCAGTAACACAAAGTTACTGGCGGGCTTTAACCGATTTTACAGGATCCTAACCTCGTTAAACCGGTTTTACAGGTACCTAACCTCATCCTCAGCTTCTGCAGTGGTTCATAACATTTAGTTAGTTCTTCGGTCCTCGTGGTGAATCTCTAACTAGATTCACCGTGGTGAATCTAAAGAACGTTTCATATGACATGACGGTGACAAAATCTTAATGTAGAATGCTTTGTTAGAAAACAAATCGTACCATAAGGCAAGCCTTCATCAGAAAGGTATATATGTTACATAAAGACTAAACCATTTAATTAAGTCACGTCCCCTGAGTGTTTCTGGTATGTAATCTGCTTTACGAGCATTAAGTAAAATAATGAATACCTGGTAGATGATATGTCACAGTCGTGGAAATATAGTATATGATTCATTATTTCTATTCCTAATTGTCGACATGAAAGTGGCCTTCCACAATAATTTTCTCAACAGAAGTTCAAATGACTCTCAATGAACTCTGCTCCTGAGGGCAATTTGGTAACATTTTCAGAAACAATTGTCGTACTATCAGTCGATACATCGTGGGAGCGTAACAGAAAAACGTTATGTAACTGTTGGCAGTTATTTGATTTAAAATAAAAACAAAGTAATTGTAACATCCATGATGCAAAAACTGATAGACCTATTTTGGAAGCCAGCACAAACAAACTCCCATTTACTGTTACAAAGTAGTTTTCATTGCAACATGATGCTGCAAGGAATATTTCAATAATAACTTTGATATTTGTACAATCAATCAAGTTTCCGATAGTCCTTTTCAAACATTAAAGAAACATTACTCTAAAGTGAGAAAAATCGCTCTAGTCGTGAAATGCGTTTTCTGAATACTTCGAGCATTAGGTATAAAGGCCAAAATCAAGTGCATTGTTTTGCGACCTTGATACAGTGTCCAAATAGACGGGTTCCGAGAAACGGGATGTTTAAATAAAAATTAAAATTGACAACCTTTAAGATGAGTTAGCATATAAACGAGAAGGGATGGGACATACCGCGGTTTCAGCTACTTAATTCTCGTCAGTTGGCCCGTTAGAATCGACAATATGGACCCACTTTTAACAGGATATTCGATAGGAAGACTAGCATTTTCCAAATTGGCAAACAAATTTCAAACGTTTGAAAATAAATCTAAGAATCTAACCCCATTTATCAGAAAATCTTCGCTGATCTAAACGGATCATAAGAAAAACTTTGTTTCCGTCAAATGTATTTCGTTGAACCCATGTCGGCTGTGATTGTCCTTGTTGTCATTGTTTCATAATTTGAGCCGCCTCGTGGGAAAACCAACAATGTGGTTTCCGAACAGGTCCGACACAAACCGGCCTGTACAAGCACAGAAAAGAGCTAGAAGCTTGAAATTTCGGATTTAAGTAGAAGAGGAATTGTACTATCCGAGTAGCGAAAACAAAGGCGCTGATCAGCTTCGCGGTCACCGCGAAGCTGATCTGCGCCTTTGTTTTCGCCTATGCAGATTGTTGGTTTTCCCATGGGGCGGCTCAATTGTCGACCTTCAAAACAGATTGTGACAACTAAAGGCTGATAACATTGAGAAAAAGTTTCTTTCGAATTAACCTACGTCCTACAGCAGAGTTTGATAAGACATGGACTGCGTGGAGAACAGAAAGACCTGTGATTGTGTTTTTCTTAGCAAGAAAAATGTGATACAGCTGATTTCTTAAAATGCTTGTTGAACATTCAGCTATGTCGTTCCTTGTTCATTTCCGTTGGGAAATTTACCTGGGCAAATGTTCATTTCAATCAAAAGAATGCTCTTGAAAAAATAAAGGTGATGTTCTTTCTAGATTTTCATTAAAAACGAATAATGAAAAAAGAATAATCTATAGTATCGTGTAATAAACTCTCTTTGTTTGAATACAGATCCGCTGAGAATTGTGCGTGAATTTATTTAACCAATTAAACGAAACATGTTAAAACGCCATCGGGAAACTGCTTTCAAAGACGATTTAAACAAGTACCATTATTATCACTAATCATGTCAATACGCAAACGCCATTGAACACCTTGGTTCTTGTTGGGCCAGTATCCTTTTGTACCCTTTGGCCTTTCGTCTGGGTGGAGGATGCCACTACCACTTCATGTGCTATACATCACTTGTTTGCATCTTAGAGTAAAACTTAGTTTGCTGATTTTTCCTTAGTATGTAACTCTTAACTTTTTAGGGATATTGATCATGTATCATGTATCTACAGATCAAAATAATTTTTATGTTATGTTATCTGTCTCTTGTACTTCAGAATCTATTAAGAACAGTTTGATGTATTATTATATTTTATGTGTAAATATGTATTTGCAGACTGTACATCAAAATGAGACTTTAATAAACAAATAAACCAAACAAATAAACTAAAAAATAAACTAAACAAATAAACTAAACAAATAAACTAAACGTTGGATTGCATGTGGTATTTGCGCTCACCTGAACTCACAAGGTAGTCCGTTTATTTATTCGATATGGGAATAATTCTTTCATTGGCATACGAGTGACAAAATGCACAAAATGATAATGCCAAAATAGAGAGCCTGGCGATCAGTTGAGTTAACCATTAAATGGTTTAAGAGTTTGAGAGTTTAAGGTATACACCGGAAGCATTTACCTCAGCTCTTGTAAGACTCTAAGGACAGAGTGTGAATATTTTTGTATAATCAAATTAAATGTGTAACTTGTGTCTTAACATAAGACTCATGAATACAAATCTCTCGAAGTAGGCAATGATCAGGAAATGGCGCAGTCAGAAAGACATCTACACTCCAGAAACCGAGGTGAGAAAAAACAAACTAAAATTCAAGTACTAATACTAAGAAAAATATAGCAAGCCGAGTGAGCAACTATTTTACGATTGGTGGCCACCCAAACTTAACTAAAATATGAAAACATGCAAAAGATGCTAACAGCACAAAATTCAACATCAAAACATAAAGCAATAAGAACCACCACAGAAGTATCGCCTTAGAACGATCAGTAATATAAAATCACTGGGAGGCTTAAATCGATTTTACAGAGCTATACCTCATCCCATTTTCTGCAGTGGCTCACAACATTTAGTTAGTTGTTCGGTCCTCGTGGTGAATGAATCATCAAGGACAGACAAATAAATCATGGTAATCACCATGATGAATCAAAAACGAGGACTCACAGATTCAGTAAGCTGCCCGACGATGGAGATCCCTGGGCGCCAAAAAAACTTCCTGAAATCCGCAGCAAACGAAAAAACACCAGTTAAGCCCCGGTAGAAAAAGGTACAAGTAGGCAAAGATCAGGAAAAGGCGCAATCAGAAAAAGATTCCCACTCCAAAAACCGAGGTGGGAAAAAACCAAACTAACAATCAGGTACTTATACCATGAAACATATCGTAAGCCGAATTAGCAGCTATTTTCCCAATAGGTGGCCACTCAGTTACCTTAACTTAACTAAAACTATGAAAAAAACACATACGGCGCCAACAGCACAAATAAAAATTAAACACCAAGACATAAAACAAAAAGGACCTTCCTTTGAAATTTATTTATTCAAACACTTTGGCGCGTTTAAGGTATAATCACTAAAGGAGCTATATAATCATGCCCATAGCTAAAGGGATTGTACAGTTATGAATTATTCATCCACTACTTTGATGATAAACGTGATTTAAGCTATATGAAATTTACATAGGGTTCTGCCCACGCACCGATTTTTATAATATTATGCATATTGCTTGCTTGGTGCATGACCACTTTATTAGTAATATAGATTTTCTCTTAATTACTTAAAACTTTTAAATTCTTACGAATATGAAAATTCGTAACTAATAGATGATGCATAGCTTGAAAAAATCCCACGTCCCTGATGGGATTCGAACCCGGACCGCCGGGGTAGAAATCCAATGCTCTAACCACTGAGCCAAAGAGTCGACTCCCTGACGCAGTATGTCAGAGATTGTACATATATGATACATTGTATCGAATAGCTGTGCTATTTATAGAAGCTACGCATCATAGATAATCTCGAATAAATGAGTGGTGCAATGGGACATAACACACCCCCATTTCGAGAAAGTAATCATTTATGATTACGAGAATGTCATTTCTATGACTGAATGACTCAAATGGTCCATTTTCGACGAGCCCCCATCTTACGAATATGAAAATTCGTAACTAATAGATGATGCATAGCTTGAAAAAATCCCACGTCCCTGATGGGATTCGAACCCGGACCGCCGGGTTAGAAATCCAATGCTCTAACCACTGAGCCAAAGAGTCGACTCCCTGACGCAGTATGTCAGAGATTGTACATATATGATACATTGTATCGAATAGCTGTGCTATTCATAGAAGCTACGCATCATAGATAATCTCAAATAAATGAGTGGTGCAATGGGACATAACAAAATACAACATTTTGTATTAGAGGGGGTCTGAATATAAGGGTATGTGTGATTTAAGTCGCCCATAACCATCATAATAGCCTCTTCCTGGTTCTGTTTGTTTGTAAAGTAATCTAGAATGATCACTGATCATATCTGTATTGCATAATTGGTGATAGCTATAATATTGAATTCAGCTGATTATCATTTGTTTCGCAGATGACCCCAAATTATGGTGTGATCACAAGTTTGATTTTCAATTTTAACATGTTCCAGGTTTTGTCAACCTATAATTTTAACCTTAAATTAGGCTACACATATATAGATTATATACTGAAAATTTCGTAAAATTTGAAGACCGGTAACATCTTTTTCTAGAACATTGAATGATACAAGTCAGAATTCTGAAAAACATAAAATTAACAATGATTTTATCCAATTGTATGTATTTCATGTTATTAATATGTTACAAAGCAAACTCGTTGTGAAACATTTTGCAGGTAAGCAATTTTGTGCCTTGCATGACCATCAACGCTATCATACATATTTTGAATATTTATTTAAGTAAGAAAATTGCACCCTGTCTTGGACCTTAAAAAAGCATATCTGCCAATTATTGTTAGTTTTCATAATTAGATTTCAGTACATGATTCTATCTATTAGTTAGCCATTCTCTATAATGTATTCGTGTTTATGATGCAGTTACCTAGTTTTTACTGTTTTGTTTATTTTTTTTTTCAAAAAAAAAATGTTTAGGTATGAATTATTTTAATGGACTTAAGTCATATGGAAAGCCTAAAGGATTTAGCATTTTGCACAAAATAAACAGATGAGGTTAAGGACAGTTTATTCCCTGTTGATTATATCATGATCCCATAAAAACACCCCACCCACACAAGTATATAACGAAGCAAAACCAATAGGATGAAGAGAGAAAACGAAATCTCAATAGATAAAATTATAAGATAAGTCACTAACAACAGGAACAGGTTAACTACTTTTGTGTGCTTTTCTTTTCTCCTCCATTTAATGTATAATATACATGTACTTGACAGCATTTTAACAATAGTTAATAGCATGTTTGAAACAGGTTATACCATATATCAAATCTGATATGAAAGTTATTAGTCTTATGCATGCATTTAATCATCTGCTACAGCAGGCAAACCTTTTGCTGGAAGTTTCAAACATACCTCAAACACTTCACAATGGGAAACCCTCACTCACAACGGAGCTTTTGAACTTATAAACTTACATGTAGCTGAGAAGGCTTTTTATCTAGCTGACAGATAATTGACAAAATAGCCATAATTTCTAACCAAGGACAGGATTAAAGAAGAGTATAAGTAGACAACTATCAGCATGAAATTACAAAAATGTTTGCTGTATTTATAAATGGCTATTCAACGCAGGAACATGATTCATAAATGTTGAGATTTTTAAACATCAAGTTTGGATATTTGTCTGAGTGTTCAGTAACTTCAGTCGCATTATTCATTACTCTAATATTCATTTCAAAAATAGAAAAAAGAACCACATTTAAATGGTAGACAATAATGTCAATAATGGATGTGTTTAATGACGAATTAAAACAATCTGATATTTAAAGTGAAAGCTATACCTGAGCATCACATCTGAACACTTACAAAGAGAAAAGCGTGTCACATACATGTAGCTGAATTATGTACTTACTGGATAAGTATAAAGATAACGGTGATAGAAACGTTAGAAAGTGTCACAGTATTTGGTATTCTTGTCAATCTTTTAACTAAAGTTGGCATCAACAATAAGAAAAGTTATGTACAATCTTATAAACGACAATACAAGCTGGTAAAACAAATCGAGGAATCAATCAAATGTCCATTACCATTAGGCATTACGGTGGTCAATCACAAATTAAATTAATGTTACTCCAATAAGATTATCCAAATACATCTAAACCTAAAAAATATTTAGTGATAAAATTATGGAAACTTTCAATAATATATTTGAAATTTTTGTTGAGACCTGAAAAAGTTTGCTGATCATTTGTATAATAGATTAATATCTTTGAGGTAGGCCAGTATTAAATATGTAAAAATGCCAAATCAAATAAGCATTTTTATACTAAGAATTCATATTTCTTATGTGTTTTATAACTTCCATTGATAAAATTGTGGAATAACATGATACTAGATAAAAAAAAAAACAGCTAAAAACATTAAAATTCATTTTTGTCAAAAATTTACCAACATGTATATCATGTACATTTCAACAGTATTACCGGTTTTGAAAATTTATAAAACTTTACCAGCGTAAAGAGGGGACCACTGGCCAATTTTATAGGCAGTATCATAGGTTGACGAGCACTAAAGCATATCAAAATATGAGACACAATTTGTCATTCTCGAAAATAATTTTGATAAAATTTTGACAATTTCAAGTTTAAGTTTCCATAGAAAATCTATCTGTTTATCTATTTAAGCCAAAAGGGTATCAAAGTAAGCCATATGGAGTACTTTAATAATTCCAGTTTTAATTGGGTTAATAAAAGTTATTTAAGTGATAACATATAGGCAAAGTATAAGGCAGGTATGGTCACAAAGCTGGAGTACGTCAGGGTGCTATCCTGAGACCTACATATGCTTTTCAAAATAAATAAATGCATTTTTATAGGTGTTAGAATGAAGGCATTCACCATGGAAAGCAAGAACAAAATTGTTGCGTGGGCGCATATGAGACCCCCCCTTACTTCTTTCTATTGTTTTTAAACAAGCAGTACCAGAACGTGCCTTTTTGGAGTCGAATTGTGTGATGCCTGTGTCTATTTTTGCCTATTCTAATATTTAGTCGCGTTCAATTAAATGAGTGTCCCCCTTTAGAGAAATAGCTGCTCAGTTAACGTACGATGTGTTCTCATTATATCAGCGCTTTTTTGTCGATTTCTTGTGTCCACTAGGCTTTTGAACTGTAAGTTTTGGTTCTGATTGTACGACTTTTTTACCATTGCTTTCTTCTTCATTTTTGCTATTTAGCGGTACATTTTGTACCAAACTGTCTTTACATACAATTAAACCATTCAATTCAAAAATGTTATAGACGATGTTTTACAGAACAGGATAATTTCTGCTTGAACTCTACTTAACTGATTACGTTAGTGGGGTGTTCTCTTGATTAAGGCGTCACATTTTGTCGCTAATGAAACAAAGAACTTTGGATTTCCATGGTAACATTGCATCTACAAATCAAATAAAGCTTCTATAAAGGTGCATGTTCGTTTAAGCATGCATAAGTGTTACAACTGTTTTACTTATTTTCAAAGCATTTAGAATAACAATAAAATACTTTTAATAGCGATTGACACAATTTAAAACCATTACAATATAAATTATACCCAGAACGTTTCGCCGCACTAAGTCCTTCATGTAAGATTGTCAGGAAATGTTTAAAACTATTTGATTAAGTCGATTACTGAGCTAAATAACTCAATTATTATCAAAAGCACAATAGCGTAGGACAGAGGACATTATTTCACCACAAAGACCAATATGTGTAAGGTTAATACTTATTCTGTTTTCTGTTTTGATGCTTTAATGTTGGTGGTAAGAATAAAGAGTTAAAAAAGCACTGCTCAAAACATTGCATAATATTTTTGCCATTTCCATTTATTACTTTCAAAGGCATAATCAAGCATGACAGAAGAAACTTTTTTATCACTAAGACCACTATAAGTACTAATAAACTGCTTTCTGAAATGTATATAGAGCACTGCGGGGAGCATAACCGAAATTTGGGCACTCTGATTAATTTCAATACAATACGCCGTGTTTAAAGATCAAATTAAATTTTGATTACTGGTGTTTGTTCTACGTTCGATTGCTAAAATATTTTAAGAAGTATCATATTCAGCCAGCGATAACAGGACATGCCCTAGCAGCAAATCCCTATGGGTCTGAGATGAATATATATCAACATGAAGCATGAAAATATGTCAGACAACAATATAAGATTGACAACTAATCTAATAATTTCTTTCACCAGCAATATCTTCTACAAGACATCTTCAGGGAAAACATGGAATATTTCCGTATCGAAATAATGCTAAACGTGCACCTTACAGACAGGGAGGACATGGAGGTGATAAAATGGTATATTATCGAGTTATATATACACGTACACTAACTTCAAAACAGAGTAGGATTTCTGTCCTGATTTCGCTCAGCTGAACTCGTTGACTTTGTGTCATCTTCAGATTTGAGAAAAAAAAAAACATCCGAAATTTTCTCAAGGGAGTCGCCAGTTGGTATAGCTCAACTGAGGCGTGAAATAACTGTCAGAAGCATGGTCATCATGATGACACCTCCAAACCCATTCAATGTCAACAGGAGACACGATTATAAGAGTGCATTAACCTAGCCACAAATGACATCTGTTAATATCTATTGGAATGAACTCTCTGAGATGTATGGGTCTTAAAGAACCTACAACATATTGTTTTATTATGAATTATATCTACCCGTACAATAAAATTTATTGCAAAACTTTAATTTAAATACCAACAGAAAGTTCGTTTCTAATGTCGTGTACCTGCAATCGCTATTACTTTTAGATAGGCAAGATGCTATCCGTACTTCTTGAAAGCATTGCCTTTGGTAATACCTTCAATGACAAATTGAAAAATGCTTGAACACAGCTGATTGGTCAATATTCCATGACAAAAACGCCACCTTTTCAAGTTTTTTTTTTTTTTTTTTTTTTTTTGCTATTAAATTCTAGAGCAGCTAATGTACATGTAATTTCAACATTCAACATTATGTATTTTAAAATTCGTTTACTTTGTAGTTACTGCCCAGCATTAACTAAATTGCAAATTATAAATTCTAACAGCTTCACTGTTGCACAGGGCTTATCTGCGACTATAAACAAAAATAAAATAAAAATAGAACAGATTTCCTGATTGTGCGGAACACGTTGCCTTGTAATAGTTCCAGTGACAAGATCATAAACACAGCTGTCTAGCCATTTACAAAATCTATTATTTCTTTGTCCAAATGCGAATCAAGACTGTCTCTAGCAGTCATGCGTGAGTGTACTGTTAATGTGTTAATTTTCTGGTATGAGGCTTTGACAGAAGAAGCATAGATAGGTCAGACGTATCGTATCCTTTTGTGATTTAACAGAACATGGACTATGTGTGAGGTTTAAGCTGTTTCAGGCAAAAACAGTCCTATAGCAGAATCAAAAAGGACAAAAAGACAAAACGACATTTATGTGGCTATGATTTATCTACAAATGATATATGGCCATTATCGCACGTCTAATCACAGATAAGAATAATGAATCATATATTTCCAGGATTGTGACGTTTCATCTATCATGGAGTCATTTTTACTTAATACTCATAAAGCAGATTACATACCAGAAACACTCAGGGTACGTGACTTAATTAAATGGATGTCTTTATGAAAAAATAGAACACCGTTTAAATAGCAATTTGCCTTACGGGACAAATTTGTTCTCACAGATCACTTCACACTAACATATGAAATATGCTAGATCGTGTTACATGCATATCATGAGAAAATATCCGATATTTTGCTTTCGTTGCAAAGTAAGCTCTGACAAAAATGGTGATTATAGCATTACATATCTGCCACAAAGCAATAAAAGTCTAACATCGAATTCAATTATTTCTTTAACGTAGACGTCTCTTAGCCATTCAGTATAATAGTTGTCACAGTCTGATAGAGATGATATTATGAAATGATAAAGTGGGCTGAGCAACTTCCAGAAACCATGAGTTAGCCGCAACTAGATCCGAGAGAATGACTGTATTGACACTGAAGATGGCTGGATGTTAGATATAGAGACTGCATGAACTGTTCTATCTGCGCATTTAAATATAAAACGTTGATTATTTCCAACATATCTATGCGACTTTAGATTCAAATTCGCATGCATTGTAACGTTGCAACATTTTTCCAGAGATTCGTTGAAACACCAACTTGAGAGTTTCATTGCAGTAGTGTCGGATCATGGGATAGAGTTTTTCCGACTAGTACAATGATAAGAAATAGTCACCATTCTGTCATGTTGACAAACATGTACACGCACAACTTCAGATGCATGTACGACAAGGTACATGTAATTTATTATACGCAATTGCGAAAGGAATGACACCTGTTGGCAGAAATTTTACATATTCCATGTTGTCACTTAAATTGCAGCAATTTCACGTTTAAATCAGTGCTACCAATTAGCTATTTTAAACTAATAACAAAACATAAAAACGTGTGTGGGTCTTGCAAAAGTAGGTGTGGACGGCAATGTCACAACTGTTGAATTAATACAATGTATGTTAGTTCCTGGAGCAACTGGAAAGGCATGTTAAGTTTTGTAATATATCATTCATACTAGTGCTAGCTTCATAATGAATAATCTGTGGCCAGTTGTTCAAATCTTCGTTAGCTTAACGTTAACACATCAATTTGTTAAGTAAATGATGACTACATAGACAAATATACTATTTTTTTTTTTTTTTTTTTTTTTGTTGTTGTTGAAAAAAAATGTGAAAATCCTTTGCATTTCAAAGGATTCTCACATTTTTTCAACAAAAAATAACAGAGTATTTTTGTAATAACAGAGTATTTGTAATATTGTAATATTCAACGAGATCGTTTATTTTGAACAACTGGCCCCTGTATTTTATGGCATCATAAATGGGCATAATCGAGTAAAATGCATTACAATAGATAATTAATATAGAATTCTAGAGCTTACAATATGTAATTAATAAGAATTCTAGAAAAAAAAGTACAAGTAGGCAAAGATCAGGAAAAGGCGCAATCAGAAAAAGACTCCCACTCCAAAAACCGAGGTGGGAGTTTGCCTTGCACATCTTTTCACCAGTAAAACTAGACAATTTATATTAACCTTAGGGAACGAGAAATGGCTAGGCCAGTAGAGTGGGTTCTACGTTGTTTTGTTGTTACACAAATTGTTCTATACATGAGAGATATTTATTAGTCCTGTGTTTTAATGGTAACAGACACTATCCGCAAGGATAGCCTCTACTTGACAATGTCTCAAATACTTGCAAATGTCTTTGATATTTTCCATACAAGTTTAGTAAAGATTGTATTTAATGATTACCGTGAGTTTTCTTATCTGTCTCGGTGGAATTATGCTCATTGACAACGACAATATAGATCGTCTAAAATAATTGTTGTTTTATAACGCACACATACGCATGAAATAAAGACAACACAAAACCCTTTGGAAACAAATAAGTTCATTTGTTTGGCCATGCGTGAAGTTTTTAAGGAGGATACCGACCGTAAAGGTGATTTTAAACGGCTCGATATTTTTTTCTTATTTTTATTTTGAATATGCTTTAATATGTTTTCTTTGCACCACTGGGCAAATAAAAAGTGGGGGTCGGCAGGCTAAATTTTGATTTACACCAGTTGAAAGTACACCCGTTGCGTGTGTCTAAAAAAGGCCGGTTTCGCTAGTTGCTACTACCTTTTTGCAATAACATGTTGAAAAGTACAATCAATACTATTCAAATACCATACATCAAGACAAGACGTTGATGAGTGTATATAACCATCATCAAGTGCGCGCTTTGCCTAAAAGTGGTGTTACGAAGAGATATTTTGTAAATGTGTGCTTTTAGGCTATTTTGTTTTCATCCGTGTTAGCGTAACAAATCAAATCTTATTCAAAAACTCGCCGATAAATTTCCGCGATAAACTTTTCAATGCAAGACCATCTTATGGCGCCATGACTTTGAAATTTTCGACACTGGGCTGATGAAAACTGAAAGAAAAAATACTACCGACAACTATGTTACCCCACCCCCTTTGATTCTGCTTACGGTTTTTGAGATGTTTGTACGTGTTCAAATTGCTCTGTAGATTGTAGACCATAATGTTTTACCTAAATGTATAGCACAATGTGTCTTAGTTGATATTCAGTAAAAGTTGAGAACATACTGCTTGCTTGTATAATTAAACGTGCAGTTTTAATCAGCCCAGTGTCGAAAATTCCAAAGTCATGGCGGCAAAAACGTCGCACGAAATAGATCTAAATGCAACTTAACGTCGCCTTTATTATGACGTCATTGGCGTCATTCCTATTCAAAAACCTTATCAAATTGTACAGACGCTATTTAGACAATTATTCATTAAATTTGTTTTACATAAATCCTCCATTTTCAAAATCCGAAGCTTGCGATACATAGCTCTCAACAAGAGTTTTCGATAACATACTGATATGTGCTTCTCAGACTCTGATCTTGGATTTCTTTGCTCCATAACTGTCTTAGAATTTGCATAGGACCACGTACTGGCCATCCATATAAAAGTTCAAAGGGTGAAAATCCCAAGCTTTCTTGGGGAGCTTCTCCATAGGCAAACAACAAAGGATCAATATATTTATCCCAATCCTTTGGGCGCTCGGCACACATTCTCATGAGCATTTTCTTGATCGTTTGATTGAACCGCTCTACGAGTCCATTACAAATAGGATGATAAGAGGTAGTAACTAATTGCTTGAATGATAGTAACCTACTCACTTCTTTCATAATTGATGATGTGTACTGTGACCCTAAATCTGAGAGAATCTCACTCGGTACTCCTACTCGACTAAAGATACTTACCAATGCCTCTGCCACAGTTTCTGTGTCAATCGACGCTAGTGGTACTGCTTCCGGGTATCTTGTCGCATAGTCAACTACAGTGAGTATGAACCGGTTCTTACTGTATGTCACAGGTTTCAAAGGTCCTATCAAATCAGTTGCAACTCTCTTGAATGGTACATCTATTCTAGGCATCTTTCCTAAGGGTGCACGAATTATCTTACCCTTGGGTACAGTACGTTTACAAATGTCACATGACTGACAAAATCGTTTTATGTCGCTACTGATGCCTGGCCAATAAAATTCTGAGAGAATCCCACTTCTGACACCAAATGTCACGGACTGACTCTACTAAATATAAAGTCAGAGGATACAATGGCTTGTTGTGCCCAACAAATCATGTATCGAATGACCAAGGGTATACGCTTCCTGCTATGAATGACCAGCAAATCTATGGGAGGGTTCAATTAAACAGAATTTTCAAATTATGATGATTTATTTATAATGATGTTAAAGTGAGAAGCAAAGAAGGAGAAAAAGACAGAAAGAGATTACAAAAAGAAATTACTGGGAAAAGAAAAAAAAATACGTCCTTTGTTCATCAATTATTGCCCCACATTGTAGTACTGTTCTATATTGTCCCTACACACTTTCCCATTGGCATCTCCGGGTATACTGTCACACGTTCGTCTCACTAGTACACTCCGCACCACTGCTCGCAAAAACAGTCCAGTGTTCCCAATACGAACTGTAGACCACGCCCGTCCATAGTAAACCAAACACCAATGATTTTATATCGTCCCGTTTATACCGTCACTGCCACCCCATATAGTTTAGCCCAGTTTAGTTTCAGGAATTCAGATTACGTCCATAGATTACAATTTCAGGTAACAACTTCAGCTTCAGGGCCTGAAATAAAGTAACTGTGTCTTAACAACAAAAGAACTGATAGTGTCGCAATTTATCATAACGAAATCTCCTGCAGCTATGCACGTCACAACATCCAATTGCAAATAACCTCCCACAATTCCGTACCCCGGAACTGTATTAGTTTATTCGCTAGACTGCTTGTACTACATATAAACTATAATACTCCAGTATCTACATTGAAACATTTATTCACATGTAAGATACAGTTAAGCCATATATGTCGCGAACTAACCCTAGTTCCTTACCCAGCGACATCACAAGCAAATCTCCGACATGCATCCACAATTCCTCACCCAGGAATTGGTCCTGCCAATCTATGACCAAATTCATAGAAAGCCATTTCTCAGAATACGATAAATCTTGCGAGACAATCTTGTTACAATATTAAACCTTTCTTAAATGACATCACAAATTTCAGTAATAGCAAATATTCTTAATGACGTCATTAACGTCAAATTTAAGCGTTACGTTACTATAACGTAAAACTTAAAATCTGAAATCTTTGTTCCGAGTCAACATTAACTTCCTTTATGATGAGATGATTAGATAACATAACATAACATGAAACTAAATGTACGTCAACGACAATAACGTCGCTACAAGTAACGTAGTACATAACAGAAATTTGCATTTTACAACTTGGTTGACATACATACCGCGCAATGTCATTCTTACGCGAAATTTAATACATAAAAACTAAACCAATGCCGCTTCACGGCAACGTAGCGTGCAGAAATATAGAAATCTTCATTTTTACAACCCTATCAATGTGCTTTCCACCATAATGAGCTACATTATTATGGCTATACAATCTCACTGTACAAAATGTATATTTATGAACTGTTATAACTTACCGACGGCCGACTATTCAGACTGGCGCTGACCATGACCAGGTGTACCAGATAAACCCATATCCAAACATCTCAAATTCATGCCCAATCTTTACATTTCTTCCGATAATTCATATTGACTTCACACAAACTAAGCTGCCTATTTATACGCATAAGTTTGTGAACATTTCCCTGAAAACCATACCGTTTTCCATCATATATTCTAAAACCATTCATCAGAACATGTGAATAACCCACCGTGAGCAAGTGAATAACAATTCTAAATGCACATACACTGACAACCACACCCAGATCAGCTTTCAAAAAGTTATATTGCTAACCAATAAATCGGCAATACAAATTTTCTCTGGATTATACTTCAAGGTGTAAATCATACGATTCAAATCCCCGGACTTCATGTTTTCGTTAAAGCCGTGTCACTCTCAGAAACCATTTATGGCAAACTGATAAAACACGAATCTGAGCCCAGTACAGAATCCAATTAAACTGAACATAATGCCAATTTCCACGCCACAAATCAACAAATACCATAACACACAAAGAATGTTAAAATATCACAACTGAGCATAAAATTCTTCATGGCACAAATAATTTTTGCCGTGTCTGACATACATAGATATCCTTGACAATGCAGTAAACATGTCATGTTTACTCCTGTGTAAGAGTTTTCCAAATACCTATTATGCTCAACTAAACATTTAAAAAATCAAACAAATTATCCAAACCCCACAAACAGCAAAAGTACATTTTTTATCGTGACACCCACATTGTCAGCATAATCCTTAAGTATGGCTGTGCTTCACATAATTTGGCGAAGGTTTTCTCATTTTCTTTTAGCGGAATTCAGATTAAAGAAAACACCACAAAACATATCACCTTTACAGCCTTCTTTTAAAAGCGAAATGTATTCAATTCGTACAGATGTGATGCCGGAATTTGAATAAAGCTTCTCATATAACTTTAATTAGCTAGATTTAAATCTGTTATTACATGTAATTCCAAGTAAACGGTATTCATGATATAAAGACACATATCAACTGGTTGATTCGAATACAGGCGTATACATCGAAATACTCATAGAAAGGTAAAAATAGGCAATGATCAGGAACAGATGCAATCAGAAAGAAATTCCCACTCCAAAAAAAACGAGGTGGGATAAACTAAACTGACAATAAGGAAGGTACGAGTAGGCAATGATAAGAAAAGGCACAATCAGAAAGAGAATCCCTCTCCAAAAACCGAGATGGGAAAACACTAAATTAACAATCAGGCACTTATACCATGAAAACATATCGTAAGCCGAATGAGCAGCTATTTTCCCAATAGGCGGCCACTCAGTTACCACACTTAACTAAAATTATGAAAACATACATAAGGCGCAAACAGCACAAAATAACACCAAGACATAAAACAATAAGAACCACCATAAATGTATCGCCTTGGAACGATCAGTAATATAAATAAAATTACTGACGGGCTTAAATCGATTTACAGGTACCTAACCTCACTCTCAGCTTCTGCAGTGGTTCACAACATTTAGTTAATTGTTCGGTCCTCGTGGTGTATCTCTAACTAGTCAATGAATCATCAAGGACAAAACAAATAAATCATGATGAACTTATACTTAGAAACCATATCGTTAGCCGAGTGAGCAGCTATTTCCCAATAGGCGGCCACTCAATTGCCCGAACTTAAATAAAAATATAAAAACATGCATAAGGTTCAAACAGCACAAAAATCGACTCCAAAACATAAAACCATGGAACAACAACAGAAGTATCGCCTTGGAACAATCAGTAATATAATATTACTGGGAGGAGGGCTTAAATCGATTTTACAGGCGCCTAACCTTACCCTCATCTTCTGCAGTGGTGCACAACATTTAGTTTGTCGTTCGGTCCTCGTGGTGAATCTCTAACTAGTCAATAAATCATCAAAGACAAAAAGTCAATGAATCATCAAGGACAAACAAATAAATCATGATAACCACCCCGATGAGTCAAAACCGAGGACTCAACAAACGAGGACAAACTCATTTGGTAGTTGAGGGGAGCAAGGTCTTACCTGGATAATATGATTCATTAATAATATATTGTAAACTCTAGAATTCTTTATTACTTATGTACTGATTTGCATTTTATTTGATTTTGTCCATTAACTACTAGTATGTCAATTTTAATGAAGCTAGCACTAGTATGAATGACATCTATCAAAACATAACAGTTCCTTTCCAGTTGCTCAAGGATGTAATTTACATTTTCATTAATTCAGCAGTTGTGACATTGCTGTCCACTTCTACTTTTGCAATGCCCACACACATACTTAATATTTAATATTAACTGTAGTTTAAAATGGCTTAAGTGTCCGCTAATCAGTAGCACCGATTTAAACGCGAAATTGCTGAAAGTTAACTGGCAACACCGAATTTTTAAATGTAAAATTTCTGCAGACAGGAGTCATTCGTTTTGCAGTTACGTACAATAAAGTAAATGTACCTTGTCGTACATGCACCTGAAGTTGTGCGTGTACATGTTTGTAAACATGACAGAATGGTGACTATTTCTTATCATTGCACTTGTCGGAAATTAAACTCTTTCCCATGATCCGACAATACTGCAATTAAACTCTGAGGTTCGCGTTTCAACGAATCTCTGGACACGTTTCATTAATAAGTTAGCGATGATGTAATATGACTGAGCTACATATAGCATCAGCTAGGACAAATGCGTTACTTTGACTGTACAGTTAAATGTATGTACGAGCATTAATCGAGCCGAATCATGTTTAAGTATATGGTGTCCGAAATGGGTCAAAACAAACGGTGTCGTTCAAATGCTAAAATTTGCTTATTTTTACCCGTTAAACAAACGGTACATTAAACGTTGCAGCGTTACAAAAATGTCAGCGAATTTGAATCTTACGTCGCGTAGTAATCAACTGTGGAAATAATCAACATTTTATATCTAAATGCGCAGATAGAACAGTTCATGCCGTCTATAAATCAAGCCTCCAGCCATCTTCAGTGACAACACAGCCCTTTCCTCGGATCTAGTTGTAGCTAAGTCATTGATCCTGGAAGATGATCAGCCCTCTCTGTCATTTTATCAATATCATGTCTATCAGACTGTGACATCTATTATCATCTGAATGTCTCATAGATGTCTAACGAGAAAGGAATAATTGAATTTGACGTCAGGAATATTACTTTATGGTAGATATGCAATGCTATAATCACCGTTTTCGTCTGTTGAGCTTTATGCTGCCACAGTGATATTTATCCGCGATTCAAAGACTTATTTAGGCATTCACGATTTTGACCACGATGCCGCTACGATTCATCGCGATTTTATCAAACTGGTGTGACCGAATAACTAACTAAATGTTATGAACCACTGCAGAAGCTGAGGGTGAGGTTATGGCCATGTAAAACCAGTTTAAGCCCGCCAGTAACTTTGTGTTACTGATCGTTCCAAGTCGATACTTCTGTGGTGGTTCTTTTTGTTTTATGTCTTGGTGTTTAAAAAAATTTTCGTGCTGTTGGCGCCTTATGTATGTTTTCATATTTTTAGTTAAGTTAAGGTAACTGAGTGGCCACCTATTGGGAAATAGCTGCCCATTCGGCTTACGATTGTTTCATGGTATAAGTACCTGATTGTTAGTTTGGTTTTTTCCCACCTCGGTTTTTGGAGTGGGAATCTTTTTCTGATTGCACCTTTTCCTGATCTTTGCCTACTTGTACCTTTTTCATTCGTAGAAATGACCGGCGTAAACCGAGTAAACCACTGCAGAAGCTGAGGGTGAGTTTAGGCGCCTGTAAAACCGGTTTAAGCCCGCCAGTAACTTTGTGTTACTGGTCGTTCCAAGGCGATACTTCTGTGGTGGTTCTTTTTGTTTTATGTCTTGGTGTTTAAATTTTTTTGTGCTGTTGGCGCCTTATGTGTGTTTTCATAGTTTTAGTTAAGTTAAGGTAACTGAGTGGCCACCTATTGGGAAAATAGCTGCTCATTCGGCTTACGATATGTTTCATGGTATAAGTACCTGATTGTTAGTTTGGTTTTTTCCCACCTCGGTTTTTGGAGTGGGAATCTTTTTCTGATTGCGCCTTTTCCTGATCTTTGCCTACTTGTACCTTTTCCTATGCCCCCCCCCCCACCCCCACTGAAACTAACTTACATCGAACTATTTAGCACCAATTTATATATAATGGCACAACTTTCGAAGCGCGTTACACGACTCTTTATTTAATGTTAAATTGATGTTAATTGACAACACATTATACTGCTAATATGTTGTGACTATATGTTAAACAATTTGTAATAAGTGGAAGTGCCAAAGTTATGTGTTAAAAGCGTCAGCAGGCTATACTTTGCCCCATAATAACATGTGCAACAGCCAGAGTAATTTTGTATGTGCCCTTACTATTTGATTGCAAATGTCTCAAACATGCATTGCAATGGAAATGATACAATCATTTCACTCGAACACAAGCGAATTTTAGCATAAATCATTGTTGTTCTGTAATTAAGCCATACGAATTTCACACAAGATACCTAGAATGTTTAAATGACATAACTTTGGCATAGGCTCTGTGTAAAGTGATTTGCTTGAACAAATTTGTCCCGTAAGGCAAAATTTCATTAGAAATGTGTTCCATAATTTTTCATAAAGACATATCCATTTAATTAAGTCACGTCCCCTGTGTTTCTGGTGTGTAATCTGCTTTATGAGTATTAAGTAAAAATAATTCCCTGATAGATGAAACGTCACAACCGTGGAAATATGATTCATTATTCTTATCTGTGATTAGACGTGCGATAATGGCCAAATATCATTTGGAGATAAATCATAGCCACATAAATGTCGTTTTGTCATTTTGTCCCTTTTGACTCTGCAGTTTTCGCCTGAAACAGCTTAAATCTTACGCATAGTCAATGTTCTATTAAATCACAAAAGGATACGGTACGTCTGACCTATCTATGTTTCTTCTGTCAAAGCCTCATACCAGAAAATTAACACATTAACAGTACACTCACGCATGGTTGCTAGAGACGATTTGGACAAAGAAATGAGTCAATATATATTTTTGCAACCATTTCAAGGGGTTTGTTGTTAAAAATTCAAACATCTCAAATAGGAAAGTGACATTAATAAACAAGTTTATGGATCTCTCCCCCGTGTAGAACACTATTCGGTGACCCTTAAAAGATATCTAATTTGCATATTCATGAATTTTAATGAAAACAGTAAAAATGACAGAAAATCATTAAAAATCAATAAATAAACTAAATTTGAGGTCGAAACTATCATTGTGACACTTTGTTTTTGAACCAATAATACCATATGACAAACCTATAGATGTCATGGGCCAAAATGACAATTATCTTATTTGCATATTCATGAATATTAATAGAAAATGTCGAAAATCGAGGAAAAACGAGGGATAAACTCTAGCAATTTCAAGGTTTTGGATGGGTTACAAGATCTACTTTGCATCCCTGACACCAATGTTCATGGCTGCCAGTGTGTTCAGAAGGACCATCTAAATGCCAATAAATATTGTCCTCAACGATGGACACATTTGCATGATGTAACATTATATAGTTTCCGCATCCACCCCTACTGTGATTCTAAAGAATAGGGTGTACTCACAAAAATATTCATATACGAACAAAAGCGTGCTATAAAATACTATAATGGGTTTGGTTGTGATGCATGGACTGATCAATTTAACCGTAATACCTATTTTTCAAATCATTGATATTGCTTTTTCATGAAAATGAATGAACCACACAAGAAATCAGAGAAAAATGGGGGTATACATACAAAGTCACTTAAACCATAGCTGGTCACAAACCTAGGATGCTGAAAGAAGTATAAAATCAATGCTATGGCAGTGTTCTATGACCCTAAAGTCTCATAATTATAAGAATGATCTTATTTTTTCAGTTTCATGAATTTTCATGAAAACTTCATAAATTTGAATGAAAAAATGGAAAAAATTTAACCGGCGAACCTAAAAAATGGTGTGTATCTCGGCAACCAAAAGCCCTTACACGTTAAAAATGACATGAATTGATTGCCAGGACATTAGTATACCATCCTGTACTACAATATATAAGTCAATTGATTTTTTGCATTATGAATATTAACAAAACCTTTCGAATTTAAATGGAAATTACGGAAAAATAAGGTGGTATACATAGAAAATCACATGTATCTTGGCTACTGACTGACCTAGAGAGCTATACTTGGTATCAAATAATTGCTAGGACAAACGTTCTATATCTATATAATCCGATATTTAAATCACCAGCTTCTTCTATTAGAATGATATTAATGAGATTTATAAATAAGGGACACATCAACGAAAAATGAAGGGGTACACCAACAAAATTGAATATATTTCGACTACCAATGGCTGTAGAGATCTCAAAATGACATCAATAATAGCTAGGACAATATTGTATTATCATGTATTCAGATAAACAAGGGTACACTTGCAGGCAACCAAGATTCAATTAAATTTATTAGAACACAAGCTTCAATTTTCTGTTAATATTACACTTTTCATACATTTTATTCAGTACTCTCAAAAATTAAAAAAAAAAGTGATCAGACTGCATGACATAATTGCATCATCCTAGCATTCTATTGGTACCATTGCAGCACATATGGCAATTGGCAGCTGGGATATATGCAATTGTGTTGGTATATCACTTCATTTTTCGTTATTTTTTCTCTTATTCTTTGTGATCTCATTAATACCCATACAACAAAAGTCACTATTTATTTATATAACAGGTAATATGGTAATAGAATATTGTCCTATAGCACTCTAGGTCTATCAGTAGCCAAAATTCATGTGATTTTCTATGTAAACTGCCTTAATATTTCTGTAACTTTCCTCTAAATTCAAAAGGTTTTGTTAATATTCATGAAATAAAAAAATTGAATGACTAACATATTGTAGTACAGGATGGTATAATATTGCCCTAGCAACCATTTAATGCCATTTTTAGCATGTTAGGGCTTTTGCTTGCTGAGAAAAGCATCATTTTTATGTTTGCTGGTTAAATTTTTCACTTTTTCATTCCTGTTTATGAAGTTTCCATTAAAATTCATGAAATTGAAAATAAGATCATGCTTATATATGAGACATAAGAGTCAGAGTACATAGCCATAGCATTTATTTGATAGTTCTTTTAGCATCCTGGGTTTGTAACAGCTCTGCTTTTAGTGATTGATTTTGTACGTATACCCCTATTTCATCTAAGATTTTCCTCCGATTTCTTGTGTGTTTTATTTTTTTCATGAATAAGCGAAATTAATGATTTAAATAATAGGTATTAAGGTTAAATTGCTAAGTCCATGCATCATTATCAGACCAATTATAATATTCTAAAGCATGCTATTGTTTTTATAGAATACTTTTACGAGTACACCCTGTTCTTTAGGATCACACAAGGGGTAGATGTGGAAACTGTATATATTTTTTTTTTACATCATGCAAATGCGTTCATTGTTGAGGACATATTTTATGGCATTAAGATGGTCCCTCTGACCAAAACTTGCAATGGCTTTAGTTAATCTCCGTTTTTCTTTAATTTTCTATATTTTATTAATATTCATGAATATGCAAATGAGATAATTTTAATTTAGGCACATGAAATCAATACATTTGTCCTATGCTATTACTCTTTAAATTACAAAGTGCCACAATTATAGTTTCGACCTCAAATTAGTTTATTTATTGACTTTTCATGATTTTTCTGTCATTTTTTTTTTTAATATTTTCATTAAAATTCATGAATATGCAAATTAAATATCTTGTATTTCTTACCATATGATGAAATGGCAATGTCTAAGCTTTAAAATGTGACCAAGTTCAGTGGTAATGAATTTTGTATGCACACATCCATGCTCCATTTTTTTTAAATGAGCTAAATTAATTTTCAAATGTTCAAATGCGAAAAAATACCGCTGATTTTGAGAATCTTCCGAAACCCAAATAAAACTGAATCATTGCATATTTTGGACAAAGGAAGTGCGGTTTGTTGGATACAAAGACAATGTTGAAATTTGCAGACAGTTTGAAACGAAAAGACAAAGGCATAAATGTACAGGTTATTATGCTGAAAGTTTCCTTTTTACTGGCTTAAGGTATACTTTGTTCTCTTGTTTTTTTACTAGAAAAATCAGCTTTTTGATGAATGTTCAATTATTTCCTTAATGTAATAACAGGGTAATTTGGGGTAATATGGACAATTGGGGAATATGGGCCACCCTGTGTTTTCTTCAAATATTTTACTCAAGACTCATGTTTGACAAAAAGTAATAACATTTTGTTATTTCCTGGCTATCCATCCTAAATTATCGAAATCATTTTTTCATTCATACCCAAGCTGGTGTTTTCGGACAGGTTAAATTAATGAACCCCAATTAAACAGCCTGTGAAAATCGTGCCCTTAAAATGTTTTAGTTTACACTTAAGAACCATAAAAAGATTAATGATATTTATATAGAACCAAGTTTCACGTAAAATTAACCTAATACACCATTTTTAGAAGATGATGCAAATGGTCATTTGCATGAGCTATTTTTCAGTTTTGGAAAATTTCTCCATTGACATAACCGTCGTGTCTGGGGTAATATTTGGACCATCAATTTCCCAATGTAAATTTTCCTTTTGGGGTAATATGGACCATTTAAGAATTTTGTCTCAAACTCTTTCTGAAAGTGATACACTGAACAATTTATACCACATGTCTTTAGAATTTTAACTTTTGCACTTGCGTAATATGTTTTAAGCTATCTTTGAAAATAGAGTTTTTTACAAGTGAAGTTTATAAGCAAAGTGTACATATTTTGAAATCTGTGACATTTTTGCGAATGTCCGTTTTGTAAGTTTGTCAAGGTGTTTTGATTTTTGATGCGAAATATTTTTCCAGTGAATTTGTTTCGTGAACATCTATGTTTATTTTATGCTAAATAGACTTTTAAATAGAAGTTTACATTTTGTTTTCCGAATTTATATGTTGACATCGTCAGCATTTTAATGTTGTGGTCCGTATTACCCCAGTACAGTGGTCCATATTACCTCAAATGTTTGGGGTAATTTGGACCACCCAGTGGGTGTGTTTATCGTAATACGCAACTAAAAACTAGCATACAAAATGATGTCAAATTTATATTAAAATGGTTTACAGATGCCTGCCTAAAAGAAGACACGATATACAATAATAACGTTAATAGCCTGTGGTTGAACTGATTCGTTTTGTGCTTAAGCAGTCCATATTCCCCCAAATTACCCTATATATTACTTGATGTAACGTGTGTTTGATAAACAGACATATTTGACATCTATTTTTTGAAATTGTATAAACTATAAAAGTTTGATATTTGGAAGTAGCAAAAACGTTCAAATGCAGGTAGTATTGGCCGTATTGCGCAAATTTGGGTACTGAATCCTCATCAGTGACCCTTTATAAAGTCTGCAGACTCTCTGGCTGTATTGGAATTGCTGTGTTGCTCTGTGTCATACGATGAAACTCATAAAATCAAAGCATATAAGAAATAAATATCCTTTCCTCGAAATATTGTCCCTGATGTAACGATTTCTGTCCCTGATGTAACACTTTTCACCGTTACATCACGGACCGTTACATCAGGGACATATTTTAGATAAATCACCTGTAAATTGCTTCCAATATACTTGTGTGTTCATTGTTATGGTGAAATGTTTACACAACCACTAAACACGTTTTATGAATAGTACCTACATATTGTAGCTTGAAACAAATAACCAGTAGAGGCTGTTACATCAGGGAACTATTACAAATATACTCACTCACCTGAAAATTGTAATTATTATTTTTTCAGATCTACTCTATAGATGTGTCATCATGGCAGTCAGCCATATTTAATTTCAATGTAGCTCTTCAAAATGCAGATAGATGTTCCACCTTTACCAGGGGGAGTCACCTTGTACTTGGTATTTTTAGATAAATTGTTACATCAGGGACAAAATGCTAGGTACAAAGTTTGAACACGTAAATCTAGTATTAAAACCATGGATACTTGCTATCAAAATGTATTATGTCGTGCATGAATGATTGAATAAAGATGGAGTAGTATTTAGAACAACCACCTTAGCAAAAAAATCATTGAATCAGAGACGGATAAAAAAAAAATCATTTTGCAGACAGCGAAAATATGCCATTTTAGACACTTTGAGTAACATTTTTTTATATTTGCTAGCACTTTAACGATTTTGTTTTGGGTGACCCATACTCACCTCGATTCACACCACATTCCAAGCATAAAACATTTACCAGAAGTAAACGGTTTTCAGAAAAAACGTACCCGGACAGGATTTGGTTACGAAAAAATATATTGACTCAAATAATAGATTTTGTAAATGGCTAGACAACTGTGTTCATGATCTTGTCACTGGAACTATAACAAGGCAACGTGATCCGCGCCATCAGGAAATCTGTTCTATTTTTATTTTATTTTTGTTTATATTCACAGATCAGCCCTGTGCAACGGTGAAGCTGTAAGCATTTATTACTTAATTTAGTTAATGCTGGGCAGTAACTACAAGGTAAATGAATTAATACATAATGTTTAAATTACATGTTCATAAGCTGCTCTAGAATTTAATGGCAAAACATATAGATATTAACAGATGTCATTTGTGGCTAGGTTAATGCACTCTCATAATCATGTCTCCTATCGACACTGAATGGGTTTGGAAGTGTCATCATGATGGCCATGCTTCTGACAGTTATTTCACGCCTCAGTTGAGCTATACGAACTGGCGATTCCCTTGAGAAAATTTCGGATGTTTTTTTTTTTTTTTTTTTTTTTTTTTTTTTTTTTTTTTATGGAATCTGAAGATGACACAAAGCGAGCGAAACCAGGACAGAAGAACTACTCAGTTTTGAAATTAGTATACGTGTATATATGTCGATAATATACCATTTTATCACCACCAGTTTTTCCCTGTCTGTAAGGTGCATATTTTGCTTTATTTCGATACGGAAATATTCCATGTTTTCCCTGAAGATGTCTTCTAGAAGATATTGCTGGTGAAAGAAATAATTAGATTAGGTGTCGATCTTATACTGTTGTCTGACATATTTTCATGCTTCATGTTGATATATAATCATCTCATATCCATAGGGATTTGCTGCTAGAGATAGTCCTGGTATCGCTGGCCGAATATGATACGTACTGAAAATATCTTCTTAAAAAGTTTAGCAATCGATCGTCATAACGTAGAAAATGTTTACGATAGCTGACACCAGTGATCAAAATTTAATTTGATCTTTAAAAACGGCGTATTGTATTGAAATTAATGCAAGTGCCCAAAACTTTCGGTTATGATTCTCGCAGTGCTCTATATACATTTCAGAAAGCAGTTTATTAGTACTTATAGTGGTCTTAATGATGAAATAATGTCTTCTGTCATGCTTGATTGTGCCTTTGAAAGTAATAAATGGAAATGGCCAAAATATTATACAAGGTTTTGAGCAGTGCATTTTAACGTTTGATTCTTACCACCAACATCAAAGCATCAAAACAGAAACAGAATTAGTATTAACCTTACACATATTGGTCTTTGTGGTAAAATAATGTCTTCCGTCCTGCTCTATTGTGCTTTTGACAATAATTGAGTTATTTAGCTCAGTGATCGAATTAATCAAATAGTCTTAAGCATTCCCTGACAATCTTACATGTAGGACTTAGTGCGGCGAAACATATAAGAGGGTCTGGATGGGGGGTCCTGGTATTCACTAATCACTAAAAATTTAGCCATTTATTCACTGTCATTAAAATTTTGGCTTATTCATTAAAATTAGCTCGATTATTCATTACAATATTACTAGTCGCACCTTCTTCGCCAAGCTAATAAGCATAAGCAAAACGGTGTTCCCCACCTAAGACATCCCTTATCTCAAGCCACAAGGACCGATTGTTTTAGCCTTTTAAATCTGTTGGGAGTATAATCGCCTCCACCTTAAATACTAAATACCCTGAATCTTTCTCCTCAGTTATGAATACCAAAGGTTATTTAAGAAAAAAAGTAACATCAGGGGTAAAGGTATGATAAAATGGTGTTGTTTTTAATTAGCAAACTAGTTAGAATAGGAGTAATATGGGATGAATGGATTTGAGCTTGCGCCTGATTGTACAATACATTTTATTTATGTCTTAAATACCGAGCGAGCGAAGCAAGCGAGGAAAAAAATATGTTGTGTCATTTAAATTGTCAGATGAATTGGCATGAACATTCTTTGTGCTGCCTTGTTTCTGATTGCAAAATGCACTATAATTATGGTCTGTCATATAAGACACCAAGATGATGTCCATCCACAGAAAATATTATCATTATAGAATTGGAACATACATAATAAGGACAAAGTGGGGTAATAGAATAAAAAGAAAATACATATGCATAAGCAAACGAAACAGTGAGATAGTATCTGGCTCAGTAAACATCCAGAATGATTTAATTCATTAGCTCGCCTGCACGAAGTGCATAGAGCTATTGTAGTCACCTCGGTCGTCCCCGTTTACGTTTACGTGTACGTCCGCGTCCGCGTCACACTTTCGGTTAAAGTTTTTTTATAAGTCTATATCTCTTGACCATGTTGATGGATCAAGTTGATACTTTGCATGTTGCTAGATATTGGTCTGAAGTTTTACGCAGTACCATCATAACTCACCCTGGGTGACCTTGAGGTCAAGGTCACGGACTTGGAACTTTTGTGTTTAAGTTTTTGGTTAAAGTTTTTGTAAGTCTATATCTCTTGACCATATTGATGGATTGAGTTGATACTTTGCATGTTGCTAGATATTGGTCTGAAATTTTACGCAGTACCATCATGACCCACCCTGGGTGACCTTGAGGTCAAGGTCACAGACTTAGAAATTTTGTGTTTAAGTTTTTGGTTAAAGTTTTTGTAAGTCTATATCTCTTGACCATATTGATGGATGGAGTTGATACTTTGCATGTTGCTAGATATTGGCCTGAAGTTTTACGCAGTACCATCATGACCCACCCTGTGTGACCTTGAGGTCAAGGTCACGGACTTAGAAATTTTGTGTTTAAGTTTTTGATTTAAGTTTTTGTAAGTCTATATCTCTTGACCATGTTGATTGATCGAGTTGATACTTTGCATGTTGGTAGATATTGGTCTGAAGTTTTATGCAGTACCATCATGACCTACCCTGGGTGACCTTGAGGTCAAGGTCACAGACTTAGAAATTTTGTGTTAAATTTTTTGGTTAAAGTCTAAATCTCTTGAACATGTTGATAGATATTGGTCTCAGGTTTTATGCTGTACATCACAACTCACCTGGATGACCTTGAGGTCAGCGTCACGGACTTGGAAGTTTTGTGTTTAAGTTTTGGTTAATATAAGTCTGTATCTCTTGAACATGTAGATTGATCAAGTTGATACTTTGCATTGGTCTGAAGGTTTATGTTGTACCATCATGACCCACCTGAGTGACCTTGAGGTCAAGGTCATGGGTCATAGATTTTAACAGATGTAGTGGCAAAGCACAAGTCAGGCGAGCTACGCTGTCTGCGACAGCTCTTATTTTTCTATGCCTTCAAATGACACATTTTCAATTGGCCCATGAGATGAGTCCCTACATGCTTGGCTTCCAGACATATGTATTTCCAAACATTCAAGGATTTCTAAAATATGAATACAACATTTGAACTTAATCGGGTCTGGGGGCGTCCAGACCCCAAACCCAAGAAAAAAATGAAATTCTGGAATGTCAGGGAGGTCATCTAAGACCATTCCTTATCAAAATTTTAGCATATTCATTATTCTTTAAAATGTTATTATTCACTATTCATTATATTATTCTGCTATTCATTAACAATTTACATTTATTCATTATTCTTTAGGACCTCATTATTCACTAATCATTAAATTTTTTGCTCTTTATTCACTCTCATTAAAAAATTTAGGCCATTATTCACTAATCATTATACCCCATCCAGACCCTCATATAACACGCGTTCTAGTTTTATTGTAATGGTTAAATTGTGTCAATCGCTAAAGTATTTTACTGTTATTCTAAATGTTTTAAATAAGTTACGCTTTCAAAATAAGTAACACAGTTGTAAAACGCATGTGTACTTATGCGAACGTGCACCTCTATAAAAGCTTTCTGATTGGTAGATACAATATTTCCTTGCATCAGGAAAACATGCCCGTGTAGTGTATACCCCCTTATGCCCCGCTTTTACATAGTAAAACTGGAGCTTACAGGGGTATACCTATTTTTCTTATTTTGGCTCCATACATAGACTGTTGGTACTCGTTAGAACTCGGCGAGGCGGTTCTAACGTGTTCCCACAATCTATGTTTTGAGCAAAAATACGGAAAAATATCAAAACTTTTGGCCGAAAATTTTCAATTTTCACAACTTAAGAAAAATCAGTATATTATATGGGCGTAATTTCATAATGGAAGTCAAAAGTTCTGTATTTCATGATTAGCGACAAATCATGTCGTTTTAATCAAGAGAACATCCCACCAACGTAATCAGTTAATAAGAGAGTAGAGTTCAAGCAGAAATTATTCTGTTCTGTAAAACATCGTCTATAACATTTTGGAAAGGAATGGTTTGGTTGAATGCAAAGGCAGTTTGGCATGAAACGTAGCACTAGATAACAAAAATGAAGAAGTAAGCAATGGTCAGAAACTAAACTAACTGTTCGAAAACCTAGTGGGAAAAGAAATTGGTAAACAAGTTCCGAAACAAAGAGAACATATCGTAAGTTAACCGAAAAGGTACAAGAAATCAATGATCATGAAAAGGCGCAATCAGAAAGAAATTCACTTTCCAAGGTGGGGAAAAACTACATTGAACATTAGGTATAAATACTTAGAGAACATATCGTGAGCCGAATGAGCAGCCATTTCCAAGTAGGCGGCCACTCAGTTATCCGAACTTAACTTAAACTATGAAAACGTACATAAAAATCAAACAGCACAAAAAATCGACTCCAAAACACAAACCAATAGTACCACAACAGTTGTTTCCCTAAAGGCGGACACTCAATTAGCTGGATTCGACTAAATATTGGAATAGGCAAATAAGATGCACAGGCATCACAAAAAAAACGACACCTACAAAGTCATGTTTCGATGCTGCTTGTTTAAACAATAGAAAGAAGTAAATTTAAATCACGAAATCATCAAAGTAGTGGATAAATAATTCAGAACTGAACCATCCCTTTAGCTATGGACACGATTAAAGCGCGTTTAGTGATTATACCTAAGAGGCGCAAAGGGTTTGAATTAATCAGTTTCGAAGGAAGGAACCACTGCAGAAGCTGAGGGTGATGTTATGTGCCTGTAAAATCGATATAAGCCCCCCCCCCCAGGAATTTTATATTACTGATCATTCCTAGGCGATACTTCTGTTGTGGTTCCATTTGTTTTATGTTTTGGTGTTTTTTGTTTTTTTTTTGTACTGTTAGCACCTTATGTACATTTTCATATTTGTATTTAAGTACGTGTAACTGAGTGGCTGCTCACTCGACTTACGATATGTTTTCTAAGTTTACGTATCTAATTATCAATTTAGTTTTTCCCACCTCGGTTTTTGGAGTGGGAATTTCTTTGTGATTGTGCCTTTTTCTGATCATTGTCTTCTTGTATCTTTTAATAATCGCACTTGTTTAAATCGTCTTTAAACGCAGTTTCCCTATGGCGTATCAACATGTTTCGTTTAATTGGTAAAAATAAATTCACGCACAATTCTCAGCGGATCTGTTTTCAAACAAAGGAAAGGTTATTACACGATACTATAGATAATTCTTTTTTATTATTATTTTTTTTAATGAAAGTCTAAAAAGAAGATCACTTTTTTTTTCAAGAGCGTTCTTTTGATTGAAATGAACATTTGCCCAGGTGAATTTCCCAACGGAAATGAACAAGGAATGACAAAGCTGAAAGTTCTACAAGCATGTTAAGGAATCAGTTGCATCAGAGAAATGCCACCATATTCTTTTTGCTACGGAAAACATAATCACAAAAAGGTACAAGTAGGCAAAGATCAGGAAAACGCGCAATCAGAAAAAGATTCCCACTCCAAAAAGCGAGGTGGGAAAAAACCAAACTAACAATCAGGTACTTATACCATGAAACATATCGTAAGCCGAATGAGCAGCTATTTTCCCAATAGATGGCCACTCAGTTACCTTAACTTAACTAAAACTATGAAAACACACATAAGGCGCCAACAGCACAAAAAAAAAATTAAACACCAAGACATAAAACAAAAAGAACCACCACAGAAGTATCGCCTTGGAACGATCAGTAACACAAAGCTACTGGCGGGCTTAAACCACAAGTTTTTTTTTTTTTTTTTTTTTTTTTTTTTTTTTTTTTTTTTTTGTTTTGTTTTTTTTTTCAAGCTCTTTGGCTTGGGTTAATCCGAAATAAATTGCTCTCAATGTTATCAGCCTTTCCTATACATTTTGGTTGTAACAGGTTGTTTCGAAGGTCCAAAGATTTAGAAACGAGGAAAATCAGAGCCGACATAGATTCAATGAAATACTTTTGACGGAACTATAATCCTTTTTATCCGTTAAGACAAGCGAGGATATTTTGAGAAATCAGTAATTTATTATCAGCTTCGATTCATTTTCTAACCAAAGTTTAAAGCTTTTGGATCCATTTGGATAATACTTACTAGTCTTCGAATCGACTATCTTGTTAAAAGTGGGTCCATATTGCCAAGGCATGCAGGTCACTGACTAGGCTTAAGTAGTTGAAACCGCGGTATTTCCTATCCCCTTTCCCATCCCCTTTCCCATTTATATTTTACTGCTCGTACATATTTAACTTTTATTAAAACATTATGTTTCTCGGAAACCGTCTCTTTGGACACTGTTTCAAGGTTGCAAAACAGTGGACTTGATTTTTGTCCTTCATACCTAATGCTCTAATTATTCACAAACTAGAGCGATTTTTCTCATTTTAAAGTAACGTTTCTTTAATGTTTAAAAAGGATTATCCGAAACATGATTGGTTGTACAAATATTAAACTTACTTATTAAAATTTTCCTTGCAGCACCCTAACCCTAACTAGTTTGTAACAGTAAATGGGAGTCTGTTAGTGCTGGCTCTTAAAATAGGTCTATTAGTTTTGGCATCACTCCCAATTTTAATGGATTTTACAATAAAATTGCTTATATTTTAAATCACATAACAGCTTCTAGTTACATAATATTTTTCTGTTACCCTCCCACAATGTATCGACTGATAGTACGCCATTTGTTTATAAAAATGTTACCGAACTGTCCTCGATAACAGTGTGCACTGAGAGGCCTTTGAACTTCTGTTGAGAAATGTATTAGTGGAAGAAAACATTTTTGACAAAAATCAAAAATTAGATTAGACAAGATAGTGTTACTAAACTATAAATGATATAAATGATTTAGTTATGAAAGCTACGTAACATAAACACTGACACCTACGCGAGAGAGAAACAATACTTCAACACATACACATAAAGAACGATGAAAGCCATGATATATCTATCATCAATGAAATATGGTCATTATCGCCCGTCTAATCACAGATAAGAATAATGAATCATTTACCATATTTACACAATTGTGACGCAACATCTATCAGGGAATTATTATTTTGCGCAATACTAATAAAGCAGATTTCACACCGGAAACACTCAGGGGACGTGACTTAATTAAATGGATATGTATTTATGAAAAAATGGAACGCATTTCTAATGAAAGTTTACCATATGGGGCGAATTAGTTCCAACAGTAAGGCACATAATTATTATAAATCGCGTTACTTCAGTAATATGTTTTACAGAACACAACCATTTTCGCGACTTGTTATCATTAAGGCCGATAGCCTCAACGGATCACGGCCGCGCATTACGGTTTGGTGGCACCTTGGTGAAACGCAGCGGCATCTTAGAATTGTGAATGTCTTATAAGGCTTTTAATCGGAGATGAAAATGGTGATTATTGCAATGTATTATCTGCCGTACAGCCTTATAATTCTGCCACTGAATTCAATGATTTCTTTCACATTAGACATCTATAAGACATTCAGCATAATGGTTGTCACAGTGTGATAGACATGATATTGAGAGAATGATAGAGAGGGCTCAGCCGCTACCAGTATCAATGAATTAGCCGCATTGATGTCCGAAAAATGGCTGTACGTAAGGCCACTAAAGAAAGCGAGATGCTAACTACAGAGTTCATACACGGTTCTATCTGCAAAATGAATGCAAAGCAACGCGCAATTACTACGCACCTGGGATGAGCCGTTACATACAAACTCACATACATTAATAAACAATAGTTTTATGAATCGGCCAGAAAGATGCTCACGTAGACGTTTAATATGACAGTAAGTGCGTCATGTTCCCGGCGGTCACGGCGGCCACGTTTCAGACAACCGTGATCAAAACGGGATAAACGTGAGGCAACGCAGGGGAACGGGATAGGCAAACGTAGCAGGCCGTGGACACCGTGGCAAATTTTTTGACAGTTTAAAACTCTGCCACGGCAGTCACGGCGGAAATGAGAAACGTAATGGGCCGTGATAAAACGGGCTGAAAGTTACACACCGTGACAGAACGTAACAGCACGTAACAGTTCGTAGCGAAACTTGGAGGCGGTCCGTAGTGCAACGGGAAGCTAGTGAATAGCCCGGCAAGCTACTGATCTTCCACTTTCTGCTGCGTTTGATCACGGTCGTCTCACGTCTCGTCCCGTTTCCTACGGAGGACTACTCAACACGTTTTGTTACGGTGCGTTACGGTCTTTGACGGTGTTCACCCCGTTCTACTACGTATATCACGTTATGTTACGGTTATCACAGTTTATAGATCATGGGGTTAAGTTCCTTCATATTGGAGCAGTCACTATAGTGAACAATAGAGATCATACGCTGCACTATGCCATTGAAGAAATACAATCCGGAACTGTCTTAATCAACTCTGCAGTCGGTTGTTGAGGAGCGCAGTTGTTATTCTTTCAAAGGACTTATTTGTATAAAAAAGGCACAAAAGTGCTTTAAAGTGTATGGTGTCTACGTCGTCCATAGCTGACCTTGACAGACCGAAAATACGTGTTACGCCTTGGTCAAAACGCAGCTGACCGCATAAGAACGTGCTAATAATCGTGATAGATCGTGGATAACCGTAACGTACCTTAGCGGCTCCGTGACAAACTGGCTTATCACTACCACGGCTTGTTACGGATATCGTAATACAACGTAAGAAAACTTAACAAGGCGTAACAGATCTTGAAAACAGAGAAATATATTACCAAAATTCCACGACACGCCAACGGGGCTGCCGGGGCCGCCGGGAACATAGTGTAAACGCAGTATAATTACTCTGGTCTAATATCAGCTTAGTCATGTTAATTGGCCAGTCAAGGTAAATGCATGACTAAATTACATACGTCTGATAGCATCCCATCGCATGTTACATAATCGCTTACTTGTGAATGAAATAATTTGCCCAAAGATTTGAAACACGAACTTCAGTCCTTAATTATAGAAGTGTCGGATAAAGTGAAGGGGTTTAATTATCGACAAGTGCAATTATGCAGGGTAGTAATTAGCCGATCATATAGCCCCCCCCCCCTATATAATTAAGAACTGTATATTGACAACAGGGAGTACAAATCAATGTTATGGTGCACTTTCATTTGAACGAACGCCCGCATTAATAAGTCTTATGGAATCTCAAGTAAAGTATTTTATTTCTTCGGAAAATTATTTTAAACGTGTGTAATTCATTGCTTTTCTAACACTTCTAGGCGTGATATCGAAAAGACTCTTTGACGAGGTCTTCTTTATAGCCACTGATGTTTATCTAACATACAACAGCAGCAAAAAGGTTATGCAAATGACATTCAGATCCTCTAGAGATGACAACACATTACATCCTTTCAATTTGATAACGTCTGTCATAGCTTTATGAAAAGATCATAAGCAAATTGTTTTCTAACAGCTGCTCACTCGGGTTAACATACCTTTTCTTAGTATAAGTACATGTACCTGATTGTCAATTTAGCGTTTTCCCACCTCGGCTTTCGTAGTGGGAATTTCTTTCTGCTTGCGACATTTCCTCATCATTGCATACGGTGAACTTTTAACTTTTCAGAATCAAATAACTAGCCTTACTTCCTGGATATCGACAATATATTTATATGCTTTTTGTGGACTCACCGGAGCTAGGACATTCCACATTTTATTACCTAAACAGTAAGCATGCAAAAGATCTGTTCCAATTTCTGGAAGTATTTAACCCATATTGACAAATAGATTCTCCCACCATTATCAGTTGGATGAGTCCACTTTCATTTTTAGGGGTGTTAGGAGTGATTTTTATTTTTTATCTGATTTTTTATGAAATTTCTCTGTGCAAACAGAATAGCCCCAGATTGGACGCCGTGTTCTGCGGCGTCACATCTGGGGCTATGCTGTTTGCCTATGTCCAATAAAAAGGACGCCTGTATAAGTTAATGATACCTTACCAAATGTTAGTTGTACACGCACACGATCTATAACTATCGCAGATACTTAAAACAGCAAATGCGGTGACTTTTGCACACGTTTGAATGGATATATGGTTAATTAAATGCAATCAAAGGCCCTTGAGCAACAGGGATTAAACTATCATCTTCTATAATATGTCTTTTATGCACGTGTGAGATGCAAATTTTCTGAATGATATGTATTTTGTAGCATGATAATTGACACAGTAAATGGATACAATCTAGTAAAGAAGACAGCAATGCATTATCAATGAAGAATTCTAGAATTTGTCTTGCACTTCTGTTCACCAGTACAGCAAGGCAGCTTGTATCAGTGACCTTAGACACTGACACCATGCTATGTCAGACCAACAAAAACATAAAGCTATTAGGTTTGATCTGTTATTTTGACTTAAAACAATGGTGTAATAATTGATGGACTGTTTCGTATCTTGTTTCTAGAGTTTTACTATCCGCAAATTTTTGGTCAAATCCCAGAGCCATTTTTCTCGATGAATTCTAATCGCTTCTGTTTCGCCGTGTCTCAAACACGCCACTTTGATAGCGTGCAATTGTCTTTGGTATTCTTCGTATTAAAGATGGTATTTAATGATTTTTATGAGTTTCTGATCTATCTCAGAGGACTCATGCTCAGTGACACTGGCTATATTTTTCTTGCACACATAACCATGAAATGAAACCTTAATCGGTAAACTGTAAACAATTAAAGTTTATACAAGTACTACAATGCATCAAGAAATGTGTAGACTATTTACAATAACAGTTGTAGTAAGCAAAATTCATTGTACGTCTGTGTTGCTGTTATTGGAATGAAGAACATAAAACTTCTCATATAACATTAATTTACTAGATTTAAATCTTATTCCAAGCACGAGAGTTGAAGAGCATTTATACAATACTGAGCCAAATATATAAAACAACACATCAATAAAAGATGTTTTAAAGAAAATCTTCACAAATTTATAATAATAAGCAATAGTCTCGAATTCATTGTCAAAGTTATCATTCATTTCCCACAATATAATAATATGATTCTGTATATCCCATTTGACATTTGCAAAAATAGTACACCTATAGTTCAGTTATATACTCGTATTTTTTACTTAACCGACCTGTCCGCATTTGCTGTCAGTCTCTCAAGAGACTCGTAAAAGTTACAATATAATACAGCTCATTACCTACGGGTTCACGCAAAATGACAGTTATTGTTTCAATACGGAATCGGCTTTTTATGTAAAGTCTCTATCGAACTACGTCTCGTTTGTACAACTGTTTTCTCACAATGCTCAAGTCTGGTCCCGTGAGACCCACAGAATTGTTTCTGTCTTCAGTTATTGAATACAAATGTCTTTGCTAGAAAACTAGCAAATTTAAGACTATTTTGTGAGACGCAATCTCCTGTGAGTATGTTACGTTGAGATTTGTAACTAAGGTCCTTCCTATTTTCTGTTAAACGTCAATTAAATTTCCGGGCGAATATATTTGATATAGTTTAATTGGGCGAAACATGAGAAACCACCATTTGCGCTTACGTAATAAATCACACAAGCTGGGCAATGACCGTTTGCAAGATATTCTTGTTCTGCTTTGAAGCTTCCCTATCTACAAGTATATGTTGCCGTTCAGTAATTGAAAACGGAGCATTATATCTTCTTTTATTTTATCTTCCGTCAATCTAACAAGAACACTGTCAAATGGTGCTAAGATAATTGTGTCCAAACGAAGGTTTTCCTTTAGTTGGTAATGTATGTATTTTCCACCAAACTGAGATTTACCATTTAAAGGTTACTTTATTTTAAATGATTCAAATCCCGTCTTAAGTTATCAAGTCATTGTTAGACATCCAAAATGTGTTACAGTATTGCTTAGATGTGTTCCAAATGCAACAGATATCTGCAAGTGTTTCAATCATAAGGATCACCGCCCCCTTGATGCTCAGAAAATAGCCGGTCACTTACTGCTCAATATGGTAATTATCCAATAGTTAACCTTACATATAGTGCCGTTTAAAATTAGAAAAGCACACAATATATACACGGGTTTATTTACAAAGTTCCATTAGTGTGCACACGTATTGGTCAAGTTTTATTTTCTCTTTCGCACTACAATGTTAGAGGTCAATTAATTAATAAATTTAAAATAAAACTGATATCTTTTAAGAGCAGTGGACTTTTTCACGAAAAAGGGGATGGGCCATACCGCGGTTTCGGCTCCTTAAGCCTCTTCAGTGACCCCATAGATTTGGCAACATGGAGCCAAAGAGAATTACTGTAACTTTGTATCTTTCAACAGGGTAGTCGATACAAATACAAGTATAATCTAAATGGGGCCAAATGTATTGAACTCTGGTTAGAAAATGAATCTAAACCTAAAATATTTTTTATGATTCCTCAGAATACCCTCGCTGATCTCAAAGGACCATAAGGAAAAACAGCGATTACCCTGAATAAAAATCAAAATCAAAATAAATAGACTGAAACGTGTGAAATAAAGGAAAATATTTTCAAACCTAGATGCACTGTACATTCAGATACTGAGATACTTATACTAAACGGTAGAAGTGGGCAACGATTAGGACATGGTGCGTTCAGAAAGAAAGTCCCACCCAGTAGAACATAATTTTTTTTGGGACTTGGTATACAAAAAATATGGTTTATTTAAAACCAGTCGGTTTCTGATGCAACAAGCCCGTGTTTCTTAGGTTTAATCGTATGTTTAGGAATCCTGATCTGATTTTATTTTCCACAGATTTCGCTTTTGAAAATGCCTTGCTGGTTTAAGAACAGTCTACACGAACCCATATTTGTATAGCTTCATTCTTGTGCTGTCCCTACAGTACAAGGTTTGCATTATCTCGATATGGAATTATTGCTATGCTGTCTCTCTGACGATGTCTTGTGAAAGAAATAATTAGATTTGGTGTCAATCTTATATCCTTGTCTGACATATTTTCATGCTTCATGTTTATATATAATCATCGCAGATCCCTAGGGATTTCTTCTTGAGTTAGTTGTTTTATCACTAGCTCAAGATACGTACACAGCATGCTTGTCACCTATTGTTTAAACAAAATATTTAAACAATGTGAGCTCGAGCTCCGCCATCTACTTTACTGAAATATCTGTTGTAGCAATTCCACAATATAATGACGAAGTCACATCTCGTTGAATAGCTATAATCAAAGGCGTATGCGATCTTGAGAATCATTGGTGTAAAAATACTTCGAACGTGCCACTTGAACTCACTGGACTGGATCGAGCGCATATTGTTATTAGGTAGAGCAGTTATCGTAATTCAGACACGTGGGTATGTGATATTCATAAACCGTTAGTGCTACGGGGCAATATGCAATCAAAAAATAAATGAATGTTGACCTGTTTCTCATCACGAAATCTCCGAATGATTATGTATAGGCTAAGCGTGGTATCAAGCGGCACGGTCAAAGTATTTTACCTTTTTTATTATTCAGTTTGAACTTGGTGTTTATATTTTGATACAGAGGAAACAACATGTGTTCGTTGATTCTGAATACCATGCAGATTGGGTTTTTGAATATGTACAATTAACCTTCGAAATCATGAAACTGGCCAAAACGGTATGTTGTGTTTTGCTCATTCCATTTGATTGAAATCCTGACGGAAATCATCTTATTCGTCTTAACCTTATATATAATAGTCTTTGTGATGAAATAATTTCTTCTGTCCTGCTTTATTGTGTCTTTGACAATAATTGAGTTATGTAGCTCAGTGATCGACTTTGGTTCTATTTAGATAATAGTAGTCTTTGTATCGACTACGTAACCCTGTTGAAAGTTAAAATATTCAGTATCTCTTTTTGGCTCCATGTTGCCAAATCAAAAGGGTCACTGACGAGACTTCAATAGTCGAAACCGCGGTATGGCCCATCCCCTTTCTCATTAATGTGTTCACTGCTCTTAAAGGATCTCAGTTTTAATTTTTATTAATCAAATAGTCTTAAACATTCCCTACAATCTTACATGTAGGACTTAGCACGGTAAAACATATAACATGCGTTCTATGAATAGTTTAAGTTTAATGCTTAAATTGAACCAATCGTGAAAATGGATGTATTGTATTGTGCTTCTAAGTCACACAGTTGTACAAACGCATGCGTTTTACGTAAATGTGTGTTTCTTCAAAAGTTTATGTTGCACCTCTATAAGCCTCTTACTGGATAAGTAGACGCACTATTTTTCATATCCCTCCCCAGTAGCGGTAAAACGTGACGCTTTAATAAAGAGAAAATCCCACTAACATAATATGGATACTAAAAGAATGTGTATAAAGCAGAACTTTTGAAATGTAAAACATTCGTCGGCTGAGTGCTATAGTGTTTTATCTCCATTTTTCAAAATCTCGAGAAAATTTGGGTTCAAAAGTTTGTGACCCTCAGATAAGGTCAAGATGTTCATATTTAGAATGAGCATGCATTGTGAACATTACTTTCTGTCTAAATGAACTTGATTTTAAAAAAAGTAGCGGTAAAAATGAAGAAATTTTGAAAAAAGTAGGAATTTTGTGTTTGGACATAGAATATTTTGCATAAAAAATGTCCTTATTTTTTCATGACCCGGAGATAGAACATATTGATGACCCAGATTCCACAGCAAGCACTGCAGTTAGAATAAAATTGCAATAAAATATACAATCATTATCCAAAGTAAGCCTTAAAGGCTGAATTCTAATAATAAATCTATTTATCTCAATGTACCTTAAATGTATGTCTTAATTGTAGGTATCCTAGATATCATATAATAAGTCCTATACCGAATGGAACCAATGACATAGAAGCATTTCACCATGTGACCCAAAATGTCATGTCACTGAGTTACTCCAAATGCAGCGATCTAATTGGTCGAAATGGAGATAGAACAGTATGGCATTACAACTTTGGGCCACTTAGGACATAAAACATTTTACTGTTAATAACATAATTTCTAGGCATAAATATCAACATCTGACTACACTAAGAGATATGACATTTGAGTCCGATTCCAACGGTATATCACACTTGAATATGATCCAAAAACGGAGATAGAACAGTATAGCACTCAGAAACATTTTGTGAACTGAATTATAAAGACATATTGTTTTAAAGTAATTACTGGATTGTGAAAACATAGCTGAGTCATGGTTTATAGATTAAATTATAATCGGGAATACTGTATATAACCTATGACATTTAAATAATTGGCAACATGCAAAAATAACCAGTTCTCTTTGTATGTGTTCCTTATTGTCAATTTGGTCTTTCCCATCTCGTTTTAGGGTGAGACTTTGGTTCTGACTGCACCAGTTCCTCATCATCCCTTGATTTTAAATTGACAATACCGAATGTTCCTTATATTTTGTTATTTTTGCTTCATCATGTAAATGATCGTAATGATACATACAAATTATTACTTCAGTAACTTTATCTGATGGGTCGGATCACGTCGAGTAGCGAGGCTTGTATAGGGTATTTTGGGATACGGGATATTCACCCACTTTTATTTTGGGATATGGGATATTGACCTTATTTATTTTGGGATATGGGATATTCAGGAATTTTGGGATATGGGATATTTTATTTTGGGATACGAGTTAAATTAATTTTGGGTTATGGGATATTTTGGACAATTTATTTTGGGTTATGGGATATTGCCTACCCCTCTAACCAAGCCTCAGTAGCTGCGCCAGGAAAGACCGGATCACGCGAGTCGAAGACGAGCGTGATCCGGTCTTTCCTGGCGCAGCTACGACGCAGCTACGGCGCCGTAAGAATTCAATAAAAGTAATAAATTCGCGACGTTGTGACGGCGTACCATACGACGTTGCGCCAAAATTTTAGAAAAGTCATTAAATTTGGTTAATTTTGTAGCGAATTTCTGACACATCTGAAACAGTTGTTGTTTTACAAAATCAATACGCATTATTACTTAAGTAACATGACCTGATGGGTCGGATCACGTCGAGTAACGTCGATAACGCGTTTATAATATACCTACAAAAATAACCAGCGATGATGTTGTAATGATTAAAGAAAAGTCGTAAATTCGCGACGTTGTGACGGCGTACCATACGACGTTGCGCCAAAACTTTGATGACGTATTATTGTGCAAATGTTTACGTCGGAGCTAGAAAAAGTCGTTAAATAATATTTTCTTAGCTCACCTGAGCCGTTAGGCTCACAAGGTGAGCTTATAGTAGATGTATACCCAGGCTCCGTCGTCGTCGTCGTCGTCGTTATCGTCGTTAACACTTTTCAATCATCTTCTTCTCTGAAACCGCTTGGCCAATCAAATTCAAATTTCATGTGGAGCATCCTTAGGATGGGGGAACGAAACTTTGTATGAATGGTCCAGGTCACATGACCAAGATGGCCGCCAGGGCTATAAATAGCAAAAAACCTTTAAAAATCTTCTTCTCCAGAACCGGAAGGTCTATGACTTTGAAACTTGGCATGAAGCATCAGGCAATAGAGCTCTACAAAGTTTGTATAAATCATGACCCTGGGATGACCCTGACCTTTTTTACGGCAAGGTTAACTTAGGTCGCCTATGCATTTGAATGGGGAAAATCAGAAAATGTCATTTAATGGCCGAAAACTTGCTAGGAATGAGCAAATGGACAGAATATTTATGTTTGTGAAAATATTTTGGGCCCATGGGGTTGTCTGCCCCTGCCCCGGGGCTATATACATGTATTTGACCAAAATATTCAAACATCTTCTCTGGAAGCGCTTGGCCAATCAAAGCCAAACTTTATGTGGAGCATCCTTAGAAAGGGGGAATGAAAGTTTGTATGGATGGTCAAGGTCACATGACCAGGATGACGGCCATGGCTGTAAATAGCAAAAGCCTTTGAAAATCTTCTCCAGAACCAGGAGGCCTATGATTTTGAAACTTGGTATGAAGCATTAAGGAATAGAGGTCTACAAAATGTATATAAATTATGACCCTGGGATGACCTTTAACTATTTTACGGCAAGGTCAACTGAGGTCGCCCATGCATTTGAATGGGGAAATTTTTTAAAATGTCATTTGAAGGGCAAAACTTGCAGTAAATTGGCAAATGGACCGAATTTTCATGATTTGAAAAAGACATTGGCTCCAGGGGTTATTCTGACCATGTCCTGCGGTTATATACATGCGTATTACCATTCAAACAAGTTTATAAGTATATATCTCGGGTATCAGGTGAGTGTTTAAAGGACCATTGGTCCTCTTGTTTGTTTCTTTGATGACAAGCGGACCACTGTCACTTCTGAAACAGTCGTTATTTTACAAAATACAACAAAAATAACTCTGGTTGACATTCAGATTTAGATTCCGGCTTTAGGTGCTGGGTTTTATGTTGGTGGGTAAAAAGTGCAGGATGGTGATACGGAATCGTATCAGGTTAGTAGCGTGATACGGAATTTTGTATTTTTGTGTTGGAAAATGGTTGTATCAAGGTGGTATTTTTGATAGGTATATAATAAATGTTTAAATCACAGGCAGAATCCACTGTTAACACCTTATATTATTGTTCAAGTTCACAGAAATACAGCTGAATTATTCATGCTGAACTATTGCTTTGGCTATGAGCATGGTCATTTAAAGCTCGTTTAGTGATTATACCTACCAGACACAAAACGTTTCGAATTAATCTGTTTCAAGGACGGTGTCTAACTCGAGATGAGGTACAGTTTCTCTGCATGTTAAATGTCATACACAGGGGTGTTAATACAATTATAAACATACAGACTTATTTTATTTCATTCTTACATCCAACGTATCACTTAAATTCAAAATCCTTGTTAACTGTTACAGGTTTTCATATTTTAGTTAAGTTCGGGTAACTGAGTGGCTGCCTTTTGGGAAATAGCTGCTTACGATATGATTTTCTCACTTGGTTTTGGAGTGGGAATTTCTTTCTGATTGCGCCATTTACTGATCATTGCCCACTTTTACCTTTCGTCACAGAAAACTGATCTCCTACTTACTTGAAATATATTACGACAATGCATCAGGAAAGCATATCGGTGAAATGTGTACCCCCTCTAACCCCACTTTTATATAGCAAAACTTGGGTAATGCAGGGGTATACCTATTTTTCTTATTTTTGTTCCAAAACATAGATTGTGGGTACTCGTTAGAACCGCCTCGCCTCGGCGAGGCGGTTCTAACGTTTACCAACAATCTCTGTATATTACATGGGCATGTTTTCGTAATGGCTTGAATATTAATAATCGTGCTTGGGTAAATCTTCTCTGAAATTGGTTTCCCTGTGGCGTTTCAACACGTTACGTTTAATTGGTAAAATAAATTTACGTACAAACCTCAGCGGATCTGTGTTCAAACAAAGGAAAGGTTATTACAGGATATAATAGATTATTCTTGTTTCTATTTTTATTATGAACGTCTAGGAAGAGCACCATATTTCTTATTTCAACGCATCATTTGATTGAATAAACATTTGCTCAGGAGAATTTCGCAAAGGAAATGAGCAAGGAATAAAAAGCTGAAAGTTGTACACGTATGCTAAAATATCAGCTGCGTCCGAAAATGACACCGTATTTTTAATCTTCTTGTAACGAACAAAACAATCTCGGATCGTCCAGCTTATCACGTTATCTAAGTGAACCTCAAGGGTGTAGATTATTACGAAGGAACATGTTCTCGGTGTTATCAACCTTATATTTATATATTGCTCTCACATACTGTTTTGAAGGTCCAATGAAACCTAACGGCTATATTCTCTTCCGTCACTCAAACTCAAACTCGAACTCAACTCGCGAGAGTATGGCTGGAGTATGAGTCGAGTGGGATTAAATTGAGTGTGAGTGGAGTATAGATTTGGTATGCACAACAGTCACTCAACCATCACTCACTGGAGTGTCAGATTTTCATTATAAAACAAAGAAATTTGAAATCTTATAGACATTTGATGTTATTATTCTACCATCAAATTAGCAGCAAAGACTCTGACTAGACGCCGCATATTGCGGTGACCTGTTATCTTATTTTGATATGCACGCATGGTATCGTATTTGCTTATACTCATTCCTTCTTTATTGTTTGCTTGTCTGCTTGTTTGTATTTCTTTCTGTGTTGCTCTCTCTCTCTGATTGCTTGTTGTTTTATTTTTCTTTCTTTCTTTCTTTCTTTCTTTCTTTCTTTCTTTCTTTCTCTCTCTCTCTCTCTCTCTCTCTCTCTCTCTCTCTCTCTCTGTGGTAGGTGAGTGGGTGAGGAGATGGGTATGCGTGGGGTTGGATAGGGTGAGTCTGTGACAGCGATATCTAGCGTAAAGGCACAAATGCGTCTGCATCTGGATTTACAATGTTGACCACTCACCTAAAATATGGATCATTGCTTTTCATGTTCAAAATAGTCGCAAATGATATGCCTTGGGAAAATCGAAATCTGTTCTAGAATTCGCGACCCCTCTCAAGAAAAGATTTGTCCCGAGCATAAAGCTTGGTCCGGGTGATGTATGTAATCTGCTATTATTGGGCTTTTTTGAAGAAAATGTGGAGAAATAAGGGTCCAAAAATTTTCGAGTAGCGCTCGAGTGAGGTGTCGCCTTCACTCAACGTTTACTCGAAATTTGAGTTGAGTTCGAGTGTGAGTGGGACATGTGCATACCGAATCGAACAGTTATGCACTCACACGAGTGACTGATCAGATTATCTTAATGAGTTTGAGTGGAGTATGCCTCGAGTGTAGGTTGAGAATACAGCCGTAAGTCAGGAATCTAGTGTCAAAATCGAAAATCAAAAACAAATACATGGGACGGAAATATAATGTGCAAACATCATTTTTCTCGGAATCAGTTCCTATGGACACTGTGTCAAGGTTGCAAAAACAATGAATGATTTTGTCCGACAGAGCTAATGCTCTAAATACTCACAAACTCGTATGTCACGACTTGAGTGAGTTTTCTCATTCTAGAGTAGCTTTTCTTTATTGTTTAAAATGAACTATCGGAAACATGATTCGTTGTACAAATAACAAAGTCACTTATTGAAATATTCCTTGCAGCATCATGTTCCAATGTAAATTATGTTGTATCGTATGATTGCTAGAGTTCGAATAGGTTTAGTCACCACTTCCAGTTTTAATGGATGTTACAATGATTTTGTTTGTATGTTAAATCACATAACAGCCTCTAGTTATATAATATTTTTCTATCACCGACGCACGAAGTATCAATTGACAAAGTTCACTTTATGTGTCTGAAAAGCTAACCAGTTGCGTAAATCGCTAGTAGGGGCAGAGTGCCTTGAGATTCATTTGAACAATGTGACAATAAAAAAATTTGAGTATTAAAAAGGTACAAGTGGGCAACGATAAGGAAAAGGCGCAATCAGAATGAAATTCCCACTCCAAAAACCCAGGTCGGAAAAAAACAAACTGACAATTAGGTACTTATACGTATAGAACATATTGTTAGCCGAGTGAGCAGCCATTTCCCAATAGGCGGTCACTCAGTTACCCGAACTTAACTTAAACTATGAAAACGCACATAAGATTCAAACAGCATAAAAATTCGACTCCAAAACATAAAACAAATAGAACCACAACAGAAGTATCGCCGTGGAATGATCAGTAATATAACATCGTTTTCTTGACGAATCTTATCGTTTTCTTAAAGTATTTTCTTGACAAATCAATCGCTGTAAACTAATGTCTACATGTTACTGGAAATATGTGCCCAGGCCTGCCTGTAGAAACAACGTCTCTTCTGAGGCCTTGGGCGTAAACATTAACTCAAGCTATTTACATGTGTTAAGACGAACATTATAACTCCGTCAACAAAAGATTTTAAAAGCAAAACAATAAGGCTCACCGTTTTATTAATAGAATTAATTAACAATCAATATTAATTGATAGAGTGATACTAGTTCCTGTGATTAACATGACATGAAAATAATTAAATATACTGTGGCAACTTAAATATAAAAGATATTTTCTAGAGTTAAGCCAGGTAAGTGATACATGCTTGTACATAAGGTAAAAAAATATAAAAGTTTGATCAAGCAGAGAAAACGTTCAAAGGGATGTATATAGTTCGGGCCATATTGCGCAATTTCGGGTACTGAACCCTAAACAGTTACCCTTTATAAATAGGCGACGATAGCCAGAAAAATATTGTGGAATTTCAAAACTTTACACAAGGGAAGTCTACATCAAAGTCAAATGCCAAAACCGGGTAAAATAATTAAAACATAGTTTAGAACATAGATCTATACGTACAATTTTGAAACTCTGAATATTCTTGCTGATCCCAAAGGACCGAAAGAAATAATATAATTTGCACTATGGGTGATGTACGGGGAGACCGTTTAAGGTCGACAACGGCACAACGCCAGCTGCAGTAATATCTTTAATATCAAATAAAACCTTTGGAACATTACGTAAACAGACATATATAAAAGAAAGAGACAAAGGGAAGAGCGACGACAAGTATTACGGTCATGATCTATCATATTGAAATATGGTCATTATCGTCCGTCTAATCACAGATAAGAATAATGAATCATGTACCATATTTGTGAGACGTACCATCTATCAGGGAATTATTATTTTACTTAACAATCATACAGCAGATTACATACCAGAATCACTCGGGGGACTTGACTTGATGAAATGGAGGAGTCTTTATGAAAAAATGGAGAATACCTTTCAAATGAAAATTTTCCTTAACAATACTGCATAGCTTGTTAATCACACTACTTTTAATTATTTGATCCCATTTAGGCATTTGTCTTTGATTTTGGCATCCCTTGAGTAAAGCTTTGACATTGCAGTGTATTAACATGTGTCTGGCTATCGACGCCGGTTTTATAAAGGGTAACTTGTGAGGGTTCAGTTGCCGAAATTGCGCAATATGGACCATACTACATCCCTTTGAACGTTTTCGCTGCTTCCAAAGAATCAAACTTTCATATTTTATTAGCACGGGACACCCCCATTTTTCGCGCCTTGTTATTATTTACACCGATAGCCTCCATGAATAAAATCTTGGTGAATCGCTGCAGCATTTTATACTTAGTCAAAATCGTGAGTGAATGTGTTATAAGGTTTTTAATCGCAGATTAAATGTAACCATGACCAAAGACGTAAATTGTAGTTATAGTAGAGCATATCTACCATATAACAATATACAATTGGCGTCGAATTCAATTATTTCTTTCAAATAAGACACATATAAGACATTCAGCATAATAGTTGTCACAGTCTGATAGACATGATATTGATAAAATGATAAAGTGGGCTGAGCAACTTATTAGCTGCATCATAAGTTAATATAGTAACGTGTAGCCGAGTCCAGCAACAGCTGAACCCCGTCAGCGGAAAAGCATGCTCTTCCACCAAGGGTGGTTTCCTGTGCTATATACCCTGTTAAATATGCAAAATTACAGTACTTGGCCCAATTTGGATTTTACTAGTCTTTGTATCGAATACCCTGTTGAAATAAGCAAAATTACACTAATTCTCTTTGGCTCCATGTTGCCAAATCTATAGGGTCACTGAAGAGGCTTAAGTAGCCGAAACCGCGGTACGGCCCATCCTCTTTCTCATTTATGTGTTCGCTGCCCTTAAGGGATCTCAGTTTTATTTTTATTTACTATTACTGCAGTTGGTGTTGTGCCGTGTGGCGGCCCTAAAAAGTCTCCCCGTACATCATCCATAGTGTAGATTATATTTTTCTTTTAGGTCCTTTGAGATCAGCGAGGGTATTATGAAAAATCAGAAAATTGTTATCGGTTTAGATTTATTTTCTAACCAACGTTTTGATGTATTTGCCCCAATTTGGATTTTACTAGTCTCTGTATGAAATACCCTGTTAAAATAAGCAAAATTACACTAATTCGCTTTGGCGCCATGTTGCCAGATCTATAGGATCACTGAAGAGGCTTAAATGTTTAACGGCAAAACTTCTCCAACAGGGCTATCGGTATCATAAACTTCGAAAAACATTTTTCTAAATTTTATCGTAGACACTATGAATTGATTTCCAAATATAATGTTGGGTTAAAGACGCTTTTAAGTGAGGGCCTTTCGGAACCTGAATTTTATGGTGACTTGGTTTACAAATTTAAGAAACTTAAAGGAATTAATGATTTTTCTTTTCAGTTCAGAAAAATCATAACACGTTACAAACGTATAGGTTATAACTTGAATGTTATGCGACAGTCTGCATGCTTAGTTTTTAACCCAATCATGGTTGATGGCTATGCTGCCTTCTTTAATTGCACGCCGGTGGGTCGGGCGTCAGACTCTATGATGGCCCCGACATAAAGCTATTCATTTTAGTTGGTTGGGGCCGGAGCTTCTTGTCTGTTGCTTGGCCCACCGGGGTCCAACTGGTGTTTTTCTTTTGCTCCGGAGTTAGTAGGTTATTCGGCGCCCAGGGATCTCCATCGTCGGGCAGCTTACTCAGTCTGTGAGTCCTGGTTTTTGATTCATCAGGATGTTTATCATGATTTATTTGTTTGTTCTTGATGATTCATTGACTAGTTAGAGATTCACCACGAGGACCGAAGAACTAACTAAATGTTATGAACCACTGCAGAAGCTGAGGGTGAGGTTATGGCCATGTAAAATCGGTTTAAGCCCGCCAGTAACTTTGTGTTACTGATCGTTCCAAGTCGATACTTCTGTGGTGGTTCTTTTCGTTTTATGTCTTGGTGTTTGAAAATTTTTTGTGCTGTTGGCGCCTTATGTATGTTTTCATATTTTTAGTTAAGTTAAGGTAACTGAGTGGCCACCTATTGGGAAAATAGCTGCTCATTCGGCTTACGATATGTTTCATGGTATAAGTACCTGATTGTTGGTTTGGTTTTTTCCCACCTCGGTTTTTGGAGTGGGAATCTTTTTCTGATTGCGCCTTTTCCTTTTAAGTAGCCGAAACCACGGTATGGCCCATTCCCTTTCTCATTAATGTGTTCGCTGCTCTTAAAGGATCTCAGTTTTAATTTCATTTCCTATTACTGCAGCTGGTGTTGTGCCGCGTGGCGGCCCTAAAAAGTCTCCCCGTACATCATCCATAGTGAAGATTATATTATTCTTTTGGTCCTTTGAGATCAGCGAGGGTATTTTGAGAAATCAGAAAATTGTGATCGGTTTAGATTCATTTTCTAACCAACGTTTTTTTATACATTTGTCCCAGTTTGGATTTTACTAGTCTCTATATCGGGTAAACTGCTGAAATAAGCAAAATTACAGTAATTTTCTTTGGCTCCATGTTGCCAAATTTATAGTGTCACTGAAGAGGCTTAAGTAGCCGAAACCGCGGTATGGCCCATCCCCTTTCTCATTAATGTGTTCGCTGCTCTTAAAGGTTCTCAGTTTTATTTTTATTATCTACACTAACTAACTTCACCAACTACCGAGTTGGAAATTCGCATCTATTTATAGCACACCGTTACACTACTTCCCCCTCCGAGAAGACTAGCCCCGTGTCTTGGCCTGGGAACTACATGGGTAAGGCAACTCCGGTCTGACAGATGTCATTATCCCACCGCTGCCACCAATTATAACGTGTAGCCGAGCCCAGCATGGAAAAGCATGCTCCCCCACCAAGGGTGGTTTACTGCGCTATATACTCTACACTTACTAACTTCATCAACAGCCGAGTCGGAAATTGGCATCTATTTATAGCACACCGTTACAATATGCATTGGAAACCACAAAAATCAGAAATAACACGGGCTTAAGTAGCCGAAACCGCGGTATGGCCCATCCCTTTCACATCTATATGTTCGCTGCTCAATGATCTAAATTTTATTTTTATTTGCAGTCGTTGAAGATGGTCAAATGCTTGGTGTTCCAGATATAGCAGAAAAATAGTCTATGTAGCAATTACACAAGCATTGTCGGAGGTATGTACTATACGTCTATTTTCCCATTCATATATACTCGAACATACAGACATTTAATTGGAAATTCCATGTAACGGTTTTTTCAAAAGTGACACCTTATGATAATTATAAAATAAAAATTAAAACTGAGATGTTACATAATCTCTTACTTGAAACAATTTGACCAAAGTGTTTATGGGGCACGAATTTCATTGTTTAATTACAGAAGTGTCGGATAATGGGAAAGAGTTTAGTTTAATTACCGATAAGTCTAATAATATGAGGTGATTAGCCCGTCATAAATATCAACCAATTAAAAGCAGCTATGCGGTCTGCCCGAGTGTATGAATACAGATTAAAATGTCTAATTGGTCCGAGAAACAACCAAAACCACGAATACGTAACTGTACAAAAAGCCCACACCGTCAACTGAGAGTAAAATATCAGGACTAGGGGCATACATTATACGTTCATATGAAAGGACCGCCTAAATATATTACACCAGAAGGCAACAATAATATGGATAGTAAAATATATTAACTTCTTCTAAACATAACATTTTAGAGCTTTATAAAAACGTTCAAGTAGGTAATGATCAGGAAAAGGCGCAATCAGAAAGAAATTCCCACTCCAAATACCGAGGCGGGAAAAAACAACGAATATCTATGGATAAGATGACAAAAGTCCTTAAAAGCCTAAAATCGAGAGGTCAATTTTTAAGACACGTAATTTATGCCAATTTTAGACTGTATTTTTGGGTATAAATGTAAATTGTATGCAAAAAAAAATTGGCAGTGTTCCTAAATGCCAACAGGTGGAGATAACTCTATGTTTTGTACCTACCCAAATATTTACAATTTCCTACCATCCTAATGTTCATGGAGCAAAATTATAGTTTCCTTTGTACTTGAATGCAAAATTTGCCAAAGCAAAATGGATGTTATCAGTATTGACTGGGTTTGGTTTTAAGGTTATTGCGCATGCGCATTGTTGGAACCCGTTTCAACGTCATTCTGTTTCCATCTTAAATTAATAAGTGTAAGCCCATTATCTTTTTTAGTTAAAAAGTATGTTCGCCCCCCCCCCACCCCTAGACCCAACATTTTTTTACTGGTGACACCTAATATATATTTACACAATATATGTAAGCGAGAAGTTGGGTCTAGGGGGGGAACGATGTTCACCGAGCCGTGGAACATAAGTATTTAAGCGTGATTGGAATGACTTTAAAACATGTTTCAATCAAATTTATCCATCTGAACTACAGTTGAACAAAGCCAATATCTCGGATACCGAAGCCCCCTTTTTAGATCTACATCTTTCTGTTGCAAATGGATTTGTTTCTTCTAAAATTTATGATAAGCGCGATGACTTTGATTTTGATATAGTAAATTTTCCGTTTTTGGATGGTGACGTTCCTCGTCGTGCTTCTTATGGTGTATACATTTCGCAACTTATTAGGTTTGCTAGAGTCTGCAATCATGTTACAGACTTCAACGCTCGAAATAAATGTTTAACGGCCAAACTTCTCCAACAGGGCTATCGGTATCATAAACTTCGAAAAACCTTTTCTAAATTTTATCGTAGACACTATGAATTGATTTCCAAATATAATGTTGGGTTAAAGACGCTTTTAAGTGAGGGCCTTTCGGAACCAGAATTTTATGGTGACTTGGTTTACAAATTTAAGAAACTTATAGGAAGTAATGATTTTTCTTTTCAGTTTAGAAAAATCATAACACGTTACAGACGTACAGGTTATAACTTGAATGTTATGCGACAGTCTGCATGCTTAGTTTTTAACCAATCACGGTTGATAACTATGCTGCCTTCTTTAATTGCACGCCGGTGGGTCGGGCGTCAGACTCTATGATGGCCCCGACTTAAAGCTATTCATTTTAGTTGGTTGGGGCCGGAGCTTCTTGTCTGTTGCTTGGCCCACCGGGGTCCAACTGATGTTTTTCTTTTGCTCCGGAGTTAGTAAGTTATTCGGCGCCCAGGGATCTCCATCGTCGGGCAGCTTACTCAATCTGTGAGTCCTGGTTTTTGATTCATCAGGATGTTTATCATGATTTATTTGTTTGTTTGTTCTTGATGATTCATTGACTAGTTAGAGATTCACCACGAGGACCGAAGAACTAACTAAATGTTATGAACCACTGCAGAAGCTGAGGGTGAGGTTATGGCCATGTAAAATCGATTTAAATCCGCCAGTAACTTTGTGTTACTGATCGTTCCAAGTCGATACTTCTGTGGTGGTTCTTTTTGTTTTATGTCTTGGTGTTTAAAATATTTTGTGCTGTTGGCGCCTTATGTATGTTTTCATATTTTTAGCTAAGTTAAGGTAACTGAGTGGCCACCTATTGGGAAAATAGCTGCTCATTCGGCTTACGAAATGTTTTCATGGTATAAGTACCTGATTGTTAGTTTTGTTTCTTCCCACCTCGGTTTTTGGAGTGGGAATCTTTTACTGATTGCGCCTTTTCCTGATCTTTGCCTACTTGTACCTTTTTCAATGATGCTCATGCGCACTAAGAACGAAATCAAAACGTCAGCATCCATTTTGCTTCAGTTTATAGCAAAAACTTGCAGTCAAATACATAGGAAACTATATTTTTGCTAAATGAACACACGCAGTGTAAGAAAGTGTTAATATTTAGGGAGGTATAAAATACCAAAAGATATCTCTATCTTTTGGCAGTTGGGAACGCTGACAAACACAATTTTATACAATTATCATATATGCCCAATAATACAATTTATATTTTGTTGAAATTACATGTTTTAAATACTGACCCCTCGATTTTAGTTTTTCAGGGACTTTCGTCATCTTGTCCATAGAGATCCTTGACAATTAGGTATATCGTAAGCCGAGTGAGCAGCAATTTCCAAACAGGCAGTAATTCAGTGACCCGAACTTAACTAAAACATAAAAACGTACTTAATGTGCAAACGGCACAAAAATTCAACACCAAAACATAAAACAAATAGAACCACAACAGAAGTATCGCCTTGGCACGATCAGTACTATAAACCTATTGGTGGGCTAACTAGTAACCTGTTTTAAACGGTCCTAACGTCATCCTGTACTTCCGCATAGAAACCTTCTATGGACTCGTGGCAGCACTTATTTCACTCATTAGAGCTAGAGCTAAGCAGTTAACACGCAAAAGATATTTTCAAAAGTCTGGCCTTATTTAAAGATACCTTACCAAATGTGCATTATACACGCACAGCATCTAACTAAGACATGACGCATGTATTCTATAACACGTAATTACAAAAACAAAATATATGCGAGGGGTCTTGCGTAATATAAGTGGACATTACAAATTCAACTGCTGAGTTAATAAAATGTAATCAGCTAGAATTAACCTGTTATCCTCTGTGTTAAATATCTTTCATACCAATGCTAGTTGCAATGTTCTGAATAATCTGTATTTTATAGCTCTATAATTGACATATTAAATGAATCCAATCTAGTAAAAAGCACGACAATGCATAATTAATGAAGAATTCTAGAGTGTTCTTGCACTTTTATTCACCAGAACAGCTAGACGGCTTGTATTGGCCTTAGACAATGAAAATATACTAGGCTGTTATCTATGTTATTATGTACACCAAAGAGTTGTCACACAAGTCAGGTCCCCCAGGACTGCTCAGAGACAACAAACACAAACAATCATGCTAAATTGCGATTTATAGTATAGTATGTTTGGTTTAAGTGATGAATAATGTTTCTTGTCCTTGTTTTAATGGTAGCAGCTAATCACCGCTTATTCTCAACAGCTTATTCTCAACAGTTGGCGCCTTATGTATGTTTTCATATTTTTTGTTAAGTTAAGGTAACTGAGTGGCCACCTATTGGGAAAATAGCTGCTCATTCGGCTTACGATATGTTTCATAGTATAAATACCTGATTGTTAGTTTGGTTTTTTCCCACCTCGGTTTTTGGAGTGGGAATCTTTTTCTGATTGCGCCTTTTCCTGATCTTTGCCTACTTGTATTTCAACAGCTTCTGTTTAGTCATGTCTCTAATATCGTACAATCACCTCTGATAATTATTCTCCGTATAAAAGGTAGCAAAATGTGATTTAGACTTCTCGTGTAAATTTTTGAAATTACAGTACAATAGTCTGGCTTTCGTTGCCGGTTTTAAAATGACTACTGATGAGGGTTCATTATCCGAAATTGTGCAATATAGTCCATACTATCTCCCTTTGAGTGTTTTTACTGCTTCCAAAGGATCAAACCTTTATATTTTATTTAATGGTTTCTGTGAGTTTTCTTGTCTCACAGGTTATATTCTTAGTGACATTGGCAATATATGTCTTGTCAAATACTTTTCATAACATCATGTACACGTATCCATGGGATAAAGAAGACCTCAACGTGTCTTGTATAATTCAAAAATGTATTCAACAAAAGGTAGAAGAAGGCAAAGATCAGGAAAAGGCGCAATCAGAAAAAGACTCCCACTCCAAAAACCGAGATGGGAAAAACTAAATTAACAATCATTACTTATAAATTTTTGAAATTGCAGCAAAATATCTGGCTTTCGCTGCCAGTTTTGTAAAGGGTCACTGACGAAGGTTCATTACCCGAAATTGTACAATATGGCCCATCTTCTCGCTTTCAATGTTTTACTGCTTCCAAAGGATCTAACAATTACTTTTATACCATAAAAAACATCGTAAGCCGAATGGGCAGCTATTTTCCCAATGGGTGGTCACTCAGTTACCTAAACTTAACTAAAAATATGAAAACATACATAAGGCGCTAACAGCACAAAAAATTTTAAACACCAAGACATAAAACGAAAGAACCACAACAGAAGTATCGCCTTGGAACGATCAGTAATATAAAATTATTGGCAGGCTTAAATCGATTTTACAGGTACCTAACCTCACTCTCAGCTTCTGCAGTGGTTCATAACATTTAGTTAGTTCTTTGGTCCTCGTGGTGAATCTCTATCTAGTCAACGAATCATCAAGAACAAACAGATAAATCATGATAAACATCATGATGAATCAAAAACGAGGACTCAACAAGTTTGTTTCAGCATACATTTACTTCTTTTTAATAATGCTGTACACCCCAGAATTTGTACACGTAAAGTTTTGACCAAGAATCTATGCTTTCAGTTGCGAAACTTATCTCTGTAGAAAACGAAGTACGTTGTTGATTTGTGGTTCCGCGATTAGAATGAATAACGTAAAACGTCTCAAATAACTTTAATTTACTAGATTTCAATCTTTTATTAATTTTAAGTACGAGAAATGATAATATGTGCCATAAAGACATTGGTTGATTTAGACAAAACCTGTATATAGAAAATTAAAAAGAGGCTCACGGAAACCAGCCAGTATGTGTCGCAGTACTTTTTCTATGTGTTGGTGTTTTTTGTGTTGTTTGCGCATTTACTGTGCGTCTTCGTACATTCAGTTTAGATCAGACAATTGAGTGGCCAATTCCCTACTACAGCTGTAGACAGAAACTAGGGCCAGTTAGAAAATTTTGCCCAGTCATTATTTGTTTCCTTCCTGTATCTAAAAACGAAGAAAGAACAACTGAAGCCATTTTATATGAAAAATATAATATGAAAAAATAAGTGTTGCTAGTTTTGTTACAATTTTTATTATTATTATTATTTCATTTCTCTCAGTACGTTTGCAGTGAACATCTCAGCTGTTCAACTGTTTGTCTCTGCTTACGCCCTGTCCCAGGAGACTCACAGAAGTGTATCTGTCTTCTCTTATTGAATAACAATAGGCTATCACATAGTATATGGCAGAGGTGCACCATGCCGGGGATTTTTGTAGACATATATTTTCTGAAAGCCAGTACCCTAAGCTACTAAATGCCGCTTGTTAGCACTCTGACTGCTGGGGCTTTATCGTACCAGAGCGTGTTACGTACGTTACCGATGTATGATTTTTAAATTCAAGCTGCTAAGGGAATCACCAAGATTTATGACAAAAAGCAAATATTTGACGAGAACTTTACCTTTAAATATGAAGCAGAGATGTTACTTAACCTAACAGGACCAAATTCAATAATATTTAGATTTCATGATTACTGGTACAACAGAAGTAACGTAAATAACCCGTGTAATTTGGCATATCCACCGTGTTTCGTTTCTTATAGAATATAGCTTTAATCAAATACCAAAATACAATTTCTATTATAGTTATCTACAGTCCTTGCCCTTTAAAATTACATAAAGTAGAGCTCTCTGTGACCTTCCATCACTCCACGGATGCTGATTTTCTTCCCCTACCCCCATTTAGATAGTATGCCCATTAATAATCATGTCCCAGCAGAAACAGAACAAAGACTCTTCCTTTCCTGAACAACATCCTAGTTTTCGAAATAAAACCTCCATAAGTAATAAAAGCACACGAAAAATCAACTACAGACCTTGCTTCATGATAATGGTAACATATTTAACGTAATGTCATGGTAACGTATGTAACAATTTTGTATTTTCACTATTGAATCATATACTTATGATTAATTGTAGATGATCAGTTTTCTCTCACAGTTATTTTAATTAAGAAATTGAATTTATTGAATATCTGTCCTCAAAGGTATTAAAATCACACATAAATCAACTACAGACCATACTTCATGATAACGGTAACATTTTTACGTAATGGCATGGTAACGTACGGTACAATTTTGTATCTTATCTATAGAATCAAATACTTATAATTTAGAGCAGATTATCATTCTTTTCCCATAATTGTTTCAATTAGTAAATTAAATTTACTGAATATCTGTCCTAAAAATGAAAGAAATGAGAGCCAAAAGGGCAACAATCGCTCACCTGATGAAAATTAAGTCTGAAAAGGATTAAATCAGTAACAGGAATGGAATAAAATTTATTTATTGCGGTTCTATTCTGCTAAAATACAAATTTGCACATTATTGTATTGTTCTATTATGATCGTAGACTCACGTCACATATTTATCGTTATAAAACTGAATGACTCGCCTGTTGCGATTGGTCAAATACACTCACTTCCTTCATAATGTTAATGGTAAAGCTGTGACGTCAGTCTACTACGATCGGTATAATATATCATACGTATCAAATGGACCATAAAGTGAAGGCTCTAAAGAACATTATATTAGCTGAGTGAGCAGTTATTTCACTAAAGGTGGCCATACATCTACCTGAACTTAACTACTTCCGCGTGACTTCACTCGGAAATCGACACCAAAACCTAAAACAAATACATATAGGACCACAAAAGAAATACAACCTTGGGACGTTTGTGAAGAAATGTAAAATTGTGTATTCATGTGGATTTGCTCATAAAATGCATCCATTCTTTCACAATAAAACTAAAACTACACCACAGATACAGCCTGTATATGCTTTCTGAGTATTAGTGCCTAATTGTCAATTTAGTTTTTCCCACCTCGGATTTTGGAGTGGGAATTTCTTTCTGATTGCGCCTTTTCCTGACCATTGCCTACGTATACCTTTTTAGGATCACAGGTAACACAACTGAAACTACTGACTGACTGACCATCTGATTACTGGTTAACCGCTCAGGTCTGAGCCTGTCCAGGAAAAGTGGTTTAAGTAAGTCTCAATGGTTTAGTTGGGTGGTTATATTTGAAGCAATTTTTGGATGTTATGACGTCCTAATGTTGGGTATAAGTCCCATAAAATGGAGGCAACGTCCCGACATGACCATAGCTGAGCATCAATTCAAACAAACAAAGAAACTTTGGAACAAAAGAAAACTTCCATATGAACCTCAGTGGACTGAGCAAGACACACGAAAGGTCTGGCCCCAGCCAAGACTTCTTAAACAATATTTCCAGACACACCAGTAGGTGTGAATTTTCATCCCTGACTTATATTACATATGAACATGTACTTCTTACAGAAGTTTAAATTAGATATTGAAGGTGCTATAGAATGGCCACACTTACAAATTCACCATTTTACGTGTAACGTTTTGTCTTGTTCTCAAGGGCAGCTTATGCCCTAGTTCAAAGGAGATGCGATCAAAGATATAACCACTAGAGTGACCATAGTACTTTCATCCATTAATACATGTATTACACATTGTCATCGAAACCGGAGTTCTGTTCTGATCTGGTTCTTCCTTATGCATTTAAACTGCAGAACTGTATCCGTCTAAATTAAATACATGTAGCTTGCGGTATCGCAGACAGTAAATGCGCAAAATGACAAATTTTCGTGATAAAAGAGGACAGCTATTAAGTGATTTCTGTCCCATAACCACCATTGTTGCTTGCTACAGATTGTTGTAAAGTGATTCTTACTTGATGTTCGATGGAGTAGATATAATATATTTCCTTTGTTGCCTTTTTATGTTTTTGCCCGTATACTTGTAGAAAATTCACGAAAAAGAAAGTTTCGAACAACCAAGTTCCCACACCTGTGCTCGACACTGTACAACAAGGTCACCACGCTCCCCACTTTGTAGCTCGGTTCAAAATTAAGTAGTGACTCCATTATAGCATTATCATCATTAGCAACCTAATTATGTTGGGTTTTGCAGATTTCATGCAAGTATCCATCTTTCACTAACCATTTAATGCATGTAAGGTGTATAACCAATCAAAAGGAACACAACCTCAAGGAGTCGCGCTTAATGTTGTTCTCAATGGAGAAGAGCGCTCATTTTATAGCACTGCCACTCTCTGTCTTACCACATCGGTTCGGTATAATTACATGTATAATCATTTATAATTTCACTACAGTCAAACCTCTATAAAAGCGCCACCTTTGGGAGTGAGCTAAGCTGGCTGTTATACACAGGTGGCTGTCTTATCAAGGTTTTCTTACTGTCACAAGAAAAATCCTTTCTAAGGAAGGACTACCTGTATGTGTTACATAAGTTGACATCATTTCATGCTTCGTTACACAAAATATATACAAAGCCTCATGGGTATTAACTTAATTGATTTTTTCTGCTAATTAACTGTTTTAAATACAATAATGAATAATAATTGTCCAATTAACAGCTTGTAAATGGGAAATTTGACTTTAGGCAAGTATGATGTGGCTGTCTTATAGAGAGTTATAAGCATTTTGGGATTGATTTTACTGGCTGCTGGTTGTCTTGTGGAGGTGGCTGTCTTATGCAAAGATACAATATAGTGAAAATGATTGGGAATGTTTCAGACTGGCTCTCTTATGCAGATGGAGCTCTTATAAAGGTGGCTGATTCAGCAGGTTCAACTGTATAGCAAAGTACATTTTGCCAACATTTTTTCTGCAGTCACATTTAAACAAACATATGAGAGTTTCTTTTCTGTGTAATGCATAACACATTATGGTCTAACATTACAATATCGTGTGTAGTTTCCTGCAGAAAATACCAGTTTAGAATGCAATAGTTTTGACATAATAGAAGTAAATAAAGATATCTTGCCAGCCCCACAAAAATCCACCATTTTGTCGATCTCTTGAATTATGGTATGACGTTTGAATTAGCTATAGCAGACTCACTCAAAAGCCTTGATGACATCAATGTTGGCGTCAATAGACATATCTGCAAGGCTCATTTTTATGTAGCTTCAACAAGATTAGCCCTATAGTGTCTTGTTACACATTGGCTGTAAGGCTATGTCACAAATCCATGGCTAAAGTTAATCAATCCACCTTCACATTTTGCTTGCATAAATATTACGAAGATTGATTGTTCTATTGTAATATCTAGTGAATTTCATGAAAGATGTGTTTTATTTTTGTTCAGATTCATAAGCGTTTAAGAATCTCAGCCCTTTTTGTATGAGTGGAAATGACTTTACGACACGTTACCATATAACAAGACACTAGGCGACATGCATTAAGGTGGTGCTGTGTTAGTATTAAGCTTGTAACCATTAAAACAATGGCGAATTTAAACTAAAAATGCGTCATTGAATTGAGTTGTTCCCCAATTACCTTTCAAGAAAGTTCAAGAAAGTATATTATGTATTTTCAAATATGTATATGTCAAATACATGTATGTAGTCAAGCAAGAACGATGCAAGTTTCACTCAACGGGATACAGTTGCAAACAAAGTCCAAACATTGTTGGTTAAATACCTTGGACAGCAGATTTACTTGCAAACACTAAATTCATTATTTCGAAGCAAATCCTCACAACTTATTTCACCTCAGCCCTCTGTATGCAGGGAATGTTCTTACGATATCTTGCCGTTATCTACGTTACCAATGACAAACCACTCGGCAACAATCAATAGATGTCATTGATTTATGATAAGTTTACCATTTAGACAATGTCATGTTTAAACTAGAATATATCGCTGAATTTTACTATTCCCCAGCGCCCCTTTGAGAATGACTAAGTATGATTTAGTTTTACACGTAAATATATGTAATAAAAAACTATACTGGCAAGTGGGGACGACACAAGTTTCAATATATGACATGCAGCTGCAAACAAAGTACAAACTTTTGAGTGGACTAATTCGGATAACCGACTTTATTCAAAAATATTTTCACACAATCAGTTTGTTTATTTGCGTTAGAAATTCGACGTACTATTTGTTCATATGGAACTTCCACTGCATATATTGTTACATACGTTACCATACGTGGTACAATGAATTATGTTCATAGAAAAGCATCTGTTTAGCATATTTTTCATATTTGCTAATTTTTGTGTTTGTTTTAACACAAAACTTCATAAAAATATACCAAACATTGATTTTATGGCGATTCTCATGAAATTGGCAACATGTCACGTACGTAACGCATTCAAAAGGCCGCTACGTCCAAACGCCCCAACGGTCAGAGTGCTAACAAGTGTCATTTTGAAGGGAATTGGATGTGCTTTCAGAAAAACCCCGGCATGGTGCACCAGGGTCTATTGGCTCCTCAACGTCTACAAGTGTCTTTGGGAGGAAACTAGTAAATTTTATAACGTTTTGCGTAACATAATCCCCTCTGTGTATTTTACATTGGAATTTGTAACTAAGTTCCATTTTAATTTCTGCTAGATGTCAATTTAATTCTCGGGTGAACATAATCGATGCAGTTTAAGTGAGCAAAACACAAGAAATCGGCATTTGGCATGCTTAGGCTTGCATAACGGGTCCAATATTTTAGCAGAGCCCACTTGCAAGTTACACGTACATATATACATATAAAAGTTTTAATCCTTTGGAAACATTCAAAGAATGATAGTATGGACTATTTTGCGCAATTTCGGGTAATTAACCCTCGTCAGTTGCCCTTTTTTAAACCGGCAACCAAAGCCAGACTATTATACTGCAATTTCGAAAATTTACACGAGAAGTCTAAATCAAAGACCCATTCCTAAACGGGGTCAAATAATTTAAACATTGCTTGGAAGTGCGTGTTTTGAACACTCTGAATATCTCTACTGATCTCAAAGGACCTAATAAAAATATAATCTGCACTATGGATGATGTACGGGGAGACATTTTAGGGCCGCCACACGGCACAACACCAGCTGCAGTAATAGCAAATAAAATATAAAGGTTGCTATTACTGCAGCTGGCGTTGTGCCGTGTGGCGGCCCTAAAAAGTCTCCCCGTGCATCATCCATAGTGCAGATTATATTTTTCTTTCGGTCCTTTGAGATCAGTAAAGATATTCAGAGGGTTCAAAACAGTTAAGTTTAGAAACATACTTCTAAGCAATGTTTTAACTTTTTGACCTCGTTTAGGTGTATATGTTCGGAGAGAATAAACGGCCTTCCTAAAATACCCATATGATGCTGGTAAAGAAAAACTTAGGAAACTGATCTGCAATGCGGAGAATTCATATTAGCCTTAAAGAAAATTTGATAGATCTCCATTTTCTCTTCAACTCCTTACTGTTTCAAGAATAACCTTATTATTCTACACTATTACACATTTTTATCACCTCCATTTTTTCACTGTCTGTAAGGTGCAAGTTTGCATTATTACGATATGGAAATACTTCCATGTTCTCCTTGAAGATGCCTGTAGCTCGTGACGGAAATAATTAGATTAGGTGTCAGTCTTATATTGTTGTCTGACATATTTTCATGCTTCATGTTGATATATAATCATCTCAGATCCATAGGGATTTGCTTGTAGGAATAGTTGTGTTATCGCTAAGCTCAACATGATTCGTACAGAACGTCCTTGCAGTGTTTTGTTTCAAAGCTTATTATAAGCTATTACAGTGTACCCCATTATAGTGACGATGAATATCAATAATCAAATCTTCAGCCTGTCTTTTATCCGTTTGGTTAATGATTTGATGCAGTTGAACATGTATTTGTTTGTTAAACCTGGATAGCACTTCGGATATTATTTGTGAAAACAAAGCAAAATTAGATATGTCAGAAAAAAATGTAAATTAACTTTGCGCATCTTTAACGTTGATACTTATAAAACATAACAAAGCCTGACTGAAGCATTAACGTTGTATTAGTCTTAACCTTACATATATAGTAGTGATCTTTGTGATGAGATAATGTATTCTGTTCTGCTTTCTTGTGCCTTTGACAATAATTGGGTTATTTAGCTCAGTGATAGAAATAGAAATAGTCTGTATGCTTAGTTTTTAACCTAATCATGGTTGATAACTATGCTGCATTCTTTAATTGCACGCCGGTGGGTCGGGCGTCAGACTCTATTATGGCCCCGACATAAAGCTATTCATTTTAATTTGTTGGGGCTGGATTTTCTTGTCTGTTGCTTGGCCCACCGGGGTACAACTGGTGTTTTTCATTTGCTCCGGGTTTCAGTAAGGTTTTCGGCTCCCAGGGATCTCCATCGTCGGGCAGCGTACAGAATCTTTGAGTCCTCGTTTTTTTATTCATCTTGGTGGTTATCATGATTTATTTGTTTGTCCTTGGTGATTCATTGACTAAGTCATCTTAGTTTTTCCCACCTCGGGTTTTGGATTGGACATGTCTTTCTTACTGCGCATTTTCTTGATAATTGCCTATTTGTGCCTTCTTAAACATTCTCTGGTAATCTTACATGTGGAACTCAGCACGAGAAACCCATCATTCTTTCCAAATACAATGTTCAGTTCATTCTTTCTAAATACAATGTTCAGTGAAAATCTGAAACTTATTTTGGCAATAATAATGGCCATGATTCAGCTATCACAATATCAATTTGTGTAGTTTGTCTCTCGTTAGCGCATAAATGACATTGTCTATTCTTTAAATACATGTCATAGCAGGTGAGCGCAAATACCACAAACAACAGACCTTGACGGCTATAGCTCGATTTTGACCTCGATGAGTCTACTTAGTAGCACGTGAAAGGATATTGAGATCGTAACAGTATAACTACTCACTGTGTGTGCAATCAAAGAGTAACGGAAATCTTGAGGCATTGCCTACTGATTTACCATTCACGTGCCACTTTATGGACTCGTCGATCCTTTAACACGTCTGAGGTCAATATCGAACTATACCTATTATAACGATTGTTGCCTCTAATAAATGTTTATAATCGTGCTCGTTTAAGTCGTCACTGACATGGGTTACCCCATGGCGTTTCAACACGTACAAGTCGTTTAATTGGTAAAATAAATTTATTCACAATTCTCAGCGGATTTGTTTTTAAACAAAGGAAAGTTTAATACACGATACAACAGATTGTTCTCAATACTTATTTCCCTAATGAAAGTCTTGAAAGACAATCATATTTGCCATCATTTTTATTGAAATAAACATTTGCTCAGGTGAATTTCCCAAGGAAAATGTACACAGAATGACAAAGCTGAAAGTTCAACGCATATGTTTAAGATATTAGCTGCATTATAAAATAACACCATATCCGTCGTGTCATGAACATCGAAATCGCAGTTCTTTCTACTCACCACGCAGTCAGATGTTTTCTAATCAAACTCTTTGCCTACTTGTACTTTTTTTTCAAGTACTTGCGAATGAATGTTTTCTCAATGCTATCAACGTAACGTTTTCTATACATTTTGGCTGTCACGGGCTGTTTTGAGGGTGCTTTAAAATCTAGAAATATAGGGGTTGTTGAAATCGGATAGACGAACAACATTTTACGGAAACCTCACGTTTCACCGAACCCTACGGACACCGTTTCAAAGTTGCAGAACAATGAAAATGCTTTTGTCCTATAAAGCGTTTGCTGGAAGTGGTTAAATTCTCGTCTCCTATTTCACGACTTGAGAGATTTTAAGAGTATTATTTTAGATAATAAAAATAATTGTTAGATCCTTTGGAAGCAGTAAAAATACAAAGCTAGAAGATGGGCCATATTGTACAATTTCGGGTAATAAACCTTCATCAGTGACCTTTTATAAAACTGGCAGCGAAAGCCAGACATTTTGCTGCAATTTCAAGAATTTACATCTGTGTAGTCTAAATCAAAGACTCAAATTCCCAAAGGGGCCAAAAAATCAAAATACTGTTAAGAAGAAGATTCTTAACATATAAAAAATTGAAATACTTCATATATATTCACTGATCCCAAAGGATCAAAAGAAAAATATAATCTGCACTTAGAGTAGTTTTTTCTGGAAAAAATTTTAGAGAACTATCGGGAACATAGTCAGTATCAAAGTCAATGATTGAAGTATTCCTTGCAATACCATGTTCAAATGTAAATTATGCTGTAATAGTAATCATGGTAAATGGGAGTCTGGTTGTGCTTGCCTTCGAAATAGGTTTATTAGTTTTGTGACCACTTCCGATTTTAATGGATATCACAATGAATTTATTTGTACTTTAAATCAACAGCTTCTAGTTACATAATATTTTTCCGAAACCACAATGAATCGATTGATAGTATGCCATTTGTTTCTGAAAAGGTTACCTAATTGCTCTCAGGAGCAGAGTGCATTGAAAATCATTTGAACTTCTAATGAGAAAAGGTCGGTCTACAATTAGAAATCGTTTAAGTTTAACACAGTATGGAAATTGACGATTGCAATGTGCAGTAAGCACTGGAAACCTGCACCTAAATGTCAAGACACACTGCCTTTTGCGACGATATCTCAAATGTATTCAAGAGCGCAAACCATTTATTAAAAAAAGAATCTCTAACTAGCTATTTTCGTGAAAATTATACCAACAGATTAAAGCAAAATAATAAGCCTTGATCACGCATCGACATATTAATATCAAATGGTCGATTCAACGCGATCTATGGGTCCCTGTGAGTTTTCGTATCAAATGAAGTTGATTATATATGATATTAAAATAAGATACATGTACTTACACTGACGAAGTTAAATGTATAGTGAGACATACATACGCTAGGGACAGTACTGAACCAGACACCAAAAGGAAAAACGTTTAGAACTGCCACAAGTTTTACAGCCATGATCTATCACAAGTAAAAATGGTCATTATCGCCCGTCTAATCACAGATAAGAATAATGAATCATATACCATACTTCCACGACTGTGACATATCATCTATCAGGGAATTATTATTTTTCTTAATACTCATAAAGCAGATTACACACCAGAAACACTCAAGGGATGTGACTTAATTAAATGGATAAGTCTTTATGAAAAAATGGAACACGTTTGTAATGTCTTAAGGGACGCATTTGGTCTGAACAAATCACTCATCACTATGGTCATGTCACGGTCATTTCATATGGAATAGTCTAGACCTATCGAATATCGAATTATATTAAGATATATGCTAATCGAGAGAAGAAAAACGCATATGATTTGCTTATTGTTTGCTCCGGATTTTCAGTAAGTTGTTCGTTGCCCAGGGATTTCCATCGTCGGGCAGCTTACTGAATCCGTGAGTCCTCGTTTTCAATTCATCATGGTGGTTATCATGATTCACAGTTAGCTCTGTAAGAAAATTGGCCACTAAAGCATTGCATATCTGCCATATAACAATATAAGACTGACATCGAATTCAATTATTTCATTTACGGTAGACATGTCTAAGACATTCAGCATAATAGATGTCACAGTCTGATAGACATGATATTGATAAAATGATAGAGAGGGCTGAGCATCTTCCAGGAACAATGGTATAAGCATGTCGTGATATAGCTTCTGCAAAATCGGGTGTTGTTCTTAAATAAAGCAACTGAAGACGCATCAGGAAAACATGTCTATGAAATGTATACCCCCTTTAACCCCATTTCTATATAGTAAACTTGGGTTTACAGGGGTATACATATTTTTCTTATTTTTTATCCAAAGAAAAAATCACTTTATAGTGCATGAGCAAGTTTTCGTAATGGGACAGATGCTTGCAATTCTGATACAGAGGTATAAGAATTGTTCTTTATACCCACCAATTATAAAAAGGTACAAGTAGGCAAAGATCAGGAAAAGGCGCAATCAGAAAAAGATTCCCACTCCAAAAACCGAGGTGGGAAAAAACCAAACTAACAATCAGGTACTTATACCATGAAACATATCGTAAGCCGAATGAGCAGCTATTTTCCCAATAGGTGGCCACTCAGTTACCTTAACTTAACTAAAAATATGAAAACATACATAAGGCGCCAACAGCACAAAAAATTTTAAACACCAAGACATAAAACAAAAAGAACCACTACAGAAGTATCGACTTGGAACGATCAGTAACACAAAGTTACTGGCGGGCTTAAACCGGTTTTACAGGTACCTAACCTCACCCTCAGCTTCTGCAGTGGTTCACAACATTTAGTTAGTTCTTCGGTCCTCGTGGTGAATCTCTAACTAGTCAATGAATCATCAAGAACAAACAAATAAATCATGATAAACATCCTGATGAATCAAAAACCAGGACTCACAGATTGAGTAAGCTGCCCGACGATGGAGATCCCTGGGCGCCGAATAACCTACTAACTCCGGAGCAAAAGAAAAACACCAGTTGGACCCCGGTGGGCCAAGCAACAGACAAGAAGCTCCGGCCCCAACCAACTAAAATGAATAGCTTTAAGTCGGGGCCATCATATAGTCTGACGCCCGACCCACCGGCGTGCAATTAAAGAAGGCAGCATAGTTATCAACCATGATTGGGTTAAAAACTAAGCATGCAGACTGTCGCATAACATTCAAGTTATAACCTATACGTCTGTAACGTGATATGATTTTTCCGAACTGAAGAGAAAAATCATTTATTCCTTTAAGTTTCTTTAATTTGTAAACCAAGTCACCATAAAATTCAGGTTCCGAAAGGCCCTCACTTAAAAGTGTCTTTAACCCAACATTATATTTGGAAATCAATTCATAGTGTCTACGATAAAATTTAGAAAAGGTTTTTCGAAGTTTATGATACCGATAGCCCTTTAAGCCTTTGCATGATATCTTCTTATCTGACATTCGTCGTTAGTTTCAAATTTATATGCAATAAAACGAACACGACTTGGGCTACATCGTTCTGTAAAAAAATGAGACACAAGTGCCATGATGACCATAGGTAACTTAGTGGCCGCCTATTGGGAAATAACAGCTCACTCGGCTTACGAAATGTTTCTTAGTATAAGTAATTTAGCTTCTTTCCTTGTTTGTGTTTGGAGTGGGAATTTCTGTCTAATTGTGTCATTTCCTGATCATTGCCTACATTTACCTTCACATAAACGATTGATTGGACAGTCAAGGTAGCGCAGACTCCTGAATCTGAATCTGAATAGTTTACTGGTGACACGCCAAATGACATTATTTCACCAGGGGGTTCGGATGGGGGAAAAATTAGTCCCTTGAACGCACGAGTGAAGCGAACTTGGACACACAGTCTTCAGACATTTCAGCAGAGGAGATAAGTGAACCAGGAAGGTCATTCCAGTCCCTGATAGTCTGTGGAAAGAAACTACATTTGTACGCTACTTTGCTAGCTGAAGGTATCTGAAAAGCCAAAGAGTGTTGATTTCTACAGCGCCTATTCTTTGGGATAAGGTCATCTGTGGGTATTCTGGCTTTACCCTTTAGACCTTTGTATAGCAATATAAGTCTACTATCCTTTCTCCTTTTCTTAAGTGATTCCCATTTCAGTTGACCTAAAATGCCAGTCATGCTCCCAGTTTCAAAAACATAATTTCCCGTCACAAACCTTGCCGCACGATTTTGAACCTTTTCCAGTTCTTAATGCAGTGCCCTCAAGGGTGTAGTTAGCCTGTACCTTACTAGACCGTTTATTTGTCAGATGCATCATGTTGCATTTGACGGGGTGAAATCTCATTCCCCATTTCCAAGCCCAACTGCCTAAATGATCAATGTCTCTCTGAAGTTTCAATGTATCCTCTTCATTCTTGATTTCACGATAGCAAACACAATCATCAGCAAAGAGTCTTATTTCAGCCTCAATGTCTGCTGAGATGTCATTTATATACAAGGAAAACAGCAAGGGGCCGAGAACGGTGCCCTGAGGGACACCCGACACAACTGGAGCCCAATCCGATTTAATACCATTAACCACTACCCTTTGTTGTCTGAAACAAAGGAAAGCATTTATCCAATTCAGTGTTGTTCCACCTATTCCATAGCTGAACAATTTGCTTTTAAGGAGTTCATGGGGAGGAGTATCGAAAGCCTTTTCAAAATCGAGTATAAAATTGTCGACCTGGCCATTTTTGTCTAAGATTTTTGCCCATTCATTTATGACTGTAGTCAACTGAGTTTCACAGCTATGCCATTTCCTAAATGCGTGTTGCCTGTTCGACAAGAGTTCATGTTCATCAAGATGGGCCATAATATTTGAGCATACTATATGTTCAAGAAGCTTACAAGGAATGCATGTCAAAGAAACAGGGCGGTAATTGCGGGCAAGTGACCTGTCGCCCTTCTTAAACAGGGGGCAAATATTAGCAAGAGACCATTCTTTAGGAATTTCACCTGTATCAATTGACTGCTGGAAGAGATGGGCGAATACAGGACCTAATTCCATAGCCAGTTCCTTTAGGACTCTGGGATGAAGCTCATCAGGCCCTAAGGCTTTAGACGGGTTTAGACCTTTGAGAAGTTTGGTCACCCCTTCCTTTGTGACCACAATATCATGCATGAATGGGGCAGATCTATCTAGAAGAGGGACCTGTTTGTATTCACTTTTAGTGAAAACATCCGAGAACTGACCATTAAATTCTTCCGCCTTCTCAAATTCGGATTGTGCAATTCCACTTCCATTTCTCTTTTTCAACGGGGGAATACCTTGTGTGTCTTTTTTCTGACTGTTTATGTACCTGTAAAAATTTCTAGGATTAGCCTTAACATCTCCTACCAAGTTGTTCACGTAAAGATCATGCTGCCTCCTGATATCAGCGTTGATTTCTTTCCGTAAAGATTCAAATTTAGATCTAAATTTTGCACTACCAGCTTCTTTAGCTTTTGCATGAGTTGCATTTTTTCTGCGAATCTTCCTTCTTATTTCAAGTGTTATCCAAGGGACAGAGGAAACTGAGCGACTAGTTTTTGAGGGGATATGTTTATCTGCAGATTCCTGAATAAACGTTGTAATGAGATTGAAATTTTCCTGGACCGACCGAGTATCTGAGTAACCGTTGAAGTATCTTTCCTTTGCAAATTTAAGTGTTTCTGCTCTCATAGATTCATAATCACCTTTCTGATAACGATACACTTTTCTCCTAGGTTTCTTTATAGGGGGGATAGCAATTTTCAATGTGCCAAAAACAATGTCATGATCACAGAGCTTATCCGGGGAATGAATGTCTACAAATTGACCAGGAAGAGAGGTCAAAATTAAGTCCAAAGAATTTCTTTCTCTGGTGGAGAAATTGACTAATTGTTCCAAACCATGGTCATTCATGATATCTATCAAAATCTGACCCTACGTCTGACTCAATGATGACCCAGATTTGCTGAGTCTGTCCGGCCATACAATATCTCTAAAGTTGAAATCACCTAAAACATGAATTAAGGGGGGTTTGTTGCCTTTATTAATATTTTTGATTTTGTCAAGCTGTTCTCTAAATAAATTGTTAAACTTTTCCATGGAATTCAATAAGTCATTTCCATTGTCCAGCTGATACCATCACATTTTATATAATCGCTTACGCATTATGAGGCAATGTGTCCAAAGTTTTTATGGAACAGGAATATCGGTGTTTAATATAACGGGTAAGAGTTTAGTTCATTTATTGACAAGTGTAATTATACGAGAAGCCTAAAAGTATTCAATGATCAAGAAATGGCGCAATCAGAAAGAAATAATGATTATCCCGTCATAAAAATAAAGAAATGGAAGCAGCTATGTAGTCTCCCTGCGTGATTGAGACGAGATTTAAAGTCTCGGTGGTGCGAGTAACAACCACAAATTAATAACGATACAACCAGAACTGTCAACCGAGAGTAAATATCTGGGCTATGGTATACGTACATAAGGTTCAAACAGCGCAAAAATGCAACACAAAACTTATAACAATAAGAACCACAACAAAATTATCCCCTTGGAACGATCAGTAATACAAAGTTACTGTGGGGTCGCTCGAATTTACAGGCTCAGCTTCTGCAGAGGTTCACAACAGTTAGTTTGTTGTTTGGTTCTCGTTGTGAATCTAGAACTACTCAAAGAATCACCATGGACAAACAAATTAATTATAAAGGACACCATGGTGAATCAGAAACGAGGTGTCACAGATTCAATAAGCTGCCCGACGATTGGACATACCGGGAAAGCCAAAACACCACTAAAATCTGGAGCAAACGAAAAACACCAGATGAACGCCGGTGGACCAAGCAACAGACAAAAAGCTCCGGTCCCAACCAACGAAAATTTATAGGTCCTCGTGGTAAATCTTTATCTAGTCAATGCTTCGTCACGGACACACAAATAAATTATGATAAATGCCATGATAAATAAAAAAACGAGGACTCACAGATATAATTAGCAGCCCGGCGAATGGATATTCATAGAAAGCCAAACAACATCACTGAAAATCTTGAGCAAAAGAAAAATCACTCGTTGAACCCAGTGCATATAATAGACTCATCGCAACCATGACATTGCACTTAGAAGAACTAAGCAGTAAGCATGCAGCATATCTCTTCAAACGTCTGGTCGTATTTTAACGACCACTCACCTAATTAATGTGCGTTTTAAATACACGCGCAACATATAACTAAGGCATGCGGCATACATTTTATTACACGTCATTACAAAAGCGCTCTTGTGTAATTTATAGTGTACTCCGCAGCCTCAACTGTTGAATGAAAAAAACAAATGCTATTAGCTATAAATAAGCTGTTATCTTCTGTGTTAAATATATTTAGCTGCAAATTGTTTGAATTATCTGTATTTTATAGCACTGTATAACTGATGTAGTAAATGAATCCAATCTAGTAAAAAGCACAATGCATAATTAATGAAGAATTCTCGAGTTTTCCTTGCACTTCTGTTCACCAGTGAAACTAGACGGCTTCGATTGGCCTTAGACAAGGAGAGCATATTTGGTCCTTTGAGATCAGCGAGGATATTGTGAGAAATCAGAAAATATATTCGGTTTAGATTCATTTTCTGACCAATTTTGGATTCTACTAGTCTAGGTGCCTGATTGTTGGTTTGGTTTTTCCCGCCTCGGTTTTTGGAGTGGGAATCTTTTTCTGATTGCGCCTTTTCCTGATCTTTGCCTACTTGTACCTTTTTGTATTGACTACCCTGCTGAACGATGCAAAAATACAGTGATTCTCTTTGGCTCCGTGTTGCCAAATACTGCCCCTTTCACTCGAGTTTGCCGTTTAAACATTTAGGTCAATTAAGTTTTTTTATGTAAATCAGGTAACGTTCTATTCTATTTTAGAACTGAAACAGTGACCCAGGTGCCAGGTGTTCTTAAAATCTATTCAGCATTTAGCTTTAGGTAATGATGTCACCTCTTCTGATAAAAACATTGTACTTGTTTGGTTAAAGCACATTTTATTTCAAAAATCTTTGCTCAACATATACAGTGCATATTAAGAACACACGTTTGAAATACGATAGGGATAAAAGCAGAATTTTATCAATTCTAGCAGTTACCTATCGGCATCTACATGGTCAAAATTCCACATAGTAAGATAAACATTTTACTTGAGTTTGCAGTTTTAAAGGTCATTTAGTTTGAAACTGTCACTCAAATCAGCAGATCAGTCAATCCAGATGTCTTTGTTGACAACATAAAAATAAACCAAAATTTTCAGAACACATGGTCTTCTGTAATGCAAATGCTCAAACGGCAAACTCGAGTGAAAGGGGCTGTATATAGGGTTACTGAAGAGGCTTAAGTAGCCGAAACCGCAGTATGGCCCTTCCCTTTCACATTCATGTTCACTGCTATTGTTCTCAACAACTTTCAACAGCTTCTGTTTCACATCGTCTCCAATACGCTTAAATATCGTAATGTTGTCTCTGATATTCTCCGTATACAAGGTAGCAACGATGGTATTTAATGATTTCTGTGAGTTTTCTGTCTCAGAGGAATTATTCTCAGTGACACTGACAATATATATCTTGACAAATACTTTTCAGAACATCATGCACGCGCATCCATGGTATAAAGACGACTTGGAAGTTTTTTATATTGCAAGAATGAGTTCAAAGGACTAGGGCATTTAACGCATGATTTTGGCCTCAGATTTTGCTAAAAAATAAATTTTGGAATTTAGGTGAGAAAACTATTCCTCAAACAGTCACATGTCTCCTCTATTAAAAACGAGAACAAGTGCTTCATTTATCCTACAAGCATTGTCATGGCAACGCCCAGAAGAACCATAGATAGAGCACATTCTGCACTTTTAGGTCCATTTTCGACCATTTCTGAACACATTTTTTAATTTTTAAGTGCCAGCCCACACGACGAACAAAATGATACTTAGCATACAATATCTCTGGATGATACTTCATAATTATTTCATAATAAGAAATTGTTCGTCGCGTGGGCCGGTAGTTGAAAATGATATTGAATGGCGAAAAATAGACCCAAAATTGCAAAAGTGGTATTTCTATGCTTTTCGGAGCGTTGCCATGGCAACATGTGTAATTTGAATGTGATGGTTGTGCTAGAATTTATAAGCAGGGGCCTATACCTGCTATTTGCAATACTTCTCTCCTCAAAATTCCAAAATTCAATTTTTTACCAACACATGAGGCCGAAATCAGGCCTTAAATTCCCTAGGCATTTGTTTGAGCATGCATAGATTTTATAATTAATGCTTTGTGGCCCAGAATTTGTACACGTTGTTTTTGGAGACCAATGTTCTACGCTTTCAGTAGCAAAACGTATCACATTAACAACAGTAGAAGCGAAATACATTGTTGATTTGTGTTACCGCGATTAGAATGAATAACTTAAAGCTTCTCATATAACTTTAATTTACTAGATTTCAATCTAATCTACTATTAATTCCAAGTAAGGGAAATGATCATTTATGCCATAAAAAGGTGCAATAAGGCAAAGATCAGGAAAAAGGCGCAATCAGAAAAAGATTCCCACTCCAAAAACCGAGGTGGGGAAAAACAAACTAACAATCAGGTACTTATACCATCAAAACATATCGTAGCCGAATGAGCAGCTATTTCCCAATAGGTGGCCACTAAATTACCTAAACTTAACTAAAAATATGAAAAACATGTATAAGGCGCCAACAGCACAAACATTTTAAACACCAAGACATAAAACAAAAAGAACCACCAAAGACACATTACTGGTTGATTTAGATAAAGCCTGTAAACTTCGAAAAACCTTTTCTAAATTTTATCGTAGACACTATGAATTGATTTCCAAATATAATGTTGGGTTAAAGACGCTTTTAAGTGAGGGTCTTTCGGAACCAGAATTTTATGGTGACTTGGTTTACAAATTCAAGAAACTTATAGGAAGTAATGATTTTTCTTTTCAGTTCAGAAATATCATAACACGTTACAGACGTATAGGTTATAACTTGAATGTTATGCGACAGTCTGCATGCTTAGTTTTTAACCCAATCATGGTTGATAACTATGCTGCTTTCTTTAGTTGCACGCCGGTGGGTCGGGCGTCAGACTCTATGATGACCCAGACTTAAAGCTATTCATTTTAGTTGGTTGGGGCCGGAGCTTCTTGTCTGTTGCTTGGCCCACCGGGGTCCAACTGGTGTTTTTCTCTTGCTCCGGAGTTAGTAGGTTATTCGGCGCCCAGGCATCTCCATCGTCGGGCAGCTTACTCAATCTGTGAGTCCTGGTTTTTGATTCATCAGGATGTTTATCATGATTTATTTGTTTGTTCTTGATGATTCATTGACTAGTTAGAGATTCACCACGAGGACCGTTGGCGCCTTATGTATGTTTTTATATTTTTAGTTAAGTTAAGGTAACTGAGTGGCCACCTATTGGGAAAATAGCTGCTCATTCGGCTTACGATATGTTTCGTGGTATAAGTTCCTGATTGTTAGTTTGGTTTTTTTTTCCCACCTCGGTTTGGGAATCTTTTTTTCTGATTGCGCCTTTTCCTGATCTTTGCCTACTTGTACCTGTATACAGAAAGTAAAATGAAACTCATGTAAACTAGCCGGTAAGTGCTGAAGTTCTGTTTCTTTATTTTGGTGCCTTTTGTGTGGTGTGCGCATTTAATGTGCGTCTACTTACATTTAGTTAATCTCAGACAACTGAGTAGCCAAATTTTGGGCAATAGCTGCTCACTCGAATTACCGTAGACTGGCTCCAGGCTTTAAGCAAAGGTAAATTAGTTTACTTACTTGGCCCTTTTTTCTAATATAATCTCCCCTACTAATCACTTACTAGGGTCAGTTATAATGTGTTTCCTTCCAGTGTGTAAAAAAGAAGAAGAAAAAAACTGGAGACAGGCTATATATACACACATGTATATCTATGAAAAACAATGTTTATTGCTAATTCTGTTATAAGATTAACTTTTTTTATTTTATTTCTCTCTCCAGTCTAGTCTACGTTTGCATTCTCCGTCTTAGTTGTATAACTGTTTGTCACTATGCTTACGTTTGGTCCCAGTAGACTCGCCCTTCAGTTGTATATGTCTCCTGTTAATGAATTACAAGTGCCCTTGTAGAAGACTGGTAAATTTTATAATGTTTTGCGTGACACAAACTCTCCTGTGTATGTTAGGTTGGAATTTGTAACTAAGTTCCATCCTTTTTCTGTTAGATGTCAATTAAATTGAACATACGGGTGAACATATTTGCTATAGTTAAAATGATTGAAACACGAGAAATACGCATTTGACATAATTAAGCTTGCATAAAAATAAATATTTTTGCTTAACCCGATTGCAACCTACTTATGTCTTGATTTAAACCATCATGTTTGTCACATTTCTAAGCGTGCATGATGATGTTCAGTCTGTTTATAAAAACGAAACATTTGTATCTTCCATCTTTTCAAGAATAGTTAGCAGTAAAAATGTTCAAAGGGAGATAGTAAAGGGTACAAGTGGGCAACGATCAGGAAAATGCGCATTCAGAATGAAATTCCCACTCCAAAAACCGAGGTAGGAAAAAACAAATTGCCAATTATGAACTAATACTTATAAAACATATCGTAAGCCGAGTGAGCAGCTATTTCCCAATAGGCGACCACTCAGTTACCCGAACTTAACTAAAACTATTTAAACGCACATTAGGTTTAAACAGCACAAAAATTCGACTCCAAAACATAAAACAAATAGAACCACAACAGAATTATCGCCTTGGAACGATCAGTAATATAAGATTACTGGGGGGCTTAAACCGGTTTTACAAGGCCCTAACCTCACGCTAATCTTCTGCAGTGGTTCATAACATTTAGTAATTTGTTTGGTCCTCGTGGTGAATCTCTAACTTGTAAATGAATCAACAAGGACAAACAAATAAATCATGATAACCACCACAAGGCTTAAATCGATTTTACATAGCCATAACCTCACCCTCAGCTTCTGCAGTGGCTCAGATATACACACATATAAACATGCAATAAGGAAATCATGTTAAGAGATATAAAATGTAGGTACCAACGTACCAACGTATAACATGTATAACGGAAAGCTGGGTGAGCAGCTGTTGAAGTGAGGTGGTCACGGTGCTAGCTTGGACAGAACAAATAAAAATGCAGAGGGCTAAGTGAACAGCCAAATAATATTCGGGTGGCCACAAAGTCAATCAACAAAAAATCATTATTGGAATAACTCGGATAAATATGAACCACAGCAGCAGCCCCGCCTTGGAACGGTCAGTTATAAAAAAAACTGGGGGGTTAAATCGATTTTACATTGCCATAACCTCACCCTCAGCTTCTGCAGTGGTTCATTACATTTCATTAGTTGTTCGGTCCTCGTGGTGAATCTCTAACTAGTCAATGAATCATCAAAAACAAACAAATAAATCATGATAAACATCCTGATGAATCAAAAACGAGGACGCACAGACTCAGTAAGCTGACCGACGAATGAAATCTGGAAGAACAAAAGAAAAACATCAGTTGAATCCCGGTGGGCCAAGCAACAGACAAGAAGCTCCGGCCCCAACCAACTAAAATGAAACGCCGGTGGGTCGGGGTCATCATGGAGTCTGATGCCCGACCCACCGGTGTGCAATTAAAGAAGGCAGCGTAGTTATCAACCATGATTCGGTTAAAACGTAAGCATGCAGACTGTCGCATAACATTTAAATTATACCCTATACGTCTGTTACGTGTAATGATCTTTCTGAAATGAAAAGAAAAATCATTCCTTCCTATAAGTTTCTTAAAATTGTCACCATAAAATTTAAAGTAAGGAGTTATTTGTACCCGTGAGAAATTTTTCCTTTGTCTCTCTGCTATCTAACTACCTCAATCTGAAACCTGAAATGGTAAGAAGGCAACGATCAGGACAAGGGGCAATCAGAAATAAACCATTTCAAAAACCGAGGTCGGAAAATTTGGTACATATAATTAGTAAACATATCGTAAGCTGAGTGAACAGCTATTTCCCAATAGGCGGCCACTCAGTTACCCGAACATAACTAAAATACGAAAACCACATAACATCGACTCCAAAACATAAAGCAAATAGAACCATAACTGAAGTGTCGCCTTGGAACGATCAGTAATATAAAATTACTGGGGGCTTAAGACAGTTTGAAAGTGGTTCCATGTAACTTTGTGTTACTGATCGTTCCAAGTCGATACTTCTGTAGTGGTTCTTTTTGTTTTATGTCTTGGTGTTTAAACTTTTTGTGCTGTTGGCGCCTTATGTATGTTTTCATATTTTTAGTTAAGTTAAGGTAACTGAGTGGCCACCTATTGGGAAAATAGCTGCTCATTCGGCTTACGATATGTTTCATGGTATAAGTACCTGATTGTTAGTTTGGTTTTTTCCCACCTCGGTTTTTGGAGTGGGAATCTTTTTCTGATTGCGCCTTTTCCTGATCTTTGCCTTCTTGTACCTTTCCATGTGTTGACATATTATAGAGCATTTTGTGTTCTCATGACCGTCCCTTGAATTTGTTGTCATTGAATTCAAACTGTGCTACATTTTAGGACCTGTTTGTTCAGTATTTGCATTCGTGGCCTAGAAACAAACGGCCTTCCTCGATACATGACACTGCTGAAAAACACTGAGAAACCCGATTTGCAATGTGGAGAATTTATATTAGCCTTATAAGCTTCATATTCCCTTACTGTTTCTAGAGTAATCTTATAATAGTTTACACATTTTGTCACCTCCATTTTTTCACTGTCTGTAGGGTGCAAGTTTGCATTATCTCGATATGGAAATATTTCCATGTTCTGCCTAAAGATTCCGTTTAGATGATGTTCTGGTAAAAGAAATAATAAGATTAGGTGTCAATCTTATATTGTTGTCTGACATATTTTCATGCTTCATGTTGATATATATTCATCTCAGACCCATAGGGATTTGCTCGTATTGCTAGTTGCATGATCGCTACCTCAATATGATATGTATACAGAACATTCTTTTGCCAGACGTTTTCATCAAGTCAGCCTTGAGCGTCACAACATAAACTATTATCGTGAGTCTGTCCTCAATTGGGAATATCAAATAAAATATTCTTTAAACTTAATGGCACGATTGCGAACATAAATAACGTAGTTCTACCTGGAGAACCCATGGCTATGTTAGGTTATAATTTTAACATAATGTTATTGTTTTTTAAATAATGACTACTTTAAAATAAAGGAACGAATGAGACATTTGACATACGTTTTGCATAGTTTTTCATGTTTTATTTACACTAGCGTTTTTCGATCTAAATAACAAATCTTAAATACATTTTATTAGTCTATACCATACATGGAGGTTTTTTGATGAAATAATGTATTCTGTCCTGCTCTATTGTGTCTTTGACAATAATTGCGTTATTTTGCTCAGTGATCAACTTAATCAAATAGTCTTAAACATTCCCTGACAATCTTACATGTTGGATACATCATGGAAGATTACGCTGGTATGTCCAGATTTTATTTTAATACCAAGAAATCCCAATCGTTTGAGGTTTAACCATTGCAAGAAGCTTTAGAAATACCATACATAATTGGGCAAAACAGTGTACGTTTAAGCAAATGTTTTCTTCTTTACAAACATAGATGTTACTCATCAATAAGCTTTTTATTCCACTGGTAGGCGTAGTATGTTTCATGCCAGGTCTCAGTTCTTAGTTTCATTAGCGGTAAAACGTGATGATTTAATCAAGGCAGCATCGCGCTAACGTAATAAGGTGATGGGAAAGTACGTTTAATCTTACATGTATTAACAGGGTCATTTTGTGTTTGACAGTCTACATGAAAACGTGCATAAGGTGCAAACCGCACAAAAAACACCAAAACACGAAACAATTAGAACCACATTAGAAGCTTCGCCTTGGAACGATCGGTAATATAAAATTACTGGCGGGCTTTAATAGATTTAACATGGCCATAACCTCACCCTCAGCTTCTGCAGTGGTTCACATTTAATTAGCTTTCGGTCCTCGTGGTCAATCATGAACAAATAAATCTCAGCTACTCACAGATACGTTTGTAACCTGTCCGGTAATGGAGATCCATTGGCGCCAAACAACACTGAAAATCTTGAGCAAATGGAAAACACCAGTTGAACCCCGGCGGGCCAATAAACAGCCAAGAGGCTCCGGCCCAAACCAACTCTATGGAAAAAAGTACAAGTAGGCAAAGATCAGGAAAAGGCGCAATCAGAAAAAGACTCCCACTCCAAAAACCAAGGTGGGAACAAAACCAAACTAACAATCAGGTACCTATACCATGAAAACATTTCGTAAGCCGAATGAGCAGCTATTTTCCCAATAGGTGGCCACTCAGTTACCTTAACTTAACTAAAAATATGCAAACATACATAAGGCGCCAACAGCACAAAATATTTTAAACACCAAGACATAAAACAAAAAGAACCACCACAGAAGTATCGACTTGGAACAATCAGTAACACAAAGTTACTGGCGGGTTTAAATCGATTTTACACGGCCGTAACCTCACCCTCAGCTTCTGCAGTGGTTCATAACATTTAGTTAGTTCTTCGGTCCTCGTGGTGAATCTCTAACTAGTAAATGAATCATCAAGAACAAACAAATAAATCATGATAAACATCCCGATGAATCAAAAACCAGGACTCACAGATTCAGTAAGCTGCCCGACGATGGAGATCCCTGGGCGCCAAATAACTTACTAACCCCGGTGGGCCAAGCAACAGACAAGAAGCTCCGGCCCCAACCAACTAAAATGAATAGCTTTAAGTCGGGGCCATCATAGAGTCTGACGCCCGACCCACCGGCGTGCAATTAAAGAAGGCAGCATAGTTATCAACCGTGATTGGGTTAAAAACTAAGCATGCAGACTGTCGCATAACATTCAAGTTATAACCTATACGTCTGTAACGTGTTATGATTTTTCTAAACTGAAAAGAAAAATCATGACTTCCTATAAGTTTCTTAAATTTGTAAACCAAGTCACCATAGAATTCTGGTTCCGAAAGACCCTCACTTAAAAGCGTCTTTAACCTAACATTATATTTGGAAACCAATTCATAGTGTCTACGATAAAATTCAGAAAAGGTTTTTCGAAGTTTATGATACCGACTAGCTTTAAGTCTTGGTCATCATTGAGTCTGACGCCCGACCCGCCGGCGTGCGATTAAAGAAGGCAGCAAAGTTATCGACCATTATTTCATTAAAGACAAAGCATGCAGATTGTCGCATAACATTTATATTATGTCCTATACGTTTGTAACGTATAACGGTTTTTTCTAAACTGAAAGAAAAATCATTCCCTCCTATAAGTTTCTTCAATTTGTAAACCAATTCACCATAAAATTCTGGTTCCAAAAGGCCCTCACGTTATGATACTAATAGCCCTGCTGAAGAAGTTTGGCTGTTAAACATTTATTACGCGCATTGAAGTCCGTAACATGATTGCATGATAAGTTGCGAAATGAGCACAGCAAGAAAGGTCGCCATAGCTATTCACCAATAGGCGGTCACTCAGTTATCCAAACTGAACTAAAATATGTAAAAACGTACATAATTCTGAAACAGCACAAAATCGACTCCAAAACACAAAACAAATAGAACCACAACAAAAGTGTTGCATTGGAACGGTCAGTAATACAAGTATATAAGATATTTCTGTCATGAAAAAAATTTGCTTCGATGTTTGAATGAGTTTGTTCCAAAACATCATCCAGGCCCAGTCCTTGACCATTGTAAGAGAGTACCAAAGACCACACCTGGTCAATTGAGTTATTATTAGCACTTATTTTTATAAGCCAATCGGCTGAAAATAGATTTTTCTCGTAACGAAACAAATTTGTTTTAACATCGTTTAAGTTTGTTTTAATAGTGCTGAAACAATTAGCTTCTGGACGTCATTTAGCCCATTCTTTCCTCGTATTGTATATCTGCCATATAACAATATACGACTAGCATAGAATTCAATTACTTCTTACACGTCAGACATCTATAAGACATTCAGCATAATAGTTGTCACAGATAGATATTATATTGATAAAATGATAGAGAGGGCTAGGCATCAGGAAAACATTCCGTGCAATATATACCCCCTATATAGTAAAACTGGTGTTTGCAGGGGTATATCTATTTTTTTCTTATTTTTGCTCCAAAACATAGATTGTGGGTACTCGTTAGAACCGCCTCGGCGAGGCGGTTCTAACGTGCATCCACAATTTATGTTTGGGAGCAAAAATAAGAAAAATATCAAATTTTTTCTGATGAAATTTTCAATTTTTACAGGTGAAAAAAATCTCTGTATATTGCATGGGCAAGTTTTCGTAATGGCAACTGCCTGGAACAATGGCATAGGCATGCCGTGAGATAGCCTCTGCAAAATCGGGTTTGGGTCCTAAACGGAGCAAAAAATGGACAGATGCTTGCAATTTCTAGAATTGTTCTTTATACCTACTAATTACAAAATTTTGCGTGATAATATGCTACCCGACGATTGGAGTCTCCTGGAAAGCCAAATAACATTCACTACGCAAACTTGCCCATGCAATATACAAAGATTTTTTCTGTTGTAAAAAAATGAAAATTTCATCAGAAAAAAAAATGATATTTTTCTAATTTTTGCTCAAAACATAGATTGTGGGTACACGTTAGAACCGCCTCGGCGAGGCATTAATTTATAAATACACGCACAACATATAACTAAGGCATGAGGCATACATAGAGGATCTTACACGAGTGGTCATTTCATATGAAATTTATTAAACGAGCCTTCGGCGAGTTTAATAAATTTCATATGAAATGACCACGAGTGTTAGATTCGTTTTATCATATGACTTTTAAAATAGGATTTCATCGCCTCCGAAGTGGACATATTTTCAATGAAAATTTACATTGTTGTTACGGACGTCGTCAATGACGTTACGTATTCCCACAAAAGTGTTATTACACGTGTGGTCATACGATTTTTAAGACATGACGTTATCCACTGGAAAACAGCGACGTCATATGATAAATTTTATTACACGTCATTACAAAAACGCTTCTTGCGTAATTATAGTGTACTCCACAGCCTCAACTGTTAAATGAAAAAAAAAATGCTATTAGCTATAAATAAGCTGTTATCTTCTGTGTTAAATATATTAAGCTGCAAATTGTTTGAATTATCCTGTATTTTATAGCACTGTATAACTGATGTAGTAAATGAATCCAATCTAGTAAAAAGCACGACAATGCATAATTAATGAAGAATTCTCGAGTTTTCCTTGCACTTCTGTTCACCAGTAAAACTAGACGGCTTGGATTGGCCTTAGACAACGAAAGCATGTTAGGCTTTCATCTATGTCATTTTTGTATGTTTGTCGAAGACATCTCAGATCATTTTTGACCTGCATCCGGGTTTTTCCCATATGGAAGATGAAAAAGGCAACAAACTGCATCTCTTTAAAAATTACTTTGAGATGATGTTTTTTTACTATACAAGCCATCATTGGTCCTTATTGTTATTCATTTTAATCGCATTTTGTGTGACGAAAGTTTTTGCAAAGAAAAATTAAAATCTAAATCTGTGGATTTTGAAATTTTATGATCCATGCAGGCCATCGTAGATAAGATGCGTTCGGATTTTCTCCATTAAATATAGGCGTGTTCGGATCAAAGGCTCTGCTCAACAGAACGAGTCGTTTCGGTCCAGCGACTCTTGAGAACCCTCGCCGTAAGGACATTTGAAAAGCATTTCCTCTCAGTCATGTATGGAGTTGGCTCTGCAAGAGTCTGTCTGTCTGTCTGTCTGTCTGTCTGTCTGTCTGTCTGGTCTGTCTGTCTGTCTGTCTGTCTGTCTCTCCTGCATTTTGTACCCTATTGCAGAACAGATATTAATCTTCGACAATTATCTTTTTTAAAGATGGTTCTTGTTATCTCTCAAGTCAGTTCACTCAAGGACTGTTGTGACACAACAAATCGTGCTGAATTGGAATCTATGGTGTTTTGTGATTTTAGCGATGAACAATGTTTCTTGTTCTTATTTTAATGGCTGCAGATACTCCCCGGTTAGATTTAAGCTATTGTTCTCAGTAACGTTCTACAGCTTCTGTTTCACCTTGTCTCCAATACGCTTAAATATCGTAATGTTGTCTTTGATGTTCTCCGTAAAAAGGTAGCAACGATGGTATTTAATGATTTCTGTGAGCTTTCTGTCTCAGAGGAATTATTCTCAGTGACATTGACAATATATATCTTGTCAAATACTTTTCAGAACATCATGCACACGTATCCATGGTATATAGACGACTTGGAGTTTTTTTTTTTGTTTTTTTTTATATTGCGAGAATGAGTTCAAATTTGTTTGATCATACATAGATTTTATAATTAATGCTTTGTAGCCCAGAATTTGTACACATTGTTTTTGGAGACCAATGTTCTACGCTTTCAGTAGCAAAACGTATCACATTAACAACTGTAGAAGTGGAATACATTGTTGATTTGTGTTACCGCGATTAGAATGAATAACTTAAAGCTTCTCGTATAACTTTAATTTACTAGATTTCAATCTAATCTATTATTAATTCCAAGTAAGAGAAATGATCATTTATGCCATAAAGACACATAACTGGCTGATTTAGATAAAGCCTGTAAAGAGAAAATAAAAAGAAATTCGTGGAAACTAGCCGGTATGTGCTGAAGTTCTTTTTCTAAGTGTTGGTGCATTTTGCGTTAATTGCGCACTTAATGTAAGTCTCCTTACATTCAGTTAATCTCAGACAATTGAGTAGCCAAATTTTGGGAAATAGCTGCTTAGATTGGCTCCAGGCTTTGAGCAAAGGTAAATTATTTTATTTACTTGGCTTTTTTTTTCTGATATAATCCCCCCTACTAATCACAAACTAGGGTCAGTTATAATGTGTTTCCTTCCAGTGTGTAAACAAAAAGAAGAAAATACTGGAGCCAGGCTATATATACACACATGTATATCTATGAAAAACAGTGCTTATTGCTAGTTTTGTTACATAAATTACTTTTATTTTATTTATCTCTCAACGTTTGCATTCTCCGTCTTGTTTGTATTACTGTTTGTCTCACTATTCTTACGTTTGGTCCCAGGAGGCTCACCCTTCAGTTGTATATGTCTCCTGTTAATGAATTACATGTGCCCCTGTAGAAGACTGGTAAATTTTATAATGTTCTGCGTGACACAAACTCTCCTGTGTATGTTAAATTGGAATTTGTAACTAAGCTCCATCCTTTTTCTGTTAGATGTCAATAAAATTTTCGGAACATATTTGAAATAGTTAAAATAACCGAAACACAGTCAAGAAATCGGCATTTGACATTCTTAATCTTGAAAACAAAGTATTCGAGCAGAGCCCGCTTGCAAGTTACTTATGTTTTGATTTCAAGCATCACGTTTGTCACATTTCTACACGTGCGTGATGACGTTCGGTCGGTTTATAAAAAAGAAGCATTTGTATCTTCCATCATTCCAAGAAGGAGTTATTTGCACCCGTGAGAAATTCTTCCTTTGTCTCCCTGCTATTTAAATACCCCCATTTAAAACCTGAAAGTGATTCCATGTCTTGGCGTATGACGGTGTTCCATGTGTTGGCGTATGACGGAGCCATTTGTGTTCCCATGACCGTCCCAATGAATTCAAACTGTAAGTGTTACATATTAGGACCTTTGCCAGCAGTTTGGTCAGTATATGCATTGCACTGGTGCAGAAAGAAGCAAACGGCCTTCCTCAATATGGCACTGGTGAAGAAACACCGAGAAACGCGACTTGCAATACGGAGAATTCATAGTAGTCGTATAATCTTCATTTCGTCTTAATTTTTCTAGAGTAATCTTATATTAGTGAGGCTTGTATAGGGTATTTTGGGATACGGGATATAGGCCTATTTTTAAGGGATACTGGGATATTTGTGTTTCTTATTTTGGGATATGGGATATTCAGGAATTTTTGGATATGGGATATTGGAATTTATTTTGGGATACGAGTTAAATTAATTTTGGGATATGGGGTATATTGGATCGTTTATTTTGGGATATGGGATATTGCCTACCCCCATAACCAAGCCTCATTAGTCTTATCTACACTATTGCAAATTTTGTCACCTCCATTTTTTTCACTGTGTGTAAGGTGCAAGTTTACATTATTTCGATATGGAAATATTTCCATGTTCTCCCTGAAGATTCCGTTTAGATGATGTTCTGGTGAAAGAAATAATTAGATTAGGTGTCAATCTTATATTGTTGTCTGACATATTTTCATGCTTCATGTTGATATATAAGCATCTCAGATCCATAGGGATTTCCAGGTATTACTAGTTGCATTATTGCGACCTCAAAACAACCTTTTGCCTGACGTTTTCTTCAAGTCAAGCTCGAGCGTCACAACATAAACTATCGTGAATCTGTACACAATCGGGAAATATTATAAATATTCTTAAAACTTAATGGCACGGTTATTCTATGACCATAAATAACGTAATTCTACTCGAAGAAACCATTGCTATGTTAGGTAATAATTTTAACACCATGTTATTGTTTTTTAAATAATGACTGTTTTAAAATAAAGGAAAGGATGAGACGTTTGACATACGTTTTGCGTAGTTTTTCATGTTAAATTTACACTAGCGTTTTTCGATCTAAATAACAAATCTTAAATTCATTTTATTAGTCTATACAATACATGGTGGTTTTGTGATGAAATAATGTCTTCTGTCCTGCTCTATTGTGTCTTTGACAATAATTGAGTTATTTAGCTCAGTGATCAACTTAATCAAATAGTCTTAAACATTCCCTGACGATCTTACATGTTCGACACATCGTAGAAGAATACGTTGTTATGTCCAGATTTTATTTTAATACTAAAATATCCGAATCGTTTGAGGCTTAACCATTGTAAGACGCTTTGGAAATACCACACAATTGGGCAAACCAGTGTACGCTTAAGCAAAGGTTTGCTTCTTTACAAACATAGACGTTACTCATCAATAAGCTTTTCATTCCACTGGTAGGCATAGTATGTTTCATGCCAGGTCTCAGTTCTTAGTTTTATTAGCGGAAAAACGTGATGATCTAATCAAGAGAGCATCCCACTAATGTAATAAGGTGATGGGGAAAATGCAAAACAGGGTCATTTTGTGTTTGACAGTCTACATGAAAACGTGCATAAGGTGCAAACTGCACAAAACCACCAAAACACAAAAAATTAGAACCACATTAGAAGCATCGCCTTGGAACGATCGGTAATATAAAATTAATGGCGGGCTCAAATAGATTTTACATGGCCATAACCTCACCTTCAGCTTCTGCAGTGGTTCACATTTAATTAGTTTTCGGTCCTCGTGGTGAATCTCTGACTGATAGTTCGTCTCTCACTAATGAGAAAGACCATCATTATTTCTTGAATGGTGCTGATGTGTGTTGGTGAGTTCTTTGATGGCTGACTAGGCCAATTCTGGCTCTAAACTGTCGGTTGCAAGTAGAGCAAGTCAATGTCATAGAGTCTGATGGTGGCACATTTGTTTTGGCTTTGCGCTCTCTTCGCTTTCTTTCAGCTTCACAGATTCTCTTCTTTTCATAGAGAGCTGCTCCTTTGTTGATGATACCTCGCCACTTTGATCGCTCCTGTGCAGTCTGTTCCCAGGACCCCATTGGTATTTCGAAATCCTTCAGAGAGGCTTTGAGGGTGTCTTTGTAGCGTTTCTTCTGGCCACCTTGAGAGCGATTTCCCTCCTGTAGTTCTCCATAGAAAACTTTCTTTGGAAGTCGCGCATCAGGCATTCTTATAACATGGCCAGTCCATCGTAGCTGTGCTAGCTTTAAGACTGTATGCATGCTTTGCATCCCTGCTTTCCTCAGGACCTCTGTGTCTGGAATCTTGTCCTGCCACTTGATTTTTAACAACTTTCTCAAACAGCTTAAGTGGAAATGGTTAAGTCTCTTTGCATGGCGTTGGTATACTGTCCAGGTCTCACATGCATACAAGAGGGTTGGCAGTACCACAGCCTTGTAGACTTTCAGCTTGGTGTCAAGCTTGATTCCATTTCGCTCCCAGACATTTGCACGGAGTCTTCCGAATGCCACACTAGCTTTTGCAATTCTGGCAGTGATCTCATCATCAATATTCACTGCTCTGGAGAGAGTGCTTCCCAGGTAGGTGAACTTGTCAACAACTTTCAGTTTTTGTCCATTCACAGTGATGGTTGGTTCATTATATGGTTTACCGGGGGCTGGTTGGTGTACAACCTCTGTCTTTTTTGTGCTGATTGTGAGATCATAGTTATCACATGACTGTGAGACTTGATCCATGGCTCTTTGCATTTTTGCCTCTGTGTTGGCATTCTTATCCATATCATCTGCATAGAGGAGCTCATCTAGCACATCAGTCTGGACCTTAGTTTTGGCTTGCAACCTTCTGAGGTTGAATATGTTGCCATCAAAACGGTACCTGATTGGAAAACCAGTGTCACTGTCCTGAAAAGCATCCATAAGCATGGCAGAAAACATCATGCTGAACAGTGTTGGTGCCAGAACACAGCCTTGTTTGACCCCATTTGTTACTTCAAATGGTTCAGAGAACTCTCCATCATTTTGCACACGTGCCTGCATGCCATCATGAAACTGCCGCACCATAGCTATGAATCTGGGTGGACAGCCAAACTTGGCCATGATTTTCCAGAGTCCATCACGACTAACAGTGTCAAAAGCTTTGGTGAGGTCAACAAACGTCATGTATAGATCTACATTCTGTTCTTGGCATTTCTCCTGAAGCTGTCTTGCTGTGAAGATCATGTCTATTGTCCCTCTGTCTTTTCTGAATCCACATTGACTTTCTGGGATAAGTCCCGTCTAATCAAGATGAGCATTCAGACGATTCAACAGAATTTTTGCAAGTATCTTCCCAGCAATTGATAGGAGGGAGATGCCTCTGTGATTGTCACAGACTTGAGGATTTCCTTTCCGCTTGTATAGGTGGATTATGGATGCATCCTTAAATTCTTGTGGGATAGCCTCCTTCCTCCACATACAGTGAAACAACTCTGTCAGTTTCTCTGCCATGGGTAGCCCCCCAGCCTTGTAAACTTCGGCAGGAATTGCATCTGCACCTGGGGCTTTGCCAGATGATAGTTGTTGAACTGCTTTTCTTGTTTCCGTAACGGTAGGAAATTCATCTAACAGGACACTGCACTCTATCTGTGGAAGTCTGTCGATTGCATCCTGATTGATGCTTGATGGTCGATTAAGCACACTATTGAAGTGTTCTGCCCACCTTTCCAAGATAGCTTCTTTATCTGTGAGAAGAGTGTTTCCATCTGCACTGAGCAATGTGGTGGCTCCAGAACTCTTTGGACCATAAATGGTTTTCAGTGCATCATGAAATTTCTTCATGTCCTTTCTATCCGCAAAAGACTGAATTTCTTCTGTTTTCTTCCTCAGCCAGGAATCTTGCATGTCCCTAAGCTTGGTCTGGACTGTCTTACAAATGTTGCTGTAGGCTGCTTTCTTTGATACTGAGCTAGTATCATCTTGATGTGCCTTGAGCAAACGGTGCTTTTCTTTAAGAAGCCTCTGAATTTCATCATCATTCTCATCAAACCAGTCTTGATGTTTGCGAGATGGATGGCCTAAGGTGCTTGCAGCTGAAGAAAGAACTGTTTTATGGAAAACTGTCCAGTTTTCTTCGGGGTCCTCTGAACTGAGATTCATTGCATCCAGTTGGTTGCAAATGTCTGTTAAGAAATCTTGTCTCATGCTGTCTTTATTCAGCTTTGAGACATCCAGTCTCTTAGGAGCTTTCTTGCCTTGAGGTCGCCTCGCAGGCTGTATTCTTAGGTTGAGTTTGCTGACAACCAGTCTATGATCTGTCCAGCAGTCTGCACCACACATAGTCTTTGTCACTTTAACATCCTGCCTGTCTGTTCTCCGCACTATGACATAGTCTATGAGATGCCAGTGTTTGGAACGGGGATGCATCCAGGATGTTTTGTTCCTATTAGGTAGACGGAAGACTGTGTTGGTGATTAGAAGATCATGTTCAGCACACTTCCTGAGAAGCAAGAGACCATTGCTGTTGCACTTTCCAACCCCTTCTGGACCTATAACTCCTTCCCAGGTCTGGTGGTCTGTACCCACTCTGGCATTAAAGTCGCCAAGAAGGATAAGCTTGTCTGTGCGGGGTGTTGCAGAAATAACATTGTCTAGGTCATCATAGAACTTGTCCTTGACCTCATCTGGATTGGTCATTGTGGGTGCATAAGCACAGACAAAAGTTGCATGTTTATTGCCTGACAGAGGAAGTCTCAATGTCATTAGACGGTCATTAATGCCTCTTGGCAATCCTGACAGCTTACCAACAAGTTCTGTTTTGATGGCAAAGCCAACTCCTGCTTCACGCCTCTCTTCACTTTTGCGTCCACTCCAGAAGAAGGTGTATCCAGCACCAACTTCTTTGATCTCCCCAACATCTGCGAACCGAGTCTCACTCAATGCAGCTATCTGTATATCATACCTCCCAAGTTCTCTGCCCACAAGGGCCGTTCTACGCTGTGGTCTATCTGACCCAGCACTATCCATTAAAGTGCGCACATTTCATGCGCCAATCCGTAAGGGGATTACTCTAGCTTTTTTCTTTGTATTTCGACCGCTTAAGGGGATCCCCGCTGATCGCGGTTAACCAGCCAGGGGGTTTGAAGCAGGCAATTGTTTAGGGCACCTTTTCTAGCCCCTTCCCCATGCTACGGGGGTGAGCAGTGCGGTCCTAAATAGGTCTGCTCAGTCACTCAGCCGACTGCCGAATTCTGCTTACTGCTTCTCCTCACAGAAAACGACCATTAGAACTGAGCCGCCTGTGTGCAGGTCTGCAACTACAGCTCCCAGTGTGTCCTACACCTGCTGCTTCGCCACTCGCCCATCGCCACAGGACTTTGTAGGTATGTGGGTGCAAGTGTGATGAAATTGTTGTGTATGCAAGTGCTTGTGTGTTGAGAAATAAGATGACATGCGCTATGAAATTGGATTATAGTGAGGAAGAGGTGCGCAACGTCAACCTCACTCTCTAGTCCTTGCCCAGCTGCGCCCAGAGGCAAGACACAGGTCAAGACGTCTGGAGTTGGGTTTGGATGCAGTGGATGACTGTAACATCTTTAGTGCCTTGTCACGCTCTGCATGTTCCACAACATGTTGCTGTATCGCTTTCTGAACCGTTGAATCAGATGATTTCTTCCGCTCCATCTACCGAAACAGTCTTTGCATATCTGGACTAGGCATATCCAGACACACAGGTTTGATTTTGGAGTTTCCTTCTCCTAGATGAATTTCTGGCCACAGCTGAAGAGCTCCATCTACCCTTTCTTAGGTTTTGTTTAGAGACCTGCAACATGTTGTGGAACATGCAGAGCGTGACAAGGCACTAAAGATGTTACGGTCATCCACTGCATCCAAACCCAACTCCAGACGTCTTGACCTGTGTCTTGCCTCTGGGCGCAGCTGGGCAAGGACTAGAGAGTGAGGTTGACGTTGCTCCCCTCTTCCTCACTATAATCCAATTTCATATCGCATGTCATCTTATTCTGGGTCAGGTCAGTTTAACTGCTACTGTAACATGTAATCAGTACTACCTGTTGTCATGCGGTGCAGATGGGGCTCGTTAGCCTTGGAAGGCAACTCATCTAGGAGTTAAGCTAGTTCTCTACACAAAAATCTAGCTGGGCAGGGGGAACTCATTAGTCTTGGTTGACAGCCCTCCTAGGAGAATCTCTGACTATTAAATCAATGAACAAATAAATCTCAAAGATACTCACAGATCCATTGGCGCCAAACATCATCACTGAAAATCTGGAGCAAATGAAAACCCCGGTGGGCCAAGCAACAGCAAGAGGCTCCGGCTCAAACCAACTCTATAGAATAGCTTTAAGTCTGGGCCATCATTGAGTCTGACGGCCGACCCGCCGGCGTGCAATTAAAGAAGGCAGCATAGTTATCGACCATTATTTTGGTTTAAGATAAAGCATGCAGACTGTCGCGTAACATTTATATTATATCCTATACGTTTGTAACGTATAACGATTTTTTCTAAACTGAAAGAAAAATCATTCCCTCCTATAAGTTTCATAAGTTTCTTCAATTAGTAAACCAAGTCACCATAAATTTCTGGTTCCAAAAGGCCCTCACTTTATGATACTGATATCCCTGCTGGAGAAGTTTGGCATTTAAACATTTATCACGCGCATTGAAGTCCGTAATATGATTCCATAATAAGTTGCGAAATGAGCACGGCGAGAAGGGTCGCCATTTTACTATGTCCAAATCAAAGTCATTGCGCTTATTATAAATGGAAGAAACAAACTCATTTGCAACATACAGATGTAAATCTAAATAGGGGTATCTGTGGCGTTGACTTCATTCAGCTGTAGTTTAAGTGAATAAATTTGATTCACTGTGCCTTCACAATAAGGACTGTCAATGTTCAAGAGGCCATCGAGGTACCTGGAAGTCGAATTAAAAGCCTCGATAACATCAGCTTGGTTGCAATGATTAAGAGATTCTATGGAATTGCTTTCGTAGCAGTATAAATAAATCAGCTATGAGAGGGGCACAATTTGTACCCATCGGAATTCCAACAATTTGTATAACTTGTCAGCAAACAAAATGTAAATATTATCCAGGAGATAAGATAATGCGTCGCATACATTCTGACATGACCAAAGTGTATATCGGCTTTAGTCAAAGGAAGTGAAAAAAAAACCTTTTCTTTCATTACATGCTGAGTAAACCATAGCTTTTAATGTCTTGAATCAGATCATGTGACCTACAGAGAAGCAGACCAGTAGCTGTTCACTCAGCTTACGATACGTTTTGTTAGTATAAGTTTTTGATTGTTAATTTAGTTTTTTCACACCTCGGTTTTTTGGAGTGTGAATTTCTTTCTGATTATGCCATTTCCTGATCGTTGCCTACTTTTACCTTTGTTTTAAAGAGGACATTGTATGTATTTGACGGAAAGTTTGTGAGTTTATAGATAATACCTGTATATTAGATATTTCTGTCATGAAAAATGTTTTCTTCGATGTTTGAATGAGTTCGTTCCAAAACATCATCCGGGCCAAGTTCTGGACCATTTTAGACCCCTTAACACCAAAGACCACACCTGGTCAATTGAGTTATTATTAGCGCTTATTTTTATAAGCCAATCGACTGAAAATAGATTTTTCTCGTAACGAAACAAATTTGTTTTAACATAATTTAAGTTTGTTTTCATAGTGCAGAAACAATTAGGTTCAGGACGTCATTTAGCCCATTGTTTCCTCGTTTCTTTAGGTATCTATTGATATTAGCTTCTATGGAGAAAACCGTGTTTATTGGACAACCTTATACAGAATGCTGAATGGTCTCGACATGGTCTGATTAGTAACTCCGTTCGTAATTGTCTTGACAGAGAAAAAGACTCTCTTTCATATGCTTCAAGGAAGTAGCTACATGCATCAGGTGTGCAGGACGGTTTCCGCACAACATATTGATGCCGCTATCTCCTGATGCGTCTAGGCCTTTTCTCAATACTGTCGCATCATCATATCTATACGTAAAGGCTTAGTGGTATCAATCCTGGGCGTTTATGATATTTTTGATATTACGGTATCATGGAATTACATATTTTATAGGTAAATTGCATGTTTTATAGGTAAAAATTGGTAATTCTGATGCATGTGCTTTATTTTGTTGTTGTTTTAGACGTGACGAGAAAATTTTACTGGATCTAGTTGCTAATACTGGTGATTTTAAGGATTCTGTTGTTTAGATACTTCATAAAAATCTTTAAAATGAAGTAAAGCGTCATTTCTTGTAATTTTGGAAGTGTGCTGTTTGTTTCATATGTGTGTGGGGTGCTTTCCAAATGGTTATATTTGGAAACTTTCTTTACAATAGTTTCCGAATTAGGTTATCGACGGTTCCAAAACCAGAATTTTATGGTGACTTTGTTTACAAATTTAAGAAACCTATAGGAAGGAATGATCATTCTTTTCAGTTCAGAAAAAATCATTACACGTTACAGACGTATAGGATATAACTTATATGTTATGCGACAGTCTGTATGCTTAGTTTTTAACCCAATCATGGTTGATAACTAAGCTACATTCTTTAATTGCACGCCGGTGGGTCGGGCGTCAGATTCTATGATGGCCCCTACTATTACGCTATTCATTTTAGTTGGTTGGGACCGGAGCTTCTTGTCTGTTGCTAGCTCACCGGGAATGAAAAGAAAAATCATTCCTTCCTATAAGTGTCTTTAATTTGTCCCCATAAAATTTAAAGTAAGGAGTTATTTGTACCCGTGAGAAATTTTTCATTTGTCTCCCTGCTATCTATTTAACTACCTCAATCTGAAACCTGAAATGGTACAAGAAGGCAATGATCAGGACAAGGCGCAATCAGAAATAAACCACTTCAAAAAACTAAATTGACAATTTGGTACATATAATTATTAAACATATCGTAAGCCGAGTGAACAGCTATTTCCCAATAGGCGGCCACTCAGTTACCCGAACTTAACTAAAATATGAAAACCACATAACATCGACTCCCAAACATAAAGCAAATAGAACCATAACTGAAGTATCGCCTTGGAACGATCAGTAATATAAAATTACTGGGGGCTTAAAACAGTTTGAAAGTGGTTCCATGTGTTGACATATTATAGAGACATTTGTGTTCCCATGACCGTCCCTTTAATTTGTTGTCATTGAATTCAAACTGTGTTACATTTTAGGACCTTCAGTATATGCATTCGTGGCCTAGAAACAAACGGCCTTCTTCGATACATGACACTGCTGAAAAACACTGAGAAACCCGATTTGCAATGTGTAGAATCTATATTAGCCTTATAATCTTCATATTCTCTTACTGTTTCTAGAGTAATCTTATTATAGTTTACACATTTTGTCAACTCCATTGTTTCACTGTCTGTAGGGTGCAAGTTTGCATTATCTCGATATGGCATGTTCTTCCTGAAGATTCCGTTTAGATGATGTTTTGATGAAAGAAATAATTAGATTAGGTGTCAATCTTACATAGTTGTCTGACATATTTTCATGCTTCATGTTGATATATAATCATCTCAGATCCATAGGGATTTGCTGGTATTGCAAGTTGCATGATCGCTACCTAAATATGATATGTATACAGAACCTCCTTTTGCCAGACGTTTTCATCAAGTCAACCTCGAGCGTCACAACATAAATTATCGTGAGTCTGTCCTCAATTGGGAATAACATAAATATTCTTAAAACTTAATGGCACAACTACTCTGCGGACATAAATAACGTAGTTCTACCAGAAGAAACCATGGCTATTTAACACCACGTTATTATTTTCAAAATAATGACTATTTTAAATAAAGGAACGGATGAGACGTTTGACATACGTTTTGCGTAGATTTTCATGCATGCTTAATTTAAACATGCGTTTTTTTTGTTTTGTTTTTTTTTTGTTTTTGTTTTTTTTTTTTTTTTCGATCTAAACAATAATAAATAACAAATATCTAAATAACAAATCCATAATACCTTTTATTAGTCTATACCATACATGGTGGTTTTGTGATGAAATAATGTCTTCTGTCCTGCTCTATTGTGCATTTGACAATAATTGAGTTATTTAGCTCAGCGATCAACTTAATCAAATGAGCCGCCTCAGGAGAAAACCAACAATCTGCATATGCGAAAACAAAGACGCAGATCAGCTTCGCGGTAACCGCGAAGCTGATCAGCGTCTTTGTTTTCGCTACACGGATAATACAATTCCTCTACTTACTAAATTCAAAATTTCCAGTCTCTAGCTATCTTCTGTGATAGTACAGCCCGGTTTGTGTCGGGCCTGTTCGGAAACCACATTGCTGGTTTTCCCACGAGGCGGCTCAAATAGTCTTAAACATTCCCTGACAATCTTACATGTTCGACACATCGTGGAAGAATACGCTGGTATGTCCAGATTTTATTTTAATACTAAAATGTTCCAATCGTATGAGGTTAACCATTGTCAGATGATTTAGAAATATCACACAATTGGGCAAACCAGTGTAAGCTTCAGCAAAGGTTTGCCTCTTTTCAAACATAGACGTTACTCATCAATAAGCTTTTCATTCCACTGGTAAACTTATTATGTTTCATACCAGGCCTCAGTTCTTAGTTTCATTAGCGGTAAAACGTGATGATTTAATCAAGACAGCATCCCAGTAACGTAATAAGGTGATGGGAAAGTACGTTTACTCTAAAATGTAAAACAGGGTCATTTTGTGTTTGACAGTCTACATGAAAACGTGCCTAAGGTGCAAACCGCACAAAACCACCAAAACACAAAAATTAGAACCACATAAGAAGCACCGCCTTGGAACGATCGGTAATATAAAATTACTGGCGGGCTCAAATAGATTTTACATGGCCATAACCTCACCTTCAGCTTCTGCAGTGGTTCACATTTAATTAGTTTTCGGTCCTCGTGGTGAATCTCTGACTATAAAATCAATGAACAAATAAATCTCACATATACTCACAGATACAATAACCTGCCCGGTAATGGAGATCCATTGGCGCCAAACAACATCACTGAAAATCTGGAGCAAATGAAAAACACAAGTTGAACCCCGGTGGGCCAAGCAACAGCAAGAGGCTCCGGCCCAAACCAACTCTATGGAATAGCTTTAAGTCTGGGCCATCATTGAGTCTGACGGCCGACCCGCCGGCGTGCAATTAAAGAAGGCAGCATAGTTATCGACCATTATTTTGGTGACGACAAAGCATGCAGACTGTCGCATAACATTTATACATGTATTATCCTATACGTTTGTAACGTATAACGATTTTTTCTAAACTGAAAGAAAAATCATTCCCTCCTATACGTTTCATAAGTTTCTTCAATTAGTAAACCAAGTCACCATTTTCTGGTTCCAAAAGGAAAGGCTCTCACTTTATGATACTGATATCCCTGCTGGAGAGGTTTGGCTGTTAAACATTTATCACGCGCACTGAAATCCGTAACATGATTCCATAATAAGTTGCGAAATGAGCACGGCGAGAAGGGTCGCCATTTTACTATGTCCAAATCAAAGTCATCGCGCTTATTATAAATGGAAGAAACAAACTCATTTGCAACATACAGATGTAAATCTAAATAGGGGGTTTCGGTATCTGTGGTGTTGACTTCATTCAGCTGTAGTTTAGGTGGATAAATTTGAATTCACTATGCCTTCACAATAAGGACTGTCAATGTTCAAGAGACCATCGAGGTACCTGGAAGTCGAATTAAAAGCCTCGATAACATCAGCTTGGTTGCCATGATTAAGAGATTCCATGAAATTGCTTTCGTAGCAGTATAAATAAATCAGCTATGAGAGGGGCACAATTTGTACCCATCGGAATTTCAACAATTTGTATAACTTGTTAGCAAACAAAATGTAAATATTATCCAGGAGATAAGATAATGCGCCGCATACATTCTAACATGACCAAAGTGTATATCGGCTTTAGTCAAAGGAAGTGACAAAACCCTTTTCTTTCATTACATGCTAAGTAAACCATAGTTTTTAATGTCTTTTTGAAGTTCCACTCTATCAAACGTTTATCTTGAATCAGATCATGTGACCAACAGAGAAGCAGACAAGTAGCTGTTCACTCGGCTTACGATACGTTTTGTTAGTATAAATTCTTGATTGTTAATTTAGTTTTTTCACACCTCGGTTTTTGGAGTGGGAATTTCTTTCTGATTGCGCCATTTCCTGATCATTGCCTACTTTTACCTTTGTTTTAAAGAGGACATTGTATGTATTTGACGGAAAGTTCATGAGTTTCTCGATAATAAGATATTTCTGTCCTGAAATACATTTTCTTCGAGGTTCGAATGAGTTCATTCCAAAACAGCATCCAGGCACAATAAGACCCCTTAACACCAAAGACCACACCTGGTCAATTGAGTTATTATTATCACTTATTTTTATAAGCCAAATCGACTGAAAATAGATTTTTCTCGTAACGAAACAAATTTGTTTTAACATCATTTAAGTTTGTTTTCATAGTGCAGAAACAATTAGGTCCTGGACGTCATTTAGCCCATTGTTTCTTCGTTTCTCTAGGTATCTATTGATATTAGCTTCTCTGGAGAAAACCATGTTTACTGGACAAGCTGATACAGAATGCTGAGTTGTCTCAGCATGGTCTGATCAGTAACTCCGTTCTTAATTGTCTTGACAGAGAACAAATCTCTATTTCATATGCTTCAAGGCTGTAGCTACATGCATCAAATTTGCAGGACGGTATCCGCACAACATATTGATGCCGCTATCTCTTGATGCGTCTAGGCCTTTTCTCAATACTGTCGCATCATCATATCTATACGTAAAGGCTTAGTGGAATCAATCCTGGACGTTTATGATATTTTGATATTACGGTATCATGGAATTACATGTTTTATAGGTAAATTACATGTTTTATAGGTAAAAGTTTGGTAATTCTGATAAATGTGCTTTGCTTTGTTAGTTTTTTCTAGAAGTGACAAGAAAATGTTACTGGATCTAGCTGCTAATACCGGTGATTTTAAGGATTCTGTTGTTGAGATACTTCATAAAAAAATCTTTATAATGAAGTAAAGCGTCATTTCTAGTAATTTTGGAAGTGTGCTTTTGTTTCATACGTGTGTGGGTTGCTTTCCAAATGGTTATATTTGGAAATTTTCTTTAAAAATAGTTTTCCGAATTAATTACCAATTAGGTTATCGATGGTTCCTAATTAATGCAAGACCACATAATTTAAATCAAAAAGTCAATCAGCTGGTGTTATGCCGTGTGGTGGCTCTAACACGTCTCCCTGTACATTGTCCATTGTGCAGATTACATTTTCCTTTTGGTCCTTTGAGATCAGAGAGGAAATTCTGAGAAATCAAAAAAAAATATCACCGGTTTAGATTCATATTCTAACCAACTTTGTATGCCTTTCTCATTATATGTTCACTGCTCTTAAAGGATCTCAGTTTTAAATATTATTTGCTATTATTGCATCTGGTGTTGTGCCGTGTGGCGGCCCTAAAAAGTCTCCCCGTACATCATCCATAGTGCAGATTATATTTTCCTTTTGGTCCTTTGAAATCAGCGACTTGGAGAGTATTCTGCGAAATCAGAAACTTATTAAAGGTTTAGATTCATTTTCTAACCAATGTTTAATATATTTGCCCCATTTGGATAATACTAGTCTTTGTATCGACTACACTGTTGAAAGTTACAAAATAACAGTTATTCTCGTTGGCTACATGTTGCCCAATCTATAGGGTCACTGAAGAGGCTTAAGTAGTCGAACCCGCGGTATGGCCCATCCCCTTTCTCATATGCTTACTACTCTTAAAGGATCGCAGTTTTAATTTTTATTTTGATACATTTCGCCCCATTCTTTGTATCGACTACCGTGTTGAAAGGTGCAATAAATAACAGCAATTCTTGTTTGCTCCATGTTGTCAAATCTAAAGGGTCAGTGACGAAGCTTTTAGTGACCAAGCTTTTAAAAGTAGCCAATAACATAGTATGGTCCATTCCATTTCTCATGAATATGTCCACTACTCGGAGTGTGTTACCAGTCCCGCCTTGGAACGGTCAGTTATAAAAAAAAACTTGGGGGTTAAATCGATTTTAGATTACCGTAACCTCACCCTCAGCTTCTGCAGTGGTTCATTACATTTCATTAGTTGTTCGGTCCTCGTGGTGAATCTCTAACTAGTCAATGAATCATCAAAAACAAACAAATAAATCATGATAAACATCCTGATGAATCAAAAACGAGGACTCACAGACTCAGTAAGCTGACTGACGAATGAAATCCGGAAGAACAAAAGAAAAACACCAGTTGAATCCCGTTGGGCCAAGCAACAGACAAGAAGCTCCGGCCACAACCAACTAAAATGAAACGCCGGTGGGTCGAGGTCATCATAGAGCCTGATGTCCGACCCACCGGCGTGCAATTAAAGAAGGCAGCGTAGTTATGAACCATGATTCGGTTAAAAAGTAAGCATGCAGACTGTCGCATAACATTTAAATTATACCCTATACGTTTGTAACGTGTAAAGATCTTTCTAAAATGAAAAGAAAAATCATTCCTTCCTATCAGTTTCTTAAATTTGTCACCATAAAATTTAAAGTAAGGAGTTATTTGTACCCGTGAGAAATTTTTCCTTTGTCTCCCTGCTATCTATCTACCTCAATCTGAAACCTGAAATGGTACAAGAAGGCAATGATCAGGACGAGGGACAATCAGAAATAAACTACTTCAAAAACCGAGGTCGGAAAATTTGGTACATATAATTAGTAAACATATCGTAAGCTGAGTGAACAGCTATTTCCCAATAGGCGGCCACTCAGTTACCCGAATTTATCTAAAATACGAAAACCACATATTATCGACTCCAAAACATAAAGCAAATAGAACCATAACTAAAGTATCGCCTTGGAACGATCAGTAATATAAAATAACTGGGGGCTTTAAACAGTTTGAAAGTGGTTCTATGTGTTGACATATTATAGAGACATTTGTGTTCCCATGACCGTCCCTTGAATTTGTTGTCATTGAATTCAAACTGTGTTACATTTTAGGACCTTTTTGTTCAGTATATGCATTCGTGGCCTAGAAACAAACGGCCTTCCTCGATACATGACACTGCTGAAAAACACTGAGAAACCCGATTTGCAATGTGGAGAATTTATATTAGCCTTATAAGCTTCATTTCCCTTACTGTTTCTAGAGTAATCTTATAATAGTTTACACATTTTGTCACCTCCATGTTTCACTGTCTGTAGGGTGCAAGTTTGCATTATCTCGATATGGAAATATTTCCATGTTCTCCCTGAAGATTCCGTTTAGATGATGTTCTGGTGAAAGAAATAATTAGATTAGGTGTCAATCTCATATTGTTGTCTGACATATTTTCATGCTTCATGTTGATATATAAGCATCTCAGACCCATAAGGATTTCCAGGTATTGCAAGTTGCATGATCGCTACCTCAATATGATATGTATACAGAACATTCTTTTGCCAGACGTTTTCATAAAGTCAGCCTTGAGCGTCACAACATAAACTATCGTGAGTCTGTCCTCAATTGGGAATATGATAAATATTTTTAAAACTTAATGGCACGATTGCGAACATAAATAACGTAGTTCTACCTGGAGAAACCATGGCTATGTTAGGTTATAATTTTAACATAATGTTATTGCTTTAAAATAGTGAATATATTACAATAAAGGAAAGGATGAGACATTTGACATACGTTTTGCGTAGTTTTTCATGTTTTATTTACACTAGCGTTTTTCGATCTAAATAACAAATCTTAAATACCTTTTATTAGTCTATACAATACATGGTGGTTTTGTGATGAAATAATGTCTTCTGTCCTGCTCTATTGTGCCTATGACAATAATTGACTTATTTTGCTCAGTGATCAACTTAATCAAATGAGCCGCCTCAGGAGAAAACCAACAATCTGCATATGCGAAAACAAAGACGCAGATCAGCTTCGCGGTTACCGCGAAGCTAATCAGCGTCTTTGTTTTCGCTACACGGATAATACAATTCCTCTACTTACTAAATTCAAAATTTCCAGTCTCTAGCTATCTTCTGTGATAGTACAGCCCGGTTTGTGTTGGACCTGTTCGGAAACCACATTGTTGGTTTTCCCACGAGGCGGCTCAAATAGTCTTAAACATTCCCTGACAATCTTACATGTTCGACACATCATGGAAGAATACGCTGGTATGTCCAGATTTTATTTTAATACTAAAATGTCCCAATCGTTTCAGGTTTAACCATTGTTAGATAGAAATATCACACAATTGGACAAAACAGTGTACGTTTAAGCAAATGTTTTCTTCTTTACAAACATAGATGTTACTCATCAATAAGCTTTTTATTCCACTGGTAGGCGTAGTATGTTTCATGCCAGGTCTCAGTTCTTAGTTTCATTAGCGGTAAAACGTGATGATTTAATCAAGACAGCATCCCAGTAACGTAATAAGGTGATGGGAAAGTACGTTTAATCTAAAATGTAAAACAGGGTCATTTTGTGTTTGACAGTCTATATGAAAACGTGCATAAGGTGCAAACCGCACAAAACCACCAAAACACAAAAAATAGAACCACATAAGAAGCATCGCCTTGGAACGATCGGTAATATAAAATAAATGGGGGGCTCAAATAGATTTTACATGGCCATAACCTCACCTTCAGCTTCTGCAGTGGTTCACATTTAATTAGTTTTCGGTCCTCGTGGTGAATCTCTGACTATTAAATCAATGAACAAATAAATCTCACAGATACTCACAGATACAATAACCTGCCCGGTAATGGAGATCCATTGGCACCAAACAACATCACTGAAAATCTGGAGCAAATGAAAAACACAAGTTGAACCCCGGTGGGCCAAGCAACAGCAAGAGGCTCCGGCCAAAACCAACTCTATGGAATAGCTTTAAGTCTAGGCCATCATTGAGTCTGACGGCCGACCCGCCGGCGTGCAATTAAAGAATGCAGCATAGTTATCGGCCATTATTTTGGTGTAAGACAAAGCATGCAGACTGTCGCATAACATTTATACATGTATTATCCTATACGTTTGTAACGTATAACGATTTTTTCTAAACTGAAAGAAAAATCATTCCCTCCTTTACGTTTCATAAGTTTCTTCAATTAGTAAACCAAGTCACCATTTTCTGGTTCCAAAAGGCCCTCACTTTATGATACTGATATCCCTGCTGGAGAGGTTTGGCTGTTAAACATTTATCACGCGCACTGAAATCCGTAACATGATTCCATAATAAGTTGCGAAATGAGCACGGCGAGAAGGGTCGCCATTTTACTATGTCCAAATCAAAGTCATCGCGCTTATTATAAATGGAAGAAACAAACTCATTTGCAACATACAGATGAAAATCTAAATAGGCGGTTTCGGTATCTGTGGTGTTGACTTCATTCAGCTGTAGTTTAGGTGGATAAATTTGAATTCACTATGCCTTCACAATAAGGACTGTCAATGTTCAAGAGGCCATCGAGGTACCTGGAAGTCGAATTAAAAGCCTCGATAACATCAGCTTGGTTGCCCTGATTAAGAGATTCCATGAAATTGCATTCGTAGCAGTATAAATAAATCAGCTATGAGAGGGGCACAATTTGTATCCATCGGAATTCCAACAATTTGTATAACTTGGTAGCAAACAAAATGTAAATATTATCCAGGAGATAAGATAATGCGTCGCATACATTCTGACATGACCAAAGTGTATATCGGCTTTAGTCAAGGGAAGTGAAAAAACCCTTTTCTTTCATTACATGGTAAGTAAACCATAGCTTTTAATGTCTGTTTGAAGGTCCACTCTATCAAATGTTTGTCTTGAATCAGATCATGTGACCAACAGAGAAGCAGACCAGTAGCTGTTCACTCGGCTTACGATACGTTTTGTTAGTATAAGTTTTTGATTGTTAATTTAGTTTTTTCACACCTCGGTTTTTGGAGTGGGAATTTCTTTCTGATTGTGCCATTTCCTGATCATTGCCTACTTTTACCTTTGTTTTAAAGAGGACATTGTATGTATTTGACGGAAAGTTCATGAGTTTCTCGATTGTAAGATATTTCTGTCCTGAAATACATTTTCTTCGAGGTTCGAATCAGTTCATTCCAAAACAGCATCCAGGCACAATAAGACCCCTTAACAACAAAGACCACACCTGGTCAGTTGAGATATTATTAGTCCTTATTTTTATAAGCCAAATCGACTGAAAATAGATTTTTTTCTCGTAACGAAACAAATTTGTTGTAACATCGTTTAAGTTTGTTTTCATAGTGCAGAAACAATTACGTTCTGGACGTCATTTAGCCTATTGTTTTCTCGTTTCTCTAGGTATCTATTGATATTAGCTTCTCTGGAGAAAACCATGTTTACTGGACAAGCTTATACAGAATGCTGGGTTGTCTCAGCATGGTCTGATCAGTAACTCCGTCCGAAATTGTCTTGCCAGAGAACAAAACTCTCTTTCATATGCTTCAAGGCAGTAGATATATGCATCAGATGTGCAGGACGGTTGCCGCACAACATATTGATGCCGCTATCTCTTGATGCGTCTAGGCCTTTTCTCAATACTGTCGCATCATCATATCTATACGTAAAGGCTTAGTGGAATCAATCCTGGGCGTTTATGATATTTTGATATTACGGTATCATGGAATTACATATTCTATAGGTAAATTACATGTTTTATAGGTAAAAGTTTGGTAATTCTGATACATGTGCTTTATTTTGTTAGTTTTTAGAAGTGACAAGAAAATGTTACTGGATCTAGCTGCTAATACTGGTGATTTTAAGGATTCTGTTGTTGAGATACTTCAACAAAAAATCTTTATAATTAAGTAAAGCGTCATTGCTTGTAATTTCGGAAGAATGATTATTGCTTTATACATGAGTCTGGTGCTTTCTAAATAGTTATATTAGTAAGTAAGTAAGTAAGTAAGTAAGTAAGTAATGGTTTATTAAAGTGTCACATATCAACATCACAGATATGCAGCATCATTATGAAGATTAAACGTTGATACCCCGCCAAAATTTGGCTTACGAGACCCTATGAATACAGTTTAAAAACAAATATACATAGAAACATACAGCAATGAGATATTATATATACACATTCATATAAATATATTTGGAAATTTTCTTTAAGAATAGTTTCCGAATCAATTACCAATTACTTAATGCAAGACCACATATTTTAAATCAAAATGACAGTCAGCTGGTGTTCTGCCGTGTGGTGGCTCTAACACGTCTCCCTGTACATCGTCCATAGTGCAGATTACATTTTTTTCCTTTTGGTCCTTTGAGATCAGGGAGGAAATTCTGAGAAAACAAAAAAATATCATCGGTTTAGATTCATTTTCTAACCAACCTTGCACGGCCCATCCCCTTTCTCATTATTTGTTCACTGCTCTTAAAGGATCTCAGTTTTAAATTCTATTTGCTATTACTGCAGCTGGTGTTGTGCCGTGGGGCGGCTGTAAAATGTCTCCCCGTACATCATCCATAGTGCAGAATATATTTTCCATTTGGTCCTTTGAGATCAGCAAGGGTATTCTTAGAAATCAACCAATTATTAAAGGTTTAGATTCATTTTCTGACCAACGTTTAATATATTTTGGCCCCATTTGGATAATACTAGTCTTTGCATCGACTACACTAGCTGAAACCGCGGTATGGCCCATCCCCTTTCTCATAATTTATGTTCACTGCTCTTAAAGTATCTCAGTTTTAATTTTTTTATTTGCTATTACAGCAGCTGGTTTTGTGCCGTGTGGCGGCCCTAAAACGTCTACCCGTACATCATCCGTAGTGCATATTTTATTTTCCTTCTGGTCCTTTGAGATCAGCCAGGGTATTCTGAGAAATCAGAAAATTATTATCGGTTTAGTTTCATTTTCTAACCAACGTTTGATATACAGGTATTTGGCCCCATTTGGATAATACTAGTCTTTGTATCGACTACACATTCTCGTTGGCTACATGTTGCCAAATCTATAGGGTCACTGAAGAGGCTTAAGTAGTCGAACCCGTGGTAATGCTCATCCCCTTTCTCATATTATGTTAACTACTCTTAGAAGGATCACAGTTTTAATTCTTATTTTAATACATTTCGCCCCATTCGGATAATACTAGTCTTTGTATCGACTACCGTGTTGAAAGGTGCAAAATTACAGCAATTCTCTTTTGCTCCATGTTGGCAAATCTAAAGGGTCACTGACGAAGCTTTTAGTGACCAAGCTTTTAAAAGTAGCCAAAACATGGTATGGCCCATCCCATTTCTCATGAATATGTCCACTACTCGGAGTGTGTTATCAGTCCTATTAAAGCTACATATTGCATGGGTAAGGCACGCAATAACGTCTTCTTGGAAGCGGATCGTTTAACTCATTTAAGCCTGGCGTCCCTTTTATGGGACATAGGCAAACAGAATAGCCCCAGATGTGACGCCGCAGAACGCGGCGTCCCATCTGGGGCTATTCTGTTTTCTTAAAGGAATTACATCGAAAAATGAGATAAAAAATAAAATCACTCCTATCACCACTAAAAATGAAAGTGGACTCACCCAAATGATAATGATGGGAAAGTCCATTCGTCAAATATGGGTTAATGATTGCGACTTCGTTTGTATTTGAACACAGTTGGAGATTTGCGCTTTCTGATTACCCAGCCAATTTCCTGGCATTTTATGTTGATAGTAAAGGTGGTTGCAGTATCTTGGTTGATTTTTCTTTTGGTGGACCAGGAATACCATGTCAAATTTCATTTCTCTTTGGTGCGGCTCAGATTTATGCCTAGGAGAATACAATTGTGGGAGAAAGGCTAGCTTACAGCAGAACTACAGAGTGATTTTACAGTTACTTTAACACCCTGGGTCATCAATTATTCTCGTGGACTTTGCCAAGGGTTGGTATTTTCTGAGAAAAAAAAGAATCGCCAGAGACTGATTCATACTGTTTTTCCTCCTCTGCATTGCTTTACTTTATACTTTGAAATGTGTTGATGAATGAAGAAAAAAGTAAAATAAATACTAAAGAATGAAAAAAATGAAACACACAAAAAACAAACTTATGGATTTCTAGTACAAGCAAGTTATGGTATATGGGCCCCCGCACCAGAAAACCAACAATCTGCATATGCGAAAACAAAGACGCAGACCAGCTGTGCAGTAAATGCACAGCTGATCAGCGCCTTTGTTTTCGCTACTCGAATAGTACAATTATTCCTCTATTACTTAAATCCAAACTTTCAAGGCTCTAGCCAGCTTCTGAAACTGTACAACCAATTTGTGTCGGACCTTGTCGAAAACCCAGATTAAGGGTTTTGTCATGCGAATGCTCATATCTTACTTTTGCTATTCCAATCTCTAGTTTAGGCTTAACCGCTCTTAAAGAAAAGCATTGGTACATTTTTGCACTCTATCATCAGTGTTGTATGTCTAAATAAACATAACCAAGTACTTCTTCGAACCCATACCTCTAGTTTAGACTTTTTACCGCTCTTAAAGAAAAGCATTGGTATATTTTTGCACTCTATCATCAGTGTTGTACCATGCATGTCTAAATAAACATAACCAAGTACTTCTTCGAACCCATAGGGCGATCATTTATCATTTTAATCCGATGATGCGTCAGCGAAATGCTTTTGGGAGCAATCTTTTCAACAGAAGGATCAAACATGATATTCCTAATGTTGACAATCGCAAATTAAGAGATATTGAACCACGAGAGACCTACATGTACTTAATGTTGATCGATGATGTACATGTCTCTGATATATTCTTTGAAAACGAAATGGTTTAAAGTAAAATGGTTCAATGAAAAGAAAGAATAGAAACAAATGTTAAAGTAGCATATGAATTTTGCATTTTATGAATTGTTGTAAATCGAATGTGAAAACGACATGCATAAATGCATTTGGCTGTGATGACAGCCGATGGTTACACAGTTATACGGATGATACACTGAATATGTATCTACACCTAAAACCGAGATCGGGAAAAACAAATTTACAATTAGGTACTAACACAAAGAGAACGTATCGTAAAAAGATAAAAGCAAGAAACGATCAGGAAATTGAGCAATCGGAAAATAATCTCACTCAAACACCGAGGTGGGAAAAAGAGAACTTATCATACTAAACAGCTGTTTCCGTAACGGTGGTCACTCATTTACACGAACTAAACTATATATGTGCATAAATGACGCAAACAGCACAAAACTTCGACACCCTACATAATACAATAGAAGTACCAATTTGTCAACGATGTTTTTGCGTTAACATTTAAGTTTAAAAAATGTTTATTATGCTTTTCTATTTGTTTCAGAATCGTTTCTGAAGAAAGGAAAAAGCAACACCAAGGTCAATGATATCACAAGAAGCAGACATTCTATTACTTTTACGGATAGACAACAATAGATTTTTCTGTCAGAGAAAGGGCAATAAAACGTCTTAGAACTTAGAAGATAGAATTACAATTGGAAAAGATATTAAACTGAAATTAAAATTCTAATTCGTCTACTTGAAACAGTAAACCAACAGAAACCTAGAGAAACGATATTGATACACACGATATCAATGAAATTAACCGAGAAGAGAAATAATAAGATTCAGGTTTACTTTTTAAATAAGAAAAAAGATTAGTTTGTTAAATAGACTTTGGGAACTTAACCAGTGTGTCTTTTAGTGGTTATCAGGCTATATCAGTGATTTTGATAGCTATTTCCGTGAATTTTAGAACTGTATCAGTGATTTTGCAGCACTCAATCAGTGATCTATAACATGCAAATGGAGACTGGATTAATTTCAAAGCTGATAAGCAAAATTTCGCCCAATTTTTCTGTACAATTCTGGAACTGTTTGTATGGCTGCCCAATCGACATCGTATTCTTCCTCTACAGTATTGGAGACTCCATGTTGGATGCGGTGCTTCGCCCAAATATTCCTCAAATTGTTTGCTTCAATATGTTCCCAAGGACACTTGACATGTGTTACTCCCTTGAAAATTACCCGGATATAGAAGATGACGTTCAAAAACAAGCGACGTCATATATTGTGTACCACAAAGTGCTCTCTAATTTACCAGCGTTGGTACTGGGACTATTTTGTGGCGCGTGGAGTGACAAATATGGCCGGAAGTTACCAATGGTGCTGCCCTCTATAGGAACTACTTTCGCGATTCTGTTGTACATGTCCGCGAACATATCACCCCAGTCATCAACAGCATTCTTCCTTTGTGGATCGTTAGTTCAAGGTTGTTTCGGTAAGACTTCCATGATATCAATGGCAGTACATAGTTACACTGTAGACATTACTGATTCTGAACGTAGAACACGAAAACTGGGAATTTTGGCTGCCATGCAGTTTCTAGGCATGTTTCTAGGCTCACTGGTTTCCGGTTTGTTGCTAGACAACACGGATGTTTTGACGACATATTGCTGTGCATCTTTTATTCACGCTGTCGTGGTTGTGGTCGCGCTGACGTCAGTTTATGAGACAGTTACAGCATCAGAAGGCACAGAAGTATTTCCATGCCGGACTATTTTCAGACCGGAGAACTTCAAAGCGTCCCTGATGGTGATTCTGAAGCGGAGGGAATTCAACTTACGCCGATGTATCAGTGCGCTGTTGTTCGTCCTTATTCTGCACCAGACGTGTCGTACAGGGCTAACGGATGTGACGTTGCTATACACAGAGTTACCTCCCTTGAGTTGGCCGTCATCTTGGTTCGGTTACCTCGCCGCGGCAGATAACGCCGCAATGGGTCTTGTTCTGCTCATTATCCTTCCAGTACTATCAAATGTACTAAAGCTCTCAGATTCTTTCATTAGTATTCTAGGTTTAGGTTGTGCAAGTTTAAGGTTCGTGATTCTGGCTTGGAGCAAACAGACATGGATGGTGTGGGTTGCAATATCCGTCGGAAGTTTAGGCGGATTAATAAATTCACCGGTGCGTTCACTGCTCAGTAAACTAGTACACGAGGACGAGGTGGGCAAAGTTTTCTCAGTTCTTGGAAGTGGCGAGACTATAGCAAAATTTCAAGCTTTAATATTTACAGCTTTGTACGGGACAACTATAGACATATTCCCTGGGTTCTCTTTTATGTTGGCTTCTATCTTATACACAGTAATGGCCATAATTATAGGCTTAGTTCACTATAGTACTAAAGAATACCTTTCGGGGAATTACGAGGACCTTGAAAGACTTGAAACCGGGAGCCAAAACAATGAATGTATCGAAATGAATAATCATATAAAGTAATGGTTAAACTTTTATCAACGCATAATACTTCTTAGTTTTTAAGGAGGTGCTCTTTCAAAATCGAAAAAGTCTTTAAATTTTGCATACATGTTCGTATTATCTTTTCCGTTGCTAACGTAAAACCTAAACACCATCTTGAATGTACAGAAATGAATCAGAAAAAGTAGTGGTAAATACCTTCACCGATACGTAAGACTTCTTTGACATTAAGAAGGTGTTTTACAAACTTGTTAAAAGTCTAAACTTTTGCAAACATGTTCACATTATTTGTTCTCATCAAATGCCCATTGCAAACGAAAACACATAACACTACTTAAAAGTCTGAGATAAAAGTAAACAATGATTATGAATTAGTGCTATCAGAACCAAAGTCCCACCCAGACAAAAAGAAAAGTAGGCAATGGAAATTCCCACTCCAAAGAACGGAGGTGGTAGGAAACTAAATTAACAATCAGGTACTATTACTAAGAAAACATATTGTAAGCCGAATGGGCAGCCGGGTTTCCAACACGTGGCCACTCAGTTACCAAAACGGAAAACATACATAAGGTGTTAACAGCACAAAAAATCTACACCATGACATAAAACAATAAGTACCACCACAGAAGTATTGCCTTGGAACGAACAGTAATATAAAATTACTGAAGCATCAAAGAAGCATTATATCGCAATGTAAAAGACTCCAAATTCACAATTTTACCGGGAATCAACACAGAAAGCTTCCAGCCAAAGCTGGTCCAAGCAATATTATATATATTAATCTATTTCCTTTCGGAAAGCCAACAGATTCAAAGACATATTTTGTACTTTTAAAAGTAATTCCTTTTCTGATCGTTCAAAGACATATTTTGTACTTTTAAAAGTAATTCCTTTTCTGATCGTTCAAAGACATATTTTGTACTTTTAAAAGTAATTCCTTTTCTGATCGTTCAAAGACATATTTTGTACTTTTAAAAGTAATTCCTTTTCTGATCGTTCCAATGCGGTTCTGCTATTATTTATTTTCATGTATTTTATTTATTTTGTATACTCGGAGTACTTCTGTTGTACCTGTCACCTTTGTATTAGATTGGTGCGAGCCGGATGACTACCTTGTTGGAAGTGTGGGGAAAACAAAATTGACACTCAGCGGTTATAATGCAAAGAGAATATATCGTAAGCCGAGTAAGCAACTATCCCTGAAGCCGGCCACTCAGTTACCCAATTGTAACTAAACAGTATATGAAGCACATAAACGCCCAAACCTTCGACGCCAAACCACAAAAAATAAGAGTCATTACAGAACGGTCAGTAATATAGTACATATATCACTGGGGGAAATACTAGATACGGAGTAACATTCATGGACAAGACCACTTGATTCAACATCACGCAACTGACGTTAGATCTATGAATTTTAACCATGGCGATATAACAAACAAATCAAATATGAATATTGGTTTTAAACCTAGAGAGACTTGTGTAATATAATACATATGCGAATAAATAACAATAAAACAGTGATCAGACATATAAATGAGACTGTGGAAGGGTCATACTCCGGTTTCGGCTACTCTGTTTGGACAATACTAGTCTTTGTATCGACTATCCTGTTGAAAGTTGCAAAATTAAATTATTCCTGTTTGGCTCCATTTTGCCAAATCTAAAGGGTCACTGAACAGGCTTAAGTAGCCCAACCCGCGGTATGGCCCATCATTTTCTAATTAATATGCTTACTGCTCTTAAAGGATCTCAAGTTTTATTTTTATCAAGCCTAATTTGGTAAAATGGAGCCAGAGAGAACTACTGTAATCTAGCATCTTTCAACAGGGTAGTCGATACAAAGACTAGTATAATGGAAATGAGGCTAAATTTATTAAACATTGGTTAGAAAATAAATCAATATACCTTCGCCGATCGATAAGTACCTTAAGAAACATATAATCTGCACTATGGATTGTGTACGGGGAGACTTCTGAATATTTAGCCTAAATTGAAAACGGTTTCACAAAAACTAGACAGTCTTTTTGTTCTTAGCATTTCACAGTAAGACTTTGCTATTTCAATACTATCAACATGGTAAATGATGTCCTACTGCAGATATGAGCCTTTCGGAATCGATCTGGTCTTCACACAATCCGAAAGGTATTACATTGAACTGGTTCAGCTGAACTACCATGTGTTTATCACTGAATCCAGTTCAACTTGCAAATAACATAATAATAAATGAATAATAGACAAAGGATATGCATCTTTGACAATTAACCAATTATAATTTGATAATCAAGACCAAATCACTAAATGATATAATATAGGGATCAACCATGGTTTTCAGTGTTCAAACATTCGATGGATCACGAGGAAGGTGTTTGAACACAAGGCCGCAGGCCGCGTGTTCAAACACCTTCCGAGTGATCCAGCGAATGTTTGAACACTGAAACAAACCATGGTTGATCGCTATTCTTGCATTTTCACTCTAATCCACTTAAAATCGCTTGAAAATAACATTAACAACGTGAAAACGCACCAAAAACCGCGGAGCTTCTTCAACGTCGGCCATTTTGTTTCTATGAAATATATGACGTCACGTCACTTTGACCAATGACGTCGGCCAAAACCCATGTTCAAACGGCACGTGAATTTCATGATTTGAACATGGGTTTTGCGGTTTGAACACGGCTTTCGACCAATCAAAAACGGCTTCAAACGGCTATGTGCATAGATATCTATGCAAGAATATAGGGATCAAACATGGTTTTCTATGCATTAACATCTGCTGGGCCCCTAGGGAGGCGTTGAAACCCGAACCCGAGCCCGCGGGGCCCAGCAGTTGTTAATGCATCAGAAACATCAGAATTTTCACGGGTGCGCAGCACGAGTGAAAATTTTTATGTCTTCAACTCACGAGATGAAATATATTTGGTATTCGCCGAAACAAAAAGCAATTTTTCTTTTTATTTTATACAATACGCGGGCATTTTCCAATTCACGAGGCAGGCGGTGAAAATGCAAAAACCAAAAATTTATGAATACCCATACTTTATGTTTTCATTCATAAATAACGGAGTAATAGGCGTTTGAATTTCTGAAGTGAGACACATTTAATGACGTAAAGTAAATGGAAACGTCAGAAGTAATCCAAAATCTACAGTGAAGATATAGGCTGATATCAGTCACTAGTGACTTTTGATATCAGTGAGATTTGATATCAGTGAAATTAATATCATTGAAAATACCAATTTTATCAAGTTTTGATATACATTGGTTTTCACTGTAAAGTATAAAATAAAACGTTAAATCAAGTGCACGTTACGCGATGACGTCATTTTTTTGTGAGAGGCCCTGTAACAAGTATAAGTAAAAGCCATGTATTAACAGCACGCGCTCACGAGAAATGCCATATTAATATATGGCTTTCTTCTCATTAATATATATCTGTTAATATCGTGTGACACGGGTATTTATGCAATAATATGCAATTATTCTTAGCACAATACCCAGAAATATCTTAAGAACATTTGCGGGATTGACTTCAAAAAAACGGTCAACGCCCCTCCATGAAAAAAAAATTAAAACGGTGGTCCTTAAAGAGCAGTAAACATATTAATGAGGAAGGGGATGGACCATACCAAGGTTTTCATCTACTTAAGTATGATCAAGTATAAGAAACACCATGATAAATCAGAAACGAGGACTTACAGATACTGAACAATACGTAAAAAAGTACAAGTAGGCAAAGATCAGGAAAAGGCGCAATCAGAAGAAGACTCCCACTCCAAAAACCAAGGTGGGAAAAAAACAAACCAACAATCAGGTACTTATACCATGAAAACATTTCGTAAGCCGAATGAGCAGCTATTTTCCCAATAGGTGGCCACTCAGTTACCTTAACTTAAAAATATGCAAACATACATAAGGCGCCAACAGCACAAAAATATTTTAAACACCAAGACATAAAACAAAAAGAACCACCACAGAAGTATCGACTTGGAACGATCAGTAACACAAAGTTACTGGCGGGTTTAAATCGATTTTACATGGCCGTAACCTCACCCTCAGCTTCTGCAGTGGTTCATAACATTTAGTTAGTTCTTCGGTCCTCGTGGTGAATCTCTAACTAGTACATGAATCATCAAGAACAAACAAATAAATCATGATAAACATCCTGATGAATCAAAAACCAGGACTCAAGATTCAGTAAGCTGCCCGACGATGGAGATCCCTGGGCGCCAAATAACTTACTAACTCCGGAGCTAAAGAAAAACATCAGTTGGACCCCGGCGGGCCAAGCAACAGACAAGAAGCTCCGGCCCCAACCAACTAAAATGAATAGCTTTAAGTCGGGGCCATCATAGAGTCTGACGCCCGACCCACCGGCGTGCAATTAAAGAAGGCAGCATAGTTATCAACCGTGATTGGGTCAAAAACTAAGCATGCAGACTGTCGCATAACATTCAAGTTATAACCTATACGTCTGTAACGTGTTATGATTTTTCTAAACTGAAAAGAAAAATCATTACTTCCTATAAGTTTCTTAAATTTGTAAACCAAGTCACCATAAAATTCTGGTTCCGAAAGACCCTCACTTAAAAGCGTCTTTAACCCAACATTATATTTGGAAATCAATTCATAGTGTCTACGATAAAATTTAGAAAAGGTTTTTCGAAGTTTATGATACCGATAGCCCTGTTGAAGAAGTTTGGCCGTTAAAGATTTATTTCGAGCGTTGAAGTCTGTAACATGATTGAAGACTTTAGCAAACCTAATAAGTTGCGAAATGTATACACCATAAGAAGCACGACGAGGAACGTCACTATCCAAAAACGGAAAATTTACTATATCAAAATCAAAGTCATCGCGCTTATCATAAATTTTAGAAGAAACAAATCCATTTGCAACAGAAAGATGTAGATCTAAAAAGGGGGCTTCGGTATCCGAGATATTGGCTTTGTTTAACTGTAGTTCAGATGGATAAATTTGATTGACCATACCTTCAAAATAAGGGTTGTCAATGTTCAAAAGGTCATCGAGGTACCTAGAAGTGGAATTAAAAGCCTCGATAACATCAGCTTGATTATCATGGTTAAGAGAATCCATGAAATCTCTTTCGTAGCAGTATAAAAATAAATCAGCTACGAGAGGTGCACAATTTGTACCCATCGGAATTCCAACAATTTGTCTGTATAACTTGGTCCCAAATCTAATATAAATATTATCCAGGAGATATGATAAGGCGTCGCACACATTCTGACATGACCAAAGTGTATACCGACTTTGGTCAGAGGATGTGAAAAAAGCCTTTCTGTCATTACATGCCAAATAAAGTGAACCATAGTTTTTTAATTCCCTTTTGAAGGTCCACTCTATCAAATCCAGAAGTTTTTCTTTAATTAGATTATGTGGTAAAGTTGTATACAGAGTAGAAAAATCATATGTGGACAAGCTCGTCGCACGGAACCCTCTATACTTCAATTTATTGAGCACCTCACCAGAATTTTTTATTGACCAAAACCAATTTTTATTTGAAGTTTCATACACTGTCTCACAGTATCTTATAACATGAGATTTGATAGCAGTAAGACAGGAAGTTAATAATTTAGAAAGTTCAGTAGTAGTACAAGAGCTAGAATTTGCAATAAATCTTGCTTTGTATGGTCTTTTGTGAAGCTTAGGTAACCAATACATCGTAGGAAGTTTGTCTTGGCCTTCATTGACACAAACAGAAAACTTAACAGGTAAATCGTTTAAGTGGGCATTTACTACAGACACCTCATCAGTATCTGCCTCTAGATAAGCCCTGGTACCATCCAGCTCCTGTTTTAAGGTGTTAACGTAGTGAAGCCTACAAACAACAACAATTAAGACTTCTTTGACATTAAGGTTGTGTAACAACCTTGTTGAAGTCTTAACGTTTGCAACATGTTCACAGGACTTTTTCTCATCAAATGTCAATTGCAAACGCAAAACACTAATTTATGTCAAGTCTGAGGTAAACATAAGCAATGATTAGGAATTTGTGCTATTATGACAAAAGTCTTGCCCAGACAAAAAGATACAAGTAGGCAATGATCAGGAAATGGCGCAATCAGAAAGAAATTCCCACTCCATAAACCGAGGGGTGGGAAAAAACTGAAAAGACACTTAGGTACTTATACCAGGAATACTTATAGTAAGCCGAGTGAGCAGCAAAGCAACAATAAAGCATTATATCCCAATGTAAAGGACTCCAATTTACCTTTCTGGCGGAAATCGACACAGAAAGCTTTCAGCCAAAGCTGGTCCGAGGAACATTGTATACATCCATCTGTTTGTTTTAGGAAAGCCAGCAGATTCAAAGACATATTCCTTTTCTGATTGTCCCATGACGGTTCTGCTGTTATCTATTTTCATGTTTCTGTTTATTCCGTATACCTCTGTTGTACCTGTCAGCTTTGCATAATTTGGTGTGAGTTGAATGACTACCAGTAACATTGTTTGGAAAGAAGGCACAGAAGAGTGGGGAAAACAAAAGTGACAATCATTGGTTGTAATGCATAGAGAACATATCGTAATCCGAGTGAGAAACTATCCCTGAATCCGGCCATTCAGTTATCCAATTGTAACTAAACAGTATATGAAAACACACATAAATAAAAAGGTGCTAACCTCACAAAAATTCGACAAGAAACCATAAACATAGAGTCGTTACAGAACGGTCAGTAATGTAGTACATATATCACTGGGGGAAACACAAGATACGGAGTTATCTTCATAGACAAGACCAATTGATTCAACATCACGAAACTGCGTAGATTATTGAATATAGGGATCAACCATGGTTTTCAGTGTTCAAACATTCGATGGATCACGAGGAAGGTGTTTGAACACCAGGCCGCAGGCCGCGTGTTCAAACACCTTCCGAGTGATCCAGCGAATGTTTGAACACTGAAACAAACCATGGTTGATCGCTATTCTTGCATTTTCACTCTTATCCACTTAAAATCTTATGAAAATAACATTAACAACGTAAAAACTCACCGAAAACCGCAGAGCTTCTTCAACGTCGGCCATTTTGTTTCTACAAAACACATGACGTCACGTCCCATTGACCAATGACGTCGGCCAAAACCCATGTTCAAACGGCACGTGAATTTCATGATTTGAACATGGGTTTTGCTGTTTGAACACGGCTTTCGACCAATCGAAAACGGCCTCAAACAGCTATGCGCATAAATATCTATGCAAGAATAGAATTTTAACCATGGCAATATAATTAAAAACAAATCAAATACGAATATTGATTTTAAATCTAGTGAGACTTTTGTAATATAATACATATACGACTAGTATAATGGAAATGAGGCTAAATTTATTAAACATTGGTTAGAAAATAAATCTATATACCCACGCCGATCGGTAAGTATAATCTGCACTATGGATGGTGTACGGGGAGACCTCTGAATATTTAGCCTAAATTGAAAACGGTTTCACAAAAACTGGACACAGTATTTTTGTTCCTAGCATTTCCCAGTAAGACTTTGCTATTTCAATACTATCAGCATGGTAAATGATGTCCTACTGCAGATATGAGCCTTTCGGAATCGATCAGGTGCTTGAATCATCTTCTTAGCAGTATTTTGGTTATTTGGCCCCTTTGAGAATATGTTAAGAATCATCTTCTTAACAGTATTTTGGTTATTTGGCCCCTTTGGGAATTTGAGTCTTTGATTTAGACTACACAGATGTAATTTCTTGAAATTGCAGCAAAATGTCTCACTCTGGCTTTCGCTGCCAGTTTTGTAAAGGGTCACTGATGAAGGTTCATTACCCGAAATTGTACAATATGGCCCATCTTCTAGCTTTGTATTTTTACTGCTTCCAAAGGATCTAACAATTATTTTTATTTGCTATTACTGCAGCTGGTGTTGTGCCGTGTGGCGGCCCTAAAAAGTCTCCCCGTACATCATCCATAGTGCAGATTATATTTTTCTTTTGATCCTTTGGGATCAGTGAATTATATGAAGTATTTCAAATTTTATATGTTAAGAATCATCTTCTTAACAGTATTTTGGTTATTTGGCCCCTTTGGGAATTTGAGTCTTTGATTTAGACTACACAGATGTAATTTCTTGAAATTGCAGCAAAATGTCTGGCTTTCGCTGCCAGTTTTGTAAAGGGTCACTGATGAAGGGTCATTACCCGAAATTGTACAATATGGCCCATATTCTAGCTTTGTATTTTTACTGCTTCCAAAAGATCTAACAATTATTTTTATTCAAACAATCCGAAAGGTATTACATTGAACTGTTTCAGCTGAACTACCATGTGTTTACCAGTGAACCCAGTTCAACTTGCAAATAACAATAATAAATGAATAAAAGACAAAGGATATGCATCTTTGACAATTAACCAATTATAATTTTGATAATCAAGACCAAATCACTAAATGATATAATATAGGGATCAAACATGGTTTTCTATGCATTAACATCTGCTGGGCCCCTAGGGAGGCGTTGAAACCCGAACCCGAGCCCGAGGGGCCCAGCAGTTGTTAATGCATCAGAAACATCAGAATTTTCACGGGTGCGCAGCACGAGTAAAAATTTTTATGTCTTCAACTCACGAGATGAAATATATTTGGTATTCGCCGAAAGAAAGCAATTTTTCTTTTTATTTTATACAATACGCGGGCATTTTCCAATTCACGAGGCAGGCGGTGAAAATGCAAAAACCAAAAATTTATGAATACCCATACTTTATGTTTTCATTCATAAATAACGGAGTAATAGGCGTTTGAATTTCTGAAGTGAGACACATTTAATGACGTAAAGTAAATGGAAACGTCAGAAGTAATCCAAAATCTACACTGAAGATATAGGCTGATATCAGTCGCTAGTGACTTTTGATATCAGTGAGATTTGATATCAGTGAAATTAATATCAATGAAAATACCAATTTTATCAAGTTTTGATATACATTGGTTTTCACTTTAAAGTATAAAATAAAACGTCAAATCAAGTGCACGTTACGCGATGACGTCATTTTTTGTGAGAGGCCCTGTAACAAGTATAAGTAAAAGCCATGTATTAACAGCACGCGCTCACGAGAATTGCCATATTAATACATGGCTTTCTTCTCATTAATATATGGCTGTTAATATCGTGTGACACGGGTATTTATGCAATAATATGCAATAATTCTTAGCACAATACCCAGAAATATCTTAAGAACATTTGCGGGATTGACTTCAAAAATACAGTCAACGCCCCTCAATGAATAAAAATTAAAACTGTGATCCTTAAAGAGCAGTAAACATATTAATGAGGAAGGGGATGGACCATACCAAGGTTTTCGTCTACTAAAGTACGATCAAGTATAAGAAACACCATGATAAATCAGAAACGAGGACTTACAGATACTGTACAATACGTAACACTTCTTTGACATTAAGAAGGTTGTGTAACAACCTTGTTGAAGTCTTAACGATTGCAACATGTTCACATGACTTTTTCTCATCAAATGTCAATTGCAAACGAAAAACACTAATTTAAGTCAAGTCTGAGGTAAACATAAGCAATGATTAGGAATTTGTGCTATTATGACAAAAGTCTTGCCCAGACAAAAAGATACAAGTAGGCAATGATCAGGAAATGGCGCAATCAGAAAGAAATTCCCACTCCATAAACCGAGGGGTGGGAAAAAACTGAAAAGACACTTAGGTACTTATACCAGGAATACTTATAGTAAGCCGAGTGAGCAGCAAAGCAACAATAAAGCATTATATCCCAATGTAAAGGACTCCAGTTTACCTTTCTGGCAGAAATCGACACCGAAAGTTTTCAGCCAAAGCTGGTCCGAGGAACATTGTATACATCCATATGTTTGTTTTTGGAAAGCCAGCAGATTCAAAGACATATTTTGTAATTAAGTAACTCCTTTACTGATCGCCCCAAGACGGTTCTGCTGTTATCGATTGTCATGTTTCTGTTTATTCTGTATACCTCTGTTGTACCTGTCAGCTTTGCATAATTTGGTGCGAGTTGGATGACTACCTTGTTTGGAAAGTTGGCACAGAAGAGTGGAAAAAAACAAAAGTGACAATCATCGGTTGTAATACAAAGAGAACATATCGTAAGCCGAGCGAGAAACTATCCCTGAAGCCGGCCATTCAGTTACCCAATTGTAACTAAACAGTATATGAAAACACACACAAATAAAAAAGGCGCTAACCCTACAAATAATCGACACCAATCCATAACAAATAGAGTCATTACAGAACGGTCAGTAATGTAGCACATATATCACTGGGGGAAACACAAGATATAATACGGAGTTACCTTCATAGACAAGACCAATTGATTCAACATCACGAAACTGCGTAGATTATTGAATATAGGGATCAACCATGGTTTTCAGTGTTCAAATTCGATGGATCACGAGGAAGGTGTTTGAACACAAGGCCGCAGGCCGCGTGTTCAAACACCTTCCGAGTGATCCAGCGAATGTTTGAACACTGAAACAAACCATGGTTGATCGCTATTCTTGCATTTTCACACTAATCCACTTAAAATCTCTTGAAAATAACATTAGCAACGTAAAAACTCACCGAAAACAGCGGAGCTTCTTCAACGTCGGCCATTTTGTTTAGAACGAAACAAATGACGTCACGTCGCATTGACCAATGACGTCGGCCAAAGCCCATGTTCAAACGGCACGTGAATTTCATGATTTGAACATGGGTTTTGCTGTTTGAACACGGCTTTCGACCAATCGAAAACGGCTTCAAACAGCTATGCGCATAGATGTCTATGCAAGAATAGAATTTTAACCATGGCAATATGATTAAAAACAAATCAAATACGAATATTGATTTTAAATCTAGTGAGACTTTTGTAATATAATACATATACGAATAAAAGCAACATATACCTGAACTAACCAAGAAGCTTATATTAATTTCAAAATTGCCATTGAGCTTTGCGCTGAATTTAAGTCCCAAACTGCCAAATAACAGGAAAACAAAATACTACAAAAGTGGCTTTAGAAATGAATAATCATAAAAAGTAAAACTTTTTAAAGAGAGATCATTACGTTTAAAAATAAACATGACAAAAACGAAATTGAATAAATAAATTAAAAAATAAAGATAAATAAAACATAAGATAGAATTAAAAAAAAAAAAAAAACATCATTTTAATAGATGATCAAACCAGGAACATGTGACCAAAGATCAAGGCCAACGGTCAAAATGCCCTATAGTGACCGTAAAAACTACTTTTGCAGGCGGCCCTGTAAAATCGATTTTAACCCGCCAGTAATTTTATATTACTGATCGTTCCAGGGCGATACTTCTGAGGTGGTTCTTATTGTTTTGTGTATTTGTGTTTTAAAAACAAATTTTGTGCTGTTGGTGCCTTATGTATGTTATCATATTTTAGTTCAGTTAAGGTAACTGAGTGGCCACCTATTGGGAAAATAGCTGCTCATTTGGCAAACGATATGTTTTCATGGTATATGTACCTGATTGTTAATTTAGTTTTTTCCCACCTCCGTTTTTGGGGTGGGAATCTTTTTCTGATTGAGCTTTTTCCTGATAGTTTCCTACTTGTACCTTTTTATCAACAAACAAATGGTTTCCAAAATGTATGATGTCTGTTTCTTTGAGATCAGCGAGGGTATTCCGAGAAATCAGAAAACTATAATCGGTTTAGATCCATTTTCTAACAAATGTTTTATGTATTTGGCCCCATTTGGATTCTAATAGTCTTTATATTGACTACCCTGTTGAAAGATGCAAAATTACAGTAATTCTCTTTGGCTCCGTGTTGCAAAATCTATAAGGTCACTGAAGAGGCTTAAGTAGCCGAAACCGCGGTATGGCCAATTCCCTTTCTCACTAATATGTTCACTGTTCTTAAAGAATATCAGTTTTATTTTTATTTGCTATTATTGCAGCTGGTGTTGTGCCGTGTGGCGGCCCAAAAAGGTCTCCCAGTACATCATCCATAGTGCAGATTATATTTTTCCTTTGGTCCTTTGAGATCAGCGAGGGTATTCTGAGAAATCAGAAAACTATAATCGGTTTCTAACCAGTGTTTGATATATTTTGCCCCATTTGGATTCTACTAGTCTTTGTATTGACTATCCTGTTGAAAGATGCAAAATAACAGTAATTTTCTTTGGCTCCGTGTTGCAAAATCAATAGGGTCACTGAAGAAGCTTGCTTGGCCCACCGGGGTTCGACTGGAGTTAGTAGGTTATTTGGCGCCCAGGGATCTCCATCGTCGGGCAGCTTACTCAATTCGTGAGTCCTCGTTTCTTATTCATCATGGCATTTATCAAGATTTATTTGTTTGTCCATGATGATTCATTGACTAGCTAGAGATTCACCACGAGGACTGAACAACTTACTAAATGTTGTGAACCACTGCAGAAGCTGAGGGTGAGGTAAGGTACCTGTAAATAAAATTAAGACTGAGATCCTTTAAGATATGTCTTGGTGTTTAAAATTTTTTGTGCTGTTGACGCCTGATTTATGTTATCATATTGTTAGTTAAGTTTGGGTGGCTGGGTGGCCACCTGTTGAGGAAAAGGCTGCTCATTCGGCTTACGATATGTATACGTACCTGATTGTTAATTAGTTTTTTCCCACCTCGGTGTTTAGAGTGGGAATCTTTTTCCGATTGCTCCTTCTCCTGATCGTTGCCTACTTGTAACTTTTTAAGTAGCCGAAACCGCGGTATGGCTCATTCCCTTTCACGTTAATATGATATCAGTTTTATTTTTATTTTCTTTACACATAGTATATAAAACGGTGCCTAAGACATGCATACAATAAAAATGCACGTGCATATAAAATTTATTCAAGCAAATGGTTTGCGCAGGAAACACCATGAACACTCGCACAAATTTTTTGTTGAGAAAAAGGACACAAAATAATTCGAATCTTTGTCATCAGGAAAACAAGTCCGTGCAATACATACCCCCTTAAACCCCACTTTTATACAGTAAAACATTTTTCTAATTTTTGCTCAAAAACATAGATTGTGGGTACTCGTTAGAACCGCCTCGGTGAGGCGGTTCTAACGTGTACTCACAATCTATGTTTTGAGCAAAAATAAGAAAAAAAAATCAATTTTTTTCTGATGAAATTTTCAATTTTTACAGGTGAAAAAGATCTCTATATATTGCATGGACAAGTTTTCGTAATGTTTAAGCAGAAACAAACCAAGTTACATCAGAATTTGTCCTGATCTTTGCCTACTTGTACCTTTTTGTCATCATCAAAATCGTTCTTAAAGGCGTAAAATCGCGGTATATTGTATTAACCTTTAGTAAAAGGCATCTAACAGTTTCCAAATCACATTTAGTCACATAACATATGAAGTATGCCATGAGAAACTCTGCTTTTTGCACAAGCGAACCCAAAGTTGCTGCTCCGTAGCGCCTTTGATTGTTCGATACCATAACAGCATAATCTCTAGCCTTAATGATTATGGAGTTTGAGCTCTCTACCTATCTGTTCCTTATAGGTGTACAGTCCTAATTGTATCTAACCTGGTCAAAACCAAGTTTTCACAGAGCATGTTTATCATACTAATCAAAAGTGATAGTGTCTCGTATTGTCACATCACATATTTTCACTTGGGTTTTCGTGTTGTAAAGCTGAAATAAGCTGAAACATACCGCGGTAATAAAATTACAGCGAGGAAGGAAAGTTGAAATAAAATTATCACATTTCCCGTACGGTTTGCAAATTGCATTACTAAAGCAGCAGATTTGGTACTTATTTGCTTTTTGTCTTAGTCATTAGATAAATTAACTACGCCAGTGGATTCCATTTAAGTCTCTTGTAACTTGAAGAACAATTTCACACTTAGTGATTAATGGAAGTGCTGGCATGAAAAAGGCGTACAACTGCAGTGTAATTGAATATAAACAGTGCCGCGAGAAATCCAGTCGCATTTGGTAGATTGCTGATTTGAAACAATTCGAGTCGATATGTTATTTCTGTTGTGGTTCTATCTCATTTATGTTTTGATGTCGATGTGCTGTTAGCGCATTTTATGTGTGAATCCATATATTTAGTTACGTGCATGTACACTGTCTAGCCACCTATGGGAACAACAGCTCCGCACTCAGCTTCCATAGCTTCTCTTTCTATCGGTACCTAATCTTTTCCCCCTTGGGTTATACGGAGGAACTTTGGTTCAGATTGCACCTATTACTGAGAATTGCTTATATTTACCTTTTACAAGATGCTGATGGTTGGGGGTTATGTATAATTTAAGTTTTCCATATAGAGAGATTTTACTTGTTATGTAGCGAAACGATTTTGTTTTTTAGTTTTCTAATGACATTGCTCAAATAGAACATAATGTCATTGTCCCCGCCATAACAAATTTGTACCGAAAAAGCCGACTTAATAGGTTAATGGATAGGTAAATGCCCTGGTTTCTCTATAGCTAACGTTGACTTAGTTTGACAAGTTTTGTCTCAGTATTTTAACCGTCAATCAAGACGGTTTAACAAAAACTGAATAGAGTCTTTGGACTCCTGGTTATTCACAGTATGACTAATTGTGAGATGCAATTCTTCTATCAAGGTAATGGTAAATGATGTAGATTTTATAGTACTGTTTCCATGAGTCTTTCGGATTTACTAGGTAAATTGCACAGTCCGAAAGGTATAACTTTGAACTGGTATATACCTTTTTTGTTGTAAACTTCATCTTGTGTTTATATCGGACTCCAGTTAAACTTGCAAATAACATGAACATAGGTCAAACGTTGAAAACCATAATTATGCTCCTTATGAGTGATCGAATGATTAATCAGTCATGGGAGAATTACATGCATTCTTGAAATTTTCGATAATCAACACCATCTAGTTCCTTCCTTCCATGTGGCTAAAACCATGCCTGCAGACCAAGGAAATACCGTTCCACCCTGCAGGCTTGTAACATAACTATGGACAAATATGAAAACAATGACCTGTGCAGAGAAACAAAAATCGAGTGTCATGACTCCTCTAAGTGGTTTAAATATTATGTAGCAAATGTCTCGGACTATGGCAAATTTCTCACGTAATGAAAGTATACCCAAGTCAGGCATAATGTAATTCAATTGATAGTACAATCCCTCTACTTTCTATATACACATATCAAGAACCATTTTCCGAGATTGTATGCCCTACGTTTTTGTTGGACCTGGTCTGAAATCCCCAATACAGAATTTCTTGAGGTTTCAAAAATGTTCACCGAACCTGCTCAGCCAGTAAATCAAAATGTGAAAGAACAGCACGATTATTGAAGCTCAGGCATAAAAAATCGTTTTGCCACAGCATATACTTCGACAAACTGACAATGCTGATTGAACCAGTTCCTGATACCTTTGCCATAAAAATCCTGCTACAGGTCGAGAAAAGAGTAGGTAAATTAAATTTTGCCTAGAAGATAGCAAAGTACTTGCTGTGTGCCATGACAATCTTCAGTCCATTAATAGGTTGGTTGGTTTAATGCTCTATGTCAACAGTCAATGTCATATCGGTATGTTCAATTATTCTGGCCATAGCATTCCTGTGTAAAAAGGTACAAGATGACAATGATCAGATAAAGACACAATCAGAAAAAAATCCAACTCCGAAAAACACGAGGTCGAAAAAACTTTAAATTGACAATTAGGTACTTATACTTAGAAAACATATCGTAAGCCGTGTTAGCAGCTATTTCCCAATAGGCTGCCACTCAGTTACCCGAAGTTAAATAAAAATATAAAAACATACATAAGGTTCAAACAACACAAATTTTGACTCCAAAACATAAAACAAATGGAACCACAACAGAAGTATCGCCTAGGAATGATCAGAAATAAAAAATCACTGCCTTCAAGAGGCAGTTTGCTTATACTTCATGCATTATTCTTTCAATAATAACTACACCAGCCCAAGGCCGTCGTCGGCGGTCCAGCTAAGGCCAGACCACTTTTTTGGCCGAAAATGGTTTCAGCCGGACCAGCCGGACCACAATTGTCGATTATTCGGCCAAAAATGTGTTAGCCTTTTCGACTTTTTGATTTTAAGCGTACTCGGTAAATCTGTCCGATGGTGTAAAAGCTGGTTGTTATAAAAACAAGCATGAAAGTAAAGTGACAGGTATTGCCATTATTGGAGTGTAACGGATTATCATCTGAAGTGAATGTGCATCAAAGTGTTCTTTAAACCAGAGGACCAATGGTCCTGTAAACGCTCACCTGAGTCTGCTGCATATACCAATAAACATGTTTGAATATTATGGTATTTAACCCCAGTGCAGAGGAAGATGAAGCCCTTGGGCCGTTTTCTTTTTTCAGACTAATCAATATTCTGTCCATGGATGCTTCACGCCAAGTTTCATTAAAATCAATCTATTGGTTTCAGAGAAGAAGATATTTGAAAGGTTTTTACCATATATGGGCATGGTGGCCATCTTGGTCATGTGACTTAGATTATTAATATACACATTGGTTCCCCCATCCTATAGATGCTTCACATAAAATTTGGCTTCTATTGGCCAAGTGGTTTTAGAGGAGAAGATGTTTGAATATAATGGTAATATACGTGTATATTGCCCCGGGGTGTGGACATATGAGCCCTTAGTTAGATCTAGAATTTTAACCATGGCGATATAAATCAAAACAAATCAAATATGAATATTGGTTTTAAACCTAGAGAGACTTGTGTAATATACGCTCCTAATACATATGCGAATAAATAACAATAAAACAGTGATCAGACATATTAATGAGACTGTGGAAGGGTCATACTCCGGTTTCGGCTACTCTGTTTGGACAATACTAGTCTTTGTATCGACTATCCTGTTGAAAGTTGCAAAATAAAAATTATTCCTGTTTGGCTCCATTTTGCCAAATTTAAACAGGCTTAAGTAGCCCAACCCGCGGTATGGCCCATCATTTTCTAATTAATATGCTTACTGCTCTTAAAGGATCTCAAGTTTTATTTTTATCAAGCCTAATTTGGTAAAATGGAGCCAGAGAGAACTACTGTAATCTAGCATCTTTCAACAGGGTAGTCGATACAAAGACTAGTATAATGGAAATGAGGCTAAATATATTAAACATTGGTTAGAAAATAAATAAATATACCTTCGCCGATCGATAAGTACCTTAAGAAACATATAATCTGCACTATGGATTGTGTACGGGGAGACTTCTGAATATTTAGCCTAAATTGAAAACGGTTTCACAAAAACTAGACAGTCTTTTTGTTCTTAGCATTTCACAGTAAGACTTTGCTATTTCAATACTATCAACATGGTAAATGATGTCCTACTGCAGATATGAGCCTTTCGGAATCGATCAGGTCTTCACACAATCCGAAAGGTATTACATTGAACTGGTTCAGCTGAACTACCATGTGTTTATCACTGAACCCAGTTCAACTTGCAAATAACATAATAATAAATGAATAATAGACAAAGGATATGCATCTTTGACAATTAACCAATTATAATTTGATAATCAAGACCAAATCACTAAATGATATAATATAGGGATCAAACATGGTTTTCTATGCATTAACATCTGCTGGGCCCCTAGGGAGGCGTTGAAACCCGAACCCGAGCCCGCGGGGCCCAGCAGTTGTTAATGCATCAGAAACATTAGAATTTTCACGGGTGCGCAGCACGAGTGAAAATTTTTATGTCTTCAACTCACGAGATGAAATATATTTGGTATTCGCCGAAACAAAAAGCAATTTTTCTTTTTATTTTATACAATACGCGGGCATTTTCAAATTCACGAGGCAGGCGGTGAAAATGCAAAAACCAAAAATTTATGAATACCCATACTTTATGTTTTCATTCATAAATAACGGAGTAATAGGCGTTTGAATTTCTGAAGTGAGACACATTTAATGACGTAAAGTAAATGGAAACGTTAGAAGTAATCCAAAATCTACAGTGAAGATATAGGCTGATATCAGTCACTAGTGACTTTTGATATCAGTGAGATTTGATATCAGTGAAATTAATATCATTGAAAATACCAATTTTATCAAGTTTTGATATACATTGGTTTTCACTGTAAAGTATAAAATAAAACGTTAAATCAAGTGCACGTTACGCGATGACGTCATTTTTTTGTGAGAGGCCCTGTAACAAGTATAAGTAAAAGCCATGTATTAACAGCACGCGCTCACGAGAATTGCCATATTAATACATGACTTTCTTCTCATTAATATATATCTGTTAATATCGTGTGACACGGGTATTTATGCAATAATATGCAATAATTCTTAGCACAATACCCAGAAATATCTTAAGAACATTTGCGGGATTGACTTCAAAAATACAGTCAACGCCCCTCCATGAAAAAAAAAAAATAAAACGGTGGTCCTTAAAGAGCAGTGAACATATTAATGAGGAAGGGGATGGACCATACCAAGGTTTTCATCTACTTAAGTATGATCAAGTATAAGAAACACCATGATAAATCAGAAACGAGGACTTACAGATACTGTACAATACGTAAAAAAGTACAAGTAGGCAAAGATCAGGAAAAGGCGCAATCAGAAGAAGACTCCCACTCCAAAAACCAAGGTGGAAAAAAATCAAACCAACAATCAGGTACTTATACCATGAAAACATTTCGTAAGCCGAATGAGCAGCTATTTTCCCAATAGGTGGCCACTCAGTTACCTTAACTTAAAAATATGCAAACATACATAAGGCGCCAACAGCACAAAAATATTTTAAACACCAAGACATAAAACAAAAAGAACCACCACAGAAGTATCGACTTGGAACGATCAGTAACACAAAGTTACTGGCGGGTTTAAATCGATTTTACATGGCCGTAACCTCACCCTCAGCTTCTGCAGTGGTTTATAACATTTAGTTAGTTCTTCGGTCCTCGTGGTGAATCTCTAACTAGTAAATGAATCATCAAGAACAAACAAATAAATCATGATAAACATCCTGATGAATCAAAAACCAGGACTCACAGATTCAGTAAGCTGCCCGACGATGGAGATCCCTGGGCGCCAAATAACTTACTAACTCCGGAGCTAAAGAAAAACATCAGTTGGACCCCGGCGGGCCAAGCAACAGACAAGAAGCTCCGGTCCCAACCAACTAAAATGAATAGCTTTAAGTCGGGGCCATCATAGAGTCTGACGCCCGACCCACCGGCGTGCAATTAAAGAAGGCAGCATAGTTATCAACCGTGATTGGGTCAAAAACTAAGCATGCAGACTGTCGCATAACATTCAAGTTATAACCTATACGTCTGTAACGTGTTATGATTTTTCTAAACTGAAAAGAAAAATCATTACTTCCTATAAGTTTCTTAAATTTGTAAACCAAGTCACCATAAAATTCTGGTTCCGAAAGACCCTCACTTAAAAGCGTCTTTAACCCAACATTATATTTGGAAATCAATTCATAGTGTCTACGATAAAATTTAGAAAAGGTTTTTCGAAGTTTATGATACCGATAGCCCTGTTGAAGAAGTTTGGCCGTTAAAGATTTATTTCGAGCGTTGAAGTCTGTAACATGATTGCAGACTCTAGCAAACCTAATAAGTTGCGAAATGTATACACCATAAGAAGCACGACGAGGAACGTCACTATCCAAAAACGGAAAATTTACTATATCAAAATCAAAGTCATCGCGCTTATCATAAATTTTAGAAGAAACAAATCCATTTGCAACAGAAAGATGTAGATCTAAAAAGGGGGCTTCGGTATCCGAGATATTGGCTTTGTTTAACTGTAGTTCAGATGGATAAATTTGATTGACCATACCTTCAAAATAAGGGTTGTCAATGTTCAAAAGGTCATCGAGGTACCTAGAAGTGGAATTAAAAGCCTCGATAACATCAGCTTGATTATCATGGTTAAGAGAATCCATGAAATCTCTTTCGTAGCAGTATAAAAATAAATCAGCTACGAGAGGTGCACAATTTGTACCCATCGGAATTCCAACAATTTGTCTGTATAACTTGGTCCCAAATCTAATATAAATATTATCCAGGAGATATGATAAGGCGTCGCACACATTCTGACATGACCAAAGTCTATACCGACTTTGGTCAGAGGATGTGAAAAAAGCCTTTCTGTCATTACATGCCAAATAAAGTGAACCATAGTTTTTTAATTCCCTTTTGAAGGTCCACTCTATCAAATCCAGAAGTTTTTCTTTAATTAGATTATGTGGTAAAGTTGTATACAGAGTAGAAAAATCATATGTGGACAAGCTCGTCGCACGGACCCCTCTACACTTCAATTTATTGAGCACCTCACCAGAATTTTTTATTGACCAAAACCAATTTTTATTTGAAGTTTCATACACTGTCTCACAGTATCTTATAACATGAGATTTGATAGCAGTAAGACAGGAAGTTAATAATTTAGAAAGTTCAGTAGTAGTACAAGAGCTAGAATTTGCAATAAATCTTGCTTTGTATGGTCTTTTGTGAAGCTTAGGTTACCAATACATCGTAGGAAGTTTGTCTTGGCCTTCATTGACACAAACAGAAAACTTAACAGGTAAATCGTTTAAGTGGGCATTTACTACAGACACCTCATCAGTATCTGTCTCCAGATAAGCCCTGGTACCATCCAGCTCCTGTTTTAAGGTGTTAACGTAGTGAAGCCTACAAACAACAACAATTAACACTTCTTTGACATTAAGGTTGTGTAACAACCTTGTTGAAGTCTTAACGTTTGCAACATGTTCACATGACTTTTTCTCATCAAATGTCAATTGCAAACGCAAAACACTAATTTAAGTCAAGTCTGAGGTAAACATAAGCAATGATTAGGAATTTGTGCTATTATGACAAAAGTCTTGCCCAGACAAAAAGATACAAGTAGGCAATGATCAGGAAATGGCGCAATCAGAAAGAAATTCCCACTCCATAAACCGAGGGGTGGGAAAAAACTAAAAAGACACTTAGGTACTTCTACCAGGAATACTTATAGTAAGCCGAGTGAGCAGCAAAGCAACAATAAAGCATTATATCCCAATGTAAAGGACTCCAATTTACCTTTCTGGTGGAAATCGACTCAGAAAGCTTTCAGCCAAAGCTGGTCCGAGGAACATTGTATACATCCATCTGTTTGTTTTAAGAAAGCCAGCAGATTCAAAGACATATTCCTTTTCTGATCGTCCCATGACGGTTCTGCTGTTATCTATTTTCATGTTTCTGTTTATTCCGTATACCTCTGTTGTACCTGTCAGCTTTGCATAATTTGGTGTGAGTTGAATGACTACCAGTAACATTGTTTGGAAAGAAGGCACAGAAGAGTGGGGAAAACAAAAGTGACAATCATTGGTTGTAATGCATAGAGAACATATCGTAATCCGAGTGAGAAACTATCCCTGAAGCCGGCCATTCAGTTATCCAATTGTAACTAAACAGTATATGAAAACACACATAAATAAAAGGTGCTAACCTCACAAAAATTCGACAAGAAACCATAAACATAGAGTCGTTACAGAACGGTCAGTAATGTAGTACATATATCACTGGGGGAAACACAAGATACGGAGTTACCTTCATAGACAAGACCAAGTGATTCAACATCACGAAACTGCGTAAATTATTGAATATAGGGATCAACCATGGTTTTCAGTGTTCAAACATTCGATGGATCACGAGGAAGGTGTTTGAACACAAGGCCGCAGGCCGCGTGTTCAAACACCTTCCGAGTGATCCAGCGAATGTTTGAACACTGAAACAAACCATGGTTGATCGCTATTCTTGCATTTTCACTCTTATCCACTTAAAATCTTATGAAAATAACATTAACAACGTAAAAACTCACCGAAAACCGCAGAGCTTCTTCAACGTCGGCCATTTTGTTTCTACAAAACACATGACGTCACGTCCCATTGACCAATGACGTCGGCCAAAACCCATGTTCAAACGGCACGTGAATTTCATGATTTGAACATGGGTTTTGCTGTTTGAACACGGCTTTCGACCAATCGAAAACGGCCTCAAACAGCTATGCGCATAAATATCTATGCAAGAATAGAATTTTAACCATGGCAATATAATTAAAAACAAATCAAATACGAATATTGATTTTAAATCTAGTGAGACTTTTGCAATATAATACATATACGAATAAAAGCAACATATACCTAAACTAACCAATAAGCTTATATTAATTTCAAAATTGCCATTGAGCTTTGCGCTGAATTTTGCGCTGAATTTTAGTCCCAAACTGCCAAATAAAAGGAAAACAAAATACTACAAAAGTGACTTTAGAAAGCTAACTTTTTAAAGAGAGATCATAACGTTTAAAAATAAAAATGATAAAAACGAAATTGAATAAATAAATGAATAAATAAAAGATAAAATAAAACATAAGATAGAATTAAAAAAACAACACCATTTTAAAAGAAAATACTGATCAAACCAGGAACATGTGACCAAAGTTCAAGGCCAACGGTCAAAATGCCCTATAGTGACCGTACAGGCGGCCCTGTAAAATCGATTTAAGCCCGCCAGTAATTTTATATTACTGTTCGTTCCAGGGCGATACTTCTGAGGTGGTTCTTATTGTTTTGTGTATTGGTGTTTAAAAAGAAATTAAATTGTGCTGTTGGCGCCTTATGTATGTTATCATATTTTTCATGGTATATGTACCTGATTGTTAATTTAGTTTTTTTCCCACCTCCTTTTTTAAGGTGGGAATCTTTTTCTGATTGCGCCTTTTCCTGATCGTTGCCTACATGTACTTGTACCTTTTTATTAACAAACAAATTGTTTCCAAAATGTATGATGTCTGTTTCTTTCAGATCAGCGAGTGTATTCCGAGAAATCAGAAAACTATAATCGGTTTAGATCAATTTTCTTACAAATGTTTGATATATTTTGCCCATTTGGATTCTACTAGTCTTTGTATTGTTGAAAGATGCAAAATTACAGGAATTCTTTTTGGCTCCGTGTTGCAAAATCTATAGGGTCACTGAAGAGGCTCAAGTAGCCGAAACCGCGGTATGGCCCATTCCCTTTCTCATTAATATGTTCATCTCAGTTTTATTTTTATTTGCTATTACTGCAGCTGGTATTGTGCCATGTGGCGGCCCTAAAAAGTCTCCCCGTTCATCATCTATAGTGCAGATATTTTCCTTTTGGTCCTTTGAGATCAGCGAGGGTGTTCTGAGAAATCAGAAAACTATAATCGGTTTGTTTCAATTGTTTAGCCAATGTTTGATATATTTGGCCCCATTTGGATTCTAAGTCTTTGTATTGAGTACCCTGTTGAAAGATGCAAAATAACAAAATTACATTAATTCTTTTTGGCTCCGTGTTGCAAAATCTATAGGGTCACTTAGAGGCTTGCTTGGTCCACCGGGGTTCGACTGGTGTTTTTCGTTTTCCGAAATTATACATAGTATGTTATTTGGCGCTACGGGATCTCCATCGTCGGGCAGCTTACTCAATCTGTGAGTCCCCGTTTTTTATTCATCACGGTATTTATCAAGATTTATTTGTTTGTCCATGATGATTCATTGACTAGCTAGAGACTCGACACGAGGACTGAACAACTAACTAAATGTTGTGAACCACTGCAGAAGCTGAAGGTGAGGTAAGGTACCTGTAAATGAACATTAAGACTGATATCCTTTAAGAGCAGGAAACATATTAATGAGAAAGGCAATGTGCCATACCGCGGTTTCGGCTATTTAAGCCTCGTCAGTGACCCTTTAGATTTGGCAATATGGAGCCAAAAAGAATTACTGTCTTTGTGTTTAAAAATTTTTGTGCTGTTGGCGCCTTATTTAAGTTATCATATCTTTAGTTAAGTTTTGGTGGCTGGGTGGCCACCTGTTGAGAAAAAAAGCTGATCATTCGGCTTACGATATATTTTCATGGTATAAGTACCTGATTGTTAATTTAGTTTTTTCCCACCTCGGTTTTTGCACCTTTTCCTGATCGTTGCCTACTTGTAACTTTTTAAGTAGCCGAAACCGCGGTATGGCTCATTCCCTTTCACATTAATATGTTCAAGGCTCTTAAAGGATCTCAGTTTTATTTTTATTTTCTTTACACATAGTATATAAAAGGGTGTCTTAACACATGCATACAATAAAAATGCACGTGCATATAAAACTTTATTCATGCAAATGTTTTGCGCAGGAAACACCATGAACACTCGCACATATTTTTTGTTGAGAAAAAGGACACAAAATAATTCGAATCTTTCTTTAAACAGAAACAAACCAAGTAACATCTGAATTTGTCACCATCAAAATCGTTCCTAAAGGCGTAAAATCGCGGTTTATTGTATTAACCTTTAGTAAAAGGCACATCTTACAGTTTCCAAAATCACATTTAGTCACATTACTTACGAAGTGTGCCATGAGAGATTCTGTTTTTTGCACAAGCCAACCCAAAATTGCTGCTCCGTAGCGCCTTTGATTTCGCTACCAATACAGCACAATCTCTCGTCTTCCTACACAGGAATTTTTCAACCCTCTATTTACCTTCATAGCTGTAAAGACCTGTTTGTATCAAGCCTGGTTGGAAACCCAGAAACCAAGTTTTCACAGAACATGCTTATCATACTAATCAAAAGTGATAGTGTCTCGTATTGTCACATCACATATTTTCACTTGGGTTTTCGTGTTGTAAAGCTGAAATAAGCTGAAACATACCGCGGTAATAAAATTACAGCGAGGAAGGAAAGTTGAAATAAAATTATCACATTTCCAGTACGGTTTGCAAATTGCATTACTAAAGCAGCAGATTTGGTACTTATTTGCTTTTTGTCTTAGTCATTAGATAAATTAACTACGCCAGTGGATTCCATTTAAGTCTCTTCTAACTTGAAGAACAATTTCACACTTAGTGATTAATGGAAGTGCTGGCATGAAAAAGGCGTACAACTGCAGCGTAATTGAATATAAACAGTGCCGCGAGAAATCCAGTCGCATTTCGTAGATTGCTGATTTGAAACAATTCGAGTCGATATTTACTAGTTATTTCTGTTGTGGTTCTATCTCATTTATGTTTTGATGTCGATGTGCTGTTAGCGCATTAGATGTGTGAATCCATATATTTAGTTACGTGCATGTACACTGTCTAGCCACCTATGGGATCAATAGCTCCGCACTCACCTTCGATAGCTTCTCTTTCTATCGGTACCTGATCTTTTTCCCTTTAGGTTATAGGGAGGGACTTTGGTTCCGATTGCACCTATTACTGAGAATTGCTTACATTTACCTTTTACAAGATGCTGATGGTTGGGGATTATGTATAATTTAAGTTTTCCATATAGAGATTTAACTTGCTATGTAGCGAAACGATTTTTCTTAGTTTTCTAATGACATTGCTCAAATAGAACATAATGTAATTGCCCCTGCCATAACAGATTTGTACCGAAAAAGCCGACTTAATAGGTAAATGGATAGGTGAATGCCCTGGGTTCTCTAAAGCTAAAATTGACTTAGTTTGACAAATTTTGCCTCGGTATTTTTGCCTCGGTATTTTAACCGTAAATCTAGACGGTTTAACAAAAACTGAATAAAGTCTTTGGACTCCTGGTTATTGACAGTATGACTAATTCTGAGATGCAATATTACTATCAAGATAATGGTAAATGATGTAGATTTGATAGTACTGTTTCTAGGAGTCTTTCGGATTTACTAGGTGAACTGCACAGTCCGAAAGGTATAACTTTGAACTGGTATATACCTTTTGTGTTGTAAACTTCATCTTATGTTTATATCGGACTCCAGTTAAACTTGCAAATAACATGAACATAGGTCAAACGTTGAAAACCATAATTATGCTCCTTAAAAGTGTTCGAATCATTCGAATGATTAATCAATCATAGGAGAAGTACATGCATTGTTGAAAGTAAACTTCTTAAATTTTCGATAATCAACACCATCTAGTTCCTTCCTTCCATGCGGCTAAAACCATGCCAGCAGACCAAGGAAATGCCGTTCCACCCTGCAGACTTGTTGCATAACTGGTGGTCTCTCATTATGGACAAATATGAAAAACAATGCCCTGTGCAGAGAAACAAAAATCGAGTGTCATGTACCAAATGTCTCGGATTTTGTCAAATTTCTCACGTAATGAAAGTGTACCCAAGTCAGGCATAATGTAATTCAATTGATAGTTCAATCCCTCTACTTTCTATATCCACATATCAAGAACCATTTTCTGTGATTGTATGCCCTGCGTTTTTGTTGGACCTGGTCTGAAATCCCCAAAACAGAATTTCTTGAGGTTTCAAAAATGTTCACAAAACCTGCTCAGCCAGTAAATCAAAATGTGAAAGAACAGCATGATTATTGAAGCTCAGGCATATCAGCACATAAAAAAATCTTTTTGCCAAGCATATACTTTTACAAACTGGCAAATGCTGATTGAACCAGTTCCTGATTATTTCCAACCTTTGCCATAAAAATCCTGCTACAGGTCGAGAAAAGAGCAGGTAAATTAATTTTTTCCTAGAAGATAGCAAAGTACTTGCTGTTTGCCGTGACAATCTTCAGTCCATTAATAGGTTGGTTGGTTTAATGCTCTATGTCAACAGTCAATGTCATATCGGTATGTTCAATTATTCTGGCCATAGCATTCCTGTGTAAAAAGGTACAAGACTGCAATGATCAGGAAAAGACACAATCAGAAAAAATTCCAACTCCGAAAAAACAGAGGTTGAAAAATTTTTAAGTTGACAATTAGGTACTTATACTAAGAAAACATATCGTAAGCCGTGTTAGCAGCTATTTCCCAATAGGCTGCCACTCAGTTACCCGAACTTAAATAAAAAAATATAAAAACATACATAAGGTTCAAACAGCACAATTTTTAACTCCAAAACATAAAACAAATGGTACCACAACAGAAGTATTGCTTGGAACGATCAGTTATGAAAAAATTACTGCCTTCAAGAGGCAGTTTACTTATAATTTGTGCATTATTCTTTCAATAATAACTACACCAGTCTCTTTTTTGAATTTTGAATCAACAGATGAAGAAAAATAGCCATAGAAATATTTTCATGACTAGATCTTAATTGAAGGAATGTGCCAGAAGGGAGGATCAATCACAGGTCTGCTTCTTTACTCTCATGAACAGAAGCTCAAATTCTAAATTTTCTTCAACACTCTATTCCCGAACGCAAGCTAACATAAAGGATTGAATTAGTACAAAACAAAGAAACCTTATTTGATCTTTTATATAAAATATTTTACATAACCTATTGCAGCTACTCAAAAAACAACTGAGACACATACATATGAACCGCCTCATGGGAAAACCAACAATGTGGTTTCGGAACAGGTCCGACACAAACTGGGCTGTACAAGCACAGAAGATGGCTAGAAGCTTGAAATTTTGGAGTTAAGCAGAGGAGGAAATGTACTATCCGAGTAGCAAAAACAAAGGCGCTGATCAGCTTCGCGGTTACCGCGAAGCTGATCTGCGTCTTTGTTTTCGCCTATGCAGATTGTTGGTTTTCCCATGAGGCGGCTCATATATGAGAAAATTAAAACAAAATACAACAAAAAATTACTGCATCCCAAATTCATTGCAATGATTCTACTTTTTGTTTAAGTCACAAAACTCAGTTTAATGGTATTTAACAAGGCAGAATACAAACTCAACACTTGGTGTTAGAAAGATGTCCAAAATGAAATTGGTTTTCATTTCACAATATTAATTTAAAGGGTTCTGTTGTGTGTTGTTATAGACAAACAAAGACAATTCATCCTTGTTTTAAGGTGCTGCAGAAAGGCCCCATTTCATACAAATTAACATAAATGGTATAATAAAAGGGCAATGTTTGAATCATGATATCCCAGGTGTTGGAGTCAATCAGTACTGCCTTCATAAATTTGTTCATGCAAAAAACTGGTATAGCCTCATTTCAATGCAATTTTAGAATATCAGTATTAAAGTGGCCCTGTGTACTCGCCTTCATTGTTGTCCTTGATCTATCTGTGATACATCTGTCAATTTGGTATAAAAAAAAAAAAAAAAAAGATTCATTCTATTTTTGACCAATGGGTCTCTCTACATACATTTTCACTCAGTCCTATTAGAAACTGCTGAGTAAACCAGAGGACCAATGGTCCTGTAAACGCTCACCTGAGATCTGCTGTATATACGAATGTTTAGTCCCAGTATATGGGCAGATGAAGCCCTTGGGCCATTTTTTTTTTCAGGATAATCAATATACTGTCCATACAAGTTTTTCCCTTCAAATGACATTTTAACAGTTTATCCATTCAAATACATAGGCAATCCATGTTGACCTTGCCTTAAAATAGGTCAAGGTCATCACAGGGTCATCATTTATACATACATTGTGGTACTTGAGTCATCGATGCTTCACGCCAAGTTTCTTCAAAATAGGTCCACTGGTTCCGGAGAAGAAGATTTTTGAAGGGTTTATACCATATATGGGCATGGCGGCCATCTTGGTCATGTGACCTTGATTATTTATATACACATTGATTCCCCCATTCTAGAGATGCTTCACATGAAATTTGGCTTTGATTGGCCAAGCGGTTTCAGAGGAGAAGATGTTTGAATATTATTGTAATATACATGTATAATGCCCCGGGGCTGGGGCAAATGAGCCCCATTGGGTCCAATTTTTTTTCAGAATCATTAATATTCAGTCCTACTGCCCATTTTCTGCAAGACTTTCACTTTAAATGACATATTAAAAGTTTTCCCCATTCAAATGCATTGGCGACCTATGTTGACCTTGCTGTAAAATAGGTCAATGTCATCCAAAGGTCATAATTTATAAACACATTGTAGTACTTCAGTCCCCGATGCTTCATGCCAAGTTTTGTTGAAATCGGTCCATTGGTTCAGGAGAAGAAGAATTTTAAAGGGTTTTTACCATATATGGGCATGGCGGCCATCTTGGTCATGTGACCTGGATTATTTATAAACACATTGATTCCCCCTTCCCATAGATGCTTCATGTAAAATTTGGCTTTGATTGGCCAAGCGGTTTCAGAGAAGAAGATGTTTGAATATTATGATAATATACATGTATATTGCCCCAGGGTGGGGGCCGATGAGCCCCTGGTGCCCAATTTTTTTTCAGAATCATTAATATTCAGTCCTACTGCTCATTTTCTGCAAGATTTTTCCTTTAAATGACAATTTAACAATTTTTCCCATTCAAATGCAAAGGCGACCTATGTTGACCTTGCCGTAAAATAGATCAAGGTCACCGCAAGGTCATGATTTATATACACATTATAGTACTTGCGTCATCAATGCTTCATGCCAAGTTTAGTTGAAATCGGTCCAGTGGTTCCGGAGAAGAAGATTTTTGAAGGGTTTTTACCATATATGGGCATGGCGGCCATCTTGGTCATGTGACCTGGATTATTTATATATACATTGGTTCCCCCTTCCCATAGATGCTTCATGTAAAATTTGGCTTTGATTGGCCAAGCTGTTTCAGAGAAGATCTTTGAAAATGGTGGACGACGGACGGACGACGGACGGACGGACGACGGAGCATGGGTATACTATAAGCTCACCTTGTGAGCCTAACGGCTCAGGTGAGCTAAAAACACTTGTTATATATAAGCCGCATCATTATAAAACAAAGGCACAGTAACTGCGAAGCTGATCACGCCTTTGTTTTCGTTACACAGATAACACAATCTTTATTCTTCTTAAATTCGAAATTTCAAGCTTCTAGCCTGCTTCTGTGACTGTACAGACTGGTTTGTGTCGGACATGGTAGGAAACCCCGAAGATCAGTTTTCTCGCATCACGGCTCATATGAAATTGCATCCTAGACTTCCCTCAAACACCAAATTGCAACCCCAGAATATTGCATACATGATGCCCAGACAAATAAAATTACTGTTAAAGCACAAAAACAAACACACCTCAATCATCTATAAATATATTTCATTTCATTTGATACTTTAAAAAGAAATATTTAACACTTTTACTGCCAAAAGTCAATTACACTGCACTTAATTTTATTAAATAATAATGATATATGGGCCACAACGTGAGAAAATGTACCTTCGGACAATGTTTTGAGTATTAGAAAAACAAAGTTATTCTGAATGTATGATGTTTCTAGAGTCTATTAGTCTTTACCTGACCAGATTATTCCAGTTATTTTGTGAGTAATGACCAATTTACTATATGAACCCTATAGACGCCATTGTCCTGAAAAATGACGTCAAAGTTGCGTAATGCATTTCTGCATGTTAGAATATTTTACAAAACTCCATGCATTTGCATAAAAATGTTTAAGCACTGGTCAGAACCTATTGTTAAGATAAAAACATACCATCCTTACAGGCAATCTTTCGTAATTATTTTGTCTATTTTTATGATGATGCAGTTGCTATGGTTACCGTTTAACGATAGATATAGGACAAATATGTATCTTATGGGCTAAAACAAGGGCAGATAACTCCAATTATTGAAAATAAATATGTTTTAAAACTCATTCATTTGGTAGCCCAGCGTTCAAAGATTACAAATACAGTGTTATTTCTAAAACGTATATTACATCATTTTTTCGCTTTTTGCTGCTTTCTACTAGTACTGTTAAAATGTCCAAAGGTACATTTTGTCGCGTTGAGGATCATATATCATTTTATTAATTATATTTTATAGGCATGTATGTCATATATATCACATGGAAGATGTTTTTTACCCACTATCAAATCTCAGTTGTGATTTACACCTTGACCTCTTTATAAGAGAGTACATACAGCATGGTGTTGGATACATGGACCCTAAATGGTCATTTTAGACTCATTTTGCTACATATCTACACATTTTACTCTCATTACAACAAAGATTGGATAGCTAACACAGAAATTGTATTGGACCCCAAAAATAGTGTTATAAAGAGGTTGTGATGTATAATCAATACATATCTGTTTACCCAAAATAAGACTAAAGTTGTGCGAGGCAGTTAATTGTAACTCTGACTAAAGTCATATATGGCAGTAAAAGTGTTAAGAATGTAAATGCAACTATTTACATGTATAAGTGTGTATAATCTTATGCTGTGAAAATCTAGTGAACATGATATAAAGTTCTAACAAAAAACAATGATAATAGTCTTGTGATATGCAAAAATACTGTGAGGACATGCTTCTGTTTCAAAAGAAATGTATACATCTTTTTACATTTTATACAAGAAGAAAATAAACCTTGACTGTAACCCAGTTATATGTTGCGGCTTTACATTATCTGATTTAAATCATGGTACAGATTATCTTTCAACAAAATAAATTGGCAAATTAATAACACAAGAACTCCGCGGAGGTCGATATCGCACCTGCATCGGGCAACGTCAATAGACCATGAAATATAGTTCAAGGGCACCGGCTCAAGGTGCGTGCTTGAAGGGGCATGTCAAGGACAATTACTATGCAAGGTTTCAGACTCGCAGCTATCTCTGATGTCGAGAAAATCAAACTTCGACATAAAAATTTTCAAAGTCAATGGACCGTAAAATATAGGTCAAGGGCACCGGGTTAAGGTGCGTGCTTGAAGGGTATGTCAAGGACAATTACTATGCAAGGTTTCAGACTCGCAGCTATCTCTGATGTCGAGAAAACTAAACTTCGACGTAAAAATTTTCAAAGTCAGTGGACCGTGAAATATAGGTCAAGGGCACCGGGTTAAGGTGCGTGCTTGAAGGGTATGTCAAGGACAATTACTATGCAGGGTTTCAGACTCACAGCTATCTCTTATGTCGAGAAAACCAAACTTCGACGTAAATGTTGACAAAACTTCGACGTAAAAATTTTCAAAGTCAGTGGACCGTGAAATATAGGTCAAGGGCACCGGGTTAAGGTGCGTGCTTGAAGGGTATGTCAGGGACAATTACTATGCAAGGTTTCAGACTCGCAGCTATCTCTGATGTAGTGAAAACCAAACTTCGACGTAAATGTTGACGGACAAACGAACGAACGAACGAACGCACGGACGAACGAACGAACGAACAGACAGACAGAAATTTGGACTCCTATATCGCACCCTGCTATAAGCAGGTGCGATAAAAATTCAGAAACAGTTACTGTATGGGTTTATTTTGCTTCTACCAGTACATCTGTTTGCAAATTCACAAATGTAAATATTTTGAGAGATTTATCTTTACAAACTTCCAATTTTCATCCTTAAACATTGTCATTTCTAATGATAAAGATAGCCTTATATATGAGCCGCCCCATGGGAAAACCAACAATCTGCATAGGCGAAAACAAAGGCGCAGATCAGCTTCGCGGTAACCGCGAAGCTGATCAGCGCCTTTGTTTTCGCTACACGGATAGTACAATTCCTCTACTTTCTAAATCCAAAATTTCCAGTCTCTAGCCATCTTCTGTGCTTGTACAGCCTGATTTGTGTCTGACCTGTTTGGAAACCACATTGTTGGTTTTCCCACGAGGTGGCTCATATGTACACGGTAAAGCCAAAAGCAATGATGTTTATCGAATAGGGAGGACTTTTTATTCAGCTTTACCTATCTTTCAAGATTATTCAGCTTATAAATCAGTTAAGGGGAGCAAAAACATGAGTACCCCAACAAAAGCGCCTGGCATGTGCAAGAACTTAGCTCTGACAAAAGTTCCCATCCCTAAGCTCAAACTCACACTGGGCACAGCATCCAGTCAATCAAATAATAACTAGAATTTGTTTTCTATGTGAAAACTGATGTCTCCCCCCTTTCTATGTGCATGTCCAAAATATGCAAGCAAGAGTTATAGTTCTTGTGCATCACATATCCTGTCATTCTGTTTTATAAGTGTACCAAGTTTCATTGAAATATCTCTTACGGTTTTCAAGTTATAGAGGGGGCACGAAAGTGTTTGGAAAATAATCAAAGGGAAATAACTCCAAAGATATGAAAGCAAGAGGAATGATTCTTGTGCATCATGCTTTACAAGTGTACCATGTTTCATTGAAAAATCTCTAATGGTTTTTGTGTTATAGAGCAGACACGAAATTGAATGAAAAATAATCAAAGGGAAATAACTCCAAAGACATGCAAGCAAGAGTTATGGTTCTTTAGCATGACACATCATCTCATCGTGCTTTATAAGTGTACTAAGTTTCATTGAAATATTTCTTATGGTTTTCAAGTTATAGAGTGGACATGAAATTGTATAGAAAAATAATCAAAGGGAAATAACTCCAAAGATATGAAAGCAAGAGTTATAATTCTTGTGCATGACACATCGTCTCATCATGCTTTATAAGTGTACCAAGTTTCACTGAAATTTCTCTTGCGGTTTTCAAGTTATAGGGTGGACACGAAATTGTATGGAAAATAATCAAAGGGAAATTACTCCAAAGATATGCAAGCAAGAGTTATGGTTCTTTAGCACGACACGTAATCTCATCGTGCTTTATAAGTGTACCAAGTTTCATTGAAATAACTCTTACGGCAGACAAGAAATTGTATGGAAAATAATCAAAGGGAAATAACTCATAAAATACTCAAGCCAGAGTTATGGTTCTTGTGCATGACACATCGTCTTATCATGCTCAATAAGTGTATCAAGTTTTATTGAAAAATCTTAAACGGTTTTCAAGTTATACAGTGGACACGAAATTGTATCGAAAATAATCAAAGGGAAATAACTCCAAAAATACTCAAGCCAGAGTTGAGGTTCTTGTGCATGACACATCGTCTCGTCGTGGTCTACAAGTGTACCAAGTTTCATTGAAAAATCTTTAACGGTTTTCAAGTTATACAGCGGACACGAAATTGTATCGAAAATAATCAAAGGGAAATAACTCCAAAAATACTCAAGCCAGAGTTATGGTTCTTGTGCATGACACATCATCTCGTCGTGGTTTACAAGTGTAATAAGTTTCGTTGAAAAATCTTTAACGGTTTTCAAGTTATAGAGCGGACACGATTTGTGACAGACAGACAGACAGACAGACAGACAGTCAGACAGACAGACGCACGGGGAAAAACAATATGTCTCCCGACCCTGTCGGGGGGAGACATAATGACTGGTAATGAAAATCAACAACCTAAACTACTAGGCTTGAGGGCAACCCATAAAAAAGTTGAATAACTGCTGAACACACATGGAAATAATGCCTTTCAATGCCATTCAAAATCTGTCTCTACTTTATTAACATCTGTCACAAAATGCCCTACATTTCAGTACAACCGGAGTATAAACTTGAACACATTCTTGGTATGCCATTATATACACAACATCAAAGCCACTTGGATAAGCTCCTAGGCTTTATGTGCACACTGTAGCCTTTAATCAAACAGTGATATGAATACACAACATAATCTTTTTAGCTCTGATAGGATAAGGTCTAAGCATTGTCTAGCTAAGTATAGAAGTGAACCTTCTGTATTCATCAAACGGTGATGATCTGGCCTAATCTTGCTCAAGTCAGCTACAGAGATATTTTTACAAACTGTTGGGCTCTCTGATACAGAGAACTATCCCTAAACTATACTCATCATCCAAATATCTATGCATTAACCTCTAATCATCGAAGAGAGCTCTATAGACATTCTCCGCCTCTCTGATACCACTGAGATAAGCTCCAGTCACTGTCTGGTGATACTGTTGGTGGGTAGCCTACAATGAAAATAAAATGAGCTTATTCAAAATCTTTAATAATCTGGCTCCTGAATACTTACAAGGACTATTCCAACACACAGCTGATATACACCAAAGAGCATTAAGATCAACTTCTGATAATCTCCTGTATATACCTAAGCCAAACCTAGAGCAGTTCAGAAACACTCTTTCCTATTCTGGCTCTGACAAAGATTTGGAATTCCATTCCAGAACATATTAAGCATTCTGAATCAGTTGCACACTTCAAGCTAAGGTATTTAGAATGTTTTTCACACAAAATGTTTTGTAGTTATATTATCTTGTATATTTTGTTCTTTTGCTGTTTTGTATCTTTATGTATATATGTACTATGTTGAAGAGAGGACCTCAGGGAAGATTGGATCACTCCAACTGAGTTTCCTCTATAAATAAAGTCATTATTATTATTATTATTATTATTATTATTATTATTATTATTCAGGGGTCAAACTACAGGAATGAAATAGTCACATTTATAGACAAGAAGTCACCTCTGGAAGCTCCGCACAGTGACTGAAACAAACTATACAGCAATTAAAATTATGTTCCGAATCTGGGTATGTCCCAAACCTTATTACCGGTTTCAAATTCAGCTTTTTGCTATGAGACCTGTGCAGCCTATTTCAGACACACTGGTATTTGTTGAGAAGCCTCATGTTTCCACATAACATTGTGACTCTCCTAGGGGCAAGCCAAATGCACAGTTAGTTTTATGGTTGAGAAAAACAAGTCATACGCGAGAAACCTAGGACAGCAAATCACTCATATAGTACAAAGATCTAACAATTTCATTGCTGGTCTACAACTTACCTCTCCAGCAAAGAAGATCTTCTCTGCCACATTTCTGGACATCAGTTCATAGGCATCAGGTCTGGCATTCACCGGTATGAAGGAATAGGACATCTTGGTGTGGGGGTCAGCATACCATCTCGTCAGGAAATATTTCTGGGGCTCAGGAACATCCTGAAGAATTCACATAATGATTTTTTTTTCAATGCTTCAATTAATTGTTTTCTTCGGGGTTTAGGTCCTAGTCATGCAAGGACAGCCACTATTTCCTGGGAATTAACCAGTATTTTGAGGAGTGAATGTATGTGAATGAATCCTTATCTGCAATGCTGACTTTCAAGACTAGTTAATTGACAAGAACACCGCGGAGGTTGATATCGCACCTGCATTGGGCATAATAATTAAAAACCGTGAAATATAGGTCAAGTGCACCAGGTCAATGTGTGCTCTTAAAGGGTATATCAAGGACAAATACTATGCAAGGTTTCACATTTTCCAGCTCTTTAGGTGCAGAGAAAATCAAACTTTGATGTAAAAATTAATAAAGTTGATGGACCGTGAAATATAGGTCAAGGGCAACGGGTAAAAGCGCATACTTGAAGGGCACATCAAGGGCAATAAGTATGCAAGGTTTCACACTCGCAGGTATCACTGATGCAGAGAAAACCAAACTTTGACGTAAAAATTATAACAAAGTCAATGGACCATGAAAAATAGGTCAAGGGCACTGGATCAAGGTGCTTGCTTGAAGGGTATGTGAAGGAAAATAACAATGCAAGGTTTCAAACCCATGGCTATCACTGATGCGGTGAAAACCAAACTTCCATGTAACTTTGACATATAAATAACAAAGTCAATGGATCATGAAATATATAGGTCAAGGGTTCTGGGTCAATGTGCATGCTTGAAGGGTATGTCAAGAACATTTACTATGCAAGGTTTCACTCGTAGATATCACTGAATGAAAACCAAACTTCCACGTAAATGTCAATTTTTGATGGACAGATGGATGGACGAAGGGACAGACATTTGTGATACACTTCATGTCATTCTGAAAACATTTGTCAAACTAGAAAAAGTGCCTTGAGAGGCACGTATACCCCCGGCTGGTGGTCACCCAGTCCTCCTTCTCCCTCCCACAACCACCCAGCACATGTACACCAGTCCTGTGACATTGAATCACAAATCCCGAACAAAAGACAGTACCCTTATCAAATACTTTATAGAAGTGTGCATTCTAAAGCACTTTGACCACAGACATGAGGAAGTGTAGTTTTTAGAGTGACATATCTTCTTTAGAGCAGTACACAGAGCTGACTTGTGTACTCCATCTAGGACTTAATCACGGACATTGAGGGTCAGGTCCTCAGTCCTAGATAGAAAATGAAAATAGAATGTCAGTCTAAATAAAAAAAAAAAAATAATAGTAATAATAAAAGTATTGATATCCTAGATCTTGAACTCAAGCGCCCCCCACCCCCTCCCCCCCCCCCACGACATGGACCCAACCCTATACCCTGTAGGGTACCTATAGTCCAAATATGAATGGCTTCTGATGATTGGCTCATGAGATATACCCCACTAGAGAAACTTTAACCAAAACTTTGACGCAAATTAAAGGTGACCTAGATTTTGAACTCTAGCCCCACCCCCGGGCATGGACCCTGGGGTCCAAACTCATAGAAACAAAGCTAACCCTATAGGGTACCTATAGTCCAAATATGAATGGTTTCTGATATATAGTTCATGAGATATACACCAATAGAGAAACTTTAACCAAAACTTTGACGCAAATTAAAGGTGACCTAGATTTTTAACTCTAGCCCCACCCCCGGGCATGGACCCTGGGGTCCAAACTCATAGAAACAAAGCTAACCCTATAGGGTACCTATAGTCCAAATATGAATGGTTTCTGATATATAGTTCATGAGATATACACCAATAGAGAAACTTTAACCAAAACTTTGACGCAAATTAAAGGTGACCTAGATTTTGAACTCTAGACCCACCCCCGGGGATGGACCCTGGGGTCCAAACTCATAGAAACAAAGCTAACCCTATAGGGTACTATAGTCCAAATATGAATGGTTTCTGATATATAGTTCATGAGATATACACCAGCAGCGAAACTTTAACCAAAACTTTGACGCAAATTAAAGGTGACCTAGATTTTGAACTCTAGCCCCACCCCCGGGCATGGACCCTGGGGTCCAAACTCATAGAAACAAAGCTAACCCTATAGTGTACCTACAGTCCAAATATGAATGGTTTCTGATAGATAGTTCATGAGATATACACCAATAGAGAAACTTTAACCAAAACTTTGACGCAAATTAAAGGTAACCTAGATTTTGAACTCTAGCCCCACCCCCGGGCATGGACCCTGGGGTCCAAACTCATAGAAACAAAGCTAACCCTATAGGGTACCTATAGTCCAAATATGAATGGTTTCTGATATATAGTTCATGAGATATACACCAGCAGAGAAACTTTAACCAAAACTTTGACGCAAATTAAAGGTGACCTAGATTTTGAACTCTAGCCCCACCCCCGGGCATGGACCCTGGGGTCCAAACTCATAGAAACAAAGCTAACCCTATAGGGTACCTATAGTCCAAATATGAATGGTTTCTGATATATAGTTCATGAGATATACACCAATAGAGAAACTTTAACCAAAACTTTGACGCAAATTAAAGGTGACCTAGATTTTTAACTCTAGCCCCACCCCCTGGCATGGACCCTGGGGTCCAAACTCATAGAAACAAAGCTAACCCTATAGGGTACCTATAGTCCAAATATGAATGGTTTCTGATATATAGTTCATGAGATATACACCAATAGAGAAACTTTAACCAAAACTTTGACGCAAATTAAAGGTGACTTAGATTTTGAACTCTAGACCCACCCCCGGGCATGGACCCTGGGGTCCGAACTCATACAAACAAAGCTAACCCTATAGGGTACCTATAGTCCAAATATGAATGGTTTCTGATATATAGTTCATGAGATATACACCAATAGAGAAACTTTAACCAAAACTTCGACGCAAATTAAAGGTGACCTAGATTTTTAACTCTAGCCCCACCCCCGGGCATGGACCCTAGGGTCCAAACTCATAGAAACAAAGCTAACCCTATAGGGTACCTATAGTCCAAATATGAATGGTTTCTGATATATAGTTCATGAGATATACACCAATAGAGAAACTTTAACCAAAACTTTGACGCAAATTAAAGGTAACCTAGATTTTGAACACTAGCCCCACCCCCGGGCATGGACCCTGGGGTCCAAACTCATAGAAACAAAGCTAACCCTATAGGGTACCTATAGTCCAAATATGAATGGTTTCTGATATATAGTTCATGAGATATACACCAGCAGAGAAACTTTAACCAAAACTTTGACGTATATTAAAGGTGACCTAGATTTTGAACTCTAGCCCCACCCCCGGGCATGGACCCTGGGGTCCTAACTCATAGAAACAAAGCTAACCCGATAGGGTACCTATAGTCCAAATATGAATGGTTTCTGATATATAGTTCATGAGATATACACCAATAGAGAAACTTTAACCAAAACTTTGACGCAAATTAAAGGTAACCTAGATTTTGAACTCTAGCCCCACCCCCGGGCATGGACCCTGGGGTCCAAACTCATAGAAACAAAGCTAACCCTATAGGGTACCTATAGTCCAAATATGAATGCTTTCTGATATATAGTTCATGAGATATACACCAGCAGAGAAACTTTAACCAAAACTTTGACATTTTAACTGAACTAACGAACCAACGAACTAACGAACATACGAACGGACGAACGGAAAAGCGAAAACTATATACCCGTCGGCATAAATGCCGGGGGTATAAATATGGCACTTTTTCTGCTCTCCTACCTCTTTAGGGAAGATCTTCCTGAGAGTGGCCAATGATTGGTCCTTCACCTGGTCATCTGACTTGTCTTTCATCCAATCAACTGCCTGGCCTGTGATGTAAGACACCAGGACATAACGCTCATCCTGCAGAACAAGATTAAAAGACCCTATACCTTTTTTTCTGATTCTGTTCTATTCAGTTGTACATCCTTTTCAAAATTTGTTCACCAATATTAGGTGGATCAATCAGTAGATGCGGCAAAAACAGGAGCACCCAAGTATAAACCATTCAACTCACCTTCAAGCAGAACTTGGCTTGACCCACATGTACCCCAAACTGGGCTAAAGCCCAAGCTGGATAAAGCAGTGAGATGGACAAATGAAATCAGCAATCTCAACCACTAAGCAAAAGGAACTGCCAAATTTTATTGCAGTGGCTAGGAATAAATGTGTCTTAAATGGATTGAAACTCAAGCTGATACACAAATTTGAACGTTAAGTTTACCCATAAGACATAAGCATAATACATTTTAAACGAAACTCATATTAACACATAAGAAAACCTGCCTCTGGTCTGGAAAGATCATAGAAAACATCAAACAAGCCTCTCACTGAGCTGGTTTCCATGGTAACACGACCAAATAAATCATCATCTTTTGTAGCATCACTCCAGAATTTTCTCTCAAAACCCAGGGCAATCTGTAACAGGCATAGCAGGTAAACATTTTATTACTGTTATGTCCCATTGAATCTTCATTCATTCGAGATATATGCCATAGTTGGAAAGGTCAGGTTGGCAGATCACATGATGTGTAGCATCTATAAATAAAACAGCTATTCAATCAACAGTACAATCTCTGACATAATGTGTCAGGGAGTTGACGCTTTGGCTTAGTGGTAGAGCATTGGATTTCTATCCAGGGGGTCTTGGGTTCGAATCCCTCATAACCAAGGTAACAAGATCAAATTTTACTTAAGATGTTTCAGAAGTTTGATTTTGAAAAAAAAAAATGAAAACGCACTTTCTGATTGAGGTGTGAGAAAATTAGGACCCATATTACCTTTTCCACAAGCCCCACCCCTAGTGAGTCTAGGGCCTCAGTTTTCTCTGGAGGGAGAGGGGGTGTAAACTCAATCCTCCGGTCCTTCAATATGGCTAGGGGAACCGTCACAATGACCTTTGACCCTTGATGCTGGGTACCATTCCTGCAGTGGACTGTGACTGGATCGGTGTTGTAGTCTATACTGATCACCTATATAAACAAAATATTTTAAAATGCATTAATGTTAAATTTCTAATGTTTATGTTTTTGTTTTTTTGTAATTTAACATCCCAGACAACGACTTTTCAGTTATGTTATGGTTGGTTGGTTGATTTGCGGTTTAACACCCATCCACCAACAGCTAAGGGACAGGACCTCAGTTTATCCGACAGACTGGAGAAGCCCGGGATCGAACCTGCAACCCCTTGGTTTACAAGGCAAATGACATTACCACTGTGCCACGGAGGTTTCTCAGTTATGTTTTGACAGAGCCACAGCTTTCATGGTATTAACCACTACTATGCAAAGTTAATGTCCTATTAGGAAAGGACACAACCTAAGGCCAATTGGGGTTCAAATCCGGGAAGTCTTGAACAACGGGCTAACCCCATTCCCATAATTTCTAATCAAAAAGGGTGAAGATTTCTCTTTTTTTTTTTTTGCCAATAAGTCCAATTTTCCAAAATACATGATTTCTTACATGTTACTAATCTCCTTGCAGATTTACTGACAACAACAACAATGCAGATCACATTCTGTATTAGCTGTAAGCTTTACCTCTGATTCAGTAACAACATTCAAATCCTCTGCAAGCCTCTCAATGACCTGGCTGTAGCCATCTTGTAAGAGGACAGGAGGACCATGGAATTGTGGGTAATCCTCATTCTGGTCCCACAACATGGCCGACACGTTGTCAAGGCAACCTCCACAGGCAAACTCAAGGTTACTGATTTGAAATTGTAGCAGACTTTCTTCGACCTTGGAGAATTTTAGTCCTGATTCATCCTTGAACTGGTTATGTAGCTCTGTGAATCTTTCTGAAAAAATTAATCATTGTATATTTTTCATAAATAAACTGTTTCCCTTTAAACTGCTGTATATAACAGTTGTAGCATGCTTATTTATAAGTCAAAATGTGTAAAATATGCAATAGGCCCATACTATCTCCCTATGAACATTTCCACTGCTTCCAAAGGATATAAATTTTAAACTAATTAAACTTTTATGCATAAGCAGTTAGTTTGAAAACCCAAGGTCCAGTGCAAGTATTTGGTTTAAACAACAGCCATAGTGCACCAGAAAGTAGAAAAACCCTGCATACATCATCAGAATACCCCATTGTTTCGGGATTTTTTCCCTAAGCCTAAGTACATCTAGGAACTTACTGAGCAGACTGGTATCCCCTGAAAAACATTTATCTTTTCTCATCTGACTGTTGATATCCAACATAGCATTGAAGTGAAACTCCATACGACTATCGGTCTTGTCGTCGATCTTGCCGCCGCTGTCGTTGAAGAGAACACAATGATCACTGAACTCTCGGAGACCAATGTCAGCCTAGAAAAAGATCAAACCAAATAAAATAAATATGCATTGGTGGCATTAGTTTGGTGGCATTAATTTATGACTGTCCTGTTGTCAATTTTGCCGACCCTGTCACTGAATAGTACAGTGATTGCTGAACTCTCTGAGACCAATGTCGGCCTACGAAAACATGGATATAGGAATGAGAAAATACTGATTTTTGCAAAACTAAAAACAATGGCACAGAAATAGATCAGTAACTGCTTTTTTTCTAAAAGGTAAATGGATGTGCAAACGTAAGATTTAAAAGAAATATATCTATAGCCCTGGGCACAGTTGTTCAAAGTTAACGATGTTGTTAGTTATCGATTCATTAAAATTTCAAACATGATAATTGCATTGCAAAGGTTTCTCACATTTTGTCAACAAAAAATAACAGTGTATTTGCTTATATAGTCAGGATTTGAACAACTGGCCTCTGGTATTCAAATTATTGTGGCATCATATGTGCACTAAAACTTATAACATAATTTACTTTACTTCAATTTCACAGAAAGTTCATGGAGCTTATCAACATATTCTTGATGCAGGGATGTTCCCGTTATAAGGTCAAACATGGTGGAGAAAACGGAAGAAAAGCATTGACCTTGGATGGGTGACATGCAAGGTAGTGGTGATCAGCAAAAGTTTGCTGGTTTTCCCATAGGTTCTCTGGTTTCCCCTATGGTATGCACTAATAAAACTATCATACCTGTTTACAGAGTATAATAATAGGGTTGTTATATGAGCCATTCACTATCCGTGCCCCACGCCCCACACACCAACCGAGACTCTGGTCACTCATTACCCTGCCCCCCAGTCTACACTAGTAGACTAATAAAGCTATCATACCTGTTTACAGAGTATAATAATAGGGTTGTTATATGAGCCATTCACTATCCGTGCCCCTCGCCCCACACACCAACCGAGACTCTGGTCACTCATTACCCTGCCCCCCAGTCTACACTAGTAGACTAATAAAGCTATCATATAATGATTAAGTTGTTGTATAAGCCATTCACTATCTGTGCCCCTCGCCCCACACACCAGCCTAGACTCTGGTCACTCATTACCCAACCCCCCCCCCCTCTAGTCTACACTAATTTAGCTTCCATACCTGTTTACAGAGTATAATAATAGGGTTGTTATATGAGCCATTCACTATCTGTGCCCCTCGCCCCACACACCAGCCTAGACTCTGGTCACTCATTACCCGACCCCCAAGTCTAGGGCTTGACTCCAATACAAGCACCTGAATATACACAAAGAAAGTGTAGAATATATTTTACTGTACCTGTTTACAGAATAAATCAGAAATCAGATACTGATTATAATACTGTAGATCCAGAAATATTCGCGAGAACTTTATTTTCGCTAATATTCGCGAACTGGTTGCCTCGCAAATTCAAAGTGCTCACTAATAAAGAGTCACTATAAACTTTATAGAATACATGAACACTCACTCGCAAATTCAAGAACTCGCCAATAATTCGGAAATAGAAATTTCGCGAAAATAAAAGTCACGCGAAAATCTCCAATTTACAGTACAGTACAATCTCATTATAACGCTATGTTTGGGGTCCAAAGAAACAGACCGTGTTATATGTGAACCGTGTTATAATGAGGTTATTTACTATATGGATATTAGGAAAATAGTAATTTGGGAGTCATGTCATGGCCGTGTTATATTGGAAACCGTGTTATAACGAGGCGCGTTATAATGAGGTTGGACTGTAATATGGTTGTTGTATGAGCCATTCTCTATCTGTGCCCCACGCCCCACACACCAGCCCCCAGACTTTGGTCATTCATGACACAACTTCCCAGTCTGGGACTTGACTCCAATACAGTCACCTAAATGTATTAAGAGGAACATTGTTAACAAATATATACAGAGTATAAACACACACCACACATGACCCCACAGCAAGCTATGTGATGCATGCATGCATGACTTATCAGTTTGATTTGATGCTTCAAGCTAAATCATGTCAGGACAGTCAGTTATCTGAACAACACTGTTTCAGGGCAAGACTCTTATGATTTAAAGCTCTAATGAAATTATCAACCTAAGCCACTTAGGCTCTGCCATATTACATTACCATACTGTTAGTTTTGAGGGAGCATAATTTATTTCTGAGTTCTTACCTGTACACCAAAATTGAGCAAATGTTTAGCAGCTGATAACCCCGACAAGCCTGCACCAATCACAATCACAGGGTGCTGGAAAAGAAGGAAATGAACCATGTCATAAGAAAAATGCTTTTAGGGCTTTAGACAAGGTCTGGAAATGTACAATCCATGAAGCAAATGGTGCAATAATAATTGGGCTGCCTCATGAGAAAACCCACAATCTGCATATGCAAAAACAAAAACACAGATCATGCGCGGATCCAGAAATTTTCATGAGAGGGGGTCCAACAAAAATAGTAATTTTTGGTCACAGACGAGGGGGGGTCCAACCCTCAAAAAAACCCAAAATTACCTTTTTTAGGTAAAATTTTCAAATTCCAGGGGGGGTCCGGACCCCCGGTCCCCCCCCCCCACCTCTGGATCCGCGCATGCAGATCAGCTTTGCGGTTTGCGGTAACCATTTGCACCAATTTCTTTACCAATGGTACCATTGGCAATTAAATTGGTACAAATGGTAAAGATGTTAACAACCAATGATACCATTGGAGAACCCAGAATACACACAATTGTAAATACTGCGTTAACTGTCCCTGCTGACATTTACTGCAAGTACAGATATTTTGTATTTTGCAAGCTTATACCATTTCTAAATTACTAGTTTGTTGAGAAGAAGAAGCTGAGAGAAGCTTGAATTTGAAAGGAAACAAATTTGAGGATAGTGTAATGGTTAGAATGTCCAATTACGGAGCGGGAGGTCATGAATTCGATTCCAGACCTTGTCATACCAATGACATTTACAAACTTTCAGTTACTTACTTTCATATTATCTGGTGCCAGTGCATCTGAGATGGTCTTTGGTACCGATACAATACCGTGGTTAATAAAACCTTTCAGAGTTAGGAACGTAATCACTCGGTTCATGTGTTCTGAGAGCCAGATCCTCGCCAAGCCTCGGCAGATAAGATGACGCAGAACTCTCTCACGCGTAATCCATTCCTGAAACAAACACAGTTGCTCAACTACTACAACTTGACATTCTGATTCGTCAGTTTTATTACAGAATTTCTATCTTAGACAAGTCATACATCTAACCAAACCTTAATTGACCATGACATAAAGCTGATCTTAACCTCTACTGACCTTGACATTTAAATTCCAGTGTTACTAAAGTATTTCAAAAGCTGAGGGCTGAGGCGCCAAATCTGCCTTGACCTTCCATGACCTTGGCAAAATAATCTGATGTGACCCTGACCTGTACTGACATTGACATTGAGATTTCACAGTGTAACTATGGTACATGTATTTCAAAGGGTGAGGTATAAAATCTGTTGTGAACTGCAGTGACCTTGACATTTATCTGCCACCTTGATTTTTATTGACATTGACATTGAGATTTCAAAGTGTATCTATGGTATTTCAAAGGGTGAGGTATAAAATCTGTTGTGAACTGCAGTGACCTTGACATTTATCTGCCACCTTGACAATTACTGACCTTGAAATTGAGATTCCACAGTGTTACTATGGTGTTTCTAAGGAAGAGGTAGCACATGTATCTGTCAAGATCTTGGCAATAATCTGATGTGACCTTGGCCTTTACTGACCTTGACATTGAGATTCCAGATGTTTATTATAGTATTTCTAAGGATGAGGTAGCAAATCTGACCTGACCTTGACAATGTTAATATGAGAATGCAGTGTGTTACTATGGTATTTCTGGTACATTACTCTGTGACCTTCAATGACCTTGACATAAAAATCTATGACAATGACCTTGACTGACCTTGACATTGAGATTCCAGAGAGTTACTATGGTGTTTCTAAGAATGAGGTAGCAAATCTGTAAATTTCTTGCAAAGTCGGGAAACTCTGCGAGCTCTTCGTCCGTCATGTAGTGAGGTGGAAATGCCATGGCGATGTGAGAATCTTCGGTACGGTCTAGGGGGTGGAGGTATCTTCTCATCTCTGGGGAAAACAAGGTGAAATGAAATTGATTAATACATGAATTTTTACTTTGCTTTGAATCATCGTAATAATTAGATGTTAAATTTACTTAAAAGGACAGACTGTGATGTACTGTAGATTCATAAATTTTTGCATGATTTTTATTTCACTAACTTTCTATTTCTGGATTATCCGCAAGGTCTTGAATTCGCAAATGATCATTTAGCTTATAGTGATTCTTAATTAGCAAGAATTTTGAATTTACGAGGGAACAAGTTTGCAAATGTTCACAAAAATTAAGTCATTGCGGACATTTTTGAACTTACAGTATTAATTCATGTCAATGAAGCTTGAGTCAATATACTGTCATTGAATCTACCAAACAATATTTTACACATTTTCAAAGTAGTAATAAAAATTAGTTTGATTCTAACATGTCACATACAGAAATACTTTAATTTTTGATGTTTCCAGTCCACTGATTCTTGACAGGCACAATCACTCGACAAAGCCTCAAAATAGAAAATAGTGCCCCTTGATACTGATTATTTATCATACACAGAAACACTTGGTGGATACACGTATAAACCTACTAACCTGTTACACCTTTTGGGTATTTCTGTATCTAAGTATTAGACTATAAGAATCTTACATGAGTGTCAGGTATGGACAGACAAATCTGTCCCGAGGGTCACATTTTGGCATCACGAGGCTCGCCGAGTGATGCCAAATTGTGACCCGAGGGACAGATTTGTCTATCCATACCTGACACGAATGATGGATTCTTTTTCTTGCACGCCTTAATGCGGCGAAACTTGATTTTTATACTATTTATCTAGAAAAATGCTACAATCGCGGCATCCGCCATTTTTAACTAAAACGTTTTGACGTCATTGTGACGTATGCGCTTAGCGACGTAATTACATGACGTCCTATACAACCAATGTTATAAAAGAACACTTGAACGCAGGGTGGACCGGGGTGAGATAACGAGGGTGAGATAAGAATTTCTCACATGGGGTAAAACACAGGATTTCTCTATCTGGTGTGCAAGAAAGACTTATCTTGACGTCATCAAATATCCCATCACATATCTGTCATAGATAGCATGCTAAAGTAAGACTGGGTACTGTAACTTACACCCTGCTACAAAATGATTTGATAAAATCCTACAAACCTGTCACACCCTCCGGGTATTTGTGTATGGAGGTGTTAGACGGACTTATCCCCACACCGTCAGGGAAGTATCCTGTCACATATCTGGCATATACAGCATGTTGGAGAAAGACAGGGTACTGTAGGTGGTTGAAAAACATGGTCGGATCCTTAGTCAGCTCAACTCTCTGCAAAACATGAAACAATTAGGCCGCGTCTCTACAGACAATGTTTCTTTGACAAAGATTCTTTGTCGCAGAAACTTTGGCAATGAGATTTTGTTCAAAAACAGCAAAGATTACTTATACTACTTAGCTCGCTCACCTTTGTCACAGATATTTGAAAAACAAACTTTGCCACAGAAATGAGTTTACATGAGCATACTTTTCTGCGACAAACCTACTTTGTCAAAGAAAAATTGTCCATGGAAACTAGGCCTTGCAGTATTTGCGTTAGTGGCTTACGTCCTCAGTCAAAAGCTATGGTCATGTTAGGATGGTCATTTATCCTAGCCAAACTGTTCCTAGGCAAGCCTCCCAGATGCAGGTTACCAGTACTTAGTGCACATTTCTTGTCCAAATAATTATGTGACTCTTGACTCAGTGGAAGAGGTATTTAATGGCCATATCTTCATGAAAGAAAAAAGCTGGACAAGCTGATCACTTCATTTAGAATTGGACTCACTACCTATCAATAATTGATCTTCATGAAATTTGCTGTAAAATGTTAGCATAGTTTAAGACATTCATCTTAAATTAATTTGAAAGTTTTTGTAACCCCATTCCTTTAAATGAAGAACTATAATTATGACATGTCCCACCCTTTGTAGCAGAAAATCCAAAGATAAAAGAGGATCTTACACAAGTGGTGATTCGTTTTATCATATCACTTTTATTGACGTCAAAGTGGATACATTTTCAATGAAAATTAACATTGTTGTTGCGGACATCATCAATAACATTACGTATTCCCGAAAGTGTTTATACATGTGTGGTCATAACACTTTATAACATGATGTTATCCACTGAAAAGCAGCGATGTCATACGATAAGCTTGTTTCTTGAAAAACCTTTTTTTTGACATAGGTGAAGACAAAGATGTACACAAAAAGAACCCAGACAAGAAACTTACACAATCTTCTGGTAGTTTACACGCATCTTCTTGTGACTGATTCTGAAAGATGAAATGAATCAGATCATGAGTAAACACATTTTTTGAGTTTCCAACGAGGCCAAGCACAAACAGGCCTGATGGTTATTTGAAAATGTTTATACATTTGATTATTTGTTTGTATTGAGGATTAACATCCCATTCAACAATTTTTCAGTCATGTTGGGACAGAGCCACTGCATACTGTGGGAAGTCAATATACCTTGCCAAAAGACAAAACATGGTTCTGCCAGTGGAGATTGAACCCAGAACCTCTCGATTCCAAGTCCAAAGCTGTACCACTAGGCCACCATGCTCTCCACATTTCAATCAACCATGCCAGTTAACAATATTACACTGACACCAAACATGATATTGTTTTTTAGCCAACATTAATGTCAAACCTAGTATGCCCATAAATGATATAAACATGTTTTAAATAGATTGAACTTGATTTCAACAGATAGGCCAGATAGTTATAATAATAAAGCTACAATACCTTTTTATTCTTTGGACACAGGTAAGTCTTGAGCAAGTGCGGCGTGATCTCTGTCTCTCTGAAGAGCTGTCGCCATTTCTGGCAGGCGGTACACTCCACCCAGTATGGCAACATTTGGTCCGCCATGAAGATACGTAGACCATTGTCCGTCTTGCCATAGCTAGACCAAAGTCTCTTCCATGTGGCATACTGGTCATAACCTCCCTTTGTACTGTAACAAATCATTGTAATCTCCCTTCGTACTATAAATAAAACTGAGCATTATGAAGTAAATACCTTAAGTACTGTAACAAAATATAGCAAAAGTGAGCAAAGCTCACATACCCCCGGCGGTAGCCATCAGAAGTCATACCACTTTGAGACAAAAAGCAGATTACAGAAAAAGGTATACATCTAGTCTCATCAAATGAATACCCAGGTGTACTGTTACAGTACTACTGTAAGCTACAAAGATAGAACATCAAGTTATCTTCTTCTGGTGTAGATTTGTTAAAAAAAAATTAAGAAAATTATAAAAACAAAGTTCTGAGACCTGAGCTGTATTAAAGGAAAACCTGCTGGTTCATATGTGAAAACAAAGATTTAGATCAGCTGCAAAATCAATCCCTCAACATTCTAAATCAGAAACTGCTAGTGTCTAACCATTTTGTGCTATATAGCCACATCTATCTCCAACCTCTTTTGAGATCCCAAAGAAAGGTTTTATCGTGGCATAGCTCACATGAAGTGACATCCAACAACAACAACAACAACAAAAAACTTTTGGAGATAAAATATATTCATAAATAATTATATTCACAATGAAAGGCTTTGGGTTGAGTGACAGATGGAAAAACATAGCAAGAGATAGCTGATTATTTCTTACACAACACAACTTATCATTCCCAATGTTTGTACTAAATTTCATTATCCTATGTCAAGCAGTTCCTGAGAAATTTCCTTATTCATTGTACAGGAGTGACAGATGGAAAAACTACAATGTGGAAAAAATGGAAAAACAAAAACTAGCCATCTGATTTTCTCTTACACAATACACTTGGACACTGTCTAGATGTATACAAAATTTGAAGAAGCTGGCATAAATAGGAGCTGAGAAATCTGTGACAGAAATTTCAATCAGGGAGAAAGAAAAATGAATAAAGTGACAGATAAGCAGGAGATGGCTCATTCCTTCTTACACAATACAACTTACCATACCCAATGTTTGTACCAAATTTCATCATCCTATGTCAAGCAGTTCCTGAGAAATTTTTGACAAAAAATTCCATATTCATTATACAGGAGTGACAGATGGAAAAACTACAAAGTGGAAAAAGAATAGAAAAACAAATACTGGCTATCTGATTTTCTCTTACACAATACACTTGGACACTGTCTAGATGTATATAAAATTTGAAGAAGCTGGTATAAATAGGAGCTGAGAAATCTGTGACAGAAATTTCAATCAGAGAGAAAGAAAAATGGACGAATAAACGAACTGATAAGCAGGAGATGGCTGATTCTTTCTTACACAATACGACTTACCATACCCAATGTTTGTACCAAATTTCAACGTCCTATGTCAAGCAGTTCCTGAGAAATCTTTGACAGAAATTTCCATATTCATCATACAGGAGTGACAGATGGAAAAACTACAAAGTGGAAAAAGGATGGAAAAACAAATACTGGCCGTCTGATTTTATCTTACACAATACACTTGGACACTGTCCACATGTATACAAAATTTGAAGAAGCTGGCATAAATAGGAGCTGAGAAATCTGTGACAGAAATTTCAATCAGGGAGAAAGATAAATTCAAACCAGAGGACCAATGGTCCTGTAAACGCTCACCTGAGATCTGCAGCATATACCAATAAACATGTTTGAATATTATGGTATTTAATCCCAGTGCAGGGGCAGATGAAGCCCTTGGGCCATTTTCTTTTTCAGAATAATCAATATTTTGTCCATTTGCCAATTTCCTGCTGGCTTTTTCCTTCAAATGACATTTTAACGGTTATTCCCATTCAAATGCATTGGAAACCCATGTTGACCTTGCCATAAACTGGGTCAAGGTCATCACAGGGTCATGATTTATATATACATTGTAGTACTTGAGCCATCGATGCTTCAAGCCAAGTTTCCTTGAAATCTGTCCACTGGTTCCGGAGAAGAAGATTTTTGAGAGATTTTTACCATATATGGGCCTGGCGGCTATCTTGGTCATGTGACCTGGATTATTTATATACACATTGATTACCCCATCCTTTAGATGCTTCACATAAAATTTGGCTTTGATTGGCCGAGTGGTTTCAGAGGAGCACATGTTTGAATATTATGGAGATATACAAGTATATTGCCCCGGGGTGGGGGCATATGAGCCCCTGTGGTCCATTTTTTGTCAGAATCATTAATAGTCAGTCCTTTAGCCCATTTCCTGCAACACTTTCACTTTAAATGACATTTTAAAAGTTTTCCCCATTCAAATGCATTGGTGACCTATGTTGACCTTGCCATAAAATAGGTCAAGGTCATCACAGGGTCATGATTTATATATACATTGTAGTGCTTTAGCCATCGATAATTCATGCCAAGTTTCATTGAAATTGGTCCAACGGTTCCAGAGAAAATGATTTTTGAAGGGTTTTTACCATATTTGGGCATGGCGGCCATCTTGGTCATGTGACCTGGATTATTTATATACACATTGGTTATCCCTTCCTATTGATGCATTACATAAAATTTGGCTTTGATTGGTCAAGTGGTTTCAGAGGAGCAGACGTTTGAATACAGTGAAAATATACATGTATATTGCCCCGGGGTGGGGGCACATGAGCCCCTGGGGTCCATTTTTTTTTCAGAATCATTAATATTCAGTCCTACTGCCCATTTCCTGCAAGACTTTCACTTTAAATGTCATTTTAAAAGTTTTCCCCATTCAAATGCATTGGCGACCTATGTTGACCTTGCCGTAAAATAGGTCAAGGTCATCACAGGGTCATGATTTATATATACATTGTAGTGCTTTAGCCATCGATGCTTCATGCCAAGTTTCATTGAAATTGGTCCACCGGTTCCAGAGAAAAAGATTTTTGAAGGGTTTTTACCATATATGGGCATGGCGGCCATCTTGGTCATGTGACCTGGATTATTTATATACACATTGGTTCCCCCTTCCCATAGATGCTTCATGTAAAATTTGGCTTTGATTGGCCAAGCGGTTTCAGAGAAGAAGATGTTTGAATATTATGATAATATACATGTATATTGCCCCGGGGTGGGGGCGGATGAGCCCCTGGGGCCCAATTTTTTTCAGAATCATTAATATTCGGTCCTACTGCTCATTTTCTGCAAGATTTTTCCTTTAAATGACAATTTAACAATTTTTCCCATTCAAATGCAAAGGCGACCTATGTTGACCTTGCCGTAAAATAGGTCAAGGTCACCGCAAGGTCATGATTTATATACACATTGTAGTACTTGAGTCATCGATGCTTCATGCCAAGTTTGGTTGAAATCGGTCCACTGGTTCCGGAGAAGAAGATTTTTGAAGGGTTTTTACCATATATGGGCATGGCGGCCATCTTGGTCATGTGACCTGGATTATTTATATACACATTGGTTCCCCCTTCCCATAGATGCTTCATGTAAAATTTGGCTTTGATTGGCCAAGCGGTTTCAGAGAAGAAGATCTTTAAAAATGGTGGACGACGGACGGACGGACGGACGACGGACGACGGACGGACGACGGACGACGGACGGACGGACGGACGCCGGATCATGGCCATCCTATAAGCTCACCTTGTGAGCCTGACGGCTCAGGTGAGCTAAAAAATGGATGAATAAAGGGACTGATAAGCAGAAGATGGCTGATTCTTTCTTACACAATACAACTTACCATACCCAATGTTTGTACCAAATTTCATCATCCTATGTCAAGTAGTTTCAGAGAAATCTTTGACAGAAAAAAAGTTTACACACACACACACACACACGCACACAAACATCTTCACAGAAAAGACAAATACTATATACCCCCTATATACTTCGTATATGCCGGGGGTATAAACATAACAAATAGTGGACATCAGGAAAACATGTCCGTGCAATGTATACCCCCTTGAACCCCACTTTTATATAGCAAAACTGGGGTATGCAGGAGTATATCTATTTTTCTTATTTTTGCTCCAAAACATAGATTGTGGGTACTCGTTAGAACCGCCTCGGCGAGGCGGCTCTAACGCGTACCCACAATCTATGTTTTGAGCAAAAATAAGAAAAATATCGAAAAAATTCTACTGAAAATTTTCAATTTTTACAACTTTAGAAAAATTTGTATATTACACGGGCGTGTTTTCGTAATGGATAACATCATTACCACATATGATATAACCACACATAAATAAAGGGCAGAAGGCCTATACAAAATATGTATGTCCTAACAGCATAAAAAACGTGTGTATATCATAAAGATATATTTTGTTACCTATAAACTTTCACTGTAGTTCTATAAAGGGAAGCATATTCTGTACTCGTTAGAATGATAATAAGACTTACCTTCTGTAGAAATGCTCAAAACATTCATTACAAAAGTGTTCCCCTACTGAAACATGATACCATCTCGAGGTATAGCCGTTACCACAACACCTGAAATGAAAGAAGTTGTTATGGTTTAACATCCTAGTCTGACTGAAACATTGTTGACTGGACATTAAACTTTAAAACTAGAGGACCATTCGTCCTGATATCGCTCACCTGAGATTCGGTCTTGCATGACCTTTAGCTAAGGTCATGTTGGTCAATGTAAAAAGTAAACTTGACCTCTGATACTCAAATAATTAATGAAAATTTACCTTTTTTGGGGCCCCAGCAACCAATCAAAATAAGGTATTAGGGCAAAAGTAATATAAAACATAGAGGACTACTAAATAAACATTTCTGCAAAATCTCCAATGAGACTGCAGAAATAGCAAATTTTCACTTTTCCCCATTATAAGTCTATGGAAACTGAAAGTAGCCATAGCAACCAGTATTCTTATCTGACTGGAACAAAAAAAAAAAACATTTTTTTTTTTTTTTTTTTTGTAGAGGCTAATGCCAGGAACATGTATGCAAAGTATCAGCTTCATAAACACGGGGGTAATACAATAGGTACTACCTGTGTTGTCGACCGAGACGATACTGCATATATGGTTGTCGACCGAGAATTCCGGCTTCCGACCGAGTAGTACGGTTGTCGATACACGACATAAGTGTAGTGTGTAGTGGACGGTGATAAAATCTAAAGGTAATTTTTATCATTTTTCTGCCCGAACCTGTTGTTAGATATTTTCCTGGCCTACAAAGTGTTCCAGCGAGTTGTTGCGTCGCTAGATTTCTCATGAAGAGATATTTCATCGTAAAATAGCAGAATGCAGAAAAAATACAAATTCTTTATTTTTTTAGCCTATCCGATATCTTATGAAGTAATGAAAGATGTGGTATGCATCATTGCAAAGACAAAGACATCAGAATGCGTCAGAAAATGCATTGCTTGTTTATGTTGTAAGGGTGTTTTATTTTTATTGTTACTGCTGTCGATGACATGTAAATGTATGCGATACTGTTGTCGATGTAGCCTGATACGGATGTCGACGATTTACGAAGATTAGGACATGTATTAGTAGCACGATCAATTCAGTTTTCAAAGCTTTATTCCAGACATTTCGGGCCAGGGTGTCGAAATTGAATTATCCACGCCGTCTACAACACAATTATGATGCAATGCGGTCAGCGACAACAGAAACAGGCCTATTAATCACCAATTTTGACATTTAACAAGGACTATGTGTTGCAAGCAAGGAAGTAAATACGATTAATTATACGTAAAGCATGCAACAGAATGACCAGAATGGACATGTACCCGGTCTCGTATTTTGCCTCATGGATCTTAGCTGCGGGCCGATTTGTAACGCTGTGCATAGCCATTTGACCTAAAACTACTGTGGGATCGCGATTCATGATAAACTCACGTTTTTGTCGATATTTTAGTTGTATCTTAAACTAATTCAATTTCAGTTTGCAAATATGATATAGATTTGAAAAGCGTATCTGAAAATATTTTTTTTCAATTTTTTATGTGAAGCCATGTGATATGATGGATTTGATGGATTTTTGCACAGATTTTCATTTTCAGGATTATGATATTCCCTTATTGTACCTGAATGGGGTGTGGCTTGGTGACAATTGGTGGCAATTGTAAGATTCACTGAACTGAGACTCAAAATGTATATACTAACATCATAAACACATATCGAACTGTTTTATCTGGTCAAATTTTGCTGAAATTATATAATCTATGCAGTGTATGTCAGAGCGAAAAGCCTGCAAACTTTATAATACATGTAGATTTTTCCACCATATACTAAATGAAAAAGAAGTGAACAAACTTCGGTTAGTCTCCAGGAGGTAAATTACCAGTTCTTAGTGCAGTCTTATTTCATTACTAACTGACAAGGATCCTCACCCATTGGGGCCTCGGAGAAATAGATGGGCTGCCTTAACTACTGACCGTCCATCTGATTACTGGTTTACGCTCAAGTCTGAGCCTGCCCAGGAAAAGTGGTTTTGTCAAACCATCCATACATATTAGCCTTACTGGTTTGCTTGGGTGGTTATATTTATGAAGCACATTTTGTGTATCATGACATCCTAATGTTGGGTAAAATTCCCATTAAATGGAGGCAACTTCATTGCTGTTGACTGGGATGCAAATCATTAATTCAAACAAACAAACTCACTGACAAAATAACAAAGGATCAATAGGAGATGATAAACTCCGGAATAAATATTTTCATGTTACAAATTTAATGGAACAAATGTGCCGGACAAGAAGAGTGATGATTTTGTACGAACTTTCACTAATTGAAAAACTTAAAGATCCACTTGAACTGGATATATGTTTGCTTGTATCGAGGTTCTAATGTCCTAGTCAAAAACGTTTCAGGCAAATCAGAATGAACCCACTGTTTCCTAGGTATTGACCAGTATTTTGGGAGTTATTGTGTTTTGCTCAAGGACACAAAATGGTGCCCAGAGCAGGAATCGAACACAGGACCTTTCGATTCAGAGTCTGATGTTTCTCCACCACGCCACCGCGCTCACCTTAAACTGGGGATAATTCTGTATTAACCAGGGGAGCGAGTTAAAATTAATTAAATGATAGCTTAGCAAATTGCTTTTTGTTTCATTGATTTCCTGCTCAATATCCCAGTCAACAGTTATGGTCATGTCTGGAATTTATCACACTTTTTATGTGATTTCTACCCGACGTAGGGGTGTCACGATAATCGCAATGTGCTGTAAATATATTATTTCTTTGATTTTTTGTTTGATGTGTGGCTTAGACGGCCGGACCCAGTCAACAGCAATCGCCATATCGGGATGTTGCCTCCACTTTAAGAGACTTCTACTCCACATTTGGATAGCATGACACCCAAATTGCGCTTGAAAATATAACCAGCTTTGTAAAAAAGTAAATGTATGGGTGGTTTGACTTGAATGACTCTTTCTGGGCAGGATCAGACCTTCTGGGTGGTAAGCCAGTAATTGTTTGGTCAGTAGCCAGAGAGGCAGTAGTTTGTAAGCGTTGCCTGGAGACACAAGCAGCTAATCTATTTCTCAAGGCTTGAATACACCTAGCCTAGCAAAGTACTGAGACTTGTGTGCAAATATGGTTTTACTAAACCACATTTCTGGACATGTTAAGTAATAAATAAAAATAAAACTGATATCCTTTAAGAGCAGCGAGAATATTAATATTAATGAGAAGGGGATGGGCTTTTTTACAGATTGTATAAAGTCTAAATGTATGGACTTACAAGTTGGTATTGACTATTTACCTGCAATTTGACCTGTAGTTACTATACTGAACTAAATTATTAAGTTAGCATTTTTATCGACTAACCCTAAGTTGTTTCAAGCGATGTTATGGTTGTGTTGCAAACATAAAATAATTTGAGTCATCTCATGTGCCAAATGCTTTTTGCCAAAGAAGGTAACCGAGTAGCTTCCTAAGTGCATATGTAAGTACTCTACTGTATTGCAAGTCTTGCAAGGGTTTCATTTGATTTTCAGTATAGAAGTGTGTGCAGTCAGCCAATAAAGGTATTTACACCATGGATGTATTGAAAATATTAATTTTGGGGCACGGTAAGGGCAATTATGAAGTGAAAAAAACTAAGTTATTTATTTTTTCAAGATACTGCAGCTGTTAGTAAAGTAAATGTTGTAAGGAAAAAAAATAAACTAGTTGCGCTTTTGTTATTTATATTCATATCCAAAATTTCTACAAGAAATATCAATCCATTTCCAGCTGTGAGCCCAAAACGTGAGTTTATCATGAATGGTAATCCCACAGTAAACCAGATGTTTTATTTTGTTTTTAAGTATAACGCACTGTAACAGTTATTTTTCCAGACCGAAATGGAAAAGTTTATCTCAACTGAAGAGAGCTTCCACGAATTGTCAGACATTGGGTCTGAAAGCATCCTAGACCTTTCAAACATAGAACGAGAGAGGGTCTCACCTGTCTCTGCAGGTCAAGTAAATGAGCTGTGTTCAGCTGTGCAGAATATCCAGGAAAACCAGATTACAAACGTTCAAGGTGAAATAATGCATACTAGTACATCTGCTTTCTATGAACCCTCTGTTTTAATGCCCTCAAGTGCAACCATTCAAGGGCCCAGTGTCAACCAGAGACTTCATGAAAACCCTACTGCAGTCAACTCTGAAATAGACGCAGTGAGCGCGGCTGCGACGTCAACGTCATCCACTAGGTTATATTAAAATCATTAAATTTGTTGTACATCGGCTTAATAATTGAAGCATTTTTAACCTGGTCCTCAAGCAGTTTGTGTTTTAGGCACAATTTTGCTTGTGTACACGAGAGAGTGGGACTATCTTGGGCACAGGAGATGCATAAAGTAGTCTATGTTTACATCGGATTTTAATGATTTTCGCGCCCTCGTGATTATTTAAAGCTGCTCATAATGTCAAATGCCAGTGTGTACAGACAAATGCAGACATTCGGACTCGTGCCAAATTCTCAAAACGAGTGATCTTGCAGTTTATTCAGCAATATGTCCTTAGCAATCACCATCGACAGCCGTACCGTACACATGATTTAACTATCGACAACCGTATCGGTGGTTATCGACAGCCGTATGACTTTTTAAAAACGTTCATAAAATGCACATGGCGTAAAGAAATGGGCGCATTATACTAGTTTTCAAGAACTCGGCTATAGAGGTAATATCCGAAGCAGTCTCATTGGTCTACGAGGTTTTTGATAGCTGCAAGTTTCACAAATACCTTGAAAACTGATGTTTTTAGTATCTTTCATATATTTGTCGTTATCGCTGCACAACAAAGCACAGAAGAGTATTAGAAGTAAAGTTAAATACCTCTTTGACGATCGGCGATGATTAAAAATCTATTTTCTCTGGTTTTTGATGTCCTGTTTACTACACACTGAGTTTGTGTCGTGTATCGACAACCGTACTACTCGGTCGGAAGCCGGAATTCTCGGTCGACAACCATATATGCAGTATCGTCTCGGTCGACAACACAGGTAGTACCTATTGTATTACCCCCGTGATAAAGCAAACAGTTTCTGAGAAGAAGATTTTTAAAGATTTTTTCGAAAACTTGCCCTTTTTTGGGGCCCCAGCAACCAATCAAAATAAGCTATCAGGATGAAGGTCATCTTAAAGTAGTGCATTACTCAATAAACATTTCTCTAAAAATAAATATGAGACTGCAGAAATAGCAAATTTTCACTTTTTCCCATTATAAGTCTATGGAAACTGAAAGTTGCCATAGCAACCAGAGTTCTTATCTGACTGGAGCAAAAAACAACTTTTTTGTAGAGGCTAATGCCAGGAACATGTATGCAAAGTATCAGCTTCATTAAGCAAACAGTTTCTGAGAAGAAGATTTTTAAAGATTTTTTTTCGAAAATTTGCCCTTTTTGGGGCCCCAGCAACCAATCAAAATAAGCGATCAGGATGAAGGTCATCTGAAACATAGTGCATTACTCAATAAACATTTCTCTAAAAATAAAATTCAAATATCTCCAATGAGACTGCAGAAATAGCAAATTTTCACTTTTCCCATTATAAGTCTACGGAAACTGAAAGTTGCCATAGCAACCAGAGTTCTTATCTGACTGGAACAAAAAAACAACTTTTTTTGTAGAGGCTAATGCCAGGAACATGTATGCAAAGTATCAACTTCATAAAGCAAACAGTTTCTGAGAAGAAGATTTTTGAAGATTTTTTTTTTTCGAAAATTTGCCCTTTTGGGGGCCCCAGCAACCAATCAAAATAAGCAATCAGGATGAAGGTCATCTGAAACTTAGTGCATTACTCAATAAACATTTCTCTAAAAATAAAATTCAAATATCTCCAATGGGACTGCAGAAATAGCAAATTTTCACTTTTTCCATTATAAGTCTATGGAAACTTAAAGTTGCCATAGCAACCAGAGTTCTTATCTGACTGGAACAAAAACAACTTTTTGTAGAGGCTAATGCCAGGAACATGTATGCAAAGTATCAGCTTCATAAAGCAAACAGTTTCTGAAAAGAAGATTTTTAAAGATTTTTTTTCGAAAATTTGTCCTTTTTGGGGCCCCAGCAACCAATCAAAATAAGCGATCAGGATGAAGGTCATCTGACACGTAGAGCACTACTCAATAAACATTCCTCTAAAAATAAAACTCAAATATCTCCAAAGAGAAAGCAAAAATTTGCAATTTCCACTTTTTTCCATTATAAGTCTATGAGACGTATAAGTTGCCATGGCAACCAGAGTTCTTATCCGATCTGAACAAAAAACAACATTTTTGGTTCCCCCCTCCTGTGGATGCTTTATGCCAAATATCAAAAGTTTTGGCCACATAGCTTCAGAGGCGATGTCATTTGAAATTGTGGACAACCATGGACGACGACGGACGGACGACGAATACCTACCTATCCTATAAGCTAACCTTTGAGCTCAGGTTAGCTAACAAACAAGTATCCCAGTCCACAATTTTTCAGTTATGCCAGGAAGTTGCCTTCCTAGGTATTATTTAGCACTATGGGGAGCTTAAAGTGTCATGCTAAAGGACGCTCCATGGTATGATGGTAGAGGTGGGTATTGAACCCTGGTCCCAGGAACTCTTGCTCGATTTTTTTTTTTTTTTTTTTTTTTTTTTTGTGTGTGTGTGTGTGTGTGCTTTTGGCATTCCAAACATTTTAATTGCATTTGGCATTTGTTTTGCTGACCTAAAATGCCTTTGTTGGCATTTAATCAAGAATGATTCTTGTATATTAACTGGTTTGTTCACAACTGCTGCCTAACCAGTGTGTGAAGGAAATAAATACAAACTAACGTTGCCATTGCTTGGACAAAGCGCGTAACCAGACTTATTGCACGGTAGCACTTTCTTTTGGTACCAACATTGATGTCCATGTCTGTCTCAATTTCCTGTGAAATATTCATGGCACTGTGCGCAAAATAGAACCAATATATACTTACGTTGCTGTGGCCCTCACAAAGCATATGGGAGCATGTGCTGGACAGCCCGACTTATTGCAGGGTCGTACTTTCTTTGGCGTACCAACGTCAATGTCAGAGTCGGTCTCTGTCTGAGCCTTCCTCTTACCAGTGGCACTAGGCCTTGCAGACTTCCTGAAATTGATTGACATACACATACAAATGAATATTGCAAAACAAGTTTTGTTTGTTTTTTAATAAATCTAACACTGAGACACAACAATGTTCATAAATGAGTCATCTCGTGGGAAAACGAACAATGTGGTTTCCAAACAGGTCCGACACAAACCGGCCTGTACAAGCACAAAAAAGAGCTAGAAGCTTGAAATTTCGGATTTAAGTAGAGGAGGAATCGTTCTATCCGAGTAGCGAAAACAAAGGCGATGATCAGCTTCAAGGTAACCTCAAGCTGATCTGTGTCTTTGTTTTTGCATATGCAGATTGTTGGTTTTCCCATGTGGCGGCTCATTAATCAAATTTACTTTTTTGTGATATGAGCATCATTGCTTGCCTGAGCATTGTTTATTTGTAAATTTATGAAAATGTTTTTGTCATATTGTACTGAATTGATCTGAAATATTTCAGTCTATTCTAACTTGCATATTTCAATTCTTCAAATATTTGAAGAATAGATTTAGTAGTGGATTTCTAATTTCTTCAGTACAGATTGTGATAACATGAATGAATAAAAGCGCTGCAGGCATGCATGATACCCCGCCACGCAAATTTAATTTAGCAAAAATGTTTCTCAATAAATTCTCAAGATAAAGAGCAGAACAAAATTTTGTCATAAATGAAGGACCATAACTCTGTACACATTGATAAAATTTACCCATCTTCAATCCCAAACCACTACTTCCTGATTTGAACTTTTATACAAAGTTTGAATAAAATTGGTTGATAAATGCACAAAACAGAGGCAGGAAACGAAATTTTAATGTAAATCATGGGCCATAACTCTGTACTTATTTAACTAAATTTATTCATTTTCAATCCCAAACCACTCCTTCCTGGTATGAACTCCTATACAAAGTTTGAAGAAAATCGGTCAATAAATGCTCAAGATAGAGTTCGGAAACAAAATTTTAATGTAAATCAAGGGCCATAACTCTGTACTTATTTGACAAAATTTACCCATCTTCAATCCCAAACCACTCCTTCCTGATATGAACTCCTATACAAAGTTTGAAGAAAATCGGTCAATAAATGCTCAAGATAGAGTTTGGAAACAAAATTTTAATGTAAATCAAGGGCCATAACTCTGTACTTATTTGACAAAATTTACCCATCTTCAATCCCAAATCACTCATTCCTGGTATGAACTCCTATACAAAGTTTGAAGAAAATTGGTCGATAAATAAATGCTCAAGATAGAGCCCAGAAACAAAATTTTAACGTAAATCAAGGGCCACAACTCTGTACTTATTTGACGAAATTTACCCATCTGCAATCCCAGACCACTCCTTCTTGATATGAACTCCTATACAAAGTTTGAAGAAAATCGGTCAATAAATGCTCAAGATAGAGCCCGGAAACAAAATTTTAACGTAAATCAAGGGCCATAACTCTGTACATATTTGACAAAATTTACACATCTTCAATCCCAGACCACTCCTTCTTGATAAGAACTCCTATACAAAGTTTGAAGAAAATCGGTCAATAAAAGCTCAAGATAGAGCCCGGAAACAAAATTTTAACGTAAATCAAGGGCCATAACTCTGTACTTATTTGACAAAATTTACCCATCTTCAATCCCAGACCACTCCTTCATGGTATAAACTCCTATACAAAGTTTGAAGAAAATCGGTCAATAAATACTCAAGATAGAGCCCGGAAACGAAATTTTAACGTAAATCAAGGGCCATTACTCTGTATTTATTTGACGAAATTTACCCATCTTCAATCCCAAACCACTCCTTCCTGATATAAACTCCTATACAAAGTTTGAAGAAAATCGGTCAATAAATGCTCAAGATAGAGCCCGGAAACGAAACGCTGCAGACGGACAGACGGACGGACAGACGCAATTTTTTTGGAGGGTATAACATAATACCCCGCACTTTTTTAAGTGGCGGGGTATAAAAAGCCATGGCTGTAAATCCTTGTTTTACAATACACTACAGTAGTGGCCTCTCATAATGGGGTTAACCCTATCCACATACAGTCTTTGCGAAACGTGCCGGTCTACCGGACAAAAAAGCAGCAAAATTTTATTATGTCCAGCAGAAAATTCCATTCCATCAGAAAAATGTCGGATTGTCCTGACGAATTTTGTAAGATTACTATGTTAATATTAAGGCACTGTCCTGCAAAATAAGCTTCTGTCCAGCACAAAATTGAAATCTGCCAGACAGCTGTCCAGCAGCAGAAAAAAGATTTCGTGAAGACTGCACGTTATGAGCAAACATATTTTTACATGTACAAAAACACAGTCGCAGATCAAATGTGCAGTTACTGCACAGCAGCACTTTTGTTTTAAGTTCATGAATGGATTGGTACAATCAGTCTTCTTCTAAAATCGGTGGCCCCCATGGCCGAGTGGTTAAGAGCGCTGTTTCTTAATCACTTGATCGTCTCACTGCTGTGTCTGGTGTGGAATCCATCCCCACTCTGGCCACATGTGAGACAAGCCAAGTTCTGCTTGCGGGTGTGCCAGGTGGTTTTTCTTGGGGTTCTCCCATTTTCGTCCCACCTACTGATTGGCATGTCTCATATGAGCTGAAATAATCTTGAAAGGGACTTAAAACTAAATAAAAAAAAATTATTTTAAAATCAAAAGGTTTTAAGCTTCCTCTGTGAGCATAACAACCAGTCTGTATCGAATCTGGTAGAATACAACAAATACAGGCTTTCTTGTTACCTTAGAGACTCCGTGGCAGGGGAGTTAACTGTCTTTGTTGCCATGTTAATAATTCACTCCCTTTGTTGATATTATCCACCATACATATACGTCATCTGTAGCTCTGTTTACTGAAGAAAAAAAACAAACATTTACATAAATAAATAAATGTAAAAAATTTCAACCAAAGAACCACATCTTGATCCTTTTACTATTAGAGCTATAAACAACCCCATGGGGATAGACAATTTAGACCCTAGGGGCATTTTAGACGAGATCTGTGTAGTGAAGCAGTAGCATTCAACAGTGCTGCATACAAACTTTAAAAGTAAGAAAAATAGGTATACCCCTGCATACCCCACTTTCCTACATAAAAGTGGGATTTAAGGGGGTATTCAATATACAGACATGTTTTCCTGATGAGAATCAGAATGGTTTACTGAAGAAACATCAAAGTGACAATATCATACCACTCTTACTATTGTTTAAGAAATAGAGCATGTCGGAATGACGTCATACAGGTAAGTTTGTTCATTCGGTGGAGGTACAATACTCAGTGTTTATCGCTATGCCTAACCAAATTTTGAGCGCAAACTATGGAATCAAAATGAAATTTTTTCATCAAAACATTGCGTATTCTATTAGATTTCCGGATATAATTTATTCCAAGTTAAGGAATGTGTAATAGTTTGGTCATACTATGATTTTATCAGCGTCGGAAAGTAGTAAACACATAGCGATAATGACCGAGGTTACCACCTCCACCGAATGAAGAAAATAGCGGGAAAGGTGACCGATATTGATTTCTTTTCACAGAAGAGTACCTTGCCGACATGCCCTATACATCATGATCATCTCTAGCAGATAAATCAGTTGGGACGTCACTCGTCAGTTTTAAAGATCAAATTATGAGGGCTAAGTATGTATAATTTATAATCTTATAACTGACTGACAATTATAACTTGACAAAAATTGCACTCGAGCTACAAATAATGCACATATCCCAGTACGACCAGTTTTCAACCGCCTAAGAGATACTTTGCCTTGCTCTATTTGGTCTCATGACTAATTCCTGACATTATTGTTTTATATCATCTATCAGCCCATGTGTAATAAGCGAAGAACAATAAATATTCAAATTTCCTCCTTTGTGTCTGGGATGGGCTGATAATATGGAGGTGGCCGGAGGTAGGTCTTTTCAGAATTTACTAACCTATTTTCGACCGCCAGGGGTAAAATATGTATGGTACATACAATTATAAGAACTGAATGCATTTCTGCTGTTGGGGCACAACCTTACAAAAGCAATAAACAAGCCAAATGATTTCATACAAGGTACATGTCACTGAATGGGCTGTTGAATTACTGGGGGTAGGGTTGGGAATATTAGTATAGAAAATGTTTTACGCTTCCATCAGAGACAAAGAAAGTTCTTCGCTATCATGTAGATGATAACTGTTGTACATGTCTATGTGGTGCTTTATTTAACATTTTTTGAAAGTTTGATAATTTTAAAAATTGATGGAAACAAAGAAAACTGTCATAAGGACAGTACAGCAACCATTTGTTCTAAAATTATTTCATTTAGAAAGCTTTGAAATTTTAGTGTGTTGCAATAGTAACTGAAATCGCTGTGGATAAAAAATATTTTTAAATTATATAACTTTGCTCAACAGTATAGAAATTGTAGCCATGGAAACAGGCATAAATTTTGGTAATAAGAAAAAGCCCAAGAAAACAGGGTCTTCCAACATAATGTCATTCAATAGTTACCACTGAGCTTAAGGATGTTCGCTGCCAATGAAAAAGTATTCAAACTTTTTATCTAACCACTATTTTTTGATTCCAAAATACAACACATTTGAAAACAAAATTAATATAGGGTAGTGTGCATTTTTTCAAGCTACAGGCCTCTGAATGAGACCTCTGAGCACCATGTCTTAAATTTAGTAAAATTAAATTAATTCTTAATTCTTTGAAACATACCTGTCTTGAACAAAAATACATCTAGAATGCTTTCAAAAGTCATAATATTTACGTAACGCAGACTATTTTGGAACAGAATTATAGAAAAATTTGCAACTTGAAGTGGATGACAAAATTTTACGATTCCTTTTCCAAACCTACCCCGATACTTGAAAAGTCAGAAAAAATCAACATTTTGAAATGTACCAATCCCATATTTGTTGATTCAAACTTTTTCTTGTATTTTTTTATTTTCACTAAACATAGCACTTGGTAATATTGTTCGAACAAAAAAAAGAAATATATATGGTAGTGAGCATATAAGAGAGAACCAACAACTTGAAAATCACCATTTTCAGCCTTTATTCGGCTGTTTTGTTTCTAAAAGCCCATTTCATTAAACCACCTAAAATTTTAAAACCAGCACACAAAAGGCACAAAGACTGACTTAGAAGACCATGTACACATAAACTGCTGCTAAAATAAACATCGAACTAGTGCAATTAACTTGAAGATGTGTAATATTCAAGTTTAATCTACCCTACCCCCTAAATTTTACTGACAATTAAAATTTTCTGAAAAGTTGCAGAAAATGGGGTGAAAAAATGAAGTTTCTTAGATTGACAATTTTCATGGCTCATTCAATGCACATCATCAATATGTATCCAAATATAAAATATTAGGAAAACATCTTCAACCATTTATGAGATATTCAAGAAAAGAAAAACAGGAAGTTCCGAAATGTCAGATGTTGGCAGCGAACATCCTTAAACAGTTAAAAGAATAACACTTCCTAACAGGGCTATCCTTGCTGAAAACAATGATACCCCAACAGCTATAAAATTCAGTGTATAAAGATTTTTATAAGGCAAAGTCTTAGGTGGTCGAAAATAGGCAGTGGTCGAAAATAGGTTGTGGTTAATGGTATTAAATCGAATTGGGCTCCAGTTGTGTCGGGTGTCCCTCAGAGCACAGTTTTTGGCCCCTTGCTGTTTTCCTTGTACATGTATATAAATGACATCTCAGCAGATATTGAGTCTGAAATAAGACTCTTTGCTGATGATTGTGTTTGCTATCGTGAAATCAAGAATGAAGAGGCTACACTGAAACTTCAGAGAGACATTGATCGTTTAGGCAGTTGGGCTAGGAAATGAGGAATGAGATTTCAACCCGTCAAATGCAACATGATGCAGCTGACGAATAAACGCTCTAGTAAGATACAGGCTAACTACACCCTTGAGGGCACTGTACTGGAAAACGTTGAAAGCATAAAATACCTGGGTGTAACTATCACAAATGATTTGAAATGGAATACCTATATTTCCAATGTTTGTACAAAGGCTAACAGAACTCTTGGATTCTTGAGGAGAAATTTGTATTCTTGTCCCCCAGATGTGAAAGAAGCAGCTTATAAAGGACTGGTGCGGCCGGTCTTGGAATATGGAAGCTCAGTTTGGGACCCTCACACTCATGGCCTCCAGGAAGAACTGGAAAAGGTCCAAAATCGTGCGGCAAGGTTTGTGACGGGAAATTATGTTTTTGAAACTGGGAGCATGACTGGCATTTTAGGTCAACTGAAATGGGAATCTCTTAAGAAAAGGAGGAAGGATAGTAGACTTATATTGCTATACAAAGGTCTAAAGGGTAAAGCCAGAATACCAACAGATGACCTTATCCAGGTGGGGTATGAAACACCCAGCCGAGCCAAGCCCGAGCTGCCGAGCCAGGAATTTCACCTCCGATATTTTTCAATAATAAGTGGACATATTGAACAAAATATATTTCCGTAGTAAAAGCAGACAAAATTAAATCGATTGTAAAAATATTTCTGACATAATTTGCTTAATAACGTTTTCTCTCTTATATTGTGTCCGTTTCGGTCTATTACTGCCCATTCGTTTTTTTCACTTTACCTGTAAAATTGGTTATCGAGAAAAACGAGAAAAAAGTCATTTAAACTTGTAATTATATCAATTTTCCTCAATAACTTGTGATGATTATGATGGATTAAACACATTTTACATTTAGACTCGGCCAAAAAGGTATTCATTTGCTCTAAATGAACTAATTCCCTGAAAATCGATATTTTTGTCAGCTGGGTCTTTCATACCCCTGGCGGAGGTGAAAATGAAAATAAAAGCATAATTTCCCAGAAATTTATGAAAATTCCACTGCTGAAGCTTTTATTAAGTGTATAGGTATTTACCAAAAACATCTTTACTAAAATGCAAATCTTAACGTTGACAAAAATACGAATTCAAAATATCCAGCTCGGCAGCTCGGGCTCGGCTGGGTGTTTCATACCCCACCCCTTATCCCAAAGAATAGGCGTTGTAGAAATCAACACTTTGGCTTTTCAGATACCTTCAGCTAGCAAAGAAGCATACAAAAGTAGTTTCTTTCCACAGACTATCAGGGACTGGAATGACCTCCCTGATTCACTTATCTCCTCTGCTGAAATGTCTGATGACTGTGTGTCCAAGTTCACTTCACTCGTGCGTTCAAGGGACTGATTTCTCCCCCATCCGAACCCCCTGGTGAAATAATGTCATTTGGCGTGTCACCAGTAAAATATTCAGATTCAGTGAGGATACTAAAGAACAGGTTGGGAACACAACTTCATTGATCTACTGTAGTTCAAAGCATCTCAAGTAGATCGATCGATCTTCCTAAGTGCACGAAAATCACGACAATTTTTGTCTCGTACATGTTTGTGAAAAAATTGCAACATCATTGCTCGTACGATTTTTAGATTTTGTGGTTGCGGTCTTATTTGTGAAAAGAATTAGAATTTTCACCGACCAATTTTTTGCAGAAATCAGTGTTTTTTATGGGTATTACCGTTGATTTTGGAGAAAATTCATTTTCCAAGCTAAATTCTAGTTTATTACCGTTTTCTTCTTCAAGGTTCAGGTCAAACTCACGTTCGCTTCCATTTTGGAATCCAAGGGCGATAATTAGGTCGCTTATGATGCTGAAAAACGCATTTTCAGAATCAGCATCCAAATGTATGGAGGCCATTTAAAGTCATAAGCTCCCAATCGTGATTGTAAATAGCGAAATTAGTGGACCGTGGAAACACCCCAAACCACCCCAAAACACACTAAACCACCCCAAACCACTTGAAAACCACCCCAAACCTTATATTTAGCACACACAAACTACCTGAAACACGTCAACTATAGCACAACCCATGTCTTTATGGGATTCATAACCCTAACCCCCCAACTTAGTCGCATGTGGGGTTAATATGGGTATACACATAGCATATGGTTTTGCCTTGAAATAAGAAACCCATACATACATGTATGCATGCAATCTTTGTAAGTTGGACGTATGGTAACAAGTCAACTCGTACCTAAGCCAACTCGTACCTTATTCAACTCGTACCTTCTTTTGCTCAACCCGTACCTTAGTTAAGTCGTACCTTAGTCAATTCGTACCTATGTAACTCTCATATCTATTTTTGTATATATTTTATAATTATTATTATTTTATTATATTACAAACTAAAGTTTACAGTGTTTACATTTATAACTATCTGTTATTTCATCGCCAGGACTGCATACTGTACTGAGCGTAAAGTAAGCTCAATTCAGCAACTCATATTTTAAACACGATTTAACTTGCCATTTTCTTTCTTTTCAATTTATATGACATAAAGTCGTGTCAAAGCATAAATGTGAACTAAAACACCAAGGTGAAATATAAAAAAAAGATTTGTTTTACATAAAACCCAGGTTATGTATCAATTTTTTGCGTTAAGCTTAAAGCTTTGTCTGTTCGTGGCATGCTAATGAGAATTGGAAATATGCACTAAATTTTATTTTGTAATGGGCTTGACATATTTGTAAGTCCACAAATGATTTCAGACTGGTGTGATAGTTACACATTAATGTCATTGAATACTGGAGTGGAAAAGAATCAATAAACAAAATATGCTAATATATTTTCTTTTTATTTTCTTAAGTTGTGCATGAAAATGAAACAAAAAGTCATAAACAAATAACAATGACAGTTTCAATCATTATGAGAAACAAGGCAACTTATTCCCTCGCAACAGTGACAAAAGCTCCTAGCATTTTAGCACAAAATACTCGCTCAGTTTTATTACCCAAGGACGCCCCAAACCACTAAAGGACATCCCAGTTGGTATTACAACCATACAGATATCGTGTTAAGCTATAGGTCCCAAATATAAACGATAATGAAAATAAAAAAGCAGCATAACGTTGCCGAGATAACTAAGTGACAGTATAAAAGCAATGAAACAAATGTACAAAAATATTTTGTTTGCGAGAGGCTGAATATCAAATCATTCGGTCATCCATCTGTCAGTCCGTCGGTCCACCAGTATTATTATTTATTTATTTATTTTCATATATTTTGTCAAACGCTTAATTGATAAACTCAAGATACTTATGTATTATTGCTACCAATTTAAGACCTGCACGTTCATGAACTGATTGATAATTAAAGAAGATTAGTGTCATTAGCAGGGGTGTCAGTCTGTTTTTCACACCTTCAGAAAACTAATACTTAAAGAAAATCACCTTTAAAATTCCACTGTGTCATTTACTCCTGTGAACCCTGAAATCGCCTCTTGCCGAAAAAGAGTCAAACAAATTATCCGTGTCTTTAATTAATTTCACACCAAAACTAATCACGCATAGATTAAAGACGTCGATTAACTCTGCGAAAATGAAAGACATCCAATTAAAGAATTCCTTCCTTTCTTCCTTTACATCAACAGAGGCTGTAGAGCCTGACTAGATGTTAACGACGTAAGAAACTTTCACCCACCCATCCATCCATCCTATCTATCTATTATCTATCTATCTATCTATCTATCTGGGCAAAGAGTACGAGTTAACCAAAACCAGGTACGATTTAACCAAAACTAGGTACGAGTTAACCAAAATAGGTACGAGTTGACCAAAACAGGTACGAGTTGACCAAAGATCGGGTACGAGTTAACCAAAAGTAGGTACATGTACGAGCTGACTTAGGTACAAGTTGACTTAGGTACGAGTTGAATAGAAACCGGACGTATTTGGGATCTTTCTGAGTAAGCTTTTATGGGTGTTTAAGGTGTTTTACATGTGATTTAGTGTGTTTTGGGGTAAAAGTTTCGATACATTAATTATTTTAACAAAAAATAGACAATATCGTTAATTTAAGAATACGATTTTTTGATTTAATATCATGGCTCGTATTATCCTACGTAGGTGATGCTGATCTGGCAGAAGATGCTGGTTGTTGAGGCTGTAAGCGGCTCGGCCTCGTTTCCAGATACGGAAATGCAACGCTGAGAAGGCTGTCAACAATTCGACATGGAAAAAAAGAGTGGTATTTATCATTAGAGGCATGTTAGAGAGAGAAACAACAAAAAAGAGCGTTTTTATTATAAAAAAGAAGATTGTACAGCAAAATTTCGTCGGTCGATTTTGCCACACTTGGTCGTTTGCGACGCATTTTAGAATAACAATGAAATTGTCGGTATTGTCGGTATTCGGCCAATAAGCCAAATAAACTCTCTGGTATTCTTCTTAAGTAACTTCCGCTTGTACGTTCACTAACCCTAACCTGAAGAAAAAGGTCGCGAAAACCTATTACAATAATTAATGAAATCTACTAGCGCAAAACCAGTTTCCAATCAGTGAAATAAATAAAGCGCTATGAAATTTGGCATTCTCCAAAGGATATTCGATAAGTTCGTTTCTCTAATTCCATCAAAAACGTAAAACATACTGTTTTTGTTTTTTCAAAACCTCTAAACCGGAAGCGGAAATCCTTTATAATGACTAGTCGCCTAACGGTCGTGCTTTTTAATGTCCCCCGTTGTCTTAGCGAGACACCATCAGAAAGTGTCTCCGGAGCAGGATACCACCGCTCCAAGACATCAAGTTCCTTCCTCTCGGAAAAAGGAGAAAACTCCGGCCCAGGGTCCAGAAGAGGAGAAGTAGGAAAAGGTATCTGAAATGGCTCGCGAGACGTAATGCTGACGCTGGATCTTCCCAGAAAGAAGCTGTAGCCGTGCAAGCAGCCGAACCCAGGGTTTTGGATACAGTAAGCACTGGAAATGTTGACAATGCGCAGGACTTGGCAGATACCGCGGTTCCCCCGCAGGAGATTTGCCAGCTGCAACAGGACCAAGAATCTATGTTTCCTGTGCAAGAAACTCCACTGGTCAAATCTTCAGTATCTATGGATACCTCAGTCGCCAGTTCGGGCTCTGAGCTGGATCCTGAATCTGAATCTGAATAGTTTACTGGTGACACGCCAAATGACATTATTTCACCAGGGGGTTCGGATGGGGGAGAAATTAGTCCCTTGAACGCACGAGTGAAGCGAACTTGGACACACAATCATCTGACATTTCAGCAGTAGAAAACAGAGAGTCAGGGAGGTCATTCCAGTCCCTGATAGTCTGGGGAAAGAAACTACATTTATAGGCCTCTATACTAGCAGATGGAAGCTGAAATGCCTTGGAGTGGCTATTTCTACAACGCCTAGTCTTTGGGATAAGGTCATCTGTAGGTATTCTGGCTTTACCCTTCAGACCTTTGTATAGTAATATAAGTCGATTATCCGTCCTCCTTTTCTTGAGAGATTCCCATTTGAGTTGTTCAAGAATGCCAGTCATACTACCTTCCTCGAAAGTATAATTCCTAGTTACAAATCTAGCGGCACGATTCTGTACCTTCTCCAATTCCTCCTGGAGGCATTTAGTATGAGGATCCCAAACAGAACTTCCATATTCCAGGACTGGGCGCACCAGTCCTTTATAAGCTGCTTCTTTAACATCTTGGGGACAAGAAAATAAGTTTCTCCTCAAGAATCCAAGTGTTCTGTTGGCTTTAGTACAGATATTATTGATATGGGTATTCCACTTAAGGTCATTTGTAATTGTTACACCTAGCTATTTAATGCTATCAACATTTTCCAATACCGTTCCCTCGAGGGTGTACGAGGCCTCCGCTTATTTGTCAGCTGCATCATGTTGCATTTGACAGGTTGAAATCTCATGCCCCATTTTCGGGCCCAGCTCCCTAAAAGGTCAATGTCTTTCTGAAGTTTCAATGTATCTTCTACTGTTCTAATTTCACGGTAACAAACACAGTCATCAGCAAAAAGCCTGATTTGAGAGTCAATGCCAACGGGTATGTCATTTATGTACAAGGAGAACAACAATGGACCGGGAACGGTGCCCTGAGGGACACCAGACACAACAGGGGCCCAGTCAGATTTAACACCATTAACTACTACCCTTTGCTGCCTGAAGCACAAAAAAGCATTTATCCATTCCAATGTCTTTCCACCTATACCATAACTAAACAATTTGCTTTTAAGAAGTTCATGTGGAGGGGTGTCAAAAGCTTTTTCAAAGTCCAAAATAAAAGTGTGAAACCTGACCCTTTTTGTCCAATATTTTTGCCCAATCATTTATTACTGTAATCAACTGAGTTTCACAACTATGCCATTTCCTGAATGCATGCTGTTTGTCCGACAAAAGATTATACTGGTCAAGATGACCTTGATATTTGAGCAGACAATATGTTCTAGGAGTTTGCAAGGAATACAAGTCAAAGAAACTGGGCGGTAATTACAAGCAAGGGACCTGTCACCTTTCTTGAAAAGTGGACAAATATTAAGGAGGCTTTATAGATGACCAAGAGTTTTGTGCCACCTGTCTTAGACAAGCCCCCGAACGTCCCTTGAAACGCTGCACTCGCTGTCTACAATCATTTTATTGCAGCGTTAAGTGCCAAAGAGAAAATTCGACAGACCATAAGTTCGCTTGTTCTGTTGTCGCAGCGCAGCGTAAGGCGGCACTTGGAACTTCTAATAATCACTAGACGTGTGGAACTGTTTTAACAGTGTGTTTATTTTAACTTTGTGTGTAATTGTATTCTTTTAAATGTGAAATCTGGATTGTTATATTTTAGTGCTGGAGATTGTACCCTAGAAGTGTTTTAACCTGTGTGCAGGACACAAATATCTGGTCAGACTTTATAGGAAATTTCTTAATGTGTGTGAACATTTTATTCTTGTAACTGTCAATGTGCCCTCCTTGGGTAAGTTTTAAGAACTTTAATCAACTTATATTGTATTTTAAATTATACTTTTACGCTTCGGCGGTGACCCTATATAGGGTGGATTTCCTACACAAGAACAAGAAGTACAGAATCCGATTTTTTTTTTTTTTTTTTTTTTTTTTTTTTTTTTTTTTTTTTGAGCTCAATAGTCTTATAAGTGCTGGTGAAGTTAATATGAAAATCGTTATTTTTTCTTTACTTTCTTTTCTTAAGTATACTCCTCCTGTTGTTTTTGAAGCACCGCCAGACGCAAATCAACTACTTTAAGCAGAATATGTCAACTCTGTTTTTATGCTAATAAAACAGTTGTTTACTTCCTGTTGGATTGATCTGTGTTAGACCCTGTTCCTGTGTTAGACCCTGTAAGAAGACCGGCGTTGGAGGCTTTAACCCGCATAGGACGAGAGTTGTAATGTCCCTTGGATTCTGACAATCTGCCTTAGCATATACTGGATAGTTGTTCACTAACAGTGATGGTGACATAATCAGTCATGGGTCATATATAGGCTACGTTCGGGGTTCTCCCAATGGTAAAATCTGTAAATCTACCAATGGTACTGTTGGTACCATTTTTACCACTGGTAACCAGAAAACTCTGAACGTTTTTCCGCTGCCAATGGTACCATTGGTAGGTCACATGGTGGAATTTTTAACATATGGATCAATACATCTCACTTGTTTTTGTCTTTCTTATTTACTTCATTTATATTGTGTTATTTATAACATTTACATTTGCATGTATGACAAAAATATTGCTTATTTACGAAATACATGATATATTTTTAGGCTCGCTATATTGAATCACGTGACTTTTCCCGCGTTGGTAGAATTACCCACGCTGTAGTCTGTCTGCATAATTTGCTGCCGTATGTTGGTAACATTGGTACCATTGGTACCAATGTCATTACCAATGGTACCATTGGTAAAATCTTGAACGGAATTTGTTTACCAATGGTACCATTTTTACCATTGGAAATAACTACGAACGCACGCAATGACATTGACATACATGTACAAACCAGACACCTGTGCCATACCTTCCATATTGAACGATATAAGAGACTTGCTTTAATCCCCAAACGAACTAGAAAGTAAATCCTATGGTTAGAGATGTACCGAGGCACACACCAGTAAGAAATAGCTTAAACATTTTTTTTCAATTCGGTTTTACGTCACTTTCAAGATTATTTCAGCTTATATGAGGCAGGCCAATCAGTAGGTGGGGCGAAAACGGAGAACCCCGAGAAAAACCACCTGGCACACTTGCAAGCAGAACTTGGCTTGTCTCACAAGTGCCCAGAGCGGGGCTCGAACCCACACCAGATACAGCGGTATGACTATATCGCGAAAGAAGCGTTCCTTTCGCCAAAAGGAAGATTTACACACGAAAGAAAGATATTATTTCAAAATGTTGAACTCATTGGCTATAATTGTGCAAGTTTTAAGATTTTTTAAAACTGTTAATGGAAATAGGGAATAGCTTTTGTATGACGTTCACTTCACTTTAAGCTGAAGCTGAAGCAAAAAAGACTTTTAACCGTTAGGCATCGATGATGATAATGCTAAAACGTTCCTTTCGTAGCGGAAAATCTTCCTTTCGCCAGTACTAGTGCGGTTTGTGTCAAATTTCATTTGCTGATCTCCTTTTCGAGATCCATTTTATTAATTATTAATAGTAAAATTTTATTTTCTTATCATTTTATTGCAGTATGTATATAAAGTCAAAAAACTCCTAGGCAGCGATGATGATAATGGCATCTAGCGTTCCTTTCGCAGGCAAATCTTCCTTTTGTCGCCTAACTTAAGTGGGCTGTCTTTATTTATAAGTTCCTGTTTTTGCACCAAATAACTTTTCTTGACTTTTAAGATATTTTATTTGATATCATTTTATTACAAAATGTATAAAAAAAATCAATCAAACGCTGTTAAATTTATCAATTGTGATAATGATAAAATGTTTCTTTCGTACAAAAAAACTTCCTTTCACGAAAGGACCTTCCTTTCTCTATATAGCTAAATAGCGAAAGGAAGATTCCTTTCGTAGGTTCCTTTCGCGAAAGGAAGATTTTCGTACGAAAGGAACATTTTATTGTTATCACCATTGGTATTTAACAGCTTAAAATTGTTTTGTTATACATTGTGTAATAGAATGATATCAAGTAGAATGTTTTTAATGTTATTTGGCGCAAAAAAGAGGAGAACGTTTAACCATTATCATCGTCGCTACCTCACAGCTTTTTTGTCGTTTGTTATTCATTCTGCAATTATTAATAATAACAAATTCAAATTAGTTTTATTATTTAGAAAAAAAAATCGCCGAAATCATGAGAACATCAAATGTTTAACATATGCGAAAGTAAGATTTTCCTATACGAAAGGAACTGTTTATCAATGACATCGCTACCAAATAGCATTTTTGTCACTAAAAGGGGCACCTGGAGTATAAATGCCAAATTAGGTGCCTTATCTCAGTTTTAACCTGTCAACGGACCGTGGAAACACTCCCAAACCACCACAAACCACTTCAAAACCACACCAAACCTCATCTTAAACACATCAATACTACATGAAATACACTTACTGCACCCCAAACCAGGTCTTTAAGGGATTCAGAACCCTGAACCCCCAAATTGGTCTCATATGGGACAAATATGGGTATACACATAGTATGTGGGTTTGCCTAGAAAAAGCCCATATAAAATCCATATGCGTGTGGGTTTGCCTAGAAAAAGATATGCATGTATGCATACAACCTTTGTATGTTGAACGTATCTGGGATCTTCCTGAGTAAGTTTATATGGGTGTTTAAGGTGGTTTTGGTGTGATTTAGTGTGGTTTGGTATATTGATAAGGAGGTTTGGGGTGTTTTGAAGTGGTGTAATTTTTTTGGCATTTCGGGAGTTTCTTTGACGTGGTTTGGGGTGTTTTTGGAGTGGTTTGGGGTTATTTATGGAAAGGTTTAGGTGTTGTATCGCTAAAATATCTGAATTGTGACATCATAAAAGTGTTTCGAGATGGTTTGAATGTGTTCTGGGGTGGTTTTAAAGTGGTTTGGGGTGGTTTGGTGTGTTTTGGGGTGGTCAGAGTGGAAAGTTACCTGTGGAATTTTTGACAGCTCTTATCAGTAGATTTAGTATTACAGGTATTCGAATTTGCTTAAAGTTACCAGGGACAGTAGTCAAGCCACACCCACTAAAATCTCAACAGGTAATCGCAGGTAATCCCAGGTAATAAAATTCTTGCCACCCGGCGGCAAATATGCCCCTTGAATATTTTCCGTCTATGAATCTGGTCTGTAAACTCTCTTGAACACAATTCCGGGAATTCTAGATTTCACAGTGTTAGAAGTTGTATATAATTGAACAAAACTGTCACAAACTGTATATAAACTTCACCAGCACATTATAAAGACTTTATATTGAGCTCAAAAGTAAATTTTTACACCTTGTGGTGGTGCCTCGCTAAGACAATGGGGGAACACTAAGTAGTAACAGAACAGACCATACCGCTAGTGAGACCGTATCCGGGTCGTTTCGGCCCTGGGTAGTTTCGGCCTGGGTCGTTTCGGCCTGGGTCGTTTCGGCCAATTTTGGGGATGGGTCGTTTCGGCCTTGGTAGGTGGGTCGTTTCGGCCAATTTTCCTAGGCGAGTCGATTCGGCCCTGAGTCGTTTCGACCGAAGTATATAGACAGTCTCAAGAGTACAGACAGTGAGTGAGTGAGTGAGTGAGTGAGTGAGTGAGTGAGTGAGTGAGTGAGTGAGTGAGTGAGTGAGTGAGTGAGTGAGTGATAGATAGATAGATAGATAGATAGATAGATAGATAGATAGATAGATAGATAGATAGATAGATAGATAGATAGATAGATAGATAGATAGATAGATAGATAGATAGATAGATTTTGTAGGTCAAATTCTATTAGATAATATATTTATAGGTTTTATATAATCTTCTTAGAATTCTCTTAGATGAAATTTTAAGTTGCAGTTGCATTGCAAAGCTTAGAATGCATTAACTGATTTCATTCCTGTTTGATACACATGTAACTGGAGAGGCCGAGCCGTGGACAGCGGACCCGTTCCGTCCTGCCCACATATAGCTGATACAAACTTCGCGACTCGTGATACAACATCACGAGTCCGAAGCATGCATCTGCATAATCAGAGAGTGCATATATGCACAAGTAAATTCAAGACACAGGCTGACTGACACATCGGTTTGACAACGTTTGAAATGATTACCCGCGCCGGGGGGTTACATACCCCTTAGATCCGTATACTGGATGTGAGTTCAGAGCAATTGTTAAGGGTAAATGAGACACAAGATTAAAACAATTTAAGACATTTATTCAGTTAGAGTTACACTTTATATTCTGCTTTAAAGCTGGCTTCAGATTGCATTCAGTCAGATGAGGTGGAGGCAAGGAAATTAACTTATAGGCAGATTGAAAATATAACAAGTTGTTAATTTCTATTTCAAATACAAATATGATTCAAAGTTACTTTCAATAATTCTTACGAGAAACCAAAATTATCTGTGCGTATTTAAGCTGATTCTAAAATCTCTTCTTCTTATACTCCTAAGTGACAACCAATGTCACGCCACTACTAGGTACCAAGCACGGTGAGTAACACCTAGCACCCAAGCTATAAAAGGTACAAGTAGGCAAAGATCAGGAACAGGCGCAATCAGAAAAGGCTGTTACCACCCTATTGGCTACCAGTATCCCGGACAGGAGAACATACCATTTACTACCCAACTCAACTGCATCAAATAAACACATCTACTCTGGTTTGTATTGAATCCAGTTCACTATATTTCAGAAAGAGAATGCTCTTTAAACAGCAACCGAATGATATTGATTAAATTCGGAAACTTTCACAGCTATACTAAGACTTATATACAAATTCCCTCAGAAAGATGCTCATTGTGCAGATTATATTTTCGTTTTGGTCCTTTGAGATCAGAGAGGATATTTTGAGAGATCAGAAAATTATTATCGGTTTAGATTCATATTCTAACCAACGTTCAATATATTTGGCCCCATTTTGATTATACAAGTCTTTGTATCGACTAGCCTGCTGAAAGTTGAAAAATTACTGTAACTCTCTTTGGCTCCATGTTGCCAAATCTAAAGGGTCACTGACGAGGCTTGAATAGCCGAAACCGCGGTATAGCCCTCACCTTTCTCGAAAATATGCTCACTGCTCTTAAAGGATCTCAGTTTTATTTTTATCATCATTAAATAACCAAAGGATTTTAATTCACTTTACGAAACCTTTGCACTTATTCTGAGGCTTGCACTTCCTTGCACTAAGGAATGCTTATTAAATAGCAACCGAAAGCTATAAATTTAACTCTGAAACCGCACAGCTATTCCGAGTCTTACTAACCGTTTTTGAAACCAAGTGAAATTTTATTCAATACTTCAAACTGACTTTTCTAACTTTGAAAGTAAACTTTAAATGAGGCTTACTTTGAATATCATTTCTTTAATAAGCGCGTGAATATGACTGGATTACCATGTCATATTTAATGAATGAATGTATACCAAACCATCATTTTCCAGTCGAAATGTGTCTGTTGGTACCATGTCATTATTAAATGACATTGTAGACCAATCTCTGCATCATCTAAACAATGATGCGTGTGTTCGGGGTTTTCCAATGGTACCATTGGTTGGTAACATTTGTCCCATGTGTACCAATTTAATTATCAATGGTACTGTAGTAGGAGGAGAAATATAGACCTGTAAATAAAACATCCTGCCAGAGCTGGCCTCGAACCCCGATCGCCGGGGTGGAAATCAGGCGTCATAACCACGAGGCTTAAAGGTCCGGACCAGTTAGACTGGTCAATTATGCACCCTATATACTATATACACTATATACAACGTACTTCGCTAGCCGCACTACCACATTCCTCCTTGCTACAATGAAACATTTGTTACAAATGTTTAGAAATTCCAAGGCTCTTTTCTGACTCCGTAGACATTGCTTCGCCTTTGGGCTCTGACGGTAGTCATCCTGGTCACGGCACCAAATGTAGTAGGAGGAGAATTATAGATCTGTAAATAAAAACATCCAGCCAGAGCTGGCTTCGAACCCCGATCGCCAGGGTGGAAATCAGGCGTCATAACCACGAGGCTAAAAGGTCCGGACCAGTTAGACTGGTCAATTATGCACCCTATATACTATATACACTATATACAACGTACTTCGCTAGCCGCACTACCACAGTACCATTGGTAGAGAAATTGGTGCAAATGGTAAAAATGGCAATACCATTGGTACAAATGGTTCAAATGTTACCAACCAATGGTACTATTGAGAGAACCCCGAACACACGCAATGTTTATATTGGTATATATTATACCGCAAGGGAGATAAGCGACGATCTCTATCAGAACGTATGTTAGCCCCTTTTCTGTCCGCAATGGTTGCCTTGTGGGACTAACGAACCTCCAGTTTATATCTGCCAACAATTATTTTCGGTAACTGGTGCTAACTGAAATAAAATCTTATTCATCCTCAACATTGGACAAATAAATAAATAAATCAAAAGTTTGTTAACAAGCAGTTCAACATAATATTTTCATTGTTATTTTATTTTTATTTAAAGTAAGAAGTGTAGGAATATTGATTTTGCATGAAATAACTTGCTAGAATTTAAATTTTAATCGTTCAAGGGAAACAACCAATCGAGAACAGTATGAGTTCACTATCTTGAACAAAACTTAAAATGCAACGCGGAAATTAATGCAAGTAAAACCATTTCTGCTACACACATGTACAGACCCTACTCCAAAATTCTCTAAAAAGGTACAAGTAGGCAAAGATCAGGAAAAGGCGCAATCAGAAAAAGATTCCCACTCCAAAAACCGAGGTGGGAAAAAACCAAACTAACTATCAGGCACTTATACCATGAAAACATTTCGCAAGCCGAATGAGCAGCTATTTTCCCAATAGGTGGCCACTCAGTTACCTTAACTTAACTAAAAATATGAAAACATACATAAGGCGCCAACAGCACAAAAATTTTTAAACACCAAGACACAAAACAAAAAGAACCACCACAGAGGTATCGACTTGGAACGATCAGCAACACAAAGTTACTGGCGGGCTTAAATCGATTTTACATGGCCATAACCTCACCCTCAGCTTCTGCAGTGGTTCATAACATTTAGTTAGTTCTTCGGTCCTCGTGGTGAATCTCTAACTAGTCAATGAATCATCAAGAACTAATAAATAAATCATGATAAACATCCTGATGAATCAAAAACCAGGACTCACAGATTTAGTAAGCTGCCCGACGATGGAGATCCCTGGGCGTCGAATAACTTACTAACTCCGGAGCAAAAGAAAAACATCAGTTGGACCCCGGTGGGCCAAGCAACAAACAAGAAGCTCCGGCCCCAACCAACTAAAATGAATAGCTTTAAGTCGGGGCCATCATAGAGTCTGACGCCCGACCCACCGGCGTGCAATTAAAGAAGGCAGCATAGTTATCAACCATGATTGGGTTAAAAACAAAGCATGCAGACCGTCGCATAACATTCAAGTTATAACCTATACGTCTGTAACGTGTTATGATTTTTCTAAACTGAAAAGAAAAATCATTTCCTCCTATAAGTTTCTTAAATTTGTAAACCAAGTCACCATAAAATTCTGGTTCCGAAAGGCCCTCATTTAAAAGCGTCTAAATTATTAACTTCCTGTCTTACTGCTATCAAATCGCATGTTATAAGATACTGTGAGACAGTGTATGAAACTTCAAATAAAAATTGGTTTTGGTCTATTAAAAATTCTGGTGAGGTGCTCAGTAAATTGAAGTGTAGAGGGTTCCGTGCGACAAGCTTGTCCACATATGATTTTTCTACTCTGTATACAACATTACCACATAATCTAATTAAAGAAAAACTTCTGGATTTGATAGAGTGGACCTTCAAAAGGGCATTAAAAAACTATGGTTCACTTTATTTGGCATGTAATGACAGAAAGGCTTTTTTCACTTCCTCTGACCAAAGTCGGTATACACTTTGGTCATGTCAGAATGTATGCGACGCCTTATCCTATCTTCTTGATAATATTTATATTAGATTTGGGACCAAGTTATACAGACAAATTGTTGGAATTCCGATGGGTACAAATTGCGCACCTCTCATAGCTGATTTATTTTTATACTGCTACGAAAGAGATTTCATGGATTCTCTTAACCATGATAATCAAGCTGATGTTATCGAGGCTTTTAATTCCACATCTAGGTACCTCGATGACCTTTTGAACATTGACAACCCCTATTTTGAAGGTATGGTCAATCAAATTTATCCACCTGAACTTCAGTTGAACAAAGCCAATATCTCAGATACTGAAGCCCCCTTTTTAGATCTACATCTTTCTGTTGCAAATGGATTTGTTTCTTCTAAAATTTATGATAAGCGCGATGACTTTGATTTTGATATAGTAAATTTTCCTTTTTTGGATGGTGACGTTCCTCGTCGTGCTTCTTATGGTGTATACATTTCGCAACTTATTAGGTTTGCTAGAGTCTGCAATCATGTTACAGACTTCAATGCTCGAAATAAATGTTTAACGGCAAAACTTCTCCAACAGGGCTATCGGTATCATAAACTTCGAAAAACATTTTCTAAATTTTATCGTAGACACTATGAATTGATTTCCAAATATAATGTTGGGTTAAAGACGCTTTTAAGTGAGGGCCTTTCGGAACCTGAATTTTATGGTGACTTGGTTTACAAATTTAAGAAACTTAAAGGAATTAATGATTTTTCTTTTCAGTTCAGAAAAATCATAACACGTTACAGACGTATAGGTTATAACTTGAATGTTATGCGACAGTCTGCATGCTTAGTTTTTAACCCAATCATGGTTGATAACTATGCTGCCTTCTTTAATTGCACGCCGGTGGGTCGGGCGTCAGACTCTATGATGGCCCCGACATAAAGCTATTCATTTTAGTTGGTTGGGGCCGGAGCTTCTTGTCTGTTGCTTGGCCCACCGGGGTCCAACTGGTGTTTTTCTTTTGCTCCGGAGTTAGTAGGTTATTCGGCGCCCAGGGATCTCCATCGTCGGGCAGCTTACTCAGTCTGTGAGTCCTGGTTTTTGATTCATCAGGATGTTTATCATGATTTATTTGTTTGTTCTTGATGATTCATTGACTAGTTAGAGATTCACCACGAGGACCGAATAACTAACTAAATGTTATGAACCACTGCAGAAGCTGAGGGTGAGGTTATGGCCATGTAAAACCGGTTTGAGCCCGCCAGTAACTTTGTGTTACTGATCGTTCCAAGTCGATACTTCTGTGGTGGTTCTTTTTGTTTTATGTTTTGGTGTATAAACATTTTTTGTGCTGTTGGCGCCTTATGTATGTTTTCATATTTTTAGTTAAGTTAAGGTAACTGAGTGGCCACCTATTGGGAAAATAGCTGCTCATTCGGCTTACGATATGTTTCATGGTATAAGTACCTGATTGTTAGTTTGGTTTTTTCCCACCTCGGTTTTTGGAGTGGGAATCTTTTTCTGATTGCGCCTTTTCCTGATCTTTGCCTACTTGTACCTTTTTAACCCAACATTGTATTTGGAAATCAATTCATAGTGTCTACGATAAAATTTAGAAAATGTTTTTCGAAGTTTATGATACCGATAGCCCTGTTGGAGAAGTTTTGCCGTTAAACATTTATTTCGAGCGTTGAAGTCTGTTACAGACTCTAGCAAACCTAATAAGTTACGAAATGTATACACCATAAGACGCACGACGAGGAACGTCACCATCCAAAAACGGAAAATTTACTATATCAAAATCAAAGTCATCGCGCTTATCATAAATTTTAGAAGAAACAAATCCATTTGCAACAGAAAGATGTAGATCTAAAAAGGGGTTCTTCGGTATCCGAGATATTGGCTTTGTTCAACTGTAGTTCAGATGGATAAATTTGATTGACCATACCTTCAAAATAAGGGTTGTCAATGTTCAAAAGGTCATCGAGGTACCTAGAAGTGGAATTAAAAGCCTCGATAACATCAGCTAAGAGAATCCATAAAATCTCTTTCGTAGCAGTATAAAAATAAATCAGCTACGAGAGGTGCGCAATTTGTACCCATCGGAATTCCAACAATTTGTCTGTATAATTTGGTCCCAAATCTAATATAAATATTATCCAGGAGATAGGATAAGGCGTCGCACACATTCTGACATGACCAAAGTGTATACCGACTTTGGTCAGAGGAAGTGAAAAAAGCCTTTCTGTCATTACATGCCAAATAAAGTCAACCATAGTTTTTAATGCCCTTTTGAAGGTCCACTCTATCAAATCCACTCTATCAAATCCAAATCTAATGTTTACTTTTTTTTCAAAATGTTTAGTTTCGGATGAGGAAATGTTAAGAACATTATAAGATTAAACTGTTTGTGGTTGGTGTTTTATATATTAAAGTATATTACAGGACTGAATAAAAATCATGCCGAAACGACTTACCAGAATTGGCCGAAACGACCCAGGGCCGAAACAACTCAGGCCGAAACGACGCAGGCCGAAACGACTCAAGGCCAAAACGACTCACGGCCGAAACGACCCGTTACCCTGAGACCGCTAAATATATCCGGTTCAATATCGAAAATTTAAACAAAACGACCATAAAACAACTGAATGAAAATTTTGCGTTTGCTTTCCATCAATATTTTGGTCATTTATTTGCTCTACACTCCTCTGAATGGTACAAACTATCGTCACACTGGGATAGAGCTAGGTACAAATAATCTGAGATGTTTTAATTTATTCTTTGTCTCGGACAATCAGTAGGCAACTTGTCTGAATCTGAATAGTTTACTGGTGACACGCCAAATGACATTATTTCACCAGGGGGTTCGGATGGGGGAGAAATTAGTCCCTTGAACGCACGAGTGTAGCGAACTTGGACACACAGTCATCAGACATTTCAGCAGAGGAGATAAGTGAATCAGGGAGGTCATTCCAGTCCCTGATAGTCTGTGGAAAGAAACTACTTTTGTACGCTTCTTTGCTAGCTGAAGGTATCTGAAAAGCCAAAGAGTGTTGATTTCTACAACGCCTATTCTTTGGGATAAGGTCATCTGTGGGTATTCTGGCTTTACCCTTTAGACCTTTGTATAGCAATATAAGTCTACTATCCTTCCTCCTTTTCTTAAGAGATTCCCATTTCAGTTGACCTAAAATGCCAGTCATGCTCCCAGTTTCAAAAACATAATTTCCCGTCACAAACCTTGCCGCACGATTCTGTACCTTTTCCAGTTCTTCCTGGAGGCCATGAGTATGAGGGTCCCAAACTGAGCTTCCATATTCCAAGACCGGCCGCACCAGTCCTTTATAAGCTGCTTCTTTCACATCTGGGGGACAAGAATACAAATTTCTCCTTAAGAATCCGAGAGTTCTGTTAGCCTTTGTACAGACATTGGAAATATGAGTATTCCATTTCAAATCATTTGTGATAGTTACACCCAGGTATTTTATGCTTTCAACGTTTTCCAGTACAGTGCCCTCAAGGGTGTAGTTAGCCTGTATCTTACTAGACCGTTTATTTGTCAGCTGCATCATGTTGCATTTGACGGGTTGAAATCTCATTCCCCATTTCCTAGCCCAACTGCCTAAACATTCAATGTCTCTCTGAAGTTTCAATGTATCCTCTTCATTCTTGATTTCACGATAGCAAACACAATCATCAGCAAAGAGTCTTATTTCAGACTCAATGTCTGCTGAGATGTCATTTATATACAAGGAAAACAGCAAGGGGCCGAGAACGGTGCCCTGAGGGACACCCGACACAACCGGAGCCCAATCCAATTTAATACCATTAACCACTACCCTTTGTTGTCGGAAACAAAGGAAAGCATTTATCCAATTCAGTGTTGTTCCACCTATTCCATAGCTAAACAATTTGCTTTTAAGGAGTTCATGGGGAGGAGTATCAAAAGCCTTTTCAAAATCGAGTATAAAAGTGTCGACCTGGCCTTTTTTGTCTAAGATTTTGGCCCAGTCATTTATCACTGTAGTCAACTGAGTTTCACAGCTATGCCATTTCCTAAATGCGTGTTGCCTGTCCGACAAGAGTTCATGTTCATCAAGATGGGCCATAATATTTGAGCATACAATATGTTCAAGAAGCTTACAAGGAATGCATGTCAAAGAAACAGGGCGGTAATTGCGGGCAAGTGACCTGTCGCCCTTCTTAAACAGGGGGCAAATATTAGCAAGAGACCATTCTTTAGGAATTTCACCTGTATCAATTGACTGCTGGAAGAGATGGGCGAATACCGGCCCTAATTCCACAGCCAGTTCCTTTAGGACTCTGGGATGAAGCTCATCAGGCCCTAAGGCTTTAGACGGGTTTAGACCTTTGAGAAGTTTGGTCACCCCTTCCTTTGTGACCACAATATCATGCATGAATGGGGCAGATCTATCCATAAGAGGGACCTGTTTGTATTCACTTTTAGTGAAAACATCCGAGAACTGACCATTAAATTCTTCCGCCTTCTCAAATTCGGATTGTGCAATTCCAGTTCCATTTCTCTTTTTCAACGGCGGAATACCTTGGGTATCTTTTTTCTGACTGTTTATGTACCTGTAAAAATCTCTAGGATTAGCCTTAACATCTCCTACCAAGTTGTTCACGTAAAGATCATGCTGCTTCCTGATATCAGCTTTGATCTCTTTCCGTAAAGATTCAAATTTAGATCTAAATTTTGCACTACCAGTCTTTTTAGCTTTTGCATGAGTTGCATTTTTTCTGCGAATCTTCCTCCTTATTTCAGGTGTTATCCAAGGGACAGAGGAAACTGAGCGACTAGTTTTTGAGGGGATATGTTTATCTGCCGATTCCTGAATGAACGATGTAATGAGATTGAAATTTTCCTGGACCGACCGAGTATCTGAGTAACCGTTGAAGTATCTTTCCTTTGCAAATTTAAGTGTTTCTGCTCTCATAGATTCATAATCACCTTTCTGATAACGATACACTTTTCTCCTAGGTTTCTTTATTGGGGGGATAGCAATTTTCAAAGTGCCAGAAACAATGTCATGATCACTGAGCTTATCCGGGGAATGAATGTCTGCAAACTGACCAGGAAGAGAGGTCAAAATTAAGTCCAAAGTATTTCTTTCTCTGGTGGGGAAATTGACTAATTGTTCCAAACCGTGGTCATTCATGATATCTATCAAAATCTGACCCTCCGTCTGACTCAATGATGACCCAGATTTGCTGAGTCTGTCCGGCCATACAATATCTCTAAAGTTGAAATCACCTAAAACGTGAATTAAGGGGGGTTTGTTGCCTTTATTAATATTTTTGATTTTGTCAAGCTGTTCTCTAAATAAATTGTCAAACTTTTCCAGGGAATTCAATAAGTCATTTCCATTGTCCGATACTGGTAAATGACCATCGACAGGTGGTCGATACCAGCTAGCCACAAAGTGAGTTTTCTTATTTACAAAAAGTTTGACCCAAACTGACTCTGAGTCATTGTCCAATTCTGTGAGGGGCATGTGTGGGATGTCCTTGTGCACAAGAAGCATAACACCACCACCATTTAAGGTCTTGTCTTTTCGTCTCTCGGTCACACAAGCAAAAAAAAAATGTTACAAGTTTAAGCTTTTACAAAAAGCTCGTGTGAACTTTATAACAGTCTTCATCTTCTTTATTGTTTATATCAGGTTTTCTCACATGCAGTTCTGTTGGGGAAACTTTCCCCGAGTCACTCCTCGGGCCAATCCACATCACGATGGTGTGCAGGTGTGGTATTTGACATCAAATTTTGACGTTTCACCAGCAAACTATTCTGATTCTGAACCGTTCTGAATATTATATAGAACTTATGCAATGAAGACACAATACATACTATTCCTGATTCTACTTAAATACTGACTGTCATCATATTGCTGACAAGTACATCTGGTCCTGTCCATTTTCCAAATCGGTGATATGCAACAGTACAGATTCTCAAACTTGAGCAGATGGTGTGGTCATAGAGTGTAGGACTCAGGTTCCAGAGGTCCTGGGTTTCACCCTCAACCAAGGTGTTATTTGTTGTGGCCTTGAGCAAGTCACTTTTCTACAGCGCTTGAGGTAATGGTCAGAAATTGATTGACAATGAAAAGATTTTTTTATCCAGTTTTACACCTGAGATGATGATCAGAAATTGATCGACTCAGTATATGAAGATAGATAGACAGGTTTCAAGATTATTTCAGCTCTGAATAGTTTACTGGTGACACGCCAAATGACATTATTTCACCAGGGACATTATTTCATATGAGATGGGCCAATCATTAGGTTGGGTGAAAACGGAAGAACCCTGAGAAAAAGTACCTGGCACACCCGCAAGCAGAACTTGACATTTGGGGCTCGAACCCATGATACCAGACACAGCAGTGAGATGATCGAATGGTTAAGTGCAGTAATATCAGCGCTTTTAACTACACTGCCATATTAAAGGGCCGCCAAAGAAAAATGGACAGGATAAGCTTAATAATTCTTTAAATTTAAGCAATAACTCCACCTGATTTTGTTGAGGCTGACAGTGAGGCTGTCTTCATCCCATTCCTCTCAGTTGTTCTGGAACTTGCACATCAGGAAAACATATCCATGAAATGTATACCCCCTCAAACCCCACTTTTATATAGAAAAACTGGGGTTTGCACACATATACCAGTCCTATTTTTTTTATTTTTTGTTGAAAACATGGGTTGTGGGTACTCGTTAGAACAGCGGCAGTTCTAACGTGTACCCACAATCTATGTTTTTGAGCAAAAATAAGGAAAATATCTATAATTTTCAGCTGAAAATCTATAATTTTCAGCTGAAAATTTTCAATTTTAAAGCTAAAAACATCTCTGTATAAATGCATGGGCAAGTTTTCATAATGCAATAGGCATTTATTGTGAGTTTCTCTGGACATTCACTTTACCAACTTTGCTTGATGTTTGTTGTTGTTGTTTTGTTTTTTTTCAACAGGGACATGGCGTCACATAGACTACCAAGTGCACTGACAGGGCTTATAGGGCAACAGCAGACAGTCCAAGGTTGGTATACTTACTGACGGAAAGCCACATAGAGTATTTAATGATAAGTAATAGTAATTAAGGGATAATTTTGCTAATTTCTTCATAAAAACCTAGGATAAGGATGTGGGTACTTTATACATGTATTAGAATCGCCTCAGATGGTAGAGGATAACAGCTGCTATTGTTTCAGGACAATAAGTTGTATTCTAAAATCCATAGCTTCTGTGAAAACACTAACTGTTAACACTGGTAATTCACATTCTATCATCTATAATTGACAACTGTCCTATTAAAATCAGCTGTAAGACAAAAGAAATGAAAATAAATAAAAAAAAGTTCCATTAAGATCAGTGAAAATATTAGACTGTAGATTACATTAAGAGAATGTTTGTCTGATAATTATGTCTCCCCCCGACAGGGTCGGGAGACATATTGTTTTTCCCCGTCCGTCTGTCCGTCTGTCTGTCTGTCCATCCGTCTGTCTGTACGTCACAAATCGTGTCCGCTCTATAACTTGAAAACCGTTAAAGATTTTTCAATGAAACTTGGTACACTTGTAAACCATGACGAGACGATGTGTCATGCACAAGAACCATGACTCTAGCTTGAGTATTTTTGGAGTTATTTTCCTTTGATTATTTTCGATACAATTTCGTGTCTGCTCTATAACTTGAAAACCGTTAAAGATTTTTCAATGAAACTTGGTACACTTGTAAACCTTGACGTAAACCTTGACGAGACGATGTGTCATGCACAAGAACCATAACTCTAGCTTGAGTATTTTTGGGGTTATTTCCCTTTGATTATTTTCAATACAATTTCGTGTCCGCTGTATAACTTGAAAACCGATTAAGATTTTTCAATAAAACTTGGTACACTTATTAAGCATGATCATACGATGTGTCATGCACAAGAACCATAACTCTGGCTTGAGTATTTTATGAGTTATTTCCCTTTGATTATTTTCCATACAATTTCGTGTCAGCTTTATAACTCAAAAACCGTAAGAGTTATTTCAAATGAAACTTGGTACACTTATAAAGCACGATGAGATAATGTGTCATGCTAAAGAACCATAACTCTTGCTTGCATATGTTTGGAGTAATTTCCCTTTGATTATTTTCCATACAATTTCGTGTCCACCATAAGAAATTTCAGTGAAACTTTGTGCACTTATAAAGCGAGATGAGACGATGTGTCGTGCACAAGAATTATAACTCTTGCTTTCATATCTTTGGAGTTATTTCCCTTTGATTATTTTTCCATACAATTTCATGTCCACTCTATAACTTGAAAACCATAAGAAATATTTCAATGAAACTTGGTACACTTATAAAGCACAATGAGATGATGTGTCATAACTCTTGCTTGCATATCTTTGGAGTTATTTCCCTTTGATTATTTTTCATACAATTTTGTGTTTGCTCTATAACTCAAAAACCATTAGAGATTTTTCAATGAAACATGGTACACTTATAAAGCATGATGAGACAATGTGTCATGCACAAAAATCATTACTCTTGCTTTCATATCTTTGGAGTTATTTCCCTTTGATTATTTTCCGTTCAATTTCGTGCCCGCTCTATAACTTGAAAACCGTAAGAGATATTTCAATGAAACTTGGTACACTTATAAAACAGAATGACAGGATATGTGATGCACAAGAACTATAACTCTTGCTTGCATATTTTGGACATGCACATAGAAAGTGGGGAGACATCAGTTTTCACATAGAAAACAAATTCTAGTTTACTGATATTTTCTAGGTGACCAGCAAGAGAGACAAAGCAGGAACCCTGGCACCAATGAAGCTATCAGGGCCCAACTGGCCCCTTCAAGGGGTTCCTACATTTTATCCTCCATACTGAGGGGCCCTTTACCAGGCCCAAGGGCTCCGAATGCTCCAAACACGGTGACTGGTCATACAGACCAGGGTAGTCAGACACTGGTGAAGTCCCAGGGTCAAAGGAGCGTGTCCCCGGTCAGAATAATTACAATAGGGAATTCCGGCATGGCTCCTATTGGGAGTTCCCTGGGCCCTGTGGACCCCAAATCTCTGTCCCCATCTCGCATTTCAACAACTCTACCACCAAAGAAGAGCTTGTCCCCTTCTAGACCTGTATATTCTCCAGCAGGGCAAGGGCAGGTGATTCAGCACAGAGTTCCTCAAGCCTCACCCCCTCAGAGGGATCACCATCCAGCCCCTATGGGGTCAGTGGGGTCAGCAGCCCAGGGGTTAAAGGGTCACATCATCCATATCCCTCGTTCAGCCCAGGGTGAGATCCCACAGGTAGGTCTTCAACAGATCCCTGCCAATGCCCTGTTTCAACAGTATGTGGAAGAAGGGGCCAAGGAGATGACAAAAGGGGCAGTTCCAGAAGGGTTCTCTAGGGATATGATAGCACGTGCAGAGCAGGCTGTCAACAGTTCACCTAGGCTCTCAACACAGGTACATTTGAGCCCCTATGTGAGTCTGCCTAGACTTCGGTGTTTCCAAACAGGTCAGACACAAACTGGCATGTACAGTCACAGAAGAATGCTATTTTAGATTAAGAGGGTTTGTACTATCCACAAATAAGAAACAAAGATATTGTAATCCTTTTAACATTAAAGTTAATTTGCAAGGTAAATGAGTAGCTTTGAAGATTTAAACCAGAATATCACAGTTGCTCTGGCGGTTTGGCTAATTCAAGTTAAAGGAGCAGTATAGATTTCATACTCTGCTGAGATGAGTATAAAAAGTTTTAAAAGTGTCTGTGCCTAGGTTTTCGTCTTAATAACATGTTTGCAGGGATAGTTGATACCTGCCTCTGCTGTGCAGAGTTCTTGAGCATGAAAAATCATCTAAGAGTACTGGTTACAATCTGGAAGCAATAGCGCTTTTCAAACACGAAGAAAAAATGTTGACTGGGATGTTAAGTCATAACCAAAACTAAAATGAGCCTGTGCGTGAGAAAACCAACAATTCATGTTTCCGACCATGTCCGACACAAACCAGTCTGTACAGTCACAGAAGAAGGCTAGAAGCTGGAAATTTTGAATTTAAGTAGAAGAGGAATTGTACTATCCCAGTAGCGAAAACAAAGGCGAAGATTACTGCACAGCTGATCTGCGTCTTTGTTTTCACGTAGGCAGATTGTTGGTTTTCTCACACAAAGGCTGAAATCAAATGTTTGCAGGTGATATTGGAGAGAGATCAGACCCAACCCAAACCAGCCCATCAGACAGAAGTTAGTCTGACACCACCCCCACAGGTGTCAGCTATCAGGAGAACACCCTCACCTGCGCATATGCCTATAGGTAAGTCACTAGCTTGATTATATGTTAAAAGTCGGCATGATAAAGTGGTTAAGCCACTTGCCTTGTAAACCAGGGCTAGTTTGCTAGTTTGTGAATGTTTTTATGGAGATTTGTTTCTTTACGGCCTTAGGTGTGGATTTGGATGTTAAACAGTACAACATCCAGACATCAAATTGATGCATTACTATAGAATGCTCAATAGATTGTAATGAGAAGTAGAATTTTGGGGTAAAATACTCAATATGTTTAGCAGTTCTCAATTATTTTTAAATGATCGGTAGCAGAACACATTTGACTGACACAGACATCTCATTTCTCCTAACTTTGGAAATGAAACTAGTTTTTGCTAGTTTTGTATAATGCCTAAAAATATCTGTTGTTCTGAATTGTTGTTGTTACAAGGTGCTGATGTGAAGCCAGTAAGAGTTATAGAAGGAGTTGACAGACAGCAGGCTGTTAATCTAAGTAGACCCCATGAGAGGCATCCCTCCGGCGGCTGGATTTATCAGCCACAGTCACAAACTAAACCACAATTAGAGGTAGGGTCTTGGTTTTGACTCAGTTGTTGTACACCTTAAATTACGTAAGTCTGTATTTACTGGAGGCAAGGTGGACAATCACTTGACAAAAATCAATTATTGTGTACTAGTATTCCGACAACCAGTAAGCAAATTGGCCATAAGTTTCTTAAAACTGAATGAAATTTCACTGAGTAAATTGCACATATCCCATAACGGTACGCTCTAAACTGCTATACAACAGTCAGTTTAATGTGCTCTATAATTTAATAGATTCCCTCGAGCAATTTTAACACCCAAGGTTGCTTGGGGTTTATCTAGTAAACAAAAGTTTGCAATATACTTACTTTTGTATGACAGTTTAGAGTGTACCATTCCGGAGTATATGCACTTTACCCCATGAAATTTCATTCAGTTTTAAGAAAACTATTGTTGATTTGCTAAATGGTTATGTCCGAATACTAGTACACAAAAATCAATTTTAGTCACGTGATTGTCCACCTTGTGGAGGGCTGTATGGAAAAAGGTACAAGTAGGCAATGATCAGGAAAAGGCTGAACTGGTCTAAAATACAAAAATAAAACTTCTGCATCTTCATAAAATAAAAACTTGTTTATAACGCAGATCATTGCTGGATGATTTTATTCATATAGTAACATACATACTATCTTGGAAATTGGATTAACAAGGGTTTATCCTGTATTATCATTATTTGAGCCGCCACATGGGAAAACCAACAATTTGCATATGCGAAAACAAAGACGCAGATCAGCTTCGTGGTTACCAGCTTCGCGGTAACCGCGAAGCTGATCAGCGCCTTTGTTTTCGCTACTCGGATTGTACAATTCTTCTTGTACTTAAATCCGAAATTTCAAGCTTCTAGCCTGCTTCTGTGATTGTGCAGCCTGATTTGTGTCAGACCCGTTCGGAAACCACATTGTTGGTTTTCCCACGAGGCGGCTCATTTTTCTTCATTTTTTTCAGTCTCGGATGTCAGAGGAATTTAAATATAGTGATTTACTACAGAGCTTACAGAGATCCCAAGTAGAGTTACAGAGCCAGCTCCTACAGAGAAACTTGTCACCCATCACACCATCTGACCCACTTGAACCCACCAAACCCTGGCAGGCCCAGCCGAGTGTGGGAACGGGTGGAGGCTTGGGTGCGGTGCCACACAGCTTTCAGTCTCAGCTACACGGCAGAATAGTAGAGGCCGGTTCCCAATCTGGTGCTGGACAACAGACCATGGTGACCCCTCCCGGAGGGTTTATTCCAATCCCCGTGTCCGGTGGAGCACTGCCGGTGTCGTCTATGTCGACATCCGGACTGGTCAGATCGGCTGGTTTGACACAGGTTGTGTTCCCCTCCCCAGGTCAAAGTTTGGCGAGTCCAAAGGCACAGAGAGTGAAGGTTGAGCCCTCAGCCACAGTACTTCATCGAGCACCATCACCAAAGACGAGAGTCATACAAAACATACAGAATCCAGCATCATCAGCATACACACAGTCAATTCCTGACATGAAACAACCAGTGGTTAACCTCATTAGACTTTCACCAGGTCAAGGTCACAGTCAAGGTCATTCAGAGGTCAAGGTGAAGGAAACTGTTAGAGTGTTTCCCGGTCAAGATAGGTCAAACTATAATGTGCAGGCATCACTGGCTTCAGTCACTCAACCTGGTCCTCCGAATGTTACCATAACAACCACAAGTAGTATTTTTCCACCAGAAAAATCGTTACATACACAGACTATTGCCAGAAACCCATTCACATTTCCACCAACACCTCCCGTTTCATTGGCCAATGAACTGGCACATCTTGGAAGAAATATTCAAAGTGACCAATCAAAAATGTTGACAGATTCTATGGAGACCAATCAGAAGCAGCGACACAGAAGTGATGACATGCCCCATCTTCATCCTGTCTCTCCAAGGAAAATCAAGCAGGAAGAGGACGAAAAACTTGTACCAATAGTAAGTAATCCAGAAAAGGTTCTATATGCTACTAAGTTAATAAGTGTAAGTTCGGAAATATTGCAACGGAAATATTGCAAAACTTAATTTTTGCAAAAATTGGATAATTGGTTGCCTTGGGAATTAAGTTATGGCTTATAAAGGCTCATATAAGCTTTATAGACTGTATAAGAACATATTTGTGCCTGTGCATGAGAAAACCGACAACTTGCATATGCGAAAACAAAGGTGCAGACCAGCTTCGCAGTAACTGCGATGCTGATCAGCGCCTTTGTTTTTGCTACACGGATAGTACAATTCCTCTACTTTCTAAATCCAAAATTTCCAGCCTCTAACCATCTTCTATGACTGTACAGCCGGGTTTTCTCACGCAACAGCTCATTTGTCAATTTAAGAACTGACTAATAATTAAAAAATTCGCGATATGAAATTTATGAATATTTCCAGATTTACTGTATTTTACGAGCAGTTTTACTCAGCAATTCTACCAGCAAATGCAGAGGTCAAGTGGTCAAGAAGTCTGGTGTTTGATACCTATCTTTGCTATGTAATGTCCTTGAGCAAGACATTTTAAGCTCCCCATTCTTGGCATCTATTGGTTTCATTACAAAAACACGCCAATGCAATATATAGAAAGTGTTTTTATACCCCCGGCATTTATGCCGACGGGTATATAGTTTTCGCTTTTCCGTTCGTCCGTTCGTATGTTCGTTTGTTCGTTCGTTCGTTCGTTAGTTCGTTCGTTATTCCGGAACGTTCGTGGAATTTATGTCAAAGTTTTTGTTAAAGTTTCTCTGGTGGTGTATATCTCATGAACCAATGATCAAAAACCATTCATATTTTAACCATAGGTACCCTGTAGGGTTTGCTTTGTTTCTGTGTGTTCGGACCCTGGGTCCATGCCCGGGGGTGGGGCTAGAGGTCAAAATCTAGGTCACCTTTAATTTGGATCAAAGTTTTGGTTTAAGTTTCTCTGGTGGTGTATATCTCATGAACCAATGCTCAGAAACCATTCATATTTTAACCGTAGGTACCATATATGGTTTGCTTTGTTTCTGTGTGTTCGGACCCTGGGTCCATGCCCGGGGGTGGGGCTAGAGGTCAATATCTAGGTCACCTTGAAAATGTGCTATTTACATAGTGTTTTTTCATCTCTAAGTTCATATCTTAACAAATACTTATAGGAATGTATTCCTGTTTGGATCATAGATACCCTTTAGGGTTGAATTAAATTCCATGGCACCAAACTCCAGGGGTGGGGCTGGAGGTCAAAATCTAGGACACATTTATAAGATAGAATAGATACCAAGATTAATATTCTGTATGTCTATATCTTGACAACCATGTGTCAGAAAATGTTCATGCTTACAACACAACATAGGTACCACATAAGGGCTAGACCCAAGGGTCCATGCATGGGGGTGGGGGTGGGGGTGGGACCTGAGGTCAAGATCTAGGACTTTTTTTTTTTTTTTTTTTTTTTTTTAAGAATGACATTCTACTTTCATTTCAATCTAGGACTGAGGACCTGACCCACAATGTCCGTGCTTATGTCCTAGATTGGGTATACACGTCAGCTCTGTATACCGCTCTAAAATAGATATGTCATTCTAAAACTACACTTCCCCAAGTTTGTATGCAAAGTACTTTACGCTGCTTATTTCTAAAATGTACTTGATAAGGGTACTGTCTTTTATTGGTAATGTGAGGTTCAATGTCAGGGGTGAGCATGTGCCGGGTTGTTTAGGTAGGGGGTAGAGAAGGGGGCTGGCTACCAGCCGGGGTAGGGAAGGGGGCTTGGTGGCTACCAGCCGGGGGTATACGTGCCTCTCAAGGCACTTTTTCTAGTTGGTTGTAAAAATGAAAATTTTCACTGGAAAATTTTGATATTTTTCGTAATTTTGCTCAAAACATAGATTGTGGGTTCTAACGAGTACCCACAATATAGCTCAAAAATAAGAAAAAAGGTATACCCCTGCATACTCCAGTTTCACTATATAAAATTGGGGTTTAAGGGGGTTACTCATTGCACAGAGATGTTTTCCTGTTGTATACCTAGGAAGTGGTGCTTCCAAGGTGGGACATCAAGCTATCCAAACCAAAATAAAAATTCTACATACAGCCTGACACACAGGAAAACATCTGAGCCGCCTCGTGGGAAAACCAACAATGTGGTTTCCGAACAGGTCCGACACAAACCGGCCTGTACAAGCACAGAAAAGAGCTAGAAGCTTGAAATTTTGGAGTTAAGTAGAAGAGGAATTGTACTATCCTAGTAGGGAAAACAAAGGGGCTGATCAGCTTCGCGGTTACCGCGAAGCTGATCTGCGTCTTTGTTTTCGCCTATGCAGATTGTTGGTTTTCCCACGAGGCGGCTCATCTGTTACTGAAAAGCGCTAGGGAACGGATAATGAACTTAGGGTGCCTAGTATGAACTGTTTAGATAACATTCAATATTTTTTGTTTTTCCAGCCTCAGCCATACAATATGCGGCTACAGATTCTTGCAAATTTACCCAACAATTCTACGTACAGACCGACATATAGGGCGACTTCAGTAGCTGTACACAGAGCCAAGTAAGCATACCCTTGATAGTACGACAACTTAACTCAAATAACACATCATAGTTATTCTTATGTTCTTGAAGGTGTGGAAGTTTGTGTTGTATGATCATACATGAAGGAGGAAAATTTCTTGCTTTGCAAATTCAATGTTTTCGCTAATAAAGAGTTACATGTTTAAGATTTATAGACTGCACAAGTAACCATTTGTTAATTTAAGATTTGGAAATAGAAAAATTGCAAATAAAAGTGGCATTCAAATAGCCGAACTTACAGTACATGTATATTCTGGAGTTGTCAATGTTAGGGTGTATCACTTTCAGAGCTGGGTGTATTACAAGTGCTGCGAAATCTCTCGACATTTTACGGCAAAACTTACAGAAAAGTATGAACAAAGAAATAGATGAAGTTATACAGAGATATTTGGATAAGTTCTTCAAAGTTGGTATAGAGAACATCAAGTTGAACAATGGGGAAAACTGTGTGAGTGAAGAACATGTTCAGGCTGTGTGTAGACAGATACTGGAAGAGGTATGCTTATCCTTATGGCCCCAGAATTCATAAGATGTTTGAAGCTTTGTGGCTCAATGTTTAGAGTGTCAGGCTCCTAATTAATAGATGGGATTTGAATTCCACTGGCATTGAGTTAATGCACCAGTCATTTGTAACCACGGTCTCCCCACCCCTGGGAAATAGCGGGGACTTTGTCTTTTGGACCAGCAAACCCCTGCTAAAAGTCCAACCCTGCGGGGACTGCTTGTCGGTAAAACCAAGCCCTGCTCATTTCCACAGCTATCCCCTGCCCTCTCCAGGGGATGCCGTGGGGGGCGTGGTTACAAATGACTAGTGCATAATGTGTCCTTCAGCAACACTAAACTCCCCAATAGATTGTTTATGCACCAAGGGAACAATTAATCCAATGAGACATGACAGAAAAATTGTTTACTAGAGTTAACTAAAGACCAAATTATTCGACTATTTGTGGGCCCCAATTACACAAACATCCATAAGCGTACAATAGCTCAATTGGTAGCATGTCAGTAGCTGAAACATCAAAGACTTTTCCTTGCAGGCTAAGAAGATGTACATCACAGATACAGGACGACAGAGTGTATCACCAGCCCGGGAATTATCTGACAATGTATCAGAAGCAGGCAGCAGTGGTAGAAGATCAGCTCTGGGAAAACGGCGTCATCCCTCCGACACCGACTCAGAAACCAACCTCAGGGCCCCGGGGGTCAAAAAGAAGAAAGGTCGACATCTGTTAAGTCTGACGGGTCGCGCCACACCATCCAAACTGTCAAAAGATGCGTGGAAACGAGAAGGTCCCAAGTATGACCCAGAGAGATTGGTCGAGACAACAAGATTTGTGATGGGATCAAAGGCTAATAAAGCTATGGGTTTTGGAGCTACCAGGGGCAGGTCAGTGTTAAGAAATAAGTAGTTGCCCACTTGCGTGCCCCTCATGGGTTGAAATTGCTAGGGGCAAGTTGATAGTCTTCGAAGTTGCCCATTTTGAAATTCTAGGAAAATATTTTTTGTGACATGTCTTTAAGCTTATAAAAATTCATATTCTTGTCTTGAAAGCATTGAAACAATCTTGAAAGAGACAGAAAACTTAATTATTACAAAAAATGACAACAATATAAGGATAAAAGACAGAAAATATTTGCTTTTTTCATGAAAAATAGAAGTTTTTTGTGAGGTCAAGATCAAATCCGATTGGGGAAGTTCGAATTACTTTCAGCTCACCCCTTGAACAAGTTGCTATGTAAGTCTTATTTCTAACTCTGCAGGTTATACATGAAGCATCCCGACTTGTTCAAGTATAATGGTGACCAGGATGACAAGACATGGCTGTATGAACATCACCACATGCCAGCTACGGGGGGCAAGTCCTACCTTGTAATCCTAGAGGATATCAAAGACTTGGCCGAGTCAGCTGAGTACAAGTGAGGCTTAATTAATACTTGCCAAAAGTTCTAAACAGCCACTTACATTTCTTCATTTGATACCCAGAGGGTCGGGGAGGACCACCCCCCTGAGTATCTTACAAACTACAAGGGTGCATTTGTGTATAAAAGAAGTGCAATCATTCTCCACTCTTCATTCACTCTTCATTCAAATGTTGCAATAGCAATATTAACAAAAACTGGTATGTTCAAACAATGGCATAGTGACATGAAATTATATATATTTATATCTTAATTTGCTGTGTATAATCATCTGAAATTCTGCCATGTTTAATAAATGGGTTAAAACTTAACTTAAATGACAAAGTGTTCACCTCAGATAAATGAAAGCATACATGTATATAAAACAACATAAGAAAAGAAAAAAAGCCACTTACATTTCATTGATTTTCTTCAAAACTAAAGATAATATAAGATTTGTGTAACACCTCGAATAGGCAGACCATCAATTTATAGCACAGAAAACTTCAACATTTTTCATGTAGCATGCTGGGTGTCCCACTGAGTACCAGCACCCACATTTTTTAAAAGTTGCACATTTCAGTAAAAGTATTTTATGAGATTTGACTTCGAATTTCCTCATTCTCATCCTTAAACATGAGCCGCCTCGTGGGAAAACCAACAATGTGGTTTCCGAACAGGTCCTACACAAACCGGCCTGTACAAGCACAGAAAAGAGCTAGAAGCTTGAAATTTCGGATTTAAGCAGAAGAGGAATTGTACTATCCGAGTAGCGAAAACAAAGGCGTGATCAGCTTCGCGGTTACCACGAAGCTGATCTGCGTCTTTGTTTTCGCATATGCAGATTGTTGGTTTTCCCATGGGGCGGCTCACATTTTCATATTGAACACATGCTGGTCAATACACAGGAATTGGTGACATGACTAAAAAATTTGTACAAGCAAACAATAATGGTTTTATCATTTTAGGGATCAGGCAGGAGTGAATATCAGTGACATTCAGGGGTTCACTGTGCCATCATGGATGATTGAAAAAATGAAACACCAAATGTTGGCGTTGAGAACAGATCTGCCGAAGCTACCTAAACATCGTAGTCGGTCTGTAACGCCTATTGAAGCCACAGTTGGACTGCAAGAGGTTAGTTAGTGTTTCTTCTTCACATTTATAAGAATTTATTAATACAGTCTTATGTTGGTACTCAGAACAGATCTGTCAAAGCTACCAAAACATTGTACCCACTACATAACTCCAAATGAAGGGGGCATTGGTACCATCCATGAACCTCTGTATCACAGCAGTACCTTAGTTATCTGTTATCCAATGTGTGAACAGAAATATGAGCCCCCAATTCTAGAAAACCTGTCCAGGGTTTTTGAAAAGGTCTGAGATAAACTGGTCTATACCATCACAAATGAAAGCTAGAGGCTTGAAACTTTAAATTTAATTTGACAAGGGATTGTACTATCTGTGTAGTGAACACAAAGGTGCTGATTTGCATCTTTCTTTTCGCATGTGCAAAAAGCAGGTTTACTTATGATGCAGCTCATATGATAATACTGCTCCTTATTGTATTCATTTTTGCAGGGTGATGATGATTTCCAACAGCCCAAAGAGTTACCATTTGCTAACTTCAGTAGCCCTAAAGCCAGTGCAATCGAGGTAAGCGTTTGTTGGGTCCGTGGGAAACAGCTGGTCATGCTGCGTATTACATCTCATAGGTTTGAAATTACTGTCAGGTTAGTGGGTGCCTGTCCAGGGTCAGTGGTTTTCCCCTAGTTCTCCAGTTTCCTGCACAACATATAACTATGTAATTCTTACATTCTCACTTTTAAGAATGAGTAAATTAGTTTCCCTGTGCCTCCTGTACAATTGAAGTAAAATAAAATAAACTCTATTAAATTATGGGCTATACAAATCACAAGACAGTTTTTATTCCCTTTCTCTATGGCTGACAGTAAAGACTGGTTAATATAACAGATCTTAATAACTGATTATCCTTACAGTAAAGTCAGCTGTTTTAAAGTGTCCTAAGTATTGCTGGTTACTAGAACTATTTTTCCAGACCTCCAACACAGATGAAGACCTAGAATTCCTGGCTGATGCCGGTATAGACGACCCATCAACTAGATTATCTCCCTTCAATATGACTGGAGGATTTGATGACACAACCTCAGACATAGATACTTTAGACGATGGACTGTAAACAGGAAGATACATCCCTGTCATGTGGGAAAATCTCCGCTACATGTTGGTATATATATGATATATCAGCCAGGTTATTTCTCTTTAATATGAGGAGAGGATTTAACGACAGTGCTTTGACATTGACACTCTAGAAGATCCATTGGAAACAGCAGGACTCATGTGTGCTATGAGCCGCCTCATGGGAAAACCAACAATCTGCAGATGCGAAAACAAAGGCTCAGATCAGCTTCGCAGTAACTGCGAAGCTGATCAGTGCCTTTGTTTTCGCTACACAGATAGTACAATTCCTCTACTTTCTAAAGCCAAAATTTCCAGTCTCTATCCATCTTCTGTGCTTGTACAGCCCGGTTTGTGTAGGAACTGTTCAAAAACCACATTGTTGGTTTTCCCACAAAGCGGCTCATATGTTTGTAGACCTGTGTGGTCTGCTTCTTGCCAATATAGAGGGCGCATTAACTTGATTTAATGCTTCAGACATTGGTCACTGTCTCTCTTTAATGAGAAAGACTATCATTATTTCTTGAATAGGTTCGTGTGTGTTGGTGAGTCCTTTGATGGACGACTAGGCCAATTCTAGCTCTAAACTGTCATTTGCAAGTACAGCAAGCCAGTTTCATGTAATCAGCTCAGGTCAGAATTTAAGGATGCATCATTATTTCTTGAATAGACATTAACACAGTGGAAAATGATAGTCTTATAAACAAACCTACAGGATGAGTAGAGGAGAGCACAATAGCCTAGTGGTGAAACGTTGGACTCAGACTTCTAGAAGTCCAGGGGCCAGTTGATCTAATCTTCATTAGCTTAATGTCATCGTTGAGACAACTCAATTTAGTAAATGCCGAATACATAAGCAAATACACTTATTTTTTGGTTGATAAAATGTGAGAACCCTTTGCAGTGCAAAGGATTCTAACATTTTATCAACGAAAAATAACAGCATATTTGTAATGTTCATGTTTGAAATTTGGACGAATTGTTAACTAATGATGTCATTAATTTTGAACAACTGGGCCCTGGGCTTGAATTCATTAGTGTATGGTTGTGTCCTTGAGCAAGGCACACATGGTACTGGTATAAAGCCCAGGAAACAGTGGCTTTGTCTTGAGATGACTGAAAAAATATTTACTAGGACATAAACTATTAAACCCAACATAGAAAATCATACATGAGTGGTAATTTCATATGAAATGCATGAAACCATAAAAGATGATATTGAGTGTATGATCCTACTTATCATATGACTACTTTTGAAGTGATTATATAATTCTGTTCATTATATGACTACTTTTTAATAGACTATTTAATCTTTATCAAGGTTTTAACATTGTTTTTTAAAGACGGCATCCTGATATTATGTGGTGTAACAATTATGTTATTACATGGCTGATCTTAAGATTTTTATTACATGACAGTATCTACTGAATAACGACAATGCTATGATGAATCTATATTTTTTTTTTTATTTTTGCTATATGAAAAGTGCAATACCTCACTTTTATAAATACAATTTCAAGCCTCATATATTTTGTGTCGTGCTTCTGGTAAAAAAACTAGTTGTTCAATGGAAGACAGGAAATGCTATTTTAAGCATTACTGATGCCACACCAACATCAGGAAAATATGTCCGTGCAATGAATACCCCCTTAAACCCCACTTTTATATAGTAAAACAGGGGTATACCTATCTTTCTTAGTTATACTCCAAAACATGGATTGTTGGTACTCGTTAGAACCACCTCGGCAATATGGTTCTAACGGGTCCACAGTCTATGTTTTGAGCAAAAATATTAAAAAATATCAAATTTTTTCTGGTTAAATTTTCAATTTTTATAGCTGAAAAAAAATCTGTGTATATTACATGGTAAAGTTTTCATAATTAAATTGATACTAGATTCACCAGATTACTAGATTGTACCAGAGAAGACCATTCATGTGATTTTATACATGTATAAATTGAGCTGTGATGTGAGAAAGCCAGTTTGGGGTTTCCGACCCAGTCAAACAGAAACCGACCTGTACAGTCACAGAAGTAGGCTATATGCTTGAAATTTCAGTTTTAGAAAGAAGAGGAATTGTACTATCCGTGTAGTGAAAACAAAGGGTCTGATCAGCTGTGCAATTACTGCACCACTGATCTGCGCCTTAGTTTTCGCATAGGCAAAAATACGGTTTTCTCAATGAAGCGGCTCAATTGTGTTTGTTTATAAATTGTTTGTTTTATGTAACTGTTGATTTTGAATGTCCTTTGTTAATGGTAGTACACCAAAATTAGCTGGGAATAAAAGAATAATTCTGTTTGTTTATAAAATGTTTATATTGAAATTGTTTATGAATGCACATTGTTAGAGATAATACATTGAAAGAAGTTGAGAATAAATGAAAATAGAAGAAGTTGTTCTTGAAGCTTGATTTCTATGACCATGTTTGGAAAAGTTTGCTAACATTGGGGAATTAGTTACCTTGCAGGTTCAAAGTTGGATCAAATAAAAACTTAAATTTATTTTCGTATACAAGAAAGCAATGATCAGCAATGGGCGTTAGCAGTGCCAGATTCACACCACAAACACCAAGATGGAGAAAAAACAAACTAAACTAGTACTGACACAAACAGAACATTCAGTCCTCTGAGTGATCAGCTTTCTTTTTATATTTCTTTCTTTCTTCTGATAATTCTTAACCTCCTTATGAGGACATCAGAATGAGTTCCTGTCTTACCAAGTGCTTAAGGGGGTTAGTTGAAGTAAAAGATAGAACAAGTGGGTGAAATGAGTCTGTACAGTGAAAGTTCTAAGAGTGTTAGTTTAGTTAAAAGATAAAAAAAGAGTCTGGTGATTAAGACGATACATGCACCACCAGGCTGGCAGCTGACAGTATATATACTGCAGCACCCTCTTGTGATGATTATGTGCAGATGTGCGCATCAAAGAAAACATTGATAGAAGAAAGATTTTTCCCAAATGATGGCCAGTTACAAAGCTTAATGTATGCACACATACCTAGGTAGAAATGTCACCAAGTGACAGACACCAAACAAGAAAAAAACCTCAATAGATGCCTCACCTAGGAACAGTCAGTAATGATTAATTGCATGGGTGCTGGGTAACTAACCTTGCTCTTAGCTTCTGCAGTTGTCCGAATGTGATTCAGCTTGGCAGAAACAAGCCAGAGGGAGGGCTGTAGTTTAGTGGTAGAGTGTCTTGGACTGACTGAAGACGGAAGTGACACCACTGGAAATGACTCAGGATTTGTACCTAAAAAGCTCTTTTCACTTATTAAAAATGCAAGACAGGATGCACAGGGTGTCTCCCCTCTGAATGACCCTCGTACAAACCAAACCTCCTCCATAAATAAGGAAAAGGCAAACATTTTAAACAGACAGTTTCAATCAGTTTTTTCACAGCTATCCCCACTAAAACTTGGCCAGATCTGCACTGATAAGCTTCAGCAGTATTTCAATAGAAATATCCCCGATAAATTCAAATGTAGCTACCCTCAAATGCCAGACATCAACATTAACCTGAATGGAATCATCAAATTACTCTATAACTTGCGACCAGACAAAGCAGCAGGCCCTGATGAAATTAGACCCATTGTACTAAGGGAATTGAGAGTGGAGATTGCCCCTGTCATCCAACTGATCTTTGAAAAATCTCTTGCCAGCCCACTGGTACACTTCCTTCTGACTGGACTAAAGCCAATGTAAGCCCCATTTTCAAGAAAGGTGAGAAAAGTGATCCCTCCAATTATAGGCCCATCTCCTTGACTTGTATATTGTGCAAGGTGATGGAGCATATAATTGCTTCGAATATTACTGCTCACTTCAATAAGCATAACATCTTATATGATCTTCAACATGGTTTTAGGCAGAAAAGATCTTGTGAGACACAGTTACTCCAATTAGTTGAAGACCTAGGAAGACAGCTCATGAAAGGTAACCAAACAGATTTAGTGCTGCTAGACTTCAGCAAAGCCTTTGACAAGGTAAATCACTTAAAATTACTCTTTAAACTTTCTCAGCATGGTGTCAAAGGCAATACACTTAACTGGATCCGAGCTTTTCTCTTGGGACGAACCCAGGCAGTAGTGTTGGAGGGGGAGAGGTCAGCGGAGGTCCCTGTGACATCAGGTGTGCCACAAGGTTCTGTGCTCGGCCCTCTCCTCTTCCTGCTCTACATCAATGATTTGCCTCAAAATATACAGTCTCAGGTAAGGTTGTTCGCCGACGATACGGCAGTCTACTTAACAGTAACCTCACTTGAAGATGCAAATATATTACAGTCTGACCTAGATACCTTGGAGGAATGGGAACGGACCTGGGACATGGAATTTAACCCAGGAAAATGCCAAGTTCTCCACATAACAAGATCCCGGCAACCACTCCAGTCTCAATACACTCTCCATGGTCAGGTATTAGAATCAGTAGACAGTGCTAAATATCTCGGCGTCAACATCTCTCAAGATCTAAGTTGGAATCATCACATAAATGAAATTACAGGTAAAGCAAACAGAACACTCGGCTTCATCAAGAGAAATGTAAAAACTAAAAATGAACAGGTTAAGGAATTAGCATATAAGACCCTAGTTAGACCGCAGGTCGAATACGCCTCCTCAGTTTGGACCCCCCATACAAAAGAAAACATCTTAAAAATTGAAATGACACAAAGACGAGCTGCCAGATGGGTCAAAAACAACTATTCTACTTATGACAGTGTCTCACACATGCTTGACAACCTAGGTTGGCGATCACTTGAAAATCGACGCATTGACTCTAGGCTAATCATGTTTTATAAAATTGTATATGGCCATGTGGCAATACAGATGCCAACATATTTTGAGCAACCCCAGAGATTCACCCGACACATGCACCCTCTCTCGTATAGACAAATCCATACTCAAACAAAGTATTATCAGCAGTCTTTTTATCCAGCCACAATTGTTCTTTGGAACAGGCTCCCCTCGGAACTTGTGCTTAGGACTGATCTTGACGCCTTCAAAGAAGGGGTCTGCCAGATCAAACATAGGTCCCCATAAATTTTAACACTGTTTTTAACCTGCTTTTAAATATCACTCTGCACTAACACTATCAAACTTTTTATCATTCTCACTGTTTTTACTTTCACATCTGCTAGAATCTAGCTTTTATTCTTGCACTGACAGCGCGACTGCACATAATACTCGTGAGAGGGTGCTGCAGTATGAAAAGATAGATAGATAGTGTCATACTCTGAACCTGCAGGTCCTTGGTTCGAACCCTGCTGCGCCCTGGGATGTAGTGTTGAGCAAGTTACATTTACCCCCCCCCATAGTACTGTTTAATACCTAGAAAGCAGTTGCTCACTCCGAACATGACGGAAAAATTGTTTAAGGGACAAAACACATGGGAGACTGGTGGTATTGCGTCATTCTCCAAATCAAGAGGTTCAGGGTTTGATCCCAAGACGGGGGTGCCGTGCTGTGGCCATGAGCAAGCCACATTTACTACCCATAGTACTGGTTGATACCAAGAGAGCGGCATTACTGAAATATTGTTTACTGGGACATTCTACCTCAAACACAATCAAGGGCCGAAATGACCAGAATTCCGGATAGCCAGGGTCCCGGTTTTTATCAAAAATAATTAATTGGGCTAATCGACTACGTCCCCATGGCCGAAAACGTCGAAATTGATGCCGACAACGTTTCCGAGGAAATGGAGGTCGACAAAGATATGGCAGAGGATGACAGTGACTCAGACGATTCCTCCAGTGATGATGATGTTGACCTGGCAGCTCAGACTGAAAAGATAAACGCCCTGAAATCGAAGGTAACAGAATGAAAATTTGTACTTGTGTACATGTTCGGATGGTACCGTTAGCCGGCAAAGACTTACTGATTCTGTAAAAGGGACTAGTTGTGCCCTCAAACTGTTGATCATCCTGTGTCAAAGGGCCGGAGTAAGAACACATAGCCTGACCAGTCCTTGAAACCTACGGCCTCGCACACAGTGCAAGCTTTCTGCCAGCTGAGCTACCAAGCCACATAGTCGGCCGGTTACATTTCCCCCCTGCTTAATTAGATTCATCATTGAATCTGCTCAAAACTGACGAGACAGTCCCTGTATTGCGTGCAACCCAAGCACGGATCCACACTGGCCACCAGAGAGTTAGAAATTTGTTTTCTGGACTGCAGGCCCAAGAGAAGTCACAAATCTAGGTACAGTACTAAGATTTTGGTTGAGAACCTAGATCTTGGTTCAAAATTTTTCATGAGTGTAGACAATATATAAGTTTTGATTTTACTATAGAAAGACTGTTTTATAGCAGCAAAAGAATAACTTGTTCAGCTATGCATTATCATCATGCCTCTACATTTCTTTATATGACTTTATTATTTCTGTTTACTTTTTTATGCTTTGTTTAAAGTCCAATGCTATTTATCACTTGTTTTGCTAGCAACATAATTTTAAATATTTATTAAGTTGCCTCCCTTGTTAATGATGTACAAGTACAAGCTTTTAAAATATTTCTCTATTTTTTTTTATTTTTTTTTTTACATTTCATTTTTGGTCTTCAATAGATATATTCAGTTCTCAGTTGATAAAAAGGGATAGAATCAATAATTACTGAACAGTACCAAGTCAAAGAAGGTCAATAGTGTATAATGTGAAGTATTTGCTTGTCAGTTTTTCACATTTATTTCAAAATTGTCCAATTTTTTATTAAAATATCTATGTTTTTGCAAAAAATTCCTCGCTGAAATTTGGATATTTTTCGATTTTCAAACTTGTATTGGCAAGCTCTTCAATCAACACTGGGAACTGGTATGCAATTTTCATGGAGTTTTAGTGCACGGAACAATGTTAACTTTTGTGTGTATTTTTTAAACCAAGATCTAGGTTCAAAACCAAGATCTTAGTACTGTACCTAGATTTGTGACTTCTCTTGGGCCTGGGACTGAAAAGATTATTACTGTAATATTTACTGTAGACTTTCATCTGTACCGGGGTTTGGCAGTCATAACTCATGCAGTCTAAATATAGTGTTTCCCCCAGTCCCAAAAAAGGGCATGGTAAAGTTGCTAAAAAAGGGCACTTTTTAATGCGCGTCAGCATGTCAAAAGGGCACTTTAAGCGCGCGACGGCGAGCAAAAGGGCACTTTTAAGTGGACCATTGGCATGATAGGAGGGCACATTTATGCAGTCATTAAATTAAACACTTATTATATTTTCTCTATAATTTCAAATTTGCTTTTCAACTTAAATTGTTCTTTCCTCAATTTCTACATTTCAGCTTTCATTTTCACCAGAGATAACTTAGAAAATTTCTTTTCCCTCTGCCTCATATTACTTTAATACTGAATTAACCATAAGAGATAACCTTACTCATGATTTGTTTTGAAAAGTAAACTATAAATGAAAAGTGAAACTAATTAAATGGCACACTTATAGCACCAGGTAGAACATTCAATTTTCACACCTTTTCTGATTAACAGCTTATCTGATGTCAAATTGGGTACTTGTCATTGAGTAATTATCAACATTTGCCACTGCAAGAAAGTGACAATAAACAAGGGATTAAAGCAATCAACAACTGTGGAAGTCATGGTCATAAATTTTGCCAAATTTGTTTCTGCAGACATCAAGCAAAAAGTCTTGTAACTTCCTTATTTTTTGTCCGATTTTGACAAACTTTTTACCAAAATGTAGGGCACAGAATGTAGATTCAGAAAAAGGGCATGGCGCTGGGAAAAAGGGCATGGCGCTGGAGAAAAAGGGCATGGCGCGGCGCCATAGTAAAAGTGGCTAGGGGAAACACTAAAATATTGACAATGTCATTTTAATTTGATTTTCTTTGTACCTTAGCAATGGCAGGCTGCTTTCTGAGAGGCAGCTCAGAGGAAAGCTACATAGCGCGGTAACATACCATTGCATAGCACACATAGCTACATAGAGCGGTAACATACCATTGCATAGCACACATAGCTACATAGCGCGGTAACATACCATTGCATAGCAAATAGTTAGGAAGCGCTCGACAGCGCTCGCCTTTTATGTCCTCCACTACAACAATACTTTTGTTGTTCCACAGGTAGATGAGAATCCATATGTCTATGATGGCCATACTGAACTCATCAAATACCTCCGAGACATTGGGGAGCTAGACAGTCTCAGACAGGCTAGAGAGAAAATGAGTGAACTCTTCCCTCTCAGTGAAAGTATGTGATGAGCCTTATTATGAGAAAACATCATATTCATGTTGTTTAGTGAACAGTGTGTTCCTTCAAAAACTCTGAAAATTTAACAGAATACCTTTATTTATATACCTTTATTTATATAAAGCAATAATTGCTGCATACATTTAAGAATTTAAATCCAATTTTGAAATCGTTTTCATTTATCTTGTAAGATTGGAAAATATTATAGTAATCTTTTTTCAACTAAAATTGTAGTTTTTCATGTGTTATAGTGTGCGTTTAAATCTGTACTTCAGACCTGTGGCTTGAATGGTTGCAAGATGAGGTTGGTCTGGTGACTGAGGACTCGGATAGGGAGAAGATTGAGGCTCTGTTTGACAGGGCTGTCAAAGACTATCTCTGTAAGTTTTCATGATATGCAATTTGTAGGAAGGTACAAACTAGTCATGAAGTGAAGGGAGAATGTTCATCTCCTAAAAGTCAGTTGGGGATAATTCTCACAAATGGAGACATTTCCTCGATCGGGAGACATTGCCAGAGAGTCTAATGCATTTTGATCGTTTTATTCGATAAATTTTGTTCTCCAATAGGGAGACAGGAATTGACCTAAATAAAAAGCTTCAGATTCAAGTGTGTACCTTCTGCTTGAAAATTCATTGCAAAAGTTACCATGCTTAACAATTACGTCACCAAGAAAATAAACAATTCTTCCAAGTTTTAACTCTAGAGACTATACCAGGGTCTGTCCCACATCTCTGTACACATCGAATTGGTGAATTTTCTTGGCAACAGATTAAATTTATGTCTTGATGGATTGTTGTCCTCTCAACTTATTTTAACATGCACTTTTTCATAGAAGTCCATATGCAGGACAGTCTGAAAGTACCTAAAATATGACTTTTTTTTCTTCCTGTCTCTCGATGTGGAGAATGTTTGCCAAATCGGAGACATGTTTGTCTCAAGTCAAGTCAAGTCAAGTAAAATTTATTTAATGTCGGTTTGGTATTAACATTTGAGAACACAAGCTCCTAAGAGCTTTTTATACTGACTTACAAGAATAAAATATCACAGTTACAAAATCACATATTATACATGCAGGAGAAAAACATGCAAAAAATAACTTCAAAAATTAAAAATACAAAGATATAAATACAACATTTACCATGTTTACAGACAGATAGTTTGATTGCACCAAACTTCCATCCCCCACTGAGGCTATGTTGGGTAGACTCCCACCATACCTGGAGGAGGATAAAAATTTGTCTATTTAGTTAAATGACAACTGACTAGTTAGACCTCTTTGGTACGCCTTAGGCCAAAAGGGATACGAAAGGGGTGTTAGAAGTCACAGGGAACACCCTAGTTTTGCCATCCCTAGAACCTCAAGCGAAAAATGAAAAATCCCAAGATACACCTAAGAGATAACTTTAAAACAATTTCAAATAAAATGAGAAATGCCTGGAAACAGGCCTAAAACATGGGAACTGTCTAAAACGGGAGACATTCACCCAATCGAGGGACATTTGATTTTTGGGGGAAAGTAGCTATTTTTAACCATATATGTCTCCTAAAATGGAGAAAATCCCCCAATATGGCGATTGTCTCTGTATTTGAGAATTATCCCCAGCTGAAAGTGGGAGACATTTTGACTTGTGTTTCAATTTTGCTAGGATAGTCTATAGATAAATTATTTTCATTTCTCCCTAAACTGAAAGAATCTAAAAGTTTCAATGTCATTTATGGGAACTACCTCTCCATAATCACTTTGCAGAGAATTCTGTGGTGAGACTTTTCATATACATGTATAAAAACAAATGAATTTTACATTAACACAAACATTTGATCAGTTTTGCCAAACCTTTATGTTACATAAACTGCAGTGATGAATCCCTCCTCCCTAAATCTGAAGTTTCTTTGGTTGTACATCAAGCTTTATACATGTACCTGTAATGAAGCTAGGCTGTCTCATGTCATCATTTTTTTTCTGTCGTGATTTTCTGATCTAAAAGTGTTGTTTTCTTCAGCTGTTCCAGTATGGCTGGAGTATGTACAGTTTGCCATCGGAGGGATGGGGCGGGAGGACGGTATGAAGCGGGCCAGGGACGTGTTTGACCGGGCTCTTACTGCCTGTGGGTTACATGTCACCAAAGGAGCAACACTCTGGGAGGCCTACCGGGAGTTTGAAAATGCTATCTTAGCTGGACTGATGGTAGGTAAATTGTAAGTTTTTGGTCCTGACATGACTGAAAAAGTGTTGGCTGGGACATAAAGCCATCACTAATCCAAAACGTTGAGAGCTCTGTTGTGAAAAAAGAAAAGAAATAACTTGTCTTTAAAGCATGGTTTGTTACAGTAACACTTTGAATATAACAAGGATGTAACATCAGTTTTGGATTTTGTTATCATCCTCAGACATTTTGAGGTTGTGGTGTATGTTGTGGTAAAATTGCTGAAAAACTTCTGGTATGTGATAATGAGACAAGTACCTGATTTTGAACATTGTATGGGTAAATGAAACCAACTTTTCAAAATTTCATGTGGTTGTACAGTCTGAAAATTGTAAATGAAGTGAGCAGTGAAAGCATTTCCACTTTCATTGACTTCCTTTTTGTTCCAAGGGATTGCATGGCTAGTGGTTTAACATGTCAAACTCCAGATCCAGAGGTCGGTGGTTTGATCCCCAATGGCACTGGATGGTGTCCTTGCCCAAGCCACATTACATCTTTAAGTACTAGTACCTGGACTGAAAAATTGTTGACTGGGATGTTAACTCATATAAGCCTGGCATCCCTTTTGTGGGACAAAGGCAAACAGTATAGCCCCAGATGTGACGCCGCAGAATGCGGCGTCCCATCTGGGGCTATTCTGTTTGCACAGAGAAATTTGTTTGCACAGAGAAATTTCATTTCATATGAGATAAAAAATACAAATCACTCCTAACACCCCTAAAAATGAAAATGGGACTCACCCAATTGATAACAGTGGGAAAATCCATTCGTCAAATATGGGTTAAGCATCACCAAACCAAACCTTTTTCTCTGATTTCCAGCCTCAGCCCGGGATGATAGCCAACACAGAACTTGAAGACCAATTCAGTGCTCAGCATGACAGAGTAGAGACACTGTTCAAGAGACAACTTACTATACCTCTGAATGGTAAGTAGTTTCTCATCCTCTGTATCCCCCACCAGCCCGGGATGAGAGCCAACACAGAACTTGAAGACCAATTCAGTGCTCAGCATGACAGAGTAGGGGCACTGTTCAAGAGACAACTTACTATACCACTGAATGGTAAGTAGTTTCTCATCCTCTGTATCCCCACCAGCCTGGGATGAGAGCCAACACAGAACTTGAAGACCAATTCAGTGCTCAGCATGACAGAGTAGGGACACTGTTCAAGAGACAACTTACTATACCTCTGAATGGTAAGTAGTTTCTCATCCTCTGTATCCCCCACCAGCCCGGGATGAGAGCCAACACAGAACTTGAAGACCAATTCAGTGCTCAGCATGACAGAGTAGGGACACTGTTCAAGAGACAACTTACTATACCTCTGAATGGTAAGTAGTTTCTCATCCTCTGTATCCCCCACCAGCCTGGGATGATAGCTAACACAGAACTTGAAGACCAATTCAGTGCTCAGCATGACAGAGTAGAGGCACTGTTCAAGAGACAACTCACTATACCTCTGAATGGTAAGACCTGGGATATCTTATATGACATGTAGACATGTTTGATTGGGGGAGTACACTTGTTTGACTGTGTTTAAAATTGTTGAAAACTTTATGTAAACTTGTTTTAGAGTGTTCATTCATATTTGATGGCATGTAAACATTTTTGTTGGGAGTGTAAAACATGTTGCATTGTGTGTTAGCATTTATTTTGGTATGACTGCATGTGTTATCGTATGACGTGTAACAAGTTTGTGTCTAAACATGGTGTGTAAACAGGTTTGTTGGTTTGCCCACGTTTGATGTTGTTTGCTGATCTATAAACATACATGTATATGATTTTTACTAAACATGTTGTATGTTGTGTAATCCTTTTCTTTGTGATCAAATATTTGAGCCGCCTCGTGGGAAAACCAACAATCTGCCTAGGCGAAAACAAAGGCACAGATCAGCTTCGCGGTAACCGCGAAGCTGATCAGCGCCTTCGTTTTCGCTACTCGGATAGTACAGTTCCTCTCCTACTTAAATCCGAAATTTCAAGTTTCTAGCTCTTTTCTGTGCTTGTACAGCCCAGTTTGTGTAGGGCCTGTTCAAAAACCACATTATTGGTTTTCTCACAAGGCGGCTCAGTTTTAATGAACATATTGTGTGTTCTAGACATGGAAGAAACCTATGAAGAATATAAAGACTGGCGACAGGAAGATCCTGACTCTTACACAGAACAAACCTATCAGAAAGCCTTAGCTAAACATGTTTTATGATGTGTATTGTGTATACATGTTTAATTATGTGTAAAGTTAAACATGTTGTGTGTTCCAGACATGGAAGAAACCTATGAAGAATATAAAGACTGGCGACAGGAAGATCCTGACTCTTACACAGAACAAACCTATCAGAAAGCCTTAGCTAAACATGTTTTATGATGTGTATTGTGTATACATGTTTAATTATGTGTAAAGTTAAACATGTTGTGTGTTCCAGACATGGAAGAAACCTATGAAGAATATAAAGACTGGCGACAGGAAGATCCCGACTCTTACACAGAACAAACTTATCAGAAAGCCTTGGCTAAACTGGAGAAAGTTAAACCATATGAAGATAATTTGGTGAGTATAAAGTGAGGTATTAATACAAGCAGAAAAAAGCCTCTGTGGTGAAGTGGTTAGGCCCCTCACTTTGTAAATCAGGTGGTCATGGATTTTATCATGGGCTTCTCCAGTCTTTTGAATCATCAATGAGATGTTGTTCGTCTCTCACTAATGAGAAAGACCGTCTGTAGTGTATTTCTTGAAAAATCAACCATCATGATAAATAAAACAAAAAATCAACCAACTAACCAAATTTTGCAATTCTATTGGCCAAGTGTATATTGAGTGTGACTTGGATATTTAACCATCTCCACATGACTATGGCTGTTAACTGGACATGAAGCATTAAATTAAACCAAACAAACAAGTTAAATTGTATTGTTATATATTTTTTCTCACTAGCTGACAGCTGATCCACCACGACTGGCTGAGTACCTAGAATATATAGAACATGAAGAATCAGAGGGTGATCCTGCTAGAATACAGTGTATATATGAGAGAGCTGTACAGGAAAACTGTCTTAATCATAGCCTTTGGCTCAAGTATATCAAATATCTGGTGAGTTTGTGTGATTTGATTCTCAAATGCCCTGTCAACAATTTTTTAGCTCACCTGAGCCGAAGGCTCACAGGTGAGCTTATAGTATACCCATGCTCCGTCGTCGTCCGTCGTCCGTCGTCGTCCACAATTTCAAAGATCTTCTCCTCTGAAACCACTTGGCCAATCAAAGCCAAACTTCATGTGGAGCATCCTTAGGAAGGGGGAACGAAAGTTTATATAAATGGTCCAGGTCACATGACCAAGATGGCCACCATGGCTATAAATAGCAAAAACCTTTAAAAATCTTCTTCTCCAGAACCAGTGGGCCGATTTCCACGAAACTTGGTATGTAGCATTGGGGAAGTAAGCCCATCATAGTTTATATAAATCATGACCCTAGGATGACCTTGACCTATTTCACAGCAAGGTCAACTTAGGTCGCCAATGCATTTGAATGGGAAAAAATGGTAAATTGCTATTTAATGGGTAAAACTTACTGGAAATAGGCAAATGGACAGAAGATTAATGTTAATGGAAAATTTTAGCCCCTGGGGGGTTGTCTGCCCCTGCCCCGGGGCTATATACATGTATATTTCCATAATAATGAAACATCTTCTCCCCTGAAACCGCATGGCCAATCAAAGCCAAACTTCATATGGAGCATCCTTGGGAAGGGGGAAAGAAAGTTTATATAAATGGTCAAGGTCACATGACCAAGATGGCCGCCATGGCTATAAATAGAAAAAACCTTTAAAAATCTTCTTCTTCAGAACCAGAAGGTCAATGATTTTGAAACTTGGTGTGAAGCATTAGTGACTAGAGTTCTACAAAGTTTATATAAATCATGACCCTTGGATGACCTTGACCTATTTTACGGCAAGGTCAACATAGGTCGCTCATGCATTTGAATGGGGAAAAGTGTTAAAATGTCATTTGTAGGGAAAAACTTGCAGGAAATGGGCAAATGGACTTAAGATTGATGATTCTGAAAAAATTTGGACCCCAGGGGTATGTCAGCCCCCACCCCGGGGCAATATACATGTATATTACAGTGATATTCAAAGATCTTCTTCTCTGAAACTGCTTGGCCAATCAAAGCCAAACTTTATGAGGAGCATTGTTAGGAAGTGGGAATGAAAGTATATATAAATGGTCATGGTCACATGACCAAGATGGCTGTCAGGGCTATAAATAGCAAAAACCTTTAAAAATCTTTTTTTCCAGAACCAGAAGGCCTATGATTTTGAAACTTGGCATGAAGCATCAGGCAATGGAGCTCTACAAAGTTATATAATGCATTTGAATGGGGAAAATTGTTAAAATGTCATTTGAAGGGCAAAACTTTCAGTAAATTGGCAAATGGACTGCAGTTTTATGTTTTCAAAAAGAAATTGACTCCAGGGGTTGCTCTGACCAAGCCCTGGGGTTATATACATGGATATTACCATTCTAGTCAAACAAGTTTATTGGTATATATCTCGGGTTTCAGGTGAGCGTTTACAGGACCATTGGTCCTCTGGTCAGGCATGCTGGGACAGAGCAAACACTTCATGTGGAATAAATATATATGTATTCCCCTGGAGGTAGGGTTTGAAACCAGAATTTTAATGTTGCCCTTGGTGTGCTACATTTGCCATTAGGTCAAGATGCTTTCTAGGTTGATTATTGTCTAGTTCAACCTCATTATAATGCAGTTTTCAATACAACACAGCCACGTCGTAGCTCTTAAGATAAGGCTATCGTAAGTAACCTCACTTGAACACAGTTTAACTTATAACATGGTCTGTTTCTACAGACCCCAAAGTTAGCACTATAATGAGATTTAACATGCTTAAGACTTTGTCTTTGTTCTTTAGCTGTAATGTTTTGTAATTAGTCATATCAAACATTTTGTGTCTGTAGATTCATAAAAGCAAATAATTATCACCTTTGCAATGGTATAACCAAAAAATTTACAAACCATTAGCAAAGAAAAATGCTGCAAGCTATTTCTGACTTGTTCAAAGTCAAATTTTGCATGTGTGTACTATTGTATGCCTATGTTTTATGTGATAATTTCTGTAGGACCATAAGCTCAAGATAGAGTCTGTATCTGTACCCGTCTATGAGAGAGCAGTGAGAAACTGTCCCTGGTGTGTTCAGCTCTGGCAGAATTATATACTGCATGCTGAGAGGGCTGGGAAGCCTTACGACAAAGTGAAAGGTAAAGCCGTCTTAACTGTCAAAGATAAAAATAGGACATACGGCATGTTTTGCCCTGCATTTAGATGATTTACTGGTCTTGAACATTCCTTCAATAGTTGCCAATATTCCTTCTGTATTTGTCAATTACTGTAAAGCAACAGATCAAATAAGTCTTCTGCCATGTCTTTATATTCATGTAAAACACAGACAAAGTAAAAATAGAGGGACCAGGAATCAATGCAATTAAATTTAAAGCTTATCAAAGATACCTGGGTCCAGTTGTTCAAAATTAAAGATGTTGTTATTTAACGATTTGTTAAAATTTCAAACATGAATTTTACAAATACACTGTAATTTTTTGTTGATAAATGCATTGCAAAGGATTCTCACATTTTATCAAGGCGGCCCCCGTGGTCGAGTGGTTAAGGTCGCTGACTTCAGTGCTCTTAATCATTCGATCATCTCACCGCTGTGGGTTCGCGCCTCGCTCGGGGCACGAGTCACATGTGGGACAAGCCAAGTTCTGCTTGCGGGTGTGTCAGGTGGTTTTTCCCCGGGTACTCCGGTTTTCGCCCCACCTACCGATTGATTCGTCTCGATATGAGTGAAAAAGCTTGAAAGGGACGTAAAACTGAATCAAAAAAAAAAAAAAAAAAAAAAAAAAAAACATTTTATCAACAAAAAATAACAGTGTATTTGCTTTTGAAGTCATTATATAGTTAACAAAATGAGGGCTTAACGTCAATGTTGAGCTAATGAAGTTTTGAACAACTGGCCCCAGGTGGGAAAGAAAATACATAAAACATAAAACATAACATTTTTCCAACAACACACACGAAGAGCAGTATGACTAGCTCTTTCCCAACGAGGTAACCATACTGCTAAGTTTCAACCGAAACAAAAGGCAATGAGCGCGACAGAGAGGCAGGCACAATAAACAGTCGTGTATTGAAGATTAACAACTTTCCTGGGGCATCTGCTCAGGACACATATTGTTAGATCACCTGAGCCGTGAGGATCACTCACCTCATTCTCAAGAGTTTAAATAATAGCCATGATCCACAGTACGCCAGCTGTCCAGATCTCTGAAACTGCATGGCGAATGATAGCCAAATTTAAATGTAATCCCCATGTGTCGGGTGAATAAAAGTTTGTTTAATGTATTCATCATGGCATAACCATTGAACTTTTTCTTCCAGCTATATTTGAGCAGGCCTTGACGTCTGGTTTCACACAAGGTTCAGAGTACCTGTCATTGTGGACAACTTTTGTAGACTACCTGAGGAGAAGAATCAAGTGGGATAAAGGTAACAAAATATTCATACTCCAAATCATCCCCCCAGCCCCCCCCCCACCCCTCCACACACACAAAAAAAATACAAAGCTTTAATTTTAAGTGGGGTTCTGAGTACATGTCATCATGCAGGGTGTCCACAGTCATGCAAAAAGTCAGGGAAAATGATATGAGCCACTGCATGAGAATACCAACAATCTGCATAGGCGAAAAAAAAGGCGCTGATCAGCTTCGCAGTAATTTCAAAGCTGATCAGCGCCTTTGTTTTTGCTACATGGATAGTACAATTCCTCTACTTTCTAAATCCAAAATTTCCCGCCTCTAACCATCTTCTGTGACTGTACAGCCTGGTTTGTGTCGGACCTGGTCGGAACTCAATTGTTGGTTTTCTCAGGCACAGGCTCGTATTTCTTGATACATGGTCATACATTGTTTATCATCAGGGAGTCACATTATTGAAAACATACCTATTTAATTAAGCAGTCTGATCAACAGGACCCAGTTGTTCAAAACTAATGACGTCGTTAGTAAACGTTTCGTTAAAATTTCAAACATTAATATTACAAATACACTGTTATTTTTTTGTTGAAAAAATGTGAGAATCCTTTGCACTGCAAAGGATTCTCACATTTTTTCAACAAAAAATAACAGTGTATTTGTTACTTTAGCTGATATTTGCTTAACAAATCTATGTCTTAACGACATCGTTAAGCTAACGATGCTTTGAACAACTGGGTCCAGATGTTTGTCTATGCCAGAGGTTAACCGACACAAAGTATTTGCACTATGAGCAACCCAAACGAAAGATTTTCTTTTATATTCCAATCGTTACAGATCATACAGAAGAACTGGAGACATTCCGGCTAACCACAGAAAAAGCAATAGAACAGATAGATTGTAAGATATCCTAACCTTTTTCTAACACCTATAGAAACTGATTATAAGATATCTTGGGTCCTTCTTACACTTAAGAAAATTGATTATGAGATATCTAAGCCTCATCTTATATCTGCAAAACTGATTGTAAGATATCTTAGTTTTTTCTTCTTGAATCTTAGAACAATCTCAGTTTTTGCAAACATTTCCAAACTTATCATCATCATCAAAACCATTCAGTAGTCAGTTTTCTTTTGTAGCTAACTTGAGTTCTGTTCCGTTTTGTGCTTTTCTGTTTGGCAATCTTCAGTTTCAGTTGCAAAAAAAAAAAAAAAAAAAAAAAAAAAAAAAATAGAAAAGAATGATCTGTCTTTATAGATTATGGTTCTGAAGGAGATCCCAATGGTTCACTTCGACAGTTCTGGGCAAATATTGAGGTAATAGTCTATACTGACATTAAGCTATGTTTGTTGAATATTGTATTGAAGAGTTAAGCCTGCTCAGCAATGATGGTTGGCTGACGTCTTGAAGAAAGGCTGTAGAAATAAGGAGACAAATTTTCATGAAAGTATGCAAATGGCAAGGCAGCCAAAATGAAGGCACAAGACAGCTTTTTTGGCTGTAAAGACTTGGTAAGAATAAATTGAAATTGATTTATAACTGTATGTGATTGACGAGACAAAATGTCTTTGAATGAGATATCCATTTTTGTCGACTGAGGTCAAATTAAGTGACATGGTTGGTGCTCAAAGCTGCAAAGCACAAACAAGAAATAATCTTATTGGAACACAATCTTTTAAATTATGTTTGATTTATACCTTTTCTTTGTCAACTGTTAAACCTGTTCATATGACTTGTGTTAATCTGAACATGTTTGTAATCTAATTGGTAGGCAAGACACTGTAAGAATCTAGAGAAAGCTAGAGAACTATGGGCAGGGGTTATGGCATCTGGACAGGCTAACCAGGCTGCACTCTGGATGGAAAACTACAGATTTGAAAGGTGAGAACATAATTTAAGCACATCTGATTCTAGAAATAGATACACCGGATCAGAGATTTTAAAAATGTTAAAAAGAAAATTACCGTTTCCGTTCTAATTAGCGCAAAGTGTGATTAACGTTTCAAAATAACTTGAAAGTTATATGGTTACAAAATATTGTTCTAATAAGTGCACAACTTATAAACTGCTGAAATTACCATGTCAAAAATACCAATGGTGATGTCATTTAAGTGTTCCAATTATTGCAAAAAAGTGTTTAATCAATTAAGGCTAAGTTTCAATGTTATTAATGTGGTATTAATGTATAAAATTGGTATAAAATAGCAATTTGCTAGTGGAGTAGTGTGTGCTTATGCACACAATTTTCGAAAATGACCAGGGTGTGCGCTTATTATAGCGTTTGTGCTAATTAGGTATTCTTTTACCAGCTTTGTATTCTCCTAAATTAAAAAAAATGACATTCAGAGCTGGTTCTCAATCAAAGACACCACAGTTACAGTTTGATGATATATGATGAAAAAACAGGCTAGGAGAAACCGAGACTGTATTTGAATCGGCTGCACAGAAACTGGTACAAAGAAACTTGGTAGCTCAAGATAAAACAGTTTAGCTTCTAGACTGGTGCTGGCAAAAGCAAAATTTATCAAGTGGGGCTTTTACAGCTCATTGGTTTGAAAAATGAGGCGCCTATTGGAAAGCATGAAGCAGGGTGTGTTAGTGCGGCCTATACTCATAGTATCTTGATATGGCAGTACCCTTTCATACAACAATATTGATGAAGTAGCTTGTTGTTGTACATGTATGTCACTTGTAGACAACAAGTCTCAAGAGGGCCCTTAACTCTATCATGGACTGGCCAGAGACATAACCATATTGCCTTTTTTGCTTACAATATTTATTTTAGTAACTTGTTATAGGACCTATGGTGACAACAAGCACTGTCGGAGAGTTCTCCAAAGGGCCCTTAACTCTGTAACGGACTGGCCTGAGACAATTGTTGATGCTTATATCAACTTTGAAAGGGAAGAAGGTAAAGTTTCTTTACAGAAATCATGTTCCTAGGGTTATGACTAGGTTATACAAAAACTAGTAATTTGTCACAGAGTGGCCATAGGAAATCGTTGTCGCTTATATCAGTTTTGAAAGGGAAGAAGGTCAGATTTTCTAGTTCTACCCCCCGCAAAACGAAGTTTTAGGGGGGTATACTGTTTTCAGCCTGTCCGTCATACTCATTCAGTCATTCCGTCAACATTTTTACATCTTTGCTGAATAACTTGAGTAGCTTTTGTCTGATCTGTTTCAAATTTTCACCACACTTGCACCATCAGACAATACATGTGTGGTATGAATTTAAGGGCCAAAGGGTCAGTATTGCAAGAGTTATGGGACTTTTTAAGTCTTCATATAACATGTTTGCCATAGTACTGAAAATACATACTTTGTGAAATCAACTCCTCTTACAGCTTTCACTGTTTCCTTTTAATATTTTGCTGATATGTTTCAGATAAATTACAGATGTGCATGAACACTTGTCATTATGAAAAAAAATCATTTTTGACAAATTTATAGCATTTTTAACTTAGCAAATTTTCTATAATTGCTTATAATTTTCAATAATGGTTGGTAGTGCATACTTTGTGAAATCAACTCCTCCTAGGGCTTTCAGTATTTCCTTTCAGTACTTTGCAGACATGTTACAGACATATTGAAGATGTGCATACATGTAGAATTATGATGCTGAAAAATATTTTTTGACAAATTTACAGCATTTTTTACTTTGCCATTTTTCGACTTTGCAGCAGCATTTTTATATCTTTGCTGAATAACTTGAGTAGCTTTTGCCTGATTTGTTTCAAATTTTCACCACACTTGCTCCATTAGGCAATACATGTGTGGTATGAATTTAGGGGCTCAAGGGTCAGTATTGCAAGAGTTATGGGACTTTTTAAGTCTTCATCAAACATGTTTGCCATAGTACTGAAAATACATACTTTGTGAAATCAACTCCTCTTACAGCTTTCAATGTTTCCTTTTAATATTTTGCTGTTATATTTCAGATGTATTGCAGATGTGCATGAACACTTGTCATTATGAAAAAAATCGTTTTTGACAAATTTACAGCATTTTTAACTTAGCAAATTTTCTATAATTGCTTATATTCAATAATGGTTGGTAGTGCATACTTTGTGAAATCAACTCCTCCTAGGGCTTTCAGTATTTCCTACAGTACTTTGCAGACATGTTACAGACATATTGAAAATGTGCATATAGAATTATAATGCTGAAAATATAATTTTTGTCAAATTTACTCCATTTTTTAACTTTGCCATTTTTCGACCATTGCTTATATACAATAATGGTTGGTAGTTAATAGTTTGTGAAATCAACTTCTCCTAGGTCTTTCAGTATTTCTTTTCAATACATGTTCCACACATATTGAAGATGTGCATGAAGAATTATAATGCTGAAAAAAAATAATTTTTGACAAATTTACTGCAATTTTTAACATAGCCATTTTTGACCATTGCTTATACAGTAATGGTTGGTAGTTCATAGTTTGTGAAATAGTTTCAGTATTTCTTTTCAGTACCTTGCAGACATGTTCCACACATATTGAAGATGTGCATGAAGAATTATAATGATGGAAAAATTATTTTTGACAAATTTACAGCATTTTTAGCTCACCTGAGCCGAAGGCTCATAGGTGAGCTTATAGTATACCCATGCTCCGGCGTCCGTCCGTCCGTCGTCCACAATTTCAAAGATCTTCTTCTCTGAAACCGCTAGGCCGATTGTTCTCATATTACACATACACCATCTACAGGTAGGGGGAAAGAATAATTGTGTTTTTTGTTTTGATCGGATAAGGACTCTGGTTGCTATGGCAACTTATGCTTCCCATAGACTTATAATGGAAAAAAGTGAAAATTGCCAGTTTTTGCTGTCTTGTTGGAGATATTTGAATTTTGTTTTTGCAGAAATGTTTATTGAGTAGTCCTCTACGTTTCATGTGACTTTTGTCCTAATCCTTCATTTTGATTGGTTGCAGGGGCCCCATATAGGGCAAAATTTCGAAAAACATTCAAAAATCTTCTTCTCAGAAACTGTCAAGAGGATGAAGCCTGTACTTTGTATACATGTTCCTGACAGTGGTCTCTACATAATTTGTGTTTTTTATTCCAGGCGGATAAGAACTCTGGTTGCTATGGCAACTTAAAGTTTCCATAGACTTATAATGGGAAAAGTGGAAATCGGCTATTTTTCCGCTAAAATTGCAGACATTTGAATTTCGTTTTTGCAGAAATGTTTATTGAGTAGTGTTTGACGTTTCTTGCGAGTTTTGTCCTAATCCTTTATTTTGATTGGTTGCTGGGGCCCCATAAAGGGCAAAATTTTGAAAAAAAACATTCAAAAATCTTCTCCTCAGAAACTGTCAAGTGGATGAATCCTGTACTTTGTATACATGTTGCTGACAGTAGCCTCTACATAATTTGTGTTTTTTTATTCCAGTCGGATAAGAACTCTGGTTGCTATGGTAACTTTAAGTTTCCATAGACTTATAATGGGAAAAAGTGGAAATTAGCTATTTTTTGAAAACTATTGCAGCCTGGGATCTGAAAAGTGGTAGATGCAAACAACTAATGGATTAGATGAAGGTATATGATTAATTTAGGTCAAGGTCATCTCTTGACCTTGGCCGGTCTGTCGTCCATACACACTTTTCGAAGATTTTTTTCTCTGAAACCACTTGGCCAATCAAAGCCAAATTTTATAAAAAGCATTTGTAGGAAGTGGGAACCAATGTATATATAAGTAATCCAGGTCACATGACCAAGATGGCCGCCATGCCCATATATGGTAAAAACCCTTAAAATATCTTCTTCTCCAGAACCGGTGAACCGCTTTCAACGAAACTTTGCATGAAGTATGGATGACTCAAGTACTACAATGTATATATAAATCATGACCCTGTGGTGACCTTGACCTATTTTATGGCAAGGTCAACATAGGTTGTCAATGCATTTGAATGGGGAAAACCTTTAAAATGTCATTTTAAGTGAAAGTCTTGCAGGAAATGGGCAGTAGGACTGAATTTTAATGATTCTGAAAAAAAAAAAGGACCCCAGGGGCTCATCTGCTTTTAAAATGTTATTTGAAGGGGAAAATCAGCAGGAAATTGGCAAATGGACAGAATATGGATTATTCTGAAAAAAGAAAATGGCCCAAGGGCTTCATCTGCCCCTGCACTGGGGTTAAATACCATAATATTCAAATATGTTTATTGGTATATGAAGCAGATCTCAGGTGAGCGTTTACAGGACCATTGGTCCTCTGGTTTCACATAGCCATTTTTTGACCATTGCTATTTTGCAGGGGGGGGGTATACTGAAAGCCTTGCTTGCAGCCAATTTCTAGTTATCAGGTTGAATTCAACCTTTGTATCAGAAAACTTGTTTTCAAGCTTTTGAACCATACTGTAAATTCCAAAATTTTCCCATATTAAGTTAATTTGAGAATTCTTTATTTCTGAATTGTTAGAGAGTTCTTTAATTCATAAGTTTATTGCAAGTGTTTATTTGGGAGAACTTTGAATTTGTGAGTCAACAAATTTGCAACTATTCTATTCTTACAACCAGCTCAGAAATTTATAAGTTTCAAGCATCCCAAAATCAGTTGTTAAACAGGAGAAATTGACAGTCCTTAACAATCATGTAGATGCAATTTAAATATAGAAAAATGTGTTACCGTAGTTTCATTAAAATGACCTTAATTTTTCAAACAATGACCGTGGTCTGTTGCAGTATTTTCTGATAGACGGAATGTTTGAAATGAGAAATCAACATCTGTTAATTCAAGCATTCCCTGACCAATCAGTGATACTTGGGTGATATGTACATTTCAAGGTTGATAAACATGTTTGACAGGAACTGTCAATTCAACTTTTTGACGACTAGTTAGGAAATGTATTAAATGCCTAGATTGCTAAACTGCTACTTGTGTGGCTGCAATGACCAATTGGCTGATTTCAGGAACTTTAGAGCAGTATGAAGTTGCCATGGTGAAGTGTGAATCTCAGATAAAGAGGATCAAAGAAAGAAGAGAAAAGGTAAATATTCATTGACATGGTCCACCAGTGACTTTAATTTGTGATAACACCTCCTCAAAATGTTTAAGGAGGTGGTCATTTTTTAAAGTCATAAAAGCATTGCAATGCGTGTGTGTGAATAGAATATGATAAAATGTTTTTTGTTGTTTTTTTTTTTTTTTTTTTAACATTGCAAAAAAACAGTCAAATGTGTCTGCCAAAAAAGAATATGTTAGTTTTCAAATTATTTATTTCATTAGTCTTTCATTTCTTCAGGCAGCTGAATCGGAAGCCACGGGGCAAGATAAGAAGAAGAAATGGGACAAAAAAGGGAATAAAAAGTGGGACAAGAAACCACAAGGTGGGAACAAGAAATGGCAGTCTGGGGGCAATACAGGTCAAGGTCAAAAGGTCACTGGAGACAAAGCAGGTCAAGGTCACAAACAGAAACAGCAGCAGCAAGCATCAGAACAACAAGAACCACAGCTACAACCATATAAGAAACGTAAAGCAGAGGTAGGTTGCCATTAGTTTTGTTAGTTACAGATCTGAGCAAAGCTTAGCAAAACGTGTACTGTGAAAAACTAGTTGTAATCAGGGGACAAAAATAGAGATATATGGGATTTTTGGTTGTCAGATAACTAAACATGTCTCATAGATACTGTAGTGCAACCACTTTGTCTTCGACTTGTGACATAGACACATGCTATTTGAAAAATGAAATTAATAGGGTGCAAAAATAACCAAAATCTGAATTCTATTCATTTATGTATTTTATAGTCAGAGGTATCAGAAACAGTCCAGAATGGTTCAGAGTTCAAACAACCAGCTCCAGTCACTACTGCAAGTCCTAAAAAATCTGCACCACCACCTGGGTTCAAAGGTCATGGTCAAAAGTCAGCACCTCCCCCAGGGTTTAAAGGTCAAGGTCAAAAGTCAGCTCCACCACCAGGGTTCAAAGGTCAAGGTCAAAAGTCAGCTCCACCACCAGGGTTCAAAGGTCATGAGGAAGTAGGTCAAGGTGACAGTTCTTTGGTTGCTATGGGTATGAAAAGGTCAAATGATGAAGAGAGTACAGAGGAGCCATCAGCAAAGAGGAATAAAGGGGGTAGGTATTTGGTTGCATGTAGGAAGGTATGGTGGCCCAGTGGTAGAGCATCAGGCCACAGATAAAATGAGCCGCATCGTGAGAAAACCGGATTTTTGCCTATGCGAAAACAAAGGTGCAGATCAGCTTCGCAGTAACTGCGAAGCTGATCAGCGCCTTTGTTTTCGCTACTCGGATAGTACAATTCCTCTTCTACTTATAGCCAAAATTTCAAGCCTCTAGCCTGCTTCTGTGACTGTACAGGCCGGTTTGTGTCGGACCTGTTCGGAAACCCCGAAGCCCGGTTTTCTCGCATCGAGGCTCAAATGGTCAGGAAACCTCTGGTTCCTAGTTGTTTCCTTGAGCAAGACTCATTGACACCCCATACCACTGGTTAATACCCATGAATAGGTGCCTCCATCCTGACATATCAAAAAATGAGCCGCCTCGTGGGAAAACCAACAATGTGGTTTCCGAACAGGTTCGACACAAACCGAGCTGTACAAGCACAGAAGCTGGCTAGAAGCTTGAAATTTTGGATTTAGAAAGTAGAGTAATTGTACTATCCATGTAGCGGAAACAAAGGCGCTGATCAGCTTCGCGGTTACCGCGAAGCTGATCTGCGTCTTTGTTTTTGCATATGCAGATTGTTGATTTTCCCACGAGGCGGCTCAAATGATTGACTTAGATTTTAATCTACAACAAGGAAAAAGCATGTATGAAAAATAAAAATAATATTGGATTTCTGAAAACAAAAACACAGACCAGTTTTGCAGTAACTGAGCAGCTGATCAGCACATTTGCTTTCAATACATAAATAGTAAATTTCATCTTCTTTCAGTTCAAAATTTTGAGTCTTTAGCCATCTTTTGTAGCCATCAGTCCACTTTGTGTCTGACTTGGTTGGAAAGGGTAAAGAAGTTTTTTTTTTTGCTTTTTTGCAATATAGCTCAAACATATGTGCCATTTTCTGATAGAGGTTTCCACAGAGAAGCTGGTCCCCCATGACAGCAGCAAAGATTTCCGAACAGTATTTGTCAGTAACCTCTCCTACGACGTGGATGAAGAACAGATCAAATCATTCTTCTGCAAGGTAAGTATAGTGTACTTAAAGCTAAGTGGGATGTTTGTTCCTATTGGAGTAAAGACTAGTGAGCAGAGTAGGCAAACCTGGGAATCAAACAGACAAATTCCCAAAAGCAGCTGGGAAATTTAGCTAGCCTGTCACACACTCATAATGCTTGGTTATAGAAGACTAAGAAGACACGGCCTGAGACTAAGAAGTTTTTTGCAATGTAGCTTAAACAAAAGACTAAGAAGACTTATTTTGCAAATTGGTGTTTTCTAATTATTCACAAGTTCTTTAATTCACACTCAAAGATTTTTGAAGTCTTTATTTCAAGTCTGTACTTGTGAAAACATAAAACTTCTGATACTATGATTAATCCTGGAAAACATTTCTGACCAGTAATATTATAAGAATCTTACATGAGTGTCAGGTATGGATAGACAAATCTGTCCCGAGGGTCACATTTTGGCATCACGAGGCTCGCCGAGTGATGCCAAATTGTGACCCGAGGGACAGATTTGTCTATCCATACCTGACACGCATGTAAGATTCTTTTTCTTGCATTTCTTAATGCGGCGAAGCTTGATTTTTATACTATTTACCTAGAAAAATGCCACAATCGCGGTGTCCGCCATTTTGAATTAAAACGTTTTGACGTCATTGTGACGTGTGTGCATAGCGACGAAATTACGTGACGTCCTATACAACCAATGTTAAAAAAGAACACTTGAACGTATAGTGCGACCGGGGTGAGATAACGAGGGTGAGATAAGAATTTCTCACATGGGTTAAAACAGAGGATTTCTCTATCTGGTGTGCAAGAAATAAGTAAACAATACTGTACTTCTGTTTCAGTGTGGTGAGATAGATGAGATCAGATTAATAAAAGACTTCAAGGGAAGATCAAAAGGTTATGCCTATGTACAGTTTAAAGATGAGGTAAGAGCTAAAAATGGGCTGTGGCCTCGCAGTCGGTTACGGTCACTAATTTCATTACAGACCTTGATCATATAATCCTCTCACTCTTCCTCAAAACATGGGGCAATTCTAGTTTTGCTTGCGTTTCTTGACGGTTCTCCGATTTTCACTCCACCTTTTCTTTGACCTTTCTCATATGAGTAAATTAATCTTTAAAGGGATATGATTCTATGTAAAAAAAAAAAAAAAAAAAAAATGGATTGTAATCAATTTTTAATCAAATCTTGTGTATTGGGTATTTCCTACAAGATCTGACACAAAGCGGTCATATTAGCCACCGAATATGGCTACAAGCTTGAAATTTCGGATTTATCACATTCTTCATCTTTGGATTATCAATTAAGCTGCTCAAAAATATTGCACCACTGAGAAAAAATGCCATTAGCTTTATATCACACCATCAAGAAAAAACACCACGAGCTTTAACTTAATATCCCACTGCTGACAGTATTTAGCACTTGAGTCTGTTAATTAAGTAACTTCACTGAATTTTTCTCTGTAGTTGCCAGTCGCCACAGCATTAAGTTATGACAGAACCACAATTAAAAACAGACCAATGTTTGTCTCCAAATGTGAGGACAGAATTACTGGAAAGTCGCAACCACAGTTCAAGGTAGGGAAAATTAGGCTTTACCAAATGGTACAATCTTATAGTGACAGCGTTACATTTGAACAGATGTTGTACACTAATAGTGAAAAGTGTGAGTTAAAAAAAAATCACTAAAATGTCGTTGATTTAACTGACATTGTTTATGTGATAGCAGAGTTCATCAGGAAAACATGACAGTGAAATGTATAGCCCCCTTAAACCTCTTTTATATATAAAAAAAGAAACAGGAGTTTGCAGGGATATACCTAATTTTCTTATTTTTTACCCCCAAAAAATACATTGTAGGTACTCGGAGGCAGTTCTAACGTGTACCCACAATGTATGTTTTGAGCAAAAATATTAAAATATCATTTTTTATGCCCCCAACTTTGAAGAAGTTAAGGGGGCATATTGGTTTGGGTCTATCCGTGCAGTGCAGTCAGTCTGTGAGTCAATCTGTCTGTGATGCGTGAGTAACGCTTAGCACCCGGTCATGAACCGTTAGAATCTTGAAATTTGGTATGTAGTTTGTATATGAAAATTAAGAGGACCCGTATTTTTTCTTTCAGGTAAATTCAAGGGGCTAGGGGCCCATTCTGTGAGAGTTATTTCCCTTTTTAATTCTTGATAAAGTGAATAGATAGTGGGTACCTTGCGTGCGCAACTCCTCCTACAGTTTTATTCTGATTCTCTTGAAACTTTACAGATGTTGTGACCATGCTTTGAAGATATGCATGTGGTTTGGATATAATCCTCAGATTAATTTTTGTCACTTTTTTCGCAATTTGAACTTAGCCATTTTTCGGGCATTTTCACAATGAAAGTGAATGGGCAGTGGGTACCTTGTGTGCGCAACTCCTCCTACAGTTTCATGCCAATTCATTTAAAACTTTACATGTGTTATGGACATGGTCTGAAGATATGCATGTGGTTTGGATATAATCCTTGGATTATTTTTTGTCATTTTTTTTTTCACAATTTGAACTTAGTCATTTTTTCGGGCATTTTAGTGAATGGATAGAGGGTACCTTGTGTGCGCAACTCCTACAATTTAATACCGATACTTTTGAAACTTTGCAGACATTGTGACCATGCTTTGAAGATATGCATGTGGTTGATATATACTCCTCAGATTAATTTTTGTCACTTTTTTTACAATTTGAACTTAGTCATTTTTTGGACATTTTTACATCTTGAAAGTGACTTACCAGTTGGGGGCATAGTGTTTCATTTATAAACACATTTTCTAGTTCCATTGTAATTTATTTTCACAGCTTAAAAATCTCTGTATATTGCATGGGCATGTTTTCGTAATGTTCACATTAGTGGAGATGTGACTTATATCAAATTAAGCCTTGCATGAACACCAAAATATATACATTGATTCCAATCAGGTTTATTTTAACAAATGAATAGCATTACCATTGTATCGTAAGAGTTTCTTAAAAAAAAGAATGGTTTTAAATGACAAAAAACACTTTGTTTCAGTATGCCTCAGAATTAGAGAAGAACAAGCTGTTTGTGAAGAATCTTCCATTTACCTGTACCAAAGAAGCTTTACAGACATTGTTTGGACAGGTATGATATGAGCAATCTTATTGAAATACTATCTACATGCAATTCCTTGAGTGCTTGTTTAAGTGGTGACTCCGTCACGGCATGTCTGATAAATTGTTGACTGGGATGTTAACCACTATTCAAATGAAATCATTTTACAGCTTAAGGATGTATCAATTCTTGGACATTTTATTCTTGCCCTTCAATAAAAAATGGGGAAAGAATGTGCAATAAATACTGGTAATTTGCCTTTTGGAGACATTATCATTTCATGATTTTTTGCAGCATGGTGAGTTGAAAGATGTTCGGCTTGTGACATATAGAAGTGGGCAGTCCAAAGGTCTAGCATATGTTGAATATGTAGATGAGGTATGAAATTTTCAAATGATTTTATCAAATTTATGCAAGAAGAATAACAACAAATTCATGTAAATATGCTGTTTGAGTCAGTCCTGCTCAATTTATTCAAGAAAAAATAAAGCAAAATGTTGATACTATTACAAATTACATAATCAGTGTTCATAATTCAGAAAGTCGAGTATAAGAATATATTATACATTAAGATGTTTTTATGGTGGTTCTATTTATTTTTTAGCAAAGTGCAGCTCAGGCTTTACTGAAGACTGATGGGATAGAAATTGGTGATCATACTATATCAGTAGCCATTAGTAACCCACCAAGTAGGAAAACCCCACTGGCAAAGCGAGAGGAGTCGACTTTTACACCATCCCTTGGTGGTGGGAAGAAGGACACTGCAAGGTACTCTTAAAGTTCAAAATTTGGGGATGCTTGAAATGTTTGAAATATCTGTGCATGTATTTACCCTTAGAGTACAGAAAATTAGATCTGTCTCGGGAAATCATAAAGATGTATGATATTTCGTGAACAGTTCGTTGAAATTTAAAGATATGTTCATGCTTTTAAACTACATTTGTACTGAGCAATCTGTGAAAATATTAGTTCAATCGCTTACAAATTGTTAAAGTTATGGAGATTTATATGATGGTGTATTGGCATTTACGGAGCATGTTGAAAATCATTTTGCTACGTTTATGTGGAGGGGTGGTTGAATATTTTGTGTGCAGTCTCTTTATTAGAGCCGTAATGGTGATGAATATTGTCATCTAAGCATTGATTAAGTCTTCTTAGTTAAAATTATAGTCAATAATTTGAGTTATAAATGATAAGTAGAAGAAAAGCATGTTCAGTTTCATTTTATATGAGGGAACACTAATTTTATTTTGAACTGTAATAAAACAAAAAGATGTCGCTTGTTTAAAATGACAACAAGAAATGAGCATTTAGAATATTTAAAGAAAAAATGCATACAGAATCATCACAGGATTATTAATGACACAATAGAAGGTTGATTTTATAAAATGATTTTGTTAAATAAACTTAACTGTAAAGAAAAGCTTGGGGAAGGTCTAATTTTGCGCCGCAAAACTTGTATTACGTCACTATTTTCCAATTAAATAATTGCAGTAGGTTTAAGAAAATTTCTATAAAATCAATGCTGATGGTGGAAATTATTTCAAACTTTCAAAAACTTATCTTACATTATTACTTGTGCAACTGATAGTTAAAATTGTGTTCACAATTACAGGAACTGTTGAATTTGATCTTGATGAATTTCAAAACAGTGTTTTTGATGTGTGCCGTAGACACCTACCCCTCTTGGAATAAATGCATATAAATCTGTTGTGTAAGGGGTGAATTCATCCATATTTGTACGAAATGTTTATAAGATGTATGCAAACAGATCATATAAATTTCATGAAATTCTGCAGACACATTACTGTTTTATCACAAATGTCTACATATTTCTGGGACAGACCCCGTAATATTATACTGAATAAATCTTTCAGAATAAAACTTTCACAATTTAGTTTCCTGCAATGGAGACTCATTAATGTAATCTGATCATTTGCAGATTTTAATACATTATTCTAGATCTATTTGTATAGATATTTGTAAAGTTTAAAAAGCAGAGTTTGTTTATTTAATGAGGTGTCAGATATTTATATATATTTTACTTCATTCCTCCATAATATGATTTTATTTTCCTGTATTCCAGTCATGGCCATGCAAGAACCCAAGTCATGTTGGTACCCAGAGCTTTAAAACAGAAATCTCAGCAGACACAGTCAAAGACAGCAAGCACCTCAGTGACACAGGCTAGTGGGGGTGAAAGCACCTCAGAGAATCAGATCAAGGACACTGAGAAGAAATCTGGTGGAATGAGCAACAGTGACTTTAGGAATCTTTTGTTAAAGAAATGAGGGATATTCTGCTGAATTTGACACAGTTTTTAGTTATCGAAAATGGTGCCCAGGAAGGGACTATTTGAGCCTCATCATGAAAAAACCAACAATGTGGTTTCCGAACAGGTCTGACATAAATCGAGCTGGGCAGTCACAGAAGATGGCTAGAGACTGGTAATTTTGGATTTAGAAAAAAGAGAAATGGTATGATTTCTGTAGCAAAAACAAAGGCACTGATCAGCTGCGCAGTAAAATCAGCTGTGCAGTCACTGCATAGCTGATCTGCACCTTTGTTTTCGCACAGGCAAATGTCCGGTTTTCTCATGATGCGGCTTATTTTTAAAGTGCTTTGAACTTGTTAATGGGTCATTAATGTGAAAATGGAAGCTTTATCTTCAAAACTTCTAACCAAGTTACTCAACTACAGGACCTAGCTGTATTCTTGAGAATCATTAAAAACAAAGATGATCTGTAGTGTTCTTGTTTTACCATGTTTCCTTATTAGATTTACATTACAAAAACTTGCCCATGCAATATACAGAGATTTTTTTCACCTGTAAAAATTGAAAATTTTCAGTGGAAAATTTTTGATATTTTTCTTATTTTTGCTCAAAACATAGATTGTGGGTACACGTTAGAACCGCCTCGCCGAGGCGGTTCTAACGAGTACCCACAATCTATGTTTTGGAGCAAAAATAAGAAAAATAGGTACACCCCTGCATACCCCAGTTTCGCTATATAAAAGTGGGGTTCAGGGGGGTATTCATTGCACGGACATGTTTTCCTAATGCAATGAAAAAAGAAGGTATGTAAAACATCATAACATGATTGAATTAGATAATTTAGGAACTGTTGCACTACCATTTTTGAGCAACATGCTGGAAAATTACAAGACAGATTGAAAATATTCATATCAGTGTTGATCAAGCATACTGCTCACCACTCAATTTGCCATTATGTACAGATTCAGCTTGCAAACCTGTGGGATGTAAAGCAGTACGTCAGAGAGTGCCTTGGCCTAGTGGTTAGCACATCTCCAGATCAAGAGTTTGAGGGTTAGATCCCCACTGGCGCCGGATTTCACTTCACTGAGCAAGACATATCAACCCCCATAGTACTGATTTAATACCCTGGAATTGAAGGCTCCGTCCCAATATGACTGAAAAATCATTGACATTTATCCACAAAACAAATGAAAACAAGGTATGATCTTAACATAAACTTTAATTTATTGCATAGATAAGACTTTTAGGTCTCATTCTCCTTGAAAAAACCTTTGGCAGCTGCTGAAAATTCTTTGAATTTCTTCTCCACATCTCTGTACAGTGTATCAGTTCCCATAGACATAACACGAAGCTTGGAAATATTGTCTAAAAATGCCTTAGTTGCTTCAACACTTTCCTCGCTTGTAAGATCTGCTTTCATTATGTCCTTTCTAAGTGTCTCTTCATCATTTAGAATAATTTTGATATTATATTGCACTTGTTTTGCTCTCTCTAGTACATCACGAATGTTTTTGCAGGCACTTTTGAAGTATTCTATTGGGGGAATGACCTTTTCAGGGTTACAGGTACATTTTCGTGACAATTCAGCTGGGCTGTATGTTATTTCTATGAAGTTTTTGGATTTCCTTTCTACCTTTATTTCAGCTCCTCCTGCAAAAGATAATCAAGAAAATAGCAAGATAGCTGTAGCTGTTTTAATCACTTTATCATGTTCCTTATTGGTTATAGCCTTGTTTGGTGACCCAACCCCATTGTATTATATGCAATTAAATATTATTAAAACTTGTTTGGTGTATGTGAGACAAGATCTGCAATACTCGTACAATCCAATAGCCTACTAATACCTATTTAGCATGTCATGTTATAATATATAAATACAACATTGCTGAGAGGGTGATAGTAAGAATTTTCACCCTTCGAAAATGATTATCAACCTCGGCTTCGCCTTGGTCGATAATCATTTCCTCAGGGTGAAAATTCTTACTATCACTCTCTCAGCAATGTTGTATTTATTTTATCATACCGAAATTGGTGAAAAACGAAAAAATGTCATTCAATTTGAATAGGTAATACCAATTTTGGTGCGAGGTTGTGTAGCATTATTTCGCATTTACGTTACTTCATCATGACAATCGATAGCAATTCACGCTTTCAAACGTCAATTTAGCCCATTTTCAGTTTAATACCAAAATATTTATATATGTTTTACATACATGTGATACCTACCTCATCATCAGGGAGACTCCAGGAAATTAGTCATAAACTGATCTAAAATTTTACCAAAATATACCACTTTTTCAAGAAAATTTTAAAATCTCAATGAAATGAACCAAGAATTTTCTTATATGTTCTATACATTTTTCAAAAACCTCCCTGAAATGAAAGAAAAACCTCCCTGAAACCACTTTCAAACTCATCACATGTATGGTTTTACTTAATTTTATCAGAAAGCTATTAAATTATGTGTTTTGAAGAAACTGTCATTGAGATAAAAATGTTCTAAAAAAATTAACTGTATGCGCATATTTTATGATAGTCGAAATTATCTCAGGGTGATAGTAAGAATTTTCACCTTCCGTCCTATGGGAGTTTAACATGGGAAATTAATATGAGGTATGATAATGCAAATATTGCATTAATAGAGATTATCATATGACAATTTTCATGTCGTACCTCGTATCAACCCAAGAATCCCGTATCAGCCCGAGGGCCGAAGGCCCGAGGGCTGATGCGAGAGTCGAGGGCTGATACGGGATTCGAGGGTTGATATGTGGGTACGATATGAAAATTGTCATATCGTAATCTTTTTATCATATATTTTAATTCATGACCATTTTTTTCCCTTTCTTTGTTTTATTTATTTATTTTATTTTATTTTATTTTATTTTATTTTATTTTATTTTATTTTATTTTATTTTATGTATTTATTTTGACATACTGCCAAAGCGTGCAGTAGAGCGCATATTATTTCCACATTAGCACAAATCGAAAATTCGTCTCGACATGACAAAATACTGTTGCCTGTGACATAAAACCACAATCCAAACAAATCTAAAATGCCTGCGGTACACTACCTAACGAACTCAATACAATAGGAGCCGAGTGCTTCGAATATGATTTTATTAGCCAATCATTAATTTTGGTGATACGGCTTTTCCTCCCTAGGGATGATATGGGTCACGTGGGTATGTGAGCCAATCATTTGGTGATATGGCTTTTTCTCCCAAGGGAGTGATATGGGTTTTATCAATTTTTGAACGGATACGGCTTTCGAGATACTGTGCCGCGATACGTGAACGTAACTCTTGTCTGTATCGCATATGCAAAAAGAACATATTTTGTAGTAAATATATGATAATATGCATTATTAATAATAGCTGCTAATAAAGCAGAATATTTTACATGTGTATTTAACACATGGAAATAAAAAAAAATGTTTTGTTCCCTTGGAAGCAAAACAATGGAAGAGGGTGGGATATTTTGTATAATTCATTTTGTGTCCTAATCAATGATCAGTGACCTAACAAAGTGGCAACAAAAGCCAGAAAACTAGGCTGAATTTTAGTACTTTAATCAGAGCGGTCTTCTCAAAAGTATCAAATGAATTTCAAAACATGGTTAATAAATACTTACCACATCTGTCTGTTAACAATACTACACACTTGGCCAGTACTGGTATCCCCGCTGTTTCCTCAACAAAATATTCCTTGAACTTGTGTGTGTCAGACTCTAGGCCCCGGTAACATGTCACCAGCTCATTATAGAGTCTCCCTAGGTCCTGAAAGAAAAATAATATAAAAGATCTGATATGGCTTGTCCGGAGGATTTTACAGGTGTGCTGTGATGGTTATATTATGTGCTCTGAGACTGGAAAAAACATTGATCACAAAATCTTTGCTATGGATAGGCCAATGTTTGCCCATCATAACTGGCCAACAGATAACCATTAACCTAAGGTTTAAGTATATGCCAATATTGGCCAAACATTAAACAGCCTACTTATAACCATTAGCCAACATTGTGATGTAATGCCATTATGCCAATACTGGGACATTATATGTCCAACCAATAATCATTAGCCAAAGCTGTGATTCAATGCTAGCATTAGCACAACATAACAGCCTACTTATAACTATTAGCCAATACTGTGGTTCAGTTCCAGCATTTGCCCAACATAAGATGACCAACCAATAACAATTAGCCAACAGTGTGATCCAATGCCAATGTTGGCACAACATAACACTTTAAACCAATATGTCAACAGTGTGATCCAATGCCAATGTCGGCCCAACATAACACTATAAACCAATATTTACCAACAGTAAGATTCAATGCCATTAGTGACCCAACATAACGCTATAAACCAATATTTGCCAACAGAAAAATTCAATGCCAATGTTGGCCCAACATAACACTATAAACCAATATTTGCCAACATTAAGATTCAATGTCAATGTTGGCCCAACTATAAACCAATATTTGCCAACAGTAAGATTCAATGCTAATGTTGGCCCAACATAACACTATAAACCAATATTTGCCAACAGTAAGATTCAATGTCAATGTTGGCCCAACATAACACTATAAACCAATATTTGCAGTAAGATTCAATGCCAATAGTGGCCCAACATAACACTATAAACCAATATTTGCCAACAGTAAGATTCAATGTTGGCCCAACATAACAGTATAAACCAATATTTGCCAACAGTAAGATTCAGTGCCAATGTTGGCCGAACATAACACTGTAAACCAATATTTGCCAACAGTAAGATTCAATGTCAATGTTGGCCTTACATAACACTATAAACCAATATTTGCAGTAAGATTCAATGCCAATCGTGGCCCAACATAACACTATAAATCAATATTTACCAACAGTAAGATCCAATGCCAATGTTGGCCCAACATAACCTATAAACCAATATTTGCCAACAGTAAGATTCAATGCCAATGTTGGCCCAACATACCACTATAAACCAATATTTGCCAACAGTAAGATTCAATGCCAATAGTGGCTGAACATAACATTATAATCCAATATTTGCCAACAGTAAGATTCAATGCCATTGTTGGCAGTGGACAACAGTAGCTCGACATAAGACCCCAAACCAATAACCATTTGTCAACAGTAAGATTGAATGCCAACATTGGCTCAACATAAGACTTCCAATTAAAATCATCAGCAGTGTGACTAAATGCGGGCATAAGACAAATTGATGATAAGTGGGATTCGACTCCAGCAGTGGCCCAGCATAAGACTGCCAACTGATAACCATTAGCCAATGAATGATGTGATTCAATGTAAATGTTTGTCCAGCATACGTAAGACACCCAACCGACGGTGTGATTTGATGCCAACGCTGGGCCCACATAAAACTGCGTACCGATACCCAATAGGTAACAAAATGTTTCAATGACAATTTCAGCCATACATAAGACAGCCAACAGCCAATTAACCAATCTTGTCCGAAGATAAGAATGTCAACCGATAACCACATGTGATTCATTGCCAACTGACGGTCAGCAGATTATCAAACTGTGACGTTCGGTCAGCGTCATCTTAGATCTGGGTATAAGTGATTAAAGCATCTTGACTAACATAAAAAGCTTCAATACTGGTTCTTACCTTGAATGTTTTCTCGATGGCTGGTAGAGGAATCTGCTTCAGTTCGATTGTTCGTACTTGCTCTATAGACGTCTCTGCAATAAAAATAGGAGATTCGCCGGACATGACCATAACTGTTGAGCAGGACGTGAAGCAACAAATCAAATAAGCAGCGCAACATGAGCCACGACGCGAGAAAACCGGTCTTCGGGGTTTCCGACCAGGTCTGACGCAAACCGACCTGTACAGTCACAGAAGCAGGCTAGAAGCTTGAAATTTCGGATTTAAAAAGTAGAGAGATTGTTCTATCCGTGTAGCGAAAACAAAGGCGCTGATCAGCTTCGCAGTTACTGTAACTGCGAAGCTGATCTGCGCCTTTGTTTTCGCATGGGCAAAAATCCGGTTTTCTCATGATGCGGCTCAATTTTCAGATTGGTGCCCACATCAATATTTGTTTTTATGTTAAGACAGAAAAATGGCTTTTCTTCGCTTTAGATTAATGCAAAAATCAAATCGAAAACGTCATATTGCAACCGATTTGCAGTATGTATACGTGAAGAAATTTGTCCCGAAGACATACAAGGATGTCCCGTCTTGACGTCGCGCACGTCTTGAATTATTCCCAGCAATGCGTGTTACAGGCCCTCCAGCTTAAGTCGCTATATTGAACGTAGCTATTATATTCTTGGGCAGCTTAACGGTGTCATTAATATGTTTTGGAATATTTTTACGTATTATATTTACTTTTGTTTAATACGAATGAATGCATTTTACACGAACTTCAAAATACGTTTTCGACTTGCAGTGTATTGTGCAAAACCCCATTAATGCAACGTCATGACTTATAAATTAATGCTTATATGGTGTATGAAATTTTACCAAAATCCTTATGGTCTCTGGTCGGTTTATACTGCCTAGCAGAAACCGGTTGTGGATTACTGGATGTTGGCTGCTGGGACAGTGTCCCAGATCGAACCCCAGCGCGACCGTCACTTAACAGGGGCTGCTTCGTCTCTTCATCCTGGTGAAACGGGAAAGGAAAGTGTGCACTTTGAACATTTAACACATCGGAAGACAAATGATAAAAAAATAAACAAAATGATAACAAGCAATGGACGAATAAGGTGACCTGAATGAGCACTGAGCTTTTTACTTCTGATACTACTGAACTAGAATATCATTAGCGCACATTAAATGGTAAATCAGACTAGTATCAGTATAAAAATCACAACTTCAGTACTGCCTTGAACCGGACATGTTAGCAGGTTTGTTAAAGGCCTCGTCACAGGCCCATAAGCGAACATCCATCGACGTAGACTTTCGTTTACATGGCTGCGAAAAAAAAAGGGAATTCTTGTTTGTTAAATCTAACTGCTTTACGTCCATGTCAACAGCTAATGTCCCGACATGAAATAGTTGTTGACTGGGACATAAAGAAATAATCAAACAAAAACTCGTTTTCGCTTAAACGCAAATCTGCTTCGAGGGACCTTTTATGTGTGGCGAGGCCTTTAAACTGTATAGTTGAACGTTGACAACATTAAATACTGTTAACACGAATCTGTTTAAGGATTAAAAGAATTACCGTGTCAGTATGTATATATAGATATAATTTATTAAAGAAATATTTGTTTATTTTATTGATATGAAATCTATGTCAAAAGTTTTACCTCTAAACAGCTACACAAGTTTCCCATCATAAAATACTTATTCAAAACATGTTTAGCATGTGTAACATGTTTCACGGTATGTTTCCCGGGTATGTTTATGTATAAAACTATTTTTGACTTTTTATGTTTTGTTTTTCACTTCCTGTATTTCATCGTTCAATATTTTCTCACCGTCACATGCTTTATCATTTACACAAGGTAAATAATAGGTTCAAATTATACATATGCTGAAGATTTACATTTTTATCTTGCTCAGATAGTTTAATACAACAACTTAGGTCACAGCTTGCAGTCATCTGATATCTCTCCTGTGTGAACGATTAAAACAAATACCTGATCAATTATCAGATCTAATTGCTAATTAATTGTATTGAAATTCGTTAAAAATTAAAGTTCATCATACATGCGGCCAGTATCTTAAACGGACTCTAATGAAAGTATTTTCCAGAAGGCCGAATGGCTAAAGTATATATCTGCACATATTACTCAGCAGCGTGCTTAGTCTTTCGTTTTCAAGATTTTGGCCCATTGAATGAATTGCTTGGTTAATTTAATGCTTGGCGTCTACAATCAAAGTTTGTCGTGTCCGGTCGGCCAGTTATCTCAGCCACTTTATTTCTGAACAAACCTCCCTTCCTGGCACTACCCCTATATTGCGAGGGTCAGCAATGATGTCCCAATATTGCGCGGCATTCCATTTGCATGAAGTTGCAATACATGGCCTAATTAGTGCGTTGTAAAGGGCAGTCTATGGTAAAACAATTGTTCGATCACTGTAGTTGCAATACATAGCCTAACAATTGATCGATCATGTAGTTGCAATGCATAGCCTAACCGTGAACTGATCGATAATGCAGTTGCAATACATAGCCTAACAATTGTCCGATTATGTAGTTGCAATACATAGCCTAACAATTGTCCGATCATGTAGTTGCAATACATAGCCTAACAACTGGTCGATCACGTAGTTGAAATACATAGCCTAACAATTGATCGATCACTGTAGTTGCAATACATAGCCTAACAACTGATCGATCATGTAGTTGCAATGCTTAGCCTAACAATTGTCCGATCATGTTGCAATACATGGTCTAACAATTGACCGATCATGTAGTTGCAATACATAGCCTAACAAATGAGCGATCTTGCAGTTGCAATACATAGCCTAACAATTGTCCGATCATGTAGTTGCAATACATAGCCTAACAACTGGTCGATCACGTAGTTGAAATACATAGCCTAACAATTGATCGATCACTGTAGTTGCAATACATAGCCTAACAACTGATCGATCATGTAGTTGCAATGCTTAGCCTAACAATTTTCCGATCATGTTGTTGCAATACATGGTCTAACAATTGACCGATCATGTAGTTGCAATACATGGCCTAACAATTGATCGGTCATGTACTTGCAATACATAGCCTAACAATTGATCGATCATGTAGTTGCAATACATAGCCTAACAATTGTCCGATCATGTTGTTGCAATACATAGCCTTACAATTGATCGATCATGTAGTTGCAATACATAGCCTAACAATTGTCCGATCATGTTGTTGCAATACATGGTCTAACAATTGACCGATCATGTAGTTGCAATACATAGCCTAACAATTGTACGATCATGTAATTGTAATACATTACCTAGCAATTGTCCGATCATGTAATTGCAATACATGGCCTAACAATTGATCGATCATGTAATTGCAATACATGACCTAACAATTGTCCGATCATGAAGTTGCAATACATGGCCTAACAATTGTCCGATCATGTAGTTGTAATACATGGTCTAACAATTGATCGATTATGTAATTGCAATACATGGTCTAACAATTGACCGATCATGTAGTTGCAATACATAACCTAACAGTTGTCCTATCATGAAGTTGCAATACATAGCCTAACAATTGACCGATCATGTATTGCAATACATGGCCTAACAATTGTACGATCATGAAGTTGCAATACATGACCTAACAATTGTACGATCATGTAGTTGCAATACATAGCCTAACAATTGACCGATCATGTATTGCAATACATGGCCTAACAATTAACCGATCATGACGTTGCAATACATGGCCTCACAATTGTACGATCATGAAGTTGCAATACATGGCCTCACAATTGTATGATCATGAAGTTGCAATACATGGACCAACAATTGTACGATCATGTAGTTGCAATACACGGTCTTACAATTGTACGATCATCTAGTTTCAATACTTAGCCTTGCAACTGTACGGTAATGTAGTTGCAATACATCCTAACTTGCGCAGGATGTAGTACCAAACATGGTCTAACAATAATAATTGCTGTACCATCATGTAGTTGCAATACATGGTCTAACTTGTGCATGATGCTGTTGCAATATATAGCCTAACAATTGTACGATCTTGTAGTTGCATTACATGGCCTAACTTATGCCCGATGTAGTAACAATGCATCATACATGGCCTAAAAACTATACATTGCCTAACAATTGTACGATCATGTAATTGCAATACATAGCATAACAATTGTACTTTTTTAAATTTAGTTTTACGTCCCTTTCAAGATTATTTCAGCTCATATGAGACGGGCCAATCAGTAGGGGGCGAAAACGGGAGAACCCCGAGAAAAATCACCTGGCACACCCGCAAGCAGAATTTGGCTTGTCTCACATGTGGCCAGAGCGGGGCTCGAACCCACACCAGACCCAGTGGTGAGATGATCGAGTGATTAAGAAACAGCGTTCTTAACCGCTTGGCCACGGGACCGCTAACAATTGTGCGATCATGTAGTAGCAATACATGGCCTAACAACAATATTGTGCATGATGTAGTTGCAATCTATTGCCTAACAAATGCACGATGCAGTTGTAATGCATTGCCTACCAAATGCACGATGCAGTTGCAATACATTGCCTACCAAAATCCACTATGCAGTTGCAATACAATGCCTACAAAATCCACGGTGTAGTTGCTATGTAATTAATGCATGGACAACATTAGCAATATATCGCTTATCTAAATTGCTCTGGAAATCTATGAGAAACGTTTGAGTGGTGACGCTGCAAGTGAAACTAATTTGTAATTTATCTGTCTATCTGCCAATACTTCCTAACCTCCTTAGAGGACTTCAAAAGGTATATCAAGTAATTTAAGATGATTATAAAATAAGATGCTACATAATCACATATTGAGGGCGAAAAAAGAACACAGACCTACAGACCAAATAAGCAAGTACAAAACTAAACTGTATCTTTCTATACCGCCATACGACCTCACGGACATTCTAGGCAGGTGCGCTGTCGAACAGAAAATGGCTGAAAGTTAATGAAAAGACAGGTTAAAAGCATTCAGTAAGGCGGATAAAAGATGATATGTTAAAATGGAATTTAAAAACAGGATAAAAACAACTATTTCCAGATCTATGGCCTGATTTGTTGCAGCTTACTTACTGAGACCTTGAAAGAATCAATGTCTGGTAGGCATGCAACAGTTTCAGGGATGGCATGCCACTGGACAATGGCCAGTGGAAAGAAGGAGTATTTATAGTAATTTTTTTGTCGTATGTAACTGGCGAAATGTAATAGAGTGGCAATATCTGGAAATTCGATTTGAGGGTTGAATGTAATCAGGGAGGAGTACTGCAACAAGTCCGTGTACAATTTTGAAAAAAAAAGACATAGACGTCTTTGCTCAAGCGTTCTCCACCCAAGATTGTTCACAATTTCAGTTGTACTTGACCGGTAGTCAAAGCTACTGGTGGTCCAGCGTGCTGCTCTGCGCTGCACTTTTTCGAGCTGAATGGGTCCCAAACAAGGGCAGCGTACTCCAGTTGGGGGCGGACCAGTGTGTTATAGGCAGTCTCTCGAACCTTTTGATTTTTAGTTCTTATGTTTCGTTGGATGAAGTTCAGCGTCCTGGTGGCATTTTTTGATATCCGGTCGATGTGGGGATTCCAGGATAGGCCACTGGAGATACATGAAATGTCCACCCCCAGGTACTTGGCGCTTATGACAACCTCCAGGTTTTGACCATGTAATGTATATGAAAAGTTAAAAGGATTTCTGGAGGATGTCACCCGCACCACCTGGCACTTGGACGGATTAAACTATATATATGTCCCACCTGTCCTCCCACACAGAAAGTCTGTCCAAGTCATTTTGTAGAAACTTGCCATCTTCCGCACCTCCTATTGTGAGGTACACAGCCGTGTCATCTGCAAAGAGACGTACCTGAGATGACAACTCATCCGGCACGCCACAGGTCATTGATGTAGACTAGAAACAGGATCGGTCCAAGGACAGAGCCCTGGGGTACCCCAGAGGTCACAGGGACCGATCCCGAATCCTCCCCATCAAGTACCACCGTCTGTGACCGGTTCCCCAGGAAGGCACGGATCCAGGCAAGTGCAATTCCTCTGATTCCATACTGATGGAGCTTCCATAGGAGTTTGGCGTGATTTACTTTATCAAAGGCCTTTGAAAAGTCCAGCAGTATCAAATCAGTTTGCTTACCTTGACTCACACTCCTGGCAAGGTCCTCAACCAACATGGTAAGCTGTGTTTCACAGGACCTTTTCTCTCTGAAACCATGTTGTAGATCATATAATAGGCCATGTGCGTTGAGGTGCTTTACCCCGTGCTTTACCACATGTGAAGCAATGATATGCTCAAGGACCTTGCAAACTATGCAAGTCAAGGATATGGGTCTGTAGTTGGCAGCAGATGATTTAGTAGAAAGGCAAATTAAAAGTTTGATTTCATCTGTTTTACCATGAACTAGTATCCTTCAACTTTTTAAAGATTATGTCATGTTACATGGATAAGAAAATAATAAATGAAGTGCGGTGGTAGCGAGATGACCAGAAATAGCACGACAACCCTACCAATAGTACAGCGACGCTCTTCAAATTGGAGGTATTCGACCAAAGGTCAAACCGAAAGTAGAAAATGTCCCGATGTTTGAAACAATTCTACTACTCTCTCCGCTGGCGGAAGGATCGGGAAATAGAACTACAATCTTGAGAATCAAGTAAATATTTTATTCTGTGACAAGTCATTATTGGAATTTCTATTTTTCATTCATAATTCAAGTGCTGATTATTGCCCATCCTTTTCATTAAAAAAAATGGAAACGTCACAAAAGAATCACAATGACGTTGAATGAAGATCTAGCTTAACATTAGAAAATCTTTGACTACACAGTACATGATTTAAAAGCAAGTCTGTAATTATTTTGTGAGGTGATGATCAGAAATTGATCGACTCAGTATCAGAAGATATATACTTAGCAGGATTTAATACCTGATCAGTTACCACATATGGCTTGTCAAAATGTAGTTGCAAAACCTCACTCCACTACATTCCGTTGTGGACCTTGATGGTTCTGTTTGATCAAAACAATTTCCAATTATACACAAAAAAGATTACACATCCATACTTCTGTGGAGCCATACTTCTGTGGAGCTGACTGGCGCAGTTGGTAGCGCATCGGACTTTGGGCGGAGAGGTCCCCGGTTCAAGCCTCGCCAGGGGCGTCGTCTGTTGTGGCCTTGAGCAAGTCACATTTCCACAGATCAAAATGTAAATATGTATTATATGTTCTTAGTCGCAATAAAAAGCTCTACAGAGCTTATGTTGATTGTTGATATATGTATGCGACTTTAAATAAAGATTATTATTATTATAACACATGGTTGGCATGTGGTGAGTGCCTACAAACTTGGCCTTGACGTCACGGCGCTTGCCTTGACTCAAGGCATGTGCCATGATGGGGCCCTTGACATCACATCGACGTCACGGCATTCGCTTTGGTGTGTGTCACTAGAGCTGCTTTCTGATTGGCTGAGCCCAGCGCCCCAAACCTGAGAGTAAATGCATAAGTTGAATGAGTAAATCTCACAGAAATTTAGATTTAGAGCAGGAAATCAGAGACTTTTCTTGTGAAACTTCATCTGGCTAAAAAATTTAATTTCTCTTCAACCAGTATGGGAAGTGCAGGTGAGCAGGATTTTGTTTGTAACAGTGAGCTTCCTGTTTGAAGTGGTGATGTGTAAAGTGAAACATTTTTTCCCACTAAGTACACGCATGGAACTGACGATGTGTGACACATTCAAAATGGCACTGTGTATACATGGAGATTGTAAACAACAGCTGAAGGTCTGGGTCTAGTCAAAGTGGAGACCTTTTAACTTGCCAAGAGAGGCACTGTCAAACTTGTATACATAAGGATGCAATTTCTAAATTTATGCATTTTGTTGGAATACAAGGGTGGTGGATGGGGTATAGTGAGTGTCTATAAAGGATTGAAGTAATCTAACAGGTTATATACTGGGAAAATAGCAATAAACAATGTGGCTAGCTGCTGAAAGAATGCACAACAATGTCACTTGTGTTGGCTTTATTCCAGCACTCAAATAAACAGAAAAATAAACATGACCTTTATCTGAAGTTTGTTGAACTTTTTGACACTTATTTGAACTTTTGGAATGGACATTTACTTTGAGATAACTATTTGGTTGAACATGCATGTTGTTTTACTGACCCACTATGTACTTAAATTTTGTAATTTTAAAACATGAGCCTTTCCGGATAGAAATCGACCTTATGACATACGACGTTAAACGTGAGAAAATGACGTCGAGAACGCGACGTTACGTCAGAGCAATTTTGCGCGCTAATTGTTCGTCGTCTGCCACAAATACGCCCCGACGTTTCTTGCTTTATTTAAGCTATGCATTCGCCGATTTGCATAATGTTGCATTTATTTTGAAGTTAGGAACCTCTGCTACAATATAGTCATTGGATTTAGCGTTTCCATTGCCGTATTTGACTTCCCCCATGGTTAAATGAACACCTAATTGCGTTAATTGCTTTTGTCTTTATTTATTGAAATAAACATTGTCTCGTTTTTTTTTGGAGGCCTTGCAGCTATTAATGCATGGAAACCATGTTTGATACCTATATTGAAGAGAGAGAGAGAGAGAGAGAGAGAGAGAATACAAAATAATTTTAATTAGGGATGACAATCGGGATACTTGTCGAAAAAAATGTGAGTATATATACCCGTCATTGATAAAAATTGAAATAATTAGGCTTGTGAATTTACATTTCTCTCTTAAACTTTATTTCTTCAAAAATTATAGAAAGTGTACCTTTAGTGCGTGTAATTTCTATACCATAATACTTAATTTATTTAAAAAAAAAAAAAAACATATAAAAGGGTGGAATAAAGTAAATCTATCCGGATTTTGTCAAAATAAAGAATAAATAACTATATTTGATGAATTATTTCCCTTGAAAAATCATATGGTATATATAAACTTGTAGGGGAGATTGGGGATGAATAGGCCAGGGATCAATATTGAGTTTTTACGACCGATTTAACAGTTTTCGTCGTCTTCGATTAAATGTTTCGTCCAAAAGGCTAGCCAGGATCGTGATCGAAGCCACAACTTGGTTTCCAAGACGAGTGGCTTATCTCAGTTTTACGGTTACGAATTTTCCTGCCTTTCTGTCACACGCCACGATCAGCCGTTGAATTCTGATTCGTGTTGGCAAAACTGAGTTTAGTTAGTGTCAACTTTATTCTGATGGTTACGCAAATTCATGATTAAGTATGCTATCACTCGAGACACCCAAATACCCGATTCTCACCATATTAAGGTTATTGGTGACAGCCTATTGGGTCGCATTTTTGCGAAAATCGAACCTCGCAAAAGTTCAAGCATTGGCGGAAACGTTTAACCATTATGTTGCGCTCATAGAGAACAGTTGATATCATGTCGGGAATCAATGTCCGTTTTCATAAGCATGTTTCAGACATATCACCAGAACTTTGACAGTTGGGATGGAAGACTACAGCTATGACATAAGAAACATTTTAGAATGTATGTGACAAAATCAGGTTTTAAATCGGCTGCTTATCTTCAGAAGCACCACCCGGTGGTAACTCAGATGAAAGTAGATGGTTTAGGCGACATCCGATGATTCTTTTGGGGGATTCAAAATCTCCTTAAACTGCAAATTATTCTTATTGCGTGCGTCTTAATATGCCGAACGGACTGTCACCAACAAAACCAACAACACGCTAAAATGCAACCCGGCACGAAAACTTGTTCTCAGTTTCATCAAATATCATTATTAAAATCATAAGAAATTCCTAATCCTCCTGATGAAACGAACTTGGAAAATTTTTGGAATTTTTCGGAGAGAAAATAAAATTTGACGCATGCAAACTTAAAAAATACTGGGTACCAAATTTATCGCATGATTGCATAGGCGGCTCAATTAATTCACGTGCTGCACGTCGTTGCACGACATTTCCAAGTTTCAGATAATTCTAATACATCTAGCTGCAAAACAAAAGAGGAATAACGTTACACACTTTTTATTTTTGGTCTGCGCTTCAAGACTTGGAAAGTCCAAGTTGTTTTGGATTTGTTTTGGAGAGTTCCGTTTTTCGAGTAACTATGGGTCCATATGACAACTCGAATAATGAAAGACATGTACACACAATAGACGGACACACCAAGTGTTTATATGCCGCGAAGTTTGCTTTGGAATGGAAAATAAGCGATACAGAAAAAGGAACAAGGACCATCAATAACGTGGTCCAACTTGCCAGGTTGTTGACATATCGGCAAGGTGCAATATGAGCAAGCGGTACAAAACTCTAGGTAAATGGCTTGCGTGGATCAATGGGAAGCATTATTTTGTCTCTGATTTTCACCATGCGTGGCATTGGGAAGTTTCGCCACTTTTGATTCATGGCATGTGAAGAACGCTGAGTTATGTGTATGCTGTAGTCGGTTTGAATGATGCTGAGTGACGGATCCCAGTCTTTCGTTGAAAGACGGCATGACCAGGGTCGACGTCTTCGAGGGCACCCGGATGTCATCCTTTCCGCTGGTCTCTCAGTAGATCGAATAGCTTACCCGCTCTCCGTTTCACTTCTTGTCCTCGCGGTCCACTAAATCTGTGTTGAGAGGATTCACGGAACACCGACGGGAACATCAGCTGATCGTAAGAAGTTATCTGGACTCAGAAATGAGACTTTTTATCCAGGGGACTTAAGGGACTCGTTTATCTCGACGTTTCAGAGGAGAAATGTTTGAGTGATTTCCCTTGACATGTAAAAAAGCAAAAATTTAGCTGAAATTAAACTCCTTGGTTCGATGAAGTTGAATATTTTTAAACAAAATGTTTTGCAATGTTTTCTGTGTGTCCAAACGTTAAAAATTAATGCGACGTTACAACGCAACGTCATTAAAGAGTGTCTTTACGTTGATGCCTTCTTTTTTCAAAACCCCCATAAAATCTTTAATAATTACGTTAGAAAGGTAAAATAAATTGCAAAATGCTCATTAAGTATTCTACTTTCTTGATATATCAAAAACTGAAAATCGATTTTTTATGTCATAAGGTCGATTTCTATCCGGAAAGGCTCACATGTCAATTAGTGAACCATTTTCTGTTAACTTAAAAGTACAAAGTGTAAAGGAAAATGTATGTCACCATGATTGCACTGTTCTAATTCATAATTGCTAAAAGATTTTTTTAAAATCTACTACCGTTACAACACAATTCCGCAATGTAATATTATCAGAAACTTCAAGATATTTCACTTATAGTCTGTAAACATATTCTGAGACTTATAATCACGTGATTCACTTTACAGTACTCAGTTTTCTGCAGACAAGAATTTTTCAGCTTAAAACCTGCACAAAATCCCTGAACAATATAGTCCATTTTGATTTTCTTTTCCACAGAGACCATTTGGACAGACATGGATTTAAGTGTATTTGTAAAAGTCCCCAGGAATTCACCTCAGCCTCTGATTGTGCTAGATACACGAAGAGGAGTCATACTTCACTTGTCATTGGTATACATGCATACAAGGCTGGGAGACTATTGAAAGGTTGGTGATAATGGCTGAGAGATGCTAGAAAATTTCTAAGAAAAATGTACTTTTTTGTGAATTCATTTTGCTGATCTACCAACACAAAATCTGGAAATGGTGGTTATATATAATACGGTATATTTATTTGAAATGTTTGTGGAAAATTCTGGTCTGCAAGGACAATTTAAGCATAGAAGGTAATTTTATAGATGAATTGGTCAATCTCCAAAATTTCTAAAATCTAAAAGTGCTAGCCTGTCCCATGAGCTGAAGGGATTTATCTCCTCTAGGGATTTAGCTCTTCTATGGATTTATTCCCCTAGAAGATGTATCTCCTCTAGGGAGATAAATCGTTTTAGGGGTATAGAGAAAATACCAGATTGATTTTGGAAAGAAGTCCTTGTAATTCCTTGTCTAGAATATAATATTATATATTTATCTGACCTGATGTTTTTGATATAGATAATATTTTCCAGATATTGATGTACCATTTGTGATAATACTGGGTGGTACTGACGTGAATCAGATGAGCAATGAACAAGATAAACTGATTATTATGAACAATGTCCTCAAGAAAGCAAGGTAAATTATGAACAAAATGCATGTAGATAAGCTTTAATGAACAATTTTCTCAAGAAAGCAAAGATAGCAATGAACTAAACAAAATAAGCTGGTTGTTATGAATAGGGATCTTCAGAAAAAAAATGTGAGCAATGGACAAAACAAATTAATTGTTATGAACAATATATTTAATAAGAAAGGTTAACAACAAAAGTAGAAAGTTAATTGCAAGTGTATAACTTAATGCAAAGTAAAAATAATATGGAGATTAGGCAAATATTCCTGTAACCTGCTAATTTGAGATTTTGCTTAACAAGAGACGGCCTTGGCAAAATATTAGACAAAATTAATACTGTAAATTTAGAAATGTTCGTGAGAACTTAATTTTTGCTAATATTTGCGAATTCAAATATTCAAAAATTTCTATTTCTGTTTCAGTTATGTTGTTGCCTTCAATTCCTCACTTATGAAGTTTCACCATAAATGGGTAAGCAAATTTTTATATATAGTAAAAGTGGGATGTACACTTGTATAGATTTTTGTTGGGCGTGCTCCAAAGTACACATTAGAAGCGGTTATAACCTGTACCCACAATCTAAGTTAGATTAACTACATGTATAAGGAAAACAACAACAACAACAACAACAAAAAAAAAAAAAAAAAAACTCTTGAAATTTTTAATTTTTACATCTGTAAAAAATCTCTGTGTATATCATGGACATGTTTTCATAATCATATCCTCTGTTTCAGCCTTTCTTTGACAGCACCAGATGCAGCATCATACCACAAGGTATTTTCAGTTATCTTTGCAAACAGTAATGTAACATCAGGCAGTAATACAAACCAAGATCTGCCAAGGTACACTGTCCTTACATGCCTCTGTTACTTTTTTTTTCTTTTTGATCCAGTTACACTACCAAATGAAGCAGATAAACACTAGTATCCTTTAAGATCTAGTATTTAACTCAGTGAGCTTTCTTGATTTGAGATTATATACACAAAACATGTACCTGTAACTTATTTACCTTCCCTCACAGTCATCCATGTGTATCGCTAAAAGTTTTGTATCAAATTGATAAAAAATGATGCACTTTGGTAGCATCGTAGTGTTTTTGATTTTTAGCTCGCCTGCACGAAGTGCACAGAGCTATTGTTGTCACCTCGGTCGTCCGCGTCACACTTTCGGTTAAAGTTTTAAAAATTGTTATATCTTGATAGTCACTGACCAGAAATCATTCATATTTGGAACATTGCTGCATATGAGGGTCCTCTGTGATTTAGTGTGAAGGGACCCATGGGGTCATGCCTGGGGGCGGGGCTAGAGGTCAATATCTAGAACACCTTTGTACAATGCTCAGATGCTGTGTTAGTTTCTCATCAACTGTAAAGTCTAGAACTGTCAAACCTTACATAAGGCTTCTCCTCGATGTCTCGACTCGGCACCCACATTGACCTACTGACCTTGACCTATATTTCATGCTCCAGTGACTTTGTCATTTTTGAAGCCAACCCTTAATATCTCATCAACTATAAAGCCTACAACCATCAAACCTTGCATATGGCTTCTCCTCGATGTCCCGACTTGGCACCCACATTGACCTACTGACCTTGACCTATATTTCATGCTGCAGTGACTTTGTCATTTTTTAAGCCAACCCTTAATATCTCATCAACTATAAAGCCTACAACCATCAAACCTTGCATATGGCTTCTCCTCGATGTCCCGACTTTGCACTTACATTGATCTAGTGACCTTGAACTATATTTCATGCTCTAGTGACTTTGTCATTTTTGAAGCCAACCCTTAATATCTCATCAACTATAAAGCCTACAACCATCATTTAATTTTTCATTAAAGTTTTTAGAAGTCTATATCTCTTGAACATGTTGATGGATCAAGTTGATACTTTGCATGTTGGTAGATATTGGTCTGAAGTTTTATGCAGTACCATCATGACCCACCCTGGGTGACCTTGAGGTCAAGGTCACAGACTTAAGAATTTTTTTGTTAAAGTTTTGGGTTAAAGTTTTTAGAAGTCATATCTCTTGAACATGTAGATGGATCAAGTTGATACTTTGCATGTTGGTAGATATTGGTCTGAAGTTTTATGCTGTACCATTATGACCCACCCTGGGTGAACTTGAGATCAAGGTCATGGCCTTAGAAATTTTTGGATAATGTTTTGGGTTAAAGATTTTTGAAGTCTATATATCTATATGTAGATGGATCAAGTTAAAACTTTGCATGTTTGTGGATATTGGTCTGAAATTTTATGCTGTACCATCACAACCCACCTGAGCGACCTTGAGGTCAAGGTCATGGGTCATAGATTTTGATAAGTTTTATAATGGCAAAGCACAAGTGAGCTACGCTGTCCTGCGACAGCTCTTATTATAAAACAAATACCTGATGTCATAATTTACTTCATTTCAGCTGTCAGTGTATTTCCCTCCAGTTACTGTGTTCGTAGTTATATCAGCGTAAATTATACAAGCACTATCTGTGATGATTTCACTCGGCTGTTCGTTATGGTTGGCGGTATACGGCCCGTTAAAAACCCGCTGTATATCATGAGACAGTTTGCTGGTAAGTTTGTTTTGTAAGTAAATCAATAATAAACTATACAAACATTATCTTTGATGATTTCACTCCACTCTCCTAAATGGTTGGCGGTATACGGCCCGTTAAAAACCCGCTGTTCATCATGAGACATTTTGCTGGTAAGTTGGTATAAACTTTTATTTCATTTGTACAACACACATCCGTGGTGCGAGTTGAAATCCAGATCAAGGAATGTGCCAGGTAGTAGCCAGTTCTATGACATGGAGAGTGTGGTGGTATTGGACACGGTGACCAAGTGGTTGATAGTTTGAACCCCACCAGCACCAAGTTTTGTCCTTGAGCAGGACACATTGATTCCCAAATCCCTATAATAAACAGGAATCATTGACAACTTCCAGATATGACTGAAATATTGTTTATTGGGATAATTTAGAATCACAAAACAAAGAAAAACAGTTTTGCAGTTTGGAATGAAGTGATCTATTTTAGGTTATTAACTTAATATTATCCATTGGATCATCTCACCGCTGTGTCTGGTGTGGGTTCGAGCCCCACACTGGCCACATGTGGGACAAGCCAAGTTCTGCTTGTGGGTGTACCAGGTGGTTTTTCTTGGGGTTCTCCTGTTTTTGTCCACCTACTGATTGGCCCGTCTCATATGAGCTGAAATAATCTTGAAAGGGAGGTAAAACTGAATAAAAAAATATATTATCCATCCTGATATTTTAGCAAACTAACTTAAATCTTACACTCTAAGTGAGTGAGAGTATCACTGTCTAAATTTTTTCACAATTTATGATTTCAGAGTTGCAGAGACAATGTTGTTCAGCATTCAGAAGTTTACTTGTCATTATAGGACCTGTGGTACGTATCCATTACGAAAACTTACCCATGCAATATACAGAGATTTTTTACAGCTGTAAAAATTGAAAATTTTGTTTGAAAAAATATGATATTTTTAATATATTTCTTCAAAACATTGATTGTGGGCACACGTTAGAACCGCCTCGGCGAGGCGGTTCTAACGAGTACCCACAATCTATGTTTTCAAAAATCTATGTTTTGGAAAAAAAAAAGAAAAATAGGTATACCCCTGCAAACCCCATTTTCATCATATAAACATGATAAAAGTGTATAAAAAGGGTATTTATTGCAGACATGTTTTCCTGGTGTGTGTCTTAAAAGTTATTCAAATTTACTGGAAATACAGAAATTTTTGCATGACTTTCTTTCACATTTTTTTTTTCTGAATTATTATTGAGGTCTTAAATATGTGCTCGAGTACTCATGCAGTCAGTGAAGTTGATAGAAAGTCTTCATTAGTGAGAACTTTGGTCAAATTTTGAATTCACACAGCAATGAATTTGCAATAAATGAAGTTGTTCTCGCGAACTTTTCTAAATTTATATTGTTTTATTGTCTGTTGTCAGGTTGATGAGAAATATTTCCTACAGTTCAAGATGGAATTGGATAAGTATGTTATTTTTTTCCTCAAGTTTTGGTACTTATTTCAACAAATGCAGATGATAAGGTTTTAAACAGAAGTAAAGATTTTCGTATCAGAGAAAGTCGTACAGTTCTAAATTGTTACTTAGGAACTTAAAGATTGCAGACATAAAACAGAGTATTCAAAGTAAAACTGCATTTATTCAAGCAATTATATTCAAAAATATGCAAAGAAAAGAATAAGAAAAGGTACAAGTAGACAATGATCAGGAAAAAGAACAATCAGAAAGAAATCCAAAACTCCAAAAACTGAGGTGGGAAAAACTAAATTGACAATTAGGTACTTATACCTAGAAAAGTAAATTGACAATTAGGTACTTATACTTAGAAAATGTATCGTAAGCCGAGTGAGCAGATATTTCCCAATAGGTGGCCACTCAGTTACCCAAACTTAAATAAAATATGAAAACGTACATAAGGTTCAAACAGCACAAAAATCTGACTCCAAAACATAAAACAAACAGAACCACTACATAAGCCTCTGTATCCACAAACTTATAGATTGTTATTGTCTAGGCACCCTGAAATAGTGTTTATACCAGGCCTACCAATAGAAGATTGCCATGTAGCTATTAGAGATAGTTTCCCTTCCCCCACCACTCCACCTCACATGTGACAGATAAGTCTACCTCCACTCATGTAAGATTGTTATTTCTAGGCATCCCGAGATAGTGTTTATACCTGGCCTGCCTATAGAAGATTGCCATGCTGCTATCAGGGATAGTTTTTGTTTGGTCAATTCATCTGATAGTGAAGGAATGGCTATATCCATTCTTGAGGTAAGTCAGTAGTTTACTCACAAACCTCTTAACATAACATTGTTCATTGTATCATGACTTTCTGTTTCTCTTTTGAAGTTTCTGTAACATTAAATCCAATACAAGTGAATATCAATGGAGGTGGGCCTACATGTTAATACAACATGTACTCAGGAAGGTTGTATGATGAAAATTGTACATTTACTAAATATGGAAGTTACTGTACCAATCTGTCAACAGGTGACCTGTTCTATCATATTGCAAGTTAGTTTAAATTAAGAACTTGTAGAAAAAATAAGTTATCAATATCATTTGAGTGTAACACTGACCATTTCTGGATCCAAAATGGCCATTTTGGACTAATTTTGCTGTTTATCTACACATTTTTACACAGATTTGCTATTACAGAAATAGTTCTAGACTGGACCATCATGAATAAATACATTGCAATTTTTTCTTCAGTATTCTGTGTTTATGATGATTATTCACAGTAAAGTAAGATGATTATTCACAGTAAAGTAAAATTATTTCAAATTTAGCTCACATGTACATTTATGACTTAAATTATTCAGGCGATGGCTCAAGGTACCCCAGTATTAGTACGGCACAATCAGGGTAACTGCTCTATAGTACAAGACAGAAAGACAGGATTGGTCTTCCATACACAAGAGGTTAGTAAAAAACTTTGTTTAAGAATGGGAACCTTTGTGATTGTGGTGCGCTTGTTAGCTGAGCTTTAACTTCACACTTGATGATACCTTTGTTTTTTGGCCACCCACATGTTTTTAAAACGATTTTTTTTTTTTAAAAGTCGGAAATTGCTCAATATGCAAACCAGGTACAATTTATCACATGAGAAACATGTGCTAGGCATAAAATGATTTATATGTGTAAAGAATGATTAAGAGGATGAAACAAAAAATTTGCCTGCATGTTATCTTGAATGTATAATAAAGAGGGGTTTATCTTTGGCTTTTTACACCATTCTGCTTGTTTCTAAAAATTATTTTTAATCCCCATTTTTAAAACACACCCACATCAGGAAAACATGACCATTATAAATATATACCCCGTTATACCCCACTTTTTTATAGCAAAACTGGGGTATGCAGGGGTATACATGTACCTATTTTTTTCTTAATTTTGCTCCAAAACATAAATTGTGGGTACTCGATAGAATCGCCTCGGCGAGGCGGTTCTAAAGTTTATCCACAGTCTGTGTTGTGAGCAAAAATAAGAAAAATATTAGGGATGTCAACGAATGCCGAAATTGGTATTCGAATATTCGCATAGGATATTCGAATATATTCGAATATTCGGATGATATACACACCCATGCCCAATAGACCCATTACTATGACTTACTTGGTGGTACATGTATTGAAAATATGAGGTACATGTATATGCATGGTATCGTATCTGGGCTATACCAATGGCGCCATGTAAGAAAATCAACAAATTTTGCACAGAAAAAAAGTACAAGTAGGCAAAGATCAGGAAAATGCGCAATCAGAAAAAGACTCCCACTCCAAAAATCAAGGTGGAAAAAAAACAAACTAACAATCAGGTACTTATACCATGAAAACATTTCGTAAGCCGAATAAGCAGCTATTTTCCCAATAGGTGGCCACTCAATTACCTTAACTTAACTAAAAATTTTGCAAACATACATAAGGCGCCAACAGCACAAAAATATTTTAAACACCAAGACATAAAACAAAAAGAACCACCACAGAAGTATCGACTTGGAACGATCAGTAACACAAAGTTACTGGCGGGTTTAAATCGATTTTACACGGCCGTAACCTCACCCTCAGCTTCTGCAGTGGTTCATAACATTTAGTTAGTTCTTCGGTCCTCGTGGTGAATCTCTAACTAGAAAACTAGACAATCTGGAGGTATTTAATAATGACAAATCTCTGGGGTTCTGTCTGAGAAAGCAACGACACACCATTATTGTCAAGCCAAAATAAAGTTCTGCATGCATGTCGTTGATATCCGCCACCAAGAATGCTAAGGGTCTATTATAATCGTGTGGCCTACATGTACTTTGTGACTGTGTTGTTCGTAAAGGATTGAGTTGTCAATCTATCCAGCCATCTTAACAGCTCAATTTGTAGGACGTTCAAACCTTAAAAACATTTATTGAAAGCAAGCAATGCTTTCTTCTCAACTTGAATCAACAAAGTGTCACTTGAATCGACAAAGTGTCAATTGAATGAACAAAGTGTCAAACTGTTAATTGAGCAATCTCAATTTGCAAGTGTGTCAAAATGTTGACCATCTTGAATTACTCAACAGACAAGCAGGATTACTGGTCATATTATTTTTCGACCTTTGGCCTTAAATTTGAGTCCTCCTTTAAACTGATACATGACAATATTGCAGGTTAAAAAATATGCGAATATTCGAATCCAGAAATCGCATTCGAATATTCGTATGAAATGCAAATATTCGAACATTCGAATATTCGTTGACATCCCTAAAAAATATCATTTTTTTTTAGCTAAAAATTTTCAATTTTTAAAGGCCAAAAAATATCTGTTTATTGGATGGGCAAGTTTACGTAATGCATGCAATGTACAGAATTTACATATAGCTTAACACTTGAAAACTTTCAGTTGAAAATGTTTGTTGTTTACCTTGGCAGGTTCTAACAAGTATCCAAAGTCTGTGTTCTGAAGTGAGATGTAAGGGGTATACACTGACTTGTTATTCTGATGTGCTTTATTGTTATTACAGGACTTTGTTGAAAAAGCCAAGGAGTTAATGAAAGACAAAGACCTATACAAGACATTAACCCAGAATGCTTTAGAATATGTGGATAGAAACCACTCGCTCAAGTTTGAAGAAAATGCTTATTTAAATGTAGTTAGGAAGGTGAAGGATATGGTATAGCAAAAGCTGCATTTAGGTGGGTACTTGAGATAATTGATTGATAATTTTGTGGAATTCCCCATAGAAAAATGCTGCAGGTATTTTCTAGAAGTGCTTCTATAAAGGGTTTCTAATAAGTAAACTCAGTTTCCATTTATTTTTGACAAAGAATGAAGAAGCTTGTAATGAGAGCCCATAACTGATAAACTATACTAGTATTTAATTTGCTTCATTTGAAGTGATGTTTAATGTCCCATTCAACAATTTTTCAGTTGTGTCTAGATGGAGCCATCAGTTCGTTGGTATTCAGCATTTACTTTGAGAAGCCTAACGTCACAACATGTAGCAGTTGGTTTGTACCCCACAAAATGCTGCTTAAAACTTGACTTTTAATGGAGAATTAAAAATTATCAGTCATTTATCCCAAATACCTACATTAATAAGGCTATAGATTTACTGAAATGATATTAGTCCTATTATTTGAACTGCATCACAAGAAAACTAGTCTTCAGGGTTTTCAACCAGATCCAACACAAACTGATCTATACAGCCACAGAAGGTAGTTAGAGGCTTGAAATGTATGATGCATAGGGATTGCACTTTATAGTATAAAGGAAAAAAGTAAGAAGCTGATCAGCCACACAGTTTCTGCTTAGTTGATCACATGATATTATGCAAAAAGCAGTGTAGTCATAATAGAAAAAAGTAAGAAGCTGATCAGCTACACAGTTTCTGCTTAGTTGATCACATAATACATTACGCAAACACGCCCATGCAATATACAGGAAATTTTTTGGTTGTAAAAAATGAAAATTTTCATTGGAAAAAATTTGATATTTTTCTTATTTTAGCTCCAAACATAGATTGTGGATACACGTTAGAACCGCCTCTGCGAGGCGGTACTAACGAGTACCCACAATCTATGTTTTGGAGCAAAAATAAGAAAAATAGGTATACCCTTGCATACCCCAGTTTTGCTATATAAAAGTGGGGTTTCAGGGGGTAGACTTTTCATGGACATGTTTTCCTGATATTATGCAAAAATCAGTTTTTCTTGTGATGCAGCTTTTTACTAGTCTGTGATTTTATTGTATATTTTTGAGATTTGTTTTTAGAATATATTTTAATTGTAGTTATTTTGATTCTTATGTTTTACAGCATTGTTGATTTTATTTATTCACATGAGTCACAAATGAGCCACCTCTTGGGAAAACCAACAATGTGGTTTTTTAACAGGTCCGACACAATCTGAGCTGCACAAGCACTGAAAAGTGCTAGATGCTTGAAATTTTGGATATAAGTAGAAGAGGGATTGTACTATCTGTTTAGCGAAAACAAAGGCGCTGATCAGCTTCGCGGTTACCGCGAAGCTGATCTGCGCCTTTGTTTTCGCATATGCAGATTGTTGGTTTTCCCACGACGCGGCTCAAATATAGGTTTATCATGACAAATTTTTGTTTTGAATTCTTTGACAAGCAAATGCTATAAACTGCAACTTTTTTCAGCACTCAAAGTCACAATGTATGTGAAACTTGATGTCCTGTGGTTAGTATGTCAGACCAGAAATTGCGAGCATGCGCGGATCCAGAAATTTTCATGAGAGGGGGTCCAACGAAAATGGTAATTTTTGATCACAGACGAGGGGGGTCCAACCCCCCCAAAAATCCCGAAATTACCTTTTTTTGGTAAAATTTTCAAATTCCAGGGGGGGTCCGGACCCCCGGTCCCCCCCTCTGGATCCGCGCATGGCGAGAACTGAGGTTGGGGGTTCAAACCCAACTGGCATGGAGTTATATCCATGAGCAAGACACATTAACTCCCCTTAGTAGTGGTAACTACCCAGGAAGTGGTGGCACTATCCCGACATGACTGAAAAAATTGTTGAAAAATTGTTGACTTAGGTGTTGAATTACGTCTTACATGTACACTTACAGAAGACATCTAGAGGCTTGACTTTTTAGAGGGAGGGGTGTTGGGCAAGGAAATGTAAAAACAATGGTTACTGCACATAGGCGAGATGCTAGATTCTGTATCTACCGTATTTAACGAAATCGCACAACACCCTCCACATACTTTGTTTGCAGTATGCAATTGGTCCATTGGTCATCCTAGATGAGTTCCAGGCACGTTGTCGCCCCGGCAAGTGGTGCACAATATTTCTGTAGCTCGTTACATAAGTTACATGTTCAAAATATATTTGTACCAACAAAATATCGAAACCTACTATGCTCCACCCACTTTAACCATGCTACAACACTAATTATATCACATGCTAGAACAATTTAACGGACATGCTCTATGATCTTTAAAAGTTGAAAATAGTCATTATACGGTGTTACAAACGTTACTTCTACATCTATGGCGTGAAAATAGGGGTTTGGGTTCAAAAACGTTTTTGTTTTGGGCATTTCTTTCTTCATATCCCCAAAACGATAGGTCCTTTCTTACTGGCCAGTAGTTTAACTTGGCTATTACACAAAATAATATGTTTAAATTAAATATTTAATTTATTTTATCTAAATAATTTAACATTTCCAAAGGGTATCGCCGTATGCTGTAACATTTGAAAAGTAGGCGTTTCAACAAAAATATCAAAATGAATAACTGTTATATGTTTGTGTAAATTATTTAGTTCTGTTTTACACACCCTATGATAAAGACATGTTTAGTGTGCTAAAATACACAGCCTGTGACTTGAAAGTATGCTCATGGTAACGTATGTAACACCTTAATGTTCAAACATGGGTAGATCTCATTTTGGTGATTATAAATGTATATATAGTGAGCCGCTTCATGCGAAAACCAGATTCTTCCTATATGAAAACAAAGATGCAGTTACTGCACAGCTGATCAGCACACTTGTTTACTCTACACAGATTATTCAAACTTCTTCTTAAATCCGAAGTTTCAAACGTCTAAATTCTGTTACTGTGTAGAAGGAATATTATCGGAAGAGGGATTTCGTGAGCTGCGGCTCACATGAAAGTGGTCTCACATAATTATCTGCAAAGGTTTTCGCATAGGTTTTCGCATAGAACACAGTAAGGTGTCTGGAATATGTTGACCCACTGGTGACTTGTCAGTATGCTCATGGTAACGTATGTAACACATTTTTCATGTAGGGCACTGTAAGGTATATATTATGAATTGGTGACCCATCGTTAAAGCGACCGCTCCAGATTGCGAGTTTGTGTTGTTCGACCTCTTCGGTGCCGTGTTGTGTCCTTGAACAAGATCCACGATCCACGATGAATCTTTCACATGTGCGAACTTAATGCCTTAGGAAGACAAAGACATCGCAAATATTACACTGACAGTCGCATCCAACGAGATGCGGATATTATCCTCAAACTTCTGGACCCATTTATTTTATACTATATTGCCTTACAGCTTGTGTGCGCCTTTCAAAACTATTGATTTGATGTAGTTTTTGATATATACCTGTAGAGTAAATCCATCAGATCGAAAGAAGGACATTATCTAGCCCTGCGACACCAGTTCCCCGGGAGTGGCAAAATCCAATGTAAAGCAGTAATAACAAAAAATGTGAATTTCTTGAGGGCCCTCGGTGTGAAATCCGAACAAAGAACAGGATCATGTGCAAACAACGTGTATGCGTTTTTACAAATAACGAAAATGCTTTCTTGCCAGGGATGACGTAACTGCACTTTAGAATTTAGACAATGAAGACACAGATACGCGAATTTTCACTATAACAACCACGATGCTTCTGACGGTACAATCATCTGAATCAGATGTCTTGGTTTTATGCTGCTGTCTATTCTAGCCAAATGATTGCAATACATTATGGTTCCATGCTGGAAATCCTGAAAAAAGCACGATACTAGCAGTCTGTCGTTTTGGGCAAGCCTTGATGTCCTTGTGAGACTCTCGACCATTGCTCTTCAAGAAAATAGAAGTTATGACTACACAATAAGGCAGTTTAGGTGTGACTCCACACAATGGCATTGGTAAAACGAAAGCTTGGAATGTTGCTGAGAAAAGCGATCAATCACAAACTACCTTGTGCAAACAGACGATCACAGCACAGCACATAAGGTGTACGAAAAACCATTTGCCGATTCTGTTCATCTCCTTGGCAATCTGGTTCAAGTGTAAATAGTGTCCTTCACTTGTTCTGTTGCCATTAGCGCTACACAAATGAAAATGTACCACCAAAGCATGATCGTTTGATGACACATTTATAACGTGAAAACTTCAAAAACATGTTTTCAGCCTTAGCAGAAACGCTCAACCGTATCAGCCTAAGCAGAATCCCTCAGAAGGTTGGTCGGATGGGAATATGGGCCCCGCTCATCGGGTCCTTAAGAAATAGATGGGCTTCTTTTGCCTCCAGGCATAGCTTATATGCTACCTACTAACCATCTTATTACTGGTTAACCGCTCAGGTCTGAGCCTGACCAGGAAAAGTGTTTTAAAATCAAACCATCCATACGTATAAGCCGTAGTGGCTTACTTGGGTGGTTATATTTAAAGTATTGTTTGGATGTCATGGCATCCGTTTTTCGGGCAAAAGTCCCATAAAATGGAGTCAACGTCTCAATATGACAATAGCTGTTGACTAGGCTGTTAAGCATCAACTCAAAATCAAACAAAACAACCGCATCAGGCAATGTCTAGAACATTAATGGTACTTATATTGAAGCAGTGCTCATGACCAAGGACTGAACGATTTTTGTTCCGTTTAACATCCCTTTCAATATTATTTCAGCTCATATGAGACGGGCCAACCGGTAGTTGGGACGAAAACGGGAGATCCCAAAGAAAAAAACCACCTGACACACGCGCAAGCAGAACTTGGCTTGTCTCACATGTGCCCCGAACCCAGACAAAATGAACTAGCATGCGCAGAGTTGTGCTTTTGTATGGCCGGCGAGTCAATTCATAATCCGGAAATCGGAAAACAAGCTTAAGGTGACGATTATTATATCTTATTTCTTTTTGTTTTCCTTAGGTTTTAACACCTAAAATTTTAAGTTAAAATGTGTTACATACGTTACCATTAAATCGCCCGTCACCCGCATTGATATTTGCTTACTAATATTGGCAAGCTTTGTGAAAGGTAACTTAAGAAATAGTGACCGACGGTGTTGATAATCTCATTTCATAACACTGGATACTAACAATGGTGTAAAACATGCCTTGGGATTTTGTGGTTTGGGTGTGCGCGCTTTAAGTTCACTGACAACCGGATTACACTCTTGAATATTTGCTATATCTTATATGATTTCTAATTTAGTGCTAAATCATAATTACATACATTACATTTTATCGGCATTAAAATCATTAAAACTGATTTTTTGATATTTAACAGTCATGTGTTACATACGTTACCATATTTACCAATCAAAAGTACACATTTCTGGCAAAGCAGTGAGCATTCAACTTAAAGAAGGCATATATGTTATTGATCTACAACATGATAATTGTATAGTTTTTTCTTCTTTTCTTCAAACTTGTCTGTTCATAGTTGACTTTTAACACTTTATTCTTTCATAATCTGAAGTGAGTTACTGTGGACTATATGCAATAACTTTCGACTAAGGAATGACATGATGATTAGTTTTTTTTCAGGTTTGTAAAAGAAAAAGAATAAGTGTCTTTTAGACCAGTGTATCTAAAATATAAATGTGCAAAGAAAAGTATATTAAAATAGCTTACTGTTCTGTAATTAAACTCTGAACAGTCTGTTTTGAAAATGTAACATACGTAACACCATCGATGCATATATGTGATTAAAAGTATCAAAACATGTGCCAGTAACATTCTTTCATCAGATGACATTAATATATTTAGGTTTGGAATTTATTTTAGAGATTCATAGTGCATTTTTCAAACCTAGAGTGTATTTCTGTTTTGAATGGGTAACAAACGACGTACGTAACGGCTTCTGGATGGCAAATGCACCATACCATTGGGCGACAACGTGCATAGAAAATATTTATATTGATCAACGAAGCCACCCGTAGTGTATTAAAAGTGAAATTCGCAAAGAAACGTATATTAAAATAGCTTACTGTTCTGTAATTAACATTTACACAGGCTGTTTTGAGAATGTAACATACGTAACACCATCGCTGCATGAAAATGATTAAATATATCAATACATATGCCCGTAACATCCATTCATCAGATGATATTGATACATTGAGGTTTGGAATTCAGATTAGAGATTGATAGTGTATTTTACAAACTTAGAGCACATTTCTGGTTTGAATGGGTAACATATGTAACGGCTTCTGGAGGACAAATGCACCATATCACAGGGCGACAACGTGCCTAGAAGCTCTTTATATTGACCAAAGAAGCCACCCATAGTATCAAACCTAGTATGTGGAGGATGTTGTGCGAAACGAAAAAATTCCCCATCCACCGTCTCCTCTAACAGCAGATCTGCAGCTTTGTTTCATAAGTGCAGGAAGGAGGGCTTTATAATGTTATGACTCATACTGTAGCTAAAATTTGTCATGATATAGCATGGTATGTGCATAAGTGTTCCAAGATGATATGTTATATATGCATCTGTTGTCAGTAACAGAATATTTATACTTAATTTTGATGTTCTCCACAAAACTATCACAAATGTTGTGTTTTGTATTTATATGTATGTTCTTTTGTGTAAATGTTTTTAATGTTATGAACAAACATATCTTTTATGTCTATACTGGTAGTTCAACTGTCAGCAGACTACAAATAAAGCTTTTACATGAATTTCTTTTATTTAAAAAAAGTTTAATAATTTTCAACAAAACATGCATGTGCTGGTTTTCATAAAACCTAACCTGATTTTTCGTACACATGTACTGTATTTAAAAACACCATAATGGTCGGGAAAACATCAGGTGTGTGTTAAAGGGAAACATTAATAATTGATTTCCACATATGATTTTCATGAAACTTCACATGCTTCAAGATAATTGTATCCTTGGATTAAAATCGAAATAAAAATGGGGGTTCACCGACCTTGTTTCCATGGTATCAGAACTTTTTGGATGTTTCTCGTGCATTTCAGAAACCCGCACTCGTAGCGGACATGTGTTTTTATACATATGTTATTACTGCAAAAACAGCTCAAACACACAATGAATGTTATTTTCGTACATTTTGAGACTTTTTGCTCTTAAATTGAGGAGATTACAAGCAAAATTAACTTTCCCGCCATTGTTTCAAACCGGGAAAAAGTAAGAATTTTTTAGATATCTCCCGGTCAGTCTTATTACCGCAGGATACTGCACGATACTGCAGGATACTGCAGGATTGCTCAGGAGACCACAGGATAGAAAAAATACATCAAAATACAGTTCCAAAGTATCATTATAAGATCAAAATATGTTTTAGATACCAACTATTGCATTTAGTCAACTTACAATGACATAAACTAGATGCTATCTTCGTTTAGTATACCATAGAGATATACACTGTCTGACTGAATACCACAGGATAGCCCTACGAATAGTTAACTTGAAGAGAGAAACATCATAATGCTCTTATTTAACTAAAATCACAATATATTAAGCTGTGGTCATCAGATTCTGAAAATAAATATAGGTCATGTGGGTAATATGTCATGAAAACTAGTTGTGTAGAGTGTCAAATACCCGTTTACAGCGTATACGAGATTCACCGTTTTTGCATTATCCGCTGGTTCCCAGCTTTAAAAAAATCAATATTGTAAATACAGGTAACCAGAACCCCCCCCTGAGGGGGGTACCTGGTTACCTGTTTTTCCAGTATTGATTTTTGTCAGCAGGAAACCAGCCGATAATGCAAAAATGGTGAATAGTCATTCAATTTCGCCTGATTCCAAACTCGATACCGCAGGATTCCAATAGGCGGGTTAAATGATAAACGATAAATGCTTGTTTTGCTTATCTAAAGTCTTAAATTGAATCAAGTTAAATCATTAAATGAAAACTGTCTGAGACTTTGTATTTGCTAATGATTTATTAATTTCTATTAAAGTACAAAAGCGTAAACCTAAAGAAATAAGACTGCGCTGGGATCATTTGAAGCGGTCACAAAAAGGTGAATTAGTTAAACCTTGTTGTAAATGATAGTAAACAGCATTTAAAATTCGCATGCAAATTAAGTTTTGCAATTATAGATAGAAAGGTTGAAAATTTGTCATGCAATATTTAGAACTATCAAGAGTTAGTGTATCAGTATCAATTAACGCATAGTTGCGTAATACGACACGATTATGACACCTTTATATAAACAGATTAATCAGATTATCGATGAGTCGATAAGATGTCATTTAGTATAACAAAAGAAGAAGAAACCTTTTTTTTCTATATCACATTTGATGAATTGTAACTTAACTGTTCAACTGTATTGATATTGTTTACCTTTGACTTTGCGATATTATATATAAATAAAAATAAATAGATAAAATGCATTTGATAGACCAGTCCTAAAACAAAAATTCGAATTATAAGTTTTTGCGCTTAGATTCAAACATTTTCAAATGTCGAATATATACATAAAGAAACACAAACACGTGTTTAAGTATCAATCAATGCATAGTTGCGTAATACGACACGTTTCTCATTTATTGAAAACAAAACTTGAAAATATTATTTTTGTAATAGGACTATAGTCTGGCTGAAAACGCAAATTAACTTGCAATATAAAGTTTGTTTTTAAATAAGCCTTCTGTAAGATTTGTTCACTTACATGTAGCAAAAAACGGAATCAAACATGAACGACGTTCTTGGTTTGGACATTATTTAGTGAACAAAAAATAAAATGTGCATGTACCCGTGAAGTACTCGTGAAACGTGATCGAAACAAAAGTTTAGACCTTTTAGACTAGAAGAAATTCTATTTATTTTGATAAAACTGAGTGCACCATGCGCATTTGTTCACTTACATGTAGCAAAAACGGAATCAAACATGAACGACATTCCAACATTGTACTGGTTAATTATTCCGGAACGTTATTAGAAAATTCAAACTTCGTTTGAGCCTAATGCTTGATTTAAATGACATTATTTAGTACACAAAAATAAAACTGTACATGTAACCGTGAAAAGTGGTCGAAACAAAATCTTAGACTTTTCAGACTTGAAGAAATTAGTACATATTTTGATGCAACTTTGAACTCACGAGTAAATCATTATTGTGGAGCCAGCTGGAAACTAGAATAAAATTTTATCCTTTGGCGTCTCAACTAGGGTTCCGTTCTTGGTATGGTAGCCAATGCTGGAAATAAACAAAATTATATGCATCTTAGAAAATTATACAAAAATGAAAGGAACAATATAATGGCTTCAAAATCTTATCAAACTTTAATCTATAGATCGAATCACTGAAGAATCACTGAAGAAACTTGAGTAGCCGAAACCGCGGTATGGCCCATCCCCTTTCACATTAATATGTTCACTGCTCTTAAAGGATCTCAGTTTTATTTTAACTTATAGCAATTAAATATGATCAATAATGATCAGTAAAAGTAAAATGCAATCATAATGTATCTATCCTGTGGTAGTATGATTATCTATCCTGCGGTAGTCTTGGCTTCGACACGGTGATTCATACTAGAAACAAACCTAATAGACCAAAATTATATGACAATACCAATGTTTTAGGGTAAAAAATTTCAAATACTTTACTTATAATCATTTAAGATGAAATATAATATGTAACAAAACTATCCTGCGGTATCTAGAGCAATCCTGCGGTATCCTGCAGTATCCTGCAGTATCCTGCGGTAATAAGTCCGACCCGATATCTCCTAAACTACGCATATGATTTTGATTAAATTACACCAACAGATAGGAAACATTGTAACCATTTAAAATTTGAAATAAAAAATAGGGGTCACCTGATTGCGTCGGAAGATATAGAACTAAGAAGAAAAACGTTCAATATTCCCGCCGTTTTCGTTTTAACGCCAAACATTGCACTGATGTAGCGTGTATTTATGCGACGTCATCAACGGCAAAATAACCGTTTTTACATATAATTAACCTTATATACGAATTGGGGTATATCAATAACCACAGAGCTTCTTTTAAAATAAAAAATGAACAATATGTATACCCGCTTTAGGACTTAATTATGCAGAAACTTACAGCGTCATTGAGAAATCAAAACAAAACAACGTTAAAAGCTATGCGTAGCATGCACACACTAAATGCCAACGTTGCTCAAACAGTGTGCTCATAAACAATAGTAAAATTTCAATGTATGAGATTAATGGTCCAATGAAATTGACAAAAGGCATATTTATACCCCCGGCATTTATGCCGACGGGTATATAGTTTTCGCTTTTCTGTTCGTCCGTTCGTATGTTCGTTGGTTCGTTCGTTGGTTCGTTCGTTAGTTATTCCGGAACGTTCGTGGAATTTATGTCAAAGTTTTTGTTAAAGTTTCTCTGCTGGTGTATATCTCATGAACTAATGATCAGAAACCATTCATATTTTAACCATAGGTACCTATAGGGTTTGCTTTGTTTCTGTGAGTTTGGACCCTGGGTCCATGCCCGGGGGTGGGGCTAGAGGTCAAAATCTAGGTCACCTTTACTTTGGGTCAAAGTTTTGGTTTAAGTTTCACTGGTGGTGTATATCTCATGAACCAATGATCAGAAACCATTCATATTTTAACCATAGGTACCCTATAGGGTTTGCTTTATTTCTGTCAGTTCGGACCTTGGGTCCATGCCCGGGGGTGGGGCTAGAGGTCAAAATCTAGGTCACCTTGAAAATGTGTTATTTACATAGTGTTCTAAGAATCATTTTCTAACCAATATTTTAACTTATTTGGTCCCATTTAGATAATACTAGTCTTTGTATCGACTACCCTGTTGAAAGTTGAAAACTTATAGTAATTCTCTTTGGCTCCATTTTGCCAAATCTAGGGTCACTGACGAGACTTTAATAGTCGAAACCGCGGTATGGCCCATTCCCTTTCTCATTAATGTGTTCACTGCTCTTAAAGGATCTCAGTTATAATTTTATTTGCTATTACTGCAGCTGGTGTTGTGCCGTGTGGCGGCCCTAAAAAGTCTCCCCGTACATCATCCATAGTGCAGGTTATATTTTCTTTTTGGTCCTTTGAGATCAGCGAGGATATTCTGAGAAATCAGAAATTTATAATCGGTTAAGAATCATTTTCTAACCAATATTTTAACTTATTTGGTCCCATTTAGATAATACTAGTCTTTGTATCGACTACCCTGTTGAAAGTTGAAAACTTATAGTAATTCTCTTTGGCTCCATTTTGCCAAATCTAGGGTCACTGACGAGACTTTAATAGTCGAAACCGCGGTATGGCCCATTCCCTTTCTCATTAATGTGTTCACTGCTCTTAAAGGATCTCAGTTATAATTTTATTTGCTATTACTGCAGCTGGTGTTGTGCCGTGTGGCGGCCCTAAAAAGTCTCCCCGTACATCATCCATAGTGCAGGTTATATTTTCTTTTTGGTCCTTTGAGATCAGCGAGGATATTCTGAGAAATCAGAAATTTATAATCGGTTAAGAATCATTTTCTAACCAATATTTTAACTTATTTGGTCCCATTTAGATAATACTAGTCTTTGTATCGACTACCCTGTTGAAAGTTGAAAACTTATAGTAATTCTCTTTGGCTCCATTTTGCCAAATCTAGGGTCACTGACGAGACTTTAATAGTCGAAACCGCGGTATGGCCCATTCCCTTTCTCATTAATGTGTTCACTGCTCTTAAAGGATCTCAGTTATAATTTTATTTGCTATTACTGCAGCTGGTGTTGTGCTGTGTGGCGGCCCTAAAAAGTCTCCCCGTACATCATCCATAGTGCAGGTTATATTTTCTTTTTGGTCCTTTGAGATCAGCGAGGATATTCTGAGAAATCAGAAATTTATAATCGGTTAAGAATCATTTTCTAACCAATATTTTAACTTATTTGGTCCCATTTAGATAATACTAGTCTTTGTATCGACTACCCTGTTGAAAGTTGAAAACTTATAGTAATTCTCTTTGGCTCCATTTTGCCAAATCTAGGGTCACTGACGAGACTTTAATAGTCGAAACCGCGGTATGGCCCATTCCCTTTCTCATTAATGTGTTCACTGCTCTTAAAGGATCTCAGTTATAATTTTATTTTTTCATCTCTAAGTTCATATCTTAACAAATACTTATAGGAATGTATTCCTGTTTGGATCATAGATACCCTTTAGGGTTGAGTTAAATTCCATGGCACCAACCCCTAGGGGTGGGGCTCGAGGTCAAAATCTAGGACACATAAAATACAGTAGTTACCAAGATTAATATTCTGTGTGTCTATATCTTGACAACCATGTATTACAAAGCGTTCATGCTTACAACACAACATAGGTACCACATAAGGGCTAGGCCCACTGGTCCATGCATGGGGCGAGGGTGGGACCTGAGGTCAAGATCTAGGACTTTTTTTTTTTTTTTTTTTTAAGAATAACATTCTACTTTTATTTCAATCTAGGACTGAGGACCTGACCCAAAATGTCCGCGTTGTTTATGTAGGGGGTGGGGAAGGGGGCTTGGTGGTTTCTAAAATGTACTTGATAAGGGTACTGTTTTTTCGTTGGTGATGTGATGTTCAATGTCAGGGGTGAGCATGTGCCGGGTTGTTTAGGTAGGGGGTAGGGAAGGGGGCTTGGTGGCTACCAGCCGGGGGTATACGTGCCTCTCAAGGCACTTTTTCTAGTTCTGTATAAGATGAAATAAGCCAGTATTTTATAATTATTTTAGATGGGGCCAGTGCTTTTTGATGTAAAGTTTGTAGTTCATAGATAAGCCTTGTCTAGTGGGGGCCCATATTGGGAATTTCCTACTGGGTGCTATGCTTAACTAGGTAGTATAACAGCTTCAGATCCTTAGAGGCTGAAACATTTAGGCTTTAATAGGGAGATTGTACCCTATATCTAGTGAATATCACTTCTTTGCTGCTCTTCTAATGCATTTTCTGTTGATGTATGTAGTTTGTTTTACTCTCTTACTTTCAGGTTGTTTAAGTATAAACTTTATTTATTTTACTTCAATTACACAGAAAGCTCGTTGAACTTATATACGCGTTCTTGAAGGCGCGGATGTTGGCGTTATGTGGTCAAACGTGGTGGAGGAAACCGGAGAACCCGGGGAAAACCACCGAACCTGGACGGGCGACCATTACCCTGCCACATGCCTTGACCCGGATTCGAACCCGGATCGCCGTGGTGACAAGCGAGTGCGTTATCCACTACGCTATCCAGGCCCCCAGGTTGTTTGTTTTTTTTCTATTGGTGATTCTGGTGCATACATTTATTCATTTTTTTTTGTTTATAATTTTCACAAAAATTGCAGTCTTAATTTTCTCCTTCATATTTCATCTGTCCAGATGTATTGTATATGTTTGTTTTTTTTTTCCCAGTTCAGACCATCATATAGGTCATGGTGGTCAAAGATTCAACTCTTGTTATAAATCTATATATGAGCCGCGACACGAGAAAACCATTCTTTGGGGTTTCCGACCAGGTCTGACACAAACCAACCTTTATAGTCATAGAACCAGGCTAGAAGCTTAAAATTTCGGGTCTAAAAAGAAGAGAAATTGTACTATCCATGTAGCTAAAACACAGGCGCTGATCAGCTTCGCAGTTACTGCGAAGCTGATCTGCGCCTTTGTTTTCGCATTGGCAAAAATCTGTTTTTCTCACGATGCGGCTCATATGATCCAGTGTAAACATTCTTGTGAGGCTTATGTTTCTAACTTCTTTGCAGATCTTAGTTAGAAATGTTTAAATCTTCATCTTGCCAAACAAAAATGAGCATTCTTCCAAGAATGTATTTTAGTGTTTTAAGTTAAATGCATATTTGAAAAATGATGTGACAAATGGTGCTAGCTTAGAAAAATCTTAGATACAATTCATGTAAGTTGTGTTTCGAAAATGTTTTTGTCAAAGTGAAAATATTTGTATCTTGTTTCCCTTTAAACCTAGTAAATAGAAGAATTTGTCCTGTCACAGTGTCTCTGTACATGGTCCCGAGGTTATAAAACTTTTTTCATGCTCAGCTCAGCTGAGCGTAAAATTTCAACTTCTCATAAATGCTGAAATAGCCCAAATAAATTGAAATTTCAGGTTTAGATCATCATTTTGAAATGCCAATAATTGTTGGCCTTTTAACATTTATGAGCAGGATAAATTTTAGTCCTAGCTGAGCTGAGCATGAAAAAAGTTTTATAACCTCTGGGCCTGGTGTAATATTTGAGCTGCTTCTTAACAAATTTAGACTTGAAAATTTTCACAATTTAAGAATTAGGAGGTAAGCTGTTTTATGATTGGGTGAAAATATAGGCATGAATCAGCAGCACTGTAACAATCTAAACTTAGTAATTGATTGGCGTTCCTGACCATTCTAGTTTATGGGGTGCAATGGTTCAGTGGCAGAGAATTGGACACGTCACGATAGAAAGATTGAGGCTTGAAACCTATCACTAACATGTTCTTGAGCTCCACATATCACAGGTTCTGTACTCAATAAACTGGGGCTAAGTCACATCATGGCAGAAAAATTGTTGTCTTAGACATTTTAAAAGCATTTAACACAGACCAGTATCTCTAGTTTTGTAACAATTCTGCTCAGGTATAACACGCTGGTTATCCAGAGACAACCAACTTGACTGAGAACAACAGACATGGATAAAATCAATATTAGGCTGCAGTATTGGAATACTTGATCATTCTGATTCGTGGAAAGTTGTAGCCAGACATGTATTTTTTACCTATATTCACATAATATTGATTTTCTCCATGGTGGTTCTCAATGAGTCGTGGTGGTTGCCGCTGGATAACCACCGTGTATAATGGGAGTATGTGTTCTAAACAATGTGATTTCAGTATTGTAGTTATATGTACATGTGTAGTGAGCTTGGTGGCCATTGAACACCGTCTTTTGTGATTGTTTTAGGTTATTGGAAAATATATTTTAGTTATTAAAAATCATGACAAAATGAATAGAGAGATTGTTGTTGTCTTTTGTTTAAGAAATCTATATGGTCCAGTAGCAGAAAAGTCTCAAATGAAAGTTTGAAATTAACAATGACTAGGAAATGACACAATCATACAAACACACGTCTTTGAAACCCAAACAAGAAATAACAAAAGTAATGGACATGATACAATATGTAGCTTGTATGTGCAATAATAATGATAATTTGTGTAAACAGCTATTTCCCAAATGGTTGCCACTTTACTACCATAATAAAATACACCAACATCACTAAAACTGACAGCAAAACAAGAAACTAAACAACCACAACAGAATTTCTACCTTTTGCACCTTTTGATTTTAAGAGTTATTGCATATTGTTCAAAATATTGCACTTATTCAAATTTTTGAATTCAAGATTGATGCAAAATATTTTACATAAAAGATTTTTGGCTATTATCTATTTTTGGAAAGGGTTATAATGGGTCTAGTGTTTCATAACCTGGGTCCTCATTTCTCTAGTTCAATGTTGGGGGCATAATAATTGCATGATGGGATTTATGGAAAGTGCTCGCTTGCTGTCAGTGCATATCGCAGGGAATACAGAATAAAATAAACAATAATAATTTAATGACATGTATTTTTAATAAAAAATAATAAAACATAATGATTTAAATATTTTGAATTATGAAATACTTCATAAAGTTATGATTACTCAATTTATATCACAGAAATGCACTTTAACTTGTCAATTTACATGTAGAATTCTTGAAGATTTTGTCTACTTGCCAATCTATGAAAAGCAAGTGAAAATGTTGTTGTTTTCATTACTCATCACTACAGCTGGCTAAATAGAGGTAAGGACGTAAGATCACGTGTAATATTGTCATCTTTGATTTTAAAGTATCACATAAGTTCAGTTTTGACAGCTTTTAGTATTTTAGAACTGACACAATACCAGAGCTCTCCATTAAAATTTTAATTATCACAGTTTTATAAATTTAGATTATTATCCAGTTGTAGAATCTGCCACAGTCAAAGCTATGCTTGCGCCAAAGCCTCTGCTGTTAGTTCCATATTACTTGTGTGCTTCTCCATTAGTAAATCTGCCCACTCCGTCTTGCCCATTTCCTTCAGCGCGCGTTCTAACTGTCTGACCTTATCCTTCTCTTTCACTGTAGGTGATTTCTTGTTTTTCCACTCCAATAGTAACCGTATTGCAACGTCTCTCTTAGTTGCATTTGAGTCATCCTGCATGCAACTCATGGCATTTACTATCGCAATTGTAGGTGTGTTTAGATACATGGCAAGTAAGATGTAATTGATGTTTTGTTCTCCGCTGAGTTCCCGTGCTAGGAGGTCTAAACTGCCGTCCGTCAATACGGCTGATTCTTTCTTTAGACCAGTGGTGGTGGCCGCTGAAAAACACAAAACAAAATTTAAACGGTAATGCATGACTGCGGGTAATATACGACTTGACAAGTAATATATAGTTGATGTTTTGTTCCCCGCTGAGTTCCTATGCTAGGAGATCTAAACTGCCATCCGTCAGCGGCTGATTTTTTGTTTACACCAGTGGTAGTTCCCGCTGGAAAATAGAAAATGCACGACTGCGGGTTATACACGACATCTGAGTAGAAAACTTATTTGCCACAGTATATTCTGTTGTTTCCGATGTTTTGCTATTCATCAAGATGTGTGACAACCCAATGGTGGTGTGTCAACGTCAAATCATTATTGGTCAAAGTACGGTGAATTTACGTCGCTGACGAAGCTAGGATTTGATTGGCTACCATACATATTCTAAACCAGAAGACCAATGGTCTTGTAAACGCTCACCTGAAACCTGAGATATATACCAATAAACTTGTTGATCTAGAATGGCAATATGCATGTATATAACCCCGGGGCAGGGGCAGAATAACCCCTGAAGTCAATATCTTTTACAAATCATAAAAATTGAGTCCATTTGCCAATTCACTGCAAGTTTTGCCCTTCTAATGACATTTTAAAAATTTTCCCCATTCAAATACATGGGCGACCTAAGTTGACTTGCCGTAAAATAGGTCAAGGTCACCCCAGGGTCATGATTTATGCAAATTTTGTAGAGCTCCATTCCCAGATGCTGCATGCCAAGTTTCAAATTCATAGGCCTTCTGGTTCTGTAGAAGATGATTTTTAAAGGTTTTTGCTATTTATAGCCATGGTGGCCATCTTGGTCATGTCACCTTGACCACTACACACTTTCATTCCCATTTCCTAATTTTGCCTCACATTAAGTTTGGCTTTGAATGGACAAGCAGTTTCCGGAAAGAAGATGTTTGAATATTTTGGTATATACCCCTAGGGCAGGGGCAGACAATCCCCTGGGGCCAAAATATTTTCATGAGCATAAATATTCTATCCATTTGCTCATTCCAAGCAAGATTTTCTGACATAAAATGACGTTTTCCTATTTTTTCCCATTCAAATGCATGGGCGACCTAAGTTGACCTTGTCGTAAAATAGGTCATGGTCATCCCAGGGTCATGATTTATACAAACTTTGTAGAGCTCCATTGCCTGATGCTTCATGCCAAGTTTCAAAATCATAGACCTATTGGTTCTGCAGAAGAAGATTTTTAAAGGTTTTTGCTATTTATGGCCATGGCGGCCATCTTGGTCATGTGACCTTGACCATTTATACAAACTTTCATTTCCTCTTCCTAAGGATGCTCCACATAAAGTTTGGCTTTGATTGGCCAAGCGGTTTCAGAGAAGAAGATGTTTGAATATTATGGTCATATACATGTATATAGCCCCGGTTCAGGGGCAGACAACCCCCTTGGCCCAAAATATTTTCATAAACATAAATCTTCTGTCCTTTTGCTCATTCTTAGCAAGATTTTGTCATTAAATGGCATTTTCCTATTTTTCCCCATTCAAATGCATGGTCGACCTTAGTTGACCTCGCAGTAAAAAGGGTCAAGGTCATTCCAGGGTCATGATTTATACAAACTTTGTAGAGATGCTTCATGCCAAGTTTCAAAATCATAGGCCGTCTGGTTCTGGAGAAGAAGATTTTTAAAGGTTTTTGCTATTTATAGGCATGGCGGCCATCTTGGTCATGTGACCTGGACCATTTATATAAACTTTCATTCCCCCTTCCTTAGGATGCTCCACATGAAGTTTGGCTTTGATTGGCCCAGTGGTTTCAGAGGAGAAGACGTTTGAACATTGTGGACAACAAAGACGACGACGACAACGACGGACGACGGAGCATGGGTATCCTATAAGCTCACCTGTGAGCCTTCGGCTCAGGTGAGCTAAAATTGTATGGCGGCAACATACATAGAAAAAATTAACACAGTGGCCTCTAATTTTCAAACGTGACGGTTATGAATGCGCAAACCTTATTCAAACTGTTACTTTCAACGGGAACATAAAAACACATTTTACGTTTATAATGACGTCAAAGTAGTCGTCGAGAAATTAGACTGATCTAGCTAATCTATCAATGGCTACTTTTAACATCGTATAATATTCCATAAAGTATAGTAATCCCGCATGATTAAATGACTTACAGCGTCCACTCGAGGTCGTATAACTCGAGTCCCGTGATCTGGGTCTCTCCGGACTCCGAGGTTTCCCTTTGACCTCTAGTAACTGAACCGTTCTCCTAGGATAGGGCATTTCTAAGTTATCCTACTGAATCACTATATTTCACCCAAGACACGTCAATTTTAATATTACGTAATAGTATGTGCAATTCGTGAATTATTTCAAGTTTCTATTAGCAACCAGAAAATAGTCAGAATACGCCTTCATTATATCTTAAAAGTTTATAACTTGAACATTTTTTTTCAATCTCCGTGCATTATAATTTCCCTATCTAGTATGCGTAAAGCTTTTGCAAGATTTTATAACACAGGTTGTAAATAAAAGTTTAAATATCTTTTTACGACCTTAAAGTACAATAGTTATTGTTTATTAAAATTCCTTGAGCAATATCAATAATGGTATATCAATCAAACCATTGTATTCTGATCTAACAGCATATTTCACTTTTCTTCAATGTTGATTTAAATATCCTGTGATATCATGGCAATCTGTGGTAGCTTTAATAAAAGGTGGGTGGCTGGTAATTGCCTACAGTAATAACATGTAAATTGTCCATGTATTTTTGTAAGCTATGTCCAAGCAAATCCATGCAAACCAGTTTTAAGACATCGCTGCGACATGATTAATTAAGTTACATATAATACAGTAACTGAAGATGATGACCAATGATAGAAAGAAAGACCGTCAGGAAATTCGGAATGTCAATCAAGGCACTGAATTGATGTATGATGTGTTAAAAGCAAGATGGCTAGCTCTTTCCCAGGTAGTTAGCCATCCGGCTAGCATAGCTAAAACAAAGATGACGACCAAAACAGAGAGGCATCTACAGAATAAATAACGAAAAGACATCCACAGGAGAACCGCATCGGCACGGTCAATTAAGAAATAAGTGTAATGCTTAAATCGATTTTAAGAGGCCTTGATCATCGCCCCTAGTCTTTTGTGAACATTGCGAATGGGGTTTTCACGTAGTAATTGTTGATTTTACATATTGATTTTCGATTCCAATGAATTTATTTACTGACTTAACATTAATCTACTATCGAGACCATATCAAATCGGATATGCACAATAGAAATTGTAAAGTAGGGCTTAAAAACCCAGGAAATGACACGATTTAATTAAAAAAAAATCCTGGCAAGTCACCAGTCTCTACATAAAATATCGGCCATCAGGTCATCAAAATTGGTTGATTTTGGATTGAAAGTCCCAACAACAGCTATGGTCATAAGGAGACGGGGCTTCGAATTATAGCCTCATCCGACAGCCTAGAGAAGCTCGTCGTCATATTATAAATTAGTTTCAACCAAAGAAACAACGCCATGCACAACAGAAAACTGAAGCAAAAACTAATCCACAGCGAGCATCTGCCAATCCGGCCAAATGATCAGACAAACAATATACGTCCAAGACGAAGTCCACAGAAACGGGCGCAAACTGTTGGTCTTAGTATCTTCTGGGTAATTGTTGTTCTAATACCCGTATAATTGTTCTAATATTCGTCTGATATACTCTGCCAACCCGTAGAGATTGGCAATCACAAACGTTCTTACGTGACGGACGGCGACCGTTGGTCGTGAATCAGCGTTAAAACTTTTGTTGGGAAATAGATACAATCGGTGCATGACGACAATTTGCGATCGAAAACTGGTTTCTAAAGCTTTAGGTCTATGTTTTCGTTAGCATTAGTGTTCCCGATTGCCATCAGCCCGATGATTCTTCGTGCATGTATGTACTTCTTTAAAACCTTCCATTTGAAGTGAAGACTGCTCGAGTTACTCAGACTGTCTTAAGTTACTCTGGCCTTCTCTTAATTAAAGCATTAACCATTCTAACATATACATATTTTGTAACAATTTGTTTATCAATTTACCTTCTTCGCCCATTCTGATTGTTTTAAAAACAATGAAAATCCAAACTTGAGAAATTTAATCCAAATTTTCTGCTATAGTCTCGTCAGTGCATATTAAACCGAAACTACAAAATAATGGCCCATGCACAGCAAAATCGAACATATCATAGGGCACGTGGAATGTCTGAATATGGAACTGCCAAAGAAATGGGCTACCGTTTCCAATATTCTCTCATTATTTTGAGGACTAGCGATTTTGATGTCAAAAGTTAGCGAAATACTAAAACAGTATATGTGCAATGATTTTTCCCGATTTGGTTTAATTTATACCATTAATGCTCTGTCCGATGCATAGTTACTGTACATAGTTACAGTAATTTCAATAAGTCTTTCATTCATTGAATTCAATATACTATCTCGTATTGTCGGGATAAAGTCAATATTAAATATACTTTATTCGTTCTTATTGGCGCACCGTGCGCTTAACTTTTTCAAATAAGCCTTAAACATTTTTTTTTAATTCTCGCGCAATATCAACTGTTGAAATGTTACTGGCCGAGTTTGAACAGTTGCTTCAAATAAATATTATGATTATGGACGGCATAAATATAGTGTGTTGAAGTGTGCATTTCAAATTATCGTAGTCGTTCTAATAAACGCACAAGTATGTGCGCCTAAGTTAAGCCTCAACCATTTCAAAAAATAAACGATTAGGTGCATAATCGAAACATACATCTTTCGCAAATACTTCTAATATGCGAGCAGGGGGGCGGATCCAGGATTTCTGAAAGGGTGCTTCAAATCCATCAAGAGGGGTTCGTTTTCAATATTAAAATCTAATATTTCATAAATTTTTGGAGAGCTGTAATTGTTTTCCTATTTTAGATTTATGGAAGGTCCAGGAAGTGTCATAATAAACTCCATAACGAAAACATGTCCATGCAATATACAGAGATTTTTAAAGTTGTAAAAAATGAAAATTTTCAGTAGAAAATTTTTGATATTTTTCTTATTTTTGCTCAAAACATAGATTGTGGGAACACGTTTGAACCGCCTCGCCGAGGCGGTTCTACCGAGTACAATTTCAGATGCAACTAACTGAAAACGAAAACAAAGAATGCAAAGAATAAATAATAGTGCATTTTATCAGGCTTTTTTTCCGACAACACACTCGAAGAGCAAGATGGCTAGCTCTTTCCCTAAAAGGTAGCCATCCGGCAAGTCTGAACCAAAACCAAATGCAGTTGACTAGGAAGCTGAAATATGCATGTTTAGTGTATATTTCTGACAAATGTAAACGTGTTAATAAGAATGATTGATACTTAGTAAAACGAAAGAGATGAATGATCCTGAATGCGCACTTTATGGAGCATGTGCGCTAATAAGAACGTATGTGGTAAATATCCATTGATACCGGCATCTGGAAATCAATACCGGGAAATAACAAATAGAAAATGTACTTCAACACCGGAAGGTCAAAGGTCATGTTTACACAACAAAACCAGAAATAAATCCAGCTCATTTTCATTTCAATTTCCTACCTTGTTTGACTCATGCTGACGTTGCATGAACCGACACAACAGGATGGAGTATGATGTGCTTCTATATTATCCCAATATCATTGGTTGTCACTTTCTGTTCCTTGTTAAATTTGCTGGTTGAATGACCACACAAAAAAATTATCTGATACAAGCTCAGCTTTTAAAAAAGTTAACATCTCAATATTATTACATATGCTACACTCTTTTTTATACTGCATAGAAACAAATCCATGACAAAGTAATTTATAGAAATGGCGATTAAACAACAACAGCAGAAAAAAAAAATTGGTTAATTCCATAATCATGAGAAAGATAGGAAATTGACAGATTAGTAAACGATTAAGTTTCACTCCAGAATGATAATTATTTTTTTGTTTCAGGATATATTCGACTGATATTGGTTTTCATCAGCCTACTGTTCTACAACAATGTACATTGGTTTCTAGGCTTCTACATAGTCTCTGTGGTTCTGGATGGTGAGTCAAGGTTGCAGTTTAGACTTGATAAAACACTCAAATCCTACCTTTTTAGAACAACGTCATACAACAAAGGGACTTTTTGGGTTTCTATCTCTTAGGCATAATACAATGCTTTACACCCACAGAGATGGATAGGGGCTTGGTAAAATTAGATTATGCACTTTAACAGTACAAAAGATATATGGTTTTTCTGAGGGGCAAAAGCAGTATATTGATCAGCTGCTTTGAAGCAGGTTTTCTTATTCTTAATACACATCCCATATTGTAAACTTGAATTTTTATAAAAAAAAAATATTATTTTTGCTTTCAAATATTATGGTTTAAGTATTATAGAACTTTGTTTCTCATTTCAGCCTTTGATGGTATTGTGGCAAGAAAATTGAACCAAACCTCAATCTTTGGAGCATGGGTAAGTGCCAATAAACTATGTTGCAACCAAGAAACATGTCTTGTAGTTGCTCACAATCAGGTTCTACACAAAACTGGGCTTTGCAGCGTCAGAAGATAGGTAATACTGTAGCCTGGCAAATTTGATAAATGAAGAAGAGAAACTGTACTATCTATTCCTTGTTTTAAAACATACTGACTAGCTGCCCATAGGCTAAAGGGCTGGTGTGATGTATCAATACATTGTAATACAGTATTTACCAAGCAACTTTTAAGTCAGAGACTTCCAGATGCTCTAATTGTTAATAAATGTGAAGTACAGTTCCATTATACAGAAATTTTGAGGAACAAACAAAAAATCACACACACACACTGAAGTTTATATTTCACTCCAAGACTAACATTTTACAATTGTTTTCTAGTTTGATGTTGTCATTGACCTGATAAGCAGAGGAGCTTTATGGTGTTTCTTGTCTCCAGTAAGTTGGTCTTTGCTTGTTTGTTTGAAATGTTTTGTAGTGTACTTTCTATCTCACTCCCCCTGCATGGTGTCTATTTTGGAACTTTAAATTCATTGCATTCCTGGTCCCTCTATTCTTGCTTTACATCTCAGTCAATAATGTTTCAGTTATGTTGGGATGGAGCCACTGCTTCCTGTGAGCATAACTAAAAAGTACATGTACTAAAAGAAGTTAATGTGTCTTGTTAAAGGAATAGTGACCAATCTGCACTTTTGGATCATTCTAGCTCAGGCATTTTATGCTCTACCACTAGGCCACTGGGCTCCCCTTTTGCCATTTTAAGTTCCACTGATTTTTAAAAATACATGTAGTATGAAACATAATATTGTAGTTTATGGTACATATATTATTATACTGATTTGGAAATTGTGTTGCAGTTTTGTTTACATTCCAGAACATGTAAAAGGAAAAAGAATAACTTCATTATTTTGCAAAAGAAGAATTCTTTGTTTTCAGAGTTCTTAAAAAAACCTTTGTTACATTTTTTCAATGTCTTTTTCATCCCTTTCAGTGGGGCTACTTTATCATGTTGATAGAGTGGATGACCTTTGTCGCCACTCATACCAGGGGAGCGAACTGGAAAATACCTGATGAAGAATTCCCGTGGATCTGTAAAAAAGTTATGGCAAATGGTATGTTTATCAAAACAATTTGCATAGCGTTATATTCAGAAATGTTTGTGTGAACTTAAGTTTGTATTTACAGTAATATCAAAACACTTATATTTTTAGCTCACCTGAGCCGAAGGCTCACAGATGAACTTATAGGATAGGTAGGCACCCGCCATGCCCATATATGGTAAAAACCCTTCAAAAATCTTCTTCTCCAGAACCAGTGGACCGATTTCAAAGAAACTTGGCATGAAGCATCGATGGCTCAAGCACTTCAATATGTATATAAATCATGGCCCTGTGATGACCTTGACCTATTTTACGGCAAGGTCAACATAGGTCGCCAATGCATTTGAATGGGGAAAACTTTTAAAATGTCATTTTAAGTGAAAGTCTTGCAGGAAATGGGCAGTATGACTGAATATTAATGATTCTGAAAAAAATTGCACCCCAGTGGCTCATATGCCCCCACCCCGGGGCAATATACATGTATATTACCATAATATTCAAACATCATCTCCTCTGAAACCGCCTGGCCAATAAAAGCAGAATTATGTGAAGCATCAATAGGAAGGGGTAACCAATGTTTATATAAATAATCAAGGTCACATGACCAAGATGGCCGCCATGCCCATATATGGTAAAAACCCTTTAGAAATCTTATTCTCCGGAACCGGTGGACTGATTTCAAAGAAACTTGGCATGGAGCATCGATGGCGCAAGTACTACAATGTTTATATATAAATCATGACCCTGTGATGACCTTGACCTTTTTTATGGCAAGGTCAACATAGGTCGCCAATGCATTTGAATGGGGAAAACTTTTAAAAAGTAATTTGAGGTGAAAATCTTGCAGGAAATGGGTAGTATGACTGAATATCAATGATTCTGAAAAAAAAAATGGACCCAAGGGCTCATTTGCCCCCACCCGGGGGCAATATACATGTATATTACCATGATATTCAAACATCTTCTTCTCTGAAACCACTTGGCCAATCAAAGCCAAATTTTATGTGAAGTATCTATAGAATGGGGGAACCAATGTGTACATAAATAATCCAGGTCACATGACCAAGATGGCCACCATGCCCATATATGGTATAAACTCTTCCAAAATCTTCTTCTCTGGAACCGGTGGACCGATTTCAACAAAACTTGGCATGAAACATCAATGGCTTAAGTACTACAATACAATGTATATATAAATCATGACCCTGTGATGACCTTGACCTATTTTACGACAAGGTCAACATAGGTTGCCTATGCCTTTGAATGGGGATAACTGTTATTTGTCGGTTGAAGGGAAAGACTTGCAGGAAATTGGCAAATGGACAGGATATTGATTATTATGAAGAAAAATAATGGACGCCAGGGAATCATCTGCCCCTTTACTGGGGCTTTTTTCCATAATATGCAAACATGTTTATTTGTATATACAACAGATCTCAGGTGAGCGTTTACAGGACCATTGGTCCTCTGGTAATTGAAGTACAAGTCAATGTTTTTCACTTCATCTAACTTTGCTGCTGATCATCATATTTGTTTTTGCTAATTGTAGATAGTACAATTCACCTACTTTCTAAATCCAAAATTTCCAGCTACTAGCCATCTGCTTTAGATGTACGGATTTATGTCAGACCTTTTGTCAACCTCTACTTACAGGTTTTTCTCACTTCATATTTCAGGCTTCAAGACCCCCACAGGGACCTACGCTATAACTGGGATATTTGTTCTGCCGCTCTGGTTTTATGGTATACAGTCAAAGTTTCTCACAAATAGTGTAGGCATGCCTCTACTAGTCCAATATCTGTTATGTGTGTTCTTGATCGGTGGAAGGTTTCTAGCTTTTGTTACTGAGGTAGGTGAAGTCTATTTCAGCAAAGATCTCCAAGATTATTTTACATGTCCAATTGTTATTACACCTTAACCTTCATACTGTATGTTTGATAATTTTTTGTGTGACTTATATTTCACAAATTTTACATTTCTGAATTATTAAAAATACTGTGACAGGTTCATTTATTTGCAAGCGAATACTTGTACTGACTATAAAGCTTATAAAAAGTGCAGAAAAGAACATCTGTTAAGCTGTTAAGGACATAAAGCACAAAGCCAGAGTCACTGGGCCACCACAAGTTTCTTCAATATTGACTTACTCTACTTGCAACCAACAATTTATGGCTAAAATTGGCCTAATCAGCCACCAAAGAACTCACCAACACATACAAACAATCTAATAATCAAGAAATGTAGATCGCCTTTTTCATTACTGAGAGACGAACAACTGAATACGTTTTTGCTATGGAGATCTTTGAATTGACAACGCAACAAATTCGTCAACATTAAATTCTGCCAACATTGCCAAACTTAAAATAACTTTCTAAATCCTCTTTCTTGCAGATATTTTTCATATGGCAACATATCAAGGGTATGTTAGTTGAGGAGGTGAAATCAAAAGAAGTTAAACAAAATGTTTCAAGATAACAGCAAGAGTTGAACAGGAATACAGTAGTTGTTACAGGCTATATATCCAAGATCAACAGCTGTCAGGCGGAATTGTTGGTTATCCTGCCACACTGTTCCTTGGCAAGCCTTCCATATGCAGGTTATCAGTACTAAGTTCACAAAATTCTTTCACCACTAGCCGTCAAATGCTCTTCATGATTCAGAGTAACCATGCGCTGGTTGTAGAAATATTTTTAGCACCAAATCTTCGTAAAAGAAATAATATGAGTCTGTGTGCGTGAGAAAACCAACAATTTGGGTTCCGACCAGGTCCAACACAAACGGGGCTGTGCAGTCACAGAAGATGGCTAGAGGCTGGAAATTTTGGATTTAGAAAGTAGAGGAATTGTACTATTCATGTAGCGAAAACAAAGGCGCTGATCAGCTTCGCAGTGCTGATCAGCGCCTTTGTTTTTGCCTCTGCAGATTGTTGGTTTTCCCATGTGGCGGCTCATATTATGCCATACATGGGGATCAATCATGGTGCCTGCTACAATACAAATGAGCCTGTGCATGGGAAAACCAACAATTTGGGTTTCCGACCAGGTCTGACACAAACCGGCCTGTACAGTCACAGAAGCAGGCTAGAAGCTTGAAATTTTGGATTTAAGAAGAAGAAGAAGTGTACTATCCGTGTAGCGAAAACAAAGGCGCTGATCAGCTTTGCGGTCACCGCGAAGCTGATCTGCGTCTTTGTTTTCGCCTATGCAAATTGTTGGTTTTCTCATGCACAGGCTCAAATAAGACATCAAGATACCCTGCAAGTTGACTGCTACAAGATGATTGAAGACCTTTAATAGATCATTATATTTGTTATCACCATGTTTTGTATAAGGGATACGTTTCTACATTTTTGAATTTAGATTTTACATGTTATTTCATGGCATGTATTTTTGCACCATTAAATGTATAGTAATGTTTTATTTGTATGGAATTTTGTATACCATGACACATTACTTATACTTGAAAAATTGTACAAATTATATAATTTACTTGGGTATTGTTGGTTGAACCATGACCTAGGCCATTTTGTGAAAAACTCTCATTGTACTAGAATCATGTCTTCGTTAAGACCTCAACTCATTAAGTAAATGCCAACTGCATAAGCAAATACACTGTTATTATTTGTTGATAAAATGTGAGAATCCTTTGCACTTTTGCATTGCAAATGTTTCTCACATTTTAGCAACAAAGCATAACAGTGTATTTGTAACACTAACCTATGAAATTTTAACGAATCGTTTACTAACGATGTCGTTAATTTTGAACAATTAGATGTGATACATAAATATTTATATTAGTTTATTGGGTTGATGTATTTTATAGGGTTTATACTCAGCTGCGTCACTTGAGCTTGCCTGTATGAAAGTACAGGAAGAAAAGCACTGAACCCGACATACATGTAGGTGTTGACATCTGCATCCCAGTTGCTAAAATGTTAAAGTTTTTTATTGAAGTTATTATAAGTCTGTATCTCTTGAACATGTTGATGGATCAAGATGATACAATGCCTGATGTTAGATATTGCTCTTAACTTTTATTATGTACATTTGCATGTACCATTATGACCCACCAGGATGATATTGAGGTCAAGGACACAGAATTTAAAATTTTTGTGTAAGTTTTTAGGTCTCGGATCTAGTTGATACTTTGCCTCCTGTTAGATATTGATCTGAAGCTTTATGATGTACCATCATGAGACTCTGGGTGACAAAGTTTGAAATTTTATGTTCAAGTTTTTTGTTAAAGTTTTAATACTCATATAAAAACGTCTACTGTGATTTACATGCAAATCAGAAACCAAAGTTTGGTCCGTTCTAATAGAAAGGAACAAGTAGGCAACGATCAGAAAAAGGCGCAATCAGAAAGAAATTCCCACTCCAAAAATCGAGGTGGGAAAAACTAAATTAACAAGTAGGTACTTATGCTTAAAAACATATCGTAAGCCGAGTGAGCAGCTATTTCCCAATAGGTGCCCACTCAGTTACCCGAACTTAAATAAAAATATGAAAACGTACATAAAATTCAAACAGCACAAAAATTTGACTCCAAATCATAAAACAAATGGAACCACAACAGAAGTATCGCCTTGGAACGATCAGTAATATAAAACTTACTGGGGGGCTAAAATCGATTTTACAGGCGCCTAACCTCACCCTCGTCTTCTGCAGTAGTTTCCAACATATCACATATACACGTATGTGGATGGATCTAGATGATACCTTTCCTCCTGTTAGATATTGGTCTGAAGTTTAATGCTTTACCATCATGACCCACCTGAATGACCTTGAGGTCAAGGTCATGGAATTTGAAAGTAGATTTTAATAATTTTAGAGGCAAAGCACAAGTCAGGCGAGCTACACTGTCCTACGACATCTCTTATTTAAATTTATATGAATTTGTTCACTTCAATGAATGACCAGCATGGTCAAAAGGCATGTGTTCAGAGCATTTTTGTATGTCAAGTATATATACGTTTTTTATTAATAAATATACAATCTTTGTAATTTTGGTTCATACATATTTTACATTGTTTACAGCTTTGAAAAATGGAGTAAAATTTGATTAAGTTTTTCTAACTTTGGGACCTCAGGTTATAAATTCCATAGAGAAAAATTGTACATGTATAACTTAATCAAAATGCTGTTCATATAGAAACATATTTATACATTCCATAATTGTTATTTATTGATATATTTTATGTAATTCTACATATACTGAATTACTGGGAATAGCGGATAGTGGCCTACATAAAGTTTAGAGAGTTTTATAATTTACATTTTTTGTGATAAGGCAATGTCTTGTTAATATTGTACACCTTGTTCCTTTATCATTAAAGCTAGTACATATATGGTCTTATGCTTTGTAGTTTCAACCCTTTACAATTTCTCATTCCTTGTCTTACACACCATACATGAAACTTGGATGACTGATGGGTCGGAAATTTCTGCCATCTGTCTAATATGACAATAAAAGCGCTGCAGGCATGCATGATACCCCGCCACACAAATTTAATTTAGTACAAATGCACAGAATATCTTGGTCAAGAAATTCTCAAGATAAAGACTTGAATGAAATTTTGACATAAATCAAGGACCATAACTCTGTATGTATTTGATAAAATTTCCCCATCTTCAATCCCAAACCACTCCTTCCTATTATACAAAGTTTAAAGAAAATCGGTTGATAAATGCACAAAATAGAGAGAGGAAAAAATTTTTTAACATAAATCAAAGGCCATAATTCTGTACCTATTTGATGCAAATTTACCCATATTCAATCCCAAACAACTCCTTCCCGATATTAACTCCTATACAAAGTTTGAAGAAAATTGGTCAATAAATGCTCAAAAAAGAGCCCGGAAACGAAATTTTAACGTAAATCAAGGGCCATAACTCTGTACTTGACATAATTTACCCATCTTCCATCCTAGGCCACTCCTTCCCGATATGAACTCTTATACAAAGATTGAAGAAAATCGGTCAATAAATGCTCAAGATTGAGCCAGTAAACGAAATTTTAACGTAAATAAAGAGCCATAACTCTGTACTTATTTGACAAAATTTACTCATCTTCAATCCAAGACCTCTTCTTTCTGATATGAACTCCAATACAAAGTTTGAAGAAAATCTGTCAATAAATGCTCAAGATAGAGTCTGGAAACGAAAATTTAATATAAATCAAGGGCCATAACTCTGTACTTATTTGGAGAAATTTACCCATCTTCAATCCCAGACCTCTTCTTCCTAAATTGAACTCCTATACAAAGTTTGAAGAAAATCGGTCAATAAATGCTCAAGGGCCATAACTCTGTACTTATTTGACGAAATTTACCCATCTTCAATCCCAGACCTCACCTTCCCGATATAAACTCCTATACAAAGTTTGAAGAAAATCAGTCAATAAATGCTCAAGATAGAGCCCGGAAACGAAATTTTAACGTAAATCAAGGGCCATAACTCTGTACTTATTTGACGAAATTTACCCATCTTCAATCCCAAACCACTCCTTCCTGATATGAACTCCTATACAAAGTTTGAAGAAAACTGGTCAATAAATGCTCAAGAAAGAGCACGGAAACGAAGCGCTGACAGACGGGTAGGTGGACAGACGAACACAAATTTTTTTTTGAGGGTATAACATAATACCCCGCACTTTTTCAAGTGGCGTTGTATAAAAAGGTGGACATGTTTGCACCATGTTTTATAGGTTTAACTGATTTTTTATTCTAGCTTAATACATCTATACGCATAGCTGTTTAATGCCATTTTCAGTAAGGTCGGAAGCTCTGTTCAAACAGCAAAACATGTTCAAATCATGAAATTCACTGGCGGTTTGAACATGGGTTTTGCTTTAAATCCGTCATTAGTCAATGTGATGTGGCGTCCCTGTGTTCCATAGAAACACTATGGCCGAAGCTGAAGAAGCTGTGCTGCTTTTGGTGAGTTTTTACCTTGTTAATGCTACTTTTATGACATTATTAGTGAAAATGCAAGAATAGCTATCAGCCATGTTTTGTTTCAATGTTCAAACATTCGCTGGATCACTCGGAAGAGGTTTGAAATGTGGCCTTTGGCCTTGTGTTCAAAAACCTTCCTCGTGATCCACTGAAAATCATGGTTGGTTCCTATACATTCAAGCACTGGCTCAGTAAGTTATAGGTATTGGAGGTAAAAATATAATAAAACAAAAGTTCTAAATCATCATTAATTTATTTACATCTAACATTAAATCAATTTACAGAATTTATCACAATTTCATTCATTTTTATTGGTTTGATTGAATGACAGCCATAAAATGAGCCACCCCATGGGAAAACCAACAATCCGCATAGGCGAAAACAAAGACGCAGATCAGCTTCGTGGTAACTGCGAAGCTGATCAGCGCCTTTGTTTTCGCTACTCGGATAGTACAATTCCTCCTCTACTTAACTCCAAAATTTCAAGCTTCTAGCTCTTTTCTATGACTGCCCAAGCCAGTTTGTGTCGGACCTGGTCGGAAACCAATTGTTAGTTTTCTCACGAGACGGCTCAAATACGTAGTTACAGTATCAATGCAAATAATGATGTTCTGACCTGTTGATAATGATTCATAATGTTCCAGTCAATTTTTCAGTCAAGTCCTGATGCACAATAATTCAAAGCCTTGCTACATAGATGAAAAATCCAACAATCTGCATATGCGAAACCAAAGCGTAGATCAGCTTCGCAGTAAATACAAAGCTGATCAGCGCCTTTGTTTTAGCTACACAGATAGTACAATGTTTCTACTTTCTAAATCCAAAATTTCCAGACTCTAGCCATCTTCTGTGCTTGTACAGCTCAGATTGTGTCGGACCTGTTCAAAAAACCACTTTGTTGGTTTTCTTGCTTTGCAGCTCATACCACAGCAGTGATAGGTTCTGAATCCAAGACCAGTCCCCTTCAGAGTCTGATACTTTATATCTGAGCCAAAGCACACCCCTAGGAGAATATACAGGCTTATCAAAGCTATAGTATTATGCAAACTTATTTATAATTAGATAATGGCATCAGATCAATGATTAACATTACACTATGAAAGGAATTCAGGCCCTAAAATTAATGATTTCTAATGATACATGTATGTATAAATATGATAACATGAACTACTTGTATGTATTCAAAAATATGTCTGATTAAAATTTATAATAAATATATAGAAATTCTCATGTACAAAAATGTTTTAGCCAAATGAAATTCTTGATTGATTTAAGAAGCTTAAGCCATATCTTCAAGCAAGAATATAGTTTACCATAAGCTTAATCTGTCGTCCCCACTTTTAAAACATGCAAGTATTATGAATCATGATTGTAAAAACATGTAACTATGGCTATTTTTATCACAAAATTACAAATGATTTACACATCAGGAAAACATGTCCATGAAAATTATACGCCCTTCAACACCACTTTTATATAGTAAAACTGAGGTATACAGGGGTAAACATATTTTTCTTATTTTGGATCCAAAACATAGATTATGGGTACTCGTTAGAACCGCCTCGTCAAGGCAGTTCTAACGAGTACCCATAATCAATGTTTTGAGCATAAATATAAAAAATATCAAAATTTGTTCAATGAAATTTTCAATGTGTCTGTAGTTTTCCTAATGAATAATTGGTGTAAATGTATAATGTCATGACTAAAAGTAAACACATTCACACTTAATGACACAAGAGGTATTCAACTGCCAGCACTACAAAAGACTAGGAATATAGGAATGGTTTGGTTTTGTTTGGTTATGGCTTAACGTCCCTGTCAACAATTTTTCAGTCATGTCAAGATGGAGCCACTGCTTCCTAAGTACATGCACATGTATTAACCAGTTGGGACCAAGCCACCGTTGTCTAGGTATTAACCAGTACTATGGGGAGCTAAAGTATCTTGCTCAAGGACACCCAGGATGACCTCTCACTCTGTAGTTGTGTACTCTACCACTAGGCCTCAAATGCTGCCCTAAAATGGGAATAGGTTAAAGCTACTGGTTAACATTAGCAATAATAATGTACTACATTTGCTATACATCAGGAAAACATGTCTGTGAAATGTGTATCCCCTTAAACACCACTTTTAAAAAGAAAAGCTGGGGTTTGCAGGGGTATACCTAATTTTCTTATATTTGATCCAAAACATAGATTGTGGGTAGTCCGTAGAACCTCAATCAATATTTTGAGCAAATATATTAAAAATATCAAAAATTTTCTGATGAAATTTTCAATTTTTATGACTTTTCGTTTTGTTTAACACAGGGTGCTTAAATTTTTTGGAACTGCCTCCAAAATACCATTTGACTTCTCTACCCAATCTTGATAAAAGAAATTTTTCAAATGTGAGAATCAATTTCAGGTCCGATCAAGCTACTAGGCCTGGAAAACAAATGGATAGAAATACTAGGATTTTAATATATCATAAAAATAAGGGCTAAAAATGAGGGCTGACTATATAACTAAACAGTGATCAAAATTGCAATATAAAAGCTTGCAGAAGAAAAGTGTAAAATGCTTTAACCAATCAACTGCAAAACAGATTACAGCAGGGTGGCAGAGTGTAGAGCAAATTCTTGCCTTCAAAACCTAATGACACCAGATTGTGTCATAGAGCGAGGCCCTATAGTACAGATACTATACAGGAAGCATTGGCGCCATTACCATATGACTGAAATACTATTGACTAGGATGTTCAGCCTTTAAACCCAAACATAAACAAGAACTCCGCGGAGGTCGATATCGCACCTGCATCGGGCAAAATAACTAAAAACATGAAATATAGGTCCAGAGCACCAGGTTAAGGTGTGTTCTGAAAGGGTATGTGAAGGACATTTACTATGCAAGCTTTCACACTCGCAGCTATCACTGATGCAGAAAAAAACAAACTTCGACATAAATATATAACAAAGTCAATGGACCGTAAAATATAGGTCAAGGTCAGCAGGTCAAGGTGCATGATTGAAGGGTATGTCAAGGACAGTTACTATGCAAGGTTTCACACTCGCAGCTATCTCTGATGCAGAGAAAACCAAACTTTGACGTAAAAATTTACAAAGTCAATGGACCGTGAAATATAGGTCAAGGTCAGCGGGTCAAGGTGCGTGCTTGAAGGGTATGTCAAGGACAATTACTATGCAAGGTTTCACGCTCACAGCTATTACTGATGCAGAGAAAACCAAACTTCGACGTAAAAATTAACAAAGTCAGTGGACCGTGAAATATAGGTCAAGGTCAGCGGGTCAAGGTGCGTGCTTGAAGGGTATGTCAAGGACAATTACTATGCAAGGTTTCAAGCTCTCAGCTATTACTGATGCAGAGAAAACCAAACTTCGACGTAAAAATTAACAAAGTCAATGGACCGTGAAATATAGGTCAAGGTCAGCGGGTCAAGGTGCGTGCTTGCAGGGTATGTCAAGGACAATTACTATGCAAGGTTTCAGACTCGCAGCTATCACTGATGTCGAGAAAACCAAACTTCGACGTAAAAATTTTCAAAGTCAGTGGACCGTGAAATATAGGTCAAGGGTACTGGGTCAAGGTGCGTGCTTGAACGGTATGTCAAGGACAATTAATATGCAAGGTTTCAGACTCGCAGCTATCACTGATGTCGAGAAAACTGAACTTCGACGTAAATGTTGACGGACGAACGAACGAACGGACGAACAAACGAACGAACGTACGGACGGACGGAAATTTGAACTCCTATATCGCACCCTGCTATAAGCAGGTGCGATAAAAATAACATATTACAGAATTCAACTATAATACAACACCCTGTATACATTTATCTCCCAATAAAAATGTTTCAGATATATCTAGCGGATAAAATAGCCCATAACTTATTTTTCACATAGATCAACTTTTCTCAATTTTGGTACATCAATATTATGGCAAGTTTTGAATATGTTCAAACTTGTAATGGATGCCACCCAACAGGTTGACATTGGTTTCACAACTTTCATCTCTAGATAAATATCTTTTCACATTTCTGTTTGTTTGGCGTCCAATAATCCTATCTGATACTATGTGCCTTATCCTACAAGGCACTCTAAATACACTTCTAAATGTAATGAAAATGTCCTTATTTTATTTTTACCCAAGATTAACGCTGGGAAGTACTTCTGAACACATCCAAGTGACAGTACCTGGTAGAGTTTCAATGAAGCTCTAATGCCTTCTCTTAAAAGCATTGTCGCTAATAGTTACTAGATCAGCTGGCTAACCGTCACTCTGTTCCACTTCAGTACCTCGTTCCACTTCCTTTATGGTATGGAGAGGTCTAACAGAATACCGATGGAAACATTCTGTCTAAATAGTTACGCTATTGCTTCTGGTGATCAATGAAAATGAGCTATCATGTGAGAAAAACCAAACAGTTTGGGTTTCTGACCAGGTCCAACACAGACCGGTCTGTACTGTCACAGAAGAACGCTAGAAGCTCGAAACTTTGGATATAAGTATCAGAGGAATGGTACTATCCGTGTAGCGAAAACAGAGGTGCTGATCAGCTGTGCAGTAAACAGAGGTGCTGATCAGCTGTGCAGTTACTGCACAGCTGATCTGCGCCTTTGTTTTCGCATATGCAAACAGTTGGTTTTCTGATGCGGCGGAACAAATAGGCCAAAAATAACAAAGAATTACAAGAAGCCATGAGCCTGTCATCTTCAGGCATCATAAGAACAACAGCCCTTGCACTGGTTTCCTGGTGAAAACATGCCCCAAAATCAAGAATTAACACAAACTATCCATAAGCCCCAGTTAACTCCAGACATCACAAGAGTAACGTCCCTTGTTCTGTAATTTCTTGATATAGTCTGCGGCTTTAGTATCGTCCATTCCTCCTAATTCTTTAAGAATGTTTGTAAGAACGTCATGAACATCTCTCGCCATATTTCTAGCATCACTGAAAATAAAATCAAATTTTTTATTAGGTTATTACAATATATTATCAATAGACTGTAGAAGCAGGCTTATCAATTCTTAAAGAATGTTTGTTAAAACGTCATGAACATCTCTCACAATATTTCAAGCATCACTGAAAAAAAATAAAAGAAAATCACTGAAAAAACCGGTCTTCAGGGTTTCCGACCAGGCCCGACACAAACCGGCCTGTAAAGTCACAAAAGCAGGCTAGAACATTGAAATTTCAATTTTAAGAAGAAGAGGGATTGTCCTATCCGTGTAGTGAAAACAAAGGCGCTAATCAGCTCCACAGTTACTGTGAAGCTAATCTGCGCCTTTGTTTTCGCCTAAGCAAAAATCCAGTTTTCTCATGGCCAGCTCATTTGTAGTCTGACACTCTTCCACGAGACCATGTGCTCCCTAGAAAAACCTAGAAACTGGACCAAATTTCAGCTAAGACTTACCCACAGACATATACATGGCCCCCTGATTCTAGTAGTTTCCATATTTCCTCTTTATTTTCCTTCATAAGATGTTGGACATAAACTTTATGCTCCTGGTCCCTTGAGAATGCCAGGTGCAGTTTAGTTAATGTCCCCTCCTGTAGGTAGTTCTCTAACTCGTCCTGGTATATATAGTCCTCTGCCTTGTAACGACAACCGAAATACAGGATTGTATCGCCTACTGGCTTGCCTGAAACAAATCATAGAATAAAATGAGCCACGACGCGAGAAAACCGGTCTTCGGGGTTTCCGACCAGGTCTGACACAAACCGACCTGTACAGTCACAGGAGCAGGCTAGAAGCTTGAAATTTCGGATTTAAGTAGAAGAGAAATTGTACTATCCGAGTAGCGAAAACAAAGGCGCTGATCAGCTTCGCGGTTACCGCGAAGCTGATCTGCGCCTTTGTTTTCGCCTAGGCAAAAAATCCGGTTTTCTCACGATGCGGCTCAAATAGAATTTATTTCCAATCATGGGCCACCACATATTAGCATATGATACAACCTTCATCATGACAGACTTCTTAGGGGAATCCCACCTAGCTTATAATCATATCCATTTTTAATCCATTGTCTTCTTCTTTGGGTTGGACTTGTTTGACAAGTCTCCTTCTTCGACAACCTCTCCACTCTGAGCGATTCTGCGGATTAGCGGTATCCATTCCAAGCTCCTTTCTGTCATCCAAAAACACTTCATTCCATTATTCCCTTGGCCACCTGGATCTTTTCTGTGACTTATGTACAACAATATACAGCTGGAACATTTTATTTAATAAAAATCGTTGTACTGTGTTGCATAAATAATGGCTTCGATAAGCTGTTTATTTACCACAAAATTGATCAGCCCCTTTATTGTTTTACAAATGCAAACAGATAAGACAGACAAAAATCACAATATGACTACCTTCACCCTTCAGATAATGTCTTTCCTGCAGGAAACCTCGGAATGGTGCCAGGCCTGTTCCCGGGCCTATCATCAGTACCGGCATGTTGGTCTTGAACGGTAACCGGAACTGAGACTTCCTCACATAGATTGGTACCCGGTACTGGTTCCCATTGTCAGGTTTCATGTGTGATAGCCAGTCTGTGGCCACGCCTTTCATTGTACGACCAGTCTTAGTCTGGTACTCTACTAATACAGCAGTAATACTGATGGCGGTGGGATTTTCCTGGAAAACAATATAAATATTCATAATAAACATAGGGGTAGCTATCAGTAATACTAATGGTGGTTGGGTGTTACTAGGAGTAATATTGATGGCGCTTGGCAACACCTTTCGTTGTGCAACCTTTCTAGGTCTGGTACTCTACTAATACTGCAGTAATACTGATGGCGGTGGGATTTTCCTGGAAAATATAGTAATAACTAGAAGGAGTTTTCAGAGGAAAACATATGTCCCCCCTCTCTGCCCCAACCCACTTTTATTTTTGTAAATTTTTACATATACCCCTGAAAAATATATACCAACAGACATTCTAAATTGAAACCAATATATACCAACAGACATTTTTAAATATCACGTTTCAGCTTTCCATTTTTATAAAGTTTGAAGTTTCACGAAATTTACCCATCTACAATCCCAAACCAATCCTTGCCAGTATCATTTAATATGCAAAGTTTGAAGAAAATCGGTAAAAAACTACTCAAGTTAGAGAACGGAAACCAAAAAAATGCAATTTTCAACCTCAATCAAGGGCCATAACTCTAAGGTCATTTGACGAAATTTACCCATCTACAATCTTAAACCACTCCTTGCCGGTATCAACTCATATGCAAAGTTTGAAGATAATCTGTCAAAAACTGCTAAAGTTAGAGAGCGGAAATGAACAAAATGCAATTTTTAACATCAATCAAGGGCCATAACTCTGAGGTCGTTTGAAGAAATTTACCCATCTACAATCCCAAACCACTCTTGTCTGTATCAACTCATATACAAAGTTTGAAGAAAATCGGTCAAAAACTACTCAAGTTAGAGAGCGGAAACGAACAAAATGCAATTTTTAACCTCAATCAAGGGCCATAACTCTAAGGTCATTTGATGAAATTTACCCATCTACAATCCCAAACCACTCCTTGTCGGTATCAACACATATGCAAAGTTTGAAGAAAATCGGTCAAAAACTACTCAAGTTAGAGAGCGGAAACGAACAAAATGCAATTTTTAACCTCAATCAAGGGCCATAACTCTAAGGTCATTTGACGAAATTTACCCATCTACAATCCCAAACCACTCCTTGCTGGTATCAACTCATATGCAAAGTTTGAAGAAAATTGGTCAAAAACTACTCAAGTTAGAGAGCGGAAACGAACAAAATGCAATTTTTAACCTCAATCAAGGGCCATAACTCTAAGGTCGTTTGACGAAATTTACCCATCTACAATCCCAAACCACTCCTTGCCGGTATCAACTAATATGCAAAGTTTGAAGAAAATCGGTCAAAAACTACTCAAGTTAGAGAGCGGAAACGAATATAGACACCTGGATTTTCAAACAGTTAATTGACCTTTGTGACCTTAAAAATTAGGTCAAGGTCACCGAAATCTAATCACTCCATTCGGCTGTCCCAATGAAGTTTCTGTGCAAGTTTGGTCTAAATCCATCCAGTGGTTCAGGAGATATTGTGCAGACAAAAAGCTACGCCGACGCCGACGCCAACGCCAACGCCAACGCCGACGCCGACGGGATCCACACCAAAAACAATATGTCCCCCACCCCTTCGGAGGGGGGACATAATAATGGCAGTTGGGAATCAGTAATACTAATGGCAGTTGAGCATATCCAGAAAAGATAGTAATATTACTTGCGCTTGGGTATTCAATAAATTCAGCAGTAATACCCATATACCATACATCTTGCTAAATGAGCAGTACACAACACCAGATGCCCTTACAGAATTCTCTCTGGTTCATTTTGTCAGTTTAATACAGGCAACTGATGAGACTTAAATCTGACAAAAAGCAATGGCAAGGAACTGGCATGATCATTCTTCACGAACACACCTTTAACCCAAGGTGACCTGTAATGGCAATGTAAATACCCCAATCCTGGTATTGCCTTTTTCATTCTTATTGGTAACATAATTACTCTTAAAAGATCTTTTGTAAATTTTATTACTGCTTACCTTCGGTGATGATGAGATGGAATAGTATCTTTGTTGTAACCGTGGTAACAGTTCACAGATATGGTCTAGTGGTGGCATCACAGAGGGGAGGTCCTCAAGGATTGCCAAGATTGTTCTATGGGATTTCAAAACCCAGTCACTGTACAATGCCTGAAACAAACAAATATATGCAGGGTTATTGGTTTATGTCCAAGCTAGCAATTTTCAGTCATGTCGGGATATGGCCTAAAGGTGGCATTACTGTGGGGAGATCCTCTAGAATAGACAGGACTGTATTGAAGGATTTTTATACCCAGTCACTGTATATCACCTGAAAATGAAGAAAAAAAACTGTTCAGGTTAAGTTGGTTGGCTGAGTTATTGTTGTACATGTGCCTTGCTCAAAGAAACATCCTTGCATAGGTATGTTTTGAACCCAGGACCTCTAAAACCAGAGTTCTTGACACTGCCTCCAGGCTCAGTTTTCTTGTTTAACTTTCATGTTCTGGTTTAACTTCACACCAACAGCTATGGTCATAAATAAAGGCTGATGTAGCCCAGGATCGAATCCACGACCTTGGTAGCTTACCTTTCCCTCTGGTGTGGGTGATGTTATTTGTACGAAGAATTCTTTATCTTTCTCAACCCCCGTTTACTCTGCAAACTCCCGTAACACGTGTATGATATCCTGATCTTTACTGTAACATGTGTGTATGATATCTTTAACCTTACCTTTCCCTCCGGTGTCGGTGAGGTTAGCTGAACTAGGAATTCTTTATCTTTCTCATCCCCTGCATACTCTGCCAATTCTCGTAACACGTGTGTACGAGGAACACTGGTAATGTCTAGATAGTGAGACAGGGCCGTTCTATAGCTGCATGGACAGGGAAATGGGGATTTCTTGCTGGCCTCCTCTGCAGGAAATATGTAACAAATCCATGTACATGTACTATTAAATATGTTACAAAACAGTGCAACAATCTAGATGGTTACAGTCTTTTCATGTAGATTTAAGAGTTAATACACATGAATATTACAATTAACTTTTCTTAATTTATATTTGTAGGGAAATATTACAGTAAGATTCCTAAATTTCCCTAAAATTTTTGTTGAATCTTCAAAATAAGTCTTACTATTTTCATGTATCACCACATGGACAGATCCAAATTTCAGGTAACAAAATCTTAGTTGCTGAGTAAAATTCTCCAAAATAATTTTTGTCTGTTTTGTTATCTAACATCTCAGTCAGCAATTTTTCAGAATGCTGGGGAGCCACCGCTTCCTGTATAGTTACCAGTACTTCAGAGAGTTAATATGTCTTGCTCAAGGACACAACTCAACGCCACAGGATTTCAAACCCAATGCCTCTCCATTCAGAATCTAACATTTTACCAATCTGCCACTCTGCCGAACAGGCCACCATGCTTCCACTACAATACTTCAGAAATTTGCAATTCCTCAGTATACTAACCATCCACATTTGTAAGTGTGAACACAGTGTCTAGATCAACATTCAGTCGCTTCCTGATCTTCTCTACCAGTGATGAATCATTGGTGGGATATACTGCCACATGGTCCCCGGCTTCATACCTTTAAGGATCAATGTCACGAATATTAAATATTGCCCCATTGTCTGGCTTTATTTCTGTAACTAAGAGTATTATTATGATTATCTACTGCCACATGGTACCCTGCTTCATATATGCAATATTAACTTCTCATGAATATTCAGTAACTAAATCAATGTTTAATCATTGGTGGGATATACTGCCAAATGGTCCCCTGTTTCATCTGTAAATATCTGCATTATTTTCTTGGAAGTCCAATCATGGTCTCAGGTCCGCATTATGGTAATTTCGTTTAGCAATATTAAAAACAGATGAGCTAAATTAATTTCATAGTCTGAAATAGCCGCAAGTGTAAGATTCTGTTTATCATATGTCCTTTAAAATGAGATTGCATCACCTTCAAAGTAGACATTTTTTCTCTGAAAATCTACATTGCTATGACATCACATAACGTTACAGTCTTGCATTAAAGTTAATACAGTCATATCACATCTATTCATGACATTATCAGTCAGAGTTTTCACTAAGATTTTGAAAATTGGAGAAAAAATGGGGTATTTTCCAAAATGTTGGATTCTTCCAATACTTTACTGTTGGGGCTTTCCAAAAAGTTGGAGTCAGAATCAAAAAGTTGGAGATTAAAACTCCTATATTGGAGTTAAGGAGAACTCTGTTATCTACACAATAACAGTGGTGTCCTAGACAAATAAGCACTCCTTACCTGATTTTAGACCCTGATATATCAAACTCTATATGCATACACGATCTGTCCCCTCCCTTGTGTAGTTCTCTGTGTATCTTAATTGGTGCCATATACGGGTTCTTAGCGTCGTATGGTGGCCTCTGGTTTCTATAAGCACCAAGTCTGGCTATTTCACCCGTGAATATTTTATTGTCTGGTAAGTTATCATGCACTGTTAGACTGTATTGCCGTATATTAGCCTGGTCTCCTGTAGCCTCTACACCAAAATGTTCACAGACCGCCGGCCAGAATTTTTCTCTCCATGTGACAAAGTCTTCTTCAATATTGCCGTCATCGTCTCCAAGCCCGACCTCGAACACACGTTCTCCACCTAATTCCTCCAGTCGCTTGTCAACATAGATACCCATGGCGTTGTAATGCTCATAGGTCTTATTGCCTAATGCAAATACCTGAAAGATGTAGAGCAGCCAACTTTAGCATAATGCAGTCTGACTTAGAACAAAACCCTTCCAACCTTTGAAATTAAATACAGTACACTATCAGCATGATCCGCATGCTCAATGCTTATGGTAAAGCTCACTTGTTTTATAAGGACAAAATTTGACTTACTGCATATTTTAAACCGTTCAATTCCACTTCTCCACTCTGTAGCCATTCATACATTTCCTGAGCGTTATCTGTCGGGTCACCCTCACCATATGTAGCCATACAGAATATTGCCAGACTGTTCTCTATCTCTGGTAGCCGACCTATATCCTCCTACAATAGAAGGTAAATTAAAGTATATTTGAGACAATTCCGCTTCCCCAATCTTTAGCTATTCAAACATTCCTGTGCGTTATCTGTTGGCTTACTCTCACTAAACGTAGCCATACAGAACATTGCCAGGCGATTTTCTATTTCTGGGAGTCGTATATCTTCCTAGGAAAAGATTATAAGATTAGAATACATAAGTTTGTGGATAGGATAGAATGGATACAACGAATAGCTCATATTTCATGGCAAAATTTTTAACATTTGAGTATTAAATGATATTAATAAGAGCTGTCGCAGGACAGCATAGCTCGCCTGACTTGTGCTTTGCCACTACATCTGTTAAAATCTATGAGCCAGGTGGGTCATGATGGTATAACATAAAACTTCAGACCAATGCAAAGTATCAACTTGATCAATCTACATGTTCAAGAGATATAAACTTATAAAAATGTTATGTATGACAGTTACTTGTTGAAAGATGTGCATTCAGTACTGGTAAACTTCCCAAGGGAGTATGCCCAGGAAAGTATGATGTTATACATATGATGTTTACTTGTTGTCCTTAGCAATTATTTACTTTTAGTGTCCCAGATATTGGACATAAACAGGTTGTTTACTTCAGAATTTTCTAGAAATTTCAAATTGTTCTTTGACGGAAAAGTCCGGAAAAATCTGGAAGAACCAAAAGATGTAGAATCTTCTAGAAAAATCTTTTTTTTATGTCAAAAGAATATTGTGGAATTTTCTGGAAGGATAATGGCCTCTCTAGAATATTCCAAAACATTAAATTTTGGTAAACAACTTGTTATTTTTAGTATATGATATCATAGAATTTGCTGGAAGAATCCTGAATGTTCCTCAGTGCTATATAAGGGCTACAAATTTTCATAAGGATAATCTTTGGGTACTGTTACTATTAAGAAGTCAAAATCTATCTTACTGGAATTTAAACTTATTCTTGGATTACTTTGTGATATTCGATTCTGGATTGGGACATAGTGCTATTTTGAAACAAACTTTAATTCTTGGGATCAGAAACTGATACAGACTTGTGTTAAAAAATTCTGAGGGACATTCAGACATTCTTTAAGGGAATTAACATCTTGAAAGGTATTGTACATTCATTTTTGTTTGATTGTATATATGCTTTTGATTGTTTCACATGTAATTACTGGTTAAATCACTTCTAAATAGATTTGTTAAATTTTAAACAAAGCTTGTTGCTGGCTAACCAACTTGTTGGTTTCCTTAATCTTCTAGTTACGCCTGGCACGTAACAGAATTGGGGGCTCGAGTCCGGGATTGAAATTTCTTGTGCACCAAATTTATTTAAAATTCTAAAGTATCTTCACTGTTTGCTGTTTAAATAGCTAAAGCCAGCAAAAAGCAACCATGTCATTCAAACTAAGTGACTTTATTGCTGTGCCTTCTCAGGAGCTGTTAGATAAGGCCAAAAAGAGTGACCTCTTAGACATAGCTGATCATTATGGGTTGTCAAATATCAAGACTTCCATGTTAAAACATGAAATTAAGAACATTTTGATTCAGTTTTTTGTTGACAAGGAAATTTTTGATTCCTCGGCTACTTCTCAGATTCTAGTCACTCAGACTGACTTGCAGTTGAGGGAACTAGAAATCAAAAGACAAATTGAGATGGAAAAACTAAAATTTGAGTATGAAGAAAGAATAAGGTTGGAAACTTTAGAACGGGATGAAAGAATAAGGGCAGAAAAGGCCGAAAGGGAAGAAAGAATAAGATTGGAAACTTTAGAACGGGAAGAAAGAATGCATAAACAAAAGTTAGAAATGGATAAACAAAAGTTAGAAATGGAAGAACGAGAGAAGGAAAAACAAAGAGAATTAGAACGAGAAAAAATTGAGTTAGAAAAAGAAAAATTAGAAAGAGAAGAAAGGCTTGAAATTGAAAAAGAAAAATTTAAATTTGAAATTGAAGAAAAAGAAAGAGAAAGGCAATTTCAGTTACGAATGAAGGAAATTGAACTTAATGACAAATCAAAATCAAAATCTTTGCCTTTGGCTACTAGTACAGTATTTGATGTCACAAAACACATTCGTCTCGTTCCTCCATTTCAAGAAAAAGAGGTTGACAAATATTTCTTACATTTTGAGAAGGTGGCAGAAAACTTGAAATGGCCAAGAGAGCACTGGACCTTGCTTTTGCAAAGTGTTGTAATTGGTAAAGCTCGAGAAATTTACACTCAGCTTTCTCTTGAGCAAAGCTCAGATTATGATACAGTAAAGGAATTTATTCTTAAGGCTTATGAGTTGGTCCCTGAGGCATACAGGCAGAAATTTAGAGACTGTAGAAAAGAACATGACCAGACTCATGTTGAGTTTGCTAGAACAAAAGAGCAACTATTTGATAGATGGTGTTCTTCAAAGAAAGTAGGTTCTGATCATGCAAAGCTAAGGCAGCTCATGCTTGTTGAAGAATTCAAACGGTGCATAAATTCTGATGTTAAGGCTTTCTTGAACGAAAGAGAAGTTGAAAACTTGGAAACAGCAGCACGTTTAGCTGATGACTATGCTTTGACTCATAAGGCTTCATTTGTCAACAAGCCATATCCTAGGAAACCATATAACCCTCAATCAAAGCAAATTACCCCTCAGTCAAAACCATATTCCCCTCAGTCCGGTCCCAAAGCCAATCCCAGTAATCCAACTGACAATTCCAGTCCAAAACCCAAATTTTCTAGTGAAAACAAAGGACAAAATCCCTTATCCCAGCCAATTTGTAATTATTGTAAGAAAACTGGCCACATTATTTCTGAATGTTTGGCACTGAAATGAAAGAAAGAAAGAGAAAATCTAGATAGTGCTAAACCGACAGGTCTCACCTCCTTAAAGGCTAAACCACAGTCTTGTATCCAGGAAGAAAACCCTATACTGACCAGAACTTGTAAAGAGTCAGTCTCTGAGGATTCTATTATGGAGATTTATGAACCATTCTTATCAGATGGTTTTGTGTCACTTAACAGTGACTCTGCCCAGTCTACCCCTATCAAAATCTTACGAGATACCAGAGCTTCTCAATCCCTTATCTTGGCAGATACCTTGCCATTTTCCGAGAAGTCTTCTTCTGGGACAAGTGTCCTTATCCAGGGCGTAGAGTGTGGATTTGTTAATGTACCGCTCCATAATATCTATTTGTCCTCAGACTTAGTTAAAGGTCCCGTGGCTGTAGGTATTATACCTTCCTTACCCTTTAAAGGTATTCATTTGCTGTTAGGCAATGATTTGGCAGGAGATAAGGTTGTGGTAAACCCACTTTTGACCAGCACACCATGTGTTGATCAACCGCCTGATCCCATTGAGCAGGAAATTCCTGACCTTTACCCTTCTTGTGCTGTCACTAGGGCAATGGCAAAGAAAGCCAAATTATATGATGGGATGCAGGACATAAATTTAACTGACACTTTGATAGGTCAGTCCTTTAATAAAGAGATTTCAACATCTCTTTCCCCTAGTCAGTCTGATATTCAGACTGACCCTAGCAATCCAAGGTCGGGGTCAGAAAATGACCTTTCACCCTCAACATCAAATGATCAAGGTCATGACCAGATGTCAAGGTCACAGCTTTGTAAAGAACAACACAGTGATTCTGATATCTCGCCTTTATTTGAAAGGGCTTTTAATGAAAATGAAATATCCCAGGTTCCTGTTTGCTATTATGTCAAAAATGGCATTTTGATGAGAATATGGCGTCCTCCGGATGTCTCCGCAGAAGATGAGTGGACTGTTAACCACCAAATTGTGGTTCCTAGGGTTTATCGCCCTGAAATCTTAAACTTGGCTCATGAAACACCCATGTCAGGCCATTTAGGTGTAAATAAGACCTATCACAAGATCCTTAATCATTTCTACTGGCCAGAAAATCTGATGTATCTCAACACTGCAAATCCTGCCACACTTGTCAAATGGTAGGAAAACCCAATCAGACTATTCCTAAAGCTCAGTTACAGCCCATTCCTGCCTTTGATGAACCTTTCAGCAGAGTGATTATTGATTGTGTAGGTCCCTTACCCAAAACAAAGAAAGGTTGTGAATATCTTCTGACCATAATGTGTGCTTCAACTCGCTTTCCTGAAGCTATCCCACTCAGAAATATCAAGGCTAAAACAATAGTTAATGCACTTGTGAAGTTCTTCACATTTGTAGGCCTCTCAAAATCTATCCAGTCAGATCAGGGCTCAAATTTTATGTCAGGAATTTTTCAGCAAGTTATGTATGAACTTGGAATTAAGCAATACAAGTCATCGGCTTACCACCCTGAAAGCCAAGGTGCCTTAGAAAGATTCCATCAAACTTTGAAAAACATGATCAGATCTTACTGCTTTGACACTGAAAAAGATTGGGATGAAGGCATACACTTGCTTCTATTTGCTGTAAGAGAATCTGTACAAGAGTCTCTGGGGTTCAGCCCATTTGAGCTTGTTTTTGGGCACACTGTACGTGGACCGTTAAAACTTCTAAAAGAGAAATTTCTCTCAGATGATGACAGTTCTTTGAACTTACTTCAGTATGTGTCTGATTTCAAAAACAGACTATCAAAGGCCTGTGATGCAGCTCGGTCCAATCTCAAATCTGCTCAAAGCAAAATGAAGATTCGTTATGATGAAAATGCTAAAGACAGAAATTTTGAACCTGGAGACAAGGTACTCGCTCTCTTGCCCATTCCTGGCAGACCTTTACAAGCTAGATATTATGGCCCGTATACTGTTGATAAAAAGTTAAGTGACGTGAATTACATTGTTAACACTCCTGGGAGGCGCAAGCAAAAACAGCTATGTCACATTAATATGCTCAAGAAGTATATTGATAGGGATAGTTCTGTTATTTCATCAGTAAATATAGTTAATTCTGTCCCTCATGAACAAAATCAAATGGACTCTGAGGACTTCAACTTGGAGAAATCTGATCCCTCGTCACCGAAACTCCAGAATTCTGACATACTACAGAATCTTGATCAGAAACTGTCTCACCTTGATTCAGACAAAAGACTTGAACTGAAACAGTTAGTTCTCGAATATGAGCACTTATTTCCAGACATTCCATCCAGAACTGACAAAATCTATCATGATGTTGACATTATTGAAGGTTCAAAACCTGTAAAGCAACATCCTTACAGAATGAACCCTGTAAAACAGCAATATGTCAGGGAAGAAGTTCAATATTTGCTGGACAATGATTTCATTGAACCCAGCCAAAGTGAATGGAGTTCTCCTTGTATTCTTGTACCAAAGCCAGACGGGACATTTAGAATGTGCACAGACTATCGAAAAGTCAATTCTGTCACTAAAACAGACACTTTTCCCATCCCACGAATCGATGACTGCATTGATAATATTGGACATGCCAAGTATGTTACAAAGTTCGATCTGCTAAAGGGATTTTGGCAGATACCCCTCACGGACAGAGCAAAGGAGATCTCGGCATTTGTTACACCAGATGGACTGTACCAGTATAAAGTCATGCCATTTGGAATGAAGAACTCGCCTGCGACTTTTCAGCGGCTGGTCAACAGTTTGATTTCCAATCTGGATGGCTGTAAAGCCTATATCGACGACGCTATTATCTTCAGTGAGGAGTGGCAACAACACTTGCAGACTATCAGAACATTCTTTGACCGGCTAAGTGATGCTAAACTAACTGTGAACTTGGCAAAGAGTGAATTTTGCCATGCAAACTTGACATTTCTTGGACACATTGTAGGTCAAGGTCAGGTAAAACCTGTAGAAGCTAAAGTTGAGGCTATCTCAGATTTTCCTGTACCTACTAGCAAAAGACAACTGATGCGCTTTCTGGGTATGGCTGGATATTACAGGAAATTCTGCAACAACTTCTCGGCTATAGCTGAGCCTCTGACAAACTTGCTTGGTAAGAAGGCCAAGTATGTTTGGACAGATGACTGCCAGAAGTCATTTGATAAGCTCAAGGCCATACTTAGAAGTGCTCCGGTTCTTCATACTTAGAAGTGCTCCGGCCATACTTAGAAGTGCTCCGGTTCTCTTAGCACCAAGTTTTGACAAAGAGTTCAAGTTGGCTGTAGATGCCAGTGATGTTGGTGCAGGCAGTGTATTGTTGCAAGAAGATGACAATGGTGTTGACCATCCTGTTTGTTATTTTTCCAAAAAGTTTAACAAGCATCAGAGAAATTACTCTACCATAGAGAAAGAATGCCTATCTCTAATCCTTGCACTTCAGCACTTTGAAGTTTACTTAGCTTCTTCACATGCACCAATTGTTGTCTTCAGTGACCACAATCCACTGACTTTCATACATAAAATGAAAAACAAGAACCAGCGTTTACTCAGGTGGAGTCTCATGTTGCAAGAGCACAATCTTGACATCAGACATATCCGAGGAAGAGATAATATCATTCCAGACACCCTAAGCAGAGCTTAAGTGCCTCTACAATGCTGATGTCCAGCTTTGTGCTGTTGTATTTGATTAGTTTTGCACAAATTTTGCTAAACATATTGTATACACTTATCCAGTATTGCAAAAGAAAGCTTTATTTTATAAAACTTTCCTTTCTTTGAAGAGGGGAAGTGTTATGTATGACAGTTACTTGTTGAAAGATGTGCATTCAGTACTGGTAAACTTCCCAAGGGAGTATGCCCAGGAAAGTATGATGTTATACATATGATGTTTACTTGTTGTCCTTAGCAATTATTTACTTTTAGTGTCCCAGATATTGGACATAAACAGGTTGTTTACTTCAGAATTTTCTAGAAATTAAAACAATGTTTTCTGAGGAAAACTATGTCCCCCCAACCGTTTAGTAATTGAAGTGTAGTTACCTTGTGATATGAAGTTTTTCTAGGGAAGACACCATGTAAGGTGTGATAGTTTAAACTTGTTTTGGACCCTGTCTAAAATTGGGTCACAATCACCAAATTCTTATAAACTCTGAACCTCCTCACAACAATGCTTCTGAGCAAGTTTGGTCAAAATCCATCAATTAGTTTACAAGATATCGTATCGGAAAAACTAATTTCAACAGTTTTTATGGACCCGTGACCTTGGAAATTAGGTCAAGGTCATCAAAATCTAATCAACTTTGAGCCTCCTCCAAACAATGCTTCTGTGCAAGTTTGGTCAAAATCCATCAACTGGTTTACAAGATATTGCAGTGAAAAGACTAATTTCAACATTTTTTTATGGACTCGTGACCTTGAAAATTAGGTCAAGGTCACCGAAATCTAATCAACTCTGAGCCTTCTCGCAACAATGCTTCTGTGCAAGTTTGGTCAAAATCCATCAATTGGTTTACAAGTTATCGAGTTGGAAAGATTAATTTCAACATTTTTTATGGACTCGTGACCTTGAAAATTAGGTCAAGATCACCAAAATCTAATCAACTCTGAGCCTCCTCCCAACAATGCTTCTGTGCAAGTTTGGTCAAAATCCGTCAATTGATTTACAAGATACTGCGTTGGAAAGAATAATTTCAACATTTTTTATGGACTTGTGACCTTGATTATTAGGTCAAGGTCACCAAAATATAATCAACTCTGAGCCTCCTCCCAACAATGCTTCTGTGCAAGTTTGGTCAAAATCCATTGATTGGTTTACAAGATACTGCATTGGAAAGACTAATTTCAACATTTTTTATGGACTCGTGACCTTGAAAATTAGATCAAGGTCACCAAAATCTAATCAACTCTGAGCCTTCTTGCAACAATGCTTCTGTGCAAGTTTGGTCAAAATCCATCTATTGGTTTACAAGTTATCGCGTTGGAAAGACTAATTTCAACATTTTTTATGGACTCGTGACCTTGAAAATTCGGTCAAGGTCACCAAAATCTAATCAACTCTGAGCCTCCTCCCAACAATGCTTCTGTGCAAGTTTGGTCAAAATCCATCAATAGGTTTACAAGATATTGCATTGGAAAGACTAATTTCAACAGTTTTTATGGACTCGTGACCTTGAAAATTAGGTCAAGGTCACCGAAATCTAATCAACTCTGAGCCTCCTCCCAACAATGCCCTTGTGCAAGTTTAGTCAAAATCCATTCATTTGTTCAGAAGATATCGCGTCGGAAAACCTAATTTGATCAGTTTTCATAGGCTGGTGACCTTGAAAATTAGGTCAAGGTCACCAAAATCTAATCAACTCTGAGCCTCCTCCCAACAATGCTCTTGTGCAAGTTTGCTCAAAATCCATTCATTTGTTCAGATGATATCGCGTCAGAAAACCTAATTTGATCAGTTTTCATGGGCTGGTGACCTTGAAAATGAGGTCAAGGTCACCAAAATCTAATCAACTCTTTCCCCCCTCCCAACCATGTATCTATGCAAGTTTGGTCAAAATCCATCCACTGGTTCAAAAGATATCGCGTAAGAAAGAAGCTACGCGGACGCGGACGCCGACGCTGACGCCGACGCTGACGCCGACGCCGACGCCGACGCCGACGGGAACCGCACCAAAAACAATATGTCCCCCACCTTCGGTTGGGGGGACATAATTTCAAATTGTTCTTTGACGGAAAAGTCCGGAAAAATCTGGAAGAACCACAAGATGTAGAATCTTCTAGAAAAATCTTTTTTTATGTCAAAAGAATATTGTGGAATTTTCTGGAAGGATAATGGCCTCTCTAGAATATTCCAAAACATTAAATTTTGGTAAACAACTTGTTATTTTTAGTATATGATATCATAGAATTTGCTGGAAGAATCCTGAATGTTCCTCAGTGCTATATAAGGGCTACAAATTTTCATAAGGACAATCTTTGGGTACTGTTACTATTAAGAAGTCAAAATCTATCTTACTGGAATTTAAACTTATTCTTGGATTACTTTGTGATATTCGATTCTGGATTGGGACATAGTGCTATTTTGAAACAAACTTTAATTCTTGGGATCAGAAACTGATACAGACTTGTGTTAAAAAATTCTGAGGGACATTCAGACATTCTTTAAGGGAATTAACATCTTGAAAGGTATTGTACATTCATTTTTGTTTGATTGTTTCTATGCTTTTGATTGTTTCACATGTAATTACTGGTTAAATCACTTCTAAATAGATTTGTTAAATTTTAAACAAAGCTTGTTGCTGGCTAACCAACTTGTTGGTTTCCTTAATCTTCTAGTTACGCCTGGCACGTAACAAAAACATTAACCAAAACTTAAACACAAAACTTCCAAGTCCGTGACCCTGACCTAAAGGTCATCCAGGTGAGTTGTGATGTACAGCATAAAACCTGAGACCAATATCTATCAACATGCAAGTATCAACTTTATCCATCAACATGTTCAAGAGATTTAGACTTTAACCAAAAAATTTAACACAAAATTTCTAAGTCTGTGACCTTGACCTCAAGGTCACCCAGGGTAGGTCATGATGGTACTGCATAAAACTTCAGACCAATATCTACCAACATGCAAAGTATCAACTCGATCAATCAACATGGTCAAGAGATATAGACTTACAAAAACTTACAAAAACTTAAACACAAAATTTCTAAGTCTGTGACCTTGACCTCAAGGTCAACAAGAGTGGGTCATGATGGTACTGCGTAAAACTTCAGACCAATATCTAGCAACATGCAAAGTATCAACTCAATCCATCAATATGGTCAAGAGATATAGACTTACAAAAACTTTAACCAAAAACTTAAACACAAAATTTCTGAGTCTGTGACCTTGACCTCAAGGTCACCCAGGGTGGGTCATGATGGTACTGTGTAAAACTTCAGACCAATATCTAGCAACATGCAAAGTATCAAGTCAATCCATCAATATGGTCAAGAGATATAGACTTACAAAAACTTTAACCAAAAACTTAAACACAAAATTTCTAAGTCACCCAGGGTGGGTCATGATGGTACTGCGTAAAACTTCAGACCAATATCTAGCAACATGCAAAGTATCAACTTGATCCATCAACATGGTCAAGAGATATAGACTTATAAAATACTTTAACCGAAAGTGTGACGCGGACGTACACGTAAACGTAAACGGGGACGACCGAGGTGACTACAATAGCTCTATGCACTTCGTGCAGGCGAGCTAAAAGGTATGGTCTTAGGGGTTATGCAGATTTATTTTTAATTATACAATGCCAAGATCACTAAAGACAACTTTTTTGACTCAAATTACAGATTTAATTATAAATAGTGTGCCCATTCAAATTTTAAATTATGGCAGGTCATAGACTGGATTTCAGCTTTTTGATGGAATATCAGTCATTATTTCATATAAAAGAGGTTATTTCTTACCATTTCACATTCCTCTGGATCCACCACCATTCCTTTCATTCCATAGCTGGCACAGTCTTTAGCCAGTCTACCAGCAAATTCTTCTGCTGTACCAGTCTGGGAGCCATAGAACACTACTACATTCCTCCCCTAGAATTATAATACAAACAGTGAGAGAACCAGTCTACCAGCAAATTCTTCTGCTGTACCAGTCTGGGAGCCATAGAACACTACTACATTCCTCCCCTAGAATTATAATACAAACAGTGAGAGAACCAGTCTACCAGCAAACTCTTCTGCTGTACCAGTCTGGGAGCCATAGAACACCACTACATTCCTCCCCTAGAATTATAATACAAACAGTGAGAGAACCAGTCTACAAGCAAATTTTTCTGCTGTACCAGTCTGGGAGCCATAGAACACTACTACATTCCTCCCCTAGAATTATAATACAAACAGTGAGAGAACCAGTCTACCAGCAAATTCTTCTGCTGTACCAGTCTGGGAGCCATAGAACACTACTACATTCCTCCCCTAGAATTATAATACAAACAGTGAGAGAACCAGTCTACAAGCAAACTCTTCTGCTGTACCAGTCTGGGAGCCATAGAACACCACTACATTCCTCCCCTAGAATTATAATACAAACAGTGAGAGAACCAGTCTACCAGCAAACTCTTCTGCTGTACCAGTCTGGGAGCCATAGAACACTACTACATTCCTCCCCTAGAATTATAATACAACTAGAAATTGGCTGCAAGCAAGGCTTTCAGTATACCCCCCGCAAAATTATCTGAAGCTGATGCACTACCAACCATAAGTAATGGTCAAAAATGACTATGTTGAAAAATGCTGTAAATTTGTCAAAAATTATTTTTTCAGCATTATAATTCTTCATGCACATCATCAATATGTGTGGAACATGTCTGCAAAGTATTGAAAAGAAATACTGAAAGCCCTAGGAGGAGTTGATTTCACAAAGTATGCACTACCAACCATTATTGTATAAGCAATGGTCAAAAAATGGCTATGTTAAAAATTGCTGTAAATTTGACAAAAATTATATTATCAGCATCATAATTCTTCATGCACATCTTCAATATGAGTGGAACATGTCTGCAAAGTATTGAAAAGAAATATTGAAAGCCCTAGGAGAAGTTGATTTCACAAACTATGAACTACCAACCATTATTGTATATAAGCAATGGTCAAAAAATGGCTATGTTGAAAAATACTGTAAATTTGTCAAAAAATATTTTTTCGGCATTATAATTCTTCATGCACATCTTCAATATGTGTGGAACATGTCTGCAAAGTATTGAAAAGAAATACTGAAAGCCCTAGGAGAAGTTGATTTCACAAACTATGCACTACCAACCATTTTTGAATATGGCAATTATCGAAAATTGGCTGAGTTCAAAATGCTGTAAATTTGTCAAAATTCATTTTTTCAGCACAATACTTCTTCATGCACATCTTCAATATGTGTGGAACATGTCTGCAAAGTATCAAAAGAGAATATTGAAAGCTGTAGGAGGAGTTGATTTCACAAAGTATGCACTATTAGCACTATGGCAAACATTCTATGTATATAAGCAATGGTCAAAAAATGGCTATGTTGAAAAATGCTGTAAATTTGTCAAAAATTATTTTTTCAGCATTATAATTCTTCATGCACATCTTCAATATGTGTGGAACATGTCCGCAAAGTACTGAAAAGAAATACTGAAAGCCCTAGGAGGAGTTGATTTCACAAACTATGCACTACCAACCATTTTTGAATATGGCAATTATCAAAAATTGGCTAAGTTCAAAATGCTGTAAATTTGTCCAAATTCATTTTTTCAGCACAACACTTCTTCATGCACATCTTCACCATGTGTGGAACATGTCTGCAAAGTATCAAAAGAGAATATTGAAAGCTGTAGGAGGAGTTGATTTCACAAAGTATGCACTATTAGCACTATGGCAAACATTCTATGTATAGGTTTAAAAAGTCCCATAACTCTTGCAAAACTGACCCTTTGGCCCCAAAATTCATATCACACATGTGTTGTCTAATGGTGCAGGTGTGTTGAAAATTTGAAGACCATCGGGCAAAAACTACTTAAGTTATTCAGCAAAGATGTCAAAATGTTGACGGAATGACGGAATCACGGAATGACAGAATGACGGAATGACGGAATCACGGACAGGCTGAAAACAGTATACCCCCCTAAAACTTCGTTTTGCGGGGGGTATAAACAGTGAGAGAACCAGTCTACAAGCAAACTCTTCTGCTGCACCAGTCTGGGAGCCATAGAACACCACTACATTCCTCCCCTAGAGTTATAATACAAACAGTGAGAGAACCAGTCTACCAGCAAACTCCTCTGCTGTACCAGTCTGGGAGCCATAGAACACTACTACATTCCTCCCCTAGAATTATAGTACAAACAGTGAGAGAACCAGTCTACCAGCAAATTCTTCTGCTGTACCAGTCTGGGAGCCAAAGAACACTACTACATTCCTCCCCTAGAATTATAATACAAACAGTGAGAGAACCAGTCTACCAGCAAACTCTTCTGCTGTACCAGTCTGGGAGCCATAGAACACCACTACATTCCTCCCCTAGAATTATAATACAAACAGTGAGAGAACCAGTCTACAAGCAAATTTTTCTGCTGTACCAGTCTGGGAGCCATAGAACACTACTACATTCCTCCCCTAGAATTATAATACAAACAGTGAGAGAACCAGTCTACCAGCAAATTCTTCTGCTGTACCAGTCTGGGAGCCATAGAACACTACTACATTCCTCCCCTAGAATTATAATACAAACAGTGAGAGAACCAGTCTACAAGCAAACTCTTCTGCTGTACCAGTCTGGGAGCCATAGAACACCACTACATTCCTCCCCTAGAATTATAATACAAACAGTGAGAGAACCAGTCTACCAGCAAACTCTTCTGCTGTACCAGTCTGGGAGCCATAGAACACTACTACATTCCTCCCCTAGAATTATAATACAGACAGTGAGAGAACCAGTCTACAAGCAAACTCTTCTGCTGCACCAGTCTGGGAGCCATAGAACACCACTACATTCCTCCCCTAGAATTATAGTACAAACAGTGAGAGAACCAGTCTACCAGCAAACTCTTCTGCTGTACCAGTCTGGGAGCCATAGAACACTATTACATTCCTCCCCTAGAATTATAATACAAACAGTGAGAGAACCAGTCTACCAGCAAACTCCTCCGCTGTACCAGTCTGGGAGCCATAGAACACTACTACATTCCTCCCCTAGAATTATAGTACAAACAGTGAGAGAACCAGTCTACCAGCAAACTCCTCTGCAGTACCAGTCTGGGAGCCATAGAACACCACTACATTCCTCCCCTAGAATTATAATACAAACAGTGAGAGAACCAGTCTACCAGCAAACTCTTCTGCTGTACCAGTCTGGGAGCCATAGAACACTACTACATTCCTCCCCTAGAATTATAATACAAACAGTGAGAGAACCAGTCTACCAGCAAACTCTTCTGCTGTACCAGTCTGGGAGCCATAGAACACTACTACATTCCTCCCCTAGAATTATAATACAAACAGTGAGAGAACCAGTCTACCAGCAAACTCTTCTGCTGTATCAGTCTGGGAGCCATAGAACACTACTACATTCCTCCCCTAGAATTATAGTACAAACAGTGAGAGAACCAGTCTACCAGCAAACTCTTCTGCTGTATCAGTCTGGGAGCCATTGAACACTACTACATTCCTCCCCTAGAATTATAATACAAACAGTGAGAGAACCAGTCTACCAGCAAACTCCTCCGCTGTACCAGTCTGGGAGCCATAGAACACCACTACATTCCTCCCCTAGAGAGAGAATCAGTCTAATATGTAATCATGTACATGTACTAGTAATTCATGACCATGACACTACCCTCTTCCAGCCCTGGGGAATAGAGCAGCCTTGTCCAGCAGACCTCTGCTAAAACCCTTGCACTGCAGGGATGTCCACGCTGTTTCCTCCTACAGTCAGCTATATTTACAATTCTGTTTGTTGGAATCTACAAGGTTAGGTAATCTCATCATGCCATGTGGCTCATGTTTTTGTCACAAAAAGTGATGCAATTGACATTTACTGAACAAAAATGGCATATATTTCAAAATCAGATATAGCATTTATATCGATCAATACAATTCACTAGTTAGCATTTAGAGCAATGTGTTTCAGGATCTTTTGTAAGGCTTGGGTCAATATCTTTGTTGATCATAGGCTACAGCTCTTATGTCAGCTCTTCAGATGCCAAGTTAGATCTGAGCCACCTTATCAGACAACTTTGAATTTGAGAAGATAAGAGCACAGATGAGCTGCACATATAAAATTACAAGCCTCTAACCATATTCTATGGCGGTGAACAAAGACAGTTTTCTCTGTAAACAGGCTGGTCAAATGAGAACAGTATCGAACATCTAGCCATGTGACAAGAAAACCAGTATTCGGGGTATCCACCTTGTCTGACACAAATCTGCCTGTATGGTCGCAGAAGGAAACTAAAACCTTGAAATTTCTTATTAAAGAAGAAGAGGAATTACTATGCCTACAGTGAAAACATACAGAGCTTATCTGTGTCTTTGTTTTCTCGTGACTTTTGTTTTGTATAGCTTAAATGAGGAAAAATTTTCTACACTGATGTTAGCATCTACAAGTTCAGGATTTTACAGAAAAAAAAAAAACATCGAAAATTAATCAATGTATGTTCAAATATTGTTGTTATCTAGAACAAATTGATTTCAGGAATAACATTCAGGAAATACTCTACAAAAAGATAAGAACACCTGCAGTAATCCTATATTTCACATGAAGATTTAAATCGTGAAGTTTTGCTATTAAAGTTAGCATGGTTAGATTGAATCTATAAATCTAAAATATCAAAATGCAAGCTTTATCATGAGAAAAACTGTTATTTAATGTGAAAGTACAGCTACACTGCTATGCAGGCTGGTCAGTGTTAATACAATCTCTCTAGTTCCATATTTAAAAAAAATCCTCTGGCATGATGTGTTTTTAAAAAATAATTTTGACTTTGAGTAGATGTGAATACATCGGAACCACATATCTATGGTCTTCATAAAGTTAAACAATACAACTTTGATTTAGAAGTTCATATTTTACTATTTTTTTTGCACTAAAATACTGTATTTGTTCTAATTAGTGCACATGCTCCAATGAGCTCACACCCTGGTCATAAGCGCACACCACACTAACAATTTGGTATTTTACGCAATTTTTACTCAAAAATACCCTAATAACTGCATTGAAATGCTGCATTGAAACACTGCATTGAAACTTAATCACTATTTTGAAACGATTGGAACACTTAAAATGCATCATAATTGATTATTTTGACATGATTGTTTAACAAGTTAATGTGTTGTTTCGGTTTGTAGTGTGCGCTTATTAGAACAATATTTTGTTACCTTAACTTTAAATTATTTTGAAAAGTTAAGCGCACTGTGCACTAATTAGAAAGACTATGGTAGCTTATCTAGTAATGCACATGTGATAATGAACATAATTTTTATGATGAAATATGACCTTGTTTGTCCAAGATAACTTACATAATAATAGATTCGTCTATTTTTTATTATGACTACAGGTAAACTGGCATTAATTTTCTCCTCTCCTGGTATCATTAGTATTTGAAGGAAAACATGCCTATGCAATGTCTAGTAATTTGTTTTCTGTTAGAAAAAAGGTTGTTTTTGAATCAAAATAAGAACAAATGCCTACCCCTGTGCACCAGTTTTACTACATAAAAGTGGTGTGTAAATTGGGTTGCATTTTTTTTTTTCATTTCACTGACATAATTTCCTGGTGCTTGTATAACTGAATTTCCTTGAGTGAGAAATACATCAAATAAATGACCTGGTATTACTGACTTAATAGGAGAGTGAGAAAATGTCTCCAAAGTCCATACTACAGTAAAATACAATGGGTGGGGATCTTAAAGTGTCTTGCTCAATGACACTCCACAGCAAAGGTGGGTATTGAACTCAGGATCTCTCACTCCAGAAGCCTGTCCTCTATCACTAGGACAGCATCTGTCATAAATGAAACGGAACACTGCAATACTTACAGAATTTTTCATTTTGTTGACAAAACTTGGATCATAAGAAGCACTTCTTGCCAATGGTCTGTAACAGAAAAATCATACTCAGCTGATAACTTCAGATTTACTTATAGTTTTCAAGACTTGAACAATTAACATATCAAAGTCTTAAAATTCAACATTTATCCACTTTAAAGTTAATCATTAAACATCATTAAAGGGAGTTTATTAAATCTAAATGCTTTCCAAGTCCTTCCTGGCAATATTTCTGCTATTAATTAAATGCATAATTAGGCTCTCTTTTTTTTTTCAAAAAAGACAAAAAATGAAAAATCAGTTCAATATATTTTACATATATGCAGAAACAAAACAAACTTACGCTACAGTCAGCTTCTTAAAGGTTGGTTGTTCTTTCTGTTTATTCTTGAAGAAGAACCAATATATTGCCATCCCAGCCATGAGAGAGAGAATGAAGAAATCCAGATTGGAGAAATAGGATCCCGTATCTTCTTCACTCATTGTCTCTGTTTCACCCATTGTGAAAAGTTGTCTGTAGTCTCACGAGTTATGTTTGTCAAGAATATACTTTATGTGCTACAGAATCCTATGGGCCTGTAAATGAAAATAAATACATCCACTTTCTTGTTTCTGAGTACATGTATGATAAATTGATGAAATGGCTGATATTAGATCAACCAGTAAGACCTCCAAAATTTATTATGTTTTGACACCTTAGATGACAAGATAAGATGCTAATTATGCAACGCTTTTCTAGAAGCGACTCTATGTATAAACTATACTACATGAATTGTACTGGAAAATTGGAGACTTTGGTTTAAATTATCGATGTGAAAAATTATTTCTGTGGTGGTTCTTTTTGTTTTATGTCTTGGTGTTTTCAAATTTTTAGTTAAGTTTGTGTGGCTGAGTGGCCACCTATTTGGAAAATGGCTAACCATTCGGCTTACAATACTTTTTTTTTTTTGATTCAGTTTTACGTCCCTTTCAAGCTTTTTCACTCATATCAAGACGAATCAATCGGTAGGTGGGGCGAAAACCGGAGTACCCCGGGAAAAACCACTTGACACACCCGCAAGTAGAACATTAATATATTTTCTTTGTATAAGTACCTAATTGTTTATTTAGTTTTTTCCCCATCTCGGTTTTTGGAGTGGTAATTTCTTTCTGATTGCGCCATTTCCTGATCAATGCCTACTTTTACTTTTTTTAAAAAATGTGAGAAGAAAAAGTACAAAACATGTATGCAATATGCATTTTTCTTTCAGTACAGTTTGGCAAATTGCAGTATTCAATGTGATATCCAGTTCTAAAAAAACATCTTTTAGATTGATCCGGTTGGAATGACATCATCGGTCATTCATATGTGGTGAATGACTCCGTGTTTATCGCTATAGCCTTAATTGCCCTTAAATGAACTCAATGCAGAAAATATGAAAACAAAATTAAATTTTTCATAAAAGCTTTGCATACATATCTTAAGATTGTTATCATTTCTTCAACGCGAGGTATGAAATCTGTAACATTTCTGGCAAACTACCATTTCATTAGCATGTAAAAATGATTAACATATCTCGGATTCAATAAACCCTGGATAGGTAACTACAGTGTATTTATGGTGTTTATTGGAAATATGTGGTCTCGGCTAGCCTGTTAAACCTGTAATTGATATAGTTAAATAGCTGATAACTCAATTATTTGAGCAAATATCTAAGATATGTTTTCATAAAGCAATAGCTTACCGTAATACATGAACTTTAAGGTGGTATCATTTTATTTCTGTAGAAATCAATATGTTCTGCGCAAAATGTCTAGAAAGTTGGGTATCAAATTTCACTGTTTTCAGCTTTTTTGATAGAAAATAACCAGATTTTGGTAAAAATGAAGGAGAAAACTCCATTTACACTCATAGTAACATGTAAATTTCGACCAAATGTGATAAAAAAAATCTCTTATTAGAACCTTAGTTGTCACTTAGACTCATTTTAGACCATCCTTATATATTTTGTTTGTTTGTTTGAACTGATGCTTTATGTCCCAGTAAACAGCAAATAATACATTTTGTGATATGTAAAATCAAGCAGAGACAACATAAATTGACATTACTCCCATAACATGAGAGTCCTGTATTTCTGATATTTTCTATTATGATGTTCCTGTCGATATACCGATGTCAGGCAGTCAGCATCAATGTCCCAATATCAACATCGACTGTCACACAATTTATGTTATATATCTAAAATTGACATTTGCTTTAATGCCTTATCCGGGGTTAATTTTGGTTCCGAGATCACATTAAAACGATATTGACCAACTTGTACCCTCACAAAAAAGTTGCTTGCCGAGTGTATCAAAGAAATGGTAGCTTTTACACCAATATACTACTACTACCCTTGGGTTTGTGGCTTACATGACAGGGGTTATAAACTAGGATCAGCTGTGTGCAGTTGTGGAGTTGTTTCATAACCCAATTCCATTGACCTGACTCTGTCAGTAAACAACTAACTGCAAATAATCAAAACACGCGTTTCACTTTTTAATTCAATCATATAAAATCCATTGATCTTTCAACAAACACCTACCAATTAAATGATTACCTCTATGATAATGATGATTGAGATGTGCCTGTGATGTAATTGAAAGGTGTCAATCAAGCGTGACGTTAATTGGGGATCCTTCAGTCAAATCAATTACTTAGACATTACCTGTCGATCAATTTTAATCTCCCAGATTTATTCGTTAAAAAACAATACTCCGGGGGCAATATCCTTAATTTCAGACAGGTACGGGTGTGGGAATAAGCGATAATAATTATTTGAGCTCTCCTCTGACACACTATAAAACGATGGATCCCAAGGTCTCGCTCTCGTGATATTTGGCGAACTAACAAATTCCAACATGTCTGCCATAACATCGTTGAATCCGAAAGCAGAAGTTGCAAGGGCCGCCCAGGCTCTTGCTGTCAACATCAGTGCGGCAAAAGGACTTCAAGATGTTCTCAAATCGAATCTCGGTCCAAAAGGCACTCTTAAAATGTAATGAATCACTGCTAAATGCCAAACTCATAGAATGTTCTAGAACACGTGATTCATTTACATGTTAAATTGGTGGGTGGGGTGACGGAAATTTTTATTTACTACTGTTGCTTGGCAATTTGCGCTAATACAATAACATTTCAACGAAAAAATACTTGGTCATTGTTTTTGTGTGTATTGAGGTTTAACGTCCCAATCAACAATTTTTCAGTCATGTCGGGAGGAGCCAGCTCTTCCTGGGTTTTACCAGTACTGTAGAGTTAATGTGCCTTGCTCAAGGACACAACACGGTGACGCTAGTGGGGATCGAACCCAGGACCTCTCGATTCGGAGTCGGACACTCTACCACTATGCCACTGTGCTCCCTTTGTTCTTATTGGTGTTTTGTTACAAAAACAGAGAAGAATACATGTAGTTACTATAGTAGGTCCAACGCTTCATCTATCAGGCTCAGGACAAATAAAAATTTAGCTACAGAGCTCGATTTAGCAGAGCTTTAAAAATTATTTTCTATAAATTTTTTTTGTTGATATTTTTCTTATTTTTTCTCAAAACATAGATTGTGGGTACTCGTTAGAACCGCCTCAGGAAATGAGATGCTATAAAATACCTCATTGTGGCAGTGGTATGCCGAACATAAAACACAATTTATGCAGGACCCATTTATGCAGCAGAAAAAATATGATAGCATGTTTAACTGGGATGGTGGGTGCGCATGCGCACATTCATGTCGCTTCCTGTTTTCAGGAACCTATTTTGGACTAAATTCTAAATTTAGCCACCCACCCCACACCTGAGGTGATGATCAGAAATTGATCGACTCAGTATCAGAAGATAGATAACTGTTGATCGGGGTTATATGAATTCTCATTTTCTTAAATAAACAAAAATGGTGTTTTTTGCAGAAATTTCTTCTCTCGATTTTCCCAAATTGTTATATACACAACATATTTAAAGTTGTTAAACAGTTTAAATTGAGTGTTTGCCTGCAATTTTTTCACAATGTTTAAGTTTAATAAAACATCAATGAAATATATACACAGTTTTTTAAAGCTCCTTTTAACTACAATAGCTAAATTGAGCCCTGAAGCTAAATTTTGGGATGTCCTGAGCCTGTTGATTACTGTACTCTAATTAGCGCTCATGCATCAATAAGCTCACCCAATTCTTTTCCATATAACCAGTTATTAAGCACAAAGTTTACTGTGTGCTAAATAGAATGAATATGGAATTTATTTTTGAAAGTAGCACTTTGATTGACTGATGATTGAATGATTGACCAAATGGCCACAGAGAAGTCTTAGAGTAATCATCTAGGTTATTCACGGTAATTGGATAAGTAATAACTGACAGCCCTAACATGACATTAGCTCTTAACTTGTTCATTAAGCATTAATTTGGCAAGGAGCTTCTGTTCTTGTCTTTCCTGACTATTAATCTATTTTGGTTGTTTCAGGCTGGTGTCAGGATCAGGTGATATCAAACTGACCAAGGATGGCAATGTTTTGCTACATGAAATGGTAAGACTTGGCAGTGAAACATCGTAAAAAAATAATATTTAAAGTATAGTTTAAAAGTTTGTTCATACATATACATGTAATTTCTGAAAAGGAAAACCAATTCAGGTATATACCCCCCCTTGATATATATTTTTTTTCAAAGATTTTCATCTTTTATTGTTTACAGCAAATCCAGCACCCGACAGCATCTCTGATTGCCCGTGTTGCAACGGCCCAGGATGATATTACAGGTGACGGCACAACCTCAAATGTTCTCATCATTGGAGAACTGTTGAAACAGGCTGACTTGTATATCTCAGAGGTATGTGTTGGTTTATTATTGTTAAATATGATTTTAAGTTAATGTGCTTATATAATTAGCATCTGCATAAAGTTCTGTGTAAAGTTTAAATTGGCCCGGAATAAGGACCTGGAAGTTTTACAAAAAAAATTACAATCCATTTAAGGGTCACCTCAGCCCTTACACTAACGCTTTTGAGCTGGGCGTTTTACAGAAGTTTTGACTATCCTTTTTTAGGGCCTCCATCCACGCCTGATCACTGAGGGTTTTGAGCTCGCCAGGAACAAGGCCCTGGAAGTGTTGGAGGAAGTGAAGATAAAGCGTGAGATGGACCGAGACACACTGATCCAGGTGGCCAGGACTTCACTGCGCACCAAGGTTCATCAAGAACTGGCTGATCTTCTGACGGAGGTAAAATAGTCTTTCAGCTTAGCTTCATGGAAACACTTTCCTGACTTCACACCAATTAAATTGTCTAAAGCTTTCAAGAATATCCTGAAATAAATAAAAGGGTTAAACCCATAATTTATACATGTACTATCAATAACTGGTTGTATTAGAACAATTTACAACAAAGTGCATTCTGTATGAAATCTGAGAAATTAGGAAAAAATATTTTGCGGATCGAACGAGCCAAACCAGAGAAACATAGCCAGGAAATGGGGAAAAGGAAATATTTCTAATGTTGGCCTTTATATTTTTTTCAGCATCTTGTAGACGTCGTTTAGCCATCAAGAAAGATAAAGAATTAATAGATATGTACATTGTAGAAATTTGAATAAATGTGTTTCCTCTCCATATGTTTTTATAGTTGAGCCGTGATGCGAGAAAACTTTGTCGGGAGTTCCGACCAACTCCGAAATAAACTGGCCTGTACAAGCTTGAAATTTTGCATTTAACAATATGATAAATTGTACTATCTGTGTAGCAAAAACAAAGGCGTTGATCAGCTTCGCAGTTTCTGCGAAGCTGATCTGCGCCTTTGTTTTCGCTTAGACGAAAATCCGGTTTTCTCATGATGCGGCTCAATTTATGCACTAAGCGGGCTTATGTATTTACTTTACATTGGACATCTGTTTTCAGCACCTGGTAGATGCTGTGTTAGCCATCAAGAAAGATAAAGAACCCATAGATCTTCACATGGTGGAAATCATGGAGATGCAGCATAAAACTGATATGGACACTACGTGAGTATCCCTGAATCTGTAGAGTGTCTTGCGCTCTTGATTGATTGGTGTTCTCACATTGAACTATAAGATTGCTCAATAAATGTAAGAGAGGCACATGTAACAATAGACTTAGGATTTTAGCAATCAACATTTGTAAGTTATATTGTAATTATTGATGCTATATGTGTGATTTTAGGCTGCAACTGCAAGAATCTTCAGCTTCCTATTATTTTTGTCGGATTCCAATGATTTTTATCAAAATGTAATGTACTGTAGGGCACAGAATGAATATTAGAATCACTGAATATGTCAATCTTTTAAGTAAGAATAGAGGGATCAGGAATCGATGCAATTAATATGAACTCTGTACCTGACGTTAAGTTGTTAACCATTATTGTATAATAGTAGTGGTTAATACTGTACACATCCAGGATTTATTTAAACAACTTTGCATATGAATAACTCATTATTTTCAGCTTGGTTCGTGGTATAGTGTTAGATCATGGAGCTAGACACCCAGACATGAAGAAGAGGGTTGAGAATGCTTATATACTCACTTGTAACGTCTCACTGGAGTATGAGAAAACGTAAGCATCACAAAAACATGCCCATGTAATATATTGATTTTTCCTAAGTTGAAAAAAAATGAAAATTTTCAATAGAAAATGTTTGACATTTTTCTTGTTTTTGCTCGAAACATAGATTGTGGGTACACATAACGAGTATCCACAATCTATGTTTTGGAGCTAAAATAAGGAAAATAGATATACCCCTGCATACCCCAGTTTTGCTATACAAAAGTGGGGTTTAAGGGGGTGCACATAGTGATATTACACGGAAATGTTTTCATGATGAGTGAAAGGAATAGGGTTACATATACATTTCACGATGGCATAACTTTTGTGTATAGAATGCTTACATACTCACTTGTAAAGTATCCCTGGTATATGAAAAAAAAAGTATGTTTCATAAGCTGGTTTAGCATTTGTGTGTAGAATACTTACAATCTTATAATATCTCTGCAATAAACATACACATGCTTGTAAAATAAGATGGCATAGCATTTATATAATGCAGTATGAGTTTTGTTGCACTGGTTCTTATAAATGGTTCATTGTGTAGTTCTTTTGAAGGAAACAGACTAATACATTTACATGTCTGAAGAGACATTCTTGCATAGATATCTATGCGCATAGCTGTTTGAAGCCGTTTTCGATTGGTCGAAAGCCGTGTTCAAACAGCGAAACCCATGTTCAAATCATGAAATTCACGTGCCGTTTGAACATGGGTTTTGACCGACGTCATTGGTCAATGCGACGTGACGTCATGTGTTTTGTAGAAACAAAATGGCCGACGTTGAAGAAGCTCCGCGGTTTCGGTCAGTTTTTACGTTGTTAATGTTATTTTCATGAGAATTTAAGTGGATAAGAGTGAAAATGCAAGAATAGCGATCAACCATGGTTTGTTTCAGTGTTCAAACATTCGCTGGATCACTCGAAAGGTGTTTGAACACGCGGCCTGCGGCCTTGTGTTCAAACACCTTTCTCGTGATCCAACGAATGTTTGAACACTGAAAACCATGGTTGATCCCTATATTCAAGATTTTTATGTGTTTTAGGAAGGGTGACTTGACTGGAAAATTGTTGACTGGGATGTTGAGCCTAAAACAAATAAAATTTTGAATATAACTACATTATTTGTTTTATGTAGCGAGGTGAACTCAGGATTTTTCTACAAGAGCGCAGCGGAGAGAGAAAAGTTGATCAAGGCTGAGCGTCAGTTTATTGACGAACGAGTGAGGAAAATTATCGCTCTGAAGAAGGAAGTGTGTGACGGCACTGACAAAGGATTTGTTGTCATTAACCAGAAGGTTTGTATATGATACTGTAAGTTTGGAAATTTTTGCGACACATTTATTTTTATCGCACCTGCTTATAGCAGGGTGCGATATAGGAGTTCAAATTTCCGTCCGTCCGTACGTTCGTTCGTTCGTCCGTTCGTTCGTCCGTCAACATTTACGTCGAAGTTTAGTTTTCTCGACATCAAAGATAGCTGCGAGTCTGAAACCTTGCATAGTAATTGTCCCTGACATACCCTTCAAGCACGCACCTTAACCCGGTGCCCTTGACCTATATTTCACGGTCCACTGACTTTGAAAATTTTTACGTCGAAGTTTTGTCAACATTTACGTCGAAGTTTGGTTTTCTCGCCATCAGAGATAGCTGCGAGTCTGAAACCTTGCATAGTAATTGTCCTTGACATACCCTTCAAGCACGCACCTTAACCCAGTGCCCTTGACCTATATTTCACGGTCCACTGACTTTGAAAATTTTTACGTCGAAGTTTGGTTTTCTCGACATCAGAGATAGCTGTGAGTCTGAAACCTTGCATAGTAATTGTCCTTGACATACCCTTCAAGCACGCACCTTAACCCGGTGCCCTTGACCTATATTTCACGGTCCACTGACTTTGATAATTTTTACGTCGAAGTTTGGTTTTCTCGACATCAGAGATAGCTGCAAGTCTGAAACCTTGCATAGTAATTGTCCTTGACATACTGACTTTGAAAATTTTTACGTCGAAGTTTGGTTTTCTCGACATCAGAGATAGCTGCGAGTCTGAAACCTTGCATAGTAATTGTCCTTGACATGCCCTTCAAGCACGCACCTTAACCCTATGCCCTTGAACTATATTTCATGGTCTATTGACTTTGCCCGATGCAGGTGCGATATCGACCTCCGCGGAGTTCTTGTTTTGAATATTTGCCAACTCATTGCCTTGCGAATTCAAAGTTCTCACTCTTAAAGAATCACTAAAGACCATAAAGAGCACACTAGCTCACGAATTCAAGATCTCACAAAAAAAAATACAAAAAAAAGTGGAATAAAAGTCATTTTTGAATTTACCGCACTGAAATGCTAACAAAGCTGGTGGGACTGGCACCTCTAAGGCGAAGGTAGTGATATCATTTCAAGTGGGACTGTCAGACCGAAGACAAACAGACATCCTACCAGACTAAAACAATTGCAAATTATGAAAACATGCTCATATAGTAAACAGAAATTTTTAAAGTTGTAAAAAAGTGAAAATTTCCAGTAGAAAAAAATGATATTTTTCTTATTTATGCTCAAAACATAGATTGTGGGTACATGTCGCTGAGTACCCACAATGTATGTTTTGGATCAAAAAAAAGAAAACTAGGTATACCCATGCAAGCCCCAGTTTTACTATATAAAAGTGGGGTTCAATGGGGTATACATGACATGGACATGTTTTTGTGATGGTAAAACAATTGCATTTGAAAGTGGATAGATTGACTGGCAAAAAAGTGCTAAGGGTTGTAAAATAGAGAGTGACCTTAGCATGTGGTGGATCAGTCATAACTAAGACCTTAACAACTACATATTTGTTATTGTATCAAATCTTAATTGTTTGTGATTGTTTACTAGGGAGTTGACCCAATGTCCCTAGACATGCTGGCTAAGGAGGGTATTGTAGCTCTGAGGCGTGCTAAGAGACGAAATATGGAGAGATTGACATTGGCGTGTGGTGGGACGGCCATGAACTCGGTGGATGACCTGACCAAGGACTCTCTCGGCTATGCCGGGCTGGTCTATGAACATGTCCTGGTATGTATCTCAGACTGTCTCCCTGGTGTGGTATTGTCAATTTGACATTTCACCAGTAAACTATTTATGTCCCCCCAACCGAAGGTGGGGGACATATTGTTTTTGGTGCGGATCCCGTCGGCGTCCGCGTAGCTTCTTTCCGACGCGATATCTTTTGAACCAGTGGATGGATTTTGACCAAACTTGCATAGATACATGGTTGGGAGGGGGGAAAGAGTTGATTAGATTTTGGTGGCCTTGACCTCATTTTCAAGTCACCAGCCCATGAAAACTTATCAAATTAGGTTTTCTGACGCGATATCTTCTGAACAAATGGATGGATTTTGACCAAACTTGCACAAGAGCATTGTTGGGAGGAGGCTCAGAGTTGATTATGTCTCCCCCCGACAGGGTCGGGAGACATATTGTTTTTCCCCGTGCGTCTGTCCGTCTGTCTGTCTGTCTGTCTGTCCGTCACAAACCGTGTCCGCTCTATAACTTGAAAACCGTTGAAGATTTTTCAATGAAACTTGGTACACTTGTAAACCACGATGAGACGATGTGTCATGCACAAGAACCATAACTCTGGCTTGAGTATTTTTGGAGTTATTTCCCTTTGATTATTTTCGATACAATTTCGTTTCTGCTGTATAACTTGAAAACCGTTTAAGATTTTTCAATAAAACTTGGTACACTTATTGAGTATGATCAGACGATGTGTCATGCACAAGAACCATAACTCTGGCTTGAGTATTTTATGAGTTATTTCCCTTTGATTATTTTCCATATAATTTCGTGTCCGCTTTATAACTCGAAAATCGTAAGAGTTATTTCAATGAAACTTGGTACACTTATAAAGCACGATGAGATTACGTGTCGTGCTAAAGAACCATAACTCTTGCTTGCATATCTTTGGAGTAATTTCCCTTTGATTATTTCCATACAATTTCGTGTCCACCCTATAACTTGAAAACCGTAAGAGAAATTTCAGTGAAACTTGGTACACTTATAAAGCATGATGAGACGATGTGTCATGCACAAGAATTATAACTCTTGCTTTCATATCTTTGGAGTCATTTCCCTTTGATTGTTTTTCCATACAATTTCATGTCCACTCTATAACTTGAAAACCATAAGAAATATTTCAATGAAACTTGGTACACTTATAAAGCACGATGAGATGATGTGTCATGCTAAAGAACCATAACTGTTGCTTGCATATTTTTGGAGTTATTTCCCTTTGATTATTTTTCATTCAATTTCGTGTCTGCTCTATAACTCAAAAACCATTAGAGATTTTTCAATGAAACATGGTACACTTATAAAGCATGATGCACAAGAATCATTACTCTTGCTTTCATATCTTGGGAGTTATTTCCCTTTGATTATTTTCCAAACACTTTCGTGCCCCCTCTATAACTTGAAAACCGTAAGAGATATTTCAATGAAACTTGGTACACTTATAAAACAGAATGACAGGATATGTGATGCACAAGAACTATAACTCTTGCTTGCATATTTTGGACATGCAGAAAGGGGGGAGACATCAGTTTTCACATAGAAAACAAATTCTAGTTAGATTTTGGTGACGACCTAATTTTCAAGGTCACGAGTCCATAAAAACTGTTGAAATTAGTCTTTCCAACGCAATATCTTGTAAACCAATTGATGGATTTTGACCAAACTTGCTCAGAAGCATTGTTGGGAGGAGGCTCAGAGTTGATTAGATTTGATGCTGATAACCTAGACCTAATTTTCAAGGTCACAAGTCCATAAAAACTGTTGAAATTAGTTTTTCCGATACGATATCTTGTAAACTAATTGATGGATTTTGACCAAACTTGCACAGAAGCATTGTTGGGAGGAGGCTCAGAGTTGGTTAGATTTTGGTGACCTTGACCTAATTTCCAAGGTCACCAGTCAAAAACTGTTGAAATTAGTTGAAATTAGTCTTTCGGACGCGATAACTTGTAAAACAATTGATGTATTTTAACCAAACTTGCACAGAAGCAAGAGGTTCAGAGTTTATAAGAATTTGGTGATCGTGACCTAATTTTAGACAGGGTCCAAAACAAGTTTAAACTACCACACCATACAGAACAAGATGGGCATGGTGTCTTCCATAGAAAAACTTCATATCACAAGGTAACTACACTTCAATTACTAAACGGTTGGGGGGACATAGTTTTTGATAGAAAACACTATTTTAATTTGATTCTGATGTACATATTGTTTTATTTGCTGAGGCAAAGCAATCCTTGCACTCACAGTTCTTGGAACGTTTTTGAGTTAATTTAACCCATATTTGACGAATGGATTTTCCCATCATTATCATTTGGGTGAGTCCACTTTCATGTTTAGGGGTGTCAGGAGTGATTTTTAAATTTTATACAATTTTTTGATGAAAATTCTCTAAGCAAACAGAGTAGCCCCAGATGGGAGGCCGCGTTTGCTGCGTCACATCTGGGGCTATTCTGTTTGCCTATGTCCCACAAAAAGGACGACAGGCTAACATGGGTTAATAGATCTATTAACATCAAAAACAGTTTGGTTCAATTTTACTTCACATACACAACAAATCACATGATTGAATGTTCAGCTAAACCTTTCACATGATTGTATAAAAAAGTTATGGTATCAATAATTTTGATAATTCATTTCTAGGGTGAAGACAAGTACACATTCATAGAGCAGTGTAAGCACCCGAAGTCGGTGACATTACTGTTGAAAGGGCCAAACAAGCACACCCTGACACAGATCAAGGACGCGATCCATGACGGACTGCGAGCTGTCAAGAATGGTATCGAGGATGAATGTGTTCTCCCTGGGGCAGGGGCATTTGAAATTGCTGCATACCAAGAACTCATGAAGTTTAAAAGTGAGGTGAAAGGACGAGCAAGACTGGGTAAGCCAGATGAGCATAAAAATGTTTTTTTTTCATGCTTAATTGAATTGAGCAAGGTAATTTAACTGGTCATTAATATTAAAATTGCCAGAAGTGTTAAAAGGGATTTAAATGAACAACACATACAAAAAGCGACTCAATATTCATGTTAAATTATTAATAGTAGAATGATTTGTAAACAGCTTACAGTTTAGAATTATTGCATATAAGATTATTGGCGAAAACTCAAGATTTAATTTTTAACAAGACAGAAATTAACTTATTTTTGACATTCTTCCTTTTCAGGTGTCCAGGCCTATGCCGATGCGCTCTTGGTGATCATTAAAGTCCTAGCCCAGAACTCAGGTCTCGACCCCCAGGAAGCCATTGTAAAACTTCAGGAGGAATACACTGGGCCAGGGCAGGCTGTAGGGCTCGATATCAAGACGGGAGAGGCCCTTATACCTGTAGACGCAGGCATTGTGGATAACTATAGAGTGAAAAAACAGCTATTACATTCTTGGTAAGATTTTAATCACGGGCAAACATTTCCTCTGGTTTTAGATCATTTAAAATAAATACAAGAACCTGTACAACAGTAGATAACACAAAAATTCATGTCTGTTCAGGAGGCAGCTACTTTGAATAGATTATTTTTAAATCCATTTCAGTTTTGCTTTTTCCATTGATACATTTTGAAAAAATAAAATAAATAACAGCACAAGTTCATCCCACTAAGTGTTGCTTTACCTATAACATAAAATATCAAAGATTGAGGCTTGAACAAAATGCACCTATATAATCCAACTTATGGGGAGTGAGGTGGCTTAGTGGTTAGAGATGAGTGGTCGGGTGTTTGAACCACACCAGTGCCTATTGTGACCTTATCTTTGAACAAGACGCATAACTTCCCATAGTGCTGGTTGTGTACTGGCCTGTTAAACCAATAACGAATGAGCCAAAGCTGTATTGTATAAAAATTGGTGTATTTCTGGCGTAAGCAACTTTGTTATTTTGTGTAAATAAATATGTTACTGTTGTATATTTTCAGCACTGTTATAGCTACCAATCTGTTACTGGTGGATGAAATAATGCGAGCAGGAATGTCGTCATTAAAAGGATGATAAATGCTCAACACTAGATTATTTAATGTGTGTAATGTGCTGTTCTACTCTTCATATAAAATGATTGACACCTTTCCAGCGTAATGAACAGAATTCACGGAGAAAATGTGACATTGTCATATAGCTTAACCCAATTTGTCTACTTTCTATTTTGTCTGATTATATTTTGTTTTGACATTTGTCTACTACCAATATCAGAGGCCGATGATCTATTTATTAGTAATATTTTTATTATAAAAATTATGATAAAGGTGCAAAACGAAATGCTGTAGCCTCTTTTATACCTAATTGTTAAACATTTAAAGCTGTGGACAAAAATGGAAAGTAGACTTTAATGGGCACTTCTGTTATCAGCTCTGCATAGTTTATGGATATCCTTGTCTGAAGATCCAAAACAGCCTGTTTAATACCAGACATTGTTTTTCATTCATAAAACTAGCATTTTGAACAAAAAAATGTTACAGATTCAAACTTTTGTAATAAAATTTTCTACGGTTAGATATTGTGTTCCTTTCATTACCTATCATTACGAAAACATGCGCATGCAATATACAGAGATTTTTTTTTTCGGCTGAAAATAATAAAAAATTCATTTGAGAAATTTTTATAGTTTTGTTCAAAACAGAATGTTGGTACACATTCTAACTACCCACAATCAGTTTCGGATTAAAAATAAGAAAAGTAGGTATACCCATGTAAACCCCAATTATGCTATCTAAAAGTGGGGTTTAAGGAGGTATACATTTCACGGACATGTTTTCCTGATGGACAGTGTTCAATTTTCATCTCTACGGCTATTCTTCCTCTTCTGCCGATTCAGAAATGAGCTTTTGTCAGATAGGTTGAAAGATATGTGCACTATGACTGATAATCTGCCACTTATATGCTTGTCCAGTTAGTGCTTAGGACCCAACATCTCTTGGCCTTAGCTGTTGTGGATTTAAAGAAAGAACTTGAAAAGTTATACAAATCAGACTGCTCCTTGGTTTATTTGGCGTTTAATGTCCCACCAACAGCTAAAGGTCATATGGAGACGGGACCTCAGTTTATAGCCGCATCCGACAGACTAGAGGGGCCCAGGATCAAACCTGTGAAAGAGAAACAAAGGTTCTATTGACCCATAGCCTGTCCAATTCATTCACAATGGACACAAAATTATTTTGTGTCATTTTGAATGCATTGGACATGCTATGGTTTACAGATTTCCTCTTGCAGGAATTTTTAAATGCATTAAAAGGTCAGCAATGATCAGAAAATGGCACAAGTAGAAATTCCCACTCAAAAAATGGTGGGAAAAAATAAATTGACAATCAGCCTCAGGAACTAACACATTGAAAGCCAGGTGAGCAGCTATTCATCAATACTTGGCCACACAGTTACACGGACTAAACTTGATAACTTAAGATGCAAACATCATAAAAATTTAACACTTAAGGATGTTCGCTGCCAATGAAAAAGTATTCAAACTTTTTTTCTAATCACTCTTTTTTGATTCCAAAATACAACACAAGACATTTGAAAACAAAATAAATATAGGGTAGTGTGCATTTTTTCAAGCTACATGCCTCTGAATGAGACCTCTGAGCTTCATGTTTAAAATTTGGTAAAATTAATTTAATTTTTAATTCTTTGAAACATACCTGTATTGAACAAAACTACACCTAGACTGCTTTCAAAAGTCATAATATTTACGTAACGCAGACTATTTTGGACCAAAAGCATAGGAAAAATTGCAACTTGGAGTGTATGACAAAATTTTACGATTCCTTTTCCAACCCTACCCCCATACTTGAAAATTGGGAAAAATCAATATTTTGAAATGTGCCAAACCCATATTTGTTGATTCAAACTTTTTCTTGTATTTTCACACAACATAGAACTTGGTAATATTGTTTGAATAAAAGAAAAAAATATATAGGGTAGTGAGCATATAAGAGAGATCCAACAACTTGAAAATCGCCATTTTCAGCCTTTCTTCGGCTGTTTTGTTTCAAAAAGCCCATTTCATAAAACCACCTAAAATTTTAAAAACCAACACACCAGATACGCAAAGAATGACTTAGAAGACCATGTACACATATACTGCTGCTAAAATAAACATCGAACTAGTGCAATTAATTTGAAGATGTGTAATATTCAAGTTTAATCTACCCTACCCCCTAATTTTTACTGACAACTAAAATTTTCTGAAAAGTTGCAGAAAATGGGGTGAAAAAATGAAGTTTCTTAGATTGACAATTTTCGTGGCTCATTCAATGCATATCATCAATATGTATCCAAATATAAAATATTTGGAAAATATCTGCAACCATTTATGAGATATTCAAGAAAAGAAAAACCGGAAGTTCCGAAATGTCAAATGTTAGCAGCGAACATCCTTAATTTAACACAAAACATTTAGAACCACAATGGAAGAGATGAGTTGCAGATAAGCAGGAGTACATGTGTACTTTGATTTAGAGAAGCTGAATTTTATTAAGGATTGAAATTCAGATTTTTAGCTTTCACTGGATGATGAAAAACATTAGGCTGTTTTAATGTCTGTGAAGCCCGAAGGGCTTCTCGGAGACATTAAAACAGCTAATGTTTTTCATCATCCAGTGAAAGCTAAAATCTGAATTTCAATACTTATATTTACATTTTAGATTATCAGTCAAGTATCAGATGTTTAATTGCGCATATCACCGTTCATTTTCATGTTATTTGACATTAAATCCGACTTAACGTAATTTTGGAACAGCCAAAACGTCAAATTTTCGCGCCTAACGTCATGGCGATACGCGGCCAACGTCACGTCAACAAGAGTAAACAAACAACGTCACTGGATGAGTTATGACGTCAGCCCGCCCATAGGTGTGGCCTCTAGACCACGTGACTTAATGTTTTTCATTGGGAAATGAAGAACATCAAGAAAGATACTTTCATCTAGGGCGATTGCAATAAAAATGTAAATATTTCTTTTTGACATGCTTGTACATTTGGTTGAATTATAAGACAAAAACAACTCACAAATTTGTATTTTTATTTTACATTATTGCAAATTTATGCAACACTAACCAAAAACCTTTGGGTTTGACAACAATTACAGTGCAATGACTCGCTATACTCTCTTGTTAAAATAGAACATAAAATGATTTTTCATTTGAAAACTGGAGATTATTTACTACATAGGAAACTTCTAGTGTTACTGTTCTGGTTTAGCTGTTGCCTTGTCCATGTTCAATAGACTGGACATAGAACAGTCACTATTTTGTCTTCAACACAATATCATTGATATGTCCCTTGTAAATCTCTTCAATTAGTTTACTTAAAACATAGTAGCCCTCCAATCCAATTGTTAGCTAATCTTAAAATCAAGTAAAAATTACTGATCTTAGCATTAAACCTTAGATAAGAAAAAGAAAACAAAATTGTAAATAAATGGGATATAATATTTATACATATGTAGATTTACATGACTCATCAACAGGGTTGGGGTAATTAAAATTGTAATTGTAATTAATTGCAATTTAATTACATTTTTAAAAATAATTGAAAATAATTGTAATTCAGTCTTTACTTTAATTACAATAATTGAAATGTAATGAATTACAGTGTCAAAAAGGGGTGTAATTAACAATTACTTTTAATTACTTTTAATTACTTTAAAGAAAACATCTCTTACAAATACATTGTATATGTAGAGATTATTATTGTAAGAGTGCACTGCAGATTATTCTCTTGAATTTTGTTTCTTTGCATACATGTATCATTGAAGTATATGATTGATTATACAGTACTCAAATAAAATAGTTTCCCATTATATAAGTTATGTTACAACAGTAGTCAAATTTTGTCTCTTCATCTATTAAACATGTTTCGTCATCTACTGATAAAATTAAGTCTTGGGCACTTTTAACATGTTTGATCCTTTCCTTAAACTGATGACCTTAGAGCTATTTATCATCTCATACACACAATGTGACATTAAACAATGACTGATCAAAGTAATTGTGAAAACTGAAAACAATTATTATCTTTTCCTTTGTGTCCTTAATTGGTGTATTGCCTACAGGATTCCTTGAAGTTATTTTTCACACCTCACTGACAGATTCATGATTTAACTGGTCACAAAATTAAACTGCTCCTTTTAATGTCATCTTGTACATGTATAGATGGAGAGAACATAAATACATGTATCATGTTTTCCAAACAGGAAACTGATGGAATTTTTTGTTAAAAAATTCTTTATCATGTTTCTATGATTGTAACATACATGCACAGTCAGACAGTATAGCCCTTGTTAGCACTTGTTTAATTTATGGCTCTGCTGACATACTGCAGTTGTAAGGACAGTGCATGTAGACATTTGACCCTTTAGATGTTTTACGTGTGACATGTTTTTGTGTGTGTGTTTTATTGATTTGCAATTCATAAGAAGGTACAAGTAGGCAAAGATCAGGAAAAGGCGCAATCAGAAAAAGATTCCCACTCCAAAAACCGAGGTGGGAAAAAACCAAACTAACAATCAGGTACTTATACCATGAAACATATCGTAAGCCGAATGAGCAGCTATTTTCCCCAATAGGTGGCCACTCAGTTACCTTAACTTAACTAAAAATATGAAAACATACATAAGGCGCCAACAGCACAAAAAATTTTTAAACACCAAGACATAAAACAAAAAGAACCACTACAGAAGTATCGACTTGGAACGATCAGTAACACAAAGTTACTGGCGGACTTAAACCGGTTTTACAGGTACCTAACCTCACCCTCAGCTTCTGCAGTGGTTCACAACATTTAGTTAGTTCTTCGGTCCTCGTGGTGAATCTCTAACTAGTCAATGAATCATCAAGAACAAACAAATAAATCATGATAAACATCCTGATGAATCAAAAACCAGGACTCACAGATTGAGTAAGCTGCCCGACGATGGAGATCCCTGGGCGCCGAATAACCTACTAACTCCGGAGCAAAAGAAAAACACCAGTTGGACCCCGGTGGGCCAAGCAACAGACAAGAAGCTCCGGCCCCAACCAACTAAAATGAATAGCTTTAAGTCGGGGCCATCATAGAGTCTGACGCCCGACCCACCGGCGTGCAATTAAAGAAGGCAGCATAGTTATCAACCATGATTGGGTTAAAAACTAAGCATGCAGACTGTCGCATAACATTCAAGTTATAACCTATACGTCTGTAACGTGATATGATTTTTCCGAACTGAAGAGAAAAATCATTTATTCCTTTAAGTTTCTTTAATTTGTAAACCAAGTCACCATAAAATTCAGGTTCCGAAAGGCCCTCACTTAAAAGTGCCTTTAACCCAACATTATATTTGGAAATCAATTCATAGTGTCTACGATAAAATTTAGAAAAGGTTTTTCGAAGTTTATGATACCGATAGCCCTGTTGGAGAAGTTTTGCCGTTAAACATTTATTTCGAGCGTTGAAGTCTGTAACATGATTGCAGACTCTAGCAAACCTAATAAGTTGCGAAATGTATACACCATAAGAAGCACGACGAGGAACGTCACCATCCAAAAAAGGAAAATTTACTATATCAAAATCAAAGTCATCGCGCTTATCATAAATTTTAGAAGAAACAAATCCATTTGCAACAGAAAGATGTAGATCTAAAAAGGGGGCTTCGGTATCTGAGATATTAGCTTTGTTCAACTGAAGTTCAGGTGGATAAATTTGATTGACCATACCTTCAAAATAAGGGTTGTCAATGTTCAAAAGGTCATCGAGGTACCTAGATGTGGAATTAAAAGCCACCAATGATCATTCCCCAAATCTTTTAAATATCAATAAGCCAGCATCGCAGTCAGCAAACTTATCTTGGTAGAATTTATAGAGAAAAAAAACTTTTAACAATGTGCTTTAGCCTGAGAGTCAACAGATATACTGTGAGAAAAGATATACTGCTTTCTAATATTAACCGATGATATGAGGAGTTATTATATTTGCAATTAATCTTTTGACAGTTGATGGGATACATCTGTTAAACTTATAACCATATCATTTGATGGTTAATTCTGTATACACCAGTGGATTCAAACATCCCTGTTCTGGTATACGACAAAACATCAAAAGACAACAGATCCAAGTGACAATCAGTAGATTATTCAAAACATTGACGCCACCTGTTCAGTGGAGGCAAAAGGAAAAAGGAGACAGGCAGTACAAAAGGTTCCTGTCAGACAATGCTCAGTCATTATCACTTCAAGTGTTTTATTTCCATTTATGAATATTTTTGGACTAATAAGGTTCATGCGTCTCAACACTCGATGCAAAGTAATTGTATGTAATGAATTACATTAGGCTAAGTAATTGTATGTAATGAATTACTTTCCTGAAATGCCTAGTAATTGTAATTGTAATTTAATTGAACAAATGTCAGTGTAATTGTAATTCAATTAATTACTTTTTAAAGTAATTGACCCCAAGCCTGCTCATCAATCTTTGATCAATAAAAGAAAAGTTCAACTTCAGGAGTGAAAATATGTTTTCACTATCTGGTGAACATCTACAAGTTGAAAGTACATACATGAACTTGTCAGAACTTTTAATTTTCAAACTTTGAATCTCATCATGGGAATCCTAGTTTCAGTTTTATCATGTATGAAATAGAACCATACCAACTGCACTACTGTGCAGACTATTCAATAAATTTGGCTATCTTTAATGTCCAACATGTTTTCTTCATCTGATAAAGTGAAGTCTGATTGTAACCAGTCTGGTCTAAAACCTTTTTCACAGGCCAACACAATAAGTGATCATGCTAAAACCATGGCAAAAGTGCCTAGTATTTTTCATTACAGGTCAACCTCATTATAACGCTATCTTTGGGGTCCATAGAATGAGACCGTGTTATAAGTGAACCGTGTTATAATGAGGTTATTTTCTATATACATATAGTAAAATAATTGATTTGGGAGCCATGACATGGTCGTGTTATATTAAAAACTGCATTATAATAAGGCGTGTTATAATGAGGTTGAAGTGTACCACTGTATGGATGTAAAATTTCAGATTTTTACAAACTTTTTTTCACTGTTGCCCACCTCCACCTTGCTGAAAATCTAATAGAGATTTTTTTTATCAGTTTAACGCCCCTTTCAAGATTATTTCAGCCTGTTTGAGACAAGCCAATCAGTAGGTGGGGCGAAAACGGGAGAACCCCGAGAAAAACCACCTGGCAAGCACAAAAAACATCCGCAAGCAGAACTTGGCTCGTCTCACGTGGCCAGTGCGGGGCTCGAACCCACATCAGACACAACGGTTCTAATAGAGAAGCCTATGGTCATGTTTTGCAGGTGCTAAAGTAGTGTGGATATTTTACAATAACAGACAGTTTCAATTGATGGTTTCAATTAAGGATTGAAATTCAGATTTTAGCTTTCACTGGATGATGAAAAATATTAGGCTGTTATAATGTCTGTGAAGCCCGAAGGGCTTCTTGGAGACATTAAAACAGCTAATGTTTTTCATCATCCAGTGAAAGCTAAAATCGGAATTTCAATACTTATATTTACATTTTATATTATCAATCAAGTATCAGATTTTTAATTGCGCATATCACCGTTCATTTTCATGTTATTTGACATTAAATCCGACTTAACATAATTTTGGAACAGCCAAAACGTCAAATTTTTGCGCCTAACGTCATGGCGATACGCGACCAACGTCACAACAACAAGAGTAAACAAACAACGTCACTGGATGGGCTTTGACGTCGCCCCGCCCATAGGCGTGGCCTCTAGATCACGTGACTTAATGTTTTTCATTGGGAAATGAAGAACATTTAGACAGATACTTTCATCTAGGACGATTGCAATAAAAATGTAAATATTTAAAATTATACAAAAAACATGAATAGAATATGAGCCGCTGCATAGGAAAACCAACAATCTGCATAGGCGAAAACAAAGACGCAGATCAGCTTCCTAAAACTGCGAAGCTGATCAGCGCCTTTGTTTTCGCTACATGGCTAGTACAATTCCTCTACTTTCTGAATCCAAAATTTCCAGCCTTTAACCATCTTCTGTGACTGTACAGGGATTTTTTTCGGGTGTCTAAGGGGCCGAAATAAGGCCCCATTCCCAATGAGAGTTAGGAGAATTTGTTCCCAATTTGTAGAAAAAAATTCCCAATCACAGCTGAAAATTATTTTCAAAAGTTCAATTCCTTGTGAAATATAAGTTCTGCTGTTTGAAATGCTATTTAGTTTGGTATTTTATGTTATTATTAAATGATTCTGAATGCATGCGCTTGATAAACTATGTCAACTTGGTAATAATATCAATCTTAAATATTCTGAAATTTTCCCAAATTCAGGGTTTACGTCGCTAATTTTCCCAATCGGAAAGGCCCTAGGGCCCCTTCCCAAAATTGCCAAAAAAATCCCTGCTGTACAGCCCGGTTTGTGTCAGACCTGGTCGGAACCCAAATTGTTGGTTTTCTCACACACAGGCTCATATAGTACATATGTGACTAGAAGGGTCTTGCTTACACACTTCTAATGAGTACTTACAAGTATGATATTTGCTGGGTTTTTTTTCTTACTTTTCAGGAAGAAAAAAAGTAAAATTATCTGTAAAATCAGTTGCAAGACACCCACACTAATAATGCTCCTCCTTCACTGAGATTTCCAAAATTAACAATATTAATGCAACCACTATGATTTCAATGCCACATCTCTAGGTCTATAAGGTATTCCCTTTCTTTTCAAGTCTCTGACTTTCCCTGGAGGTAATCTGCCGGTCACCGAGATAGCGTAACATCCCTTCACTAGATTCTCTGAAACAGGAAATTTGTAATTAAAACCAGGATGTAAATCACAAGTGGCAGCCAACTTTCTAAATGCCTTAGATGAAGCAATAATGTTGCATTATTTTGTGAAGCTGAATATCAATGTTATGATCTTCAATGTTTACATTACTCATTTGCAACTTTTGACCACCGAGGTAAAATAATGAATGCCACAATTTGTTTTGTTGCTTAAAGTCCTAGTAATCAATGTTTTGGGAGTTTGGGACACCAGCTTCGATTTTGGTTGACCTTCTAACTGACACTGGGATCAATTCATCAGCCCCTAGCTAAAGAAACAAACTATGGTTTATAAAATAGGCATGAACATTTGAAAATTGAGCCTTCGCATGATAAAACCAACAATTTGCATATGCGAAAACAAAGACGCAGATCAGCTGTGCAGTGTGCAGTAACTGATAGTACAATTCCTCCACTACCTATGTCCAAAGTTTCAAGCTTCTAGCTTTATTGTGGTACTGTATAGCTTGTTATGTGTCAGACCTGGTCCTAAACCCAAATTGTTGGTTTTCTCATGCACAGGCTCATTTCAGTAAATGAGCCTACCTATTCTCTGCCATTTAGCCACCCAACTGTCCTCTGGTCCCATCATTGCTATCACACTGAAAACAAGAAAAAAAATCTTTAAAAGACAACTGGTGAAGTTGTTCTGGCATAATAATCAGCAAACTAGAAATGAGTGTTTGTAAAACACTATGCCCCCAACTGTATGCTTGTCCCTAAACTGGCAGTTTGTATGATTCATTTATTTCATTTGAATGAAGTTAAATTTAATTTCCTAAAGAAGCTGTTTGGTTGCCTCTGTTTTTGACCTCGATCCAGAAACAGAATGTAAGCTTTTTGCATACAAGTTAGAAATTGAGTAAAAATTTCAAAATGAAGTTACTTTGTCAAAATTTGACGGAAAGTCCTCAAAAGTTAATCAGGAGATCTTCTTCTCAGCCTCAACCAGTATACCAAATATGAAGGCTCAAGCTTAAATACTTTTTCAGATATCTTGCACACAAGATTTTCAAATTTTGTTTTAAAAGGGGCATAACTCCAAAAAGGCGCATAACTTGAACATGAAAAAAATACAGGATCAACTATTTTTTCATGAGGAATTTGTATATGAAACTTCAAAACCCTAACATTCACCATTCAAAAGTTTCAAATTTCACCGAAAAGTGGAAAAATTAATCAAAATTTCAAAATTCTTTATTTTTGTCAAAATTTGACAGAAAGTTCTCAAAAGTTAATCAGGTCATCTACTCATCAGCCCCAACTAGTATACCAAATATGAAGGCTCTAGCTCAAATACTTTTTGAGATATCTTGCACACAATATTTTCAAATTTTGTTTTCAAAGGGACATAACTCAGAAAAGGGGCATAACTTGGACATGAAAAAAATATGGGTCAACTAGTTTTTCATGAGGAATCTGTATGTGAAATTTCAAAACCCTAGCATTCACCGTTCAAAAGTTTCAAATTTCACCGAAAAGTGGAAAAATCAATCAAAATTTCAAAATTCCGTAGTTTTGTCAAAATTTGACGGAAAGTTCTTAAAAGTTGATCAGGTCATCTACTCATCAGCCCTAACCAGTATACCAAATATGAAGGCTCTAGCTTAAATACTTTTCGAGATATCTTGCACACAAGATTTTCAAATTTTGTTTTCAAAGGGAAATAACTCAGAAAAGGGGCATAACTCGGACAAGAAAAAAAATACGGGTCAACTATTTTTTCATGAGGAATACACACATGAAATTTCAAATCCCTAACATTCACCATTCAAAAGTTAACAGACGTACACACGCACACACAGACAGACAGACAGACAGACAGACAGACAAGCCGAAAGCAATATGCCCTTCCAACTTTTTCAAAGTTGGGGGCATAAAAAGTATGCATGCAAGTTTTGCAACAGAAAACTACAGTACCTTTTCATGACACAAACTTACTATATGTTTTTCCTTGTATAAGTACCTAAGTGTCTTTTTAGTTTTTTCCCACCCCTTGATTTATGGAGTGGAAATTTCTTTCTAATTGCACCATTTCCTAATCATTGCCTACTTGTGTCTTTTTAACATATGTGAGATTAGCTTTTTTGCTAAATATGTTATCCTCTTTAAATAAAGACATTATTAAGCCTGAGGAAATAATTCTGTTTACTTTCAATATACCCTCGATATCGTCGTTTAACTATCGATCGACCTTAAATTTACCTTGATACTATACGCGCTTATATTTATTTTTAGCCAGAGAGTGACAACGAAGTATTTTTGGATCGATGACCTTGAGTTTGCTTCGTTTACAATGTAATCAATGTAATCAGATATTTAGCATGTGTGATCAGCCATCGTTGTCCAAACATAAAAGTCATAGTTGTTACTTGGTGGTTATAATTGGGCCGCCTCGTGGGAAAACCAACAATGTGGTTTTCGAACAGGTCTGACACTAACCAGCCTGTACAAGCACAGAAAATAGCCAGAAGCTTGAAATTTTGGATTTAACTTGAGTAGAAGAGGAATTGTACTATCCGAGCAGCGAAAACAAAGGCGCTGATCAGCTTCGCGGTTACCGCGCGAAGCTGATCTGCGTCTTTGTTTTCGCCTATGCGGATTGTTGGTTTTCCCATGAGGCGGCTCATATATTAGCACAATTCTGCCGTCAGGACATCCGCTTGTTGGCTCATTTGCTCATGCACACCAACAACATAAGTATATAGTAACTGTGTCACATTACGAAAACTTGCCCATGCGTTATACAGATTTTAAATATTTTTGCTAAAAACATCGAATGTTAGAACCGCCTCGCCGAGACCCACAATCTATGTTTTGGAGCAAAAATAAGAAAAATAGGTATAGCCCTGCATATCCCATTTTTGCTATATAAAAGGTTAACGCGGACATGTTTTCGTGATGGACTCTCCCAGCTTCTGAACACCATATTGCACATGAGGCTTTTCCGTAGACAACTTCTCGCCCAGCGATGTCATGTTTCAGATTTTATTTTCAAATACTTGATGGTATTAGAAAGAGGGGAACTGAACTTCCGTAAGACAACATGAAGATTTGTCTGACATTAAACCCCAAAGCTAATCGAATTGACCGAACGATTTGTTGTGTTAACGGCTGTGTTAAACGAAGACATAGACTAGAAACAGTGTAAATTTTAACCCAGCTGTCGTGTAAAACCACATAGAACTTGACAGACGTTTTGCGTAGTGAAACAGTGTCGTAGGGTGATCTGGGGGAAGAGCATAGGACTCCGTATCGAGACCCCCAAATGCGGCGGCGTGTTGTGTCATTGAGCAAGACTCATTAACTCGCCTGCAGCTATGTCTCCGTCTCGACACAAACGGATATTTGTTGACTGGGATGTTAAGCCATTACCAGTCTGACAAAACTAACCTTCAACTTATCTTTACACTGATTCATTTGTCGCTGGCATGTCGGCTTTTTAATTAACAGATACAACTATTTATTATCATTTCTCTCCCTCTTGAAATTCAAAAGGGAATAACTTTAAAAGGCATAAAGACAAGTTTCAACTAGAATGTCCATCATAACCATGGTAAACAAATATTAAGATAATATCAAAAATAATCTCTGGGGTCGAGGCTCATGTCTTATATAGTTTTATATTCGTGACAACTATGCAAAGTGTAATTAATAGTGCTCAAATTGCCTGGAACTCCTGTCTCAATATGATCGTACTGTTTAGGTGGGACGTAAAACACCAATAAAAGATACCAACAGAATCTTACTGAAGAGGACAGAGATAGATCACTGGATGGCAAAACATTGAGTAGGCCTATTTGTAAACATACCTGTAGGAATGACTATTTAACAATGGATATTGACCAGTGTATTTGTCATCAAGTTTCAAATTGAATAAGATAAGATCTGTTTAGACAAGTGAAGTGGTAAGTCCTAGATCAACCAGTTTATCGTCCGATGGACCGATTTATGGACTGATATTGTTAGTTGTCCATCTGTTTTCAATATAAACATCACAATAAAAACGGGAAAACCCCGAGGTTTTATGAAATCATAATGGACATATGCATTTTATTCGTTTGAGATCAACCAAGTGACTCGTTTAAACGCATCAAGGTCGGTGGGTTAATTTGGAAATATTGTGAAATTAAGTGTAGTTTCGGAATGTGGATATTCATGTTATCTAAATTTTCCGGCATCAATCATTTATGAATCTCGGGTATGATTTTCAGATATTACCAAGCAGTGTAGATATGGATTGAATCAGATTCAAAATAATGTTTATTGGATCCGAGGTTTTACACAAGTATATCGACAGACATACAATGACATACAATGAGTATGTATAATTCAGGTGAGTCGGCTGTCGACATACCGAGACATGAAACCCATATCGTTATACTCGCACGAAAGTAACCTTTTGCGTATTACAAATGGCTCGGTCGACAGCACACTTGCTCCCATGGTATCTGTACCGACCTGGTGCTAAACCTAGCTTCTCTTACCAATGTTTAATATATTTGGTCCCATTTAGATAATACTAGTCTTTGTATCAACTACCATGTTGAAAGTTGTAAAATTTCAGTAATTCTCTTTGGCTCCATGTTGCCAAATCTAAAGGGTCACTGACAAGCTTTAATAGTCGAAACCGCGGTATGGCCCGCCATCCCCTTTCTCATTAATGTCTTCACTGCTCTTAAAGGATCTCAGTTTTAATTTTTATTTGTCGTATTAACGATGGATTTGTCACGAATATGTGTCAAGATGATGCGATTGTAACGTTCGACCATCTGCTTGTGCACACAAATATGCTACAGCATCTGTTTCAGACTATCCCATATTGCGTGTTAAGACGAAGTTGCATAGACCAATGCAGATTTAAGCTTTCACGTGTGACTACTTTATATCGTGGAATTTCGCCATAAAAAGCGCACGGCAGCCATAGAAAACGAAGACATACTTTCAAACTTCTTTGACACTGTCATGCGTTTTGTATATGTATATCAAAATTTGCGTAAAAGAAACACTAACTCAAATGAAAACTAACATTGAAAGCGCTTGAAATCATTCCTTGGTATTGAACTTTTACTCTATGCTCCTCCTATGCCAAACCTTTATTTGTCCTTCAAATGTCAGTCTGACATCTAAGTAGGCAACATAAACGGAATTTCATCATCAACATTGTATCATGACTTCTAAATACATAATTGGTTTAAACCCCACGCACACTGTGTCCAGTTGATTTTATCAGTTAATGAATATTTGCTTTGTTGTAATGTCGGGATGTTCATGTCCGTTTTCAAATATCAGTTTGAATATCATATTATTAAGAGGTAATGATCAGGAAACAGCAAAATCAGAATAAATTCCCCCTCCAACAACCCGAGATGGGAAAAACTAAACTGACAATCAGGTGCTATACAAAGACAAGAACGCCGCGGAGGTCAGCATACGACCTATACACTTCGTAGAGGAAAAAACCGATGCTTTGTAAACCCTAAAAGTCATGTTTTGTGTTTCATACATTGTAGGTATACATTAGAACCGCCTCGCCGAGAACGGCCACGTTTTCCTGATGCTTTTGTATGTGCTCAGTTAAACAAAGCACCTTTGCGGACAAAATACCACTGGTATATTCTTAATATTTGAATGCGAGTTAGGAAACAAGGCGTGTCAATGGTCGCATTTGGGTCTGTGTTTCCTTTAAATACCAGGGTCCAGAATAAAGTTCAATCCCGGGCTTCTCCAACTATAAACCGACGTCCCGTCTCCATATGACCTAAGCTGTTGGTGGGACGTTAAACTCGAAATCAAATCAAAAAGTAATCTTATTTTCATCATGGTTATATGACAATTTATAAACAGGGTTTCGTAACGAACCTTACGGAAGCCTATTGACATATTGACATATTTATTTCAAGGTCGAGCGGGATACTGGGAAACTACGCATCTAAAAATATCTTACCTGTGTCGCAGCCAATATAAAATTTACTACAGCTAAAAATAAACATTGATCGATCGAGTTAGGTTGATGTAACGTGCATAGCAAAGTAAACAGAATATTTTCTACTGGTGTATTATTATTATTATAACCGTTCAAAGTTTGGTAGGTCGATATTGTGTTTTACATCCAACTTAACAGCTAATTCATATAGAGAGTGGGCCTCAGTTTACAGTCTTGTCCAAAAAACTTGATGAGCCAAGGATCAAACCCTGAACCGACTTCTCCAAGTTTGAACATATTCAGTCTTCTATGGGTCACTGATGAGCGTTTATTAACCAAAATTGTACAATATGGCCCACTTTCTTCCTTTGAATAATTTTACCGCTTCAAAAGGATCTAATAATTATATTTTATTTTCTAGTGCAACTTTGAAGTTTAACTTAGAATAACTTACCCATCAAAGTTTGAACTTGTACAGTCATAGACAGCATCTGTGTTGTTCTTCATATGTAGCCACTCATCACAGTTATCACAGCCATCCATCTCAAACTGCTCAAAGGTCTGAAAACAATAACATAACAATATGCCATCATCCTCCATTCTCTGTACAGTCCGGTCCTCTATTATAAATATTGCGCAGCCTGCAACAAAGGGCATATGGCATGTCAACCAGATTTCAAACAATATTGGACTACCAATGCTATTTTCTCATATGTTACACCAAAAAGACGGTACAAGATTAATTTAAAGACAAAAATGATTTACCTTCCTTTCTGATTGAATAATTTAGCACAATTGTGTGATTTTGTTTAATTTTGAAATACTGTGTAGTGACATTTTTGTGTCACCATACACAGCATGATTTTCTTTGAACTTTTTTGTTTGTACATTTTGAAATTTGTCAAATGGGTGTTATATGTATTGACAGAAATACTACTGCTGTGGATATATTGCAGGTTGCAATAAAATATACCTCTGATTTAGCAGTGTGCAATGTTAGGGGACAAATTGCCTCCATTTTTTTCAAGGGGGTGCATATGTTTAAGCCACAATTTTTCTAAAGCTGATAGAAATTGCCAACATTTCATATTATATTTTAATATTCAAAACACTAAAATGGTAAGTGTTGTTAGTCAGTGTTTAAATTTGACGTCAGATCTGGCATGAAATATCCTAGGTGCGCAATGTTACGGGGCTGCACCGTATATCCACTGCCTCTAACAATACCCAACCACTCTCCAGATTTCTCACCGAAGAATAAACCATAATGCATGTACATAGAAGCAACATGGATGGGAGGGTGCGTCCAGATTTAGCATTATAGCAAAATGCAGTGTTTGACAAATCTCATCGGACCGCCGGACATGACCGATAAAAAACCCTTGGCCGAAGAATAATTTCTGAATGCAGGACACTGTGTCCGACGCCATTTTTTGTCGAAATTTGTTCGGAGCGCAACGTCCAGAAACTCACCGTTTTGGTTCTTTTTTTTTCTATTCCGTTTTATTCTGACTGGTTGTTAATGTCACAAAAATACAAGCGATCTATAGACGTAAAATATTGTGAACCGGACTACATTTAGACAAAGCGACCATTTGCGCGCGCATTTACAATGCCTTGGGTTGACAGCTTGTAGTTTTGCTGATTTAGGCAAAGAATTTCGTTTTTCATGGATGAAAGAGTACTTTTTCTATTAATATTGGAAAGGCTTTCCGACAATGGTTGAGTCTGATGCGAACAAGCGCTTGCCTAGAATGTCCGTGAGGGCGTATGGCAGTATAAAGAGACGGTTACTCAGATACTCGGTCGGTCCAGGAAAATTTCAATCTCATTACATCGTTCATACAGGAATCGGCAGATAAACATATCCCCTCAAAAACTAGTCGCTCAGTTTCCTCTGTCCCTTGGATAACACCTGAAATAAGAAGGAAGATTCGCAGAAAAAATGCAACTCATGCAAAAGCTAAAAAGACTGGTAGTGCAAAATTTAGATCTAAATTTGAATCTTTACGGAAAGAGATCAAAGCTGATATCAGGAAGCAGCATGATCTTTACGTGAACAACTTGGTAGGAGATGTTAAGGCTAATCCTAGAGATTTTTACAGGTACATAAACAGTCAGAAAAAAGATACCCAAGGTATTCCCCCGTTGAAAAAGAGAAATGGAAGTGGAATTGCACAATCCGAATTTGAGAAGGCGGAAGAATTTAATGGTCAGTTCTCGGATGTTTTCACTAAAAGTGAATACAAACAGGTCCCTCTTATGGTTAGATCTGCCCCATTCATGCATGATATTGTGGTCACAAAGGAAGGGGTGACCAAACTTCTCAAAGGTCTAAACCCGTCTAAAGCCTTAGGGCCTGATGAGCTTCATCCCAGAGTCCTAAAGGAACTGGCTATGGAATTAGGGCCGGTATTCGCCCATCTCTTCCAGCAGTCAATTGATACAGGTGAAATTCCTAAAGAATGGTCTCTTGCTAATATTTGCCCCCTGTTTAAGAAGGGCGACAGGTCACTTGCCCGCAATTACCGCCCTGTTTCTTTGACATGCATTCCTTGTAAGCTTCTTGAACATATTGTATGCTCAAATATTATGGCCCATCTTGATGAACATGAACTCTTGTCGGACAGACAACACGCATTTAGGAAATGGCATAGCTGTGAAACTCAGTTGACTACAGTGATAAATGACTGGGCCAAAATCTTAGCAAAAAAGGCCAGGTCGACACTTTTATACTCGATTTTGAAAAGGCTTTCGATACTCCTCCCCATGAACTCCTTAAAAGCAAATTGTTTACCTATGGAATAGGTGGAACAACACTGAATTGGATAAATGCTTTCCTTTGTTTCAGACAACAAAGGGTAGTGGTTAATGGTATTAAATCGGATTGGGCTCCAGTTGTGTCGGGTGTCCCTCAGGGCACCGTTCTCGGCCCCTTGCTGTTTTCCTTGTATATAAATGACATCTCAGCAGACATTGAGTCTGAAATAAGACTCTTTGCTGATGATTGTGTTTGCTATCGTGAAATCAAGAATGAAGAGGATACATTGAAACTTCAGAGAGACATTGATCGTTTAGGCAGTTGGGCTAGGAAATGGGGAATGAGATTTCAACCCGTCAAATGCAACATGATGCAGCTGACAAATAAACGGTCTAGTAAGATACAGGCTAACTACACCCTTGAGGGCACTGTACTGAAAAACGTTGAAAGCATAAAATACCTGGGTGTAACTATCACAAATGATTTGAAATGGAATACTCATATTTCCAATGTTTGTACAAAGGCTAACAAAACTCTCGGATTCTTGAGGAGAAATTTGTATTCTTGTCCCCCAGATGTGAAAGGAGCAGCTTATAAAGGACTGGTGCGGCCGGTCTTGGAATATGGAAGCTCAGTTTGGGACCCTCACACTCATGGCCTCCAGGAAGAACTGGAAAAGGTCCAAAATCGTGCGGCAAGGTTTGTGACGGGAAATTATGTTTTTGAAACTGGGAGCATGACTGGCATTTTAAGTCAACTGAAATGGGAATCTCTTAAGAAAAGGAGGAAGGATAGTAGACTTATATTGCTATACAAAGGTCTAAAGGGTAAAGCCAGAATACCCACAGATGACCTTATCCCAAAGAATAGGCGTTGTAGAAATCAACACTCTTTGGCTTTTCAGATACCTTCAGCTAGCAAAGAAGCATACAAAATTAGTTTCTTTCCACAGACTATCAGGGACTGGAATGACCTCCCTGATTCACTTATCTCCTCTGCTGAAATGTCTGATGACTGTGTGTCCAAGTTCGCTTCACTCGTGCGTTCAAGGGACTAATCTCTCCCCCATCCGAACCCCCTGGTGAAATAATGTCATTTGGCGTGTCACCAGTAAACTATTCAGATTCAGATTCAGATTCAGACAGATATTGGGCAAGCACACGTCTTTCTTGATTTTAAGCTTAAAATCTACCGATTTGCACAGCCCAAGGCAAGAGTGATCTGACAAGTTTAAGCTCTTGACAAAAACATTGTAACGGCGACCAAAAACGACCCATTACGTGAGACGCTTGGTCAAGGCAATGTCAAACAAACAGTTTCTTAGAATCAGAATCAGAATAGTTTACTGGTGAAACGTCAAACTGACAATACTACACCAGGCCTTCCAGATAAACTGAAACTCTCTTTGTGACTCAAGATAGGAGAAATGAGCAAGAAAAACAAACAAACACCATAATTTTAACCCATTCAACTTGTACCCTTGCCATGCACCTTTTTTATTCAAGATTATATTGCTGGAGGGGTCTTAATTTTGATAATCTAAATCTTTTCAGTGCCTTTCAGATCTCGACTCCCTCATGGGGAATCACCTAATTTTCGGGTCAGACAGAAACTGGTTCGGTCAGACAGAAAAAACGACTCTGTCTGACCGAGTGTCCTGCAAGGTCTCACAAACTTTGGCGAAGACTGAAAATGACTTTTTGAAAAAGCTCATACTTGTGATATATTAATTTTCAATAATTCAATCAAAGCCAGTCAAACAAAAAATATACGGATACTTTTTAATTAGTAACTATACAGACCTTGACAAGAGAACACAAGAGACACGCTCTCAAGTTTCTTAGACTTTTGGGAACCGTTTCAACAGACATTTTCGACGAATTTCAAGAAAGTTTACGATTATGACAAAACCGGATGTTGATTATAGAGACTATTTGTATGTTGATCGTGGATGTTTTTTTTTTTTTTTTTTTTTTTTTTTTTACTCGTTCAAGGGTCATCTCGGCCCAGATATTTTATTGAAATCATCGTCATTATTCACTGACAACGCGTATGTTCGGGGTTCTCCACTGGTGCGCCCAGTCCTGGAATATGGAAGTTCTGTTTGGGATCCTCATACTAAATGCCTCCAGGAGGAATTGGAGAAGGTTCAGAATCGTGCCGCTAGATTTGCAACTAGGAATTATACTTTCGAGGAAGGTAGTATGACTGGCATCCTTGAACAACTCAGATGGGAATCTCTCAAGAAAAGGAGGACGGATAATCGACTTATATTACTATACAGTAACAAAGGTCTGAAGGGTAAAGCCAGAATACCTACAGATGACCTTATCCCAAAGACTAGGCGTTGTAGAAATAGCCACTCCAAGGCATTTCAGCTTCCATCTGCTAGTATAGAGGCCTATAAATGTAGTTTCTTTCCCCAGACTATCAGAGACTGGAATGAACTCCCTGACTCTCTGTTTTCTACTGCTGAAATGTCAGATGATTGTGTGTCCAAGTTCGCTTCACTCGTGCGTTCAAGGGACTAATTTTTTCCCCCATCCGAACCCCCTGGTGAAATAATGTCATTTGGCGTGTCACCAGTAAACTATTCTGATTCTGATTCTGATACCATTGGTTGATAACATTTTAACCATTTGTACCAATTTCATTACCAATGGCACCATTGATAAAGAAATTGGTGCAAATTTGTTAATAAATGGTAATGCCATTGGTTCCAATGGCACAAACGTTACCAACCAATGGTACCAACATACGCAACATTAAATCCCGATGCGCTTCAGTACCGGACCCAAGGAAGATGCGGGGCACGAGCCCCTCCCCCAAACACAATCAACGTGTCAACAGACTATACGTTTGCTGAGGGCTACTTGATATACCTTATATACCTGTGGCCACACGCTTGATTGCAGCCTAGGGGTTAAACAAACAAAGTCAATCTGTACATACTTGTACACATTTAAGCACAGCTATGTCACACCTTAGATCATAGTGTATATCCGAGCCAGATCACTGCTAAATTCACATTAACTAAATGTGATCAAGATCAGTGATGAAACTTTGTGGAGGAGGCAAGTCAAATTATCACATTTTGAGCTAGTCAAAATGTTAATCAGATCAGTTCCACGGCACAGCGCACTTAAAAGTCTATGTATTTTCGCGCTTATAAACGCGAAACAGGACAAAAACTAGTGCCGGATACTAAGCCATTCCTAATGTACCAGGCCGGATATGGAGACGCTGGGTCTAGAGATCATGTACCGTACGCCGAAACACTTCCTTAACAAAAAGCACAAATCATTATTAATGAAAAAGTATGTTCAAAGATCAAAGGGGCACAGCGGTCCACATTATTTTGTTTCGTCGGATCATGATCAAGAAGGTCAAAATAAAGCTTGGCATGTATCCAAAATCGTAAGTAGCTCACATTCTTGGAAACACATGTATATGAAGTAAATGACTATAGCAAGCCCATGGTCCGTAGCCGTGGTGCAGGTAGCATCGTGCATCGTGCAAAAAAAAAAAAAAAAAAAAAAAAAAAAAAATTGGTTCTAACGTGTACCCACAATCTATGTTTTAATAGCTTAACATAAGCGGCCGACATGGCAATACGTGTTTTATACATGTGAAATTTAAAAATCAGAAAACGTTATGAAAACAATTAGTTTGTGAGTTATAGCATGGAATAAAAGGACAGGAATTACATATGTAAGTTACGACATCGTTAGTTTTGAAGTAACTGGCTCCAAGACTCGAGTTAAAGCCACTGTCCAAGTGTGTCATATATTTTCGTGGGTGGCATTTCTTTTTGTGGTTGTCACTTCGAAGTTCGAAGGCCTAGAACTTTACTAGAACTAGCTACATACATTGTTTAAAGACGTATTATACATCATATTGTTGAAGCCCCTCTTAAACAATGCCTAATGAGAAAGACGTGGGAGTTGAAACTCCAAAAGGCAAACGTAAACAGGATGGGGGCTCAACTGGGGTTTCACCAGATCTCAAGAAACACTACGCCGAGTCTTCAACTGGTTCTCTAGACGCTATTTCTGAGATTGACCCACCCACACGTGATATGATAATGAACACTGTGGTCGATTGTTTCAATGACGATACATTTATAAAGAAACTTTCCCCTACTATCGTGAAACTGTCACAGTCCCTCACTACTGCAGCTATCAATGATGCGGTAGCGAAAGCTGTAATCAAACTAGAAAATGACGTTGTTAGACCACTGCAGAAGCAGAATGAGCTTCTCAAAAAGGTACTAGATGATAAAAATAAAATTATCACTGAGAAAGAGGAGATAATTAGAGCCAAAGATGAACTCTTAAGTCAGAGAGCTGACACTATTGATAATCTTGAGCAGAATGTTAGTACGCTGACGAATAAGCTAGATGACCTGGAACAATATGGGCGCCGTTGTTCCCTACGTATGTTTAACGTACCTCAGCCCCCAGGAGAGTCTTGTACTGCTGCAGCATTGAAAGTTATAAACGGGGTGATGGGCATTCCCCTGAGTGAAGATGATGTTGAAAGGTGCCATAATCTTGGCAAGGCGAACGCTAAGGGAAATCGTCCAATCATCATCAAGTTTAAATCATACAAGTCAAAGTTTGCTGTGTATGAAGCCAAATCTAAGCTGAAGAAAAACCCGAATAAAATTTTCGTTACTGAGGATCTGACCCGGAAGAATTACAGCCTTGTTCAGAAGCTTGTCCAGCTTCGAAAGGACAATTCAATCGACTCCTTTTGGACATATGATGGTAAGATCAACGTCAAACTGTATGAAATATCGATCCCGACCCGTGTAACCAGCCTGTCAGAGATTGACCAACTCCTACCGACACCAGTGCCTATTTGATACATCCGAGACTTTTCCCTGTTATGGACCCCATATTTACCTGCGACGTATTAGTGTTTGAATGAAATAGTTGAGTGGTCATTCAATCAAAGTGTGAAAATCATTTTGCTATTGTGTGAAATTATACTCATTGAGAAAGAAGGAGCACCACTTTTTTTTGCCTCCTTTGCCTTGTTTATCTTATGGACGCCATTGGCTTATCTGGTGCTTTGGTGGCGCGGTAGAGTCTGGACAGATGTCGTAAAAGCGGTTTCTGTTGGGTTCTACATGGGCTACTGTAGCACTTATTGAGTGATTTTGATACAAGCAGCCAGTGGCAGATGAGCCAAATGGATGGCAAGTATCATGGTTCTCCTTCTTCTTCAACTGAGTGAGTGTGTAAAAAGTGATTCAGTTTCATCAGGATGCTCACAACATCGAATAAATGTTAGACCGCTGTTTATCATGGACAATCGGTATTGTTTAAATGAAATTGCAGACAAACACAACTCCGGGGCTTTACAACGTTTGACCAGTGTACTACGCTAAATACGACGAGACTATGTTACGCAATCTAGGAATGTCACCTGTATACACCTTAACATGATTTGAGGTGGCAAGTTCGCCATGTCAGGGGAAAATGTGACTCGTATGCACGTATGTGCATATAATATTGAAGACTTAGATCAGCAACTGTCTGTTCCTTATCTGATCACTGTTCATGCAAGGGACTAATCGTACATTCTTTGCAGAGATTGGTTTTTGCATAGCATAGCTATTTGTTCTTAATTTGTGAAAGGCAAAGAAGTGGATCAGACTGCATAAATCATGTGGATTGGTCGATTTCCTTGCATTTCACATTTTATATTAAATGGCATGCGTTTTGGCTAAGTATAGGGGCCTTGCAGAGTTTGTGTATCTCAGTTGATTAGTTGTGAAGTAATGAGCAATGACCTGTATACACATGTAGCTATGATAAGCCAGTTTTATTATTATTATTATTATTATTATTATTATTATTATTATTATTATTATTATTATTATAGGACATTGAAGAAAACATTTTGATTTTTAACTAGCATTTTCTGTGTCTGTTCTTTGCTTTTTTTTCTCTTTCACCCTTTCACGATATTATGACACTGATTGTGTTCATGATATTCTGATTGTAACATAAATTACGTTTTTGCGTGGCGAGGGCTTGAATCACACTCGTTTATAAGATATTATTAATAAATCGGTCAAAAATGGAGCCGCGCTGTGAGAAATTAACAGCTGTAGCTAAACAATGTTTGGACGCCTTTGTTTTTTCGCATGTCTGTTTTGCAACATTTGCGTCTTCTGTAATTTGGTTTTGTCGAGAACTCCATTTGTGAATTCATCCTCTAGCATGCGATGCGGCTCCATTATAAAATACATGTATAGGTCGTAAATGTTTTTTACTGATGTTAAATCCTATATTGAAATTCTAAAGTTTCATAAGTTTTCTTGATTTTTTGTTCACAAAATCTCAAACTCTTTATTTTATGGTATCATTTCTTCTCTTCTTCTTCTTCTTCTTCTTCTTCTTTTTCTCCTCCCGAAGTGCTTTTGATTCAGTGCCAGCTGTCGTGGTGAGATTTCAAAAAGTATGCGGTTTTTCGACATGCTCCAAATTTCAGCATTTGCTTCTGACATTGTACCAGAATGGGTAGCGACATAGCCAGCTGGAGAATGTCGATAGGTCTTTTCTATGGTGTAATGTATGGGATGGTCACAAAAAGCTACATAGGTAAGATATCACTGAATTTCACTTCCCTTTTCATAGTCTCTTTATATATAAGAAGACTGGTCTATACATTAGGTATAAATGTTTATGAAAGTATTTCTAATATGGAAACAGCTACATATATCATTGTCCAGTTACTTTTAATACTGTCAGGTGACATTGAATTAAATCCGGGTCCAACCAATTTACGTGAACACAGCGTTTCTTTTCTTCATTGTAATATGCGCAGTATTCGCAATAAATTAGAGCACATAATTGATAATTTTTGTGATTTTGATTGTCTAAGTTTTACGGAAACTCATCTTGACGATAATATCGATAATGCGATAATAAGGAGTCGAAACGAGGCTTGATGTGTAATGGCGGATGTTCTTTCTTCGGAGCAAAACAATATAGTTTTATTGGATTTAACACTATTTCAAGTGGGAATTTCAGTGATAGTGAACTTTAATAAGTAGTCTTATATATCTCTTATACGGGATTGTGTACCACTAACGTTAAAAACAATGCCTTCTGATGTGAATGACAAACCCAAGAGTAGGTCAAATAAGACAAAGGAATCTGACCAAGGCGGGACTAAGGGCAGGGTAAGTCAATCTACTTCTCAGAAAGTCACTCAAATCGGGAACAACCAAATTCAACAGCCTCATCCTCAGCATCAAATGCAGAATATGCAGCAAATACAGCATATAAACAATCAAAATATAGACAATGGAAATCAACAGAACTGTTATTCAAATCAATCACGTGACTTTGGTATGCCAAGTATGTCAAACGGCTCATATATTAACCCTGCCCTTGGAGTCCCAGATTTTCAACAGGCAATGAATGGACAATCTTTGTACAGAAATCAGTCATATTCACAATACGGTACTATTAACGGTATAAATAGCGGTTATAGAAGTCATGACATCAACACAACTCATAACGGAGATATAGCGGGCATGATAATGCAAATGAATGAAAACTTTTCGACGAGATTAACTGTGATCGAGAACAGTCTTACAAAGCTAGGGTCAATCGAGAGTGACGTCACATTAGTCCGGGCGGACGTGTCACGAATCAAAACCGACAACATCGAATTTAACAGAAGGCTGTTGGAAGTCGAAGTATCATGTCAAAATAACAGTGACTCATTTGACAACATTACAAAATCAACAGATAGTAACCAACAAAAAATTCAAAAATTACAACAAGAAAACAACTATTTGAACTCTCAATTACAAGAAACTAAGTTCAATTATGCCAATCTTAAGGAAGATTTCCTAGAACTTCAAAGCCGTTCCATGCAAGAAAATTTGCTCTTTTTCGGAATAGAGGAAGCCGAAGTGCAAGAAAACAAAACCACGTCAGACAATATTGAAAACAATGAAATTGAACAACCTGCCCCCACTACTGAAAGTGTATTAAGAGAATTCCTAGTCAAAGAGTTGAAAATAGAAGAGCATAGACAATCACAAATACGATTTGATAGGGTCCACAGACTAGGAGCACGAAAACGGTACTACAGAAACCCGAGGCCGATCGTTGTAAAGTTTGAACATTATACGGACAGGGAACTAGTCAGACAGGCAGGCATGGACCTAAATAGTAACCCGGATTCCAAAATGAAAGTACGCGAACAATTTCCGAGAGAGATTGAGGAACGGCGTAAGGTACTATATCCCGTAATGTATCGAATCAAAACTAAAAACCCCAATGCAAAAGTGAACCTAGTGAGAGACAAACTTTATGTGAATAGCAAACTGTACATACCGGAGATGGACCCTGAATATAAATTGCCGAGTGCGGATCAACGCCCATACCGTAGACCTACCCAGATTCAAGAATCGTATCAATCGTCAACACAGTTCCAGCCCGCGCCCCCTCCCCACGCCCGCCCCGCTCCCCAAGGATATCCTAACCAAATGAACCTGAATCCAATGAACAAGAGTGACTACAGTGTCCGCCCCCCTCCCCCGGGATACCAAACCCATATGAACATGAATCCAATGAACAATCGTGGACACTGTGGCGCCCCCGATGTAGGGGCAATACCGAAAAGTTATACAGGCCCAAGATTCAACATGCCGAGATATCAAGCAATCCAACAAACACCCCTGTCAAATAGATTTCAATGTTTAGCTCAAAACGATGACGCCCTTTCCGACAGAATGCCAGGCCAAAAACATAAAACTATCTCCCCCCTAAGTGATCAGAATTCGCCCAAAAAACAACGAGATACGAGTGGTTGGACGACCGGTAATAGTTTACACGAAAACGAAACATTGCGATTCGTAGACGATGAACCGACAAGCAGCGAGCAGAGCCAAGGTGCATCAGGTGGAATTGATATCGATTACCCGATTTCCGATGCACTCAGGCTAAACCGTCAAACATTGGACGAAACGGCGTCCCATGAGCAAGTGGACAGTCTTATGGACGTGCAGAACCATGACTAGGGGTGCCATGGAGGGTACTCGCACATTTTCATAGACTCAAGTTCATGTACAATCGAGAGTGATTATTGTGAAACAAACTCAGTGGAACTTAATAGAACTGAACCATTGAAAATTGCCTCATTAAATGTATGTGGACTTCGATCTAAATTAATTTGCCCAGATTTCACTAGCTTTATAAACTCTCATGACATTATTGGTCTGCAAGAAACAAAAACAGACTCAATTGATGATATTGAAATGCATGATCATGTTTTGTATTTTAAACACAGAAAAGAGATTTCAAAACGAAAATCAGGCGGCATTGCTCTCGCGTACAGAAAAAGCATAAGTCAGTATATAAACCCACTAGTAACTGAATCCAAATTAGTTTTATGGTTTACCGTTTCAAAAAATCTTACAAAATTCGATTTGCTATGTGGCATCATATATATACCACCGGAGGCTTCCGAGTACTCGGTAAAAGAACCGTACCATGAAATCGAAAATGAACTGTACAAATATACAGACAGATATGATCACATTTTGTTATTAGGCGATTTTAATTCCAGAACGAAAAATCGTCAAGATTACATTCACATTGACCCTTATATCTCCTCTCATTTTGATTCTGAAGAAATGGAACTAGATTGCCAGAAAGAATTGTCGTTTTTTGAAAAATGTAACTCAACAGTTTCCCTTCAAAGAAAAAGTAAAGATAAAAAGATGAATAATTATGGATATAAAATGCTCGATTTCTGTAAATGTAACAGCCTTTTTATACTTAATGGTAGAGTAGGCCAAGACAAGAATAGTGGCTCATGTACATGCAAAGATAGCAGCACGGTGGATTATTTTTTATGCTCAGCAAATATCTTACCCCAAATTATTGATTTTAGGGTTGATGACTTTTGCCCAATATTATCAGACGTACATTGTCCAGTAAACTTAAAATTGATGAGTCGTTCTTTCAATAAGCACAACACAAGGGCCGATAACTTAACTAAATCAGAAACAATAAAACAATGGGACCCAAATAAAAAAGACAATTTCATGTTTAACTTCTCCTTAGATGAGCTAGACCGTATAAATGAGCAAATTTTGGCGGCCAAAAACAAGGAATTAACGCAATGCGAAATTAACTCAATATGTGATAATTTTAACTCCCTGATTACATCATGTGCTGAAAAATCATTTGGTAAATCCTATACAAAAATCGACAACTGCGACAAAGCACCTACTTGGTTCAACAGAGATTGCAAAAAAGCTAGAAAACAGTTCCATAGAGCAAAATATCAGTATAAACTTAGGAAGAACGTTGAAAATAAGCATCGACTAAAAACGGCAAGCACATTTTATAAGAGTCAACTAAAAAGATTCCACGCTAAATTCCAAAAAGATAATATTATGAAACTAAAAAATCTAAAAACTAGTAACCCACGAAAATTTTGGAAAATATTAAATGGGAAAAAGAAAGACAAAGCTGACATCGATCCCAACCTCTTCTTTGAATTTTTTAAAGATGTTAATTTTGATCAAAACTGTGATAATGAACAACCGCAAGAATCATTTGAGGCAACACAAGACGCAAATAATGAGATAAATTTACGAATCACAGAAAACGAAATAAAATCAGCCATCAATAAACTGAAAAATAACAAAGCTTCAGGTATAGATCTTATAGTAAATGAACATCTTAAAGCTTTATCGCATATAATCTCCCCTATACTAGAAAACCTGTTTAATTTGGTACTAGATACTGGACTTGTACCCGAATGCTGGACGTTGGGAATGATAAAGCCCATCTATAAAAATAAAGGCAATGAAAGAGATCCTTCCAATTATCGTCCCATTACATTAATAAGTTGTGTTGGAAAATTATTTACGGCAATATTAAATAATCGTATCCAGACATATGTTGAAGACGAAGGACTATTAAATAGGTGTCAGTCTGGTTTTAGGAAAGGTCAAAGTACCATAGATAACATTTTTGTACTTCACAATCTTATAGAAATCGTGTGCAAAAGTAAACTCAGTTTATATTGCGCCTTCATAGATCTGAAACAGGCCTTTGATAAAGTATGGAGAATTGGATTATGGCAAAAATTATCTAAATATAATATAAATGGTAAATGTTTTCGAGTAATTCAAAGCATATATAAGAATATAAAATCCTGCGTTCTTGTAAATGATAAGAAGACGGATTTTTTCATAAGTAATATAGGTGTACGACAGGGAGAAAATTTATCTCCTTTGCTTTTTAATCTATTCCTTAACGATCTAGAAGACTTTTTCATAAATAATTTTGTTACTGGAATCGAATGTAGGGAACACCAGCTTGATGATACCTTGATGGTTTACCTCGAAATGTTCATTTTATTATATGCAGACGACACTGTAATACTAAGTGACACCCCTGAAGGCCTACAAAACGCACTGTCTATTTACTCGGAATATTGTAACTTATGGAAACTAAAAGTAAATCACGCTAAGTCTAAAATTATTATTTTCTCTCGGAAAACTGAACTTAACTATGAATTTATTCTAGATAACGAACATTTAGAAATAGTAACAGATTATAAATATCTAGGTATTCTGTTTAGCAAAAGTAACGCATTCTACAAAACAATAAAACAGTTAGCAGAACAAGGGACCAGAGCCATGTATAGTCTACTTGCAAAAGCTAGAAATCTGCGACTTCCTATTGACATGCAAATTGATTTATTTAAGAAACTGGTGAAACCAATACTTCTATACGGTTGTGAAGTGTGGGGATTCGGTAACGTTGACGTGCTAGAACGAGTACAGCTTAAATTCATTAAACAAGTTCTAAAGTTAAAGTCTTGCACACCTAATTATATAGTATATGGGGAGGTTGGACTCTATCCCTTATACATAGATATTCGTGGACGTATGGTATCATATTGGGGAAATGTTAATTCTATCGAAAGATTAGGGTCGCTTGCAAATAGTATTTATCTTGTTGCACGAAGCGTTTATAAATTCGGTAAGGTTTCTCCTACATCAACGTACTTTAGATGGATGAATTGTATAAAGAACATTTTATGTTCAACTGGCTTCAGTGGTATATGGGCCAGTCATGTGTTTCCCAATAAACGTTGGCTTGCTAAGGCAGTCAAGCAAAAGTATATAGATGCATTTCTTAATGATTGGAATAATGATGTTGCTTCAGACACGAATTACAGACTTTTTAAACATAAATTTGAATTTGAGCGTTATTTGATTACATTACCACCAAATTTATTATATTATCTTACTTCTTTTAGAACCAGAAACCACAGACTTGCAGTAGAAACGGGAAGATGGTCTAAAACAGATCATAAGGAGCGCAAATGCGGCCTTTGTAAAGCAGAAATAGGAGATGAATATCATTATCTTTTAACGTGTAAACAGCTAGAGCATATTCGCAAAGAACACCTAAAACCAATATATTATAAAAGGCCAAATACTATCAAGTACGAAAACCTAATGAAATCAAAAAATAAAGCAACATTGAAGACTATAGCAAAATTCATTAAAGTTATATATGACACTGTTAAGCAATAGTCAAGAAATGAATATCGTTTAAAATATAATCCATATTGCAAGATAAATTATTCATTCGTATAAAACAAGTTATTTTTTCGCAATGCCACGCCTGATATTGTATCGATTACGAGTCCAAAATATTTGAACTTGGAATTTAATTAAACTTGCAATAATATCTTAACGATTTGTATTTAAATGTGTATACATAGATGTGTATATATGCTATAGGATGCTATAATTTATGTCATGTTTTGTAAAACAATAGTATGTATTCGTAAAGCAATAATGTTTGGCCAGATTTGAGTATAGATATTGTCACAATGTTGATACCTGATATATTGCCCTCCAGGCAGCACAAACCTTAACACATTACATTTTATCTGAAAAATCACATGTCTGAGATGATGATTGTATTCTACGATCACAACTATCTGTACTATCGGGTGTATAAATTACTACGTGTTAAATGTACGTCAACGCTCAAGCCTCAATCATGTCTATTTATTGTTTATTCCTCATGTTGCCATGTATTTGTATGGACTGAGAGAAATAAACTTATTTATTTGTATTTTGCGGAAATTTTTCTTACAACCGACTTCTCTGCACCGTATCGCAAAGATAGAACAAATCACGGCGGTGGCATCTTGGTTTATATTAACAATAACTTAATGCATAAAAGAAGACAAGACCTAGAAATATTTTGGGAAGAATCGATTTGGGTCGAACTTAAAATAAATAAACAACCATACCTCTTAGGTACATTTTATAGCCCTAAAACACAGGATCAAACGTTTTTTAATGCTTTAGACCAAAATATTGAAAAGGCAATGGAAATTAGCCAAAACATTATTATTTTAGGTGATCTGAATGAGGACTTATTGAATGTAAACTATAGACATCTCCATGACGTTTTGCTTACGAATTCATTACAAAATGTTATTGATCAGCCAACAAGGGAAAACGCACTTTTGGACCCTATCATTGTTCCTAACGATTTAACTGTTTATGATTCTGGAGTTTTGCCTACGCCGCATCACATATCTGACCATTTTGCTACCTACATAGTCCTTCCTCATGATTATTCTGTTTCGTCTGTGTATACTCGCAGAGTATGGTTTTATAAGAGGGCTGATTTCGCAAAGCTTGATAATAATTTAAGATCATTTGATTGGAAATGTCTTTCAGAAGGATCTGTTAACGATTCTTGTACTTTGTTTACAAATAAATTTATGGACTTTGTTAATGAATGTATACCACATAAAGATGTCACAATAAGGCCTAATGATAAACCGTGGTACGATTCGGAAATTCGTAAATATTCCAGAAAGCGCGATCGTCAAAAATCAAAAGCTACTAAGTCAGGTCTGCAGACCGATTGGACTAAATACAAATTACTTCGTAACAAAGTAAACAATTTGAAAAAACATGCGAAAGAAACGTTTTATAATAACTTGGAATTATCCTTACTTTCAAATTTTAGTAACAATAAAAAAGAATTTTGGAAAATTGTCAAACATTTCACTTCTAAAAAGGATACAGTATCATCAATTCCTCCCCTCAGCACAACTAATACGTCTGGTACACATATTTTACATGTTACTGATGAAGAAAAGGCCAACTGTTTGAATAATTATTTTGCTGCCATCTCGACATTGGACGACTCGAATGCAGATTTACCCCCTTTTTATGAACTTACAGATAAAGTATTAGATAAAATCGACATCACTGAAGATGAAATTAGAGATGTTATTATTAATCTTGATCCCAATAAAGCTTCAGGACCTGACCTGATTAGTAATAAAATGATAAAACAAGTTGCGACTGCTATATCAAAACCACTTAAGATAATATTCAATCGATCTTTATGTGAAAGCGTTTTCCCGGACATGTGGAAGTTAGGTAATCTAGTGCCCCTATTTAAGAAAGGAGACAGGTCCGATGCATCAAATTACCGTCCGGTTTCTCTGCTTAGCAATTTTGGTAAAATTCAAGAGCGAATTGTTTTTAAGCACATATACAATCACTTATTTAGTAATAACCTTTTATTTAAATACCAATCTGGTTTTCGACCCGGTCATTCTACAACATTTCAACTTATTGATATTTTTCATCATATTTGTCAATCTTTTGATCAGAAGCAATACTCCTGTATGATATTCTGTGATATTTCTAAAGCCTTCGACAAAGTCTGGCACAAAGGGTTATTATTTAAACTCCGACAGAATGGAATAAAGGGCAATCTTTTAGCATGGATTTGTAATTATTTATCTTCTCGAAAACAAAGGGTTCAAATTAATTCATCAACTTCATCATTGCTTTCTGTAAATGCTGGAGTACCCCAGGGATCTGTCTTGGGTCCGCTCTTATTTTTAGTATATGTCAACGATATTGCTGAAAATCTTCTGAGTTTAGTCAGATTATTTGCTGACGATAGTTCCTTATTCTTTTCTGCTACAAACCTTAAGGACATTGAAGGAGTCATCAACCACGACCTTGCACTAATATCAATTTGGGCTAAGAAATGGCTAGTAGACTTTAACCCTATCAAAACGGTTGCAATGTTGTTCACTCTAAGGCCCCTTGATTTCATACCCACTTTTTCTTTTAACAACACTCTCATTAACTTTGTTGAAAACCACAAACATTTGGGTTTAACTTTATCATATAATGGACAATGGCACTCTCACATAGAAACTATATTAAGCTCTGCATATAAAATGTTAGGTGTTATGCGAAAATTAAAATACCGTTTTACTCGACAAGCTTTGAACCAAATGTATGTTTCATATGTAAGACCTCTTTTAGAGTATTCTTCTATTGTGTGGGATGGCTGTTCTGATCAGGACAAAAATGCACTAGAAAGATTACAAAACGAAGCCGCCCGTATAGTCACAGGTCTAACTAAATCTACATCTATACCGAATTTATACCAGGAATGTGGTTGGGATTCACTTTCGAAAAGGAGATACTTTCAAAAGATGTGCTTTATGTATAAATGCTCCAACAACCTTGTTCCAGACTACATATCCGATATTGTTCCACCACTTGTTGGAGATGTCACTAACTATCCTTTACGCAATCGACAAAACATTTCAACAATGTATACCCGTACCGAAATATCTCATAAATCCTGTATTCCATCGTCCGTGTCTGATTGGAACAATCTAAACAATGCAATCAGAGAAACTGATACTTTTGTTTCTTTTCGAAGTACATTTAAAAATGAAGTCTTAGGCAACACCCATGTCCCCACATATTTCATGAAAGGTCAAAGGAGATTGGCAGTTTTGCATGCAAGATTACGTAATAATTGCAGCGACTTAAAATGCGACCTCTTTCACAATCATCTTACTGACTCACTTAGTTGCAGTTGTGGTTATATTATGGAAAATGCTGAACATTATTTCTTTGAATGCGATAACTATAGGGATTCAAGATTGATTATGTTTAGAAATACACGCAATTATCACCCTCTGAGTCTAAATACAATTTTGTATGGAAAATCTACTCTAAATGATGACGATAATTATTTTCTATTTCAGGCTGTCCAACAGTACATAAAGGATACAAGGCGCTTTGTGTAGTCACTGTATAACGAATAAGTCCCATACTTCGTCCAGTTTTGATTTCTCCAAACCGACATCTGACACTGAAACTACACTTCTCTCTCTCTCTCTCTCTCTCTCTCTCTCTCTCTCTCTCTCTCTCTCTCTCTCTCTCTCTCTCTCTCTCTCTCTCTCTCTCTCTCTCTGTTAAAATATTAGAAAATAGGTATATGCATTGTATAACTTTTTGTTTATGTTTGCCATGTACGCTGTTGTTGTAAATATGTTGTAGGGGACGGGCTGTAATTAATGTTGTCAGAACTTGTTGCCCAACCCCTTTGTAAGTTTGACAATAAAATATGTTTAAACTATGTTTTGAGCAAAAATAAGAAAAATATATTAAAAATTTTGATGAAATTTTCAGTTTTTGCTACTGAAAGAAATCTCTATATCTTGTATGTGCATGTTTCCTAATGTAAATGGACGTTTGTCGTACCGCCCTGTGGAATTATTGCGTGGCTGTTTGGACATTGACCGAGCAGCGCTCGCAAATTCATGTATACAAAATCGCGCATGCATCCTATGGCAACCCCACAGTGTCCGCCGACCATTTTATGACAGCATAAAACTGGATTAGTATCCACTTTCATATTTGTCATCTCAAGTTGATTTATATGTTTCATTTGACGGCATGCTATGAATTCTTGGATATGCAATTTCAAAGTTTGTGAAATTTCAAACTCGATAGTTTGTGAAATGGTTGCACATATAACGCAGTAACTTGATCGCCATTGGTGGATGTGCGTGACTGCCCACCCCCACCCCCACCCCGACAAGTTTTGCTGTTGCTAGAGTTGGCTCACGTTGCAAAAGAGCGGTGAAAATAAGTCACCGTAGCATGGATGTTACACGGGTTCCCTTCTGAAAACGCATGGGATCGGCATCAAAATCCATAACAGTACAAACACCTCCGTTACTGAGAGGACTTGCGTCAGGAAAAAGCTGATCTTTATATATAATATATATAATATTTTTTTTTTTACTTCAAACAAAGCCATATCTTTTGTTTATAGTACTCAAATGACAGAGTAGTAACAATTCTTTGTATTTTATTTGATGTACTTAATACAACAAAAATCTTACAGATATTTTGTTAGAGAAAACCTTGACTGCTGCAACAGTTGGGATTTTTTTATTCTATTTATTTTGATTCAGCTTAACGTCCCTTTCAAGATTATTTCAGCTCATATGAGACGGACCAATCAGTAGGTGGTACGAAAACGGGAGAACCCCAAGAAAAAAAACACCTGACACACCCGCAAGCAGAACTTGGCTGGTATCACATGTGCCCTGTGTGGCACTCAAACCCACACCAGACACGGCGGTGAGATGATCGACTGGTTAGGTGTGGTAATGAAATATCAGCACTCTTAACGGGTGCCTCCGGAAACTGTTGAATGGTGTAATGATGGTATAATGCCTCTGTTACTTGGCGGAAAGCTTGTTTCTGTGAGATATCAATTCTTAATAAAGAAAAAAAAAAAAATAACCAACAAAATATCCATACTTAGATTGAATTATGACGATATTTATATGTATTTTCAATTTCATGAAAATTTATCATGTGTACGATTTTCAAAGATTCAAAATTTAATCTGCAAATAATCCAAAACATATAGGATCATAACAGACATGACATGAAAAACATAAATGTAATGACGTCACTGAAGTACTAACTAGTGTATCCAACCACTCAACCTCAAAACTTCGTCCTAACCGTCTACAACCCCACACAGACCCCTGTGTTACATTTATGCATCCCAGGGGCATATGAGAGGACACAAACAGCAGGCGACATGAAACAAAATTGTACGTATGACTGTAATTATATATTGCAAATTATCGTTTTATTCGAAACGTCTTGATACAAAATTTTGTGTCACAAACTGTAAATATTAACTTCACCAGCACGTTATATTCATAAGACACTTGAGCTCAAATTTTAATCTTACACCTTATGTTGGTGCCTCGCTAAGACAACGGGGGAACACTAAGCAGAAACAGAACAGAACACGGTGATTGAAATAATAGATGAAGGAACTATTTTATGCGTAGTAAAATTGCTTGCGTGTTTAATCACCATATTTTTATTCCTTACCATTCAAGCAGATATATATTTACTATTTGAAATAATTGTGAGGTCAAACTGATGACTTCTTTCTTTTCGAACCCCAAAAGTAATAACTAATATGCGAACTATTTCCCCCCTTACCGGAAAGCGCATGAAACCGGAAAAGCTGTTGCTCGGCAGTGTGAAAAGTGAAAATTGATCCAGTTTCACTTTCAGTTAATGAATAAAGGAAGATAATTTAATCCTTAATCGAGTGCGTGACACTGAGTAATAGCCCATGTGATAAAGTCAAAAGAATATTTGTGGGCTATGTTTTCAAACCGGATATTGCTGTGGAACATGTTTGAATAAATTGGCAATTAATTATTTATTTGGCAGAGCGATAGAAGAAATATGAGTTTCTGTGGTTCGCGGCTTGGTTCCCTTAGTGTAGAGGATGGCGTGTTGCAAAATCGATGCTTCGTAGATGTGATGAACATTATACCATGTGGTTTATTTTTGCTTGTTAGCGTAACTATTTTAGTAGTGTGGAAACAATCAGTTCTTGGCAAATTAAAAGCGAAGACATGGGTTCATTTTCACTGCCACATCATAAGATGGATATTTATGATTCTCTTGATTCTTGTGAATTGTCTTGAGATTGCTGAAGGGGCTGTGTCAGACTATCTAGATCCAGACCAGGCAAACTACCATGTAGTGGTTCCTCATTGTGTCTCGCTTCTTGCGTCAGTTGTTGCCGTCATATTTTATCACAATGTTGAAGTGTGGAACTCGCCTCGTTTTCTTTTGGTACTGTTGCCATACTGGTGTAGTGCTGGGGTTTTAAAGCTTGTGAAAGCGTTTTCTTTATACCATACAGAGATAAACATTAGTCATCTAAGATTGTGGCTAACCTGGTTTGATACTTTTATATATGCCACCTTACTGATAGTGGAGCTCAAAGTTCTGTTCACACAGGTTAGTAATTGGAATTGCTTCATTCTGATATACTTGTATCATATGAACTGCTGTTAATTTTCTAAACAAAATTTATAACTCAGAGAAAAAATATCTGTTAGACGGTTTAAGTTAAACATCTTTACAAAGAATATCCTATTTCTGTCTACGTTAAACTTGATATAAGCAGATATTGAATACCTACTTGTGAGGATTGCAAAAAGGACTTATGAAAAGTGATGTTCCTGGTAGATGCTGAGGACAGTAGATTTTATTCACATATGTCTCAAATTAAGATGTTTGCTCAGATAACTGCACACACATGAAGAGACTTTTTGGTTTTGTGTAAGCAAATTATACATCTTCTCAAGCAAATCATATCAGCTTTCAGAAGACGCTGTATTATTATTTGTTTTATAAATATTTCAGCGGTATGCATTCTTTAAAAAACCTAGAAATGTTAAACCACCAGAGGAATTGGCTAATACCCGATACTATGCCAGCTATGCCAACTTTCTGTCAAGGGCCACTTTCTGGTGGATGAACACCATACTGATTGAGGGTTATAAGTCACCACCAACACTAGAAAAGCTGGGAAAACTACCAAAGGTACATACAAATGTATATTTGCACTTTATGTTAATATTTGGTATAGAGAGGTTGCAGATGACATCACACAGTAAAGACACCATGAGTTATGTCTTGCTGGAGACACCCAGGCTGATTTTCTACTCAAATTTAATGAACTTTGAGCCAAAATATCTTCCTTCTCTTTCAGAAAATCAAATTTGTAACGAAACTTTGATTCTTTAATTTTCACATGCAAAAGGAAAAAATATTACGAGTTCTTAAGTCCATATAACTATTAGTTGTTACTTGTAGAGAATTAAGGTGGCAAAAATGATTAAACCTGCCTGGTGTCTCCAGTATGGTGGATCAAGGGAGAATAATCTTGCAGTTTTAGTGCCTATGCAACCTCTCAATTGGGGCTAATTGATATTAGCTGTTTGAAAAAATAACATATTTGAGGCTGAATAAATGCCAGACTGATAAGAGTCTGTTGTGCATTCAATGGAAAGCTAAAGAACTTAAATCATTTTTGCCACAGATCATGAAGATAGATACTGTATAGTCTCACTGTGGGATGATAAAAATTTATAATTGACTGATTTAAAGTCTTCACAAGGGCCAAATGTGTATCATATTTGGGCTGCAACCTGGAAGAAAATGCCCAGACTAATGCGATAGTACTGTGCATTCACTTGCTAAAAATGCAAGGGAACTGAAGATAATCAGTTGTCTAGATAGGGGGACTAGGGTTCAAATTCTATAGGTTGTAGTCAGGGTTGGGAAAATGCGATGCACAACATTTCGTCAAAAATGTGTTTTGTCGAAAATATTGTAACTTCAAAAATATTCACTGCAAAATTTTGAGATTTATTCCATAGAAGACTAGCCTGTAGGTCCACATTTTGACCCACCAACCACTAGGGTTAGGGTAAAGGTCTGGGCATGGGGACATTTTCCACAAATGCAATTTTCTAGGAAATGTCGCGGAGGCGGGAAAATGCAGCCATTTATGAGAAAAGTCCATGCTGCTGGCGTTTTCTGGCATATGCAGGAATAATCTGGCATTTGTTGGCATCTGTCAGAGTAGACACACCAGTAATACATGAAGAATTTAATTGACTTTGCTTAAGTAGTACCAAACTATGATTCTGAATCCTTTAAAAAACAAAACAACAAGCAATGACCATGGTGACGAGAAACAAATACAATTATAAACAAAACCTCTAAATGGAAAGAACAATGTGTAGCTAAACTTTTGGTTGGAATAGCATACCCAAATTTTGAAAGGAATATTGCTATCTACTAACCCAAACCTTCATTGTTCACAATTTGTGCAGGCGTGGTCACAGGTAAATCTCCATTGTTTGGTTTGTCTTAATTAATTCATCAGCATGCAACAATAACAATAGGAATTGTTTGCACCTTGCACATTGTTTTCAACAGATCAAAAGGCCAATTAAACATTATTGGTGTGTCAAACTGATTTGAGTCAAAATTATGGAACACGCTAGGTGTGCAAAAAGCAACAAAGTTAGTGTTTTGTTATAAAACTTTCAGATAGGGTGAGGAACTTGGCTAATGAAGAACTGATGCCAGTACATCTTGATCTAGACTGTCCAGAGATACCTTATACTGCTTTAATTGCTTGTAATGTTTTGTTGTGTCTAATCACACAGTACATGCTGTATGTAGCTATATATCAAGGAGAAATATTGATATATGATTTAACAAATAGTTAAATTCAATTTTTTTTATTTCGTTTTTAAGTATACTTGTATCTAGAAATGCCAGTATTCGCCACTTAGGTGATTTTTGGAGTAATTTGCCATGCCAGCATCTTGCGGCATTTGCTACTGGCATTCGCCGGCCGGACAATACTCATCCCAACCCTGCTTATAGTACACCAACATTGTAGTGTATGTAAAATTTTAAGTGCAATCTAATTTAAACCTCTTTTCAGCATGTCAATAGAAAATATTCATATCTGGACCAAAGGTTCCCTGGGGCATTGTCTTTCATATCATGGCATTAAACCCCGGGGAACTTTTTTTCCAACAGCTTTTGTAGATCAAATAATAAGATAACCAATATTTGTAAATTGTATCATGAATGTTGAAGTGGCATAGGTGATTTAATCTGTTTCCTCAGCAGGACATGTTGCTGTTGGCAAGATTTTATCAGATGTGTGAAATCATTATTTTGATTGTAAACAAATGTTTTCAATGCGACATATATGATTATTTGTTTCATTACATTTATGTGACATGTTTTATATGTAATTTAATAGGTGTTACAAAATGAAAATCCATTTAAAGTCTCCTTGTGTATAAGTATTTGGTCCAGATCATGACAGAAAGAGCCTTTTGCATGGAGAAAAAAAAGTAATCACGAGAACATGCCCATGCAAAAATAGTGATGCAAAGATTGAAAATTTTCTGCTGATATATTTTTTTTTTGCACAAAACATGTTTTGTAACAAAAACTAAGGAAAAAAAAAGATATCCCTAAAAGCCCCACTTTCACTATATAAAAGTGTGGACCCGGGTGCACTGTTTAAGTGGTATACTTTTCACGAACATGTTATCCTGATGTGTCCAAAATGTTTCTTTTGGTATATGCTCTTTATTGAAAATTTTAAGCATTAAATATTCATTTATCCTGATTTTCAGTCAGAGAAAGCCTTGACAAACTACAGGCTGTTGCTGAGAGCCTTTGAAGATGAAAGGGTAAGTCCGAGAGTTTTTCACTGATCAGTGTTTCCCTCCAGAGGAGAGGGGCATTGGGATAGCCATGGGAAATTAGACAACTTTTATAATGTAGGGGTTAATGCCACAGATGAAAATTCTCTAAGGAAACAGAATAGCCGCAGATGGGAAGCTGCATTCTGCGGCGTCACATCTGGGGCTATTCTGTTTGCCTATGTCCCATAAAAGGGACGATAGGCTTAAATGAGTTAAATTTAGTAGAAGTTCCTGAAAACATGTCTAGTTTCCTACCACTGGGTCTTGGTGTTCAGTCAGTGTCTAAATCCCCTGCATCCCTGTCATTAGGAAAACATGCCCATGCAATATATAGAGATTTTTTTCACAAGTAAAAATTGAAAATTTCACGAGAATACTGTAAATTCGGAAATTTTCGCGTGACTTTTATTTCGCGAATTTTCTATTTCTGAATTATTAGCGAGTTCTTGAATTCGCGGGTGAGTGTCCATGTATTCTATAAAGTTTATAGTGAATCTTTATTAGCGAGAACTTTGAATTCGAGAGACAACCAATTTGCGAATATTAGTGACAATTAAGTTCTCGCGAATATTTCTGGATCTACAGTATTTTTGAAACTTTTCTTACTTTTGCTCTAAAACATAGTTTGTGGGTACACGTTAGAACCGCCTCAGCAAGGCGGTTCTAACTAGCACCCACAATCTATGTTTTAGAGAAAAAATAAGGAAAATGGGTATACCCATGCAAACCCCAGTTTTACTATATAAAAGTGGAGTTTCAGGGGGTATTCATTGCACGGACATGTTTTCCTGATGGTTGCTTCCCCTCTGGGGCAAATACTGATACATGATAGTTAGAAAAGTAAGTGTGGAAACAAACTTTTCTTATCTCAACCAATACAGGCACTGCATGTACATGTAAATGGCTATAGCCAAGTGGGTTAGACTTGTCAGACTGAGAAGTTAAAAAAGTTTTTTTTCATGCTCAACTCAGCTAATAAATGGTAAAATGCTCACAATTTTCATTAGTTTAAAGATTAATATATGCAGAAGAAATGACTAGATTTTGTTGATTTTATCCTAATTTGGGTTCTAATTCAATTGTTATTGCTCATACATTAAATAGTTTTGTGGTATTTGCAAATTTAACAGTCCAACTTGTATGCAATCAAAACCATCCTTTTGTTTTTGTAGGCCAAAGCAGAGGCTAGGGGAAATGAACCATCTCTTCATAAGATATATCTCCGTGCGTTCTGGCCAATGTTGGTGCTTGCTGGTCTGTTCCGTCTCTGCGGAGACCTGCTGGCATTCATAGGTCCTTGGTGTATTGAGGTGATTGTGGAGTACGCCTACAGGCAGATAGAGTTGACAAAGTATGGTATAGGTGACAACAGTACTGGGACAGGGTCATCAGCTGTGACATATTCTCCCATATCCACTGGTAATGGGTCTGATGTAACAGTTCCTCTGGAGCCAGATGGGGCAGTAAGTACAATGTATGAGTTTCAGAAGTTTATGTATAATTTTGGTAATTCTAGTTGTTGAAGGAAGGGAAACAAGATCTAACAGATAACTTTATTTTGTAATTTTGGTAATTGTTCAATTATAAAAGGCAAGTTTGTGTATATATTCATATTTCATATGAGCCGCATCGTGAGAAAACGGGATTATTGCCTATGCGAAAACAAAGGCGCAGATCAGCTTCGCGGTAACCGCGAAGCTGATCAGCGCCTTTGTTTTCGCTACTCGGATAGTACAACTCCTCTTTTACTTAAATCCGAAATTTCAAGCTTCTAGCTCTTTTCTGAGCTTGTACAGGCCGGTTTGTGTCGGACCTGGTCGGAAACCCCGAAGACCGGTTTTCTCGCGTCGAGGCTCATTTCATATGATAACTTCTGGTGTAATGTGTCCATTAAGGTGGTGGAGTGTAGGACACCAAATTGAGAGTTCCTGGGTTGAATCCTTACCTCTGCTTTGTTGTGTTCTTGAGCAAGACATTTATTACATATGTACATAGTACTGATGCTAAACAAAAATGTAGGCTAGACCTGGACATGACTGAATTATACCGGGAAAACAAACTGCAACACAAACTAATAACCAGATACAATTCATACTGGCATCTTTTGATCAAAAAGCAACTTAAGCAAATAAAATATAAAGGGTTGATCCTTTGAGAGCAGTAAAACCATTCAAAGGGAGATGGTAAGGACTATATTGCACAATTTCGGGTAATGAACCCTAATCAGTAGCCCTTTTTTTAACTGGCAACGAAAGCTAGACTATTGTACTGCAATTTCGAAAATACACGAGAAGTCTAAATCATAGACACATTCCTAAACGGGGTCAAATAATTTAAACATTGCTTAGAAGTATGTTTCTAAACGTAAGTGTTTTGAACACGCTGAACATCTTCACTGATCTCAAAGGACCTAAATAAAAATATAATCTGCACTATGGATGATGTTCGGGGAGACTTTTTAGGGCCACCACATGGCACAACACCAGCTGCAGTAACAGCAAATAAAATATAATGGTTTGATCCTTTGAGAGCAGTAAAAACATTCAAAGGGAGATAGTAAGGACTATATTGCACAATTTCGGTAATGAACCCTCATCAATGGCCCTTTTTTTTTGGCAGTGGCTATTTTGCCGGACCCGGCAAAATAGCCCCTAGGAGCTATTTTGCCGGACCCGGCAAAATAGTCCCTAGGAGCTATTTTGCTGGACCCGGTAAAATAGCTATATTGGACTTGTAGGCTATTTTGCCGGACCAAATACTTATTAAAAAATTCATTTTAGATTTTGTAAGGTATTCTTATCTAAATTTTTGTTTTACTTATCTATTTATTTATTTGAGATATTTCTCAATCAATGGGTAGCTTTTTGTGCCTTTTTTATGCCCCCAACTTTGGTAAAGTTGGAAGGGCGTGTTGCCTTTAATGGCTTGTCTTTCTCTGTGTGGGTGGGTGTATTGGGGTAGGTGTTTGCTGGTTGGGGTGTATGACAGTAGGGGGGGTGTGCAGAGGTCTGGCTGGCTGGCTGGGTCTGTTGGTCACTTTTTTGAAACTTTGAATGGTGAATGATAGAGTTTTGAAATTTTAAATAGACTTATGGCTGATCATGGCTAGTTCCAGGAAACTTGAGCGCCGACCCCACTACCCTGGATTTATACATGTACCTGGTACAGCCATTCCCCTACTGGAGACACATAAAGTAGTACAAAAGTAGATTTGATTTTGGGTCCTCTGTTAACAAGATTTTTAGCCAAAAATGAATGAAATAAATGAATCATACAAATTGTGCCACAGGGTATGTTTTAGCAGATCGGCTGAAGGTGAAAGATGCTAGATAAATTAACTATCTTATAGCATTCTTTGATTTTTGAAAGATGTTTTAAAATGGGAACAATAAATAATAAAACAAAAGAACATGGAGATATTTACACGATTCCAATCACTTGTATGCATTGTAGGAAGTACTGCAAATGCATTATGTTTTATATATCATTTATTTTGCTATGAAGTGCCGTATTGGTAAATACAGAAATGAATGACATTTTGAGACAACTGAAAATTACCAGTACTGGGATAGTAAAATTTCTGACAGGCACACAAAGGAGTATGTTAGTCTGATGGGTGAAAAATTCCCATCCCTGATAGTCTGTGGAAAGAAACTGCTTTTGTAAGCTTCTTTGCCAGCTAAACATATCTGCAATGCCAATGTGTGTTGACTTCTAGAATGTATATATTCTTGGGGATCATCTGTGTGTATTCTGGCTTTAATCTTCAGACCTTTTCATAACAATTTTTCTTCTTTTCTTAAGGGATTCTCTTTTAAAGTGTCCCAGAATGCCAGCCATGCTCCCTGAATAAAGTCTTTTTATCAACATTTTCAGTATGTGTATTCTTATCTTAAGAATATAATTAACTCAAATAAATAGGTAAATAAAATTAAAAAAAAATGTAGATAAAAAAAAAAATAAAAATATAAAATAAAAATGTTACTAAGTTTTTAGTCAGGCAAAATAGCCTATATGTATATTATAGCTATTTTGCCGGGTCCGGCAAAATAGCCTACAGACTATTTTACCTTATTTTGCCGGGTCCGGCAAAATAGCCCCTAGGAGCTATTTTGCCGGGTCCGGCAAAATAGCCACTGCCTTTTTTTTTAACTGGCAACGAAAGCCAGGCTATTGTACTGCAATTTCGATCAAAGACACATTCCTAAACGGGGTGAAATAGTTTAAACATTGCTTAGAAGTATGTTTCTAAACGTGTTTTGAACACGCTGAATATCTTCACTTATCTCAAAGGACCTAAATAAAAATATAATCTGCACTATAGATGATGCTCGGGGAGACTTTTTAGGGACACCACAGGGCACAACACCAGCTGCAGTAATAGCAAATAAAATATAAAATAAAGTAGGTTTTGTAGTAACAAAGCAATCTATTCGCAGGCTAAAGATTACTATGTGACAGTTGGAACTTTCCTGGGCAATGGTTTTGGTCTGTGTGTTCTCCTGTTTCTGTCCACACTGGTTCAACATACACTACTACAGAATCACCATTACCTGGTGATTAGACAGGGAGTCAGACTTCGCTCAGCATTACAGGTAATTCTATTTTGTCATCAAAGTGTCTTGCTCCAGTATCAAAGATTATATAACATGATGGATAAAGTACCAAGTCCTAAATCCTAACTCATTCAATCCAGAGAGACAAATCTGAGATGAGCTTGAAAATAATAGTTGTCTACTCTTTGTAACCATGACCCCCAGCCCTGGGGTGGGGGATAGTGGGGTCATTCAATTTTGTACCATATTAGATAAAGAAAATCTAACAATTGAAACTATGTTAAGAAATATCAGTGCAAACTTATTTTTTGGTTATAAATACATGTAATATAGGGTTATTGCACTGATATCAGTGAATATTGTCCCGAGTTGGGATATCGAAGGACGCGAGCTTGCGAGCGTCCGTAGATATCCCAACGAGGGGCAATATTCACTGATATCAGTGCGATAACCCTTTTATTATATAGCTATAAATATCTGCTTCTCATATTTGATGTTTTATTGAGAGTTAGCCTTACAAAATTGAAATATCTACACGAAGGCCGTGATCGTATCCATAAGTGATATCATTTTTGCACTTGTGCAATATCAGATGATATCATTTTTGCACTGTTACTTTTCGGAAGCACATTTTCCAATTGAACCAATATTGCTGACATTTTGTTTTCTTTTTTCGGCTTAAATTGCTTAAATCTGAAAGTGACAAACTTCAGCTGACGTTTCGGCCCTGTATGACGTCATTTTCCACGCGACGTCAGATGAAGATGACGTCATTAGAGTCGACGTCCCATTTTTACAGTTTTGCACGATGACCCTCAAGTCAAGAATTCGGCAATGTTTCATAAAAGGGATTTTTCGCTTTTAACAAAGTGTGCAATATCAAGTAAGTGTGCAGATATCGTCTGATATCTGCACACTTGTTACTCGGCTTTTATCCCTAAGTTTTAATCATTTGATATTTATAGCTATATAATAATAGCAAATGTTGTGCCTGTTGAATTCTTAGTTCTCATTTATGGTGTCAGTACTTGCTCGGGACTTCAAGAACTTGCTCATCAGAAATTAGAGCACAAAATAAAAGTTGTGCAAACATTTTCAAACTTCATTATCTAATGCTTCATTTCAGACTATGGTGTACTCCAAAGCTTTGAAACTCTCCAGTCTGACGATTACTAGTGGGAAACAGACTGTTGGTCAGATTATGAATCACATGACCATGGATGCTTCATTTCTCATGTGGCTATTCTTCTTTATACACTACATTTGGGCAACACCTGTACAGGTTAGTGCAACAGAACTGGTGACAAGAGCTTAGTTGCTTGAAAATGAATGAAGTTGTAAGTTTACGTTTAAATATTCAAAAAGGCAGAGCAAATGTTAAAAATTCATGTACATGTACTTTGGTATGCATTGATCGCAAAAAAAAAAGATTTTTATTGCAATTTAAAAATAAATGGCATATTTCAAGTCTTTATTTCTAATCCAGAAACCTCTGTAGCACGGCGTTATTGGTTCCATCGAAACCAAAACCAGTATTTCAGATGTGTTTAAATTCTGTATGTAGACTTAGGCCCTGTTTTTCTAAGTGAGTCATGAAAGCCCACCACTACAACAAATTCCAAGCTTTTGATAGACTTCAAAAGTACTTTTAGTTTCTTTCATATTGTAAAATGGTTTGTTTTTAGGCACACTTTCATTTCCATATGATTAGTTAAAAACTTTTTCCCACGATCCTTTGCAGGTGATAGTGGCTCTAACCTTGATGTATTTCAAGCTGGGGATCAGTGCCCTGCTCGGCGGTCTACTCATCGTCATAGCGGCACCGATACAGATCTTTGTCGGCAGAGGCATGTCTCAAATGCAGAAGAAAGTCATGGTAGGTTTTGTTTTTTGAGTTGAGCCTCTTTTTGAATTGATGTGCATGTATTTTATGCATGTCCTTAAAGATCAAAATGATTTGGAATTTATACATACCTTATACAGTCAACAATGGAAAGGCAGTGTTGCAGTTGTATTGTATGGTTCTCTTTGAGATGCCACTGCACCTTTTATATTAGTCAGCAGTGTATGGTAAACTCTGAATGTTTGTACATGCACTGTCAATGTGGCGAAAGTGCAGTGAAAGCATCATTAGAGTGCAGAGATCTGCCAACACAATAGAAGGTCAAGTGCTTTGACAAGACGTTTTTCACAAAAATATAGCAGAATTTTCTTAGGATTGCTTATCATGTTTGATTAGAAAAATCAAACAACCTCAAGTCTATGACAAGACAGTGTAAATGCGGCATTTTCTGACTGGGGAGCAAAGATATTAAAATGACCTGGGAACAAGACAACTCACCGACAAGACAACTCACCGACACGGTTTTTGAGACAATTCACCGACAGATTTTGAGACAATTCACCGACACTTCTGAAGACAATTCACCGACACTTTTATTCAAAGTTAATGACTTGTAACTGATGACCATGATTGGCGATCATACATTCCCTGTTATTGCTAAGACAGTTTTATCACGTTTTCACCGACAAAATATTGAGACAATTCACCGACAGATTTAAGTTTTTAAGGCAATTTATCGGCAGATAAAAAGTTGAAAGCAATTTTAAGACGATTCACCGACAGATAAAATTAAGACTTGACAGAAAATTTTAAGACAGTCTACCGGCAAATTTAACTTTTTAAAGACTATTTTATAATATTTAATCACCAGATTTGAATTTTGAAAAACATATTTAAGACAATTCACCGACAGTTTTATGATTTTAGAGAAGAATTAATAAACATTCACGGACAAAGTTAAAATTTGAAAGACTTTCACATATATCAGACAATTCACCGATAGTTTCAAGATTTATAAGAATTTTGAGACAAAAATTTGAAAGACTTTACTACCGGACTTAAAATAAATTTTGACTTTGACTACTATTCGTCAACAAATTTAAGATTGTATTTACAAGTTTAGCCATTATAGAAAATTCACTTACATATCTCTAAACAATAATTTATCAATTAGTGTCGCGTATCAGTTAGTGTCGCGCAGACGCGCATAGGATTGATGAGCTTGTGCACGCTTATACGCTTATCATTTGAATTGGATGACATGATTACCCGCATGTCATTCATACATATCTCAGCATGTCGGCGCGCTTATGTTGAGAGTTGTCTGATTCGTATTTAAATTTTGTGAAAACATGGGTCCTCATCACTTACAAGTGTCTTTCACATTACGAAAACATGCCCATGCAATATACAGAGATTTTTAAAATTGTAAAAAATGAAAATTTTCAGTAGCAAACTTTTGATATTTTTATTGTTTAAATCTAAAAAAAAATAGATCGTGGGTACTCGTTAGAACCGCCTCGCCGAGGCGGCTCTAACAATCGAGTACCCACAATCTATGTTTTGGAGCAAAAATAAGAATAACATAACAAAAATAATATGATAAATAGCAAAATAGCAAGTTGCTTACGAAATCCGCAATCAGTTCGACATTGTTTTAGATGCAACCTACATGTATGCTAAGCTGTCAGAGAAGTGGAACGAGGTACCAAAGTGGAGCGCAGTGACAGTTAGCTAGCTGATCTACTTAATATGTATTTTAATATCAAGCTCTGTCGGTGAATTGTCTCAAAAATCGTGTCGGTGAATTTTGGTCAGATGTTAATATCAAAATCTGTCGGTGAGTTGTCTTGAGATATTTTTATATAATCAAGCCACACTAAGGTTTCTTAAAGTCAACTCATATTAATCAAATCTGTAATTGATAATGTCTCAGGCTAGTAATTAGCCTTCATTGCTCTTTATCGCCAATCAAGATCAACAGTTACAAGTCATTAACTTTGAACAAAAGTGTCGGTGAATTGTCTCATAATCTGTCGGTGAATTGTCTCAAAAACCGTGTCGGTGAGTTGTCTTGTCGGTGAATTGTCTTGATTCCAATGACCTCAGTGTCTGATTTCTTACAGCAACAAGCTGACCAGCGTGTGAAGCAGTGTAATGAGCTTATACAGGGCATTAAAGTGATCAAACTATTGGCATGGGAGTCATTCCAAGCTAAAACCATTACTGACATCAGGAAGAAAGAGATAAAGCTACTTTTCAAGTTAGCTGCCTACAGAGCTATGTTCAGTAAGTCATTTGGAACAAGGACATGTTATTGTCATATGAAGGGGGACCTTTACAAGTCTTACAAGTATGTATGGGGCATGATGCTTTCATACTTTGACTCCAAAAAAAAATCAGTGCTCTCCATGATCAGTTTGCTCTTCAAGTAGCAGTCAGATCTTCTAGGGTGTAAGCTTTAGCATTACGAAAACATGCCCATGCATTATACAGAGATTTTAAGTTGTAAACAAAGAAACTTTTCAGTAGACAATTTTTGATATTTTTTCTTATTTTTGCTCAAAACATAGATAGTGGGTACACGTTAGAACCGCCTTGGCGAGGCGGTTCTAACGAGTACCCACAATCTATGTTTTGGAGCAAAAATAAGAAAAATAGGTATGCCCCTGCATACCCCAGTTTTGCTATATAAAAGTGGGGTTTGAGGGGGTACATATCACACGGACATGTTTTCCTGATGGCTTTTCCATATAGAGCTTTCAAAAAATTAATATTTTCATTAACTTGTAGTAGAAGGTCTTTCCTTAAAACCATGATTTAATTTACGATTGGCAAAAGACGATGTTAAAAATGTTTGAAGCACAGGTTATAGAAATAGAATGAAAGAATTATTTACTCAATGCTCTTTGTATTGATATGCTGATATTTATTGTTTCATCAATTTGTCTATCTTCAGCCTTTGTTGGCACAGCAATTCCTACGCTAGCCACATTGTTGGTAAGTACATGTAGAATTCATTCAAAGAGTTTAATAGTGAGACAGGGCTTTGCTGATCAGCTTATTATTTTCATGTACAATGTTACATAAAATACAATAATGGGGGCGGCCCCTGTGGCCGAGTGGTTAAGGTCGCTGACTTCAGTGCTCTTAATCATTCGATCATCTCACCGATGTGGGTTCGCGCCTCGCACGGGGCATGAATTCATATGTGAGACAAGCCATGTTCTGCTTGCGGGTGTGTCAGGTGGTTTTTCCCCGGGTACTCCGGTTTTCGCCCCACCTACCGATTGATTCGTCTCGATATGAGTGAAAAAGCTTGAAAGGGACGTAAAACTGAATCAAAAAAAAAAAAAAAAAAAAAAAAAAAAAAAAAAAAAAAAAAACACAAAAAAAAAAAACACCAAATAATGGGATCAATACTGTAAGTGTCAATTGACCATTTTTACCCTCAAAACTTTTTGATAAAAGATTTATTTGGTTTCCTCCACTATGTATGAATGCAGAATACTTTGCATCTATGCCTTGCAGAAAGTGTTAAGAGAGAACATAAAGAATTTTCATGAGCTTTCTGCGTAATTTTAGAAAAAAAATTCTCGGTTTTCAGAGATTTTTGTTATTATTAGATCCTTAGCCTTAGAAATTTAAATATCAACAGTGTTAGACAATTTAAGTATAGAGTAATTTTTAAACTTTTTTTCATTGTAGACATTTGTGTTGTACCCGCACATTGAGGACCAACCACTCAGTGCTGGCAAGGCCCTCTCCACCCTGGCTCTGTTCAACATCCTGGCTATACCTCTGGTCCTATTCACCCTGTTCACAACCTCTCTGATCACAGCCCGGGTCAGCGCGCGCAGACTGATACCGTACTTTCTGGAGACAGAGGTAGAGGGGATGGATGCTCATGGGGATACAATGAAAACAGTTGGCACTCTCAATGATGACTTAGAGGTAAAGAAAATTAAACAGCACAAATTTGACCTGTTATTAAGAAGGACTTGTGCATTACATGTAAAGGAACAATCTATAAGAAATATGAGGTGACTCTAATTATGTCTGCCCAACCCTAGACTTCATACTCTCGGTGCAAATTTTTGCCTGACTTTTGTTTAGGGTTTTCTGTTTCTGAATGTGCAAGCAAGCACTAATGCAATCTCCATTAGCGAGAACTTTGAATTTGCGAGACAACAAATTCGCAAATTTTAGGGAAAATACAGGTCTAGCTTACTGATATAACAGTCATGTCTTTCATATCATTACAAGGCAAACTGTCACCAATAAGAGACTTGATATTGTAACGGGCGGCTTGACACTGCGGCAGAATACATGCACCACGTATGGTCAATCTTAGACTATTCTGTGTCAGGTCGGGATCAGTGTTCATGCATATAGATTGGAGGTTATCAGCCACCCATCTTTACATTAGGGAAAATAAAGTTCTCACAAACATTTCCAAACTTAATTTAGGTATTTGGTCATGACAAATGTTGTGATGTGGTTTGTTATATTCCAGATGATAGAGCTACACCACATGACCAGCAACAAGAAGTCATTCAGCCTGGCCCGTGATGAGCTAGGGGGCAGCACATGTTCCCTGTCTAGTCGTAAATCCCACTCTTTAAGCCCCGCCCACAGTCGACAGAACAGTACAGCATCACTCCTGGAGATTGGTGTGGAAAATCCTGCCACCACAGGTATGGTAATGTACGGATTTAGCTGGGGTTTTTTTTCGGGATCAAAATTTTGGGGTTTGTTTCCTGTGAAATCTCATAAGCTCATAATTCTGCCCAGTTGATGTTTGTTTGGCCTTGAAATTCTGTGCTAATTCTGAAGTTTTGGAAAATTGATTTTGATGGCTGCAGCGTAGAATGTCTCTTCCCAATTTAACAATTACAGGCCTTTAAACTGGTATTTAAAAGCTTAGTTTGAAGCTTGGCGAATAAAACTCATTCCTTCCTGTTGTCGAGGAACCACATTGTTTGTGAAGAATTAGTTGCATGAGTGATGTGCAGTCCATATGGCTTTGATGTTTCTTTTATTTCCATTTATTTTGTAACATAATGTGAGAGTAATATTTTTGTGCTGTGAAGTGGTGAAGTGATTATAATATTGACATTCCATTTTGTTTAATACATTTATTGTTTTGAGAAGTACATTATGCTGTTGAGACAATTTGTTTGAACATTATGAAAACTTTCCCGTGCAATATACAGAGATTTTTTCAGCTTTAAAAATTGAAAATTTCATTGGAAAAAAATTTGATGTTTTTATCATTTTTGCTAAAAACATTGATTGTGGGTACATGTTAGAACCGTTCTAACGAGTACCCACAATCTATGTTTTGTATAGAAAATAAGAAAAAATTGTATACCCCTGTATAACCCAGTTTTACTATATAAAGATGGGGTTTGAGGCGTATTCATTACATTGACATGTTTTCCTGATAAGTGCTGTAGTTGGTGTTACATTATCATTATGCGGTATTAGACAAACCAGTTGTTGTTTATGTAATAGATATACTTGTTTCAAATGTAAAAGCTGAAATAAAGTTTGAATTTATTATATCAGTCATGGTAAAACTGAAATTAATTTCAAGATATCAGTCAAGTCAGTTCCCAGATGTTTTTAAAACATATGAGCCGCGACGCGAGAAAACCGGTCTTCGGGGTTTCCGACCAGGTCTGACACAAACCGGCTTGTACAAGCTCAGAAAAGAGCTAGAAGCTTGAAATTTCGGATTTAAGTAGAAGAGGAATTGTACTATCCGAGTAGCGAAAACAAAGGCGCTGATCAGCTTCGCAGTTACTGCGAAGCTGATCTGCGCCTTTGTTTTCGCATAGGCAAACATCCGGTTTTCTCATGACGCGGCTCATATTATATAGCATTAAATTAAATGGAATTCATCCACATATGAACATCATTTTAATGCATGGATTGATTACACTTTAATATCATATGAATAGTGAATAACGGAAAACCAAAAGTGCATTAGCAATATGCATTAAGATAACACGCTTAACTTTTGATATTACACTTTTGAATTAATATGGTATGGTATGAATAATGAAGAAATTAACAGAAAATAAAAAGCTGCATTAGCATATGCCTTAAGATTAAAAATTAGTGCTCATACAATTTCATAAATGTAAGATTTAGCATTCCTAAACATCAGCAAAAGATGTCATGCATAAAAGTTTGATAACATTTCTAAGCATGAGAACTGTTGTTATCTTATTTTCATAAACCATAGTCACTGTCTGGAAACAAACTCCGTGTAAGCTATCATTTGTGTTCATTTTAGTGACGTCACGGGTAGATTAAACAGCTCAGACGAAACCCAAGTTCGGAAAATTTGTGGTGCCGTTTGCATAAGTTATTTGTGAAATATTTTAGATACCCTATCATATGCAGCACACAATTTTAGTTCTATAATTGTAAAAATCACGTGTCTAGAACACTTCGGAAACTTTAAAGTTTCGAAGTGTTCTAAATGTTGACAAATGTCTCAAAGAAACTGAAAAAAATATTGCTAAATACTGATTATAATATGCCGCATATGATAGGATATGTGTGAAACAGTTTTCTTTAATATGAAAATAGCAACGCGTGATTGCCGAAATTATGTGCAGCACAAACACACTCTCTGCCGTATGACGTATACACAAATGGTAGCATACATGGAGTTTGTTTCCCGACACTGATAATATTAAATCAACATTTTATATAACAGACTTGAATGCTGTTATACTTGAACTAAAGTATAAGGGTTGATTGTTGTGTATTATGTGAAGTTGTAATTATGTGTAGGTTTTCGACGGCATCATTCGGGTAAGGAAGACCTGATACAGTATTTCAACACAGTGTGTGATTTGATTAGGCTTAGATGTGTCTTTTATACATTCTGTCTTGGCATGATAAGAGCCACGTTGCCAACACTCCTCACATTGGGATTTATGACCAGATCTGGATGATACAAATCGAGCTGGACGACCACAGGGGTTGACTAAAGGCTTGAAAATTTACAAATAAGAGGAAGCTGGGTTGTATACATGTACATATATCTATATATGAAAAAAAAAACACACACACAAGAACAACAACGCTAAGAGACTTTGACATGACTCATATGAACTTGTTATTATACAAGACAGGATGTATAAAGATTACATAAAGCAGTATACCAGAAGTAATCGGATAGTTTTGGAATGTTTTTAGAAAGTCTTTTGTCAGAACCTCCTATATTTGTAGGCATGTATGTTTACAGATTAATACAGCCAGCTTTGAAAGTATTTCTGGTATACTGCAGGCATTCTATATTTCAGCTTAGTTTTGCAAGTTTAATGACTTGTGCCTTTCTACTCACAATTAAACAAATTTTTGATATCAAAAGGAGCACTGTTAGAAGAAAATCACCAATATTCATGATTTGAATTTCCAATCATATGAGTGTACAGAGCCAGGCATTCTGGAAAGCTTGGAATTACAATACTGTCTCAAGAGCGACGAAATTTAATAAAACTCTAATTCTCTCATCAGACAGTTTGGTTGCACAGGCTGATCTTGAATGTTTTCTTTTGCAAATGCAAAAAAAGGTTTTTGTCTATAGTGCTTCAAAAATATATTAATTTTTATTTTGAAGATGATTAATGTTGTTATTGCTTGATTGTGTTTGAATTTTGCAGAAAATGAAGAATGTATGATTTTTTGTCTTTACTTTTACATATTTTATATATCTATCATATGCATGCAGTCTTTAATTCTTAGATGTTTGCTGTATATTAGCAGAGATATATGCTGTATATTAGCAGTTGAATTGAGATGGATGTTTGGTTACAATGAACAGTTTTTCCATTGTTTTCCACAACACTGCTTTCTTGGCATACACGGAAATGCTCTCTTTCACATGGAATTTCATTTACAGTGAATTAAAGTCAGTTGGCACACTGTGACATTTCCATTACAGTATTGGTTCTAATTAGCGCACATGCTCCAATAAGTGCATACCCTGGTGGTTTTCAAAAAACCTTGTGCCTAGGCGCAGGCTGCTCAACTGGCATTATAGGTATTCTACACCAATTTTAAACATTAGTGCCTTATTAGCCACATTAAAACTTAATCATAAATGCATTTACTCAAACACTACTGTGCAACACTTAAATGACATCATCATAGGTATTATTTTCGACATGGTTATTTTATGCTGTTTATGTGATGTTTTCGTTCATAGTGTGCACTAATTAGAATGATATTTGTTACCTTAACTTAAAGTTATTATGAAAAGTTAAGCACATAGTGTGCTAATTAGAATGAATATGGTACATGTAGTTTTAATGGGAAAGTGATAATATTGTGTTAGAATGAATTACAACCAGACACCTACCTTAGTTATACATATGGTTTGCTTCATACTTGTGTAGGGACATGTACAAAAGGTGACAGCTTAGCTTTGTATGTAGTGGGAAACATTATCGTGCATGTGAATTACTCCTATCAGCTGATATATATTTATTTCATCTAATTCTAGGGTTGTACAGCAGGTAATTTTAACACTACTATCTATATAAATATCCCAAATTTCGGACATGTGCAGTCAATCATTAAATAAAGTTCCTTTCTCAAATATGCTGACTGATCAGACTCGTTAACAACCATTGGTCTGGATTTTAGCTGTTTGCTCAAGACTTTGTCCGAAATTTTAGGGAAATCCCTCTGCATTTATGATACCAAGTATTATTCAGCATCTGGAAACCAAGTCTGTGTTTGCTATCATTTGTACACCTCGTACAACTGAGAGTGTGTTCAAACTTAAACCTTAAACATATGGATCATATTTTGATCATTATTTAGCAATATTTTCTCTACAACATTAGTCAACATTTTCATTTTGTTTTTAGAATTAAGACCACTGAATGTTGTTCATGTTATACAATGAAGAATGTATGCTGCATAGGATAGGTTTAAAAAAATCAGAATAACTTACATACAAGGTAAACATTGGTACAAGTGACATGTACACAAATGATAGTTTACACAGAGTTTGTTTCCTGACAACAATATTATTAGCCAGATGAATAAAGGGGGGTCCTAAATGATAAAGTATGAGTACGAATCATCAGCTTTCATTCTAGTAAATTGAATCACTTTGCAAGTACCGGAACACATACTTTGGATACTGTAAGTTTGGAAATGTTTGGAAGAACTTATTTTTTGCAAGTATTCACGAAATTACGAATACAAGCTTAGGTTCGTGCTAATAAAGAATCTGTATATGCCATAAGACTACATGAACATGTGTTTGCGAATTCAAGACCTCATGAATAATTCAGAATAACAAAGTTCATGAAATACATGTCATACCAAAATTTCTGAATTTACAGTACATCAGACAGTCAGGTCCTATAGCCTACAGATTATTCTTGAATTAACTAGAGGTCCACCTCATTATAATGCTTTCTTTGGGGACCATAGAATCAGCCAGTGTTATAAGTGAACCGTGCTATAATGAGGTACAAGTAGGCAAAGATCAGGAAAAGGCGCAATCAGAAAAAGATTCCCACTCCAAAAACCGAGGTGGGAAAATCAGGCACTTATACCATGAAAACATATCGTAAGCCGAATGAGCAGCTATTTTCCCAATAGGTGGCCACTCAGTTACCAAAACTTAACTAAAAATATGAAAACATACATAAGGCGCCAACAGCACAAAAATTTTAAACATCAAGACATAAAACAAAAACAACCACCACAGAAGTATCGCCTTGGAACGATCAGTAACACAAAGTTACTGGCGGGCTTAAACCGGTTTTACATGACCATAACCTCACCCTCAGCTTCTGCAGTGGTTCATAACATTTAGTTAGTTCTTTGGTCCTCGTGGTGAATCACTAACTAGTCAATGAATCATCAAGAACAAACAAATAAATCACGATAAACATCCTGATGAATCAAAAACCAGGACTCACAGATTGAGTAAGCTGCCTGACAATGGAGATCCCTGGGCGCCGAATAACCTACTAACTCCGGAGCAAAAGAAAAACACCAGTTGGACCCCGGTGGACCAAGCAACAGACAAGAAGCTTCGGTCCCAACCAACTAAAATGAATAGCTTTAAGTCGGGGCCATCATAGAGTCTGACGCCCGACCCACCGGCGTGCAATTAAAGAAGGCAGCATAGTTATCAACCATGATTGGGTTAAAAACTAAGCATGCAGACTGTCACATAACATTCAAGTTATAACCTATATGTCTGTAACGTGTTATGATTTTTCTGAACTGAAAAGAAAAATCATTACTTCCTATAAGTTTCTTAAATTTGTAAACCAAGTCACCATAAAATTCAGGTTCCGAAAGGCCCTCACTTAAAAGCGTCTTTAACCCAACATTATATTTGGAAATCAATTCATAGTGTTTACGATAAAATTTAGAAAAGGTTTTTCGAAGTTTATGGTACCGATAGCCCTGTTGGAGAAGTTTGGCCGTTAAACATTTATTACGAGCGTTGAAGTCTGTAACATGATTGCAGACTCTAGCAAACCTAATAAGTTGTTAAATGTATACACCATAAGAAGCACGACGAGGTCACCATCCAAAAACGGAAAATTTACTATATCAAAATCAAAGTCATTGCGCTTATCATAAATTTTAGAAGAAACAAATCCATTTGAAACAGAAAGATGTAGATCTAAAAAGGGGGCTTCGGTATCTGAGATATTGGCTTTGTTCAACTGTAGTTCAGGTGGATAAATTTGATTGACCATACCTTCAAAATAAGGGTTGTCAATGTTCAAAAGGTCATCGAGGTACCTAGAAGTGGAATTAAAAGCCTCGATAATATCAGCTTGATTATCATGGTTAAGAGAATCCATGAAATTTCTTTCATAGCAGAATAAAAATAAATCAGCTATGAGAGGTGCGCAATTTGTACCCATCGGAATTCCAATTTTCTATTTTCTATAGATATATAGCAAAACAATTGGGAGTCATGACATGACTGCATTGTATAAGGCATGTTATAATGAGGTTGAAGTGTACTCTTACTTTGTGCTTGGCATTGCAGATATACGAATGCTGGTTGCTTTATGCTGCATAACCATCTCTGTACTTAAAATGCAAATTTCTAGAAGAGTTATTTTTCTTGTGCTTATCATAAGTGCATATCTTTTGCCAGAAAAATACCATAAGAATGCATATTTTAAGGGTGATCATCTTCAAGGCTGATCAGAAAAAAGTAACAGGAAAAAAGAAAGTCGCAGAAAACGTCTCAGAAAAAAAGTCAGAAAATATGAGGACAAATGGAGGTTTATATAGACTATACATTATGTAGGTCATGTTTTTAGAGTTTCATGAAAGCAATGGCAAGGAACCGGGACAATCAGAAGTTCAGAATCAAAATCCTGCCCAAGAATTTTAAAATGATGAAAACAACACACGCATTTTAATGTAACTGTCCAAGACAGCTGTTTTCTTAATTTTCATAAAACCTTCATTACGAATTTACTACATAGAACACATCATTATATTAAACAGAAACAAACAATTGTTTGAAAAAGATCTGCATGTTAATTAAGATATTTTAATGCATGTTAATTAAGATATTTTAATTTGTATTAACAGTATAAAATATATTAAATTTGGTTTGTAATTTGTTACAAGCACCTGTATTTCCCATTCTTGTGCAGATGTGTAGACTCAATAAATTTTTGTTTGATTCTGCCAAAAGCTAAAATCATTGAATGATAAAATTTTGAATCATGAAGGTTTAATATGTAACAGAATCAAAAGTATTATACATGTATATGATTCCAGCTGCAGCCCTATCAGTGGATACTGATCACCCTAAACGGCACAGGCACCACAGCGGTATGTCTGACGATGAGGATGACGTTCTCAAAGAACAGAACTACGTTATAGAGGTGAAAGATGGGAACTTCTCCTGGGATCTTGAGAAACAAGAACTGGCTTTGAAAAACATCAATGTATCTATTGCACAGGGTGAGGATATTTCAGTAAACTATTTTGTCTTATGATATTGTGTTTTGTGTAATAAAGCTATGCATTAAATTAGTTAATAGAAAATATAATAGAAAATATTAAATACCTTTAAATGTCTTAACATGTATTTGCTTAACAAAATAAAGTTGATTTGCTCTGAATGTAAGAAAATAGGACTTATTCACATCATTTCTACAAATATAATGTCCTATGGTTCAGTGACTTATGCATTTTGATTCTTTAAAATATTTTATTGCACTGAAAAACATGTAAGAATTTTCTTTTAGGTAAACTGGTGATCATAGTAGGTGCAGTGGGCTCTGGGAAATCATCCTTGTTGTCGGCCATATTGGGAGAAATGTTGACAGTGTCGGGGAAAGTCCACTGGACAAGGTGGAAATTTATGTTTGGTTTTATTTTTATTATTATATTTTTTTATTCCGTTTTATGTCCCTTTCAAGCTTTTTCACTCATATCGAGACAAATCAATCGGAAGGTGGGACGACTATCGGAGTACCCGTGGAAAAAACACCTGACACACCTGCAAGCAGAACTTGGCTTGTCCCACATGTGAATTGTGCCCTGTGCGAGGCGTGAACCCACAGTGGTGAGATGATCGAATGATCCAGAGCACTGATGTCAGCGACCTTAACTACTCGGCCACGGGGGCCGCCTGTTTTCTTTATATCCCTTTAAAAGATTATTGCACTCATATGAGATGGGCCAGTCTGATATTTCTCAGGAGCTTTTTGCTGTACCATCCTGACACTCTTGAGTGATCGTGAGGTCAAGGTCATGGACTTTGAAATAAGATTTTGATAGTTTTAAAGGTATAGCACGAATCAGGTGAGCTAAACTGTCCTCTGGCAGCTCTTATTCAAATGTTTACATCTATGTATTGTATTGTTGTTTATAACGCAACAACTCTAAATATCAGCCTAATAAAGGTGTCCTTGACTGACTTAATAAAGACCACATTCTAGTATTGTTTAACACACCAAAAAGAAGGGCACTAGCGACATCAATTTTAGTGACAATTTGTGAAGTCATTCTCCGTCATTGTTATACGTCATTGTTATACAGCATTACATAGATGAAACAGTGAACATGAAAAATATAAATTATCAACAAATGTACTGCTATGGTGGTGAATTTTGTGGAGCGATTACTGAGCTGTTGACTTAATAAACAAAATGGCGGAAAAGCAAATCGCCACATCGGATGAGTTATTTTTGCAAACTTTGTCGACTTTCGTTGCACAATAAAGTGAATAAATACCCTGTGACCTGATTTATTACTCTTGGACTGTAGACAGATGAAATGAAATTTCATCTGTTTACTAATCCTAGCTTTATAAATTTTTTGGCTTATTTTTGGTCGTTGGGTAGTTATTTACCGTACTACATGTATCTCTTAAACATGTAGTGTTATTAGGATACATAACTAAGTTGTTATTTAGGCTTTTTTGGTGTTTTTCTTTTGCTCTGGAGTTAGTAGGTTATTCGGCGCCCAGGGATCGTCGGGCAGCTTACTCAATCTGTGAGACCTTGTTTTTGATTCATCAAGCTGTTTATCATGATTTATTTGTTTGTTCTTGATGATTCATTGACTAGTTAGAGATTCACCAGGAGGACCGAAGAACTTACTAAATGTTATGAACCACTGCAGAAGCTGAGGGTGAGGTTAGGATCCTGTAAAACCGGTTTAAGCCCGCCAGTAACTTTGTGTTACTGATCGTTCCAAGGCGATACTTCTGTGGTGGTTCTTTTTAGCTCGACTGCACGAAGTGCATAGAGCTATTGCAGTCACCCCGGTCGTCCACGTTCCCGTTCCCGTTCCCGTGCGCGTGCGCGTGCGCGTCACACTTGCGTTAAAGTTTTCTAGAAGTCCATATCTTGACAACCACTCATCAGAAAGCATTCATACTTGGACCATAGATACCCTGTAGGGTTAGCTTTCATTCCATGGCATCGGGCCCCTGGGTCCAGGCCAGGGTGTGGGGCTGGAGGTTAAAATCTAGAACACCTTCAAAAATGGCAATTCTTGTGTTAAAGTTTTCTAGAAGTCCATATCTTGACAACCACTCATCAGAAAGCATTGATACTTGTGCCATTGACACCCTGTAGGGTCGGCTTTCATTCCATGGCATCAGATCCCTGGGTCCATGCCAGGGGGTGGGGCTAGAGGTTAAAATCTAGAACACCATTAATAATAATGGCTTTTCTGTGATATAGTATTCTAGAAGTCTATATCTTGAAAACTTTTTATCAGAGGGCTTTCATACTCGGACCATAGGTACCCTGTAGGGTTGAGTTTCATTTCATGGCATCGGGTCTCTCGGTCCATGCCTGGGGGGTGGGGCTGGAGGTTAAAAACTAGAACACTCTAAAAAATAGATGTACTGCTGTGTAACTTTTACAAGGAGTCCATATCTTGACAACAACTTATCATAAAGCATTCATACTTCATACACTTTAGGTTCCATGACATCGGACCTCTGGGTCGGAGTCAGGGGGGCGGGGCTAGAGGTCAAAATCTAGAACTCCCCGAATTTTTTTTCTTTTTATTTCTTAATAGAAACAACTTAGGAAGATGGTTGGTCATTCATCTTTTGACTTTGTGACACTGACTTGTGTGTCATGACGGTAAGGGTCGGTTGACCTACTTTCCATGGTTCAGTGATTTTGCCTTATATCTTGACACTCAATTAGTATATTTTCTTACTTCTTTCAGATTATGAGTGAGTACGACCAGGCCTTTGACCCCAATATACTTATAGGTCACTGTGACCTAATTTCACGGTTCAGTGATTTTGCCTTATATCTTCACACTCAATTTGTATATTTTCATACTTTTTTCAGATTATGAGTGAGTATGACCAGACCTTTGACCCCAATATACTTATAGGTCACTGTGACCTAATTTCACGGTTCAGTGATTTTGCCTTATATCTCGGTTCTCAAATGGTTTATGAACAAACTTCTTTCAAAGTATGTTTGCGTATGACAAGACCTTTGACCCTGAATTAGTCCTAGGTCACTGTGACCTAATTTCACGGTTCAGTGATTTTGCCTTATATCTTGACACTCAATTAGTATATTTTCATACTTTTTTCAGATTATGAGTGAGTATGACCAGACCTTTGACCCCAATATACTTATAGGTCACTGTGACCTAATTTCACGGTTCAGTGATTTTGCCTTATATCTCGGTACTCAAATGGTTTATGAACAAACTTCTTTCAAAGTATGCTTGCGTATGACAAGACCTTTGACCCTGAAGTAGTCCTAGGTCACTGTGACCTAATTTCACGGTTCAGTGATTTTGCCTTACATCTTGACACTCAATTAGAATATTTTCATACTTTTTTCAGATTATGAGTGAGTATGACCAGACCTTTGAACCCAATATACTTATAGGTCACTATGACCTAATTTCACGGTTCAGTGACTTTGCCTTATATCTCGGCACTCAAGTAGTTTATGAACAAACTTCTTTGACACTATGTTTGCGTATGACAAGACCTTTGACCCTAAAGTAGTCCTAGGTCAATATGACCTTATTTCACGGTTCAGTGATTTTCCTTTATATCTCGGCACTCAATTGGTATATGAACATACTTCTTTCACAATATGTATGAGTATGACAAGACCAGTTTGACCGTAAAGTATTCCTGGGTCACTGTGACCTAATTTCATGGTTCAGTGATTTTGCCTTATATCTCGACACTCAGTTGGTATTTTTTCATACTTCTTTTTGATTATGAATGAGTATGACCAGACCTTAAACCCAAACATACTTATAGGTCACTATGACCTAATTTCATGGTTCAGTGATTTTGCACTGAATGGGTATATGATCATATTTCTTTCACATTATGAGTAAGTATCACTAGACCTTTGAGGCTTTGACCCTGAAATACTTATAGGTCAGTGTGACCTTATTTCACGGTTCAGTGATTTTGCCTTGTGTCTTGGCACTCAGTTGGTATATGAACACACTTCTTTCACAATATGAGTGAGACCTTTAAATCTTAGGTAGTTATAGTTAACTTTCATGGTTCAGTGATTTTGCTTTATCGCATCAAGGCAAAAAGATGTATGAGCATAATGCGTTGGGTTACCGGTCGGGTTTGGCCTTATGTTTGACAAAGGTCAGAAGCAGTCGAGCACGCTGTCCTGCGACAGCTCTTATTGTTTTATGTCTTGGTGTTTTAAAAAAAAATTTTGTGCTGTTGGCACCTTATGTATGTTTTCATATTTTTAATTGAGTTAGGGTAACTGAGTGGCCACCTATTGGGAAAATAGCTGCTCATTCGGCTTACGTTATGTTTCATGGTATAAGTGCCTGATTGTTAGTTTGGTTTTTTCCCACCTCGGTTTTTGGAGTGGGAATCTCTTTCTGATTGCGCCTTTTTCTGATCTTTGCCTACTTGTGCCTTTTTTTTTTGGTATACAAATGATGTTATATAATTTTATTTGTCAGAAATCCCGGGATAGCGTATGTAGCCCAGAAGCCATGGTTACTCAACAAGACTTTGAGAGATAATATACTGTTTGGACAACCTATGGTCTGGAAAAGGTATAGGAATAATTCTGTATACCAAGAGTGTCTTGTTGAAAATTTAGTTTTTAAATTTTCAACCAATTAGTACATAAACGCAATCCCAGGATAGTGTATGTTGCCCAGAAAACATGGTTTGAGAGAATATATACTGTTTGGACAACCTATGGTCTGGAAAAGGTTTAGGATTTATTTTGTATACAAATTGAGCATCATGGTTAAAACCCTTTCTTTGTTTAAAATTATTTGCCATAATGGCACTGCCATTGGACTGTTTTTTGCATCCTGAAAGAGAGATCTATTCACAACATAGAGAAATAAGCAAATATTTATATAGTAAATGTCAGCATTTCTTTATACATATATGGGCCACAACGTGAAAAAAAGTACCGTCGGACAATTTTTGAGTATTAGAAAAACAATGTTACTTTGAATGGTATAATGTTTCTAGAATATGTTAGTCTTATTTGGCTTGGTTATTCAACTTAGTTTGTGAGTTATGACCAATTTACTATATGAACCCTACAGACGTCATTGTCCCGAAAAATGACGTCAAAGTTGCGTAATGCATTTATGCATGTTAGCAGTGCCTTCAAAACTCGATGCATTTGCTTAAAATTGTTTAAGCATGGATCCGAATCTCTAGTTGAGATGGAAGCATATCATCATTGCAGTCAATCCGTCGAAATTATTTTGTGTATGTTATGACGATGTGGTTGCTATGGTTACCGTTTAACGATAGATATAGGAAAATTATGTATATTATGGGCTAAAACAAGGGCAGATAACTCCAAATATTAAAAATAAAATTGTTGCATAACTCATTCATTTGGTAGCCCGGTGTTCAAAGATTACAAATACACTGTTATTTCTAAAACATGGAATAGATGATTTTTTTCACTTTTTTGCCTCTTTCTACTAGTAATGTCAGTATGTCCGAAGGTACATTTTGTCGCGTTGAGGTTCATATATATAGCTACCTTAAAAAGATTGTGATTTCATTCTTTTAGATATCAGAAAGTGATAGAATCGTGTGCCCTACAGCCTGATATAGATATGTTGCCAGCTGGAGATATGACAGAAATTGGGGAAAAGGTTTGTAATGCTTTATACTGCAGTTTTAGAAGTAGCAAATTTTATTTATCTATTTTCAGTTATTGTCGATAAAAGTCATAATTTCCTTAGATGATATTAATATTTTTGAACATTAAGATGTCACATGGTATGTCAGAACATGTGCAAATAGTTGGTAAATAGCTATACATAGCTAATGTTATACTGTTATATAGTATAAAGTATGTTTGGATGTCTTTGATAATAAATTATATATTTTTGAATATCTAAATGTAATATACCTTACGATTTAAGCATCAGCTCAAACAAACTAAAAACCTGTTTATAGAGCTAAGAAGGCAATACTATTTCATGAGCTTTAATGTGTTTTACCTCCAGGGTGTGAATCTTAGTGGAGGCCAAAAACAGAGGGTCAGTATAGCCAGGGCCCTGTACTCTCATGCTGATGTCTTCATACTGGTAAGTCAAAGGGGAAATAAATTACGAGTTACAAAATTGTCTCGAGAAGTTAATTTTGTAAATTTGATGCCAATAGATTTCAGAGTTCTCACTTATAAAGACTGACTATAAATACAAATGAATAAATTATGAAAACAAATTTGCAAAGTAAATGCCACATGAAAAATTTGGAATTAATAGAATCCATCTTCAAAATCAAATGCATTTATTTTGCTTTGTTATATAAAAGGTACATGTATAAAGTATCACTTTGTTAGAAGCCTCTGTTCTGTAGTGGTTAGGCCACTTGCCTTTTAAACCTGGGGTTGTGGGTCTGATCCCGGGCTCTTCAAGTCCTTTGGATGAGACTTTAAATAGAGGCCCTGTTCCCATATGAACTAAGCTATTGAGTGGGGCGTAAGTGATGGACATTTATGTATAATGTAGGCCTGTGTTCATAGAGAAAACTAATATACTCCTCAAAAAAATCTAAGGGCCACTGTAATATTTTCCATATATTCTTGTGTAAAGCACCCAATACTTAACCAAAATTTAATGGCACTACCCAAGGTCACAGAATGCCTGTTTCATATGATTTGTTTCAGATAATGCTTCGAAGTAACTGACTAAAAGAAGTTTGAAAAAGCATATGTCCTCCCAAAGTCCATGGAACAGTTTTTGCATTTTTTCAAAAATTCTGAAATTATGGCATTTTTCTGACAGTCCACAGATTCACGTCAATTCAACTTAAGTTTGATTTTTCCATGAAAGTCACTTTTAAAGGCATTGCAGCAAATGTTGTTACTGTGAAATTCACACTTGCGTGTAAATGTCACGTTTTAGCTGATTTTAAAAAAAATGCCAATTTTTGGAAAAAACTCAGATTTGCCAAAAATTCCATACAGGTTTTGGCAGGGTGTTTTCTGTTTCAAATTTCTTACATTCATAACCTTCCAGGCAATATCAAAAATAATGCAAATGCAAAGGGGTATCTGCATCCTTTGGGATTCCAGTTTAATTTGAGCTGAACTTGGGGTACCTGAAACTACAATATATGGGAAATAATACATTGGCCCTTAGAATTTTTTGAGGAGTATATCTGTGTGTATAATCGGCCCTGGATGCGTGCACATGAAAGACAAGTTCATCATAAATAGATGAATATTAATGATTCCTATACAAAGGCTGCCTAACATGTATTTGATTCATTTACATGTATGTAACAAAATTGCTTGTTATGCTCATAGGATGACCCACTGTCAGCTCTGGATGCTCATGTTGGTCGTCATGTGTTTGATGAGGTTATTATGAAGAGGTTAATACGGAGAAAGAAAACAGTTATTCTAGTCACTCATCAGCTACAGTACCTCAATTATGCTTATAATGTAAGTAACTTTTCCTGCATCTGTTTATTGATATCCATGTTAATTCCACAGAAAAAAAGGAAACATTTTGTGTACTTTAACAACTGATTTATTCTTAATTTAAGGTTATATATGCTGAAAAAGATTTAAAGTTATATAGCACAGATTTCATTTCTATGCTGTCTTTGCAGATTTTTCAATTTGGACTTAAACTTCAATGCAAGTCATTCTAGTTGGTGTGAAGAAGAATCATGGAACACCAACATCCTGTCTCAGAAAATGATGTTTAGCATGTTCTGAAGAAAATATGTATTTCTAAATGTAAAAAAGATTTACTTATTTATAATATCATCTAGGTGTTAGTAATGAAAGATGGGTCAGTGGAGTACCAAGGTCGTCTCTCAGAAGTCAAAAAAGTCAACCCAGAGCTATACGAGTCCTGGAGGATAGCATTGAAAGAGGCTAAAGTTGCTGAAGCCACAAGGTTAGAAGAATTAGTCATGTCACCTATGTTGTCAACTAGAACGTCAATCCTGAAATGGACAGGGAGTATGGTGGCCAAGTGGTAGAGCATTATACTCCGCATCCAGAGGTCCTGGGTATGAACACACTGACACCAGTTTGTGACCTTGAGCAAGACACATTATCTCCTCACTGGTTAATACCCAGGAATTCTAGAGTGTTGATTCTGTTCCAATATGACTGCAAAATTGTTGACAAGGATATTGAACCACAGACCAAGGAAACCACACAGCTTTCTCATTATTGATTTATTGCATCTTTTTAAAGTCAAGTCTCGGAGAGTCCATCAGATATGGCACTATAGACCACACGTCGTCACATCAAGTCAGCCAGGAGAGTCAGACATCTTGTTGACCATGATGTTATAAACCAAAAAACAAACAAGCCAATAATTTTTTATCATTTTAGTCGTAAAGCCTCGGAGAGTCCGTCAGACGGCACCATAGACCATATGCCATCACGACAAGTCAGTGAGGAAAGTCAGAACTCGATCAGGGAAATTTCTAGAAGATATCCTAGGGTAAGATTTTGCCAGTCAATATTAGAGCCGCCTCGTGGGAAAACCAACAATGTGGTTTCCGAACAGGTCCGACATAAACCGACCTGTACAGTCACAGAAAAGAGCTAGAAGGTTGAGATTTCGGAGTTACGTAGAGAAGGAATTGTACTATCTAAATTGCGAATACAAAGGCGCTGATCAGCTTCGCGGGTTACCGCGAAGCTGATCTGCGCCTTTGTTTTCGTCTATGCAGATTGTTGGTTTTCCCATGGGGCGGCTCATTATATAGCGGTAATTCTAACAAATTGCCATATTTTGATTGGTTTGGCAAAACTTGCACCAAAACAAACTTCAAAAATTTATTTCAATGTAGAAAGCGATTCAAAAATTAGATTGTTTCTCATACAAAAATAAGATTGTTTCTCATACAGAAGTGAGATTGTTTCTCAAATGTTTTATATGTATTTCTTACATTTGTCAAGTGAGTTAACAATGTCACACTGTCTGTCAGCATAAGTTCATCAAATTAAAGACAAAATTGGCATCAAAGCTGGCATGTACCTAAAATTAATTTTCTTGCATGGCATAACAGAATTTTTAAGCATTGTCTTTATAAGTGTGTTTAAGTATATGTATTTATCATATGATGTTGCTGTTTTCCAGTGGATAACATCATGTAATAAGAGTGTTATGACCACAGGTGTATTAACACTTTTGCGGGAATATGTAACGTCATTGATGACATCCGTAACAACAATGTAAATTTTCATTGAAAATATGTCCACTTTGATGGCGAAAAAATTTTATTTTAAAAGTCTTATGATAAAACGAATCTTACACTCGTGGTCATTTCATGTGAAATCTATTAAACTAGCCGAAGGTTTGTTTAATAAATTTCATATGAAATGACCACTCGTGTAAGATCCTCTATTTATACTCATGTTTTTACAAACCACAGGGAGCGTCATTACCCAATGTTAGAATGCATAAAATAGAACAGAATGGTATTGACAGAGATAATGAAATACCTGAGGAAGATGGAGAAAATGATGGTGGGTCCCTTTTTAAACCTATTTGGAATACTGTAAATTTGAAAATGGTTGTCAATTATCACTTACATGTATAATATATTCACAAGCATTGCCAGTTCAATAGTATATAGCAGATCAAAGGACTTTAAAGAAGTATATCAAAGGCTTGCTGGTGAATTTAGAAGCTTGTGAATTAATTGGAAATAATCAAATTTGCGAAATGAAGGACACAAATTGTTTTGACCTTATACAGATTTTAGAAATTTACAAGAGAAGTATGGTCCTGACTTGAGGTCAGAATTTAGTTTTCCAACTTATTGGTCAGAGTTTTAATATTGTTAAACAGGACCAATATTGTGATCATCATTATGGTTCTCTCTTCAGAAAAGTCAAAGGAGGAGGATAAGTCAGCCTCGGGGAAGTTGATTAAGAAGGAGCATCAAGAGGTTGGGGCTGTCCATGCCAGGATTTATCTGTATCACCTACGGGCTTGTGGTATCCCACTGGTGGTGCTGGTCCTGTTTCTTCTCATAGTGTGTTATGCTTTATTGGTGGGAACTAACTTCTGGATCTCAATTTGGACTAGTCAGTCAACCATATTTACTGATACAAGGCCCGAGAATTCTACCGAGGTAAGAAAATAGAAATAAGGTTTGTTTCACTGCTCAGGAGGATGCAATCTGCATAAAAATCTGATTCTTAGTTTCAAGTTTACATTTTCAAAATGACAGCCATTCATATTTTCACAACGACCACCATTCATATTTTCAAAATGACTGTCTTATAAATATGAAATTTGAGATGATGCATAGTTTAAAAAAAATCCCGCGTCCCTAATGGGATTTGAACTTGAATCGCGGGGTAGAAATCTAATGCTCTAACCACTGAGCCAAAGGGTGACCATTTTGTTGGGTTTACACTACAGTTCACTGCGATCATGGTAGCTAATATTGATAATAATAATATATTTCAGCTGAGCTAACCACTGAGCCAAAGTGACCAGGTTGTCGGGTTTACACTACAGTTCACTGCGATCATGGGACCTAATATTGATGATAATTATATATTTCAGCGTTTTGACAACGCCCCCTATGTGAACAGGTATGTTGCTCTCTCCCTGAGCGCGGTCTTCGTCACAATGCTATCAGGGTTTACACTACAGTTCACTGGGATCAGGGGAGCTAAGAACCTACATTCACATATGCTGAACAAAATATTGAGAGTACCTATGAGGTTTTTTGATACCAACCCAAGTGGAAGGATTTTGAACAGATTTTCATCAGACATTGGACAGATAGATCAAGTAAGACATGAGCCGCATCATGAGAAAACTGGATCTTTGCCTATGTGAAAACAAAGGCGCAGATCAGCTTTACAGTAACTGTGAAGTTGATCAGCGCATTTGTTTTAGCTACTCGGATAGCACAATTTCTCTTCTTCTTAATTCCGAAATTTCAAGCTCCTAGTCAGTTTGTGACTGTACAGGTCGGTTTGTGTCTGACCTGGTTGGAAACCCCAACTGCTAACATTTTCACATCTTTGAAGATTATGTTGGTGGGAATAATGTTTTCTATTTAATGTCTTTAGCTCAGTGATAAAAGTGCTATTATTTCATTTATTTGGTGTGTTTCTAATCCCCAGGGATTCTCAGAGCCTTTTGGAAGGCTTTATAATACTGCTTTAGTAACCAATAAACAGTGGATAGCTAGAAGTGAATAAACAATTAAAACTATGTCTTGTAACTAGCTATAAGAGAAGATTGTCTAAACTGTTTGATAAGTCTTCCTTTTAAAGAAACAAATTATTTCTTGTAATAGCTTTTAAGCATAGACTATGCTCACTTTAGCTCACTATGTTTCAGAAACTGCCCGGCACCTGGGATGCCTTTCTACGTTGCTCCTTCGCTACAATCGCTGCCGTTATAGTGAACTGTATAGGAACACCTTTCTTTATTTTTGCTGCCATCCCACTTGCCATACTATACTACTGCCTACAGAGATTCTACAGAGCTACTTGCAGGTAAAACTATAGTCTGTCTGTCTGTCTGTCTGTCTGTTTGTCTGTCTGACTGTCCGTTATAGTGAACTGTATAGGAACACCATTCTTTATATTTGCTGCCATCCCACTTGCCATACTATACTACTGCCTACAGAGATTCTACAGAGCTACTTGCAGGTAAAACTATAGTCTGTCTGTCTGTCTGTCTGTCTGTCTGTCTGTCTGTCTGTCTGTCTGTCTGTTTGTCTGTCTGACTGTCCGTTATAGTGAACTGTATAGGAACACCTTTCTTTATTTTTGCTGCCATCCCACTTGCCATACTATACTACTGCCTACAGAGATTCTACAGAGCTACTTGCAGGTAAAACTATAGTCTGTCTGTCTGTCTGTCTGTCTGTCTGTTTGTCTGTCTGACTGTCCGTTATAGTGAACTGTATAGGAACACCATTCTTTATATTTGCTGCCATCCCACTTGCCATACTATACTACTGCCTACAGAGATTCTATAGAGCAACTTGCAGGTATTGTCTGTCTGTCTGTCTGCTTGCCCATCCACCCACCCGCCTGCCTGCCTGCCTGCCTGCCTGCCTGCCTGCCTGCCTGCCTGCCTGCCTGCCTGCCTGCCTGCCTGCCTGCCTGCCTGTCTGTCTGTCTGTCTGTCTGTCTGTCTGACATACTATACTACTGCCTACAGAGGTTCCATAGGGCTACTTGCAGGTATTGTCATTGTCTGTCTGTTTGTGTGTCTGTCTGTCTGTCTGTGTCTGTCTGTCTGTCTTTATACTACTGCCTACAGAGATTCTATAGAGCTACTTGCAGGTATTTATCATTGATACAGTTATTTTTAAAGGGAGTGTCAGACTTTAGATCAAGATTTTCTCAGTTTGAAAAAATGGTACAAGTAGGCAACGATCAGGAAAAGGCGCAATCAGAAAAAGATTCCCACTCCAAAAACCGAGGTGGGAAAAAACTAAATTAACAGTCAGGTACCCACACCATGAAAACATATCGTAAGCCAAATGAGCAGCTATTTTCCCAAGAGGTGGCCACTCAGTTACCTAAACTTAACTAAAAATATGAAAACATACATAAGGCACAAATAGCACAAAAAAGTTTTAACACCAAGACATAAAACAATAAGAACCACCACAGAAGTATCGTCTTGGAACCCATTTTCACAGGGTTGCTCCTGTCCAAGGCCATTCTACCTGTTACACTGGACATTAAGCATAAAATTTAACACACATTTCTTCAATAGCTTCAGAGAGCTCTAGCATCTGGGCAAGGTCACCCTGTCTCCTATATTACAAAAACATTTTTAAAGTTGTAACAAATGAAAATTTTCAGTAGAAAATGTTTGATATTTTTCTTATTTTTGCTCAAAACATAGATTGTGGGTACAAATTTGAACCGCATCGCCAAGGCGGTTCTAACGAGTTCCCACAATCTATGTTTTGGAGCAAAAATAGAAAAATAGGTATACCCCTGCAAACCCCACTTTTTCTATATAAAAGTGGGGTTCAAGAGGGTATACTTTTCATGGACATGTTTTCCTGATGTATATTTTCACATTTTTCTGACTGATGATATAGTGTAGTGGTACTAGTATAGTTTAATTGACCGTTTCACATTCTGCTTTCATATGTTTACAGAGAAAACTGGAATTTTGCCTATGCGAATACAAAGGCGCAGCTCAGCTTCGCAGTAACTGCGAAGCTGATCAGCGCCTTTGTTTTCGCTACATGGATAATACAATTCCTCTTCTTCCTAAATCAGAAATTTCAAGCATCTAGCCCTCTTCTGTAACTGCACAGACAGGTTTGTGTCAGACCAGGTCGGAAACCCTGAAGACCGGTTTTCTCATGTAGCAGCTCATATGTTTACAGAGAACTACAGCGACTGGACAAGGTCACTCTATCTCCTATATTTTCTCATTTCTCTGAAACATTGAATGGATTACAGACAATCAGAGCTTACGGGTAAGGTCAACATTTTTACTGTTTGAAAAAAAAATAATATAGCTAAGATGATAGCATTGTTATTTTTATTTTCCTATAATAAGATTACATGTATTTGCAAAATTTTATGTTTTACAATGTTTTCGTAACATTGTATTTTGCTTTTTATAGCACTGCAGCTGCTAGACTCGGAGTAATGATACAAAAACATTCATAGGCCATAGCCTTTTATTATACGCGCCGTCAGAAAACCGGTCTTCAGGATTTCCGACCATGTCTGACACAAATCAACCTGTACAGTCACAGAAGCAGGCTAGAAGCCTGAAATTTTGAATTTAAGAAGAAGAGAAATTGTACTATACATTTAGCAAAAACAAAGGTGTTGATCAGCTTCGCAGTAAGCTGATCTGAGCCTTTGTTTTCGCATAGGCAAAAATCCGGTTTTCTCACGTTGTGGCTCATATTTAACTGAAAGAGATGCACTTTTTGCCAATCTATCCAATTGGTTCATTCTCTACCCATCCCCCAACCTTGCTATCTATAGGGTCGGAGTAGATTTAAACAATTGACAATGAGGTTTACAGGAGGTAAATACTGATCAGGTGTGATTTTTTGTAATAAGTTATGTAGCCATGAAAAAGTGTCTGCTTTTGCATATTTCTAAATTTCTGTTATTTTCAGTGTCCAAGCGAGATTTAGACAACATGCTTTGAAGTCTATAGATGATAATGTATTACCTTTTCTGTACAATCAAACAGCGAATAGATGGTTGGGGGTTAGGCTGGTAAGTCCTCTCTGTACCCACAAATAGCATGTATTTGGCCAAAGTTTGAGAGTAGTTTATAAGAAAAACCTGTGGTCTAACAGGTCTATGGCAAAGAATTTGTGGTTTCACATGTTCTTGCTTCTTTTCTCACTTAGATAGTTACAATAAATGATAAAAGTGATTTGTTTTGCCATTGTTTTTATTTTAATGTGTGAACAGAAAATGGCTGCATGTATGGGTTAGTATTGGACGGAATGTCATTTTGGACCATAGTTCACAACTATAACCTATGTTTACGTGGAGCATATCTTTGCTATATGTCTATACATTTTACTCTCGTTATAACACGCATTTGATAGCTAACATAGAAATTGGCTTGGACCTCAACAATATTGTTATAAAGAGGTTATGGTGTACTTCACTAGGGCATATACCGAAACATACCGAAACAAAATCTTAATTTGTGCATCTTATTCAGATCTATCTGGTATGTGTATGTAAAAATAATTTTGTCGTTTTTTTCCAGGACTATATGGGTGCTATACTAGTATTTGCTGCTGCCATAGCTAGTCTCAGTGCTGGGTTAGCTGGAAATACAGACCCAGCTTTCATTGGATTGTGTATTGCTTATGCTCTTATGGTGAGTTATAGGGGGAGAGGGGGTGGTTGGAGAGTCAGGGGGGCAGGGATTTAGGGGGTGGGGGCCAGGGTGCTATATTAGTATTTGCTGCCATAGCTAGTCTCAGTGCTGGGTTAGCCGGAAATACAGACCCAGCTTTCATTGGATTGTGTATTGCTTATGCTCTTATGGTGAGTTATAGGGGGAGAGGGGGTGGTTGGAGAGTTAGGGGGGCAGGGATTTAGGGGGTGGGGGCCAGGGTGCTATATTAGTATTTGCTGCCATAGCTAGTCTCAGTGCTGGGTTAGCTGGAAATACAGACCCAGCTTTCATTGGATTGTGTATTGCTTATGCTCTTATGGTGAGTTATAGGGGGAGAGGGGGTGGTTGGAGAGTTAGGGGGGCAGGGATTTAGGGGGTGGGGGCCAGGGTGCTATATTAGTATTTGCTGCCATAGCTAGTCTCAGTGCTGGGTTAGCTGGAAATACAGACCCAGCTTTCATTGGATTGTGTATTGCTTATGCTCTTATGGTGAGTTATAGGTAGGGAAGGGTGGGGGAATGAGGGAGGGGTAGGGGTCAGGGTGCTGTATTAGTATTTGCTTCTGCCATAGCTTGACTCAGCGCACGATTGGCTGGACAGATGGACCCCATTTTTATTGGATTGTGTATTGCTTATGCTCTTATGGTGAGTTATAGGGGGAGAGGGGACAGGGGGGCAGAGATAGAGATATAGTGATTGGCGAAGGTCAGGGTGCTGTATTAGTATTTGCTGGAGCCACAGCTAGTCTCAATGCTGGGATGTCTGGTCAGACAGATGCTGCTTTCATTGGATTGTGTATTGCTTATGCTCTTATGGTGAGTTATAGGGGGGAATAGAAGGAGTGGGGGGCGAAAGGTCTATATTAGTAATTGCTGCTGCCATAGCTTCATAATGCATATTTTATAAAAGGAGTTTGACTCTTTATTTAGTGACAAAGCTTGCCATTTCTGTGAAGAATGCATCAATAATACACAGCACTCCCTTCATGACAATATAGTGTTTGAAAATTAGAGCCTACAGAAGTTGACAATTTAACATTTATGAGTACTATGATAAATTTTATGTTTTGATGCTTTGAACACAGTTGAGGCCATTATTTATATAAGACTTTTGATACGTAATATCAATATTTCTTTTTCTAGGTGTCTAATTACCTTAACTGGATAGTGAGGAACTCCACAGAGTTAGAGATGAATATGAATGCTGTAGAGAGAGTCGATGAATATACAAAATTGGAGACAGAAACTACTGTTAACGGTAAGTTTGAATCGTCAGAGCTAAAGCTCTACAAAGATTATATAAATGATGACCTTGAGATGGCCTTGAAATGTCTTAGAACAAGGTCAAATTTTGTTTTGTTTGAATCTAATTGGGTTGTTACAAAGTCAAATAATGAATACAAAGGCAGCAATGGCCAAAAGGGTAAAACATTTTGGTCAGTGAAACATTTTTGATCCCTGTGGTTTCACTGGTTTGAAATGGCTAAAAGTCCTGTGCATATGGAAATGTTCTTTAATATGGAAATGTTCTTTAATTGTAAATAGATGTAATTAAATGTGAGAAAGTCCCAGATCAGGTTAGCATTTACAGTTTTATTAGTCCTTTTGTTTCAGTCTCTCCATCATGAGGTTGAATGGCCAACCAAAGGCAAGATAGAGTTTAGAAATGTCAGCCTTTGTTATGATGAGAATGCTTGAGCAAGTTTTATCTCTCACTATGTTTGACTATTTCAGAGTCTCTACACCATGAGTTTGGGTGGCGAGTATATACAATAGAAATGTCAACCTTAGTTAAGTTGGTAATGCTGGGACAAGATTTTGCTATTTCACAAAATGTTTGATAATTTCAGAGTCCCTTCACCATGAGGTTGGCTGGCCAACACAGGGCAAGATAGAGTTTAGAAATGTCAGCTTGAGTTACGATGAGAATGCTGATCCGGTTGTAAATTGTGTCAATTTTACTATAGAGCCTGGGGAAAAGGTATGTATTACAGCTGACCTGGTTGCAAGATTAAAGCCAGATGTACGTAATTGACCTCACGGTAGAAATTTTTAATTTTTGGCATGTGAGTGTATTTTGATGTCCTACATACGAAAATGAAAAAAAAAACGATATCGTTCCGAGCTTGTTTCGAGATATCGGCCTTCAAAATCATCAAATTGAGAGCGAAAATACATTGACGTCAACGTAAAATGCAAGTTTTAGACCCCCTTTTTTAGCTCACCTGAGCCGTTAGGCTCACAAGGTGAGCTTATAGGATGGCCATGATCCGTCGTCCGTCGTCGTCGTCCACCATTTTCAAAGATCTTCTTCTCTGAAACCGCTTGGCCAATTAAAGCCAAATTTTATATGAAGCATCTATGGGAAGGGGGAACCAATGTGTTTATAAATAATCCAGGTCACATGACCAAGATGGCCGCCATGCCCATATATGGTAAATACCCTTCAAAAATCTTCTCCTCTGGAACCGGTGGACCGATTTCAACGAAACTTGGCATGAAGCATCGGGGACTAGAGTACTACAATGTGCATATAAATTATGACCTTTGGATGACCTTGACCTATTTTATGGCAAGGTCAACATAGGTCGCCCATGCATTTGAATGGGGAAAATTGTTAAAATGTCATTTGAAAGGCAAATCTTGCAGGAAATGGGCAAATGTACTGAAGGTAGGTAATTCTGAAAAACATTTGGACCCCAGGGTTGGTCTGCCCCCACCCCGGGGCAATATACATGTATATTACAAAAATATTCAAAGATCTTCTTCTCTGAAACCACTTGGCCAATCAAAGCCAAATTTTATATGAAGCATCTATAGGAAGGGGGAATCAATGTGTTTATAAATAATCCAGGTCACATGACCAAGATGGCCGCCATGCCCATATATGGTAAAAACCCTTCAAAATTCTTCTTCTCCGGAACCACTGGACCGATTTCAACGAAACTTGGCATGAAGCATCGGGGACTTGAGTACTACAATGTGTTTATAAATTATGACCTTTGGATGACCTTGACCTATTTTATGGCAAGGTCAACATAGGTCGCCCATGCATTTGAATGGGAAAAATTGTTAAAATGTCATTTGAAAGGCAAATCTTGCGGGAAATGGGCAAATGGACTGACGGTAGGTAATTCTGAAAAAAATTTGGACCCTAGGGGTTGGTCTGCCCCTACCCTGGGGCAATATACATGTATATTACAAAAATATTCAAAGATCTTCTTCTCTGAAACCACTTGGCCAATCAAAGCCAAATTTTATATGAAGCATCAGTCTATAGGAAGGGGGAACCAATTTGTTTCTTAATAATCCAGGACACATGACCAAGATGGCCACCATGCCCTTATATGGTAAAAACCCTTCAAAATTCTTCTTCTCCAGAACCACTGGACTGATTTCAAAGAAACTTGGCATGAAGCATCAGGGACTAGAGTACTACAATGTGTTTATAAATTATGACCTTTGGATGACCTTGACATATTTTACGGCAAGGTCAACATAGGTCGCCAATGCATTTGAATGGGGAAAACTTTTAAAATGTCATTTTAAGTGAAAGTCTTGCAGGAAATGGGCAGTAGGACTGAATATTAATAATTCTGAAAAAAATTGGACCCCAGGGACTCATTTGCCCCAGCCCCGGGGCATTATACATGTATATTACCATAATATTCAAACATCCTTTCCTCTGAAACCGCTTGGCCAATCAAAGCCAAATTTCGTATGAAGCATCTATAGAATGGGGAAATCAATAAGTATATAAATAATCCAGGTCACATGACCAAGATGGCCGCTATGCCCATATATGGTATAAACCCTTCAAAAATCTTCGCCGGAACCGGTGGACCGATTTCGAAGAAACTTGGCATGAAGCATTGATGACTCAAGTACTACAAAGTATGTATAAATCATGACCCTGTGATGACCTTGACCTATTTTAAGGCAAGGTCAACATGGGTTGCCTATGTATTTGAATGGGTAAACTGTTAAAATGTCGTTTGAAGGGAAAAACTTGTATGGACAGTATATTGATTATTCTGAAAAAAAAATGGCCCAAGGGCTTCATCTGCCCCTATACTGGGACTATTTTCTATATCATTCGTATATACAGCAGATCTCAGGTGAGCGTTTACAGGACCATTGGTCCTCTTGTGTTAACTTTCTTGACATATTTAAAAAAATCCACGGAAGGATTTTTTTAAAAAACTGATATGTATTAGAGAAATTCCTGAACTACATGTAGATAACGAGAAAGTCCTTAGTTACTGGATTCGTTTTCCTGCTATAAGCGTGCGAAGAGAGGTAGTCGTTGCTGAATTCAGTACGTTTTATGCCCGACGTCGATTTTGCGCCAAAGTCTCCGACGCTATTTAGTATTCAATATTGCTAACTGTCATGCAAATGATGTTTTCCTCAGGATAACATGTCCACAATCTATATTTTGAGCAAAAATAATAAATAATATCATTAGCTCGCCTGCACAAAGTGCATAGAGCTATTGTAGTCACCTCGGTCGTCCCCGTTTACGTTTACGTGTACGTCCGCGTCCGCGTCACACTTTCGGTTAAAGTTTTTTATAAGTCTATATCTCTTGACCATGTTGATGGATCAAGTTGATACTTTGCATGTTGCTAGATATTGGTCTGAAGTTTTACGCAGTACCATCATGCCCCACCCTGGATGACCTTGAGGTCAAGGTCACAGACTTAGAAATTTTGTGTTTAAGTTTTTGGTTAAAGTTTTTGTAAGTCTATATCTCTTGACCATATTGATGGATTGAGTTGATACTTTGCATGTTGCTAGATATTGGTCTGAAGTTTTACGCAGTACCATCATGACCCACCCTGGGTGACCTTGAGGTCAAGGTCACAGACTTAGAAATTTTGTGTTTAAGTTTTTGGTTAAAGTTTTTGTAAGTCTATATCTCTTGACCATATTGATGGATTGAGTTGATACTTTGCATGTTGCTAGATATTGGTCTGAAGTTTTATGCTGTACCATCATGACCCACTCTCGGTGACCTTGAGGTCAAGGTCATAGACTTAGAAATTTTGTGTTTAAGTTTTTGATTTAAGTTTTTGTAAGTCTATATCTCTTGACCATGTTGATTGATCAAGTTGATACTTTGCATGTTGGTAGATCTGAAGTTTTATGCAGTACCATCATGACCTACCCTGGATGACCTTGAGGTCAAGGTCACAGACTTAGAAATTTTGTGTTAAATTTTTTGGTTAAAGTCTAAATCTCTTGAACATGTTGATGGATAAAGTTGATACTTGCATGTTGATAGATATTGGTCATGGGTTTTATGCTGTACATTACAACTCACCTGGATGACCTTGAGGTCAGGGTCACGGACTTGGAAGTTTTGTGTTTAAGTTTTGGTTAATGTTTTTATAAGTCTATATCTCTTGAACATGTAGATTGATCAAGTTGATACTTTGCATTGGTCTGAAGTTTTATGTTGTACCATCATGACCCACCTGAGTGACCTTGAGGTCAAGGTCATGGGTCATAGATTTTAACAGATGTAGTGGCAAAGCACAAGTCAGGCGAGCTACGCTGTCCTGCGACAGCTCTTATTTTTTTCACATTTCTGAAGTCCTTTGCATAATTGTATGTACATAGTTTCGTATTCCGAACGTAAACTGACGCTAGAAATGACGTTTCGAGCGAAAACTGACGTTAAAAATGCGGCTTAAAAATGATGTTTCGACCCTTAGATACGCGCATTCCTTTGAGCGCCTTCAATTACGTACATCTGGCTTTAAGAATAGAAATTATAACTTAGTTCCTTTCAGCAGAATATTGGTCAGTGTGTCTGTTTTACCTCAATTATAGCGCTCACATTTTGTGACAATCACTGCATTTTGAATTTGAATGCTTAATGGGTAAAATGTACATTAGAATGGGAACAGCCATATTCAATTGTGGATGGTTTGTGTTGTACAGGTAAGACAGATATTGTTGTATAGGCATAACATATCGCATAACTATAAACAAAATGTTTGACTTTTATGTTATACATTCTCTAAATACAATCTATATAACAAGTCCTTGTTAGACAAAATATCTAAATTTACACATGTATGTGTCAATTTTACTTATTTCAGATCGGTATTTGTGGGAGAACGGGCAGTGGTAAATCATCACTCACACTCAGCTTGTTCCGAATGATCAAAATATCAGACGGGGAAATATTGATAGACAATAAGAATATTTCTCATGTAGCGTTACCTGAGCTGAGATCAAAACTAGCCATTATTCCTCAGGACCCTATATTGTTTACTGGATCTGTAAGGTAAGTTAATATTAAGATTTTATATTGTGTACTGATTTGTAATTACAACATCTGAAGTCTGGGATTTTGGTATTTAATTGATACAGGATTATACAAGAGTGCTATTACTTCAACAAGAATTTAAATGAAAGGGATAATTGAAGGATTTTTGTAGTGCTTGAGAAAGTTTTCATTTTTTTCCACTTTGATTAAATAATTCCATGTTAAATGACTGAGGTCATATCAGCAGTGGGGCTGGTCTGTTACTGTTTCTGTACCAGCCTCCTTGAGAAATTAACCTACATTTAGTGCCCATTTTTGCCAATAAATAATGACTTCAATCTTAATGACTGTTTACAGGTATAACTTAGACCCCACCGGTGAGATAGCTGATGATAAGATATGGACAGCTTTAGAATCTGTGTTTGTCTGTTTACAGGTATAACTTAGACCCCACCGGTGAGATAGCTGATGATAAGATATGGACAGCTTTAGAATCTGTGCAGCTAAAGGAAACTATAGAAGCTTTAACGGATAAACTTGGTAGGTCTGCATACCATCACGAAAACTTGTCCGTGTAATGTATACCCCCTTGAACCCCACTTTTATATAGCAAAACTGGGGTATGCAGGGGTATAACTATTTTTCTTATTTTTGCTCCAAAACATAGATTGTGGGTACTCGTTAGAACCGCCTTGCCGAGGCGGTTCTAACGTGTACCCACAATCTATGTTTTGAGCAAAAATAAGAAAAATATCAAACATTTTCAGCTAAAAAGCTTCAATTTTTAAAGCTCAAAAATTCTCTGTATATTGCATGGGCATGTTTTCGTAATGTTTCCTGTTATTAAGAGAGACTATCCTATTTTTCTAAACGTTCAAATTAAATATTTGGGATGTTTGGTGCCTGATAATTTGTTCACCGAACTCCACATCAAAGTAACAGTTATGAGAAGATACCACAGTGAGGTAGCTTTATTAAAAGAGGATTGAGCTCCCTTTTGCTTTTCTTTAAAAGAGAGATTATAAAAGAAAATTAAACCTGATGGTATGCAAGCAAGATAAAAACAGAAGAAATCAATTTTTGTAATGATTTATTGAATTTCAGATGCCACTGTATCAGAGGGTGGAGAAAACTTCAGTATAGGACAAAAACAGGTAATTATAAATATAGATTGTTTTCATTGTATATTGATGTCGGCATAAAAAATAAAAACAAGTATATATCTCTAGTTTATAGTGAACCATCTATTATGACTGCCACATCTGTTGATGGTATACTGTTGGATTTTTCTGCATTTATAGTATAAGTTTCAGCTATTCTAAATCTCTGGCAAAATTTCAACTGATGGTATAATTTCAGTTGTTCTGCTTAGTGAGGGCATTTCTGCGAGAGAACAAGGTGCTAGTTCTAGACGAGGCTACTGCGTCAATTGATCTAGAAACAGACAATAAATGCCAGATATAAAGATACCATATATTTATGGTATAATTTTTATAACTTTGTAAAATTTCTATGGTATAATTTCTGTGGTATAATTTCAGCTATTCTGCTTAGCGAGGGCATTTCTGCGAGAGAACAAGGTGCTAGTTCTAGATGAGGCTACAGCGTCAATTGATCTGGAAACAGACAATAAACTACAGACAGTGATAGGATCAGTATTCAAAGATAAAACAGTCATTACCATCGCAGTAAGTATTATGATTAAATTTTAGAAAACTACAGTATGGTCTGTAGTTGATGTGCAACCCAGGTGCACAATTTTCTTTCTTTCTTTACCAGTGGTGCTCACCTTGTATGCTCAAAAAGTGAAGAATGTGTTGAACTGTGGTCGTTAGAAAGTCCATATAATATTGAAGCCAATCACTAAATAGCAAAAAAGTGTCTCTTTAATATTTGCCCTACAATGGTGTGATTAAGGACAAAATACCTTAACATAACCTCAGCTGTTTACTGTGAAGAATAATATGAGAAATGGTGGATAATTTATGATAACTCAGAGATATATCTTTTTTTTTATGAAGGATAATTGAATTATACTTAATCAATAGCTGTGTGCTCACCTCACACATTTATCATTTCAGCATAGAATCTCATCAATAATGAAGTATGATAGAGTGATGGTTATGGAAAATGGTGAGATTTTAGAATTTGACAGCCCAGAAGAATTGGTGAAGAAAAAAGATGGACATTTTGCCAGTCTTGTCAACCAGTCTTATAAATGAACTAGTCTCATTTACGAGTCTCATTGCTGAACAGTTTCCTAGTCTACAGAAACCGGTCTGACAAATGTGAGAAAACCTAGCCTCCAGTTTTCTGACCGGTCTGGCTCCAATCAGGATATATGACTACAGAAAATGGATAGAGACTTGAAATTCTGGATATAGGGAGTAGGTGAAACAAAGGCGATACCCAGCCTTGCTGTAAAGCTGAGTAGTTGATCATGTGTAAAAGCTGGTTTTCTTATGAGCATGTGAAGCAAAAAAGGCAAATTTTGTCAGTCTGTTTCATAAGCAGTTGGCTAATTAATTGTTGAATGGATGTCAAGCATTTACTGAAACAAACAAACCAGTATTATAAAAGAAAATGGTCAAAAATCGATTTTTAGATCAACGAAAAGCTGAACCAAATTTGAATGAAGGTATCACTTTGTACAGACCAGTAAGCTATAGGTCAGGAGCATGGTGGCCAAGTGGTAGAGCATAAGATTGTGGATTGACGGCTTGAACCCCACTACCGTGTTGTGTTCTTTAGCAAGCACATAGTCTCCTCATAGTACTAGTTAATACCCAGGAAGCAGTGGCTAAATCCAGACATAACTGAAAAATTGTTGACTGGGAAGCTCCACATTACACATGGCACACATGTCTAGTAAACATGGAAAATTACTCATTTTGTTGTACATGTTTAGGTTATCTTGTTTTCTTTCTTACCTATTATGTTATAAAGTACTGCCAGATCACTTGCTTTGTTTTGAAGTCAATCTATCTTAAGTCATTAGCTGGCCTGCACGAAGTGCATAGAGCTATTGTAGTCACCTCAGTCGTCGCCGTTTACGTTTACATGTACGTCCGCGTCACACTTTCGATTAAAGTTTTTTTTAAGTCTATATCTCTTGACCATGTTGATGGATCAAGTTGATACTTTGCATGTTGCTAGATATTGGTCTGAAGTTTTACGCAGTACCATCATGACCCACCCTGGGTGACCTTGAGGTCAAGGTCACAGACTTAGAAATTTTGTGTTTAAGTTTTTGGTTAAAGTTTTTGTAAGTCTATTTCTCTTGACCATATTGATGGATTGAGTTGATACTTTGCATGTTGCTAGATATTGCTCTAAAGTTTTACGCAGTACCATCATGACCCACCCTGGGTGACCTTGAGGTCAAGATCACAGACTTAGAAATTTTGTGTTTAAGTTTTTGATTTAAGTTTTTGTAAGTCTATATCTCTTGAACATGTTGATTGATCGAGTTGATATTTTGCATTTTGGTAGATATTGGTCTGAAGTTTTATGCAGTACCATCATGACCTACCCTGAGTGACCTTGAGGTCAAGGTCACAGACTTAGAAATGTTTTGTTAAATTTTCTGGTTAAAGTCTAAATCTCTTGAACATGTTGATGGATAAAGTTGATACTTGCATGTTGATAGATATTGGTCTCAGGTTTTATGCTGTACATCACAACTCACCTGGATGACCTTGAGGTCAGGGTCACGGACTTGGAAGTTTAAGTTTTGTGTTTAAGTTTTGGTTAATGTTTTTATAAGTCTATATCTCTTGAACATGTAGATTGATCAAGTTGATACTTTGCATTGGTCTGAAGTTTTATGTTATACCATCATGACCCACCAGAGTGACCTTGAGGTCAAGGTCACGGGTCATAGATTATAACAGATGTAGTGGCAAAGCACAAGTCATGCGAGCTAGGCTGTCCTGCGACAGCTCTTATTTTATTTTATTATTTCTTCTTTTTAAAATGTATTTTTGATCAGTGATTGATGGTGTTTTAAGGTAACTGGGCACCCCAGGCACATAGGGGATCAGTCATTATAATATGAACGATGTTGTTACATTCAATTCAAATGTATTATATTCAGTTACATGAGCTTCTTGAACATGACAAGAAAACTGATTAACAGAGGGTTTAGCTCAGTAACTTACATTATGGTTCGTTGTTGTCTTTTGTTCAATTTTAATTTTCTATATTCCGTTAAATTATTTCTGAAAGCAGAAAACCACCTGACCATGACTTTTGTTATAATTGAGCAGTCGCATAAGAAACCAACAATTTGCATATGTGAAAATAAAGGAGCAGATCAGCTGTGCAGTAACTACACAGCTGATCAGTGCCTTTGTTTTCGCTACATGGAAAGTACATTCCCTCTTCTTCATAAATCCGAAATTTCAAACTTCTAGCCTTCTTCTGTGACTGTATATGCTGGTTTGTTTTGGACCTGGTCGGAATCCCAAATTGTTCGTTTTCTCATGCAGCGGCTCATTTAATGAAAAAATGCCATTATGTTTCTATGTTATTGCTAATCATCAAAATGGCATTGATTTGTATAATGTAATGATTAACTATAGCTCCTATTTATGACATTGTTTTATTTCATTTATGACATTTTGTTAATGTGTACAGTTTTTCATTGCTATAATTCAGCGCCTTCATGACCTTATGGAGCAATGATAGATATTGCTACTGTCTCATACTATCATTTTTCAAAAAATATATTAAAATTGTTCTTTCACTACCTTTATAATGAATTTTGGGTAAACAATTTGTTGAACCTGAATCTGTCTCTTTTTATGCAAGATATGAGCCGCCTCATGGGAAAACCAACAATGTGGTTTTTGACCAAGTCAGGCACAAACCAGCCTGTACAGTCACAGAAGCAGGCTAGAAACTTGAAATTTTGGATTAAAGAAGAAGAGGGATTGTACTATCCCTGTAGCGAAAACAAAGGCGCTGATCAGCTTCGCGGTTACCGCGAAGCTGATCTGTGCCTTTGTTTTCGCATATGCAAATTGTTGGTTTTCTCATGAGGCGGCTCATATATTTGCCACCAATATCATTGGCTTTCGGCTTAATAAATGGTGCTTTTGATAGGCTGTTGTGACGGTCGATAAGTTATTCAGAATTTGATTATTTGCCTCTTTTAGGTAATACCTGTCTCATTGTAACTTAAGCTGTAGAGTGGGGCATAAAACATGAAAACATCCACCATGATCTTTGATATTATAAGAAATTACAGAATCTCATGAGAGAGAGGAGTCTCATTTTAGATATTCCTTTTGACAAGAGATTTTATAGTACAGACTTTAAAGTCTTGTTGGAATAAGTGCATGTACTTTTTGGAATAAGTGCATGTATTTGCTGGTTGCAGATCTACTTTGTTGGTTTAGGTATGACTAGCTGAAGAATGACAAATGAACCCCTCCCCCATAAGAAAGCCAACAATCTGCATATTGGAAAACAAAGACACAGATCAGCTGTGCAGTAACTGCTGATCAGTGCCTTTGTTTCTGCTACACAGATAGTACAATCCCTCTTCTTAAATTCGAAATTTCAAGGTTGTAGCCTGCTTCTGTGATTGTACAGGCCTGTTTGTGTCGGACCTGGCCAGAAACCCAAATTGTTGCTTTTCTCATGCGAAGGCTCCAATGTCATTCAGAAGATCATAGATGGGTAGTTGTCATTCTGACAATCTATACATAATCAGCTTCTTTGGTGGACACCTCTGGCCATTTTAAAGCTTTGTTCTTACTTGGCTCAAAATCTCAGTATTATACATAGCTTTACCAGCTTTTGGTACGCTGTACATAGTATAATTAAACAGTTTGATATATACAATAATTGTCACCAGCTTTAAGTATTTTTCATCATTAAAAAATGTGGGTAAAAATGTTTTGTGGTCTAAATCTATAAAGTTTCTCTTTTAATTCCCTGTGGAATATTCATTCAAGATTCTAGTTTCTCAAAATTTTAAGTTTACTAAACATTGAGTTTGTTTTATGTTTTTGCATATTATATAATTTAATATTAGATATTTTATTTTTTTTTGTCTCTACCAAAACTTTGTGACAGCTGAATCATATGCTCTCTGTAATACATGTATTTAGTGCAGATTTCTTGATTTAGAAGAAGTTGGTTATGTGAATATTTTTAAACTAACGATTATGATTTTATAGTTTTGAAAACTGATATTATTTATAGCCCCGCTTTGAAAAAGTGGGGCTATACTGGATTCACCATGTCCTTCCGTCGTTCCGTCCTTCCGTTATTCCGTTATTCCGTCCAAATTTCATTTCCACTCAATATCTTGAGAACCAGTTTACAGAATCTGACCAAATTTTGTATGTACATTAACATTGACAAGATCTAGCTTGGGATTGTTGACCGTCATTTTTCGCAAAATTTTGACGGAGTTACTGCCCTTGATTGACGTCAGAATTTCGTTTCCGCTCAATATCTTGAGAACGAATTCACAGAATCCGACCAAATTTTGTATGCACATCATCATTGACAAGATCTAGCTTGGGATTGTTACCCATCATTTTTGCAAAATTTTGACGGAGTTACGGCCCTTGATTGACGTCAGAATTTCGTTTCCGCTCAATATCTTGAGAACAAATTGACAGAATCCGGCCAAATTTTGTGTACACATCAACATTGACAAGATCTAGCTTGGGATTGTTACCCGTCATTTTTTGCAAAATTTTGACGGAGTTACGGCCCTTAATTGACGTCAGAATTTCGTTTCCGCTCAATATCTTGAGAACGAACTGACAGAATCCGACCAAATTTTGTGTGCACATCAACATTGACAAGATCTAGCTTGGGATTGTTACCCGTCATTTTTCGCAAAATTTTGACGGAGTTACGGCCCTTGATTGACGTCAGAATTTCGTTTCCGCTCAATATCTTGAGAACGAATTGACAGAATCCAGCCAAATTTTGTGTACACATCAACATTGACAAGATCTAGCTTGGGATTGTTACCCGTCATTTTTTGCAAAACTTTGACGGAGTTACGGCCCTTAATTGACGCCAGAATTTCGTTTCCGCTCAATATCTTGAGAACGAATTGACAGAATCCGACCAAATTTTGTGTGCACATCAACATTGACAAGATCTAGCTTGGGATTGTTACCCGTCATTTTTCGCAAAATTTTGACGGAGTTACGGCCCTTGATTGACGTCAGAATTTCGTTTCCGCTCAATATATTGAGAACGAATTGACAGAATCCGACCAAATTTTGTATGCCCGTCATCATTGACAAGATCTAGCTTGGGATTGTTACCCGTCATTTTTCACAAAATTTTGACGGAGTTACGGCCCTTGATTGATGTCAGAATTTTGTTTCCGCTCAATATCTCGAGAACAAATTGACAGAATCTGATCAAATTTTGTATGCACATCAACATTGACAACATCTACCTTGGGATTGTTGCCCGTCAATTTATGCAAAATTTTGACGGAGTTGAGGCCCTTGATTGACGTCCTAATTTCGTTTCCGCTCAATATCTCGAGAACCGATGGACAGAATCTGACCAAATTTTGTATGCACATTAACATTGACAAGATCTAGCTTGGGATTGTTGCCTGTCATTTTTCGCAAAATTTTGACGGAGTTATGGCCCTTGATTGACGTCAGAATTTCGTTTCCGCTCAATATCTCGAGAACAAATTGATAGAATCTGACCAAATTTTATATGCACATCAACATTGACATAATCTAGCTTGAGATTGTTGCCTGTCATTTTTTTTGCAAAATTTGGACAGAGTTATGGCCCTTGGTTGACGCCAGAATTTCGTTTCCGCTCAATATCTCGAGAACAAATTGATAGAATCTGACCAAATTTTATATGCACATCAACATTGACATGATCTAGCTTGAGATTGTTGCCCGTCATTTTTAGCAAAATTTGGACGGAGTTATGGCCCTTGGTTGACGTCAGAATTTTGTTTCCGCTCAATATCTGGAGAACAAATTGACAGAATCTGACCAAAATTAATATGCGCATCAACATTGTTAAGATCTAGCTTGGGATTTTTGCCCGTCATTTTTCGCAAAATTTTGACGCAGTTATGGCCCTTGATTGAGGTCAGAATTTTGTTTCCGCTCAATATCTCGAGAACAAATTGATAGAATCTGACCAGATTTTATATGCACATCAACATTGACATGATCTAGCATGGCAATGTTGCCTGTTACTTTTCGCAAAATTTTGACGGAGTAACAGCTCTTGATTGACGTCAGAATATAGATTCCACTCAATATATTGAGAATGAATTGACAGAATCTGACCAAATTTTGTATGCACATCAACATTGACAAGATCTAGCTTGGGATTGTTGCCTGTCATTTTTTGCAAAATCTTAGAGTTTTGGCCCTTGATTGATGCCAGAATTTTGTTTCTGCTCAATACCTTAAGAACAAATTGTCAGAATCTGACCAATCTTTTTATGTGCATCAACATTAACAAGATCTAACTTGGCATTGTTGCCCGTCATTGTTTGTCTCTCCCTAGCAAAAAGCTCAGAAGCGGGGCTATAGTCAGATCCTCTGACAATTCTAGTTTTATTTGTTGTTCAACTATATTTTCCATGTTTTTTTTTGTTTTTTGTTTTTTTTTTTTTTTTTTTTTACACCTAATTACTGTTTTACAAATTGTGACTTAATGTATACTTTTCTTTATAACAATGCATTTTGAAGGTGCAAATGGATCTTGGATCTGTATTATTTGCATTGTTTGTCCAAAATATTTAGGTGATTAAGTTCTAACAATTAACAGTATTTTGTTTTCAGTCATAGATTTTTTTAATTTTTAATAATTCTTGGTTTTATGTTGTACTGATATTTTGATATTTGTTAAGGGCCTATTGGCATATGTAAATGTGCATCTACTCATATTAAATGATTAAAACACATGAGGGGTTTTCCTGCTGATTTTCATTCCTGAAATCACAGCCATTTGAAGTCATTAAAAATGTTCCCATAAATGTTCATGGTATTTTACTATGAGACAAGTTCTAAAAATTTCATTTTCTTCATATGTAAAGCCAATGCATCTGCAGTAACACAAAAAGAGAGTGTCTTGGCCTAGTGGAAGAGCATCAGACTGAATGAATTTTAAAAGAGGTTCAGGATTAGAACGAGGCCGAAGGCCGAGGTCCAATACAGCTGACCGAGGACCTGTAACTGGTCCAATACGAAATAACTTGATGAATGAGATTTTTATTAATTAACTGTCAAAAGTCCATATCGACCCATATCATCCGCTAGCACCTCAAGCATACCTTCGCCATTCTTAGCGCCCATGTCTGACATTCTTTTCAAAGATGCTGACATGATTTTTGCTTGTTTGTTCACTATTTCACTCGATCGGCTGAATCGCCGCCATTGTTTTTGTTTCAACACATTCAACACGGCGCGTGACCTTGCACATGAATTTTAACCAATCAGGTGTAGGGATTTCCATATAGATAGCAGGTCAATCCATATAGATACGAGGTCAACCGTATTAGTGCAAGGTCAGCTGTATTAGGTCGAGGTGAAATCCAGTATAGACTATACGAAAAAAGAAACATCACCACTATGACACAGACCAAATTCTCTGTATAAGTACTATATACTAATAAGTTAATTAATAAAGTGCAGTACAAAACATAAAATGTTACAACACGCACAAGATGACTAGTTCTTTCCTAACAAGGCAGCCATCTGGTTAACCTCAACCAAATACAAAAGTGACTTATAAAACAGAGGTGGACAGAATAAACTGAAGCAGGACATACTCTAACCATGCATTTTGACCTGGTATCTTTGACCTATGATTCAGTTGACTTTGTTGTGTCAAGACTAGAACTAACCTATATTTCTCTGTAGCAGTGATAGCTGAAAGCAAGAAACCTTACATAGTAATTGTCCTTGACATATTCTTCAACCATGCAGGCACGCACCTTGACCTCGTGTAGACCTATATTTCATGGTCAATTGTGTCAAATTCTTATGCAGTGTACTTCTGTACAGCAATGAATGCTGCAAGCATGAAAAGGACATATTGTCATTCAAGCATTTACCTTGACCTTGTGCCTATGACTATCATTCTCTTTAGTTATTAAACCCAATGCATTCGTGTTCATTTCTTGAAGATGAAAGTTGCTTTATGGTTTCACGTAACTGGTCAACAGCTTAGGTCAGGTCAGAAGGGTCACTTTCCCTAGCCGCACTGTTCCTGGGCAAGCCACCAAGAGGCACGTCACCAGTACATAAAGCACTTATCTTTCCCCACTAACTGACAATTGCTCTTCTCGAATCGGAGGAAGAATGGCTGTAGAAATATTTTCATGACCAAATCTACATGAAACAAATGTACCGGTGATGATCGATCACATCAGATGTGCAATGAACCAGACACCTTCCCCATTGAGTTGTTTAAAGCTCAATGGTTGGTATGCTGGTAAACAGGTGAAGACAGAAACAACAGAATACACAATTAGTTATTTTATTGCTGCCTTGGGACAAATGTCAAGTTCATACTAGGTATTTTCCTCTAGGTTTCACAGTAAGATTTGAGCCGCGACGTGAGAAAACCGGTCTTCAGGGTTTTCGACCAGGTCTGACACAAACCAACCTGTACAGTCACAGAAGCAGGCTAGAAGCTTGAAATTTCGGATTTAAGAAGAAGAGAAATTTTACTATCCGTGTAGCGAAAACAAAGGCGCTGATCAGCTTCGCGGTTACCGCGACGCTGATCTGCGCCTTTGTTTTCGCATAGGCAAATATCCGGTTTTCTCACGATGCGGCTCATTTAATTGCATGTATGGCAAATCAGGTAAAAATAAAGAGTAAAATGGGCTAGAAATACATTAAAAAGCATCTTGAAAATCTTTCTTTTTTTTTTCTTTTTTTTTTTTTTTTTTGTATTGAAGAGAAATACATGTATATCTATTACTGTCTTCACAGGGACAGAGAATATGCTAAAGTCCATACCATGTTTGTCTGAATATCTGTTAAATGCAAAATAAACAGATTCTATACATACTACTTCACACTTCGTCTCAATGTCTTTTGATTTAATATATCTTTTTTTTTTTTTTTGTATAAAATATGCCATTTCATATGGTAGAGGCATCCATGGTGTCAGAAGTGGTAAAGCTACACATCATGTAAAACAGTTTGATCAAACACAAGGTCCCTTTTCTGTGTGACTTAGGCTATTGGTGGGATGTTTGACCGTAAAACAAAAACACGATAAAAGTTTCATGCGCTAAAAACAGGTAAAGCTATATACATTGCTAAAATACATGCCTATATACAATACATTGTCAATAAAAATATGTTTTTTGATGATATGGCAGTGTTAAAGATTGATGATGTATGAAGATTATTTACAATGAAACGATGAATGCTGCCTTCTTTGTTAAGACAATACAGATTTAATATCTCGACAGAAAAATACCTTTTTCACATACAGAGAACAAAGATGTATACATTGCCTGATACATGATTTTGGACAATATAAAAAAATATCATTGGAGACGATTCTTTTTCTTTTTTGTTCTCTATATTTTAAGTTTAAGTTTTTTTTGTACCTATCATACTTCTAATAATGCTGCCTTTAATAAATTTTTATTGTTTATTGACATAAAAAGTACTTCTTTGTAAAATATTGAGTTTATTATATATTCCAATTTAAAATTCATTGTCATGTAAATCAAAAGTTTACTTCTTAAAACCTGATTTTGTGTAATTCACAATTTGATGTAATACGTGTACTCAATCTAAAAATTTAAAAACATGATTAAATGATTAAGGACATTGCACATTGTTACTTTTTACTATAACAAACAACACAAATTCTCTAACAAAACACATACTTTCAATCTCTCAAACAAACACATGTATCTCTGAGACTTGCTATTGCGTAGGAGCACTTTTCATTTCAAACAGTTAAATATTAAGAAAGAAGGTCAGTTAACTTAAACGTAATGACATCGCTAATCTTAAAAAAATCTGGGGCCAGTTGTTCAAAACTTCGTTAGCTTAACGATATCGTTAAGACATAAATTTGTTAAGCAAATATCAGCTAAAGTAACAAATACACTGCTATTTTTTGTTGATAAAATGTGAGAATCCTTTGCAATGCAAAGGATTCTCACATTTTTTCAACAAAAAATAACAGTGTATTTGTAATACATGTATTAATGTTTGAAATTTTAACGAATCGTTAACTAACGTCGTTAGTTTTGAACAACTGGGCCCAGAATAGCAGTTCTTAGTGCATATTCCTTTCACTATCAATGAAGAATGGCAGCAGAAATGTATTCATAATCATTCTTAACCAAATCTTGATGAAAGAAGGTAGATCTATCTGATGTTGAATTTGATCTCAGATCCTCTTCAATATGAAATAGATACACAAACTGATTGAATTACACGTAAAAAGACTAACTAATTAATGTCTTGATATAAGCTGCCATGAGTTACTCTGTTTTTGACCTGAGGAAGTATGATGATTGTGCGTATGAGTTACTGTCTTCCTTTTTCTTCCGTAGTAGATAGAGACCCAGCAGCACTAGGAAAGACGGCAATATTCCTAGATGCATGACGAGGGCTTCCCTTGGGGTGTATAGACCGTCCATGAAGATGCTGAGATTCAAACTGATGAACATGCCTACAATGGCCTGGAAATATATCAAATATCTTGTTACAAACGATAGAAATACGGTAGTTTGTTACAAATGGCTGTATATCAAGTTGTGAAAATCATACTCATTATTGAGCCACAGTATGAAAGGCACAAAAAGTAGGGTAAACAATGTGTGAGAGGCTTTTGTAGCATATATCTGAAAGAAAAATGCTCTTTCTTGGTCAGCCCACTCCTCACTATAGTCATATGTTAAAACATTTTAAAGAGGCTTGCTTACATGGGGCATCCCATGTGGTTATAACAATTTTGGTATGTAATTTATTGTACCTACCAAGAACTCTCAAGATACATGAATATATTTTGACCTCAAATGTGGTTACATACCATGAATTCCGACAAGAAAAATGCACTCCTATCCTCGTCATAGCGGAAGCTGGTAGCGTACCAGGCTGTGAACGACCAACCAAAGAACACGGCACCAATATTACGCATCATAAACACCTCCATGGCACCGAGTTTCTGTAATATACACAAGATGATGATTTTTTTTTATCTTTTTTTTTTTTCATTGACTACATTTTTACTTCAATTTTTATCATTACAATGATGGCTTTGCTAAATTTATCACTTCAATATGTAACCACTCCCCCAAGCCCTGCTGGGGGACAGTGGGCAACCTAGCCTGGTTTTTAGAATTTTTGAAGATTCCGCTGTCGCTGCAGTGTTAGAGAAATGGTCAAAAACTCAGGGCTTGTGATATATACTCTTCGTCAGAAGTTTAGCATAATTATTTGTGTAAAAGGAGGCAAAAGTATCTGGTTAGAACGAATCCCAGTGGATAAATATTTACAATTGTTCCTATTCCATGTCATGGTTACGGTGGAAACAATCAGGACTCTGACGGATTCAAAATTGGCAGTTATTAAGATACTGAATGACAAAAGATAAGTCACTAGTTTGAAAAAGTTATTTTTGATACTTTTTTTAAAATCTTGTCTAATAGTACTTAGTTTCAGTATTTTCAATCAAAAGTTATAACTAGAGAACCATTGGTCCTGTAGCTCACCTGAGAGATTATCACATTGTAAGCTCATGAGATTTAAATTAATTGAGAATCGACCAATGAAAGTCTATGCATGGACACTATTGACCCCCGGGGCATGGCCAAATTTGACCCAGGGGCATGACTGGCACAATTTATAATGGGGACTACCAAACATTGCTACATACAAAATATAGAAGCTCTGGGCCTTTTGGTTTCAGAGAAGAAGATTTTTGTTAGTTTTTCCCATTGTAAGTCTATGGAGACTATCTACCCCCGGGGCGTGGCCAAATTTGACCCCAGGGGCATGGCTGGCACAATTTATGTAGAGGACCATTAGCCATTGCCACATACAAAATATCAAAGCTGTGTGCCCTGTGGTTTCAGAGAAGAAGATTTTTGAATTTTTTTCCCATAGCAAGTCTATTGAGACTATCAACCTCCGGGGCCTGGCCAAATTTGACCCCAGGGGCATGAATGGCACAATTTATGTAGAGGACCATTAGCCATTGCTACATACCAAATATCAAAGCTGTGGGCCTAGTGGTTTCAGAGAAGAAGATTTTTTTATTTTTTTCCCATAGTAAGCAGGTGGTAAGTCTATGGAGACTATCAACCCCCGGGGCGTGGCCAAATTTGACCCCAGGGGCATGAATGGCACAATTTATGTAGAGGACCATTAGCCATTGCTACATATCAAATATCAAAGCTGTGGGCCTAGTGGTTTCAGAGAAGAAGATTTTTTTAGTTTTTCCTATTGTAGGTCTATGGAGACTTTCGACCCCCGGGGCGTGGCCAAATTTGACCCCGGGGACATGATTGGCACAATTTATGTAGAGGACCATTAGCCATTGCCACATACAAAATATCAAAGCTGTGGGCCCTGTGGTTTCAGAGAAGAAGATTTTTTAATTTTTTTCCCACAGTAAGTCTATGGAGACTATCAACCGCCGGGGCCTGGCCAAATTTGACCCCAGGGGCATGAATGGCACAATTTATGTAGAGGACCATTAGCCATTGCTACATACCAAATATCAAAGCTGTGGGCCTAGTGGTTTCAGAGAAGAAGATTTTTTTAGTTTTTTCCCTATTGTAGGTCTATGGAGACTATCGATCCCCGGGGCGTGGCCAAATTTGACCCCAGGGGCATGATTGGCACAATTTATGTAGAGGACCATTAGTCATTGCCACCTACAAAATATCAAAGCTGTGGGCCCTGTGGTTTCAGAGAAGAAGATTTTTTAGTTTTTTTCCCATAGAAAGTCTATGGAGACTATCAACCCCCGGGGCGTGGCCAAATTTGACCCCACGGGCATGAACGGCACAATTTATGTAGAGGACCATTAGCCATTGCTACATACCAAATATCAAAGCTGTGGGCCTAGTGGTTTCAGAAAAGAAGATTTTTGTTAGTTTTTCCAATTGTAAGTCTATGGAAACTATCCACCCCCCCGGGGCGTGGCCAAATTTGACCCCAGGGGCATGGCTGGCACAATTTATGTAGAGGACCATTAGCCATTGCCACATACCAAATATCAAAGCTGTGGACCCTGTGGTTTCAGAGAAGAAGATTTTTTAATTTTTTCCCATAGTAAGTCTATGGAGACTATCGACCCCCAGGGGCGTGGCCAAATTTGACCCCAGGGGCATGAATGGCACAATTTATGTAGAGGACCATTAGCCATTGCTACATACCAAATATCAAAGCTGTTGGCCTAGTGGTTTCAGAGAAGAAGATTTTTTTAGTTTTTTCCCTATTGTAGGTCTATGGAGACTATCGACCCCCGGGGCGTGGCCAAATTTGACCCCAGGGGCATGATTGGCACAATTTATGTAGAGAACCATTAGTCATTGCCACCTACAAAATATCAAAGCTGTGGGCCCTGTGGTTTCAGAGAAGAAGATTTTTTAATTTTTTTCCCATAGTAAGTCTATGGAGACTATCAACCCCCGGGGCGTGGCCAAATTTGACCCCAGGGGCATGAATGGCACAATTTATGTAGAGGACCATTAGCCATTGCTACATACCAAATATCAAAGCTGTGGGCCTAGTGGTTTCAGAGAAGAAGATTTTTTTAGTTTTTCCCATTGTAAGTCTATGGGACCTATCTGTTGCCATGGAAACCACAATTTTGATACAATCTGCTCCAAAACCTAATGCCATCAATCCCCAACCCAATTATGGTTCACATTAAATTTAATCAAGATCGGCCTACTAGCTTCAGAAATATTCTTCTTTGAAATTGTGGACGGACGACGACGACGGACGACGGATGCCTGCCTATCCTATAAGCTCACCTGTGAGCCTTCGGCTCAGGTGAGCTAAAAAGCTTTAGACAATCGATAGAATAATGATGTGGTATAACAGTATTATCATGTCATTTGAGATGTAGGCATTAGACATCTTTAAAGACAAACTTGTTTTCAAAATGTTAAACATTGCAATTTTGCTATACTTTCTTTACATTTTTGTGCCTTCCAGAAATGTCAGTGTTTGATGCCAGATCTCCACTTTTTAGGCAGCCATCCAATCGATGAAAAAAATCTTTAGATGGCAAAATGGGGTAGAAGCTGGCATCCATGCTGATATTGTTCCTAGACATGTACTAGGACATATAGGGGTGGATGCCAAGTCTGTAAATGGCCCTGGGTCTCAGAATTAGGTCAAAGGTCAACTGGGTGCAAAATAACAATAAAATGTATAAAATCTCTTTTCAGTGTCATTCCTTTGCTGTATTTCCCACAAAATTTCACCGAAATACATTAAATACACTTCTTGTGCGCGTGCCGTTTAAAGCATAACAAATGAGAGTGCTAAGCATATGTCCTAGCAAGGTTAAAGGTCATTTCAGTGCAAAATAACAATGATATTCGTAAAAGTACCCGGGAGATAATTTGACCTACCTTACACCCCAATGACAATCTTTCATGGGCGCCAAATCATTCATTGGGACCCCAGAAATACAAAGAATGTTTGTCTTTAAAGATAAACTCTTTTGCACTATGAAAAAATACATGGTTTCCATGGCAACCGTCGACGTGATTCTTGAGCATAGGGGTGGCCATACAGAATTGGTCATATCTCTGCTGTTACTTGTCCTAGACTACTGAGCTTGGTCTCGTTGTAAAGCTTAGATATTGCCCTTTTATTCAATGGTAAGTAATACTAGTGATCTATTTTGCATATTCATGAATTTTAATGAATACATTAAAATGACAGAAAAATCACTAAAAATCTATACATAAACTAATTTCAGGCCCAAACAATTATTGAGACACTTTGTTATTAAAACAGTAACATCATGTGACAAATTTATGGATGTCTTGGGCGTAAATAAAATTATCTCATTTGCATATTCATGAATATTAATCAAAATGTCGAAAAACAAGGATCAAATAAATGCTTTGGCAATGTACTATGACCCCAAAGTCTGATATAAGAATGATATGATTTTCAATTTCATGAATTTTAGTGAAAACTTAATAAATGGGAATGAAAAATGGAAAAATTAAACGGGTTAACCTACAAAATGACTTGTATGTCGGCACCAAAAGCTCTTACTTGCTGAAAACGACATCAAATCAAATGATTGCTAGTGCAATATTATACCATCCTGCACTACAATATACATTGTATATGTGATTTATTTTTTTGTTTGATGAATATTAACAAAACCTTTAAAAAATTAGAGGAAATTACGTACACATTAAGGTGATATACATAGAAAATCACATGCCTCCTATCAGAGCTCCATTTGGAGAAACACTGAACATTATCTTTTTCGAAATGTACTAGCAAAATAAGCTATCTACACAGATGTCCAAATGTTTTAAACAGCCAGATCTTGTTTATATTGGTTAACTTTAGATAACTGTACTGTATGTAAGGTTAGCTCAGGAGTATGGTTCAAGTTTCTTGTGTTTCAAAATACCAGGCTCTATTTTAGCCATCCTACAAATCCTTGATGTAGTGATTTCAGAGGGCTTACCCCGGACAGACAAAATATGTCCTGTCTTTTTAGGACCATCGGCAATTTGCATATGCAGGATAGGGACTCTAGCATTATCTACATTAACACTGTTAAGTAAAATTGACCTTGATTACAAACAATGCAGTGCGCCATATCCAGACAATGAAAGTCGGATGCCACTGACAAGCATTACAGAAACCTGTCACCATAGCGGCCAATACCACTTCCATTCTGCAATGGTAAATATGCAACCCTATCTCATATAACCACGAAATATTGTGAGGCCCAAAGTAGAATACTCTCCTACAGTACAGGTAAACACACAAAAATTGAACCAACAACAGTAACTTCTTCCCAAATCCAACATCCCCAAATACTACAAAACTAAGCCCAAAAGTTTGTGTACATAGTTACTAGAAGATGCAAGTCTTATCTTTAGCATCCACACCCATCCCTGTTGTAGTCCACCTATTTCTTATTGTTAGCATAGGCAAAAGTTGACCTGTTACATTAGGTGAGCAATGTTAAATGATCAATCAAATAGATAAGAGAATGTCCAGTCGATCACAATGGTCGAAAGATGTTAACATGGTAAAGTAGAGATTCGTTGACGGAATTGAAATGTGAGCAGTGGTCTCATTCATAATGCACATTTGTACTGGTTTGCTGTACAAGTCGGCTTTTACAGCCATATAGTAGAGTGTTGGCTTATCACGTCCTGGTTTGATGACTTTGATCCTTGCTTGAAGCAAACGGTAAAAAAACAGTAACTTTTTCACCCGTTACAATATACCAACCCACTGTTCCTTAACCTACCATACACCAGGGGTGTGTGGTAGCCTGGTAGTAGATAGATCAGCTGGCTAACTGTCACTCCGTTCCACTTCGGTACCTCGTTCCACTGGTATGGAGAGGTTTAACGGAATACCGATGGGAATTTTCCGTCTAAGTAGTAGAGTACCAGATCCATATCTCCACCATATATTAAGTCGCTGATCAAGACACTTTAAAATCCTAGCTCATAACAAAACGTTGTGGCTTTATTACAACATGGCTGAAACATATTGCCTGGTTCCATCAAAGCATAACCGAACCAAACCTTCACCATCCCCATATTACCGTTCGTAACCTCCACGCCTTCCGTAATGTGTACATACATTTAAAACCTTCAGTGTAAGTAAAGTGCAGATAACAATTATATAAAAGTGAATTCATGTCATTGTGTTAATTTGTGTTACTTAAATGCACAGCTAGTTGAAGGCTCACTATATGAGCTTATAGGATGGTACCCAAGCCGGCGTCCGTCCATCCGTTAACACTTTTAAACATTAATATATTTAAGACCGCTGGGCTTATCACGACCAAATTATAACTAAAGCATCAATGAGGTAGGGGAAGGTTGCATTATGTTTTGGGTCAGGTCAGATCAGAACTCAGGGCTCCGAAGTATCATCACCTGACCTTTAAGCTTACAAAGAGCAAATCTCTCAGGTGAGCTACAGGACCATTGGTCCTCTTGTTTAATGCAGCCATCTTTAATTTTTGTGGCGATATTTATTTTTTTTTTAAATTTCTTCTTGTTTCAAAATTATTTAAATATTAGTTTCATGTATTCTCCACTTTAATTGTCATATGTTTTAGATTTTATCACACATATGCATGAACTTCTATCAAAAACCCTTATTTTGGCAGCCATCTTGTTATTTGGCGGCCACCTTGAATTGCCCATGAATGTCAGCCTGCATCATCTGGACTATAAATGTAAATTTATTTCTGAAAAAGTATTTCTATAGACGCTATTGTACTGCAATCATCGGTTCATGGCGAACTATTTAAAAGAAGTTTACCTTTTTAGCAAATGTGTTGTTATGGAAATGGTAAATGCAATTTAAAAATAAATTTCTGAGACTGAACTTTCTATTCATTGATGTTTTAAATGTTTGTTTCAATGAATTTGATATAAATTCATCCATAAAAGGAGTTAAAACCAAAGATTTTCCATCATTCTGATGAATATTAGTGTATTTCACTGAAAAGTTGCTAAATTGCACTTATTGACCTTTTGACCTTCTATACCCTGGTTCAGACAAACATGCTTCATAAAGTGACATATACAACCCCTTAGTTGATTATTTAGCGACTAGTACACTAAATCTCAGCATTCAAATCACAAATTTTGGCCATGATTATACTTGTATATTTAGCTGTGGTAACGTTTCTTAACTTTTGCACTCATTGAACTTTGACCTAATTTCTGACCTTAATAGGCAAATCTGGATACGGCATCCGCCCATATGGCTTCAGGCATACATCAATTAATATGTTTATGACAACAAATTGCTTCTACTCAATTTTGCCATCTTAAGTGAAAATAAGCCTCAAATGGTTGATTGGATGGCTGCCTATTTTGTTTATAACAGATCGTTCCAACATACTCTTTCTTAACATGGGGTCAATTTTGTTCTGACGTAGCGTATAGTGTGCAAAATTCAGCATTAAGAAACACGGCTTATCATTAAAATAATGCATTATTGACATATCCAAAAATTTACAAAATCTGATATGCTGAGACAAAACTGTCATTTGTTCTTTGCTACAACATACTTTATTTCTAAATCAATGAATGCTGAAGTCGTAATATGCTCTGGGAATATTTTTCAGGTCATTTTGCTATAAAACTAGGATATGTTACACTTTTGGCGAGGTGTATATGATAGGCCAATACTAGGTGTTCATGCAGTGGGGAGCTTTTGCAGAGGTTTGATGGACAAAAACCTAACTACCCGCTTTTCCCCAAGGCTGTGCTATGGTTACAGATGCCTAGTGCATTATCCATCTCAAAGATTTTCATCAAGCCATAGTTAAGGAAATCCCTTGTACTCTCACCATGAAAGGCTTTAAGCAACAATAGAAAATCTGTGGTATCCTAACCTTGAAAGGTATGACCCAGGAAGGGAACGTGAGATCCACCAGTCCTGTGAAGAATAGTATGAGGAAGTTGATGCGCAGTATGGTGCTGATGTGGCCCCGCTGTTCCCGGCCACCAACGTGGTACCCTCCCACCCAGAACCTGTACACAGTAGTCAACAACATCATGGCCATGGCAGTCCCTTCAAAATAATGGTTCTGAAAAACGAAAAATATGACATATTCTTATGTATTGTGGGTTTTGTTTTTGTTAATAACCTGGTAAACTTTTTTTCAGCCATGTTGGGATGGCGCCACAACTACCAGAATATAACTACATGTAATACTATGCCAAGTTTATGAGTCTGCAAGTTTGCAAGGACACAAAGAGTTTCTGGTGTAATTTCTAACACTGGACCTCTTGAACTTGTCACCAAGATTCTAATGCTCTAACCACTAGGTCAATGTGCTCCCCATATATCGCAAAGCTTCTTGGAAAATAGGACCACATCAAAAAGCTATGATGGAATTCAACTTTGAGACAAGGTATCAAGTGACCCAATGAATCATATACTCACAGACTTCAGTTCTACATTTTGCATCAATTAACATCTGTTATCATTTGCCTAAAATTAAGCTGATGTGTTAAGTGCTGGCTCAGATAAAAATCATGCAGGTGACTCCACATGGTGGGTAACGGATTTGGCTGATTTTCATTTGTCTGAGAGGTTTTGATGACAGAACAAGAAAAATAAGGTTTATTTCGATTTTTTTCAATTCCCGTCACCATGGCAACGGGAACTAGTATTTTGCCTAAAAATCGCTAAATTCTGCTTTAAAAATGGTATAATTCAAAATAATATTTTATGAAAGTGATAAATGTTAGGTAGAATTGAACAATTCGAATAGAAACACTTCACATAGCTTAAAGCTTTTAAGCCAAAAAAACATTGTTTTTATTCAGCTTGGCGTTGCCATGACAACGAATACTATACCACTAAGTCAAAAAATATGAAAACGTCATTTTTGGCTGTTTTCAGATCAATTTATAGCAAATTCAGTAGACTGATATTGATATGCAGTTACACTTAATTTATAAAGCAACTCTTATATTACATGTTTCCACAATAAAACGCTTTGCCTTTTCATATACACGGTTGCCATAGCAACAAATCGAACACTACTGGAATGAAAAATCTAAAATTTACATTTTGGAGGGTTTTCAGGTAAGCTTATATCAGCTTCTAATCACTGGTGGATTTATTTTGTAGCAGTGTACCAAGAAAGGAACTTATGATTTATCATATACAATAATAGAAACAATAGCTTGGTAATTTACCTGGTTGCCATGGCGACAACTATAATGCTACAAAGGAAAAATATCTAAAATATTGATTTTTGGGTTGTTTTCACACCAAATTATTGACACTTCAGTAGACTGATGTAAACATGATATTGCCGTTTAATTGTAAAATAAGTATTATATTACAAAGAGGTACAAGTAGGCAAAGATCAGGAAAAGGCGCAATCAGAAAAAGATTCCCACTCCAAAAACCGAGGTGGGAAAAAACCAAACTAACAATCAGGTACTTATACCATGAAACATATCGTAAGCCGAATGAGCAGCTATTTTCCCAATAGGTGGCCACTCAGTTACCTTAACTTAACTAAAAATATGAAAACATACATAAGGCGCCAACAGCACAAAAAATTTTAAACACCAAGACATAAAACAAAAAGAACCACTACAGAAGTATCGACTTGGAACGATCAGTAACACAAAGTTACTGGCGGGCTTAAACCGGTTTTACAGGTACCTAACCTCACCCTCAGCTTCTGCAGTGGTTCACAACATTTAGTTAGTTCTTCGGTCCTCGTGGTGAGGACAAGTTTCAACAACAGAACCCTTTGCCTTTTCATATATACAGTTGCCATAGCAACAGATCGAACACCACTTGAGGCAAAAAAGTAAAATTTACAAATTGGAGGGTTTTCAGGTAAGTTTATGTCAACTTCTTATCACTGATGGATTTATTTTGTAGCATTGTACAAAGAAAGCAACTATTGATTTATCATATTCAATAATAAAAAAGACAGCTTGGTCACTTACCTGGTTGCCATGGCGACATTTATAATGCTACAAGGGACAAATATCTAAAATATTGATTTTTTTTTGTTGTTGTTTTCAAACCAAATTATTGCCACTTCAGTAGACTGACTTGAACATGATATTGATTTAGAATTATAAAGTAAGTACTATATTACAAGTACAACACTTCGCAAATTAATATGTGTGGTTGCCATAGCAACAAACCGAACACCACTAGAGGAAAAAAAACGGCTAAAATTTACATTTTGGGGGTTTACAGGTAAGTTTATATCAATTTCTTTTCACTTGTGGATTTGTTCTGTAACACTGAACCAAGAAAGCAACTATTGATTCATCATATCCGATAATAAAAATGACAACTTGGTCACTTACCAGGTTGCCATGGCGACAACTAAAATGCTACAGAAGAAAATATCTAAAATAAAGAATTTTTTGGTTGTTTTCGCACCAAATTATTGCCACTTCAGTAGACTGATGTTAACATGATATTGAATATTAATTATAAAGAAAGTGTTTTATTATAAGTTTATATAATAAAACGCTTTGCAAGTTAAAATAAATGGTTGCTATAGCAACAAGTTGAACACCACTGGAGAAATATATTTAAACGTGACACTTTAGGGTGCGGGGGGGGGGGGGGGGGGGGGGTTCTGATCATTTATATCGGAATCTGGAAAATTGTGTATTTATTTTGTCACATTGTATCAGTAAAGCAACAATTGTTTTATCATGCTCGATGATGAAAAGACAGTATGATCACTTACCTTGTAACCATGACAACAACAAAGTCACACTTGAAGATGAATGTCCAAAATTGGAATTTTCTGCTGTTTTGAGACTCAATTCTTGTAAATTCTGTAGACAATTTTTGTTATGAAAATGTATAATGATCTAGAAGTATCAAATACATCATTTGTTCAAAAGATTTAACCATTCAAAAATTCAAATACTGGTTACCATGACAACAACAAAGTCATTCTTTGACAGCCACCCAAAATTGGCATTTTCTGCTGTTTTGAAACTCATTTATTGCAAATTCAGCAGACTGATATTGAAATTAAGTTTTTTTCATGTAAAGTGTCTCTGATATTACGTGTCCAGAAAAATAAAACCCTTTGCAAACTCAAATACCTGGTTGACATGACAACAACAGAAACACCTGAAGACAAATGTTCAAAACTTGATTTTTTCTGCTGTTTTGAAACCAAGAGCTTGTAACCTAAGTTGTCTGATATCGATATGAAATCCTCCTATAATTGCGAATCAACTAGATCTTCAAAAGTGTGTTTCCAGGTACGAGTGAAAGTGCATAAAACAAGCACAATTAAAAATGATTGTTAATTTTAAAAGAGCTTTAACTTGAAAAATAAAGTTGTTCCCCTTGAAAATAAGATTTCTATTAATTTTAGTCATTTCTTGAATTTTCAGAAAATATATAACTACTTTCAAGCTGAAACAAATTTGATAGTAAACACTTCCATATTTTTTCTGTTCCTTTATACTCTTCATACTGTTCCTCTAAATTCTTTCCAGCGTGCACTTCTGTGTAATAAAATGGATGCAGTTCAATCTACATTGTACGAAGCACATTTGTTTTGTGATTTTCCTTTTTCGTGTGGTCTCCCGCAGGCTTTAGATATCCTAGCTACGATTTTTAACGTAAGTCCGTTACCACACCGTAGGGAGCATCGTCCGGAGACGCTGCGATGATCGTGCGGCCACCGCATGTTGTTTGGTGACAATAAAAATGTACAGACATCGTTTGTTTGATGTTAAAATTGATGCTTAACGTCCCAGTCAACGGCTAAGATCAGGTCGGGACGTTGTCTCCATTTACGGGACTTTTACCCAAAACATCCAACAAGTGCTTGATATATAACCATACAACAAAGCCACAACCGCTATGACTTGAAACCACTTTTCCTGGGCAGGCTCATCCTGAGCGGTTAACCAGTAATTAGATGCAGTCAGCAGTGTAAAAGCTTTGCCTGGAGGCACAAGAAGCCCATCTATTTCTTCGGGCCCCAATGGGCGGGGCCCGTAAGGAGACCGACAAGGCTCAGTCAGAAATCGTAGGGATTCGTCATAGACATCTTCCGACGATCTCCGTATGGTTTTCACTCAGAACGTGGACGATAGTCAGAGCAAGAAATCGTACGATGCCTGTATGAATTCTAAACATGCCCGTGATCACCTACGATGTCTAAAATAGCAGACCAACTTGAAAATAGCACGATGATCGTGGCAAATGTAACCAAGGCATTGATGAGGACCCAGGAATGGATTTAAAAAAAAAAAAAAAAAAAAAAAAAAAGACCAGTGAGTGACACACTGGTCCATGGACAAACGCGCGCCAGGTGTGCTGAAAAAAAAAAAAAAAAAAAAAAAAAAAAAAAAAAAAAAAAAAAAAAAAAAAAGCAACAACAACGCTAAAAGCAAGTTCACATTAGAAACGCGTCACATAAGCGTTGTCAGGTGGCGAATTCGCAATGTACTCGTATTCAATGTACTGGTATTGGCACTCTATGCATTGCAAATCGTACTGTCTTGTAATTTATGTGCGATCTCTTACGACAGTTCGCGATTCATACTATCGCCTGCACCGCAACGGAATGCGACTGTTTTGTTTTCTACCCGTTCTCCGAGGCTGCAAACCGTGACCGGCGTGCGACTCTCAAGGTACAGCTGAATTAAGGTAGGCCTACGATATGTCAAAACACTGCAAGACTGGTGTGAAGCGGCTATGCCTATTGTGCATGATTCGATCAACATCGTCATTCAACATCCAACACTTACCTCAGTGTGATCGTCAAATACACAGTTTATGTCGATATACGCTGCTTTTATGACAGTTAACTTGAATTTATATGTACTCCGGGTGTTCTTGAATGGAATTCAGTGAGGCGGAGCCAACTCCGTTCCACGCCGTTACAGCCTCATGTTCGCGGCCGAATGGTTTAGTTACTCGCCGTGTGAATCGTGGATTGTTGTTTGGTGACAATAAAAATGTACAGACATCGTTTGTTTGATGTTAAAATTGATGCTTAACGTCCCAGTCAACGGCTAAGATCAGGTCGGGACGTTGTCTCCATTTACGGGACTTTTACCCAAAACATCCAACAAGTGCTTGATATATAACCATACAACAAAGCCACAACCGCTATGACTTGAAACCACTTTTCCTGGGCAGGCTCATCCTGAGCGGTTAACCAGTAATTAGATGCAGTCAGCAGTGTAAAAGCTTTGCCTGGAGGCACAAGAAGCCCATCTATTTCTTCGGGCCCCAATGGGCGGGGCCCGTAAGGAGACCGACAAGGCTCAGTCAGAAATCGTAGGGATTCGTCATAGACATCTTCCGACGATCTCTGTATGGTTTTCACTCAGAACGTGGACGATAGTCAGAGCAAGAAATCGTACGATGCCTGTATGAATTCTAAACATGCCCGTGATCACCTACGATGTCTAAAATAGCAGACCAACTTGAAAATAGCACGATGATCGTGGCAAATGTAACCAAGGCATTGATGAGGACCCAGGAATGGATTTAAAAAAAAAAAAAAAAAAAAAAAAAAAAAGACCAGTGAGTGACACACTGGTCCATGGACAAACGCGCGCCAGGTGTGCTGAAAAAAAAAAAAAAAAAAAAAAAAAAAAAAAAAAAAAAAAAAAAAAAAGCAACAACAACGCTCAAAGCAAGTTCACATCAGAAACGCGTCACATAAGCGTTGTCAGGTGGCGAATTCGCAATGTACTCGTATTCAATGTACTGGTATTGGCACTCTATGCATTGCAAATCGTACTGTCTTGTAATTTATGTGCGATCTCTTACGACAGTTCGCGATTCATACTATCGCCTGCACCGCAACGGAATGCGACTGTTTTGTTTTCTACCCGTTCTCCGAGGCTGCAAACCGTGACCGGCGTGCGACTCTCAAGGTACAGCTGAATTAAGGTAGGCCTACGATATGTCAAAACACTGCAAGACTGGTGTGAAGCGGCTATGCCTATTGTGCATGATTCGATCAACATCGTCATTCAACATCCAACACTTACCTCAGTGTGATCGTCAAATACACAGTTTATGTCGATATACGCTGCTTTTATGACAGTTAACTTGAATTTATATGTACTCCGGGTGTTCTTGAATGGAATTCAGTGAGGCGGAGCCAACTCCGTTCCACGCCGTTACAGCCTCATGTTCGCGGCCGAATGGTTTAGTTACTCGCCGTGTGAATCGTGGATTGCAGGTTCTACCCCGCTCTTCTTCAGTCTTTTGGATGAGTCTTTTAACCCATGTCACGACCTAAGCTGTCATGAGACTGATGGAATACAAATCCAAAGGTGGAGGTGTATACGATAGACAGGAAACTTCAAGTCAAAAATGCGTACTACTTTTACTAAAGCATTATCTTTATGCTAGATTTCAAGGGAAGTAACTTAAAACAAAACCTCAATGTTTTAAGGTCAAGAATATGAACAAATTTTGATTAGTATTATTGTATTTTTTAGATTACAATCAATCAGTTTTATTTTTCAAGTATACTTTTGATAGTTTAAAAGTGATTTACGCGTTTACAACTGAAAATATCAATTATAATTCTAAGTAAGTTTAACATGATAATACAGTTTATTTTGCTGCTATATATTCATGATTTTACACAATTGGTTAAACCGTTTTTAACGTCTTATTAGTTTTCCGGCATGACGTAAAACGGCCACTTTCTATTACTTCTACTGTTTATTTTTAAAAGAATAGAACATCCGTCCTGGGCTAGCTTCGTGTCAGTGTACTGAAATATCACGCTGACGAAAGGAATGATTCGTGTTTTAATGGAAGACGTAATTCCCACATTGTTGCATGTTCAAATTTGCATTTTTATTTCTAATAAGACCACATTTTACGTGTCTTAATTGTCAATTAAGGTCCACGCGCCTTGGCACGTGAGGATGAAAGCACGTGACGACTGACGTCACGTCATACTAATCCCACGTCTTGTGACGTCAAATGCGTTCCATCTTTCTATTCTTTTCCGTCTTTTTACTTATTTCGTAGCTTCTTAAAAACACAAGAATTTCATGTTGTGTCTTCAAGAAGTATTGTCACATGATTTTTGTCACATGACGCTTTGTCTTAGCAACGTCGCGCGGTTTGGTTACCGGCTTCAAGAAGAAATTCTACTGCTAAACGGGACACCAGCGCAGTAAGCAATACCTAGGCGTAAACATGTACAAAATACGGCATCAAAAGTGATTTGGCAACGCGTTTTATTTTTGGAAAATGTAGAAGAGAGGTTAAGCTGCATTTTCATGTATATTATGTATAATAACTCGTCTACTGAAGTGACCAAAATTAGACTTGAAAATTGACGACATTTTCCCATAGACTTCAAGCCAAACTTGTAAAAATGTGTCTAAAACTTCAATCTTAATTTTCTCTAAAATTGCTGGACAATATTCAAAAATATTTCAGAGGTCAAATACTACCATTACGCCCTTCATATAAAATAAATTTCATCAAAATCTGTTAACCTCGATGTGGAGTGAGTTTTCAATTTTGCATGATTTTTATCTGAACCGACACTTAATTAACATAGTATCATGCATCTTAAAGCATAATATCTATGATATTCAGTGAAAAACAAAAGGAAATGGACCCTTTCTTCACAGACATCAGGCGTAAAGTGGTAAAAACACTAAGCCATGTTTAAAATTGTATACATACATTACCTTGTCATCAAATTTATCTGCATGGTTTAGGTATGTGTAGCCAAAGACCAACATCAATATTAAACAGTTCTGAAACAGATAACATGGTTTATAGTACATGAAAATGCATATACACATGTATCAAACATGTACATTTTTGTAAATGATGAAACAAAGAGTAGAAAGATGCAGATCACAAGTTTTGTGGTAACTGTACATACTATTAAAGCAATTAGTTTTACAGATAGAGCAATCCCTCTGCTCATGTGTATACCAAAATTTTGAGCCTCTATCCATCTTTTGTTACTGTTGAAGTTAGACTAAAGAAGTCCCATATACATGTACCAGTAACACAGCCACAAAGTTTATACAGCTAAGTACTGAGTTATTTAAGCTCCAATAAAGGCTGGACTGTGCCTTAGTGTTCTATATCAATCTTTGAATTTACTTATAAGACTTAAAAGCCTATAATTTAGGTACAGAAGAAATCTCCCAAATTGAAAGAGCATGTACATGTATATATAGCAACATGTAGCCAGATCAAATGCTACAATTCTGTCATGACATTCAGGGCTTTTTCTGACCTTTTTGGGAAATTTTTTTGTACCGATGAAATTGGGAAAAAATTGTGTGATTTTGGGAAAAAATATGATGATTTGGGAAAAAATAGTGCAATTTTTAGCAAAATTGGGAAAGTTTACCTTTTAATTTGGGATTTGTCTGCTAATTGGGAATGTTCCAGGTCAAATGGGAATTTTTTCAGCCAATTGGGAAACTAGAGGACCATTGGTCCTGTAGCTCACCTGAGAGATTATCACATTGTAAGCTCATGAGATTTAAATTAATTGAGAATCGACCAATGAAAGTCTATGCATGGACACTATTGACCTCCGGGGCATGGCCAAATTTGACCCAGGGGCATGAGTGGCACAATTTATAATGGGGACTACCAAACATTGCTACATACAAAATATAGAAGCTCTGGGCCTTTTGGTTTCAGAGAAGAAGATTTTTGTTAGTTTTTCCCATTGTAAGTCTATGGAGACTATCTACCCCCGGGGCGTGGCCAAATTTGACCCCAGGGGCATGGCTGGCACAATTTATGTAGAGGACCATTAGCCATTGCCACATACAAAATATCAAAGCTGTGTATCCTGTGGTTTCAGAGAAGAAGATTTTTGAATTTTTTTCCCATAGCAAGTCTATTGAGACTATCAACCTCCGGGGCCTGGCCAAATTTGACCCCAGGGGCATGAATGGCACAATTTATGTAGAGGACCATTAGCCATTGCTACATACCAAATATCAAAGCTGTGGGCCTAGTGGTTTCAGAGAAGAAGATTTTTTAATTTTTTTCCAATAGTAAGTCTATGGAGACTATCGACCCCCGGGGCGTGGCCAAATTTGACCCCAGGGGCATGAATGGCACAATTTATGTAGAGGACCATTAGCCATTGCTACATACCAAATATCAAAGCTGTGGGCCTAGTGGTTTCAGAGAAGAAGATTTTTTTAGTTTTTTCCTATTGTAGGTCTATGGAGACTATCGATCCCGGGGCGTGGCCAAATTTGACCCCAGGGGCATGATTGGCACAATTTATGTAGAGGACCATTAGCCATTGCCACCTACAAAATATCATATTTATGGAGACTATCGACCCCCGGGGTGTGGCCAAATTTGACCCCAGGGACATGAATGGCACAATTTATGTAGAGGACCATTAGCCATTGCTACATACCAAATATCAAAGCTGTGGGCCTAGTGGTTTCAGAGAAGAAGATTTTTTTAGTTTTTCCTATTGTAGGTCTATGGAGACTATCGACCCCCGGGGCGTGGCCAAATTTGACCCCGTGGACATGATTGGCACAATTTATGTAGAGGACCATTAGCCATTGCTACATACCAAATATCAAAGCTGTGGGCCTAGTGGTTTCAGAGAAGAAGATTTTTTTAGTTTTTTTCCTATTGTAGGTCTATGGAGACTGTCGACCCCCGGGGCGTGGCCAAATTTGACCCCAGGGGCATGATTGGCACAATTTATGTAGAGGACCATTAGCCATTGCCACCTACAAAATATCAAAGCTGTGGGCCCTGTGGTTTCAGAGAAGAAGATTTTTTAATTTTTTTCCCATAGTCAGATAGTAAGTCTATGGAGACTATCAACCCCCGGGGCGTGGCCAAATTTGACCCCAGGGGCATGAATGGCACAATTTATGTAGAGGACCATTAGCCATTGCTACATACCAAATATCAAAGCTGTGGGCCTAGTGGTTTCAGAGAAGAAGATTTTTTTAGTTTTTCCAATTGTAAGTCTATGGAGACTATCGACCCCCGGGGCGTGGCCAAATTTGACCCCAGGGGCATGGCTGGCACAATTTATGTAGAGGACCATTAGCCATTGCCACCTACAAAATATCAAAGCTGTGGGCCCTTTGGTTTCAGAGAAGAAGATTTTTTTTAGTTTTTCCAATTGTAAGTCTATGGAGACTATCCACCCCCGGGGCGTGGCCAAATTTGACCCCAGGGGCATGGCTGGCACAATTTATGTAGAGGACCATTAGCCATTGCCACATACCAAATATCAAAGCTGTGGGCCCTGTGGTTTCAGATAAGAAGATTTTTGAATTTTTTTCCCATAGTAAGTCTATGGAGACTATCGACCCCCGGGGCGTGGCCAAATTTGACCCCAGGGGCATGAATGGCACAATTTATGTAGAGGACCATTAGCCATTGCTACATACCAAATATCAAAGCTGTGGGCCTAGTCGTTTCAGAGAAGAAGATTTTTTTAGTTTTTCCCATTGTAAGTCTATGGGACCTATCTGTTGCCATGGAAACCACAATTTTGATACAATCTGCTCCAAAACCTAATGTCATCAATCCCCCAACCCAATTATGGTTCACATTAAGGACAGTCAGACGTCACTGACACTATTTTTTGCTCTTTTTTCAAAACTGATAGTTTATAAATACATTAAGTTTATTCTACATCATGTGCAAAAATTAAAATCATATCTTTGTCAGAAATGCTAGAATTTGATAAAATTTCCAAAGTAACTGTAAAATGTGGATAAGTTTGTTCTATCAATTTACCCCTGATTGCCAATGGCCAATTGATTTCACACACTATAAAGATTTTTCTGTACCAGGAGGCTGAAGGGCCAGTATGCTATTAATCAACTTAGACAGACAAGAACTATCTTGCCTTGAGAAAACCTGTGTTAGTTCTTGCACAAGACATAAAAAATAAAATGAAAAAAGAAAAAAAAGAAAAGATGAGCTGTGTTTCTGCTGCAAAGTTCAGGACTTTGTTTTACACATTTGAACATCCCTATTATTAGAAACTGGTTAGTTTGTGTATCTCATTCTGTTAAATGGCCTAGACACCTGTAATTCTCACAGTGGGGCATTGTTCTTTTTACATAGCATCATTCATTGCTCATGATATTATATTTGAGCAGCGTCATGAGAAAACTGGACTTTTGCCTATATATATACGACAACAAAGGCGGAGATCATCTGTGCAGTAGCTGCACAGCTGATCAGCGTCTTTGTTATCGCTTCACTGATAGCACAATAGATCCAAAACTTCAAGCTTCTAACCATGTCATGTAGCTGTATAGGCCGGTTTGTGTCGGACCTGGTCCGAAACCCTGAAGATCAGAGCATGCTGAAGACCAGTCCATGTATTATCTTAGCTTATCTTTTTCTCAAATTGGTTGCATAAGCTTGATCAGAACTTTGTTTTCTTTTCTTTCTTTCTTTTCTCTTTACTGTATATCTAGTATAATCTTACTAAATGTAGTTGATGAATTTCAAATTTCAATGTATAAAGTGTAATGTAAACTATGAAACTCTAAGTCATGGTTTGCATCCAACCTCTCGGGTTTGGATGTACATAGGTTTTCCCAAGACAAAGGCTAACATCAGACATACTGAAGACAGTAAAACGCAATAAACTTGCCCCAATCCATTCATTTCCTGTAACATCCATCATTAAGTGATAGCAGATTATGCCTCCCTTTTGAAGATTTCCTGGAGAATGTTCCACTACTTAGGGCAGGTCATTAATTAATGACCGTGAAATGTATTCATGACTGGAGATCAGGCTATTGGTTAAAATAAACAATATTTTCATAATTTTGGCCTACTATGATAAAGCAGACCAGCCCAAAAGGTGTGTAGCAAAGTCTCCCAGAGTGCTGATTGGATGTGTGAAGATGCCATGTCTTAGAATCTACCTATTCAAGAGGATTATAGACATTTTGTATCATCAAACAGTTTTAAGGTTTGTCTGACAATTAGATTTTCAAAAGAACTTCGATTTCAAAGTGGTATAACTCTTTTATTTATGGACGGATCTACATAATATTTGGTGGGTGGGTGGTTTGAAGTATGACAAAGATAAATGTATCACAGATTTTCTTAATTTTGAACGGTTCTTGATCTATCAAGGAGTTTGTTAGGGATGACCAATTAATTATGAACTGCATGACAAAATGTGCTGTATTTCTGTTTTGAGGCATTATTTCGAAAATCCCTGATACATTATTGTAGATCTCTATTAACTGATGGCTGTCACAGAAAAAGGTACCTCTAACTCAAAAACTTAAAAAGAAGATGCAAATAAACTGCAAAAAGACAATTAAAATTGTCTCATTGAGCCAACAAAAGGCTGCAAAATATTCTCAACATACATACATATATCAGTAGAAAGAACATCTTCTCTTCTTTCAGGTGACATGCAGATTATGCTTGTAACATTTTCCTAAGGTAGGCTAAATGCCTTGCAAACATGACTAGTATCAATATTTTAGCGATGGGAATGACTGTCCTTAAATTTGATCAAGATCGGCCTACTAGCTTCAGAAATATTCTTCTTTGAAATTGTGGACGGACGACGACGGATGCCTGCCTATCCTATAAGCTCACCTGTGAGCCTTCGGCTCAGGTGAGCTAAAAATTTGGTACCGGAAACCAGACCCAGTTTTGTATATAGAAAAAGCCCTGACATTTGAGCCGCCCCATGGGAAAACCAACAATCTGCATAGGCAAAAACAAAGGCGCAGATCAGCTTCGCGGTAACCGCGAAGCTGATCAGCGCCTTTGTTTTCGCTACTCCGATAGTACAATTCCTCCTCTACTTAACTCCACCAAGTTTCAAGCTTGTAGCTCTTTTCTGTGACTGTACAGGCCAGTTTGTGTCAGACCTGGTCGGAAACCACATTGTTGGTTTTCCCACGAGGTGGCTCATTTATATCAAAGCAAAATTTTTAACTCATTAATTTTGTCATCAACAAATTTCCAGTTAATTTTTTATATATATATATAGCTTACCATGACTCTGGACCAGAGCATAGCCCCAATAACATTCTCATCCCTCGACTTTCTACAGAGGAACCACATCAGCTCCTGACCCGCCATCATACTACACCACATCCGCACCAGGTAACACATCATGTCACTGGTAGTACTTGGCAGCTGGGAACAAGAAAATATTGCTTCTGTTCATGGTAAGCATCAAGCTTAATCGCTTAAGATTTAAGGATAGTTAATGAACTATGAGGATAGGATCAGAATAGTTTATTGGTAAAATGACACTTCGATGCTTCATCAGGCCTGTGGAAATATTAAAAAAATTCACTTGTCCAGGGACAAGTAAACTAAAAAAATTTACTTGTCCTGACCAAAGTTCACTTGTCCGAAAACTAATCGTCAAAAACCATATTTTTTCAGTTTCTTACCCTGTTGTCTAGTTTGCTGGCATGACATGGCATGACTAACGTGTAATATTGAAACTTAAAAATAATAACCAAGACTTGGCACAGTCATGCACAAATCAGTCCTTGAGACTGGGAAACTTATAACCAAATCATGAAATGCATCAAAAATTAAGCAATGATCTGAAACTGCAACAATCAGACAAATAAACATGTCCTTAAAACTCAAGTGCTTTGACCAGGATCTGACAAAATCAATAAAAAACATCCTTGAAATAAAAAAAAATAAGCATTGAACAGCTACCAAGGATACATGATCAGTATCATAACATGCACACAATCACATGCCCATTACAAAATATTTAGTTATGCACAACAGAGGGCTCAGGAGTACTCCTGGTAGGTCATTTTCTCCTGATCCATCTTGTCAGTGCCCATTGATATCTATTGGATTCTCCTCCTAAAAGATAAAGACTAGAGGACCATTGGTCCTGTAGCTCACCTGAGAGATTATCACATTGTAAGCTCATGAGATTTAAATTAATTGAGAATCGACCAATGAAAGTCTATGCATGGACACTATTGACCCCCGGGGCATGGCCAAATTTGACCCAGGGGCATGACTGGCACAATTTATAATGGGGACTACCAAACATTGCTACATACAAAATATAGAAGCTCTGGGCCTTTTGGTTTCAGAGAAGAAGATTTTTGTTAGTTTTTCCCATTGTAGGTCTATGGAGACTATCTACCCCCGCGGCGTGGCCAAATTTGACCCCAGGGGCATGGCTGGCACAATTTATGTAGAGGACCATTAGCCATTGCCACATACAAAATATCAAAGCTGTGTGCCCTGTGGTTTCAGAGAAGAAGATTTTTGATTTTTTTTCCCATAGCAAGTCTATTGAGACTATCAACCTCCAGGGCCTGGCCAAATTTGACCCCAGGGGCATGAATGGCACAATTTATGTAGAGGACCATTAGCCATTGCCACATACAAAATATCAAAGCTGTGGGCCTAGTGGTTTCAGAGAAGAAGATTTCTTAATTTTTTTCCCATAGTAAGTCTATGGAGACTATCAACCCCCGGGGCTTGGCCAAATTTGACCCCAGGGGCATGAATGGCACAATTTATGTAGAGGACCATTAGCCATTGCTACATACCAAATATCAAAGCTGTGGGCCTAGTGGTTTCAGAGAAGAAGATTTTTTTAGTTTTTTTCCTATTGTAGGTCTATGGAGACTATCAACCCCCGGGGCGTGGCCAAATTTGACCCCAGGGGCATGATTAGCACAATTTATGTAGAGGACCATTAGCCATTGCTACATACCAAATATCAAAGCTGTGGGCCTAGTGGTTTCAGAGAAGAAGATTTTTTTAGTTTTTCCAATTGTAAGTCTATGGAAACTATCCACCCCCGGGGCGTGGCCAAATTTGACCCCAGGGGCATGGCTGGCACAATTTATGTAGAGGACCATTAGCCATTGCCACATACCAAATATCAAAGCTGTGGGCCCTGTGGTTTCAGAGAAGAAGATTTTTGAATTTTTTTCCCATAGTAAGTCTATGGAGACTATCGACCCCCCGGGGCGTGGCCAAATTTGACCCCAGGGGCATGAATGGCAAAATTTATGTAGAGGACCATTAGCCATTGCTACATACCAAATATCAAATCTGTGGGCCTAGTGGTTTCAGAGAAGAAGATTTTTTTAGTTTTTCCAAAATTTTGTAAGTCTATGGAAACTATCAACCCCTGGGGCGTGGCCAAATTTGACCCCAGGGGCATGGCTGGCACAATTTATGTAGAGGACCATTAGCCATTGCCACATACCAAATATCAAAGCTGTGGGCCCTGTGGTTTCAGAGAAGAAGATTTTTGAATTTTTTTCCCATAGTAAGTCTATGGAGACTATCGACCCCCGGGGCGTGGCCAAATTTGACCCCAGGGGCATGAATGGCACAATTTATGTAGAGGACCATTAGCCATTGCTACATACCAAATATCAAAGCTGTGGGCCTAGTGGTTTCAGAGAAGAAGATTTTTTTAGTTTTTCCCATTGTAAGTCTATGGGACCTATCTGTTGCCATGGAAACCACAATTTTGATACAATCTGCTCCAAAACCTAATGCCATCAATCCCCCAACCCAATTATGGTTCACATTAAATTTGATCAAGATCGGCCTACTAGCTTCAGAAATATTCTTCTTTGAAATTGTGGACGGACGACGGACGACGACGACGACGACGGACGACGGATGCCTGCCTATCCTATAAGCTCACCTGTGAGCCTTCGGCTCAGGTGAGCTAAAAATATTGAGACAACCCCTCCATTTCCAATATTGAGTGCTTGGTTAATCTAAAACTATAATTTTGTTTTTAGACGAAAAAGAAAGCAACATTTTACAATACACAAAACGAATTTAAAAGGATACAAATGGTGAATTTATGCTCTTTGGATAACTTGTTTACATCTACAATATTTAGGTTTACTTTTTGTGATTTTTTTTATAGTTGCTACAATATTGCGCTATGCAAGCAAAGACAAGAAACTATCAATTTCGTCCAAACTAAATTTGGGTTTTCAATTTACCCGACCTGTGTTTTTCTGCACCAGTTTATTGGGTCAATAAACAGCTGACATGACACGATCATTTCATAGAAAATATATCATAATTTTTGGAAATAACTAATATTTAGTTCACTTTATTGGATAAAAGACTTATGCAGCTTCTGACTTAGTGAAAGTAAGAGAATTTATATCTTGTATCAGATTATTTTTTCACTTGTCCGTGGACAAGCAGATCTTGAAACATTGCTTGTCCGGCGCTTTCACGTACCGAGTCGGGCAAGTCGGGCGTGGTATTTCCACAGGCCTGGCTTCATATTCAAGTGCCATATCACCTTATGATTTTCAATTTGTAAGTGCTGTCAATACATAATTATGTATGCACTAAAAATGCACAGTGCACTTTACTCGTCCTGGCTTGTAATTTGATACTTAGATTTTTGTGTGATGCAGTTCATTTGTCTGTGACCTTAGTACTGTCCATACACCATGTTTTAGAAACTGCCTTTTTTAAAATACATGTATCACTTTTCTGTTCTGAAACCTCATATTTTTCTTGAGATGTTTCAGAAAGAGAGAGATTTTGAAAAAGGCAGTTTCTGGAAGATGGTGTATGGACAGTGCTCAACTACAAAATATATTTTTGACAACCACAATTAGCTCGGACAAGTTTTTGAAATTATTCTGAAAGAAACATAGATTATACAGTGAGCAACCCAAGCGATTTATTTTTGAAATATTCAGGGAAGTTCCAAAACCCAATGAGGCGAATTACTTGATCTTGTTTATCAATATAAACCTTAACTGAATTCAAAGCAGAAAATGTAAAAACAAAACTGAAATTATCATTAAAGCTTTGCATATATCTTTAGATTGTTATCAATTCTTCAACTCAAAAATAGGAACCCCTTGATATTTCTGACAAATTATGATTTTATTTATAAGTCTAAAAATGATTAAATCATAACGACATTGACTATTTTATACCCTCCACCGAATGAGCAAGAATGAAAAACAAGGCAGGAAAGGAGCTGTTCCAGTGACCAATATTGATTTCTTCTCAAGAAAGAGTAGCTTGCTGATCAGATTGATGTATTACCAAAGGCATATTGGCTTAAACTTCGTATTCACTAAATGCTGTTAACCATTATAAGCACCACCAAGGTTCACAGCTGTGCTGCCACTTTAAAACAAGTAGCCCAAGGACAACGATCGCTCACCTGAGAGTCAACAAGTGTACCAAGTTTCATCGAAAAATCTTTAACGGTTTTCAAGTTATAGAGCGGACACGTTTTGTGACGGACAGACAGACGCACGGGGAAAGACAACATGTCTCCCGACCCTGAAGGGGGGAGACATAAATACCAATAAAATATAGCAAAAAGGCCCAATGGCCCAGTGGATAATTCGCTTATTTAATTACCCCTAAGGGTTGCCATGGAAACCAGAGTTCAAATCCAATCAGCTTGAAACCTAATGCAGGCAATCCCCCACCACACTGATGCTTCTGATAAAGTTTGATTGCAATAGACCTGCTGTCTCTGAGATACACATGTACATGTTTGAAAGTGTAGACTGATGCACGGCCAGACGTACGGACGGACGCCCGCTCGACTCTCATCCTATAAGCTTACCTTGTGAGCCTTCGGCTCAGGTGAGCTAAAACAGAGGATCAAATATGTAAGCGCTAAAGTTTTCACAACACTTTACAGCCATTTTCCAAAGCTCACAGGCACGTAACTCTGCAGTCCATGGTCGAATCTCGCTGAATTTTAGACTAATCACACATCTTATGGCTGTCCTTGTTACCTCGCAGAATGAAGAAGATCCAATCAGAAATGAAGGCGCTGGAGTGTTCACAACATCTTTCCCATTATAAGTCTATAGAGATTTTTTCAAATGCTCAAGGGCAGCTAACTCTGCAGTCCATGGTTGAATCTCGCCCAATTTTGTACCCATTCGTGATCTTATGACTGTCCTTGTGACATGAAAGAATGAAGAAGATTGGATCAAAAATGCAGGCATTAGAGTGTTGACAACACTAAATAGCCATTTTCAAATGCTCAAGGGCAGGTAACTCCGCTGTCCATAGTCAAATTTCGCCGAATTTTAAACTTATCTTAGATCTTATGACTGTCCTTGTTACCTGCAAGAATGAAGAAGATCAGACACAAATGAAGGCGCTGGAGTGTTCACAGCAGCTTTCCCATTGTAAGTCTATGCAGATTTTTTAAAATGCTCAAAGGCAGCTAACTCCGCAGTCCATGGTAGAATCTCGCCAAATTTCAAACTCATCCAAGATCTCATGACTGTCCTTGTTACATGAAAGAATGAAGAAGATCTGATCAAAAATGTAGGTGCTAGAGTGTTGACAACACTTAACAGCCGTTTTCCAAATGCTCAAGGGCAGGTAACTCCACAGTCCATGGTTGAATCTCGCGGAATTTCGAACTCATCCTTGTCTTGTGGCTGTCCTTGTTACATGAAAGAATGAAGAAGATTGGATCAAAAATGTAGGCACTAGAGTGTTGACAACACTTAACAGCCATTTTCCAAATACTCAAGGGCAGGTAACTCTGCAGTCCAAGGTCGAATCTCGACAAATTTCGAACTCATCCAAGATCTCATGGCTGTCCTTGTTATGTACATGAAAGAATGGAGAAGATCAGATCAAAAATGTAGGCACTAGAGTGTTGACAACACTTAACAGCCATTTTCCAAATGCTCAGGGGCAGGTAACTCCACAGTCCATGGTCGAATCTTGCTGAATTTCGAACTCATCCGAGGTCTTATGGCTGTCCTTGTTACCTGCAAGAATGAAGAAGATCCAATCAGAAATGAAGGCGCTGGAGTGTTGACAACCTCTCTCCCATTGTAAGTCTATGGGGATTTTTTCAAACGCTCAAGGGCAGCTAACTCCACACTCCATGGATGGATCTGGCTGAATTTCGAACTCATCCGAGACTTTATGGTTGTCCTCATTACCTGCAAGAATGAAGAAGTTCCTATCAAAATTGAGGCTGCTAGAGTGTTGACAAACTTTTCCCCATTATAAGCCTATGGGAGCTATCTGTTGCCATGGAAACCAGAGTTCTGATCTTATCTGCTTCAAAACCTAATACAGGCAATCCCCCACCACAATGATGCTTCTGATAAAGTTTGATTGCAATCGGCCTGCTGGTCTTCGAGATATACATGTTTGAAAGTGTGGACGGACGGACGCACCCACGGACGGACGCCGGCTCGAGTAGTATACTATAAGCTCACCTAGTGAGCCTTTGGCTCAGGTGAGCTAAAAAAGTACGGCTGAGGCTATCCGCACGACGGTCGTGCCGATAACGCAGCGTATCCGCACGATGGTCGTGCCGATAAGCGGCGTTATCGGCCCGACTGTCGTGCGGATAGCCAGTGCTACAGGCAGTGCTCCAGATAATTTTTAGCTCAGTCAGTACAGTACTAGTCGAAATTTGAGCCTGTCAGTATCGAGGTTTTGGCTTCAGTATCTGCTCCAAGACTAATCTGCTTCATGGACATAGACCGTTTAAGTATGCTATTCACACGTGCATAATTGTTTAAATAATGTAAATTTGATGAAATAAGAAATTACTTCCAGAATTTCACTCAGACACCTGTCAACTTGCCTGTGAACTCAATCATCTAAAACATACATTAGTTTGGCTAAAACAAGTAGAAGTGTGGGAGGGGCTTGGGACTGTACATTAAAGAGTAAAAAAAAATGGGCATAGGTTCCCCTGAAATTTGCATTTTCTTCTCACCCCCTTCTAATTTACCCACAAAAAAAAAAAACACAAGTCCAGCCCTGTGAAAAATTTGGGCATAGGCTCCCCTGTATTTTGCATTTGATTTTTCACCCCTCCCAAATAACCCAGGCCTATTGAAAGATATGGGCAAGGCAGAAGTAAAAGGGAAGGTGGGGGGAGTATGTTGGCTCATAAAGACTTGCAAGTCTTGACTTAACTGTCAGGGTCCAATGCACAACCTTTCCCTTTAGTGTAACGATACGGCTGTCATCCGATACGATACGTATCGCGATACAAGCAATGCGATACGATACGCATCACGATATATCGACACTAATGTACAGCAACAAGTATAAGCACAAATTTTGTACTCAATAAATTCAAAAAATGCATTTTTTCTTCTGTTTTGCTGAATGTATACATTTTACAAAGCAAAGCATTCAGAAAGACAGATTTTTCAACCAATTTTGTTAATTGCAGTATTTTAAAATGTTTCAGGTACATGTACATTGTACACTGAATTGTAATTACATAGAATTGTAATTACATAGATTAATGAGGAATGTAATACATGGGGCTGAAAATAAAATATTGTTTGTTTGTCCTTTACCGCCCGACCCATAATTTACCCCCCGACTCAAAAAATTATATTGCATTCTCTGGAAAAAAAATATTTTTATTGACGTTTTTGGCCGAAACGTCCGGTACTGACTTAGGATTCCGGTTTTTATCTAAAACTAGTTCAGGTGTTCGTCGTACCTGTATCGTGATCTTCAAGAAGCTTTGTTGATGCATTTACAATAAGAATAAAGCGCTCGTAGATCATGATTGGTGGTAGACTGTGCCGCGGTTAATTTTCGCATCCAAATGCCTCATTCCGCTTACAAAATTCAGAACCCAATCTAGATTTTTCTCCAAAATGGCCGACGAGGCCTTAATATTTTCCGTCAGTGTGAACAAGGTTGTTAACGGAAAAAACAACGAACAGATCATCAGAAACAACATACGTAGAATATCCAAAACAAGCACATGGTTCGATCTGTTTGATTATGCCACTGATACTGTGCCGGATGATGTTCTCCCCAGATTACTCCGCAGATTATGTTATGACAATTTTGAAAAATTATCGGCCGTTTCAGTGTCTGCCACTCCACATGGGGAACAATTCAATGTGGACCCTTATGATAAAATTCACATATTATCAGACTTTGACACATCCCTGAAGTATGTTACCATAAACTTGAAAATTGAGTCCTCAGATATCAACAACAACAGAAAATGTGAACAGCAAGATGCAATGGCTGTTCTGATGGCTGCAAGAACCGCCACTAAATTGGCAAAGCCACTAGATATAAATCGAGCAAGATTCACTGGTAGGTACAATGATTTGGGGGATGTTCTTCCTTTATGCACTAGTCATTTGAACCCCCCCCCCCCCCCCCACATACCGGGAATAGCGGGGACTGACTTTTGATCAAGCAAATACCTGCTAAAACCCCTGCCCTGTGGGGACAGCTGGATGAGCTGGTTGGTAAACCACAGCTAATTTCCTCCGCTGTCCGTTCTTTTCATTTCACTGCCCTCTTACTATATGCAAATCTCAGATAGTCCCCCCCCCCATCGCACTGCCGGGGCAAAACTTTGGTTAAAACCCCGCATGCTCATTTCTACGGCTATCCCCTGCATTGTCTGAGTCTTCTCTGCTGATTTAGTGGCTCTCAGTTATTTTGATATTTGTCACTAATCGTCGTTAGTGGCAAATAAAAAAAGAAAAAGCCACTAAAACATCAGAGAAGGCTAGGATTATGCCACGCACTGGCCCAGGGGTGAGTGGGCCAGGGTTACAAATGACATTTAAATTGTTTCAATATATTTGGCGCAATCAATACCAAAGTCCCGCCCTATATATATATACAGAAAAACTGGAGGAAACATGCGTATACCTATCTTTTCTTATTTTTGTTCAATATATAAAATGTTGCACAAGTTTGTAAAAAGCACACATTGAACAAAACATTTTAGAGCCACAAAATAACTATCAAGTTGGAAAGGTCAGTAAAAAAAATATATTGAGAGTGGGATAGGGGAGGACTTAAACTAGTTTTGGAGTACATCTGACAACGTGTCCTCAGCTTAACAAAAGATCCAATGGAAATATGACATGAGCAAATCGCATTCCCAGATGCCAAATGTAAGAAGTATGTGTGCCATTGTTTGGAACATTTGCTGACCAAATATCCTTACATTTGCAAATTTTGCACCAATATAGGCAATTTTGAGTTCATTGGTGCATGTAAAGTGTAATCTGATCAAGGTATTCACTATTGATTGATTTTGTTCCAATGGTACATGAGCAAGCAGGAAAGGGATGCACATCTATTCTACTGAGGTGTGGTTAGGTCAGACATGCACATGCTACAGGCACTTGGTTAGTTATACACATACTACTTTAAAAGGATAAAGCAGAATACAACATGGAAAGCAAGATTAAAAGTGATTTGAACTAGTTAAAACATACAGTACATGCTTATGCTGTAAAACTGTTTAGTGTCCGATTTTCATAAAATGCAAAATATAATAAAATAATTTCCCTACCTACCTACCCAGGTGTAAAATAGTGGGTAGGTAAAGGACAAACAAACAATTTTTTAATTTAGGCCTGGTATTACGAGTTTTTTCTGTTTTTTTTTTTTTTTTTCGATAAATTTTAAGCAATGATCAGCAAATTATGAACAATTTGCATATCATTGCCCTAGACAAATGGGCAAGAATGAAAATCAAATTTTTATTTGCATTTATATGTTTTTTTTTACTTTGTTGATCTTGGAAATAGCAAAATAACATAATGAAATGCAGCAGAACTTATTTTAAGGTAGAAATGAAACCAAAATTTGATGTTATAAAATCTCTGAAAGTATCGCGATACGGTACCAAGCGTATCGATACGCGAAAACAGCGAATAAAAGTCCGTATCGCGATACATCGGCGTATCGATAAATCGTTTCAGCCCTATTAGATAGATATGAAAAGGGTACATACTCTGGCTTCAAAGTTATGTGTCAGCTTTAAAATGGGTGGAGTATTGTGTATTTGGCGTGTCACCAGTACACAATTCATAGCCTCTTTCTATTTATACTCAGATTGATCGGTACCAACCAGTGTGCCTCTTCTGTTTTTTTAACCACAAGCTGAATGACAGTATCAATGATACTGTTGATGAGCGAAGCCGCCATCTGTCTAGGCTCATTTTCACTAATTTCTGTCTTGCAAAACTTCAGGATGGAAAGCTGTTTCGCCATTGCGCCGTTTGTTCTACTTTCAGTTTCGATTCTAGACTGGTTTACGAATATTTACCCTACGCGTCCACGAAAACAGCGAATAAAAGTAAAGTTTGTTAAACCAGTCAAAACGACTATTGGTACAAAATCCGTTTTAAGGTACGGTCAACAAACTATTACCGAACCGTAACGGTCATTTCGTTCCCGTATTTGGTACTGACAAAAATTCAATTTCTACCGTATTTGGTAAAATGAAGTCCGTAAATTACGGCTGTACGGATGCTATCTGGAGCACTGTACAGGTATTAGCTATCGGCACGACGGCTGTATGAGATTTTCTAACAAGCTTTCTTATGCATAAATTTTAATTATTAATTTGCTTATGCATTTTATTATTAATTTGCAATTAAATGAATTAATTATAAGTTTGACTATTGAAGTTTCTTGGAAAATCATCTTTTGTTAAAAAAAAAAAAAAAATAATAATAAATAAAATTAATCATGTTAATAGGCTTATATCAGTATATCAAAAAGAGGAAAACTATCACCATTGTACATTATATGCTATTAATCTTTGTCTTAATGAAAGTTTCCATACTAATCTATCCATTGTTATTAAATTAAAAGGTTGTTTATTGTTTTGGATTACCACAAAGCTACAATAATTTCTTATTTATGCATACGCATGGCTGATTTTTTACAGGTAAGCCAGTTTCAGCAAAATAATAATTGTGTTAATTAAAAAGTAAAATTTCTTGCATGGGTAGATATTCTGTTTCAGTTTGAAACAAATGGATAATATTTACCAACTTAAAATGTTAACAATTCTCTAAACATTTAACCTTTAAAAATCTATTTTCCTGTCGTGCGGATAACGTCGCTTATCCGCACGACGGTCGTGCCGATAAGCGGCATTATCGGCACGACCGTCGTGCGGATAGCCAGTGTCAAAAAGTACAGTGAAGACCCCCCCCCTCCCACACACACACACCAAATCAGAATAGTTTCCAGGTGAATCGTCAAATTCACAAAAAACACACTGGTCAGGGAATTTGCAAACTGCGCTTGTAGGAGGCCCAATATAGGCAAAAAGCGTAGGTCTGATGTGACACAGGTTTTGGATAATAGGACAGTAATGTTGGATAATAGGACAGTAATGCATGCCTTTTTCATACTGTAATACAATGGAAAATATTTTTTTCATTACCCCACCCACTACACTTACAAAGGTTTCCGGGCACACAAATGTTGCAGCCGTGTAATAGCCCCATAAAACTGACTCTGCCCAAAGCCAAGTCTTTCTATCCTGTCGGGCACAATAACCAAACCCTAACACAATTGCCACAGCCCTAATGATGTCATAGCAATTCGCCATTCCTGCGATATTTCTTGAAATTTCTTTTGTTTTCTTTTTTGACAGGTTCTTGGCGCTTGAAAATTGCTTCTCGATTGCCGGTCGAAGTTGGGCGAATGATCGAGGAAAGAAAGAAAAGTTGGAAACCAGTCTGAATCTGCCACCTGTCGGACGCTTGGTTTAATCAAGAATTGCAATCCGTTCTCATGTATTAGAGTTATTTCCCTTGGTAAAAATATGTCAAGATAGCACTTGCTTATTACACAGGTGTGAAAAATCAGTCATTTGTGAAAATTTGATGACATAAACAGATAAAAAGGTTTACAGGTGATGCCCCCAATATGTGTACTATTTGGTGTCCTATCACTGTGTTTCTGTGTTAAGTGGTTTTACCAGATTAAATAATTAGTCACACCTGGGCAACCTGTCTTGCCTTGTTGTCACAACTTTATTCCCATAACATGAGAGATATCAGATATTTCTGATTTTCTATTATGATTGACCCGGTCTATCTATCTTCTGATACTGAGTCGATCAATTTCTGATCATCACCTCAGGTGTGGGGTGGGTGGCTAAATTTAGAATTTAGTCAAGGGAAAATTAAACATTTGGGGTGGACCATTAAAACTATTTACAAGATATAGATGAGAGGCATACTAAAACGCATGCCTCTGGGCCAATGATTTAAATAGAAGCCTTAAATTCCTCAATGGTCTTAGATAGGACCACTGAAGAAGGGAGACTATTCCAAACCGGAATAGTTCTGGGGAAAAAGGAATTTTTCAGGGCATCACTATAGGCAAATGGTCTTGTGTATTGTGATTCATGTGATGCCCGAGTATGCCTTAGATTGGGTGCCGGGGTCAGGTATTTGTCTTTATCAAGAGACACTGTACCGGAGTGTATCTTGTAGAAGAAGGTTAAGGAGGACCGCTCCCTGCGAGACTCCAGGGATGGCCACTCAAGTTCGTCTAGCATTTCACCGACGCTACTGGTGTTCCTCCATCGCCTGCAGGTCCACCGGGCAGCAGTCCTCTGCACCTTCTCCACCATCTCAATCTGAGTTTCATGATAGGGATGCCAAATAGGAGCTGCATACTCAAGTTGAGGCCGAACCAATGTTTTGTATGCAACTTCCTTAGTATGCCTAGGTGCCAGTGCCAAATTGCGCCGAAGAAAACCCAAAGTCTTAGTTGCCTTGCATGTAATTTCAGAAATGTGTTGACCCCAATCAAGATCATCTGTGATAGTTAAACCAAGGTATTTAGCGGACTGAACCTGTTCTAATGTTTGCTGATGCAGTGTGTAATTGAAATCTATATGCCTGCTTGGATGTAGCCGCGTCACCCTCATTGAATGACATTTGCTAACATTGAATTTCATTTGCCAATCCATTTCCCATTTGGCCAAGCTATTCAGGTCATCTTGTAAAATTTGACAATCCAATGGTGACTTGACATTTCTGTATAAAACACAATCATCAGCAAATAGCCGAACAGATGACCTGATGTTGTCAGGAAGATCATTAATGAAAATAAGAAATAGGACCGGTCCTAAGACCGATCCTTGTGGGACACCAGAAAGAACCGGGACTGGGTCTGAGGCACGGCCATCTAATACCACTTTTTGAGAGCGCTCAGAGAGCCACGAGTCGATCCACTTATGTGTAGATCCTCTAATCCCGTAGAAGTCAAGTTTGTATAATAACCTTTTATGTGGGACCTTGTCAAAGGCCTTAGCGAAATCCATGACAATCACATCCGTCTGCCTGTGGCCACGACCCACTGCTCGGTCCAGATTACTAACCAAATCATGATAAAACTGAACTAACTGGGTTTCGCAAGACCTTTGACTTCGGAACCCATGCTGACAGTCAGCAAGAATGTTTTCAAGAGCCAAGTGTTTGTTTATGTTGCTGACTATTATATGCTCTAGAGTTTTGCAACAGATACAAGTAAGCGACACCGGTCGATAATTAGCTGCATCGTATTTCTCACCTTTCTTAAATACCGGGGCTACATTTGCCTGTCGCCAATCGTCTGGTACAGCACCCTGAGCAAGCGACTCATTGAAGATATAAGTCAGTACAGGAGCAATTTCAGAACTACATTCCTTCAACACCCTAGCACTCAGGCCATCTGGCCCAGGCGCCTTATGTATATTCAAGTTATTCAACAGTTTAATGACCCCATTGGGGTCAACTGTAATTTCACCCATAGCGGTGAAAGGACTTGTGCCTTTGGAGGGGATTTCATCATCTGATTCGCGAGTGAAGGCTGACTGAAACTGCCTATTACAAATATTAGCCTTATCCAAAGTGTCAGTCTTCAAGATACCATTTTCTCTAAGAGTATTGATCCCAGACGCGTCTTTCTTTAGGGACTTGACAAATGACCAAAACTTTTTTGCCTTTTCATTTTTTCGGGGACAATCGGGATCAGGGTTATCATTTTCAAAGGAGAAGATATTGGTAATATGCTTCCAATATGCATCTCTAATGCTCTTTTGAACATGTGCTCTGAACCGTTTGTAATGGTTCTTAATGTCAGGGCTGCTTGACTTGCGAGCACGAAAGTAAAGTTTATCACGTTTCCTTATCAAGCGTTTGATCGAGCTATCGATCCATGGTAAGCTATATTTGGTCTTGGTCATTTTTGATGGAATAAACCTTTCAATAGCCGAGAGAACCTCCGACTTAAAACTGACCCACATGTCATTGACTGACACCTGACTATGGTCAGTTGAAAGGAACGAATCCCTATAGCGCGCTAGATGGTCATGGAGACCGTCCATATCCGCTCGTTTATATAGGAAAATCTTACGCGGGGCCTGCTGAATCCGTTTAGCCTTTAGCCTTTGCCGGTCGGCAAGCTACTCTTTTGTTAAAAAAATCAATATTGGTTACCGGAACTGCACCTTTCCCACCTCTTCGCTCATTCGGTCGAGGGTATGACTCGGTCAATATCGATGTGATAATAGATTTAATCATTTTTAGACGCTTATAAAATCATAATTTGTCATTATTTGTCAGAATAATAATGGGGTTCATACCTTGAGTTTAATTAATAATGAAGATCTAAAAAGACATGCAAAGCTTTTATTGATATTTTCATTTTGTTTTCATATTTTCTGATTTTAATTCAGTATAAGGTTACAGCGATAAACACCAAGGAATTCACCTCGTAGGCTCGTACGAATGACCTATGATGTCACGCCGATCGTATCAATAATTCTTGTTGAAATACTTATCTGGCAGTCATCACCAATGTCCCAGTATCAATGTCAAATGTTACACTGTAGATCTAGTCAGCTAGTCACAAACAAGATCAGATATTGTCTTGACATATAATCTATTCATTCATATATTTTTAATTGTGTTTTCATATTGACAGTGTCACTGATATTCAAAAAGGAGACATTTGCGAGGTTAAGCAGGTAATGGGCTTGCCCCGTTATGGACAATTTTGAGCGCTGTCCTTAACCCGAGTCTTCTCTGGCTGCAAACTAACCCTAGAAGTTTTCTGTGGTCACAAATCCAATGGTCAGTAGCTGCCTGTCAAAACTAATAGAAGGCTATCTTAATGTCAGAGATTAAGTCTTGGATTAGCTGCAACTTGCTGAGTACTGTAATTTAAACTGTACTAGAATAAGTATGAGTACTCCATCCCTGCTTGCAAGCCACCAGTCGAAACAGTAAACTAATAGAAGGCTATTTCACATTGAAATTTGAATTAATAGTAGCAAATTTTGAAGAGTATTGAATTGTTGTATTATCATCATTGCAGTGGATGGGATTGCCGATCACCAAGTTATTTTGTGTGAGTACAGCAGTCAGGAAAGTCGCTTCGCCAAGATCACCAGTCATAGGGGGAGCTAAATCTTGCCAGGCCGGGCCTTTTACCTCCCTTCCATCACTGAGCAGTTCTAGAAAGTGTCAGCTTCAACAGACACCAACTGCTGCTCTGTATACACTAGGACACATCATGAGCGTACATCAAAAAGGTAAAATCACAGCATCAAATGAGTTTCTTATAGCAAACAAATATATGGTACAAGTTTCTGATTATAGCATGATGAAAAAAGTGACAGAAATGGTAAATTGATTGTATGTCCTCTAAGATGATTTGGCAAGTCAGGCTTAAAATTTTGGATTTGAAACTGTTAAGTGGACACAATACATGTACAATGTATGCATCTAAAACATTATAATGTAAGTTCAAAATTGTGTGCGAGAACTTTTTTGATTTTTGTTAATATTCACAAAGGATCTCGGAAGACTATATAGGTTTTCCGCCCAAAGTTTGAGTGTTTCTGGAAGCTTCTGTGTTAATCTTATAGAAAAATTGTTGCATTTTCCATAAAATTAAAGGATTTATTGATGCAACAACATGGTGGAAACCTTTTGATTTTACATACCTGCAGCATGAATCTGTGTCAAAGGGTGAGGGGGTCAGATTTTTTCGAAAAATTATTTTGTCAGAAAACAACTTTTTTGCCATAGATAATCAAGAAAATACTACAAAATGTTTATTGCAACCTAAAATTTTGGGTAAAAATTATTTATAGACTAATAACTGGTACATCATGTTTATCAGATATATAATTCTAAATAACACTGTCCATCACTTTTGCAAAAACCTGTACCTTAAATATACTATGCAAAAACATTAAGCAACTTTTACTTTGATTAGTGACCCTATATGTTTTGTAGACATTAGGGAAGTTCTTCTGACAATGGCTTGCATGTATCAAATTAAGGTAAAACCAGTAATTGTGTGGTGCTGAAGTAACGTTAGGTTTTAAGTCCACGGACGCATATCTCAAATAAAACATAAACCATCACAGATTGAGAAACATATTTTGCACAGTATATTTATATGCATTGAAACATGTACACTTAATGTGTATACCTATTAAAATAGGACAGATAGTCTGTTCATTCAGGTAGAACATACATATACAGTATATTTCCATAGCCTTGGTACAATATAAATAATAGAGTTGAGCCAATTTATCGGTTTTTGGGCTTTTTGACAGCCTTCCCCCATTTGCCCAAACATGAAATTTTGATATAATATGTCCTTTACAAAAATACAGTTGTGTTCAAAATATTTTGATTGGGCAAGGGGGGGGGAACATGGACTTATAAAAAGTTTCCTGTTTCCTATATGATCCTATATTAAATTCAAAGATTTTGTCCAATTTTTAAAGAAGTCACTTCTTGACTTACAAACAACATTACATGTCTAAATACAACAGAAACTTCTTTTTCGACTGTAATAAACTTCAATTAAGTACCTGGAACTTGAAATTTTGAAGATTTCTTGGGCAATCTCACTAAAGAAATCTTCCGAGATCCTTTGTTGACTCAAAATTAAAGTTATTGTGGATAAAGACTTACTGCAACAGTGTTAGAAATAAGACCCGGGAAGCAACTTGTCCGGGGGGCAACCTGCAATCAAGCTGAACTTGCCCCCCATGGTTTGAACTTGACCCCATAGAAACGTCATATAAATGTTACTAAATGAAGATTATTTATCATGTTTATGCATGAATTCAAAGGTACAGTCCAATTGTCATTGCTTTGAATTTGTATTTTAGTTCATCTAAGAATGATGAGATTAAACACTTCTTGGAAAATTTCAGGTTGTCCTGGGGGCAACCTTTCAGTAAGATCAGGTTGCCCCCACCAAATTTGACCCGTGACGGGCAAGTGGGCAACTGCTTATTTCTAACCCTGTGCAAGACTGACTGCTTGTGCACTTATTCATGAATTCAACATGTTGAACACTTTACATTTAATGCTCACTGTATGAAAAAGATTTAAATAAAAGCTTTGATTTGTTTCAGCTCGGGGAGTGTACCGAGGGGGCGTGGAACGGTTCCCTGTTCCAGATGACAAGGTTGCCTGGGACGTTGAGTTCCCTGAATATAGTCCTGTAAACTACACTGCTGAATCTGTACTCAAGAAACCGGTCTGGGCTGATAAAGAAGATTGCTCGTAAGATATTGATTTTTCTTTCTTCCGATATACATGCTTGTTGGTTTGATTAAGTTTAAAGTTTGGACTCATGGTGAATAAGTGATATTGTAATTAACGTTCTGGTTTAAACAAGTTTACAGAGTTACTTTTCATCATTGCAGCTGATTTATTATGTACATGTATAAGATTATTATAGATTTAAAGAATGTTGATGAGCCACTGACAGTTAAATAAACATTTTCAAGTAGATATGTTTAATATTAGCAAAATAAGCACTTGACATTTTATATTCTTTGATTTACAGTTCTGCTTGTCATTTGTATGATAGATTTTAAATTCTCCTGAACATTTTAAGATATTTTACTTTAGTCTTTTAAGATATTTACCCCATTCAGTAACTTTTATGAAAACCTCTGATTAGTAGCTATAGAACCTTAAATAATTATGATCTCTCTTATTACTGTCTTGAAAATTTCAAAACTGTTCAACTAAAGTAACCATAGAAACAGATTTTTGTCTTACCCTATAACTGACAATACTGGTATGTTTTTCAGAGATATACAGTTCAATATTATAGATGGTAAAGTGAACAGATGTAGTCATGATACTTCACAGATACAGAAAGTTAATGGTTTCCCTTTGTAAGTTTATCATCTGGGTGGAATTTAGGGAGGGGGGCCTCAAGGGCGGAGAAATGACTTGCAGTTTGGGTTTACATTAAACATTATAGATTGCAAAGTCAACAGGACGTGGTGTAGTCAAGATACATCACGATACAGAAAGTCAATGGTAAGTCTTTTACCATACAAGTTGCAATGCAAGTTGACATTATATCGAGGCCATTTTATGCGAAAATTTTATTCAGGGGAAATTAGCAAAATGTGTGTATGTGAAATCCTAATTGATTAAAAATACAAAGAAATAAATTAATTTTTATCACTTGAATAGCCAATGAAGGTCTCATTTTCAGAAAGGGGAGCGTGGTGACCTAGAGGATCAACAAATTTGGTTCAAACCCCACATTAACTCACTCTTTTACTGGTTAATGCTCAAGAAGCAGTGTTTCTATTTTGACATGACTGAAAAATTGTTGACTGGGACATTCAACCACAAAACATACAAAATTTATTTTCAGAAATCCTCATGGTCGTACAGGAATGGTTGGTCGAGGCTGTCTTGGTCGCTGGGGGCCTAACCATGCTGCGGATCCTATAGTTACTAGGTGGGCTTTGTTTTAATGTCAGAAGAAATTCTCATATACATGTATCACAGGATCAAAATGACAAAAACCACCCATGCCCATTTACAGCTTCTTCAAACTATAACATTACGAAAACATGCCTTTGCAATATAAATTGAAAATTTTTTTGGAAAAATCTTGATATTTTTCTTATTTTTGCTCAAAGCATAGATTGTGGGTACAAGTTAGAACTACCTCGCCGAGGTGGTTCTAACGAGTACCCACAATCTATGTTTTGGAGCAAAAATAAGAAAAATGGGTATACGCATGCATACCACAGTTTTGCTATATAAAAGTGGGGTTCAAGGGGGTATACATTACACAGACATGTTTTCGTGATGCATAAATATTTAGATGCAACATCACAAAAGCACATTCTTTCAAACAAGATTTACTGTGAATGATCACTAATTTGCATGCAGTGACATTTTCATTAGGTTCAAAGGGGGAAACAATAACTAGGTTAATGGTTATAATAGCAAATATTTTTCAGGTGGAAAAGAGATTCTAATGGTGAGATAGTTCATGATGAATCGACAGGACTTCCTATACTACAGTTTGTCTCTGTACAGAGGAGAGATAATGGAGAATGGGCTTTACCCGGGGTAAGTTATGATTCTGTCCATGATTTGGTAATAGATGTAAAAGAAAAAACATTCATTTTCATTTCTTCTCCATATAAAGGCTTAAAGGATCTCAGTTTTAATTTTTAAGCAAATCTTTAATGTATTTTGACCCCAGGGTATTGATGATCCCTGAGAACTGCCTAAAATAATGCAGATGACAGCATGGTGTCACACCCAGCTTATCAATTATAGCTGTAGAACTGAATAAAAAACATTCTGCACATTTCATTCAGGAACATTTGGTCATGAGGGAGCACGGTGACGTAGTGGTAGAGCGTCAGACTCCGAATCGAGAGGTCCTGGGTTCGATCCCCACAGGCGTCATCGTGTTGTGTCCTTGAGCAAGACACATTAACTCCCTACAGTACTGGTTAAACCCAGGAAGAGTTGGCTCCATCCCGACATGACTGAAAAATTGTTGACTTGGAAGTTAAGCCTCAACAAACAAAATTTGGTCGTGAAAATATTTCTATGGTCAATTTCTCTTCAGATGATTCATGAACATTAAATTTTGTCAGTTAATGGTGAAAGACATGTACTGAGTACAATGTCCTTGTAACCTGCCTCTGGGAGGATTGCCCAGGAACAGTGATACTAAGGCTGTTTCAACATTGCCTTAGCTTTTAAACATGGTACAGTACTATAAACCACTAACTCTAATAAACAATGTTGTATATTTTTGTCCTCAGGGTATGGTAGACCCCGGTGAGCCACTGACAGTAACTCTGATCCGAGAGTTTGGAGAGGAGGCCTGTAACTCACTAGAGGTCTCACCAGAAAAAAGAAGAGAAATTATGCATCAGTTATCACAGTTGTTTTCTAAAGGTACCAAGGTAAGTAACTTCATATATTCATTATGTCTCCCCCCCGACAGGGTCGGGAGACATATTGTTTTTCCCCGTGCGTCTGTCTGTCTGTCTGTCTGTCTGTCTGTCTGTCCGTCACAAATCGTGTCCGCTCTATAACTTGAAAACCGTTAAAGATTTTTCAATGAAACTTGGTACACTTGTAAACTACGACGAGACGATGTGTCATGCACAAGAACCATAACTCTAGCTTGAGTATTTTTGGAGTTATTTCCCTTTGATTATTTTCGATACAATTTCGTGTCCGCTGTATAACTTGAAAACCGTTAAAGATTTTTCAATGAAACTTGGTACACTTGTAGACCACGACGAGACGATGTGTCATGCACAAGAACCATAACTCTGACTTGAGTATTTTTGGAGTTATTTCCCTTTGATTATTTTCGATACAATTTTGTGTCCGCTGTATAACTTGAAAACCGTTTAAGATTTTTCAATGAAACTTGGTACACTTGTAGACCACGACGAGACGATGTGTCATGCACAAGAACCATAACTCTGGCTTGAGTATTTTTGGAGTTATTTCCCTTTGATTATTTTCCATACAATTTCGTGTCCGCTGTATAACTTGAAAACCGTTTAAGATTTTTCAATAAAACTTGGTACACTTATTGAGCATGATCAGACAATGTGTCATGCACAAGAACCATAACTCTGGCTTGAGTATTTTATGAGTTATTTCCCTTTGATTATTTTCCATACAATTTCGTGTCCGCTTTATAACGCGAAAATCGTAAGAGTTATTTCAATGAAACTTGGTACACTTATAAAGCACGATGAGATTACATGTCATGCTAAAGAACCATAACTCTTGCTTGCATATCTTTGGAGTAATTTCCCTTTGATTATTTTCCATACAATTTCGTGTCCACCCTATAACTTGAAAACCGTAAGAGAAATTTCAGTGAAACTTGGTACACTTATAAAGCATGATGTGCACAAGAATTATAACTCTTACTTTCATATCTTTGGAGTTATTTCCCTTTGATTATTTTTCCATACAATTTCATGTCCACTCTATAACTTGAAAACCATAAGAAATATTTCAGTGAAACTTGGTACACTTATAAAGCATGATGAGATGATATGTCATGCTAAAGAACCATAACTCTTGCTTGCATATCTTTGTAGTTATTTCCCTATGATTATTTTTCATTCAATTTCGTGTCTGGTCTATAACTCAAAAACCATTAGAGATTTTTCAATGAAACATGGTACACTTATAAAGCATGATGCACAAGAATCATTACTCTTGCTTTCATATCTTTGGAGTTATTTCCCTTTGATTATTTTCCAAACACTTTCGTGCCCCCTCTATAACTTGAAAACCGTAAGACATATTTCAATGAAACTTGGTACACTTATAAAACAGAATGACAGGATATGTGATGCACAAGAACTATAACTCTTGCTTGCATATTTTGGACATGCACTTAGAAAGGGGGGAGACATCAGTTTTCTCATAGAAAACAAATTCTAGTTTATGATGTACATCCCATTCAACATAGAAAAACCTTACAACTATTAAAGTGAAATTGTGTCCAAACACTCATGCTGTAATAGCCATCTCCTTATTTATTCCATTACCTGTCTCACTTCTCGAGACATGGTGGCTCAGTAGATGACATCTTTTCCTGGAGTTTATGATGATGTCTGTGGCTGCAGTGTCCCATGGAGCGTGTCATTTAAGAAATAGATAAGCTCTAGCAGAGAATTGAGTAACAATTCACTGTTTGGAGGTCAATTGTTAACAAGATCAAATCACAAGTGCGTAGCATGAGTGATTTATATTCTTACAACTGACAGAAAAAAAGTGAATTATTACTCAACAATTCACACACTTCAGCTGATCTATTTCGATTCTAACATAATAAGTGCAATAAAAGTTGCTGAAACCGTCGATATAGTTCAGCTTTCTGCCATAGCATTGTAGATATCCTGCCAAATATTTGACTGCAGTGTGGGTATTTACACACAGTTATTATGTTTGTAATGTGATAAAACGATGTAACACTGTCTAATCATGCTTGATGGGATAGCTGACATACACCTCAAGGTTATCGTTAGCTGGACAGATGTCATAAAAACTGGTAGATATGCTGCTTATCTGGAGCACTGCATCAGGCTTATTCACCCTGTGAATTGTTGCACAATATAATACATTGTACATTTTTTTTTAACTATTGGCTGTATAGGTGAGGTGTGTGAATTTGTCAAGAATCAAGAATGTTTTATTTAGAAAATCAACATACAAGTAGGTGTCCTCCAATCATAGGCGAGACACCAAATCTTACAATGGAGTAATATTACTCCTAGGGTTCCTTGCTATCACATTTTCAGTTTCAAAAGTTTGAGGTTTAGGGACGCTGAAAAAGATATAAAGATGTGTCTATCATACTGAATTTGGTATTAATATTTATATATTTATGATGTACATTTGTATGTTTCAGATATATAAAGGTTATGTAGATGATCCTAGGAACACAGATAATGCGTGGATGGAGACACAGGCCATGAATTTCCATGATGAAGATGGGTCCAGTGTGGGAGCTTTTGATCTTCATGCAGGTATGTTATGAATACATGTCATTGCAATACACAGAGATGCTTATAGCTGCATAATTGAAAATTTTCTGATTTTTTTTTTGTTATTTTCAGCTCACCTAAGCCGAACGCTCATGGGGAGCTTATTGGATGGTAGTCGAGCCGGCCATGCGCGCGTCTGTGCCCTCACATTTTCAAAGATCTTCTTCTCTGAAACTGCTTGGCCAATCAAAGCCAAATTTAATATGAAGCATCTATAGGAAGGGGGAACCAAGGTGTATATAAATAATCTAGGTCACATGACGAAGATGGCCACCATGCCCATATATGGTAAAAACAGTTCAAAAATCTTCTCCAGAACCGGTGGACCGATCTTTAGGAAACTTGGCGTGAAGCATTGATGACTCGAGTACTGCAATGTATACATAAATCATGACCCTGTGATGACCTTGACCTATTTAACGACAAGGTCAACATAGGATAACTATGCATTTGAATGGGGAAAACTGTTAGAATGTCATTTAAAGGAAAAGTCTTGCAGGAAATGGGCAGTAGGACTGAATAGCAATGATTTTGAAAAGAAAAAAAAAATGAACCCCAGGGGCTCATCTGCCCCCACCCCGGGGCAATACATATATATTACCATAATATTCAAACCTCTTCTCCTCTGAAACTGCTGCCAATCAAAGCCAAATTTATATGAAGCATCTATAGGAAGCGGGAATCAATGTGTATATAAAATATCCAGGTCACATGGCCGCCATGTCCATATATGGTCAAAACCACAACTACTTTTCTTTTGGCCGGTGACTGTATTTTTTTGACTCTCAGGTGAGCAATCGTTGCCCTTGGGCAACTTGTTCTTATTGTTGCTCAAAACATAGATTGTAGGTAAACATTCTAACCAGGCGGTTCTAACAGGTACCCACAATCTTTGTTTTGAAGCAAAAATAAAAAAAAAATGAACAGCCCTACATACTCGGAAATAGAAAATCTGTGAAATAAAAGTCACCCAAAAATATTGGACTTTATAGCTGATTGATTTATCCAACATTTCATTTGCAAAATGCTACATGAAAGAGTTTGAAAAGTTCTATATTGAGTACAAAAGTTTTATAACATTATTGCCTGGTCTACAAGTTTTAAAACTTTTTGTTTCTGGTTTTAGGTGATGATGCGGCTGAAGTACAATGGATGGACATTAGTTCAAAATGTAAACTCTACGCAAGTCATATAGACTTTATACAGAAATGTGTACAGCTCCATAATGCCCATTGGTAGTCTACGACCTCACACTAGGGGTGTTAGCAATTGGTACAATGTTGCCACTTTTTGTGGTATTTATCAAAATAAAAAGGCACCCTAAAATTTCCAAACTAACATTATGTCTATCTTGTTGCTGTATAAGTGCACAGTGTGGAGACAATATTTCCTTTTTTTCTCTGCTTGTAACATCCAGGTCCCAAGGTTATGCGGTTTTCATGCTAAATTTCAACTGCTCATAAATACTGAAATAGCCAAAATTTATTGAAGTTTTGGGGTTAGACCATCAAAGCGAGCAATTTAGCCCGCTTATAAATGTAAAAATGAAATCAATAATTGTTGGCATTTTAACATTTATGAGCAAGATGAATTTTAGTCTCAGCTGAGCTGAGGGTGAAAACAGTTTTATAACCTCGAGGCTAGAAGTGTTTTCTTTAATATGAGTGGTACTCAGGAATCTGCAAATTACAGTGTCACAGGCATCACTCTTATTTCAAAAAAATTCCCAATTGCTGCAAGTAGTTTATGTAATTTATTGTCTCTGTATTGTGCACTGGTTATTATATAACAACAATTCAGAAAATATGTAAAATAAAACATTGTACCATCTGTTTAGGTAGAATAAAGCCATACATTGTAAATTTTCTACTCTTGTGGACACAAAAAGCTACTTTTATACTTATTAGACCAAACATATTTGATCATGTTAGTCTGTTGGAATAATGCGGGTGAAATAGCAGACATTTTCAAATTAGATTTGACAACTTCTCTTTGATCAGTATGTTGCAAGAAAATAACAGTTTCTTATATAAACCACAATGTTACTTTAGAATGATTATGCTGACTTCTAGTAGTTTTTGTTCGAAGATTTAATTTACAGATTTGTATATGATGATTATTTTGCTAGTTATATGAAGATTTTATCCCTCCGAAAGCAATATTGTTATGGGCATATTCTTGTCCAATGTATGTTGTTCTTGCACACATTTTGTTTTCATTATGTTACATTAGAACGTGTTTGCTATGAACATGTGTAAAAATGGCAAATATTATATGAAAAATCATGTTTAGTTTTTTATTTGAGCTCCAAATGTAAGTTTCTTTATAGATCTATACTTATTTTAATTTCTCACAACAATACATACTCGTATAAAAATACCAATAACTTGTATGTTTTAGAGCAAAAGTATGCTTAAATAATACTTTCCTATTTAATAAATGACACAGTTGGAAATAGGTTTCTAATAATGTAGCTCATCTAACATAACAATATTGTACTTGTTGAATTGCTTATAATATGAGCCACCTCGTGGGAAAACCAACAATGTGGTTTTTGAACAGGTCCGACACAAACCGAGCTGCACAAGCACAGAAAAATGCTAGATACTTGAAATTTTGGATATAAGTAGAAGAGGAATTGTACTATCCGTTTAGCAAAAACAAAGGCGCTGATCAGCTTCGCGGTTACCGCGAAGCTGATCTGCGTCTTTGTTTTTGCATATGCAGATTGTTAGTTTTCTCATGAGGCGGCTCATATGTTGGTTGAATGCATCTTTTTGGAAATTTATTGAGCAGGGTCATAATTTTGTAAGCTGTTACAGTTCAACCTCATTATATAGCGCCTCCCTATAATGCAGTTTTCCATAAAACACGGCCATGTCATGGCTCCTATACTGATTATTTTGCTATATGTCTGTAGTAAGTAACCACACTATAGCACGGTTTCACTTAAAACATGCCTTGTGTCTATGGTCTCCAAAGATAGCATAATAATGAAGTTGACCTGTATTGAAATTTGGAAATGTAGTAAGTTTCAGTGAATTGTCAGGAAATTTAAAAAAAATACAACAGACTATGTACTTTCAGTGTCACCCATTAATGTCTTTTGAAGTTATGGTAATGCAGACAAAATTCATAGTGTATTTGTTAAACTTTTTTTTTTAATTTTATGTAACTTTCTGACAGTTTTGTTGGAGTAATGAATGTCTTTCCAAGGTCTCTGAAATGTCTCAAACACTGACATAGTCCTCCAAGTGCCATGTCTTGTGTATCAGCAGACTGACAGGGAAATTTGAAATTTTGTCAGAGAATTTTGTTTTGGTTGGATTGTGGCAACCCTGTGTGAGTGGATAACTGTTGTAGATTTACACAAAATGTGATCTTTATTATTGTGCTACACCAAATCAATACTATGTGCTATACTATGAACAATGTCAACATATACATGTAGTTTTACACAAATCATTCCATTTTTCATTTTCTTTATCATTTTGTAGTTGTTCTTTTTAAAATTGAATTTCTTCACAACTCTAAAAAACTTTTTAATTAGTTTTGTGATAATGCCCTTTGAGTGTTTGTAGTCTAGATGACAAAAACCAGGCTATACCGTCATAAAAAGATGGTTAGACTCTTACGGTTTTGGAATCTATAGTACATATACATACTTTCTGCTTAGAAGTCATTATCTACAAAGTTAAGCATGCTGTCCTTGTGAATAATCTGCTAATTTATTTTTGCATGCCTAAACAATATTTTCTTATGACATGGCCCATGGTTAAAATCAGCTTTGTTGGAAATATGTTGTTCCTTGTAGATTTGAATTGAATAAAAAGAAGTAGGGGTTGAGTATTGACAGATTTTTGTTTGTTTTCAGAAAAGTTTATTTTGTGGGCATTGTACTGCACACCTTATTTATGTCTTTCTTTTTTCATATGCAAAACAATCTAGCTTTCTCATGATGCTGCCTATTATCCTTTTTAGCTCGCCTGTACGAAAGTACAGGAAGAGCTATTGCAGTCACCCCGGCGTCAGCGTCGGCGTTGGCATTCACATTCGCGTCGGCGTTGCTCAAATGTTAAAGTTTTTGGTTCAAGTTTTTATAAGTCTATATCTCTTGAACGTGTTGATGGATCAAGTTGATACTTTGCATGTTGGTAGATATCGGTCTGAAGTTTTATGCAGTACCATCATGACCCACCCTCACGGACTTAGAAATTTTGTATTAAAGTTTTTGGTTTAAGTTTTTATAAGTCTGTATCTCTTGAACATGTTGATGGATCAAGTTGATACTTTGCATGATGGTTGATATTGGTCTGAAGTTTTATGCAGTACCATCATGACTCACCCTAGGTGACGTTGAGGTCAAGGCCACAGACTTGGAAATTTTGTGTTAAGCTTTTGGTTAAAGTTTTTATAAGTCTATATCTCCTGAACATGTTGATGGATCAAGTTGATACTTTGCAGGTTGATAGGTATTGGTCTCAACTTTTATGCTGTACCATTATTAGTTTTTATTACCCACCTTTATGACCTGGAGGTCAAGGTCACAGACTTGGAAATTTTGTGTTTAAGTTTTGGTTTAACTAAGTCTATGTGTCTTGAACATGTACCTGTATCAAGTTGAAACTTTGCATGTTTATAGATATTGGTCTTAAGTTATATGCTGTACCATCTAGACCCACCTGAGTGGCCTTGAGGTCAAGGTCATGGGTCATAGATTTTGATAGATTTAGTGGCAAAGCACAACTCAGGCGAGCTATGCTGTCTTGCGACAGCTCTTATTATGGATATATGGTTTGTATATGGTTTGTATTTATGCAAACCATCTCATTGATGTAAAACATGTTTTATAGATTTAAATATATGCCTTAAACTGACCATCATTAGACTTGTACACCTCAACCTGTTTATAATCTGGCTTGTTGTAGCAAAATCCTTAATGTCTGTAGAGCAAGCAGTGAAATATTGACCATTCTCATATGAATGTTCACACATGCAATTTTGATTGTTGAATGACAAAGTGTTTCAAAAGTCACCGCTGTAATTTTTTTGCCAAGTTTTCAGACATTTATCAAATTAATTGAGACATTTATCAAATTAATTGAGATCATCTGTAAATCTGATCAAACTGTTTTATCATCGAAATACAGACATTTAAAAGCCTGACTAGACAAGGAGCTGTCACCAGATCTCACAGCAGAAAACAACCAAGACAGAGGGAATCAACATAAGGCTGCATGTAACAAATTCCTGTCTGGGAACAACTTATCAAGACAACAAATAACAGATCAGTTGTTCCAAGACAGCTATTTACTCCTTATTGTCACTTGTAGTATGACTTTGAAGTTTTTGTAACAATAAATCCAATACAAGTGAATATCAAAGGAGGCGGGCCTACATATTGATACACAGGAAGGAGGTGGAATGAAAGTGGTACTGTAACTTTCTGATATTGGAAGTTACAGTACGGATCTCAATTGTAGGTCTGTCATACTACATGTACAACTTAGTTAAAGACCTCGTAGAAAAAATATTAACAACATTAAGTTAGAGTTAAAGTACCGAGTAGAAAAAATAAGTAAAATAATGCGAGTCGAAGACGAGCTGTTTCTACTTATTTTTTCTACGAGGTCTTTAACTAACTTGTAGTATGACAGAACAGAAATTGACAGATCTGTACTGTAACTTCCAATATCAGGAAGTTACAGTACTGTTTTAATTCCGCCTCCTTCCTGTGTATTAATATGTAGGCCCGCCTCCTTTGATATCCACGTGTATTGGATTTAATGTTACTAAAACTTCAAAGGAAAAACAGAAAGTCATACTACAATTTGTCTGAAAGCTTAGGGAAGTTAAGGTTATATTTGGACAATATTTTAGTTGCTTTACCATTATTTACATACCTTTTGATTACATACGTTGATATTTTGTAATAAAATAGATATCAAAATGTCCTGATTTATTTGTTTAATCCTATTTTCTGTTGTTGTTTAAGAAACATACTTTAAAAAAAAATTGTATCAGAACATATTGCAAAGCCTGGGATATTGGTTTCCTTTGAAGAATATAAACCAAAGAGTAAAACACATTTCTAACTACATGTATCTCGAGCTTCTCCAGTCTTTTGGATGAGACTTTAAACCTAGGTGCTGTCTTTGTATGACCTTATGCTATGCTATTTGAAATACAGTTATCAGAAAGAGAAAGTCTAGACTCCATCAAACTTTTTATTTATGGTCGAATGGAGCTACCATTTCCTAAGTATTAACCTATACTATGACGAGCTGTCTTGCTCATGGTCACTACATGGGCGAGATGGGTATCAAACCCAGGACCACTCACTACAGAGTCGGGTACTCTCCCACTAGGCCACCAGGCTGGGTACCCGAGGATCACTTGTATTTAACTACACCTTGGGGTTTAAGTGTCCAAGCTAAATCAAGAATATTTATAGAGTTTTAGTCTTTCAGCAAGACTGGTATCCAAGAACTAGTAAAAGTCCAGGGCTACCCAGCATTTTAGGTGGGTACCTGGGGACAGCACATTTTAGAGACTGGGTACAAGGCTCTGGGATCTACCAGATGTCTAGTTAGAGCATGAACCCCAGGTAGCCTGGGCAAAACTTCATGTCTTTGGTGAGGCTGTGGGGGTATTTTGTCCAGTGACTGTCATTGCCTTGTGTGTTAGGTGGGCACACAGGGAAAACTAGATTTTTAGACAGCTTGGGCTGAAGTGTCCTAAATATGTGGGTACCAGAGAAATTCAAAATTTCATGATGTGATCCAGTGGGATTTTTTGTCGCACACTTTGGGTACACGGCTTGGTATATGGGTACCTGACATTGGTTTACTGGTGACACACCAAATTGACAATACTTCATCATGCTACCTCTGATGCTAGGATTTCCCAGCTGTTGACTATGGACCTACAGCATATACTCAAACTGACAAAGCGGTATGTATATGTTACATGTATGGGTTGCAGGGTGAGCCACCACAGGCTGAAAATTCGAAGGATGATAATGCACGGTGTTCATGACAATAGCATCATGACGAATTTTACCTTTAAAAGAAGAGTAGCAAAATGGTTGGGTAGCAATCCACAGTTTTTAGAGCATTTTTCAGTTAATTTAGCTAGATCCGCCAAAATTGATAATAGCTCTGTCCAATCTGGTGAACAATCCGATTTCTCCCATAAAATCATTAAATCGAATGTCTAACAACAAAATAACATCATTTAAATCGCCTAGCAATGACTATCACCCTACCTGTGTTGGGGATATTTTCCCCTACCCCCTCTTTCAGACCAGTGAATTTTCGTAAAATATGCCTAAAGTCTGGGCCCCCATGCATGTTCTGTGCAAAAGGTCGCCCCATAAATCGCATGCACATACTTAGAGAATCTATCCAGGATCATAATGAGCAGTGCACAAATATGTGCCATCCAGCTACTTTTTTCGCTATTTGTGAACAAAGATAACCCCTGCAAAGTCGACAGTGAAGAGCGTCACCGGCTATGAATGGCGAGCGATCCGGGATCTTTATATAATCCCGGTTTTTACCAGTCTAAAAATAGAAAATAAGTATTTTTCACATGTTTGAGGCATAATTGATCCGATTTGGGGAAAGATGTCGGCAAATTATTGAAAGAGGATAATTTACAGCCCAATGTCGTGCCCTACCCCTTAATATTGAAATTTTTGGCCCACCTCAAAAGTACGAAACTGTGAATGGAACCTTAAAGAAAAACTTTTTGCACTAGTTTCTGGCAATTTTCGTCTCAAACTATTCTTTAACATAATTCTAATTAAATTCAGGCAAAGAAAGTGGATTTGCATTAAAACTGGCCTTTCAGGAGGAGTCAGAACGAGTCATATGGTTTCGAGGCATTTTTAGGTCAATTTTTGAGGAATAGAGCCCCAACTAACCGCATCCAGCTTTACCCACTCTGTGGTCGTGCGAGTGACCAACAGATCACGAAACAGTTATGTCCATACATTGGGCCACCTGATCAAAGGCAACTGAGACCTTGAAATGGAAATTTAAAAAAATCGGTTATTGCTTTAAGGTAGCAATCCACAGTTTTTAGAGCATTTTTCAGTTAATTTAGCTAGATCCGCCAAAATTGATAATAGCTCTGTCCAATCTGGTGAACAATCCGATTTCTCCCATAAAATCATTAAATCGAATGTCTAACAACAAAATAACATCATTTAAATCGCCTAGCAATGACTATCACCCTACCTGTGTTGGGGATATTTTCCCCTACCCCCTCTTTCAGACCAGTGAATTTTCGTAAAATATGCCTAAAGTCTGGGCCCCCATGCATGTTCTGTGCAAAAGGTCGCCCCATAAATCGCATGCACATACTTAGAGAATCTATCCAGGATCATAATGAGCAGTGCACAAATATGTGCCATCCAGCTACTTTTTTCGCTATTTGTGAACAAAGATAACCCCTGCAAAGTCGACAGTGAAGAGCGTCACCGGCTATGAATGGCGAGCGATCCGGGATCTTTATATAATCCCGGTTTTTACCAGTCTAAAAATAGAAAATAAGTATTTTTCACATGTTTGAGGCATAATTGATCCGATTTGGGGAAAGATGTCGGCAAATTATTGAAAGAGGATAATTTACAGCCCAATGTCGTGCCCTACCCCTTAATATTGAAATTTTTGGCCCACCTCAAAAGTACGAAACTGTGAATGGAACCTTAAAGAAAAACTTTTTGCACTAGTTTCTGGCAATTTTCGTCTCAAACTATTCTTTAACATAATTCTAATTAAATTCAGGCAAAGAAAGTGGATTTGCATTAAAACTGGCCTTTCAGGAGGAGTCAGAACGAGTCATATGGTTTCGAGGCATTTTTAGGTCAATTTTTGAGGAATAGAGCCCCAACTAACCGCATCCAGCTTTACCCACTCTGTGGTCGTGCGAGTGACCAACAGATCACGAAACAGTTATGTCCATACATTGGGCCACCTGATCAAAGGCAACTGAGACCTTGAAATGGAAATTTAAAAAAATCGGTTATTGCTTTAAGGTAGCAATCCACAGTTTTTAGAGCATTTTTCAGTTAATTTAGCTAGATCCGCCAAAATTGATAATAGCTCTGTCCAATCTGGTGAACAATCCGATTTCTCCCATAAAATCATTAAATCGAATGTCTAACAACAAAATAACATCATTTAAATCGCCTAGCAATGACTATCACCCTACCTGTGTTGGGGATATTTTCCCCTACCCCCTCTTTCAGACCAGTGAATTTTCGTAAAATATGCCTAAAGTCTGGGCCCCCATGCATGTTCTGTGCAAAAGGTCGCCCCATAAATCGCATGCACATACTTAGAGAATCTATCCAGGATCATAATGAGCAGTGCACAAATATGTGCCATCCAGCTACTTTTTTCGCTATTTGTGAACAAAGATAACCCCTGCAAAGTCGACAGTGAAGAGCGTCACCGGCTATGAATGGCGAGCGATCCGGGATCTTTATATAATCCCGGTTTTTACCAGTCTAAAAATAGAAAATAAGTATTTTTCACATGTTTGAGGCATAATTGATCCGATTTGGGGAAAGATGTCGGCAAATTATTGAAAGAGGATAATTTACAGCCCAATGTCGTGCCCTACCCCTTAATATTGAAATTTTTGGCCCACCTCAAAAGTACGAAACTGTGAATGGAACCTTAAAGAAAAACTTTTTGCACTAGTTTCTGGCAATTTTCGTCTCAAACTATTCTTTAACATAATTCTAATTAAATTCAGGCAAAGAAAGTGGATTTGCATTAAAACTGGCCTTTCAGGAGGAGTCAGAACGAGTCATATGGTTTCGAGGCATTTTTAGGTCAATTTTTGAGGAATAGAGCCCCAACTAACCGCATCCAGCTTTACCCACTCTGTGGTCGTGCGAGTGACCAACAGATCACGAAACAGTTATGTCCATACATTGGGCCACCTGATCAAAGGCAACTGAGACCTTGAAATGGAAATTTAAAAAAATCGGTTATTGCTTTAAGGTAGCAATCCACAGTTTTTAGAGCATTTTTCAGTTAATTTAGCTAGATCCGCCAAAATTGATAATAGCTCTGTCCAATCTGGTGAACAATCCGATTTCTCCCATAAAATCATTAAATCGAATGTCTAACAACAAAATAACATCATTTAAATCGCCTAGCAATGACTATCACCCTACCTGTGTTGGGGATATTTTCCCCTACCCCCTCTTTCAGACCAGTGAATTTTCGTAAAATATGCCTAAAGTCTGGGCCCCCATGCATGTTCTGTGCAAAAGGTCGCCCCATAAATCGCATGCACATACTTAGAGAATCTATCCAGGATCATAATGAGCAGTGCACAAATATGTGCCATCCAGCTACTTTTTTCGCTATTTGTGAACAAAGATAACCCCTGCAAAGTCGACAGTGAAGAGCGTCACCGGCTATGAATGGCGAGCGATCCGGGATCTTTATATAATCCCGGTTTTTACCAGTCTAAAAATAGAAAATAAGTATTTTTCACATGTTTGAGGCATAATTGATCCGATTTGGGGAAAGATGTCGGCAAATTATTGAAAGAGGATAATTTACAGCCCAATGTCGTGCCCTACCCCTTAATATTGAAATTTTTGGCCCACCTCAAAAGTACGAAACTGTGAATGGAACCTTGACAGGTGATTATTTTTTAAAGCTGTTTACATTTTTCTTTAAATCCTGATGTTCGACCAAAATAGGGCATGTCGGCAAAGTACTCTTCCGTGAAAAAAAAATCAATATCGGTCATCTTTCCCGCTATTTTCTTCATTCGGTGGAGGTGGTAACCTCGGTCATTATCGCTATGCGTTAACTACTTACAGACGATAATAAAACCATAATATGACCAAAATATTATGCATTTCTTACGTTGGAATGAATTATATCCGGAAATCTAATGGAATATGCAATGCTTTGATGGAAAAATTTCATTTTGATTCCATATTTTGTGCTCCACATTTGGTAAGTCATAGCGATAAACACCGAGTAATGTACCTCCGCCGAATGAACAAACTTACCTGTATGACGTCATCCCAACATGCCCTATTACTAATTCAAAAGATGCATCGATGACATTATTGATTACCTCTTCACTCAACACATTTCTGAAATTACATGCAAGGCAACTAAGACTTTGGGTTTTCTTCGGCGCAATTTGGCACTGGCACCTAGGCATACTAAGGAAGTTGCATACAAAACATTGGTTCGGCCTCAACTTGAGTATGCAGCTCCTATTTGGCATCCCTATCATGAAACTCAGATTGAGATGGTGGAGAAGGTGCAGAGGACTGCTGCCCGGTGGACCTGCAGGCGATGGAGGAACACCAGTGGGTGGGTGCGCATGCGCACGTTCGTGACGCTTCCTGTTTTCAGGAACCTATTTTGGCTTTTTTCTCTGCATTTGGGCTGAGTCATTGGACTATTTATTATTTATCCTTCTTTTCAATGTTAACCCTCTCCAACTTTAGTATCTGTCCCAATTTTTTGTTGTTTATTTAGAAGTTTCTAATTTTTATTGTCCCGGATAAATTACACCGGATAATTTAGGCCCATTCACCGGTTTCAACACTTCCGGAAGGATTGAACCTGAACACAAACATTGAAAAAATCAAATAAATGTAGGTAACCTCCCAAATTAGGATTGTACTCATTGTTGATTTAGTAAGATAGGAGAATTTCCCAGTAATCTACACCAGTCAATTGCCCCTCATATCGCAAGAGGTCACAAATAGCAAGAAGATGAAGCACTTCTTATTTGACATGTTATTTTCTGTTGCTGGCTTGCTGTTGGCCATCAGATTGACACATTTTTGGAATACACAGGACAATGACATTGGGAGACTTCCAGTTAACTTGTTTCCAGTTTACTCCAGCATACACGGAACAGCAATTGACCAACAACTTATGGCTCACGTACCACACTTTTGCAGTGTTTCTATTCTAAGGGCTAGTCTCAGGTTTAAAGATCACCGCTCTGGTAAGCTCATTCATTTATACATTTTTACTCTTCTGATAAGTAACTCCTGGGACACCGAAACAAATCCTGGTCCAGAATCCCTTATTGACAACTCTCACTTTCCGTGTGGACTGTGTGATGTCAGTGTTGGATGGGATGACCGCGGGATTTGTTGCGACTCATGCAACATCTGGTACCATATAGACTGTCAAGGCATGACTTCAACTATGTATGGGATTTACAATAAATCACTTAGCAAAAGTATAGCATGGGAATGCATACGTTGTGGAATGCCAAACTTTTCCACTTCGTTGTTTGACACTACAGCTTCTCTTGAGATATCCAACAGATTTGAGTCTCTTTCGTCCCTGTCCGAGCCTGACAGTCCGATACCAGACAATATTGGCCCCCCCAATGCAGCTTCTTCGCCTATTGTGCAAACAAAAGAAGCAAAACCCAGGACCAAAAGGGCGGTCCTGAACCATCCCTTGAGAATTTTGATCATGAATTGTCAGTCAATTAAAAATAAAAAGGCTGAAATTCACACTGTCATAGAATCGGCTAAACCTGACATCATATTGGGGAATGAGTCATGGTTAACCCCAGACATTAAAAACTCAGAGATTTTTCCAGATTCTTTTGATGCTATCCGGAAAGACAGAGCTAGTGATGCGCATGGTGGTGTCTTCATTGCTTTTAGGCGTGATCTTCTCTGTACTGAAGCTCCGGAATTGGACACCAAGTGCGAAATAATTTGGTGTAAGTTGAACATTATTGGATGTAGGACTTTGTACCTTGGATCATTCTATCGTCCCCCTAGGTTCCCAACTCAGGAGCTTGAACTAAAATATCTAGAGGATTTTAATACTTCACTTTCTCGGATTATGTCAAATAAAAATGCCCATGTTCTTGTAGGCGGTGACTTCAATTGTGGTGATATTGAGTGGAGCACAATGCAGGTACCCGAGGGGGTCAAAAAGAGGCCAGTTCAGACTAAACTTGTAGACATAATACAGGATCACTGCCTCTCCCAAATGGTAAATATACACACCCGAGAAGACAAGACCCTTGATTTACTCTTCACTAACTCGCCATCCCCAATTAACCGTGTTAAAGGGATGCCCCCGATCGGCAAAGCAGATCATGACATTGTCTATATTGAATATGACATAAAGGCTAAACGGATTCAGCAGGCCCCGCGTAAGATTTTCCTATATAAACGAGCGGATATGGACGGTCTCCATGACCATCTAGCGCGCTATAGGGATTCGTTCCTTTCAACTGACCATAGTCAGGTGTCAGTCAATGACATGTGGGTCAGTTTTAAGTCGGAGGTTCTCTCGGCTATTGAAAGGTTTATTCCATCAAAAATGACCAAGACAAAATATAGCTTACCATGGATCGATAGCTCGATCAAACGCTTGATAAGGAAACGTGATAAACTTTACTTTCGTGCTCGCAAGTCAAGCAGCCCTGACATTAAGAACCATTACAAACGGTTCAGAGCACATGTTCAAAAGAGCATTAGAGATGCATATTGGAAGCATATTACCAATATCTTCTCCTTTGAAAATGATAACCCTGATCCCGATTGTCCCCGAAAAAATGAAAAGGCAAAAAAGTTTTGGTCATTTGTCAAGTCCCTTAAGAAAGACGCGTCTGGGATCAATACTCTTAGAGAAAATGGTATCTTGAAGACTGACACTTTGGATAAGGCTAATATTTGTAATAGGCAGTTTCAGTCAGCCTTCACTCGCGAATCAGATGATGAAATCCCCTCCAAAGGCACAAGTCCTTTCACCGCTATGGGTGAAATTACAGTTGACCCCAATGGGGTCATTAAACTGTTGAATAATTTGAATATACATAAGGCGCCTGGGCCAGATGGCCTGAGTGCTAGGGTGTTGAAGGAATGTAGTTCTGAAATTGCTCCTGTACTGACCTATATCTTCAATGAGTCGCTTGCTCAGGGTGCTGTACCAGACGATTGGCGACAGGCAAATGTAGCCCCGGTATTTAAGAAAGGTGAGAAATACGATGCAGCTAATTATCGACCGGTGTCGCTTACTTGTATCTGTTGCAAAACTCTAGAGCATATAATAGTCAGCAACATAAACAAACACTTGGCTCTTGAAAACATTCTTGCTGACTGTCAGCATGGGTTCCGAAGTCAAAGGTCTTGCGAAACCCAGTTAGTTCAGTTTTATCATGATTTGGTTAGTAATCTGGACCGAGCAGTGGGTCGTGGCCACAGGCAGACGGATGTGATTGTTATGGATTTCGCTAAGGCCTTTGACAAGGTCCCACATAAAAGGTTATTATACAAACTTGACTTCTACGGGATTAGAGGATCTACACATAAGTGGATCGACTCGTGGCTCTCTGAGCGCTCTCAAAAAGTGGTATTAGATGGCCGTGCCTCAGATCCAGTCCCGGTTCTTTCTGGTGTCCCACAAGGATCGGTCTTAGGACCGGTCCTATTTCTTATTTTCATTAATGATCTTCCTGACAACATCAGGTCATCTGTTCGGCTATTTGCTGATGATTGTGTTTTATACAGAAATGTCAAGTCACCATTGGATTGTCAAATTTTACAAGATGACCTGAATAGCTTGGCCAAATGGGAAATGGATTGGCAAATGAAATTCAATGTTAGCAAATGTCATTCAATGAGGGTGACGCGGCTACATCCAAGCAGGCATATAGATTTCAATTACACACTGCATCAGCAAACATTAGAACAGGTTCAGTCCGCTAAATACCTCGGTTTAACTATCACAGATGATCTTGATTGGGGTCAACACATTTCTGAAATTACATGCAAGGCAACTAAGACTTTGGGTTTTCTTCGGCGCAATTTGGCACTGGCACCTAGGCATACTAAGGAAGTTGCATACAAAACATTGGTTCGGCCTCAACTTGAGTATGCAGCTCCTATTTGGCATCCCTATCATGAAACTCAGATTGAGATGGTGGAGAAGGTGCAGAGGACTGCTGCCCGGTGGACCTGCAGGCGATGGAGGAACACCAGTAGCGTCGGTGAAATGCTAGACGAACTTGAGTGGCCATCCCTGGAGTCTCGCAGGGAGCGGTCCTCCTTAACCTTCTTCTACAAGATACACTCCGGTACAGTGTCTCTTGATAAAGACAAATACCTGACCCCGGCACCCAATCTAAGGCATACTCGGGCATCACATGAATCACAATACACAAGACCATTTGCCTATAGTGATGCCCTAAAAAATTCCTTTTTCCCCAGAACTATTCCGGTTTGGAATAGTCTCCCTTCTTCAGTGGTCCTATCTAAGACCATTGAGGAATTTAAGGCTTCTATTTAAATCATTAGCCCAGAGGCATGCGTTTTAGTATGCCTCTCATCTATATCTTGTAAATAGTTTTAATGGTCCACCCCAAATGTTTTATTTTCCCTTGACTAAATTCTAAATTTAGCCACCCACCCCACACCTGAGGTGATGATCAGAAATTGATCGACTCAGTATCAGAAGATAGATAGATAGTAGCGTCGATGAAATGCTAGACGAACTTGAGTGGCCATCCCTGGAGTCTCGCAGGGAGCGGTCCTCCTTAACCTTCTTCTACAAGATACACTCCGGTACAGTGTCTCTTGATAAAGACAAATACCTGACCCCGGCACCCAATCTAAGGCATACTCGGGCATCACATGAATCACAATACACAAGACCATTTGCCTATAGTGATGCCCTGAAAAATTCCTTTTTCCCCAGAACTATTCCGGTTTGGAATAGTCTCCCTTCTTCAGTGGTCCTATCTAAGACCATTGAGGAATTTAAGGCTTCTATTTAAATCATTGGCCCAGAGGCATGCGTTTTAGTATGCCTCTCATCTATATCTTGTAAATAGTTTTAATGGTCCACCCCAAATGTTTAATTTTCCCTTGACTAAATTCTAAATTTAGCCACCCACCCCACACCTGAGGTGATGATCAGAAATTGATCGACTCAGTATCAGAAGATAGATAGATAGACTTTCAAGACAATTTAAGGCTTCTATTTAAATCATTGGCCCAGAGGCATGCGTTTTAGTATGCCTCTCATCTATATCTTGTAAATAGTTTTAATGGTCCACCCCAAATGTTTAATTTTCCCTTGACTAAATTCTAAATTTAGCCACCCACCCCACACCTGAGGTGATGATCAGAAATTGATCGACTCAGTATCAGAAGATAGATAGATAGACTTTCAAGACCTGTGCAATTTGGCTACACCAGAAGAAAAAGTTATTTTCTGTTGACAAATCCGCCCTCTTCTGATTATTTGACAGCTGACAGAATCAGAATCAGAATCAGAATAGTTTACTGGTGAAACGTCAAATTGACAATACTACACCAGGGGGGGATGGGGCTTGACCGGAGGGGATTAGTCCCGAGCTCTCACAAGAGAAGTAAATTTAGACACACAATCATCTGACAATTCAGCAGAGGAGATCGGAGAATCAGGGAGTTCATTCCAATCTCTAATGGTCTGGGGGAAGAAACTGTGTAAATAGGCATTTGTACTTGCTGAAGGTATCTGAAATGCCAAGGAGTGTTGATTCCTACAACGCCTATTTTTGGGGATAAGGTCATCCGTGGGTATTTTTGCTCTCCCTTTTAGACCTTTGTAAAGTAATATAATTCTATTATCCTTCCTTCTTTTCTGCAGGGATTCCCATTTTAGTTTTTTAAGGATGCCAGTCATACTACCTTTTTCATATGTATAGTTCCTAGTTACAAACCTAGCCGCACGCTTTTGCACCTTCTCCAAATCATCTATCAAACCTTCATAATGAGGGTCCCAAACTGAGCTACCATATTCAAGAATAGGTCTCACCAGACCTTTATAGGCAGCTTCTCTCACTTCTTGGGGGCAAGAAAACAGATTTCGTCTCAAAAAACCAAGGGTCCTATTGGCTTTGGTACACACATTGCTGATGTGAGTATTCCATTTTAAATCCTTAGTTATTGTTACACCAAGATATTTGATACTCTCAACATTTTCCAACACAGTACCCTCAAGCTTGTAAGAAGCCTGAATTTTACTAGTACGTTTATTTGTCAGCTGCATCATGTTGCACTTGACAGGTTGAAATCTCATACCCCATTTCCTGGCCCAACTACCTAATCGATCAATATCCTTCTGAAGTTTCACTGTATCCTCCACATTCTTAATTTCACGATAACAAACACAATCATCAGCAAAGAGTCTGATTTCCGATTCAATATCTGAGGTGATATCATTTATATGCAACGAAAACAACAAGGGGCCAAGAACGGTGCCCTGTGGGACACCAGATACAACAGGAGCCCAGTCTGATTTAACGCCATTAATCACAACTCTTTGTTGTCTATAGCAAAGGAAGGCATCAATCCATTTAATTGTCTTCCCACCAATTCCATAACTGAACAATTTGCTTTTAAGGAGTTCATGCGGAGGAGTGTCAAAAGCTTTTTCGAAATCCAAGATAAATGTGTCAACCTGACCTTGATTGTCTAAGATTTTTGCCCAGTCATCAATCACTGTAGCTAACTGGGTTTCACAACTGTGGGATTTCCTGAATGCATGTTGCCTGTCTGACAAAAGTTTATGATGATCCAAATGGGACATGATATTAGAACACACTATATGTTCCAGAAGTTTGCAGGGTACGCAGGTCAAGGAAACTGGACGATAGTTGCAAGCAAGAGACCTGTCAGCCTTTTTGAACAGGGGACAAATGTTTGCTAAAGACCATTCTTTGGGGATTTCACCCGAGTCTATTGACTGTTGAAAAAGATGTGCAAAAACAGGACCTAGCTCAGATGCCAATTCCTTAAGGACTCTGGGATGAAGCTCATCAGGACCTAAAGCTTTCGACGGGTTCAAACCTTTCAGAAGTTTTGTGACACCTTCTTTGGATACCACTATGTCTTCCATAAACGGGGCTTTTCTATTCAGAAGAGGGACCTGGCTATGTTCAGTTTTGGTGAACACATCCGTAAACTGACCATTGAATTCACCAGCCTTTTCAAAATCTGATTCAGCAAGACCACTTCCATTTCGCTTTTTCAAAGGGGGGATACCTTGAACATCTTTTTTCTGACTATTTATGTACCGATAAAAATCTCTTGGATTAGCCTTAGCATCACCAACCAAGTTATTTACATACAACTCATGCTGTTTTCTGATATCTGCTTTGATTTCTCTTCTCAAAGTTTCAAATTTCGTTCTAAATTTTGCATTCCCAGTTTTCTTCGCTTTAGCGTGAGTTGCATTTTTTCTACGAATCTTTCTTCTTATTTCAGGAGTTAACCATGGGACTGAGGAAACTGAGCGACTAGTCTTTGATGGGATATGTTTATCCACTGATTCCTGGATAAAAGATGTGATCAAATTAAATTTTTCTTGAACCGACCGTGTGCCAGAGTAACCGTTGAAATATTTCTCCTTTGCAAATTTAAGGGCATCACCTTTCATAGATTCATAATCACCTTTCTGATACACCTTTCTCTTAGGTTTCTTGATGGGGGGAATAACTATTTTCAAAGTTCCAGAGACAATGTCATGATCACTAAGCCTGTCCGGGGAATGAATATCAACAAATTGTCCGGGAAGTGAAGTGATAATCAAATCCAATGTGTTTTGTCCTCTTGTGGGGAAGTGCACTACCTGTTCCAATTCGTGGTCCCTTATAAGTTCTACCAACTTTGCACCTTCAGACACGCTCAATGAAAAACCTAGTTTGTTGAGTCTATCTGGCCAAACAATATCTCTGAAGTTGAAATCACCCATGACATGGACCGAGGGGGGTTTGTTTCCTTTATGTAAAGTTTTCACCTTTTCAAGTTGGTCTTTGAATAACTCAAGTTCCTCTATCTTACCATCTGGAGGTCGATACCAACTTGCCACAAAATGGGAAGTTTTGTTCGCAAATACCTTTACCCAAACTGATTCGGAGTCGTTTTCCAATTCAGTGATCGGCATATGAGGAATATCTTTGTGTATAAGTAACATCACACCACCGCCGTCAAGAGTTCTATCTTTTCTATACACATTGTAAGGACAAGTTTCTGGGAACAATTCTGAAGTTGAAATAGTGTTGTCAATTTTAGTTTCTTGAATTGCAACAATCTGAGGTTGATGGAGGTCAAGAAATGCCAACAACTCAAGTTTTTTACCTCTAATACTATTGATATTTATGCTTGAGAATTTTAACCCACTGATAAATTTATTTTTGTTTGTACCTGAACCACATGTTTTAGTACCACAGCTACTATCGTTTGACAATGGAGCAAATCTATTTTGTTCTTCCAAGTTTAATTGATCAGAAAAGAATGAATCCGAAAAGTTGAAGAAGTCACATTTTGGGCAAATCCATGAACAATTTGAATTTTGTATATTTTCATACTGGTTATCTGAGACAAGGGAGCATTTATTGTGGACCCACATTTCACATTTGTCACATTGAACAGCCTTGTGACTATTTAAGACAGCCCCACTGCACAGACCACAGTCTGCTTTGCAGTCTGAACAATACCAAGGTTCATTTTCATTTTCCAAACTGGAAAGTTCTTTTTCGCTGGGATTTGCACATGTCGCATGAAAGCGCTTTTCGCAGTCATTGCATGTGACAAATTTGTCGGTAGCTTTACAGTATTTTTTGCATAGCCGACACAGGAACCTGGGACCTGGATTCATTTCAATGTCTCCAGCCAAGATGATGAGGGTGAGCAGGTTGGTTCCCTTGGAGGGCTTAAAACTTTGAAGACCTTCAGAACTCCTGCGATTGCCAAGCTTCCTTGAGTATGCCAAAAAGTGTGAAATATTGCCAGAAGTTTTTTCGGTACCAATGTTGCAGTCATGGTTCGGGTCCAAGGAACATGTAGAGTTAATCCACTTCCAAAAACAAAAGCCTAAAGCAAGGAACAAGGCCAACCTGTAGAACATTATGTGATAAATACAATTTGAACAACAACAACAACAATCTGAATAAGCAACCACAAGTGACAGTCAAAATATCTAAGATCTACCGGGTTACTTGGGGGGGGGGGGGGGGGGGGGGGAGCTCACAATTCACAATACCAGCCGGTTAGCGATCTAGCTGACCAAACGCGCAAGTTGGCTGGCACTGATCAGTGAGCAAGAAATCTTGACAGAAATCCAAAGCACTTCAAACAAGCTGCAAGTAAACACCTGGCTGGGTGGTTTCCCTACCTAATGTGTCACTTACAGGAAATGCAAGAACTGATAAACTCAAAATCCAGTAAACTATTCTGACTCAAAGACTCTGACAGAGCAAAGTCAATTTCTGCACTTATTTTTTTTTTTTTTCTCGAATACCCCACCCACTGTATAGTGAATGGCGGGAAAATTTTCAAAGGGCAAAAATCCTCAATAAACTTTGAATTTGTCAATAAATTGGCGACCAGCAAGTATATTTCACTGGTCTCAATCAACCTAAGCTGAAATCTAAACAATTATAAACACAAATAAAGAAAGAAAACTTCTCTTTTGTGAGAGAGAATTCTGACGATCCTTCTTCGCCGGAACCGGAAGCCGGACACAGAGTGACTGACAACAATCTTTCCACTAACGTCGGAATGGCCAAGAGGTTCCGTTCAGGAATTTCTTAGCTACATACCTATTCTGTAGGTCACGCTTTGGGCGAAATATTTCTGTTGAAATATTACAGTGATGATTATCAAGAACCTGACAGAATGTGTGTGGTCTGGCTGTCGCCTTCGGCCTTCCGAACGTGGTGGTTTCACCGACACATTCCGGAAAGCTGAGATGTGTCCTGGTTTTTCTCCACTTTAAGCAGCCCGTGTCACTGTTGCATCTGGGGATAAGGGGCTTTGGGTAGTACATGGTATAACAGTGACGTGGTAGACACTGGCTATCCGCACGACGGTCGTGCCGATAACGCCGCTTATCGGCAGGACCGTCGTGCGGATAAGCGGCGTTATCCGCACGACAGGGAAATCGACATTTAAAAAATTGCATCGGTTATATTTTTCTCCGCTGTTAGAAATCTACTGCGATTCAGTTTACATCAGCTAGATGAATCAAATCAAAATAGTTTTCTTATTCATAATTAACAAAAATGTTAATTTATTTTCGAATGTATTTCAATAGCTAAACACATAATTATTTATTTTATAATGACAAATTAATAGTTTAATGCATACGCAAACTTGTTAGAAAATCTTATACTCCCGTCGTGCCGATAGCCAATACCTGTAGCATTGGCTATCCGCACGACGGTCGGGCCGATAACGCCGCTTATCGGCACGACCGTCGTGCGGATAACGCCGCTTATCGGCACGACCGTCGTGCGGATAGCCTCAGCCGACGTGGTAAGGTTAAGGAACAAGGGAGGGAAATCCGCATTGGTAGGATTCAAATATGTATTAGGGTTATCAGTGTATGGTGGTGGGCATTAATCCTGTCACTGCGGAGTGGTGAAGGGGTAGCTGAAGGTCCGGAACTCATGGGATAAACGAGGTGCGTCGTAATCAGCGCAATATATACCATTCAACCAATATCAAACACCACCTCTTTCTTCTTCAGTGGTCCCTTCTTAGAATGAATGGACTAATGACCAGGTCCACTGGCAGTCAGTTTATTTGTTTATCCATTGGCCTAACATTGCTTTGTTTACTCGTGTCACCAGTAAACCATTTATCTGGTTGTCTCTTTGCAGACAATTGTGTTTGTCTATTAAAATTTTTCCTTTTCCTTACTTTTTTAAATAATTGGGAAAAGGAAAATTTTTGATTCATTTCTATCCCAAATTAGGGTGTCATGTTTTGAAACCGTAAAGCTTGGCAATTTTGTTTGGAAGAAAAAAAAAAGAGATACTTTAAACATTTTTGCTCAAATCATTGATTATTGTCGTCCTTGCCAACAAGTTCGCATGATCTATGTAAAGGAAACATATATCAGTTTTACTCTAGTTAACCTTTTTAGCTCGCCTGTACGAAAGTACAGGAAGAGCTATTGCAGTCACCCCGGCGTCGGCGTTGGCGTTAGCGTCGGCGTCGGCGTTGCTCAAAATGTTAAAGTTTTTGGTTAAAGTTTTTATGAGTCTATATCTCTTGAAGTTGTTGATGGATCAAGTTGATACTTTGCATGTTGGTAGATATTGGTCTGAAGTTTTATGCTGTTCCATCATGACCCACCTGGGTGACCTTGAGGTCAAGGTCACGGACTTAGAATTTTTTTGTTAAAGTTTTTGGTTAAAGTTTTTATAAGTCTATATCTCTTGAAGTTGTTGATGGATCAGGTTGATACTTTGCATGTTGGTACATATTGGTCTGTCGTTTTATTCTGTACCATCATGACCCACCTGGGTGACCTTGAGGTCAAGGTTACGGACTTAGAAATTTTGTGTTAGAGTTTTTGGTTTAAGTTTTTATAAGTCTATATCTCTTGAATATGTTGAGGGATCAAGTTGATACTTTGCATGTTGGTAGATATTGGTCTGAAGTTTTATGCTGTTCCATCATGACCCACCTGGGTGACCTTGAGGTCAAGGTCACGGACTTAGAATTTTTTTGTTAAAGTTTTTGGTTAAAGTTTTTATAAGTCTATATCTCTTGAAGTTGTTGATGTATCAGGTTGATACTTTGCATGTTGGTACATATTGGTCTGTCGTTTTATTCTGTACCATCATGACCCACCTGGGTGACCTTGAGGTCAAGGTTACGGACTTAGAAATTTTGTGTTAGAGTTTTTGGTTTAAGTTTTTATAAGTCTATATCTCTTGAATATGTTGAGGGATCAAGTTGATACTTTGCATGTTGGTAGATATTGGTCTGAAGTTTTATGCTGTACCATCATGACCCACCTGGGTGACCTTGAGGTCAAGGTTACGGACTTAGAAATTTTTAGAGTTTTTGGTTAAAGTTTTTATAAGTAAGACTATATCTTTTGAATATGTAGAGGGATCAAGTTGATACTTTGCATGTTGGTAGATATTGGTCTGAAGTTTTATGCTGTACCATCATGACCCACCTGGGTGACCTTGAGTTCAAGGTCACAGACTTTGAAATTTTATGTTAAAGCTTTTGCTTAAAGTGTTTTGAACTGTATATTGCTGGAACAAATGGATGGATCTAGTTGATACTTTGCTGTTAGATATTATATTCTTTTATTATGCTGTAGCATCTCGACTCACCTGTGGTCAAGGTCACAGACTTAGATTTTAGGTTATAAGTCTATATCAAATATGTAGATGGATCAAGTTGAACTTAGCATGTTGGTAGATATTGGTCTGAAGTTTTATGCTGTACCATCACAACCCACCTGAGTGACAATGAGGTCAATGTCTTTGGTCGTAGATTTAATAGATTTAGTGACAAAGCACAAGTCAGGCGAGCTACGCTGTCCTGCGACAGCTCTTATTATTCAGACGATCTTATTTCATTATGTACATTTCTTCCATTTGAAGATATTTTATGCCAAATTTATAACTTCAATCAGCAGATTTTTTCTTCTCTTTGTTGTCTATGAAAATAGTTAACAGAATGCGCCGCCTCGTGGTAAAACCAACAATGTGGTTTCCGAACAGGTCCGACACAAACTGACCTGTACAGTCACAGAAAAGAGCTAGAACCTTGAAATTTCGGATTTAAGTAGAAGAGGAATTGTACTATCCGAGTAGCGAAAACAAAGACGCTTATCAGCTTTGCACTTACTGCGAAGCTGATCTGCGCCTTTGTTTTCGCCTATGCAGATTGTTGGTTTTCCCACGTGGCGGCTCAATTGTCTCCATTGTTTGTGTATATATGTTTGTATTACATGCCTTATTATATTATGAAATGGTCATTCTCAATGTTCTTCATTTCCCAAATGATCCAATCTGAACGACGTCAGCGGTCATATGACTGTACAACATATAGGAATTACTCAATGTTTATTGCTGTGATCTAACTGAATTATCACCGTGACATTAAGCGCCCAAAATTGATGTTTTGGCTGTTCCAAAACTCTCTTCATTCCAGGGGTGATAAAGTTCCTGATTTGATTTATCAGGAATTCCTGATTTAGGACTCTGTTCCTGCCTAGTGTCTGGGTTGGGATTATTAAATTAATTGTGCCAATTCTTGAGATTTTGTTCTTACTTTTAACTGTTGACTTGAAAGCAATACAAATCAAAGGAGATTCATTGGATAGAAGGGGGTTTGGGTGTTCTGAAGGCCTGGACCACTGACTTTTCCTGATTTGGATTCACTGCCTGTTACCACCCCTGTCATTCAGATTTTATTCAGAAATAGGGACACTAGGTGGAAATAAAAATCTGACACTTGTTTGATAAAAATATAAGAATTTAAATTCAAAATTTTATCTTTCACTAGATGATTAAAACATCAGTTGTTCTTAGCCTTCCAGGCTTCAGAGACATTAAAACAGCCGTATCTATTTCATCATCCAGTGACAGCTAAAAATCTGAGCTCAGTTGTTCAAAACTTTGTTAGCTTAACATTATCATTAAGGCCTCAACTCATTAAGTAAATGCTGACTACATAAGCAAATACACTGTTATTTTTTGTTGATAAAATGTGAGAATCCTTTGCATTGGCAAAGGATTCTCATATTTTATCAACAAAAATGAACAGTGTATTTGTAATATTTGTGTTTGAAATTTTGATTAATCGTTAACTTACAATGTCGCTATTTATTTTATTTTTTTGAACAACTGGGCCCTGAATTTCAATCATTAAAAGATGCGCTCAATACCATATAACCTTATATATTGTATTTTTATTTACTTATTGGTTTTGCACCAGTCAATGTAAAGCCTTGTGTGCATGTAGTGTGTGTGTGTGTGTATGGGGGGGGGGTCATAGCCAGGCCTAACCACAGTGTTTTGACTGCCATGTTCTTTATCATTTACATTAGTGTCTTGTGTTTAATTCATGTGTTTTGGTTTGATTTCAGAAATATGAGATTTCCTGCTCAGGGACAAGGTGAGTTGGTAGATCTATTTTTTACATCCCTTTCAAGATTATTTCAGCTCATATGAGACGGATCAATCAGTAGGCGGAGCACAAATGGGAGAATCCCAAGAAAAACCACCTGGCACACCCACAAGCAGAACTTGGCTTGTCTCACATGTGCCCCATGTGGGTCTCCAACCCATGGACACACACCAGACACAGTGGCGGGATCTTGGATGATCTTTAATTGTTGGACCAAAACTAAAATGATATTTGTTTCCACTTTCCTGACCTGCACTTAAACCTGACCAGAACTAAAGAATTTTATTTCAGTTTGTGTTTTTAGAAGCAGTAGTTATCAACTGCTATCGCCAAATGAATATCTATGTAAGGGCTTGTTTTTGTGTAGTTCCGATTACTTTACCTTTAGTAGAACATTAGAATTCACTGGGAAAGAACTTTGAGAAATTATTGAGAGATGCAAGGGACAGTTTATCATACAACTAAATAAAAAAGACTTAGTAATGTTTCTTTCTTCTGAACAGGTTTTGGTATGATGCAAGGAGCTCCACAGTATGCTCAGACTGGGATGCAATTTCCCACAATGCAACAGCAAACAGTGATGTCACAGGGTCATCCAATGATGCCTCAAGGGCAAGGTCAACCTATGATGTCACAAGGTCAACCTATGATGTCACAACCAATGATTGCTCCTGGTCAAAGGATGATGGCCCCAGGAATGTATCCTGTTAGTATGAAGTTATTTTTACTACTAGCTATCAATACTCATTTAGAGTGTCATGATTGTGTCTTTTGATATGAAACTTATCAGGTGAAAAATGGCCAAAATACTATATGTTACTGAAATATAAAACATTATGTTGAAATAGATATCCTTTTGTTTAATCAGTTTTCAAATACACATGTAGTCGCTTAATGATATTAACACCTGAATGAGCTGCTATTGCTCTCGATTAAGCGATAGGATTGTTAAGTAGTATTTGCTATTGAGAATCAACATGTAAGCTGTAATTTTTACACATTGGAGACTATAGATATAGATGTTGTTTTAAGTGAAAACATAATAGCATTAGTGTGACAACTTTTAGATTGCCACAGCTTGCAGGTTCTTACATTTTTAAGATGCAATGGCTCTGTTATAAAAGGCAAGACAATAAAAATATGTGACTTTGAGTTTCTCTGCAATTTTGGGTCTTTTTGCAACATATATAGATTATAGTTAGATGTCTTATATTGAGGTTGACATGTAAAATTATATTTATATGTATTTTTATAGCCCCGCTTTGAAAAAGTGGGGGCTATACTGGATTCACCCTGTCCTTCCGTAGTTCCGTTATTCCGTTATTCTGTCATTCCGTCATTCCGTCATTCCGACATTTTTGTTTCCATTCATTATCTTGAGAATGGCTTGACAGAATCTGACCAAATTTTGTATGCACATCAACATTGACAAGATCTAGCTTGGGATTGTTACCCGTCATTTTTCGCAAAATTTTGACGGAGTTATGGCCCTTGATTGATGTCAGAATTTCGTTTCCGCTCAATATCTTGAGAACGAATTGACAGAATCTGACCAAATTTTGTATGCACATCAACATTGACAAGATCTAGCTTGGGATTATTACCCGTCATTTTTCGCAAAATTTTGACGGAGTTATGGCCCTTGATTGACGTCAGAATTTCGTTTCCGCTCAATATCTTGAGAACGAATTGACAGAATCTGACCAAATTTTGTATGCACATCAACATTGACAAGGTCTAGCTTGGGATTGTTACCCGTTATTTATCGCTAAATTTTGACGGAGTTATGGCCCTTGATTGACGTCAGAATTTCGTTTCCGCTCAATATCTTGAGAACGAATTGACAGAATCGGACCAAATTTTGTATGCATATCAACATTGACAAGATCTAGCTTGGGATTGTTACCCGTCATTTTTCGCAAAATTTTGACGGAGTTATGGCCCTTGATTGACGTCAGAATTTCGTTTCCGCTCAATATCTTGAGAACGAATTGACAGAATCGGACCAAATTTTGTATACACATCATCATTGACAGGATCTAGCTGGGGATTGTTACCCGTCATTTTTCGCAAAATTTTGACGGAGTTATGGCCCTAGATTAACGTCAGAATTTCGTTTCCGCTCAATATCTTGAGAACGCATTGACAGAATCCGACCAAATTTTGTATGCACATCAACATTGACAAGATCTAGCTTGGGATTGTTGCCCGTCATTTTTCGCAAAATTTTGATGGAGTTATGGCCCTTGATTAACGTCAGAATTTCGTTTCCGCTCAATAACTTGAGTACACATTGACAGAATCCGACCAAATTTTGTATGCACATCAACATTGACAAGATCTAGCTTGGGATTGTTGCCCGTCATTTTTCGCAAAATTTTGACGGAGTTATGGCCCTTGATTGACGTCAGAATTTCGTTTCCGCTCAATATCTTGAGAACAAATTGACAGAATCGGACCAAATTTTGTATGCACATCATCATTGACAAGATCTAGCTTGGGATTGTTGCCCGTCATTTTTCGCAAAATTTTGACGGAGTTACGGCCCTTGATTGACGTCAGAATTTCGTTTCCGCTCAATATCTTGAGAACGCATTGACAGAATCCGACCAAATTTTGTATGCACATCAACATTGACAAGATCTAGCTTGGGATTGTTACCCTTCAGTTTTTGTTAAATTTTGACAGAGTTATGACCCTTAATTAACGTCAGAATTTCGTTTCCGCTCAATATCTTGAGAACAAATTGACAGAATCCAACCAAATTTTGTATGCACATTAACATTGACAAGGTCTGGCTTGGGATTGTTACCCGTCATTTTTCACAAAATTTTGATGGAGTTACAGCCCTTGATTGACATCAGAATTTCATTTCCGCTCAATATCTGGAGAATGAATTGACAGAATCCGTCCAAATTTTGTATGCACGTCATCATTGACAAGATCTAGCTTGGGATTATTACCCATCATTTTTTGCAAAATTTTGACGGAGTTAACAGCCCTTGATTGACTTCAGAATTTTGTTTCCGCTCAATATCTTCAGAACGAATTGACAGAATCCATCTAAATTTTGTATGCACATCATCATTGACAAGATCTAGCTTTGGATTATTACCCGTCATTTTTCGCAAAATTTTGACAGAGAACGAATTGACATAATCAGACCAAATTTTGTAGAGCATCAATATTGATGAGATCTAGCTTGTGATAGCCTGTGATAGTTACCTGTCATTGTTTTTTTCACCCTGCAAAAAAAGCTGAGAAGCGGGGCTATAGTCAGATTCTCTGACAATTCTAGTTTTTATATGCATTTGTTTTATTGTAGATGATGGGTATGAGAATGCCCCCAACTGGGGCCCCACCCCGCTATACCAGACAAATGCAGGACAACTTTAATAACAGGAAAAAGTAAGTTGATTTGAATCAGTAGATCAAACTAAGTTTACAGTCAAAACTGTGCATGCAACCAACTGTTATTATGGAATTTCTGAGATCAGAGGCCACCTGCCTAGAAGGACCACTTTTAAAAAATGCCCACAGATTAAATAGGTTGATTGGTAAACTGCAGACATATTATTTATTTCCCCAAAGTTTTGGTCAAATACCCAGGTAGCATTGGCTCTATTCTATTATAGAAGCCTATGTGGCGCAGTGGTTTTGTCACACGCTTTGTAATCTAGGGGTCGCAGGTTTGATCCAAGGCTTCTCCAGTCTGTCGGATGAGACTATAAACCGAGTTCCAGTCTCCATATGACCATAGCTGTTGGTGGAACGTTATATCCCAAATCAGCCAACTATTTAGAATGAAAATTGATTAGAAAGTGTCAGTTTGATCTCTGTCTAAGCTGTATACACGGATTGGTCTGACTGAAAAAAAAATCCAATTAATGATTTTCATGGGAGGGCGGTGGCGTAGTGGTAGAGCGTCCGACTCAGAATCGAGAGGTCCTGGGTTCACCCACAGGCATCATTGTGTTGTGTCCTTGAAGAAGACACATTAACTCCCTACAGTACTGGTTAGAACAAGGAAGCGTTGTCTACGTCCCGGCATGACTGAAAAATTGTTGACTGGGATGTTAAGCCTCAACACAAACAAACAAACAAATTAATGATATTCACAGGTATTTGGGCACTTTTTGTACCTCTAAACAATAAGAAAAGTCAAGAACCCCTTGCTAAACAATAATCTGGCCATACCTGTATGTAGTGGTTTCAAGGTTTTTCTTGCACACCAGATAGAGAAATCCTACGTTTTACCCCGGGTGAGAAATTCTTATCTCACCCTCGTTATCTCACCCCGGTCGCACCTGTTCAAGTGTTCTTTTTAAACAGGACGTCACGTATTTTCGTCGCTAAGCGCACACGTCACAATGACATCAAAACGTTTTAATTCAGAATGGCGGACACCGCAATTGTAGCATTTTTCTAGGTAAATAGTATAAAAATCAAGCTTCGCCGCATTACGGCGTGCAAGAAAAAGAATCCATCATTAGTGTAAGGTATGAATAGACAAATCTGTCCCTCGGGTCACAGTTTGGCATCACTCGGCGAGCCTGGTGATGCCAAAATGTGACCCTCGGGACAGATTTGTCTATCCATACCTGACACTCATGTAAGATTCTTATATTCTTGCTGTTATAATCATTTATGTCAAATGCCTGTGTCATGATAGCACCAAGATTTGGGAGAATTACAGTGTCCAATGTTTTAAACATTTATTTTGCAACTGATCTCTGTTAATGTTAAAATCTGATATTTTGATTGTCATAGAGATGTCTGGATCAGGTGTCGAGTTAGAGATGACATTTGAGCCTTTGCATGAGAAAACCAACAATTCTGGTTTCCAACCAGGTCAGACACAAATCGACCTGTACAGTCACAGAAGCAGGCTAGAAGCTTGAAATTTCGGTTTTAAGAAGAAGAGGGATTGTACAGTCCCTGTAGCAAAAACAAAGGTGCTGATCAAGCTGTGCAGTTACTGCACAGCTGATCTGTGTCTGTTTTTGTGTATGCAGATTATTTGTTTTCGAGTTAGAGATGGACATTTTCAAGCAAATCACCAGTAATGATAATAGATAAGGATGACATGAGCTGGGTTAGGAGAATACTTGCTTTTTGCATACTGGCATGAATAAAAAAGCAAAGGAGCAAAGAATGTTACTACAAGTACACTAATCTCTCATATGGCCCTCACTAAACTAAAAATATAAAACTCAACAATTACACAAGGGAACAAATTACACCTCAACCTCTTTATAACACTATTGTTGGGGTCCAAGACAATTTCCGTGTTAGCTATCCAATCCATGTTATAACGAGAGTAAAATATATAGTAAATATAGCAAAATTAGACCATTTGGGGTCCATGAATGGTCCGTGTTATAACCAAAACCGTGCTGTAATGAATCGTGTTATAAAGAGGTCCAGGTGTATAACTAACCTTCACAGAAATATATACACATCATATCATACACAGATTAATAAAAAGGTTAAAATAAAACTGGAACTATTTTGTGTTTTGTGTATTTAATGAGCTGTTTACAAGAAGATGATGAATAATGACATTCAATTCTCACCACACAGCTCTCTCACCTATAGTTCTAATAAAAAAATAATATCAGTTTCATTTTGAGAAAACCTGCCATCTGGGTTTTCAACCAGGTCAGACATGTACTGCACTGCACAGACACAGAAGACGGCTAGCTGCTGAAAATTTTGAAATTCAGGAAGAAGTGTTTGTACTTTCTCTCTAATGGAAGCAAGGATGCTGATCAGATGTACAGTAACTGTGTAGCTGGTCTGAGCATTTGTTTTCTTATTTGTCAACAAGCTTTTTCTCATGAAGCTGCTTATATCTTTCCTGCTATTTTAAGCATCTCAGAAAATCAATGCTGTCTTGGAATTTCTGAGCTTTATTAATGCCTAAGAGGGACATTTGTTTTCCTGATAATAGTGACATGGCAAGAAAGTCTCAAACAGGTGTTAATTTTTTGCATATTCAGAAGCAGTTGCAGGTCCAATGAACACCAATTGTCATTTTCCACTACAATTTAAAGTATAAAATTCCAGTTGCGAGCTGTCTTACCATCTATTGTTTCTGTACTGCACAATTGGTATAGAATTAAAATGGATACCCAGAAAAAATGTTTTCTCATGTCCATGCCATATGAAAAAACTAACACAGGTATTGCAGTAAATGAGCCGCGATGCATGAAAACCGGTCTTCGGGGTTTCCGACCAGGTCCGACACAAACCAGCCAGTGAAGTCACAGAAGAAGGCTAGATGCTTGAAATTTCGGATTTAAGAAGAAGAGGAATTATACTATCTGTGTAGCAAAAACAAAGGCGCTGATCAGCTGTGCAGTTACTGCACAGCTGATCTGCGTCTTTGTTTTTGCATAGGCAAAAATCCTGTTTTCTCCAGTTTGACGCGGCTCAAATCTTGTAATAATTCAAATAGTGAAAGGCTTGTTTCTTCGGCGGAAGTATTTTTTAGGACAAAATTTTGTCAAGGTGGATAAATATAGTTCGGAATCTGATCTGTTGTGAAATCACATACTAAATTAATTATATAGAACTTTTTCTACAATTATTAGTTAAAGATTAAGTAAATGATATTGTGGCCCACTATGTGATATATTAATTTACAATATCTGCAAAGTTGTGAACCAATAATCACACCTGCCCAACCCAACATCATCATGTTTAAAACAAAGGTACCGTATTCGTTCTAATTAGCGCACAGTGCGCTTAACTTTTCAAAATAACAAAAAATAAGGTAACAAAATATCGTTCTAATTAGCGCACACTACGAACGAAAACAACACTTCAAAATGCTGAAATTCATGTCAAATCTATCAATGGTGATGACATTTAAGTGTTCAAATTGTTGCATTGTAGTTTTTGATCACTTACGATTAAGTTTTAATGCATCTTATGCGGTATTAATGTGTAGAATTTGTGTACAATACCAATATATAATTCGAGCACAGTGCGCTTATGCATGTGCTTTTCGAAAACGACCAGGGTGTGCGCTTATTGGAGCATGTGCGCTAATTAGAACGAATACGGTAATTTGAAATAGCAAAATTATTTTGATTCTGGCATGATTAACTAAGGAAACGTGTCATTGTCACATTGTTTTCTGACGGACTAATTTTTGGCACATGCAAAGTCATAAATGTATGTTAACTTTGTTTGCTTGTATTTGTTATTATAGAATTATTTTCTATTTTTCCTTTTTTACACTGAGATATTTTGTATAGAGTTCAATGTGTGATTTTAGAATTTGTTTTATCAGTAGTCTCGTCTAATTAGCGTAGTCTAATCTTTCCTAAAGCTGAAATTTCTTGGGACTGTTTGAAGAGCTTCATGTCAGACTGTGTCAAGGCAGCCTGCATAGCTGAGTGGTTAAGATCGCTGATTTCATTACAGCACTTAATCCTTTGATCATCTCACATCTCATGGCCTCCAGGAAGAACTGGAAAAGGTCCAAAATCGTGTGGCAAGTTTGTGATGGGAAATTATGTCTTTGAAACTTGCATTTTAGGTCAACTGAAATGGGAGGAAGGATAGTAGACTTGTATTGCTATACAAAGGTCTAAAGGGTAAAGCCAGAATACCCACAGATGACCTTATCGCGAAAAATAGGCTTTGTAGAAATCAACACTCTTTGGCTTTTCAGATACCTCCAGCTAGCAAAGAAGCGTACAAAAGTAGTTTCTTCCCACAGACTATCAGGGACTGGAATGACCTCCCTGATTCTCTGATCTCCTCTGCTGAAATGTCTGATGACTGGTGTCCAAGTTCGCATCTCTATGAGAGCCAGGGACTAATTTCCCTCCTGGCGCACCCCCTGGTGAAGTATTGTCAATTTGGCGTATCACCAGTAAACCAGTCAGATTCAGACAGTGTTGAGATATAGTTAGAGCCCCACAAGAGGCATGCAAGACATCCAAGCTCTGTTTGCTGGTGTGCAAGGTTTTTTCTCCACCCTCTTGTTCACTCCACATTTCATATAAACTGAAATAATCTTGGGACTTTTAAAAAACACAGAAGAAGTTGGTCAAAATTGGATAAGATGTGGTAGCATGGCATGACATCCAGCTTTTGTTTTTACAGGGAGATCAGTACAGGCAATAGAGCTAGTGGAAAGACAGAAGAACAAATAAGGAAAGAAAGACAATACCAACAACAGAGAGACAAACTTAAACACTTCGGGAAACCCAGTGCTGCTGGCCTTGACCCAAATAAACTTGTTGATTCTATTTTTGGAACATCAGAAAAACCCAAACCTAAACCGAAGAATATAACAAGTAAGTTTTTGTCCTCAATTGTGTACAAGCCCTTGTATGTCAAAAAAATTTTATTTTTGTGGAAAAAGTCGGCTATGGAGTTTATAGTAATATGTTAAATTGTATCTGTTTTATTGCACAGGCTTGAACTTGTTGTCTTGTCGTATTAGCTTCTGTTAACATATGTCCCTGTTGCTTTCCATAGTCCTTAAATTTTATTGTTTAAGTAATCATCTTACATTATGTTTTACAGTACCCAAGGAGACAGAAGAAGACAATAGTTTTGGTGACTTCCTGAGCAGTCCTCCTGCCTCTCAGTCTCAGCAGCCAACAAATCAGATTGCAGCCTCAGTTTTAGGAACCAATCAGATTGCAGCCTCCATTTCAGTGCCCAATCAGAATCAAGGGTCAACTCCCCCTCGCAAGCAAACAAAGGTTGATCCTCCTAAAAAAGGTAAAAATGATTAAAGAGTTTAAAATTGTTTTAACCTTGTTGATACTTTATTCTTGTCAAAATAGAAAGCTCACTTGTAAATTGAAGGACTTAAAATAAATAAGAAACAAAATTGTAAAATATATGTCAGACAGAAATTTACAAACTTGGAATGAAAAAAAATGTACAGATAATTTTTTGTAATTTTAATGCTGTAGATTTGACAGAGATGATGTTCGAGTGTTCCGACCTGAATGCCCCTCAAAAAGCAAAGCTGTTCCATAAACCAGCCTTGAAGGAGCTACCCCCCACCCACCACCAGTCACAGGTACCAGTCCACAGTGACAGTCAGGCTGCCAGGAAGTGGAACCAAACTTGGAACCAGTCTGAGGAACTCTCAGAACTCTTCATACAAGAAGGTAAGAAATTTGAGATATGAATGAACTTACTTAAGCTGGGAGCCAGCCTCGAGCATCTCCGAAACCTTTGGGCTTTCGATTAGTGATGCTAATACATGTATGATGAATATTCTTATGTAATTTGGGGATACTACTCCTTTAGTCAGATGATGTAAGTCTTGTGTGATTTTTAACCTTTTTGAACTTAATGTGATGAAATTTTGTATATGCTTGCTTCTCTTTCAGCCCAGAAAGATATACAGTCCATGCCACAAAGACCGCTCCCCAAACACACCAGCCCTACATCTAAGACTGCGAAACACACAAGCCCAACCTCTAAACACCCTCCTAAACCACCACCCTGGCTTACTGATGAGAACTCGCTGCCGGAAATCTACAAACATGTACTGGAGGCTGCACTTGTGTAAGTAAAATTGCATGATGCACTTAAGACGTACTCCATATGCATGGATGATAATAAATTTGCTGAGCTTATTGGTGTTTCAGATATCCAATACTCTGATTAATACTTTTATGTCTTGTCAATTACCAATACTTTGATTGAAACGTATGTGCGTAGATGATAACCTATACTCTTGTGGATGCTTTGGTATGCTCGAGAAAACCTCACAGTTATGTCAAATTTTGACTGTTTGACAGAGATGGTATGATATCAACAGAGAGGCTGTACCCTATCCTTATGTTAAGTGGTCTTCCCCGGGAGCTCATGGGTCACATCTGGTCATTGTGTAACAAGACTACACCAGGACAACTAGTGAAACACGAGTTATACCAAATACTTGCACTCATTGCTTTGGCACAGGTAGTTATGTTTTTAGCTCACCTGAGCGGAAGGCTCACAGGTGAGCTTATAGTATACCCATGCTCCAGCGTCCGTCCGTCGTCTGTCCGTCCGTCGTCCACAATATCAAAGATCTTCTCCTCTGAAACCGCTTGGCCAATCAAAGCCAAACTTCATGTGGAGCATCCTTAGGAAGGAGGAACGAAAGTTTATATAAATAGTCCAGGTCACATGACCAAGATGGCCACCATGGCTATAAATAGCAAAAACCTTTAAAAATCTTCTTCTCCAGAACCAGTGGGCCGATTTCCACGAAACTTGGTATGTAGCATCGGGGACACGGGCCCATTGTAGATTATGTAAATCATGACCCTAGGATGACCTTGACCTATTTTACGGCAAGGTCAACTTAGGTCGCCAATGCATTTGAATGGGAAAAATGGTAAAATGCTATTTAATGGGTAAAACTTGCTGGGAATAGGCAAATGGACAGATGATTAATGTTAATGGAAAATTTTAGCCCCTGGGGGGTTGTCTGCCCCTGCCCCGGGGCTATATACATGTATATGACCATAATATTCAAACATCTTCTCTGAAACCGCTAGGCCAATCAAAGCCAAACTTCATGTGGAGCATCCTTGGGAAGGGGAAATGAAAGTTTGTATAAATGGTCAAGGTCACATGACCAAGATGGCCGCCATGGCTATAAATAGCAAAAACCTTTAAAAATCTTCTTCTTCAGAACCAGAAGGCCTATGATTTTGAAACTTGGTGTGAAGCATCTGGGAATAGAGCTCTACAAAGTTAATATAAATCATGACCCTGGGATGACCTTGACCTATTTTACGGCAAGGTCAACTTAGGTCTCCCATGCATTGGAATGGGAAAAAATAGGAAAATGTAATTAAATGGCAGAAAACTTGCTAGAAATGAGCAAATTGACAGAAGATTTATATTTAAGAAAATATTTTGGGCCCAGGGGGTTGTCTGCCCCTGCCCTGGGGCTATATACATGTATATGACCATAATATTTAAACATCTTCTTCTCTGAAACCGCTAGGCCAATCAAAGCCAAACTTTTTGTGGAGCATCCTTAGGAAGAGGGAATGAAAGTTTGTATAAAATAGTCAAGGTCACATGACCAAGATGGCCGCCATGGCTATAAATAGCAAAAACGTTTAAAAATCTTCTTCTTCAGAACCAGAAGGCCTATGATTTTGAAACTTGGTATGAAGCATCTGGGAATGGAGCTCTACAAAGTTTATATAAATCATGACCCTGGGATGACCTTGACCTATTTTACGGCAAGGTCAACTTTGGTCGCCCATGCATTGGAATGGGAAAAAATAGGAAAATGTCATGTAATGGCAGACAACTTGCTAGGAATGAGCAAATAAATGGACAGAAGATTTATGCTTATGAAAATATTTCAGGCCCAGGGGTTGTCTGCCCAGGAGCTATATACATGTAGATGACCATAATATTTAAACAGCTTTTTCTCAGAAACTGCTCAGCCAATCAAAGCCAAACTTTATGTGGCGCATCCTTAGGAAGAGGAAATGAAAGTTTATATAAATGGTCAAGGTCACATGACCAAGATGGCCGCCATGGCTATAAATAGCAAGAATTTTTAAAAATCTTTTCTTCAGAACCAGAAGGCCTATGATTTTGAAACTTGGCATGAAGCATTAAGGAACGGAGGTCTACAAAATTTGTATAAATCATGACACTGGGATGACCTTGACCTATTTCACGGCAAGGTCAACTTAGGTCGCCCATGCATTTGAATGGAGAACATTGTTAAAATGTCATTTGAAGGACAAAACTTGCAGTTAATTGGCAAATGAACTGAATTTTTATGATTTGAAAAAGACATTGACTCCAGGAGTTATTCTGACCCTGCCCTAGGTTTATATACATGCATTGTACCATTCTAGTCTAACAATTTTATTGGTTCATGTATATATCTCAGGTCTCAGGTGAGCGTTTACAGGACCATTGGTCCTCTGGTTAATCATATATTGATAAAAGATTAAAAAAGTTTTAAACTTAATTGTTGCTACTGTTTGCAAATTCTTTGCCTTGCAAATTCAAAGTTCCCGCTTACATTGCAAATACTTCTTTTTTGGATACTTATTCTAGTTAAAAGAATTCTCTCACTTGTAGTTAATAGTATGCAAATTATTTGGTTAGAACAATTCTGAACTTATAATAATTGACAATTATTATCTTCCAGAACAATTACCAGATCAACTCTGTTGATATTCTAAGTCGCTGCCCCCACCCACCTGTTCCAAGACTCCAGCAACAAGGACCAGCACTTCCTGTCACACAGGGGTCATCAGTGGCTGTGCAGGGTTCACATATACCAGAGCAGGGGCAGCAAGTTCCTGTACATCAGGGGATGCCTGTTCCACCACAAGGTGGCCCACAGATACAGTCGACACCAGCCACACTGCCTGTCACACAGGTATAGTCAAACTAAAATGTGATGGGCCCCCACCCATTGGGGCCTAGGAGAAATAGATGGGCTGCTTGTGCCTCCAGGCAAAGCTTCTAAACTACTGACAGACCACCTGATAATTAGTTAACCGCTCCAGTCTGAGCATGCCCAGGAAAAGTGGTCACACCATCCATATAATAAGCCATATTGATTTGCTTGGGTGGTTATATTTATGAAGCACATTTTGAGTGTCATGACATCCTAATGTTGGGTAAAGGTCCCATAAAATGGAGGCAACGTCCCGACATGACCATTGCTGTTGACTGGATCGTAAAATATCAGTTCAAACAAACAAAAGACTAAAATGTTGGCAAGACTAATATTACACTATTATTTCCAGATTTAATGCCTCAGGAGTTCAAAGTTCTTGCTAATAAAGACATACTACAAACTTTTTACATGCAAGTTTACATGAATTTGATAGTAATTAAGAAATGGAAAATAATTTGTGAAATAATAATCATGAAATTTTCTGTATTTACAGTAAATTAAAATTTAAATCATAACATAGACACCAGGTTTGACAGAAACTGACAGGACAAATTGTCATTGTAAATGAAATAATACTAATGGATAGCTAACATGGAAATTGGCTTGGATCAAAACAGTAGTACTATAAGGAAGTTGTGTTTACTTCTTGAAGTTTCCTAGAATGTTTTCTTTCCAATCTTAGCTCCCATCAGCTGGTGCTCCACAAAGCATGCTGGGATTGACTACCATGACAACAGAAGAGGAGGATGACTTTGCAGATTTTCAAGCTGCCCCACCCGCCTCTCAGCAACCAGTTACCCCACCCACTGTCACGGGGCTTACAGCTCCACCCAGGGGCCCTGGGTTGATAGCTCCACCCAGAGCATCAGGACCTGGTAAGTACTATATCAATTCTAATGGGTTATGTAACTCAATTTCTGAATGGACAACATCATCCAGTTACCCCACCCACTGCACCAGCTCTTATATCTCCAGCCAGAGCATTAGGGCAGGTCCCATGATTGGGAAGTGGTAATTACTACCATGTAATGGATTTTCTTCCTATCACGTTGCTATAAACACGTGAATAGCTAAACTAAGAGGTTCTACCTTGGAGTAATGAATCTAGAGATGCAGGCTACTTTTTCATGTTGTCCACAAAGACATCTGGATTGATTGATCTGCTGATTTGAGTGACAGTTTCAAACTAAATGACCTTTAAAACGGCAAACACAGTGTAATTTTTAACTTACTATGTGGAATTTTGGCCGTGTAGATACCGATCAGGTATCTGCTTAAATTGATATTTTGCTTTGTCTCTATCCTGTTTCAAATTAACCAAACAATTACAATGTGACATCATTACCTAAAGATAAATGCTGAATAGACTTTAAGAACACCTGGCACCTGGGACACTGTTTCAGTTCTAAAACAGAATAAAAAGTTACCTGATTTACAAACAAACAGCAAACTCAAGTGAACAAACTTGACTGACCTAAATGCTCAAACAGCAAACATGAGTGAAAGGGGCTGTAGTATTAAACCAGACCCCAAGGTTATTAACTTTTTTCATGCTCAACTCAGCTGAGCATGAAATTGAAACTGCTCATAGATACTGAAATAACACATATAAATTGAAATTTCAGGTTTAGATCACCAAAGCCTGTAATTTATCCTGCTCTTAAATGTTAAAATGCCAACAATTGCCAGCAGGATAAATTTTAGTCTCAGCTGAGTTGAGCATGAAAAAAGTTTTATAATCTCAAGCCCAGATCTGAGATTGATCCCAACGTCTGGCTCTTTCATGATTACGTGAACACTAAAATTTTTCTGTGACCATTCTTCTGTGCCCCAAGTCATACATTTATTCCTAATCAGGGAAAGAAATATGCACTAAGTAATGGTTAACTGCCTCTGGAATGCTTGTTCAGAAATAGTGTGGCTAGGATAACTGATGTCCAGACATGACCATAGCTATTTATGGGGATGTAAGGAATTTAAAAATAAGGACTGAACTTTCTGAAAAGAATGAATATCCTGATCAAACTGCTTTTCTATTAAAGCAAAACTCATGAATAATCTTTTCATAAAAAATTATGAATGTTTTTTTTATTGTTCCAGGGAGGTTTGGAGAGCTGATGTCAGATGTTAAGAATGATAACAGATCACCACTGAAGGATCATGGGGCAGGGTAGGTCTTCATATTTGTGATGTCAATACTTTCCCTTATACAGGCCACCTTCGCTATCTCGAAATCAAGGGGAATGGAGAAACCACTTCGAGTTTTGCGAAGTTTGAGATAAGCAAATTGAGACCAGCCAATGTTCTTAGAAAATCTCAACTCTTTCACATTCTCGGATTGAGTGGTTCTCCTTTCCAACATGTTTACCACATCGATAGTGATTTCAAACGTATATTCCCCGACCTGACACATGATTTATGTCCCCCCTCCGAAGGAGTTGGGGGACATATTGTTTTTGGTGTGGATCCCGCCGGCGTCGGCGTCAGCGTCGGCGTCAGCGTCGGCGTCGGCGTCGTCGGCGGCGTAGCTTTTTGTATGCACCATATCTCCTGAACCACTGGATGGATTTAGACCAAACTGGCACAGAAACTTCATTGGGACAGCTGAATGGAGTGATTAGATTTTGGTGACCTTGACCTAATTTTCAAGGTCACAAAGGTCAATTAACTGTTTGAAAATCCAGGTGTCTCCATTCGTTTCCGCTCTCTAACTTGAGTAGTTTTTGACCGATTTTCTTCAAACTTTGCATATTAGTCGATACCGGCAAGGAGTGGTTTGGGATTGTAGATGGGTAAATTTCGTCAAACGACCTTAGAGTTATGGCCCTTGATTGAGGTTAAAAATTGCATTTTTTTCGTTTCCGTGCTCTAACTTGAGTAGTTTTTGACCGATTTTCTTCAAACTTTGCATATGAGTTGATTCGGACAAGGAGTGGTTTGGGATTGTAGATGGGTAAATTTTGTCAAACGACCTTAGAGTTATGGCCCTTGATTGATGTTAAAAATTGCATTTTGTTCGTTTCCGCTCTCTAACTTGAGTAGTTTTTGACCAATTTTCTTCAAACTTTGCATATTAGTTGATACCGGCAAGGAGTGGTTTGGCATTGTAGATGGGTAAATTTCGTCAAACGACCTTAGAGTTATGGCCCTTGATTGAGGTTAAAAATTGCATTTTGTTTGTTTCCGCTCTCTAACTTGAGTAGTTTTTGACCGATTTTCTTCAAACTTTGCATATTAGTTGATACCGGCAAGGAGTGGTTTGGCATTGTAGATGGGTAAATTTTGTCAAATGACCTTAGAGTTATGGCCCTTGATTGAGGTTAAAAATTGCATTTTGTTCGTTTTCACACTCAAACTTGAGTAGTTTTTGACCGATTTTCTTCAAACTTTGCATATTAGTTGATACCGACAAGGAGTGGTTTGGGATTGTAGATGAGTAAATTTCGACAAACGACCTTAGAGTTATGGCCCTTGATTGATGTTAAAAATTGCATTTTTTTTCGTTTCCGCTCTCTAACTTGAGTAGTTTTTGACCGATTTTCTTCAAACTTTGCATATGAATTGATACCGGCAAGGAGTGGTTTGGGATTGTAGATGGGTAAATTTCGTCAAAAGACCTTAGCGTTATGGCCCTTGATTGATGTTAAAAATTGCATTTTTTTCGTTTCCGCTCTCTAACTTGAGTAGTTTTTTACCGATTTTCTTCAAACTTTGCATATTAGTTGATACTGGCAAGGATTGGTTTGGGATTGTAGATGGGTAAATTTCGTAAAACTTCAAACTTTATGAATATTGAAAGCTGAAACATGTGATATTTTAAAATGTTTGTTGGTATATATTGGTTTTAATTTAAAATGTATATATTTTTCAGGGTTATATGTAAAAAATTTACAAAATTAAAAGTGGGTTGGGACAGAGAGGGGGGACAAATGTTTTCCTCTGAAAACTCCTTCTAGTTCAAAAAATTCTTTAACAATTCCAGTGATGAAAAGTTGTGTGTAGATATCAAAGACCTATTTTTGACACAGGAAGGGTGAAACTAATGTTTTTTTTCTGTGGGGAGCGAATTATCACTTCGACACAGCCGAGTTTTCGTCATAACCCTGATCGACACAAGCAAGGTTGAAATACAATAACATATAGGGAGAGACGCTTGGGAGTGAGGGATCAATTCGACATAAGTGGGGTTTTCGAGACAACCGAGTTTGAGATAGCGCAGGTGGCCTGTACATCAAATAATTATTCATTGAGCATTTGCATGAGAAAACCAACAATTTGGGCTTCCGACCAGGTCTGACATTAACAGGTCTCTACAGTCAGAGAAGCAGGATATAAGCTTGAAAATTTGGATTTAAGAAGAAGATGACTTGTACTATCCGTGCAGCGAAAACAAGGGCGCTGATCAGCTGTGCAGTTACAGCTGATCTGCGTATTTGTTTTTGCACATGCAGATTGTTGGCTCCATTAATTTGCTACTCAAAACTATACCTCATCCTCTTCAAACATGTTTCTGATTCAGTATGGTTACTGAATACATATATACATTTTACTTTCATTATAACATGGATTGAATAGCTAACACAGAAAATTACCCCCCCCCCCCCAAAGAGGGTTATAAACATGGTGGTGTATTATTATTACAGGTATTTATCCTCTGTTCCTACACCTGATGATGCCGCTGTGGCTGCCACTCTATCACCAGAAGATTTACAAACTTCCAATGTGGAGAATTTCTTTGGTAGTGATGATTCATCTGAAGGTGGGTTGCTTTCTCTTATTGGAGCCGTGTCATGAGAAAACCGGATTTTGCATCTGAGAAAACAAAAGCGCAGATCAGCTTCGAGCATCTTGCTTTTAGCTACACGGATAGTACAATTCCTCTTCTACATATAGCCAAAATTTCAAGCTTCCAGCTTTCTTCTGTGACTGACTATACAGGCTGGTTTTGTTGGACCTGGTAGGAATCCCTGAAGACCGGTTTCCTTGCGTCACGGCTCATTTCAGTCAAGACATGACCAGCTAGGGATAATTCTCAAATACGGAGACAATCTCCATATCGGGGGATTGTCTCCGTTTTAGGAGACAATATATGTTAAAATATTGCTACATTGCCAAAAAATAAGATGTCCCTCGGTTGGGGGAATATCTCCCGTTTTGGAGACAAACTTGTCTCCGATTCTGGGGACATTCTCCCTATCGGGAGAAAGTATGAAAAAATGTCATATTTTAGGCATTTTCAGACTGTCCTGCGCATTTTACTATGAAAAAGCGCATGTTAAAACAAGTTGGGAAGACACCAGTCCATCAAGACCTAAATTTAATCCGTTGCATCAAAGAAATTCACCGTTGCGATTAGTACAGAGATATGGGACAGACCCTGGTATAGTCACTAGATTAAAGACTTGGAATAATTGTTTATTTTCTTCGTGATTTTATTGTTAAGCATGGTTACTTTAACGATAAATTTTCAATCAGAAGGCATGAGCTTTAATCTGAAACTTTTTATTTAGGTCATTTCCTGTCTCCCGATTGGGGGACAAGATTTTAACACATGATGTATAAATTGATCAAAATGCATTAGACTCTATGGCAGTGTCTCCCGATCGAGAGAATGTCTCCATTTTTGAGAATTATCCCCAGCTGATGACTGAAATATTGTTGACTGGGGTGTTAAACCACACAACAAAACAAAAACACATTAAAGCGATGATCTCAATATTTTTCTTTGCTTGCTTTGTGCCTTTAGACTAAGTCCATACAAATAGGCTTAACATGTCCAGGAAAAGTGACATTTAGACTATTCAATTTTTAGTGGATGTGCAGCAAGAAATCAATTATTTTTTTGGTTGCTGGAGCTTTGTACATGTATAGATTTCCCTCTTTTGTTGTACATTAATATTGTTGCTTTCTTGTTTGTAGTAAAGTATATTAATAATGTTGTATTATTGTTTGTAGTGAAATATAATAGCCGCACTAAAGGTAATGCTAGCTTAACTATAGCTTTGATATGAAACAAAGTGTATCAAATGTGTCACAGTATTGTCAGAATTTCGGGACAGGGAAGTAAACAGTGGTGCAAAATTGCAGAATCTGTTTTCATTGTCTGCCTTGCAAATTAAAACATAATACTAAGAAAATCATAGTCTAAATATGCGAAATATGTGAAGTGTATATGCATGTACATGTAACAGTTTTCCCCATTGCCTCTCCCCAATACCACCCCTAAAGAATAATATACAGATAGTGGACTTAAATTATGGATTAGACACTGCTTCTTCAACATTCTGATGTGTAATAATCTGATGAAGGTAAAAAGTAGGCCATGATCAGGAAAAGGCACAATCAGAAAGAGATTCCCCACACCAGAAACCGAGGTGGGAAAAAATGAAACCAACAATCAGGTACTTATACTATGAAAACATTTTATAAGCCGAGTGAGTGGCCATTTTCCCAAAAGGTGGCCACTCAGTTACCTAAATTTAACTAAAAATACAAAAACACACATAAGGTACAAACAGCACAAAAATTTAATACCAAGACTGAAAGCACTAAGAACAGATTGAAACGGAGCAGAGTCAGATTCGCTTTTATACCATTGCTTATCCTCATCATTACCATCTAAGACAACTTTGACACTTTATTTCATATCAAAATCACAAAGAGCTTAATTTTGCTTGTGTGTTTATGCACTATAATACTATCTATACCATAAAAACATTTCCAACCCTGTGTGTTTGAACAGGAGCTGCAGAAAACGGCAAGTAGGGATAATTGCTGTGGCCTAGTGGTAGAGTTTATGACTATGAAGCAACAGTTCTGGGTTCAAACCCTACTTGGATTGTTGAATTCATGCTGCATCCTCAGTTTTCAAACACTTCTCTTGAGGTCTAGTGAATGTTATCCCTTTATTGCTAGAAGAAAGTAATAAGAAATTGTTGAGATACCATTGTTAGCTCCATGCTCCGTCGTCCGTCCGTCGTCCACAATTTCAAAGATCATCTCCTCTGAAACCACTTGGCCAATCAAAGCCAAACTTCATGTGGAGTATCCTTAGGAAAGGGGAACGAAAGTTTATATAAATGGTCCAGGTCACATGACCAAGATGGCCGCCATGGCTATAAATAGCAAAAACCTTTAAAAATCTTCTTCTCCAGAACCAGTCAGCCGATTTCCACGAAACTTGATATGTAGCATCAGGGACGCGGGCCCATCATATTTTATATAAATCATGACCCTAGGATGACCTTGACCTATTTTATGGCAAGGTTAACTGAGGTCGCCAATGCATTTGAATGGGAAAAAATGGTAAAATTCTATTTAATGGGTAAAACTTACTGGGAATAGGCAGATTAATGTTAATGGAAAATTTTAGCCCCTGGGGGATTGTCTGCCCCTGCCCCGGGGCTATATACATGTATATGACCATAATATTCAAACATCTTCTTCTCTGAAACCGCTAGGCCAATCAAAGGCAAACTTCATGTTGAGCATCCTTGGGAAGGGGGAATGAAAGTTTATATAAATGGTCAAGGTCACATGACCAAGATGGCGGCCATGGCTATAAATAGCAAAAACGTTTAAAAATCTTCTTCTTCAGAACCAGAAGGCCTATGATTTTGAAACTTGGTGTGAAGCATCTGGGAATGGAGCTGTACAAAGTTTATATAAATCATGACCCTGGGATGATCTTGACCTATTTTACGGCAATGTCAACTTAGGTCAACCATGCATTGGAATGGGAAAAAATAGGAAAATGTAATTAAATGGCAGAAAACTTGCTAGAAATGAGCAAATGGACAGAAGATTTATGTTTAAGAAAATATTTTGGGCCCAGGGGTTTGTCTGCCCCTGCCCTGGGGCTATATACATGTATATGACCATAGTATTGAAACATCTTCTTCTCTGAAACCGCTAGGCCAATCAAAGCCAAACTTTTTTGCGGAGCATCCTTAGGAAGAGGGAATGAAAGTTTATATAAATGGTCAAGGTCACATGACCAAGATGGCCGCCATGGCTATAAATAGCAAAAACGTTTAAAAATCTTCTTCTTCAGAACCAGAAGGGCTATGATTTTGAAACTTGGTGTGAAGCATCTGGGAATGGAGCACTACAAAGTATATATAAATCATGACCCTGGGATGACCTTGACCTATTTTATGGCAAGGTCAACTCAGGTCACCCATGCATTTGAATGGGATAAAATAGAAAAATGTCATGATGGCAGAAAACTTGCTAGGTATGAGCAAATGGACAGAAGATTTATGCTTATGAAAATATTTTAGGCCCAGGGGTTGTCTGCCCCTGCCCCGTAGCTATATACATGTAGATGACCATAATATTCAAACAGCTTTTTCTCAGAAACTGCTTAGCCAATCAAAGCCAAACTTTATGTGGAGCATCCTTAGGAAGAGGAAATGAAAGTTTATATAAATGGTCAAGGTCACATGACCAAGATGGCCGCCATGGCTATAAAAAGCAAAAATTAAAAAAAAAAAACTTCTTCTTCAGAACCAGAAGGCCTATGATTTTGAAACTTGGCATGAAGCATTAAGGAACGGAGGTCTACAAAATTTGTATGAATCATGACCCTGGGATGACCTTGACCTATTTTACGGCAAGGTCAACTTAGATCGCCTATGCATTTGAATGGAGAAAATTGTTAAAATGTCATTTGAAGGACAAAACTTGCAGTTAATTGGCAAATGGACTGAATTTTTATGATTTGAAAAAGACATTGACTCCAGGAGTTATTCTGACCCTGCCATAGGGTTATATACATGCATTGTACCATTCTAGTCTAACAAGTTTATTGGTACATGTATATATCTCAGGTCTCAGGTGAGCGTTTACAGGACCATTGGTCCTCTGGTTATCAGAAGCTTTAAGGAATTGGCATCAGTCAGTCGTAGCTAACAGGTTTTGATTGCAAGGTTATGGGTGGCACATGTGCTTAACAAATGTATCTTTTAACTACCTGTATGTTTAGTCTTATCAAAATTTTGAAATATTGATGAGGCTGGCTTTTCGTTTAAAAGCAGAAATTTTTCATTCAATAGGAACAAATAAAAGGTAAACGTAGATCATATCTATAAATGTAACTTTTAGCCAACAGAAATAGTAAGAAGCCATCCCTATTTTCCTGTCAAATTTTGAATTCTTTATACTGAGCTACTTAAAAAATGCAACCCTCATTAAGCTACAGCCCTTGCATTATGATTATAGTGATGCTAATAAATAACATGCTCCATGGGAAACAAAATGAATGCAACAATGTATAACTTGCAAATAAGGTGATTGTCAAACTATTTATGTATGAAATTGTAAAATAACTATGATGACATCAAAGAGTCATCAAAATTATGACAAGTTCTACTTTCTATTCTTTGTTCAGAATATGCACTATACATGTGTGTATATTTTTGTAGCTTTAGAAGTGTTATCACCTTGTATCTCCGCTGATTTGCTATGTGAATGCTGCTAGTAGATTTTGATAGTAGTGCTAGCTTTTGACCCCTCCCTTCTTTGTATTTACATGTTATATTGATGCTAAATATTTGAAAGCTAGGTGGCATGTGTGGCTGCCAAATTTATCTTAGGATCACATAGGAGACAAGGTAGTTTGTACATATGGGTGGTTAGATACGTTTGTGTTTTAGAGTTTAGACAACCTATATTACTGTGGCTTTTGTCAGAAAGCAGTAGCTTGCCCTTAACATTACAGAGATTTTATTTTTATTTCATACCTTTTGGTTTAGCTTGGCTGGTAGTTTTACAATTGATTTTTTCCTTTTATACGTTATAGACTGAGCTGTCCTATAGTTTGTGAAAGTATTAATTTGATTATGAAATCTGCATACAGCATGATATAATTTTGTGGAAAATCATCAGGAAAACATGTCCGTGTAATGTGTATGCGGGGGTATACCTATTTTTCTTATTTTTGCTTCAAAACATAGATTGTGGGTACTCGTTAGAACCGCCTCGGCGAGGCGGTTCTAACGTGTACCCACAATCTATGTTTTGAGAAAAAATAAGAAAAATATAAAGATTTTTCCAACAAATTTTTCAATTTTTACAACTGAAAAAAATCTCTGTATATTGCATGGGCAAGTTTTCGTAATGTTTGTCTTTTGTTCATCTGTCTACTGGTAATAAAAGGATGTCAGATTTTCAAGTCCCTCCCTTGCAGGTGTGGGCAGTCACAACAGTCTGGACGATGACTATTTTGACGGCTACAAATCAGCTGACAGCAAACCTAGTGACAGTACCAGTCAGTTCAGTACCGACCAGTCAGAAAACGAAGATTTCAAAAACTTTGATAATTATCTTGATGAATTTCAAAAGAAAAAAGAGCAAAAAGAAAAGGACAGTCCATATAAGAAAGCAATGGCAAGTCCAAAGAAAGAGATTGGTTCTCCAAGTAAAGTTTTTCCTAAAGTCATTCCAGATATATTGCCAGTACCTGGAAATAAAAGTCAGGGAACCAGTCTGTCACAGGAAGTTAGTAGTGACTTCGGTGACTTTGCAGATTTTCAGTCTGCACCTGTGAAAAGTGGCACCATACAAGCACCTGTAGCAAATGTAAAATCAAGCACAAGTTTGAATGAGGTTAAACCTGTGGCATCTAAAACTGAATTGATTGGAGATGAAGATAAATATGCTGCTCTCAGAGTTCTGGATTTTTCAAGTCCTTCAAACTCTGGTACAGATGATTTAATGGGAGAACCATCTGTGTTTGCTAGCACTGAAGAACCATCTGTAATTGCTAACACTGAAGATACATGGGCAGATTTTCAGAATGCGCCTACTGAAACTGAGCAGACTGGTGCTGGTCTTGTTGAGCAAAGTCAAACTGAAGTTAGTTCCAAAGTTGTCAGTGGCACAGTCGATGATGATGCTGGCTGGGCAGATTTTGAAAAGGCTGCTCCTAGCAATGATGTCTCCAAAGGCTTGCAGTTTAATGTTTTGTCTGTACCAGCAGTACCAGCATCCATCCCAGTGACTATGAATATAACACAGACTGGTTCAAGCAATAATTCAGCAGGATATGGGGAACTTTCTAGTGCAGGAAATCTGGAACCAGTCAGTGATGACTGGGCAGAATTTCAGGACAGTAAAAATGGAGGTTTCACTGATTTCCAAGAAAGTAAGGATGGGGACTTTGCAGATTTCCAGAGTTCTTCAGGTGATTTTAAAGCAGCAGTTGAAGAAGTTAAACCATCTGGTTTAGTCAGTGTTAAGAAAGGAGGACTTGTTAAAGATGATATATTAGGATTATTTAAGGTGAAAGATACACCTGTAACTGTTGTGAAAAGTCGAGATGATGACCTTAACATGTATGAACCTGCAGATACACTGTCAAAAGACTCTGTATTTAAGGATGCACCAGACACAAAGGATAAAAATTTAACAAACAAACCTCTTTCTCCAAAACGCAAAGCCTATTCTGCCCCAAGACTTAGCAGTGATGGTGATGACTTCATGGGACTTCCACCAGTAGATCATTTCCATGAGGACAACCATGATGAAGGTCACTTTGGATCATATTCAAGAGGGTATGATCTAGATGATATGATAATGCCCCAGAAGAAAGAGGAAAAGGAACATAGAAATATCTACGGAATGTATGGATTAAATGCTAGTCAAGTTGTCAGTGGCCATAGGAATAAGGATAAGGACAAAAGCGCTTTTACAGAAAAAGCTATACTTGAAGATGACGACAGTGACCAGTTTGAACTGAAACCGAAATTTGGTGTAGGTAAAGACACGGCAGAGGATTCTCAATCAGTAGCTAGCCTAGACTTTGTTGTCAGTAAGAGAGTACAAAATCTCAAGGAATCGGATGCCGACTCGGCTGATGCACAGTCTGTTTCCAGTAATGAGTTTGGTGGGAACTTTGAGACTCTTTCCATCAAGGATATTCTACCGGAGTCAAAGTCTCTGGATAGCCTGGATCTGAAGAGGGATGATGTGAATGGTGATGAGAGCAGTGGGAGTCAGGGAGGATCTGATAAGGAAAAGGATAGTCTTGATAAGGAACCAGGTAGTATACTGATTTTTTTCTACATTTACATTTCTTATTATGGTGGCATTTTTATTTTAAATAATGTATTTAAAATTGATAATAGATCTAATGGAATAAATACATACCATGAACTGGTAGCTCTTAAACCTTGCAGTATATTGACATCTGTTTGCAACTGCATTTTACTCATTTTCTCACATTTATCTTTCGAACGTGTAGTATAAGAAGGAACAAAGAAGTTGTATAGTATCAACTCTGTTTTATTTGAAAAAATATGTTGCTGGATTTCATAGGTTTCCTAGATAGTGAATGTTCAAACCCTTGTTTCAGTGGATATGATGGTGGCTGATTTGGAAAGAGTTCCAACCCCAGAGTCTGGGCTACCTGTTATAGGAGACAGATATAGTAACATACTGCATGATATTCCAGTACGTATGATTAGTACTTTTGGGGTTCAGCAAGGAGATAACTTATCTCCAATACCCTTTACAATGTATCTAAATGACTTTGAGAGTTTTCTGGAACAGAATCAAAACTGGTATAGTGGTATTCATTCATGAATAAATTGTGTTGTGTCTTACTATATGCTGATGATAATCTACTATGTAGCAGAGAATCAAAATGATTTACAGGATTGCATAATTTGGATTAATTGAATGGTTACCATTCAAAGAGTTAAGTTGTTTTAGTTATCTTTTTGTTAATGCTTTGTGGTGAACTTGGAAGATACCCTATTCAATTCACCATGGATGTTAGAATGTCTAAATTTTGGAATAAACTAATAGTTAGTAAACAAAATAGTATTTTTTGCCTTCTGTCAAGTAATTAGGCAAAAGCTTCATTGGTTGAATAGTGCATAGTGTCATTATATATTATTGTCTCCTTTACAGGACAGTGATAAGCATCCATATGAGTGGCAGCAGTTCGGATAAGTGTAGCGAAATCATAACTAGCAGTGACTATGTCATGTATCATCATTTTCATTATAGGGCAGTGATAAGCATGCATATGAGTGGCAGCGTTGTCTTGACAACTGTTGTCGGATGATACAAGACGCCAACAATATTTTCAACTCCGTCAGCAGCTCGGCGGTGTGTAACGAGATCATCAGGTCAACTCAGGGATCAGAGTATATACAAGGTAGGACTTTAAGTATGTTATAGTGGAGTGAGGTGGACTTGTGGTTGAAACTTCAGACTTTGAACGTTGAAGTCAAGGGTTTAAACCCCACTAGTGCTAGGTTGTTTTCTTGAGCAAGAAAAGCATTAACTCCCCATATTAAATACACAGGAAGTGCTTACTTTATCCTGACATGACTGAAAAAATGTTGACTGGGATGTCAAAACAACAACAAAATACAATCAAGCAAACTGTTCTCTTGTGTATGGCCTGGTTGCTGCATTTAGTAAAGGGCATCCAGGTTATTTTTTGGAAGTTCTATGCCCTGCTTGTGCCCCAGCATAAGCTTTGTTTATAAGTCTCATTACGATTAGACCTAAGAAATGAAATTTAAGCATCTCTTGGTCCAAAACTCTAAGGATTTTTTGCACTAACTTTTCACCAGTTATAACCAATATTTCGATATTCCATTCTACTTAATAGCCTCTTGATAGCTTAAGTTTTCTGTTTTGTTTTCTCAACAGGAATCATAGAAATCTACAGAGTTGTGTGTAGAGTAATGATGTCTTGATAGCTTAAGTTTTCTGTTTTGTTTTCTCAACAGGAATCATAGAAATCTACAGAGTTGTGTGTAGAATAATGATGTCTATTAAGACTGCAGGTAAATGAGCCGCCTCGTGGGGAAACCAACAATGTGGTTTCCGAACAGGTCTGACACAAACCGGCCTATACAGCTACAGAAGCAGGCTAGAATCTTGAAATTTTGGATTTAAGAAGAAGAGGAAGTGCACTATCCGTGTAGCGAAAACAAAGGCGCTGATCAGCTTCGCGGTTACCGCGAAGCTGATCTGCGTCTTTGTTTTCGCATATGCAGATTGTTGGTTTTCCCATGAGGCTGCTCAAATATTTAAGCTTGCTTACCAAATAGAGCATGTTTCATCACTTAATATATTTTCAAATAGACTTACTATCTGTTAATTATGAAAATACATGTAATAGAAAAAAAGACATTATGTTGACCACCTTTTTGATAAGAGGAAGGACCCTATAAGTTTTAAGTGTCAAGATAAATGAGGAAATTTAAGTTTCAATTGATATGTATGGTTGTTACTTTTCTCCTGTATTTATTTACAGCTGTACAGACCGACAGATTGACACAACTCCTGAAGGACATTGACCTGGCCTGGAATAATCTCACTGCTTTTCTTGTTGGAGGATCTGTAATGGTAGGATTTTCTTTATTTGTTGTGGTTTATGCTCCTAGTCAACAGTTTTTAAAGTCATATTGGGATGGCAGCACAGCTCCTGAAGGACATTGACCTGGCTTGGAATAATCTTACAGCTTTTTAGCTCACCTGAGCCGAAGGCTCACAGGTGAGCTTATAGTATACCCATGCTCCGTCGTCCGTCCGTCGTCCGTCCGTCGTCCGTCGTCCGTCGTTCACAATTTCAAAGATCTTCTCCTCTGAAACCGCTTGGCCAATCAAAGCCAAACTTCATGTGGAGCATCCTTAGGAAGGGGGAACGAAAGTTTATATAAATGGTCCAGGTCACATGACCAAGATGGCCGCCATGGCTATAAATAGCAAAAACCTTTAAAAATCTTCTTCTCCAGAACCAGTGGGCCGATTTCCATGAAACTTGGTATGTAGCATTGGGGACTTGGACTCATCATAGTTTATATAAATCATGACCCTAGGATGACCTTGACCTATTTTACGGCAAGGTCAACTTAGGTCGCCAATGCATTTGAATGGGAAAAAATGGTAAAATGCTATTTAATGGGTAAAACTTACTGGGAATAGGCAAATGGACAGAATATTAATGTAAATGGAAAATTTTAGCCTCTGGGGGGTTGTCTGCCCCTGCCCCCCGGGCTATATACATGTATATTTCCATAATGATGAAACATCTTCTCCCCTGAAACTGCTTGGCCAATCAGAGCCAAACTTCATTTGGAGCATCCTTGGGAAGGGGGAATGAAAGTTTATATAAATGGTCCAGGTCACGTGACCAAGATGGCCACCATGGCTATAAATAGTAAAAACCTTTAAAAGTCTTCTTCTCCAGAACCAGAAGGCCAATGATTTTGAAACTTGGTGTGAAGCATCAGTGACTGGAGCTCTACAAAGTTTATATAAATCATGACCCTGGGATGACCTTGACCTATTTTACGGCAAGGTCAACATAGGTCGCCCATGCATTTGAATGGGGAAATTTGTTAAAATGTTATTTTTAGGGAAAAACTTGCAGGAAATGGGCAAATGGACTTAAGATTGATGATTCTGAAATAAATTGGACCCCAGGGGTGTGTCTGCCCCCACCCCGGAGCAATATTCATGTATATTACAGTGATATTCAAAGATCTTCTCTGAAACCACTCCGCCAATCAAAGCCAAACTTTATGAGGAGCATTGTTAGGAAGTGGGAATGAAAGTATATATAAATGGTCATGGTCACATGACCAAGATGACTGCCATGGCTATAAATGTCAAAAACCTTTAAAAATCTTTTTCTCCAGAACCAGAAGGCCTATGATTTTCAAACTTGGCATGAAGCATCAAGGAATGGAGGTCTACAAAATTTGTATAAATCATGACCCTCGGATGACCTTGACCTTTTTTACGGCAAGATCAACTTAGGTTGCTCATGCATTTGAATGGGGAAAATTGTTAATATGTCATTTGAAGGGCAAATCTTGCAGTAAATTGGCAAATTTAGTGAATTTTTATGTTTTGAAAAAGACATTGACTCCAGGGGTTATTCTGACTCTGGCTTGGGGTTATGTACAAGCAATTACCATTCTAGAGTCGAACAAATTTATATATGTATATCAGGTCTCAGGTGAGCGCTTACAGGACCATTGGTCCTCTGGTCTTGTTAGAGGACCAGTCATGGTAGGATTGTTTCTTTGATAAGTGTGTCTTGTGGTTTTATGTCCCAGTCAACAATTTTACAATCATGTTAGGATAGATAGACACAACCCCTGAAGGACATTGACCTGGCCTGGATTAATCTCACTGCTTTTCTCGTTGGAGGATCAGTCATGGTAGGGGCTCTTTAGTTAAGGAAATATGCAAAGTAGATGAGCAAGCAGTAACCAGACACAAGCAGAACCTAATACCCACCCCTAACACCTTTTTTGGAAACAAAAAATAACAAAAAAAGGACTAGTACAGAGAGAACAACTCGCTGTCTGATTGAGCAGCTCTCTCCCAAAAGGTGCTCATCCATTTATTCAAACTTGAATTATTAAGGGTAGAAATGTTGCCGAAAGGCATCAAAACAAGGAATATAGAGAACCACATCAGAAGTAATGTCTTGGTATTGTCAGTTATAATGCACCAGTCATTTGTATCCCCGGCCCTAGGGGGGCCGGGGATAGCAGAGACTCAGCGGGGCTGAAGTGCCAGATTTTAACCTCTGATGAGTCCCGGCAGTGCCAGGGATGTGCCAGGGTTTTAATTGCCCGCCAATACACGGTCACATTATTTCAAATTAGATATTAGTTGTATTTTTTAACATTTCATTACTTTTATGGTTCTTATTTAATTTGCAAATGTACCTGTACTTTTACACACATAAATTCAAGCCCCTTTCTCATATTTCAGTTTCATCAGAACAACTCCCAGCTATTGTTCCACATTATGGTCAGCCTCCGGGGAGCTGGAGCTTTTAGCAGGGATTTTACCACAAATCTGGCCTCGCAATGCCAGGCTTTTTTCAGGGCTTTACAAATTGAAAAGTTAAATGCCCCGCTATTCCCCGGCCCTAGGGGAGCTGGGGATACAAATGACTGATGCATACATTACAGGGAGGGACTTAAATCAGTATAAGAAGTTCCATGCCTTGCTCTCAGTTCTGTAGTGGTTTATAAGTTAATGATATCCTAACAAAAAATTATATTGCATTTGTATTGTCAGGTGGACACCAAAAGCCTGGATTCCAGTCGATGATGACATAACCTCCCAGTATCTCACATGTGGTGTTTGTTTACTGAGCGTGGATATGAAGTTGAAAGGTGTCATAATTGTACAAATCAGAACAATGATTCTTGCACACCAGATAGAGAAATCCTACGTTTTACCCCATGTGAGAAATTCTTATCTCACCCTCCTTATCTCACCCCGGTCGCACCCTGCGTTCAAGTGTTCTTTTTTAACATCGGTTGTATAGGACGTCACATAATTTCGTCGCTAAGCACACAAGTCACAATGACGTCAAAACGTTTTAATTCAAAATGGCAGACGCCGCGATTGTGACACTTTTCTAGGTAAATAGTATGAAAATCAAGCTTCGCCGCATTAAGGCGTGCAAGAAGGCGTGCAAGAAAAAGAATCTTACATGCGTGTCAGGTATGGATAGACAAATCTGTCCCTCGGGTGACAGTTTGGCATCACTCGGCGAGCCTCGTGATGCCAAAATGTGACCCTCGGGACAGATTTGTCTATCCATACCTGACACGCATGTAAGATTCTTATATTATTTACAGGGTCTGTATTTTCAGCCTGACACCATAAGCCTGGACTTCAGTAGGTGTTATATCGGATTATTACACAACCTCCCAGTATCTGCCCTGTGGTATTTGTTTGTATAGTGTGGATATGTAGTTGAAGGACGTTATTATTCTATTCCTATTGTACACATGACAGCAATAATTGTTTACTGTTCTGATTAATTTCAGCCTGATGCCAAGAGTCTTGATTTCAGTCATGGTGTCATTAGAGATGATGACACAACCTCCCAGTATCTCTCCTGTGGTGTCTGTTTACTCAGTGTGGATATGAAGTTGAAAGGCGTTTCCCAGGACAATGGCAATACTGCGGCTAAGTTGACATATGGTGGAAGACAATACCATGCAGCGTGTGCTAACCTGTGGATTAATTGTGTTGACTCAACTTTACCGGCATTAAAACTGCCAGAATTATTATGATGCTAGACTTATAGAATCTAATATACCAGGGGAGCAAGGTGACCTTAGGACAGGTGGTCCTGGGTTTGAAACCTACCCTCTGTGTTTTGTGTTGGGGAAAATGTGGTGGTTTTAGTGATAGTGTATGGGACTCTAAATCAAGAGGTCATAAGCTTGAGATCTACATATGTCTGGTTGTATTTTTGAGCAACACACACTCACTGCCCATAGTACTTGTTAATACCCAGTAAAGCTCCATCTCAACATGACTGAAAAATGTTTGACTGTGAAGTTGAGCCTTAACCTATGAAAACAAACCAAATGATTTTATGCTGTGGTTAATTTAGAATTTTATTACAAACTCAGACATGGTTGAATTTATCAGATTTTTATATATATAAATTCTGATTTGCCTCTTTGGGTTAAAGGTTAATGGTTGATTTCATCTAATGAAGTGAAAGTTCATGAAACATATTTTGTTTTAATGATGTCTGAGTTACGAAATTTTCGTTATTTCCAATATTGTTTTTAGGACAGGAAATATCAGCCGCGACGCGAGAAAACTGGTCTTCGGGAGTTCTGACCAGGTCTGACACAAACCGGCCTGTGCAGCTACAGAAGATAGCTAGATGCTTGATATTTCGGATTTAGAAGAGGAATTGTACTGTCCTTGTAGCGAAAACAAAGGCGATGATCAGCTTCGCAGTTACTGCGAAGCTGATCTACGCCTTTGTTTTTGCTTAGGCAATAATCCGGTTTTCTCATGATGCAGCTCATACTTAACATAATAAGCTTTTGATATTGATTAGCTCACCTGAGCCGTCAGGCTCACAAGGTGAGCTTATAGTATACCCATGCTCCGTCGTCCGTCCGTCGTCCGTCCGTCCATCGTCCGTCCGTCGTCCGTCGTCCACCATTTTCAAAGATCTTCTCCTCTGAAACCGCTTGGCCAATCAAAGCCAAATTTTACATGAAGCATCTATGGGAAGGGGGAACCAATGTGTATATAAATAATCCAGGTCACATGACCAAGATGGCAGCCATGCCCATATATGGTAAAAACCCTTCAAAAATCTTCTTCTCCGGAACCACTGGACCGATTTCAACCAAACTTGGCATGAAGCATTAATGGCTCAAGCACTACAATGTGTATATAAATCATGACCCTATGATGACCTTGACCTATTTTACGGCAAGGTCAACATAGGTCGCGAATGCATTTGAATGGGAAAAATTGTTAAATTGTCATTTAAAGGAAAAATCTTGCAGAAAATGAGCAGTAGGACTGAATATTAATGATTCTGAAAAAAATTGGGCACCAGGGGCTCATCCGCCCCCACCCCGGGGCAATATACATGTATATCTCCATAATATTCAAACATCTTCTCCTCTGAAACCGCTTGGCCAATCAAAGCGAAATTTTATGTGAAGCATCAATAGGAAGGGGTAACAAATATGTATATAAAAAATCCAGGTCACATGACCAAGATGGCCGCCATGCCCATATATGGTAAAAAACGTTCAAAAATCTTCTTCTCCAGAATCGGTTGACCGATTTCAACGAAACTTGGCACGAAGCATCGATGGCTCAAGCACTACAATGTGTATATAAATCATGACCCTGTGATGACCTTGACCTATTTTACGGGAAGGTCAACATAGGTCACCAATGCATTTGAATGGGGAAAACTTTTAAAATGTCATTTAAAGTGAAAGTCTTGCAGGAAATGGGCAGTAGGACTGGATATTAATGATTCTGAAAAAAATTGGACCCCAGGGGCTCATGTGCCCCCACCCCGGGGCAATATACATGTATATTTCCATAATATTCAAACGTCTTCTCCTCTGAAACCGCTTGGCCAAACAAAGCCAAATTTTAAGTGAAGCATCTATAGAATGGGGGAATCAATGTGTATATAAATAACCTAGGTCACATGACCAAGATGGCCGCCATGCCCATATATGGTAAAAACCCATCAAAAATCATCTTCTCTGAAACCAATAGACTGATTTCAAGGAAACTTGGCGTGAGGCATCGATGGCTAAAGTACTCCAATGTATATGTAAATCATGACCCTGTGATGACCTTGACCAAGTTTATGGCAAGGTCAACATGGGTTGCCTGTGCATCTGAATTGGGAAAACTGTTAAAATGTCATTTGAAGGAAAAAGCCAACAGGAAATTGGCAAATGGACAGAATATTGAAGATTCTGAAAAAAGAAAATGGCCCAAGGGCTTATCTGCCCCTGCACTGGAGTTAAATACATGTACCATAATATTCAAACATGTTTATTGGTATATGCAGCTGATCTCAGGTGAGCGTTTACAGGACCATTGGTCCTCTGGTTATATCTTTCACACAGCTGTGCTGTTCAGAATTTGTGCTATCAAGTTGTATCAGAATAATTTTTGGCATTATTTTATGTGTTGGTATATAGCATGCCATGTTTTGTACAGTCTCTAAACTTAAGTATATTAAAGGGAACTCAAGACATTACGAAAACATGCCCATGCAATATACAGAGGTTTTTGAGCTTTAAAAATTGAACAATTTTCAGCCAAAAATTTTGATATTTTTCTTGTTTTTGCTCAAAACATAGATTGTGGGTACATGTTAGAACTGCCTCAGCGAGGGGGTTCTAACTAGTACCCACAATCTATGTTTTGGAGCAAAAAAAAGAAAAATATGTATACCCCTGCATACCCCAGTTTTGCTATATAAAAGTGGGGTGCAAGGGGGTATTCATTACATGGACATGTTTTCGTGATGGTGTACAAAATGTATAGTGCTAACATTTCTCAAGTTGCAATTATAAACAAGAATAAAGATGATTGCAACAATACATTCGCGGATCCAGAGGGGGGGACCAGGGGTCCGGACCCCCTCTGGAATTTGAAAATTTTACCTAAAAGTTATTTCGGGATTTTTGGGGGGTTGGACCCCCCCCCTCGTCTGTGACCAAAAATTACCATTTTCGTTGGACCCCCTCTAATGAAAATTTCTGGATCCGCGCATGCAATAAATTGATTGAATCATTCCAAATAATCAACATTTTTCAGCTGTTGGTAGGACAGCTTTCAGCTACATGTTTATGCATTTATTTATAAATTTTGAATTCATAACCTGTGATTTATAAGGTGGATTGCTGGGTGACAAATCCAAGAATAAGATTGTTTCTTCTCAGCAAAAACAGAACAACGTATGCATTGTATCCTATTATTAAATAACAGAGCCTTTATGGAAAGGAGGTGGTCCTGTTGTTAGTTTGTCAGACTATGAGCTGAGAAGTCAAGGTTTGAATCCCACTGGCGTCAGTTTGTATACTTGAACAAGACACATTAACTTTCCACAGTACTGATTATTACTCAGGAAGTGGTGGCTCTGTCCCCATGTGGCTGAAAAATTGTTGATAGAGATGTTCATACATGTGATATCTCCCTATTTCAGAGGGATCTCCCTATTTTTAGCTCACCTGAGCCAAAGGCTCACAGGTGAGCTTATAGGATAGGCAGGCATCCGGCGTCGTCGTCCGTCGTCGTCGTCCGTCGTCGTCCGTCCACAATTTCAAAGAAGAATATTTCTGAAGCTAGTTGGCCGATCTTGATCAAATTTAATGTGAACCATAATTGGGTTGGGGGATTGATGGCATTAGGTTTTGGAGCAGATTGTATCAAAATTGTGGTTTCCATGGCAACAGATAGGTCCCATAGACTTACAATGGGAAAAACTAAAAAAATCTTCTTCTCTGAAACCACTAGGCCCACAGCTTTGATATTTGGTATGTAGCAATGGCTAATCATCCTCTACGTAAATTGTGCCATTCATGCCCCTGGGGTCAAATTTGGCCACGCCCCGGGGGGTCGATAGTCTCCATAGACTTACTATGGGGAAAAAAAATAAAAAAAATCTTCTTCTCTGAAACCACAGGGCCCACAGCTTTGATACTTGGTATGTGGCAATGGCTAATGGTCCTCTACATAAATTGTGCCAGCCATGCCCCTGGGGTCAAATTTGGCCACGCCCCGGGGGTGGATAGTTTCCATAGACTTACAATTGGAAAAACTAAAAAAATCTTCTTCTCTGAAACCACTAGGCCCACAGCTTTGATATTTGGTATGTAGCAATGGCTAATGGTCCTCTACATAAATTGTGCCATTCATGCCCCTGGGGTCAAATTTGGCCACGCCCCAGGGGTTGATAGTCTCCATAGACTTACTATGGGAAAAAAATTGAAAAATCTTCTCTGAAACCACAGGGCCCACAGCTTTGATATTTTGTATGTGGCAATGGCTAATGGTCCTCTACATAAATTGTGCCAATCATGCCCCTGGGGTCAAATTTGGCCACGCCCCGGGGGTCGATAGTCTCCATAGACCTACAATAGGAAAAAACTAAAAAAATCTTCTTCTCTGAAACCACTAGGCCAACAGCTTTGATACTTGGTATGTAGCAATGGCTAATGGTCCTCTACATAAATTGTGCCATTCATGCCCCTGGGGTCAAATTTGGCCACGCCCCAGGGGTTGATAGTCTCCATAGACTTACTATGGGAAAAAAATTAAAAAATCTTCTTCTCTGAAACCACAGGGCCCACAGCTTTGATATTTTGTATGTGGCAATGGCTAATGGTCCTCTACATAAATTGTGCCAATCATGTCCCCGGGGTCAAAATTGGCCACGCCCCGGGGGTGGATAGTCTCCATAGACCTACAATAGGAAAAACTAAAAAAATCTTCTTCTCTGAAACCACTAGGCCCACAGCTTTGTCATTTGGTATGTGGCAATGGCTAATGGTCCTCTACATAAATTGTGCCATTCATGCCCCTGGGGTCAAATTTGGCCAGGCCCCGGAGGTTGATAGTCTCAATAGACTTGCTATGGGAAAAAATTAAAAAATCTTCTTCTCTGAAACCACATGGCACACAGCTTTGATATTTTGTATGTGGCAATGGCTAATGGTCCTCTACATAAATTGTGCCAGCCATGCCCCTGGGGTCAAATTTGGCCACGCCCAGGGGGTAGATAGTCTCCATAGACTTACAATGGGAAAAACTAAAAAAATCTTTTTCTCTGAAACCAAAAGGCCCAGAGCTTCTATATTTTGTATGTAGCAATGTTTGGTAGTCCCCATTATAAATTGTGCCAGTCATGCCCCTGGGTCAAATTCGGCCATGCCCCGGGGGTCAATAGTGTCCATGCATAGACTTTCATTGGTCGATTCTCAATTAATTCAAATCTCATGAGCTTACAATGTGATAATCTCTCAGGTGAGCTACAGGACCAATGGTCCTCTAGTTGAGCAAATCTTCCTATATGGAATTTCAAAATTTCCCTATTTTTTTTTTTTTTTTTTTTTTTTTTTTTTTTTTTTTTTTTTTTTTTGTGTGTGTGTGTGTGTGTAAAATTTCCCTATATAACTTATACATCTCCCTATTTCAAATTTCAGATCTCCCTATTCGAATTCAAGAATTTCCTTTTTTATGTATCACATGTATGGAGATGCCACAAAACATTGAGGACTGATCAATCAGACTTGGATTTTTCAGACAGTAAAGAAGACATCTTTGAAATCCTTGGATTTTTCATACAGCAGCTCTGGGACCAGTTGCTCAAAATTAACAATGTTGTTAGTTAACGAGTCGTTAAAACTTCAAACATGAATATTACAAATACACTGTTATTTTTTGTTGACAAAATGTGAGAATCCTTTGCAAAGGATTCTCACATTTTGTCAACAAAATATAACAGTGTATTTGCTTATGTAGTCAGCATTTACTTAACGAGTTTAGCGAGGATGTAAAGCTAACAAAGTTTTGAACAACTGGACCTGAATGTTTGTGACAATAAATGTTCCTGTTATTACTGTTAACCAGATTGAGATTACTCCAACAATACTATAAATACCCGTGTCACACGATATTAACAGCAGTTTATTAATGAAGAGAAAGCCATGTATTAATATTGCAATTTACGAGCGCACATGCTGTTAATACATGGCTTTTACTTATGCTCATTACTTGGCGCCACGCAAAGCATGTGCTAATAATTAGACGCTGAAGTCTGCCAGGAACGAGCATAAAATGAAGGCTTTTACGCGTATGAAATTGTGATGAGGCTGTAAGATATAGTGCACCATTATTTCTTTTGTTTGTGCAGAATTTATGCAATAATAGCGATCAAAATTATTTTGTCATTCATTAACATTCCCTAGATCCCTCGGGAAGTGCTGAAACCTGGGGTTACGCCCTCGTTTTTCAACACTTCCCTCGGGACTTAGCGAATGTTACTGAATGGAAAATCATGTTTGACCGCTATAGTAATGGGGAAAACCCTCTCAGGCTATGATTTTCTTTGCCATATGGCAAAAAGTTACCATTCATTCTTTGTTCGAACTACAGAATACCTGGGTATTCAGCCATAAACTGAAAATGCTGACAGTATGTTTAACAGCCAAGATATTGTAAAGGGTTAAAATTAGAGATGTAAATTTGGAATCTTTTGCATGATTTTGTTTCACAAATTTTCAATTTCTGAGTTATTCCTGATGTTTTGAATTTGCAATCAAGTGTTTGTAAAGTCTTTATGGCTTATAGATGTTCTTTATAAGCAAGGAACTTGAATTTACAAGGCATCAAATTTGCAAATGGGGCAAGATCTGACAAAAGGGGCCTTATGGCTGAAAATTCTATGTGCTTTTCGAAGTTCAGCATAAATATCACTGCACAGACTATGCAGTAGGCTCACATTCTCACGCTGTTTGATAAAACACCCATGCAAAGGGCGTACCTGGTTTTTAGAATGAGCATAGTCCTTCAGGCCCAACGGTTGCCATGGCAACACACATGGCACAAATAACTTTGCTTCATAAGAAATATATGTGTCTTGGATTGTGTTACAATATTAAAGCAGTTTGACACAAATATCAGAGCATGCCATAAATTTCAAATTTGGATGGTTTGAATGCCCGAAGACCCCTTTTGTTAGATCCACACTAAAATATTTGTGAAAATTAAGTTCTGGCACAGAGTTTTGATCTGGTTTACAGTATTAACCATCAATTTCAATTTAAGTGCAATAATCATTTATATTTATTTACAATGTGTAATCTCATTATTTTTGTTGTATTACGGCATATCATATATGATTGATAATGTATTTTTATGTGATTGTTATAAATTAGTGGGTTGTGATGTTGATAAGTTATAAATGTTTACTTCTGTATAAATTAAATTTTTTACCAGCCGCAGTAGTATGATGGATGGGGTAGTCGTTTAGCAATCAAGAGGTTGCAGTTTCAATACCCGGCTGGTACATATGCCTGTCTTGTTGGTGACAATAATTATGTCCCCCCAACCGAAGGTGGGGGACATATTGTTTTTGGTGCGGATCCCGTCGGCGTGTGCGTCCGTGTCTGCGTCCGCGTCCACGTAGCTTCTTTCCGACGCGATATCTTTTGAACCAGCGAATGGATTTTGACCAAACTTGCACAGATACATGGTTGGGAGGGGGGAAAGAGTTGATTAGATTTTGGTGACCTTGACCTTATTTTCAAGGTCACCAGCCCATGAAAACTGATCAAATTAGGTTTTCCGACGCGATATCTTCTGAACAAATGAATGGTTTTGACAAAACTTGCACAAGAGCATTGTAGGGAGGAGGCCAATAGTTGATTAGATTTTGGTGACCTTGACCTAATTTTCAAGGTCACAAGTCCATAAAAAATGTTGAAATTAGTCTTTCCAACGCGATAACTTGTAAACCAATTGATGGATTTTGACCAAACTTGCACAGAAGCATTGTTGCGAGAAGGCTCAGAGTTGATTAGATTTTGGTGACCTTGACCTTATTTTCAAGGTTAGGAGTCCATAAAAAATGTTGAAATTAGTCTTTCCAACGCAGTATCTTGTAAACCAATTGATGGATTTTGACCAAACTTGCACAGAAGCATTGTTGGGAGGAGGCTCAGAGTTGATTAGATTTTGGTGACCTTGACCTAATTTTCAAGGTCACGAGTCCATAAAAAAATGTTGAAATTAGTCTTTCCAATGCAATATCTTGTAAACCAATTGATGGAATTTGACCAAACTTGCACAGAAGCATTGTTTGGAGGAGGCTCAGAGTTGATTAGATTTTGATGACCTTGACCTAATTTTCAAGGTCACGAGTCCATAAAAAGATATCTTGTAAACTAATTGATGGATTTTGACCAAACTTGCACAGAAGCATTGTTGGGAGGAGGCTCAGTTGATAAAAGTTTGGTGATCTTGACCTAATTTCCAAGGTCACTAGTCAAAAACTGTTGAAATTAGTCTTTCTGACGCGATATCTTGTAAACTAATTGATGGATTTTGACCAAACTTGCACAGATGCATTGTAGGGAGGAGGCCAATAGTTGATTAGATTTTGGTGACCTTGACCTAATTTTCAAGGTCACGAGTCCATAAAAAATGTTGAAATTAGTCTTTCCAACGCGATAACTTGTAAACTAATCGATGGATTTTAACCAAACTTGCACAGAAGCATTGTTGTGTTGAAGTTCAGAGTTTATAAGAATTTGGTGGTTGTGACCCAATTTTAGACAGGGTCCAAAACAAGTTTAAACTACCACACCTTAAAGAACAAGATGGGCATGGTGTCTTCCATAGAATAATTTCATATCACAAGGTAACTACACTTCAATTACTAAACGGTTGGGGGGACATAGTTTTCCTCAGAAAACACAGTTTTAATTCTTCCTTAAATCACAGATAAATTTTGAGTGATTAATCAATATTTTTGTGTTACTTTATTAGGATCATATAATTTTGCTTCAGAAACATTCCTATATTTTAGAGGGCTATATGTAGATAGATAATCTATTACTCTAAAGGTCCCCTGGATGGGGCAATAAATTATAGCTAACCATCGTTAAACTTTCTTACAAAATATTTTTGATCCATCAAATACAGTAATTTATCCGGTTTCGAATCTTATCCAGTTCCGAATCAAGTGGTCGTATCGTCACGAACTACACAGCAGCTGTTCAATTAAAAAACAAATATTTTGTATGGTCATGAAGTCTATCTTTTTCTCTTCCTCTGCACGAAGTCAGATTTTGAAAACTTATCTGCATGCTAAAAATAAATCTGCTCTTCGAGATTACCTGTCGAATTAGAATGTATATTGCACTTGTGTAATTATCCGCAAGGTGCAGGTTTCCGCAAAATGCATGAACCTTGAACATTATTTTTTTACACTTTTGAATCCAACATGCGTTCCAACATTAATTATAACACACCAGGAAAACTGAACTTCATTTATTGATTTTCTGTTGCGTAGGAGCTTGTTAATTTTATCTACCAATTTAGCTAGTTTCGGGTCAGTAAAAAAATAATTGTGTCGACATAGTAATGTACTCGTAAATCTATTAATATCGCAGTAAACGTCTTAGCGCTAAACCTAAAGGAACTGAGGAGGGCGTGTTTAAATCTCAGTAAGTATTTTATTTGATGTGTGTGTGTGTGTGTGTGTGTGTGTGTGTGTGTGTGTGTGTGTGTGTGTGTGTGTGTGTGTGTGTGTGTGTGTGCGTGCGTACGTGTCGCCACAATACCACAGTCTTTCATTTGCAATGCAGTTTGTTTGAATTGGTGCTTAACGTTATAGTCCACAGCTATGGTCATGTCAGGACTTTGCCCCCATTTTTAGCTCACCTGAGCCGAAGGCTCACAGGTGAGCTTATAGGATAGGCAGGCATCCGTCGTCCGTCGTCCGTCCGTCCACAATTTCAAATAAGAATATTTCTGAAGCTAGTAGGCCGATCTTGATCAAATTTAATGTGAACCATAATTGGGTTGGGGGATTGATGGCATTTGGTTTTGGAGCAGATTGTATCAAAATTGTGGTTTCCATGGCAACAGATAGGTCCCATAGACTTACAATGGGAAAAACTAAAAAAAATCTTCTTCTCTGAAACCACTAGGCCCACAGCTTTGATATTTGGTATGTAGCAATGGCTAATGGTCCTCTACATAAATTGTGCCATTCATGCCCCTGGGGTCAAATTTGGCCACGCCCCGGGGGTCGATAGTCTCCATAGACTTACTATGGGAAAAAAATTCAAACATCTTCTTCTCTGAAACCACAGGGCCCACAGCTTTGATATTTGGTATGTGGCAATGGCTAATGGTCCTCTACATAAATTGTGCCAGCCATGCCCCTGGGGTCAAATTTGGCCACGCCCCGGGGGTGGATAGTCTCCATAGACTTACAATTGGAAAAACTAAAAAAATCTTCTTCTCTGAAACCACTAGGCCCACAGCTTTGATATTTGGTATGTAGCAATGGCTAATGGTCCTCTACATAAATTGTGCCATTCATGCCCCTGGGGTCAAATTTGGCCATGCCCCGGGGGTTGATAGTCTCCATAGACTTACTATGGGAAAAAAATTAAAAAATCTTCTTCTCTGAAACCACAGGGCCCACAGCTTTGATATTTTGTAGGTGGCAATGGCTAATGGTCCTCTACATAAATTGTGCCAATCATGCCCCTGGGGTCAAATTTGGCCACGCCTCGGGGGTCGATAGTCTCCATAGACCTACAATAGGAAAAAAACTAAAAAAATCTTCTTCTCTGAAACCACTAGGCCAACAGCTTTGATATTTGGTATGTAGCAATGGCTAATGGTCCTCTACATAAATTGTGCCATTCATGCTCCTGGGGTCAAATTTGGCCACGCCCCGGGGGTTGATAGTCTCCATAGACTTACTATGGGAAAAAAAAAATCTTCTCTGAAACCACAGGGCCCACAGCTTTGATATTTTGTAGGTGGCAATGGCTAATGGTCCTCTACATAAATTGTGCCAATCATGTCCCCGGGGTCAAATTTGGCCACGCCCCGGGGGTTGATAGTCTCCATAGACCTACAATAGGAAAAACTAAAAAAATCTTCTTCTCTGAAACCACTAGGCCCACAGCTTTGATATTTGGTATGTAGCAATGGCAAATGGTCCTCTACATAAATTGTGCCATTCATGCCCCTGGGGTCAAATTTGGCCACGCTCCGGGGGTTGATAGTCTCCATAGACTTACTATGGGAAAAAAATTAAAAAATCTTCTCTGAAACCACTAGGCCCACAGCTTTGATATTTGGTATGTAGCAATGGCTAATGGTCCTCTACATAAATTGTGCCATCCAAGCCCCTGGGGTCAAATTTGGCCAGGCCCCGGAGGTTGATAGTCTCAATAGACTTGCTATGGGAACAAAATTCAAAAATCTTCTTCTCTGAAACCACAGGGCACACAGCTTTGATATTTTGTATGTGGCAATGGCTAATGGTCCTCTACATAAATTGTGCCAGCCATGCCCCTGGGATCAAATTTGGCCACGCCCCGTGGGTAGATAGTCTCCATAGACTTACAATGGGAAAAACTAACAAAAATCTTCTTCTCTGCAACAAAAAGGCCCAGAGCTTCTATATTTTGTATGTAGCAATGTTTGGTAGTCCCCATTATAAATTGTGCCAGTCATGCCCCTGGGTCAAATTTGGCCATGCCCCGGGGGTCAATAGTGTCCATGCATAGACTTTCATTGGTCGATTCTCAATTAATTTAAATCTCATGAGCTTACAATGTGATAATCTCTCAGGTGAGCTACAGGACCAATGGTCCTCTAGTATGGGACTTGTGCCCAAAGTTCTCACCGCTGTGTCTAGTGTGGGTTCGAACCCCGCTCTGTCCATGTGAGGCAAACCAAGTTCTGCTTGCGAGCGTGTCAGGTGGTTTTGTTCTTTCTCGGGGTTCTCCCGTTTTCATCCCACCTACTGATTGGCGCGTCTCATATGAGCTAAAATAATCATGAAAGGGACGTTAAACTGAATCAAAAAGTGTGTGTGTGGGGGGGGGGGGGGCAAGTTAGGATGCTTCAAATATAACAAAGCCAAGAAGGACAGACACTGGGTTCGATCCTGACGTTGAGCGCCGAGTTATGCTTTTTGGTCCTCATATAAGGAATCTAGCAACATCTCTCTTTTTCTCTCTCTCTCTCTCTCTCTCTCTCTCTCTCTCTCTCTCTCTCTCTCTCTCTCTCTCTCTTTCGAAATTGTTCTATCTATTATTTTGATTTCTTCTTTTGACATAGTAGTTTAGTGAGTAGCTGTTTCCCAAAAATTGGCTATGCATTTACCAAAACTTAACTAAATAAATGAATGCCAAACCCCCCACCCCGTTGCCGAGTGGTGAAGAGCTGATTTCATTAACGCGTTTCATTCGATCGTCTCACCGCTGTGTTTGTTGTGGGCTCATGTGAGACAAGTTCTGCTTGAAGATATGCCAGGTTGTTGTTTTTTTTTTTGTTTTTTTTTTTCCTTTTTTCTCGGGGTTCGCCCGTTTTCACCACACCAACTGACTGGCTCGTCTCATATGAGCTAAATGATCTTAAAAGGGACGTAAACTGACCCAAGATAGATAGATAAATGAATGAATTTTAAGAGGGAGGGAGGGGGGGGGGGCTGGAAGATGTTTCCGGGCTTGGATATTATTTTTCTCTCACGACGCGGTCCTGTCTTTTTATTGGTATATATTACAAACCGTAAGATAGTAATACAGAATTTACTCTGCCCTAGATATGTTTTTCGGCCAAAATTGGATCCTGTTTTTTTTTTTTTTTATTTTTTATTTTTTTTTTAAATCTTACAGCCCCCCCCCCCCCCCCCCCCAATAATAAAAATCAAATGATCGTTTCCTTACGCAGGTGATTCTTTGTGCAGTCGATCTGCATCGCGAACAAAACATGCTGTCTGGATTTCTAGTCTAGTTGACATACTCCTGTTAGATATCTCTGTTTACGCAACATTAAAGCTGTGTTTGAAATTCAATGTTAATCAAACTCATAAAACATCAACAACAAAACAAACAAACAAACCAACAAAAATGAAAATAACCAATGCACAGCCCATGATTACCAGCTCTTAACTGCAAAAATCTGGAACCAGTTACGCCATTATCGACTTAGAACATGTATTTGTTTTCGATTGACGCCAATATCCAGAACGTAAGTTATACGTCGTATACATGTACACAGTTTTTGACACTTTTTCTATCTGAAATGGTAAACTGTGTGTAAGTCTTGTTTTATAAAGAAGTAATGAAGCTACAAACTCAAAATCATAACGCAATAGCGACAGAGAGTATCCTGTTTAAAAATTATCGCAAGTGATTCGGAACTGGATAAATGATTCGGAACTGGATAAATTGGTGGTCTGCTTCAAAGCTATCGTGTGGCCCACAGAATATTCACAATTAATCAGACTAAAGTTCATTATTTAGAAGAAGGGTTATACTTTCTAATGGTAAAGTCGAAACCTAGTTTGCTGTGAGCAATTATCTGGAAACCACTTCGAAAAAAAAGTGACCCGGAACTGGATAATTTACTGTACATGTTAGGCTTTACATCTCTGTCAGAAGTAAGCTTATCTGTCCTTTTTGTTTTAAGCCTAATCATAACAGCAGGTTTTCATGTTATGTTTCTTTTAGCTTTGTTTTCCAAGAATCTTCTTTTATCTCTCAGGTGAGCAATGCTGGACAAACTGTCATCTTGGTGTAAATGAGCCGCGACATGAGAAAACCGGGCTTCGGGATTTCCGACCAGGTCCAACACAAACTGGCCTGTACAGTCACAGAAGAAGGCTAGAAGCTTGAAATTTTGGATCTAAGAAGAAGAGGAATTGTACTATACCTGTAGCAAACAAAGACGCTGATCAGCTTCACAGTTACTGCGAAGCTGATCTGCGCCTTTATTTTCGTCTTTGCGAAAATCTGGTTTTCTTGTGACGAGGCTCAAATGTATTTGTGTAAGTTATGTTATCTGGTCATGAAAAAATACATTCAATAATATAATAATGTTGTTGCTTTCTGAAAATCATTTGAGCCGACGCATGGGAAAACCAACATTCTGCACAGGCGAAAACAAAGGCGCAGTTCAGCTTTGCAGTTACTGCGAAGCTGATCAGGGCCTTTGTTTTCACTACACGAATAGTACAATGCCTCTACTTTTTAAATCCAAAATTTCCAGCCTCTAACCATCTTCTCTGGTTTGTGTCAGACCTGGTCGGAACCCAAATTGTGGGTTTTCTCACGCACATGCTCATTTTTAATCGCCCCAAGCCCTGTTTAACAGCAGGGACATTGGTTTTTAGCTCGCCTGTACGAAAGTACAGGAAGAGCTATTGCAGTCACCACGGCGTCGGCGTTAGCGTCGGCGTTAGCGTTAGCATCGGCGTTGCTCAAAATGTTAAAGTTTTTGGTTAAAGTTTTTATGAATCTATATCTCTTGAAGTTGTGAATGGATCAAGTTGATACTTTGCAATGTTGGTAGATACTGGTCTGAAGTTTTGTGCTGTACCATCATGACCCACCTGGGTGACCTTGAGGTCAAGGTCACGGACTTAGAAATTTTGTGTTTAAGTTTTTGGTTAAAGTTTTTATAAGTCTATATCTCTTGAAGTTGTAGATGGATCAAGTTGATGCTTTGCATGTTGGTAGATATTGGTCTGAAGTTTTGTGCTGTACCATTATGACCAGCCTGGGTGACCTTGAGGTCAAGGTCACAGACTTAGAAATTTTGTGTTAAAGTTTTTGGTTAAAGTTTTTATAAGTCTATATCTCTTGGATATGTAGATGGATCAAGTTGATACTTTGCATGTTGGTAGATATCAGTCTGAAGTTTTGTGCAGTACCATCATGACCCACCTGGGTGGCCTTGAGGTCAAGGTTACGGACTTAGAAATTTTGTGTTAAAGCTTTTGCTTAAAGTGTTTTGAACTGTATATTGCTGGAACAGATGGATGGATCTAGTTGATACTTTGCTGTTAGATATTATTCTTAAGTTTTATGTTGTAGCATCTTGACTCACCTGTGGTCAAGGTCGCAGGCTTAGAAATTTTATTTATATCAAGTGTATGTAGATGGATCAAATTGAACTTAGCATGTTGGTAGTTTTATGCTGTACCATCACGGCCCACCTGGGTGACATTTGACGTCAATGTCTTTGGTCATAGATTTTCATCGATTTAGTGGCAAAGCACAAGTCAGGCGAGCTACGCTGTCCTGCGACAGCTCTTATTGTCCAGAAAATGCTTGCTAAATGTGAATCAAACAAGGTCTACTGTCTAATAACCCAGAAGTACCTTGTTCAAGTATTCAATGGTCTTGCAGATATTGTTCAGAAACCTAGAAAAAAAGATTTCTTATGGCTGAGCAAATCATGTTGATGAAATTGCACAATGATGTATGTTCAACGATCAGAAGATAAATGAGCCGCGACGCGAGAAAACCGGTCTTCGGGGTTTCCGACCAGGTCCGACACAAACCGGCCTGTACAAGCTCAGAAAAGAGCTAGAAGCTTGAAATTTCGGATTTAAGTAGAAGAGGAATTGTACTATCCGAGTAGCGAAAACAAAGGCGCTGATCAGCTTCGCGGTTACCGCGAAGCTGATCTGCGCCTTTGTTTTCGCCTAGGCAAAAATCCGGTTTTCTCATGATGCGGCTCAAATTATCTTTATATTGATGTGCACTTCTGAGCCTTAGGCTGTTTTAAAACATTGCAATATTGCACTGTTTTATCAGTTGCTTGACAACTGCTTTAATATTATGTAAATTATTTCATGCATATACAGTTTGCCTTGAAAAATAACCTCTTTATGCAAGAAAGAACCACATGATCAAAAGATTTTTGAGTGTCAAAAAAAAAAACAACAAGAGAAAAAAAAAAAAAAAAAAAAAAAAAAAACTATTGGGTGCATGGTTCAAATTTAATAGGTCACCGTGACATATTTGCAACATTTATCCAAATGAGATATATTAACACGATCTTTTTGGACCAGAAATGTAGGTCACTGCTACATTTACTTCCAGGTTGGTTGATTTTGCTTCTTTGAAAGCTTAAAATTCGAAAGTGACTTCTTTGCGACAAAAGATTGAGCACAGGTAACAAGTGCTTAACAGAAAAAAATAGACAATTTATTTAATTTCATTGAGATGTTTATTAAAACAGATTCTATAACAGATTAAGATTATGGTACATCACTTGAAAGTATACATTTTATTTCAATGAATTGTAATTGAAAATGCAAACTTGCGTTACGAAGTGTCTCAAGGGCGCACACTGCTAACTTTTTATGCAGCTGCTATGTGCGTACGTAAATGTTTTTATTTTTGCAAAAACAAATTGTTTCTGTTACGCAAAAATTGTTTTGATTCACAATTATGGCTGTAAAAATGTTGGTAGATGAATTTGTCTCGACTGGCTGTGCAAGTGTATTCATTATTATCAAGTACATCGTTACGAAAACAGGCCCATGCAATATACATAATAGTTTTTGGTTGTAAAAATTTAAATTTTCAGTGGGAAAATTTTGATATTTTTAATGTTTTAGCTCAAAATATTGATTGTGGTTACACGTTAGAACCGCCTCGACGAGGCAGTGCTAACGAGTACCCATAATCTACATGTATGTTTTGAATCGAAAAATAGGTATACCCACTTTTAAGGGGTGTAAATTTCACGGACCCACTTTTAAGGGGTGTAAATTTCACGGAAATGTTTTCCTGATGTTAAGTTTGGCCAAAATAAGTTTTCACAAATGATCAAGCGAGGAGTATGGTACACTGGTGCAAAAAGCCAGGGGTGGGTTCAATGGAGTTATGCTGGCGCAAAGATTAAACTACCAGACGTGACTGAACAAAAATGAACGGGTGTGATTTAGATACTTCTGGAAGCAGAATAGATAGTTCCTGCATGATGTCACAACATGCATATTTGACACATAAGATGGCTGATTTTCCAGGGTAAACCAGTTTTGTACAGTTATGATTATCTAATCAAGTGAGTTGTTCTCAAACTAGTAAGAGGTTGACAATAGAATAGTTGCACATAATTTCGTTCAAGCTTAACCTTACTGTATTCAGAAATACAGTTAACCCAATGTATGCAAACAAAATCGGCCATTTTGTGTGGCAAAATCTTGATATTTGTCATGCAGGAACTATCTATATCACGTGAGGGAAGATACCAAAGACGACAGAAGACCAAAAACAAATCGAACAGTAAACGATAGAGTAGCTCTTCAAAAAGGAGGAAATCGCAATGGCGGCCTCCGTGATAATTCTTAAATCAAAACAATCGATTCTGTAAACAAGCTATGAAAGAAATTAAGGATGAAAACATGTCTTTTTCTTTCACTAAATCCTTTTAGTAAAATGTATATGAAGCATACATTTCGCAAGAGCTAGTGAAAGTCGTTGAAAGTCGGCCCAGCTGCAGAGGCAGCCATTGTTGTTGACAAGAACGCGGTCACGTGACCTCTGAATCTGAATAGTTTACTGGTGACACGCCAAATGACATTATTTCACCAGGGGGTTCGGATGGGGGAGAAATTAGTCCCTTGAACGCACGAGTGAAGCGAACTTGGACACACAGTCATCAGACATTTCAGCAGAGGAGACAAGTGAATCAGGGAGGTCATTCCAGTCCCTGATAGTCTGTGGAAAGAAACTACTTTTGTACGCTTCTTTGCTAGCTGAAGGTATCTGAAAAGCCAAAGAGTGTTGATTTCTACAACGCCTATTCTTTGGAATAAGGACTAAGGTCATCTGTGGGTATTCTGGCTTTACCCTTTAGACCTTTCCTCCTTTTCTTAAGAGATTCCCATTTCAGTTGACCTAAAATGCCAGTCATGCTCCCAGTTTCAAAAACGTAATTTCCCGTCACAAACCTTGCCGCACGATTTTGGACCTTTTCCAGTTCTTCCTGGAGGCCATGAGTGTGAGGGTCCCAAACTGAGCTTCCATATTCCAAGACTGGCCGCACCAGTCCTTTATAAGCTGCTTCTTTCACATCTGGGGGACAAGAATACAAATTTCTCCAAGAATCCGAGAGTTCTGTTAGCCTTTGTACAAACATTGGAAATATGAGTATTCCATTTCAAATCATTGGTGATAGTTACACCCAGGTATTTTATGCTTTCAACGTTTTCCAGTAAAGTGCCCTCAAGGGTGTAGTTAGCCTGTATCTTACTAGACCGTTTATTTGTCAGCTGCATCATGTTGCATTTGACGGGTTGAAATCTCATTCCCCATTTTCTAGCCCAACTGCCTAAGCGATCAATGTCTCTTTGAAGTTTCAATGTATCCTCTTCATTCTTGATTTCACGATAACAAACACAATCATCAGCAAAGAGTCTTATTTCAGACTCGATGTCTGCTGAGATGTCATTTATATACAAGGAAAACAGCAAGGGGCCTAGAACGGTGCCCTGAGGGACACCCGACACAACTGGAGCCCAATCCGATTTAATACCATTAACCACTACCCTTTGTTGTCTGAAACAAAGGAAAGCATTTATCCAATTCAGTGTTGTTCCACCTATACCATAGCTGAACAATTTGCTTTTAAGGAGTTCATGGGGAGGAGTATCGAAAGCCTTTTCAAAATCGAGTATAAAAGTGTCGACCTGGCCTTTTTTGTCTAAGATTTTGGCCCAGTCATTTATCACTGTAGTCAACTGAGTTTCACAGCTATGCCATTTCCTTAATGCGTGTTGCCTGTCCGACAGGAGTTCATGTTCATCAAGATGGGCCATAATATTAGAGCATACAATATGTTCAAGAAGCTTACAAGGAATGCATGTCAAAGAAACAGGGCGGTAATTGCGGGCAAGTGACCTGTCGCCCTTCTTAAACAGGGGGCAAATATTAGCAAGAGACCATTCTTTAGGAATTTCACCTGTATCAATTGACTGCTGTCTTCCGTCTTCCACTCAAAATTCGGAAGAGGCAGAAGAGCTTCTAGAACCAGCCAGAAGACCCCTGTTCGATTTGACGGAAAATGCCTCTTCTGGTTTCAGAAGACGTAAATCGAACAGAATTAACTCACTTCCACTTCCGGAAGCTACAAATCGCACACGGCATATGATGCATCAGTCTGCTTCCAAATATTTAGCTGGCTATCGTCGCCGGTTTATAAAGGGTCACTGATGAGGGTTCAGTACCCGAAATTGCGCAATATGGCCCATACTACCTCTCTTTGAACGTTTTTTTTTATGCTTCCAAACGATCAAACTTTTATATTTTTTTTCCTAATAAAAATTTAGAACGAAAGTCCAAGAGTTACCGGTACGATCCAAATCCAGACAAAAGCCATAAAACTTGATGAAAACGAGACTCGCGACCGCAACGTTACCAACAGATCTATCTTTCATGGGCAAACGAGGTAATGTATGGGCTGCAATTGAATTTGTTTTCCCATCGTATATCTCTGTTTGAACTGAAATTACCAGTGCGTGTATCTGTCACCTGAATTAAAATTTTAAAGGGAAGTAGAATACGGTTAAAAAGGTATCTTCTTTTCTGTTATGTATGTGATAAAACGGTTAAGAGGTCGAGATTTTTTTCTCAATGATATTTTTATTGAAGAGAATTTCTCTGGCGCTAAAAATTCAATACAGTGTTATCTATGAGCCCTGTCCGATAATTAGTTACCAAGGCTCGAAATCTATGCTTGTTATCAAAATTCTTTTGTATCGTAACATTAAAGCGTTGTTGAACACTTTCGCTTATACTTGGATGTTAAAAGGTCGCCCCATAGAGGAAATTCGGACAGTTTTCTCTTAAAAAGTTTCGAAATTTCGGATTTGGTCACAAGATAATTATTAAACCAGGTTTGTACATGCCATTAACGTCTGTTTTAAGCGTTTTAAATCATGATATACTGGCACAAAGTTTCCACTTCTTAGGTAGAACATTCTGATTTTGTTTTATCATGTTTATGTGTGCGGTTTTGACCAGTTTATATTAGGTCTCATTACTGCATTATGGGTTTATCTCGAAGCATTCACTTTATGGAAATGCTCTTCAGAAAGTGCAGCATATAAAAATAATTTCGGTTTAGTGCTCTTTTCTTCAGAAGCGACAATCACTTTATTAATATTTCTTGAAGAAAAAAAAAATAAAAAAAGAATTAACCCTTTTAAAAAATTAATTAAAGCAAACGTTGAACGTTTCTAAGTGACATTTTAGTACACAATTAATGCAAATTAGAAATGTTAGGGCATAAATTTACATATTAGTTGGGAAAGAAGAAAACTTGTCTACCAACTAAACAGCCATACGTTTGTAGCTATTTGTATTTTCGTTGAGGACAGAGTGATAGTTCGTCTCTCACTAATGAGAAAGACCATCATTACTTCTTGAATAGTGCTGATGTGTGTTGGTGAGTTCTTTGATGGCTGACTAGGCCAATTCTGGCTCTAAACTGTCGGTTGCAAGAAGAGCAAGTCAATGTCATAGAGTCTGATGGTGGCCCATTTGTTTTGGCTTTGCGCTCTCTTCGCTTTCTTTCAGCTTCACAGATTCTCTTCTTTTCATAAAGAGCTGCTCCTTTGTTGATGAGACCTCGCCACTTTGATCGCTCCTGTGCAGTCTGTTCCCAGGACCCCATTGGTATTTCGAAATCCTTCAGAGAGGCTTTGAGGGTGTCTTTGTAGCGTTTCTTCTGGCCACCTTGAGAGCGCTTTCCCTCCTGTAGTTCTCCATAGAAAACTTTCTTTGGAAGTCGCGCATCAGGCATTCTTATAACATGGCCAGTCCATCTTAGCTGTGCTAGCTTTAAGACTGTATGCATGCTTTGCATTCCTGCTTTCGTCAGGACCTCTGTGTCTGGAATCTTGTCCTGCCACTTGATTTTTAACAACTTTCTCAAACAGCTTAAGTGGAAATGGTTAAGTCTCTTTGCATGGCGTTGGTATACTGTCCAGGTCTCACATGCATACAAGAGGGTTGGCAGTACCACAGCCTTGTAGACTTTCAGCTTGGTGTCAAGCTTGATTCCATTTCGCTCCCAGACATTTGCACGGAGTCGTCCGAATGCCACACTAGCCTTTGCAATTCTGGCAGTGATCTCATCATCAATATGCACTGCTCTGGAGAGAGTGCTTCCCAGGTAGGTGAACTTGTCAACAACTTTCAGTTTTTGCCCATTCACAGTGATGGTTGGTTCATTATATGGCTTTCCAGGCGCTGGTTGGTGTACAACCTCTGTCTTTTTTGTGCTGATTGTGAGATCATAGTTATCACATGACTGTGAGACTTGATCCATGGCTCTTTGCATTTTTGCCTCTGTGCTGGCATTCTTATCCATATCATCTGCATAGAGGAGCTCATCTAGCACATCAGTCTGGACCTTAGTTTTGGCTTGCAACCTTCTGAGGTTGAATATGTTGCCATCAAAACGGTACCTGATTGGAAAACCAGTGTCACTGTCCTGAAAAGCATCCATAAGCATGGCAGAAAACATCATGCTGAACAGTGTTGGTGCCAGAACACAGCCTTGTTTGACCCCATTTGTTACTTCAAATGGTTCAGAGAACTCTCCATCATTTTGCACACGTGCCTGCATGCCATCATGAAACTGCCGCACCATTGCTATGAATCTGGGTGGACAGCCAAACTTGGCCATGATTTTCCAGAGTCCATCACGACTAACAGTGTCAAAAGCTTTGGTGAGGTCAACAAACGTCATGTATAGATCTACATTCTGTTCTTGGCATTTCTCCTGAAGCTGTCTTGCTGTGAATATCATGTCTATTGTCCCTCTGTCTTTTCTGAATCCACATTGACTTTCTGGGATAAGTCCCGTCTGATCAAGATGAACATTCAGACGATTCAACAGAATTTTTGCAAGTATCTTCCCAGCAATTGATAGGAGGGAGATGCCTCTGTGATTGTCACAGACTTGAGGATTTCCTTTCCGCTTGTATAGGTGGATTATGGATGCATCCTTAAATTCTTGTGGGATAGCCTCCTTTCTCCACATACAGTGAAACAACTCTGTCAGTTTCTCTGCCATGGGTAGCCCCCCAGCCTTGTAAACTTCGGCAGGAATTGCATCTGCACCTGGGGCTTTGCCAGATGATAGTTGTTGAACTGCTTTTCTTGTTTCCGTAACGGTAGGAAATTCATCTAACAGAACATTGCACTCTATCTGTGGAAGTCTGTCGATTGCATCCTCATTGATGCTTGATGGTCGATTAAGCACACTATTGAAGTGTTCTGCCCACCTTTCCAAGATAGCTTCTTTATCTGTGAGAAGAGTGTTTCCATCTGCACTGAGCAATGTGGTGGCTCCAGAACTCTTTGGACCATAAATGGTTTTCAGTGCATCATGAAATTTCTTATGTCCTTTCTATCCGCAAAAGACTGAATTTCTTCTGTTGTCTTCCTCAGCCAGGAATCTTGCATGTCCCTAAGCTTGGTCTGGACTGTCTTACAAATGTTGCTGTAGGCTGCTTTCTTTGATACTGAGCTAGTATCATCTTGATGTGCCTTGTGCAATCGGTGCTTTTCTTCAAGAAGCCTCTGAATTTCGTCATCATTCTCATCAAACCAGTCTTGATGTTTGCGAGATGGATGGCCTAAGGTGCTTGCAGCTGAAGAAAGAACTGTTTTATGGAAAACTGTCCAGTTTTCTTCGGGGTCCTCTGAACTGAGATTCATTGCATCCAGTTGGTTGCAAATGTCTGTTAAGAAATCTTGTCTCATGCTGTCTTTATTCAGCTTTGAGACATCCAGTCTCTTAGGAGCTTTCTTGCCTTGAGGTCGCCTCGCAGGCTGTATTCTTAGGTTGAGTTTGCTGACAACCAGTCTATGATCTGTCCAGCAGTCTGCACCACACATAGTCTTTGTCACTTTAACATCCTGCCTGTCTGTTCTCCGCACTATGACATAGTCTATGAGATGCCAGTGTTTAGAACGGGGATGCATCCAGGATGTTTTGTTCCTATTAGGTAGACGGAAGACTGTGTTGGTGATTAGAAGGTCATGTTCAGCACACTTCCTGAGAAGCAAGAGACCATTGCTGTTGCACTTTCCAACCCCTTCTGGACCTATAACTCCTTCCCAGGTCTGGTGGTCTGTACCCACTCTGGCATTAAAGTCGCCAAGAAGGATAAGCTTGTCTGTTCGGGGTGTTGCAGAAATAACATTGTCTAGGTCATCATAGAACTTGTCCTTGACCTCATCTGGATTGGTCATTGTGGGTGCATAAGCACTGACAATAGTTGCATGTTTATTGCCTGACAGAGGAAGTCTCAATGTCATTAGACGGTCATTAATGCCTTTTGGCAATCCTGACAGCTTACCAACAAGTTCTGTTTTGATGGCAAAGCCAACTCCTGCTTCACGCCTCTCTTCACTTTTGCGTCCACTCCAGAAGAAGGTGTATCCAGCACCAACTTCTTTGATCTCCCCAACATCTGCGAACCGAGTCTCACTCAATGCAGCTATCTGTATATCATATCTCCCAAGTTCTCTGCCCACAAGGGCCGTTCTACGCTGTGGTCTATCTGACCCAGCATTGTCCATTAAAGTACGCACATTCCATGCGCCAATCCGTAAGGGAATTACTCTAGCTTTTTTCTTTGTATTTCGACCGCTTAAGGGGATCCCCGCTGATCGCGGTTAACCAGCCAGGGGGTTTGAAGCAGGCAATTGTTTAGGGCACCTTTTCTAGCCCCTTCCCCATGCTACGGGGGTGAGCAGTGCGGTCCTAAATAGGTCTGCTCAGTCGCTCAGCCGACTGCCGAATTCTGCTTACTGCTTCTCCTCACAGAAAGCGACCATTAGAACTGAGCCGCCTGTGTGCAGGTCTGCAACTACAGCTCCCAGTGTGTCCTACACCTGCTGCTTCGCCACTCGCCCATCGCCACAGGACTTTGTAGGTATGTGGGTGCAAGTGTGATGAAATTGTTGTGTATGCAAGTGCTTGTGTGTTGAGAAATAAGATGACATGCGCTATGAAATTGGATTATAGTGAGGAAGAGGTGCGCAACGTCAACCTCACTCTCTAGTCCTCGCCCAGCTGCGCCCAGAGGCAAGACACAGGTCAAGACGTCTGGAGTTGGGTTTGGATGCAGTGGATGACCGTAACATCTGTAGTGCCCTGTCACGCTCTGCATGTTCCACAACATGTTGCTGTATCGCTTTCTGAACCGTTGAATCAGGTGATTTCTTCCGCTCCATCTACCGAAACAGTCTTTGCATATCTGGACTAGGCATATCCAGACACACAGGTTTGATTTTGGAGTTTCCTTCTCCTAGATGAATTGCTGGCCACAGCTGAAGAGCTCCATCTACCCTTCCTTAGGTTTTGTTTAGAGACCTGTAAACTCCTAGGAGGACTGTCAACCAAGACTAATGAGTTCCCCCTGCCCAGCTAGATTTTTGTGTAGAGAACTAGCTTAACTCCTAGATGAGTTGCCTTCCAAGGCTAACGAGCCCCATCTGCACCGCATGACAACAGGTAGTACTGATTACATGTTACAGTAGCAGTTAAACTGACCTGACATTAGAGGACAGAGTACTTCGTATGTGGTGGCCATTATATATACAATACCTTGTTGCAAAAAGCGTTGTATCAAGATTGTTTTAGCGTCTAGGATTCATATTCCTATTATGACTATTTATTTATTTATTTATTTATTTATCACTGAAACAACAAACACCCTAGTTTCTCGTGGTCATTTTTATGTTCATTTTGTTTTGTTGTAACAGATTATTGTGGATATAAAATAAACATACAAATCACCGTAGCTTGCTCTGGGCATTTGTTACCTGTATCACCTGGGCTCTATCATGAAATAGTCTAGCTTGTCATTGAAGAGAAAACATCTGAACATGCAGTTCGTTTTGCGAAGGATGCAACTGCTCCGTACATAGATTCATCTTTTCGTCTGATTCCCTTCAGAAGATGTATGAATGCATTTAGGTATTTGTTTAAATAGCCCAGAGGTCGCCGGTTAGCATCGGGCAAAAATTCAGAAGTAGGATTGTATCATGACATGGCTCATTTTTATAGTATACGCTGTAACCCAATTACCGTGATGCTGGTAAAATTCGGACATGGTGTTTATGTAGAAACAGTAATGAGCTTGTTCAGAATGTTCATATTCATGCAGTCTTGTCATTTTCGGTCCCGTTTTTCACAGCGTTTTTTCTAAAAGAGCTTGGCTAATGGGACAATTTCATCGTAAACGTGTATCCAAACATTTTGGAAGTTTTTGTCCCATATTTTGTCACAACAAACAAACCACTTCAAACAAAAATGGAAATATAAGAAGGTGAAAAAAGTTTGTTGTGAATATTTGGTTTATCATTCTTCATTGAAGAGGTATGATATTTAATAATCAAATATTTTGAAATGCTTTGTAGATATAGATAGACCATAACGTTTTAACAGGTGGTTCAGCTTAACTTGGTGACAGGTGATTTAACAACACTAGAGGTTGTGACCTAGAAAGTGAATCCTATTATCATATAGAACACTTTCCCAACGCATATCTCTGCACGCATGTTTTTAATTTTTGATATAATTTGTATGACAAAATCTGTCATCAAATTTTGTGATCAGGTAAAGCTTAATCTTAAATGCAGACATATCATTTTGAACGTGGTAGGTGCAACCAATGATCAGTTTTGTCCTGCGATCACGTGGAGTGTTGCAGCTTCCACAGTTCGCTAGTCTCCAAGTCCGTGAGTGCATGGTTCTGCTCCTCAACTCAAATAATGCGACAGAAACACGCAACAAGGCGTAACAACAGAACCTCTCAAATCTCGCAAATCTTTCATATTTTAGTAAAATATGACGCTGATTTATAATTTATTATGAGAAATTTACATCTTACAACTTCACAACCTCATTGTTTATCTATTAAATATAGAGGTGTGAGTCGTAAAATGGTAAGCCGCATATTGGGTGATGCCCATACCCATGTGTGCCTCAGATCAGCACGTACATGCGTCCTGCCTGTCAAAAAATCGCTCTTGGAAAGCTAGCCCCTACATTGCTACAATGGGTTGGGGTTTGCATTAAACCTTGCCAAAAACAAACTAGACCCATTTTCTCATGCAATAGTTTATAAAATATACTCCTCCTGTGATCTTAATTAAATTCTGTCGAAATCGATATATTTTCTTTGGCGGATAAATGTCTATTTAGGATTAGATTTTGCCTATCATGTGTATTTTACGTTTTCTTTCAGGCCAGGGCGTAAGGTTGTCCGCGGGCGGGGGCCCATAAAGTTTCGTTATTTACGCCCAGACGCAGAGAACAGATACAGGTGTTATGAAGCCGATGCAAGAAAACTTGGTCGACCATGTATAGCGATTCGAATCTGATATAAGCAAACACCTGCTGCACATTTGAAGCGATTTGATTGCCCTCCTAAAACATTTTTCGAGCAAATGCAATCACGTTGTAATGCAAGGGATATAAACATTATAAAAGACCATCAAACAAAAGCTGCATCACTTGGAATTTCAGAGAAAACTCCTTGAAGTCGGAATGTCTAGAGATCTATATGTCTGCGTATTTCATCAGATAAACACTGTTATGTAAATGGGATGCATATGGATTCTGATTAGACAGGTAAATTAGCAATTAACGCTAACAGCAAAACAGTGCAGCGGTAGAAATAAAACAGAGAATTTATGATCCTTGGAGAAAAAAAAGAGCAAATGCTGAAGCTGGCAAACTAAACGCAAAAACGTACTAAAATTGCAAGTATAAATAACTAATATGCTGTAAAGCATTGCAACAGTGGCAGCAACATAGAATTTATTATCCTTGAGGGAAAAAAGAAACACGGCCAAGGCTGAAACTGAAAACTAAACGGAAACATAAAAAAGACAGAAAAAAGAAACAAGTACAAACTAGGCTGAAACCCAAAATTAAACGAAAATATGTAGCAACATCGCAAGTAATAACCAAGAAACGATATAATGCCGACTTCAGGTCTGTGAATTGTCTAGGGAAACATGACAGTTAGTGGAAGAATACCAACAAAAGATCAGAAAGGTAATAAAACTGAAAAATAAGGCAATAAACGCCACGCTACATTGGCAGAGAAGCTGGTGCTAATAGCGTTAGGCTAACGAACTTGCAAGGTAACGGACTATATACCTGTATTCACCTGGTATTAGTGTTTTACAGAGAAAGTGTTACATGAGAGCAGGGTTTTCACTGAACCTAGGAAGGCAATACATGTACTTTAATGTAATGAGAAAGAAATCTAGGTTTCCATTTAATAAACGCAGATAAAATGTTTCAGAACTCCTAAGGTTACGAACTACCTGTACAATTGTTTAGAGAAAACAGCGTGTGGTTTTCGGGTCTTAAAGTAGGCATTTGAACTCTGAAAGACATAGATACGTACTTTGTACATTAATGTTACAAGAAAGAAAACTAAGTTTTCAGTTTACGAATCCAGATAAAAAATATTTCCGTAATCTAAAGTAAGCAGAAATCAGGCCCTATAGCAGCAGGTTGCAGCCGCCATTTCTCAACAATATATCGATGTTAGAAAGATAGGTTCAAGTGCTGTTATATTGAACTGAGAGTATGTATTAGGCAACATGCCAAACCAATTCTGGATGTTACCAAGAATTTTGATAAATTACCGCATAATGCGTTGTGGTTGAATGTATACAGTATCTAGGTTTTAGTTAGGTGCTGTTCTGTGGGCGGATTGCGGCCGGGTAAACTATTGAAAAAGCAATTATGTAAGGCATGAAAATGCTTCAAAATATCGAATTTTGATTAGATTCTGATGAGTTAATTTTGTGGTTGCAAGAAGTGGTTATTGCGGTTGACCTTTACTGATGGATTTTACAGGAAGTGGGGATCAATGAAAATTCTATTAGCATTAGATACGGACCCAATTCTCTAGAAACCTAGATATCAACTTAATGTGTGGAATCGAAATCATAGACAGTCTGGCAATTTAGTAGGTAAATAAACGGGAGAAATATGTGAAGTTAAATTCAGCAGGGAATTAGTATTGGCGCAGTAGAAGGTGTTGATGTTTAAACAAATTGCAGATGTTCCTGCCAAAAAACTAATGCATCATGGCTGGAAATCTTGTGAAAAGTTTAATACTTGATGATTCTGTGGAATTTTTATGAGGGTGTGTTGAAATATTTTATCAAAGAACGAAACGTATAGACAGAAGGATGCATTTTCCTTTCGAATTGTATTAGAGGTGGATTTCATCGAGACATTCGGTGGAATATAGCGCAGGATATACCCGGTGATTCGGGATAAACCACGGGTTATAGTGTAGGATACGGAATATACCGGGTGATACGGAACATACGGACGGTTGATACGGAGTATAACGGTTGAATAACGGGAGATACAGACGGACACCGAAGATGAGGTACGGGTCGTACCTAGCACCGAGGGTCCCTCATAAGTGGTTGATCTCGGACAAGACTGTGGTGGGGATTCTATCTCTGGGGCTCGTACTCACGTTTATAGGGGTGGTACTGGTTGCAGTCGGACATGTATCTACAGGGTAAGCAAACGCTTTTCTTAAAGTGCTTGGATTGCAACAATCTTCTTAATTCAGAATGTAATCAACCCGCGGCAATGACAAAAAAAAAAAAAAAAAAAAAAAAAAAAAAAGGCACAATCATAAACATACTTTCTCCCTTGATGCAAGTCTTACGACATCAAAGTTGACAAGATAGAAGACATTTCAACTGAAAAGAAAACTTTGGAAAGTCTTGGGTATTTTTCTAGCTATAGCTACACCAAACGGTTATGCTGCTGCCTGATGAATCTCGTTTCGGTCTAAATGCTTAAAGTATTTCAAACTTTAAACTTTATGTGAAAAGATAAATACTAGCTGTCGTGCTGTTAGTTATTCAAATTGCTTTAATGTGATGAAATTATGTCGATTTTATGTTCCGTTCTTTTTAACTTTATACGATCCGTGAACTTTTAAAGTCAGGCTGGTGTGAAGAGGTGCTCCTATCTCACACAATTATCTTGCTTTTCATTCACGTCGTTTGCTTTTTACGCAACAAATTAAGTCAGTTGTGGTTCGTATGAAGCTGCAATATTCAAACGCAATTTCAAAGGTACAAAGGGTGGGTTATGTAATAAGAATGGCTGATCGGTATTTCCAGCTTCAATTAGCTTGTAGCTATATTCACATGCAGGTCAGGCCTTGACAGCTACATGAGCATTGTACCCTCGTATAGATCCTGCTTGATATATTTGTTATTTTACGTCCCAGTCAACAGATATAATGCCCCGACATGACCAAAGCTGTAAACAGAGACGTAAACTAATAATAAGAAACCAATGAAACAATAACTCCTTTTCGCAATTAAACGCAAGTTGGCGTATAAAGACTTTTGCTTGTGTATGACGAGGCCTTTAACATTAAAAATTGGGGCGTTCATAAATTTACGACTGTATGTAGCGAGATCGAAACTAACAGCTACGTACTTTTTATAATGCAACAACCCTACATATCGGCCTAATAAAGGTGGGTTCATAAATAGGAGCTTTATTTAGCTACTGACCGAATAAAGGCCATCTCTACTGACTAAATAAAGACCGCGTTGCAATTTTGTTTAACGCATCATAAAGGAGCGCGCCAGTGACGTCAAATTTAGTCACGTTTTGTGACGTCAGTCTCCGCCATTGTTATGCAACGTCACGTAGATGAAACAATGGATAAGAAAAAATGAAATCATCAAGAAAATCTACATATATGGTGGCGAATTTTGAGGACTCGTTCTGCGGAATGATTGCTGAGCTGTTGACTAAATAAACAAAATGGCGGAAAGCAAATCTCCTCACATCAGGTGAGTTTTTCGCGAAATTGGTCGGCTTTTCGTTGCATTATAAAGTGAATAACTACCCCGTGACCAAAAATAAACCGATTTATCAGGCTCGGACCGTAAGCAGATGAAAGGGCTCGCTAAAAGCTCGCCCTTTCATCTGCTTACTTATCCTCACCTGATAAATCGGTTTATTTTTGGTCACGGGGTAGTTATTTACTATTTGTATGTTTCCTTTCACCAATGACATCTTTGCCGATCTATCTTATTATTGGTTTTTCCTGGGCGAGACCAGTACTATTGGAGGTTGTTTTTTGTGGGTTTGTTGTTCCGGGAGCACCCGAAGGCTCAACCGGGAGGTTTATTTTTGTTGTTGCTTTTGGAGAACCCTGGGATCGAACCTGCGACCCCTGGTTTACAAAATGAGTGACTTAACCACTGCACCACGGAGGCTGTCTATCTTATTCAAAAGGAGGCGACACTCGTATGTGAAACACTTTCAGTGCAAGTATTTTAAGGGATCCTCTTTCTTAATTTAATAATGCTATACCTTAATGTATAAGTAACGATGTTGATCTAAGATTTAGTTACAAATAGATCGTGTCCATGAATAGTAATGTACATATTATGGAGCCTTATGGTCATTCAAAATGGGTCAAGGATTGTTTCGATCGTTTATGAACCTACTTTAGCTTTCTTTTTTTTCTGTTGTGTTGTGCAGAAATTGTGAGCTAAGGTTGAACATGTTAAAATAAAACTTGGAGTACTTGGTGAAGGCTAATTTTCTGCTCAATAAAGTATATATCAAGATCCCATACAAAATACCTTAACTATCCCACTCGGTAGGCAATTTAAAAACCTACAAAGTGAACTTTGAAACCAATATAACAAATCTAAAAGTAAACAGGAGATATCTCTTTTGAAGCCATGATGTACTAATGTATGCCAAGTACTGATCAATCTCTCAATGGTGTAAATATAGCTTTCATTAATTTTATATCGTGTATTTGAAATTCGACCCAGTTTTCTTTAAGAAATGGAACGAGTATTAAAAGTGAGAGATTAAGTGAAAACTGCAATGACTTGCAAAAACGTTCACCCAAACTTCATGAAAACGTGTCTGTGTAATGTATACCCCCTTGAACCCCACTTTTATATAGTAAAACTGGGGTATGCAGGGGTATATCTATTTTTCTTATTTTTGCTCCAAAACATAGATTGTGGGTACTCGTTAGAACCGCCTCGACGAGGCGGTTCTAACGTGTACCCACAATCTATGTTTTGAGCAAAAATAAGAAAAATATCAAAATTTTTTTCGATGAATTTTTCAATTTTTACGCGGCTGAAAAAAAAAATCACTGTATATTGCTTGGGCAAGTTTTCGTAATGTGTGCACTATCAATTAATGGTGATGTTTTCATTGATATCACTGCGTTGCCAGGGTTTTAATTTTGGCTCCACTGTGACTGGTATTTGTGGACGGTGCAGTCCTTTCGTGACGCTATGTTTGATTCAACAAAATTGTGCAAGTGGTCAAGTAGTCATTGATTCCATTTATTCTATATAAAAGTTATGTTTTCTATCATGCTGTTTCTATGAAAATAATTGAGCCGCCTCGTGGGAAAACCAACAATGTGGTTTCCGAACGGCTCCGACACAAACCGGCCTGTACAAGCGCAAAAAAGAGCTAGAAGCTTGAGATTTCGGATTTAAGTAGAAGAGGAATTGTACTGTCCGAGTAGCGAAAACAAAGGCGCTGATCAGCTTCGTGGTTACCGCGAAGCTGATCTGCGCCTTTGTTTTCGACTATGCAGATTGTTGGTTTTCCCATGAGGCGACTCGTATGTTATTATAAATATGCTTCCATAAAATATAAGTGCCAGTAATCTGACATTTAGAGACGCCAATGCAGCACGCCACATGATCGTAAGATCCTAGACTAGCTACTAGTCTGATAAATGAGTTTTTTGTCCTTTTTTGTAAATCTAAATTTTCTTTTCTTGAAAGCTAGAGCACCAAATATTTTCTGATGTACACATATCTTGGCTAGATTTAAATCGAGACAGAGGAGTAGACCCATATTATGTCCAAATGATGTTCATTTTATTTTTATATAAAAAGATTTTTACCTTTGTATATTTGTCAGTTTAACGCCTAGTGGCTAGGCTAGTAAGATCCCTACTCTCCTCAACGTTCGAAAAGCAGTTTTGGAATTGATCCAAGTAGGTTTTTGTGGGACGGTACGTGGTTATTATATCTAGACTTCATTAACAAGCCAGTTAGCATGCTGGCCCATGCTGACAAGTCTGCTCAACAGTTGAAGATGTAGCAACAAATATAACTTGCAGAATTAGGAGATACTCTGTCCTTTTAAATAGCCTGCTTTATATTAATCTGCTCTCGTGTCGCGTTACTTGATAAGTTTCCATACGTTTGGTAATTCGTTTTTCCCGCCACCAACCAATGGCAACCGTTAAAAGAGAACCAATACAATGTAGTCTGTGAAACTCACGAAAGTTGTTAAGCCCCGTTTCCAAGACAACCAAAGACTTTAGAAGGGTCACGTGGTATAAGGCTACTGTAACTTCGCTGCTCGTTTCTGTATTAGCATTGTCTAAAGAATTTCATATGTTTTACCCCTGTACATGAAAATTCCTCCAGTACTGGCTGTTTTAGCAGACTTCCATGAAAATTCTTGTATTTAGATAACAGAAGAGATTTTGATAGCATTGGTTTGATCGATGGATTCATGTGGTATGGCACTTGAGGGAATAACCTTTACAATCTTGAAAAAAAATTCATGTGCATTATAGACTTTGTGCTTCTATGGCTTTAATACAAGCTGGCATGAGGTACTCTGAAATCCGGGTGCACTCTAGTAAATAGATGCAGGGCTTGTGTGTCACGAACAATATCATTTTCTATCAGCAGAAAAGTGGTGTTATGCATTAAGGTGCAGGTATACAAGATATGTTACATATGATTAACATCTATCTAAGTCGAAGAAACTCCAAAGAGGACAACTCACATTTTCATCGAACCCGTAAAATTTACTAAATACAAAAAGTATTTTTGAGCATCATTTTGCTTCGTCCGTCACTGATATCTGTACAATTATTTATCCAATTTATTTGTTCAAGCCACTTTATTATAGTTGGAAATGACATAACCTGACCCTGAAACTGACCTCAAAACCTACAATTATTGTATGAATTAAAGGTTTGTGGACTTTCAATTTTAAAATTCTCCACCACCAACGATGGTATAATAACCCAATTTATAACATACGATGCTAGATGTTGGGGGCAAGGTGCCCGTCAAGCTATTAAAAAGCATTGTAGCTATGTGACATTGCTTGGGCATAAATTTATCAAAAATAATGATAAAAATAAATCGCACCATGCCTCGAAACGAAAGCTGTGTTTCCCTGACAAGTAATCGGTCGAGAGATCCTGAATATTAGCTTATTTGGAAAATAACTTGTCTTTCAATAGTAAAAATCGATATTGCCGATTCAAAAAAAACGTTTTCAAGACTCAAGGCATATAGTGACGGTCGGTTCCTAGTAATTCTACAAATCATATAGAAATTATCTGTGAGGATTGAACAGGAAGTTATGCCACCCGCTGCAATGTTCACTTATCAGGTTCAATCAATGGTATAAGTTACACTGCTAGATATTGATAGGCTATTGATACATCGAAATAGAAATAACATTCGGCACGGTAACCTGTATACATGTACACACATAGCATTGGCTTGCAATATTTAAATAATTAGCGCAGTTTTAATAACACTCTAAGTTTAGCTGATCATGTGAAAGTTAAAAATAAAGTTCACGGCCCATCCACGAAAACTGGCACTAATTCCAACAAGCATATTCCGTCAGATGATATCAAAATGACATCATCACCATCATAACGGAGCATAACGCTGCATAGTATACCGTTACACTATCAGATCTTATTAGCAACATACCTATAGATATTGATATGGTATAGAATGATTGAAACAGAAATAATGATAAATGGACCATTTCATGTTTTTCCTGATCCGGAAAAGTGTTAATGCAGACTAGTACGAACACAGAATCAATGGACTCGAATACTTTTAAAGTACAAAATCTAGCAAAAAATGTGATTTTACATTGCATTTAATCATTATGCGAGAGGGTTATCCAATTTCTAGGCTTCTCGCATTAATGTCGACCCGGGCTTCAAAATGTTCGAAAATACCATGGCCTTCAAAAATACGAGTACCTGTATTTTATTTTTAGCTCACATGGGCCGTTAGGAGCTTATAGGATGGTCATGATCCGGCGTCCGTCCGTCGTCCGTCCGTCCGTCGTCGTCCACCATTTTCAAAGATCTTCTTCTCTGAAACCCCTTAGCCAATCAAAGCCAAATTTTATATAAAGCATCTATAGGAAGGGGTAACCAATGTGTATATAAGAAATCCAGGTCACATGACCAAGATGGCCGCCATGCCCATATATGGTAAAACCCTTCAAAAATCTTCTACAGAACTGGTGGACTGATTTCCACGAAACTTGGCATGAAGCATCGATGGCTCAAGCACTACAAAGTGTATATAAATCATGACCCTGTGATGACCTTGACCTATTTTACGGCAATGTCAACATAGGAATGGGGAAAACTTTTAAAATGTCATTTAAAGTGAAAGTCTTGCAGGAAATGGGCAGTAGGACTGAATATTAATGATTCTGAAAAAATGGACCCCAGGGGCTCATGTGCCCCCCACCCCGGTGCAATATACATGTATATTACCATAATATTCAAACATCTTCTCCTCTGAAACCGCTTGGCCAATCAAAGCCAAATTTTATGTGAAGCATCTATAGAATGGGGGAATAAATGTGTATATAAATAATCTAGGTCACATGAGCAAGATGGCCGCCATGCCCATATATGGTAAAAACCCTTCAAAAATCTTCTCCCGAACTGGTGGACCGATTTCAAAGAAACTTGGCATGAAGCATCAATGTAATGGCTAAAATACTACAATGTGTATATAAATCATGACCCTGTGGTGACCTTGACCTATTTTACGACAAGGTCAACATAGGTCGCCTATGCATTTGAAGGGGGGAAACTTTTAAAAAGTCTTTTGAGGTGAAAATCTTGCAGGAAATGGGTAGCAGGACTGAATATTAATGATTTTGAAAAAAAAAAGTTGGACCTAAGGGCTTATATGGCCCCACCCCGGGGCAATATACATGTTTATTACCATAATATTCAATCATCTTCTCCTCTGAAACGCTTGGCCAATTAAAGCTAAATTTTATGTGAAGCATCCATAGGATGGGGGAACCAATGTGTATATTAATATTTTAGGTCACATGACCAAGATGGCCTCCATGCCCATATATGGTAAAAACCCTTCAAAATTCTTCTTCTCTTAAACCAATAGACTGATTTCAAGGAAACTTGGCGTGAAGCATCGATGGCTAAAGTACTCCAATGTATATATAAATCATGACCCTGTGATGACCTTGACCAAGTTTATGGCAAGGTCAACATGGGTTGCCTATGCATTTGAATGGGGAAAGATGTTAAAATGTCATTTTAAGGGAAAAGCCAGCAGGAAATTGGCAAACGGACAGAATATTGATTATTCTGAAAAAAAAAAAGAAAATGGTCCAAGGGCTTCATCTGCCCCTGCACTGGGGTTAAATACCATAATATTCAAACATGTTTATTGGTATATGCAGCAGATCTCAGGTGAGCGTTTACAGGACCATTGGTCCTCTGGTTCAACTTTACAATAACTGAGCACATAAGTGTATCATCGTGTAGGTAAATCAAAGCCAAAATAAATACCATATGCATGTAACGTTGTAATAACACTCGTATCTGCTTCATGTAGATCTTTCATGGGGTTAATTGAGGCGAATCTCGTGGAACCATTGCACTTTGTAGGATCTTTGATTACTTTTTTCAGCCTCATCTAGAAACTTTGTCTTGGGTGGGTGCATTGTAGACTGGCTCGGTGCATTGTCATGACGATGACATTCTAATTTTGAGCAAGCTAGAACATTTGTAATGCATTGTACTGCGACATTCTAATTTTAAGCAAGCTAGAAACTTCGCTTTTTGGAAGCATTACGGACACAGAACAATTTGGATGGCGACAATTTTGAGTAAGCTAGAAACTTGACGTTTTAGATGCATTGTATGGTGACATTCTAATTTTGAGCAAGCTAGAAACTTAGCTTTCATAATGCATTACAGACGCATTGAACAGTTTGAACTTCTAATTCTGAGTAAACTTTGCTATTTGAGGTTATTGTATGACAACATTCTAATTTTAAGCAAGCTAGAAACTTGGTTTTTTAGATGCATTGCAAAACGACATTCTCAATTTTAGATTGGAGCAGGCTAGAAACCTGGGCCCAGTTGTTCAAAACTAACGACGTCGTTAGTTAACGTTTCGTTAAAATTTCAAACATTAATATTACAAATACACTGTTATTTTTTGTTGAAAAAATGTGAGAATCCTTTGCACTGCAAAGGATTCTCAAATTTTTACAACAAAAAATAACAGTGTATTTGTTACTTTAGCTGATATTTGCTTAACAAATTTATGTCTGAACGATATCGTTAAGCTAACGATGCTTTGAACAACTGGGTCCTGGTTTTTGGATGACACTGTAATCATTGCTTATTGTAATTTATGACGTTATTCTAATTTTGAGCAAGCTGGACATGAGTGTTTATGATGCACTGTATTTTAAGCAAGACATTATTTGACTTTCTGAATATATGCTATGCAACATTCTAATTTTAAGGAAGCTAGAAATGGCTATTTGAATGTACATGTACTGTATGACGACACTTTAATTTAGAGCAAGCCAAACTTTAGCTATATGACACATTGTCTGGCTTTGCATTATAAATTTAAGCATGCTAGGTATTTGGCATTTTATAATTAAATGCAATGTGTGTGACGGCAGAATCAAATAACTTTGAACAGCATACATACTCAAAGTCGATTATTAGAAGCTGGAGTGCACAAAACTTCAAACAACTGTTAATACTTCAGTTTTTCCCTGGAACCTTTCAAAACCTTGTCTATTATGCTTGGTAATATCTCAGTATCAGTCTATTATACACGTGTCAATAAATGTCAGTTTTCATAATTACCATGTCAGTGCTAGTAGTAAACCAGCTAAATTACGCAACGGAAAATAACCAGATATTGTTAATACAATGTTCAATTTTGGTGGCGGGCCCCGCCCAGTTAGGCTTTGAGATGCTATTAATTGGTAAAAGTCCCATAAAATGGAGGCAACATCCAGGCATGACCATAGTTATTGATTAGGATGCTAAGCAGAAAGACCTGGTGGTGTGTACAATCACACATCACATCAGGAAAACATGTCCATGCAATGAATACCCCCTTATACCCCACTTTTATATAGTAAAACTGGGGCAAGCAGTGGTATACCTATTTTTTTCTTATTTTTGCTCCAAAACATAGATTGTGGGTACTCGTTAGAACCGCCTCGGCGAGGCGGTTCTAACGTGTACCCACAATCTATGTTTTGAGCAAAAATAAGAAAAATATCAAAATTTTTCTACTGAAAATTTTCATTTTTTTAAAATTTAAAAATCTCTGTATATTGCATGGGCAAGTTTTCATAATGATGCGGAACGTTGTGGTTCGTCTCTCCTTATTATGGGCGTAGACCATTCAAATCATTTTGTATGCAACCAACATACATCCAAATTTATACCTTATGTGCGTTTTCATATGGTAACATAGTGGCCGCTTTCTGGGAAATAGCTGCTCATTTAGTTTTTTTCCCCAACTCAGTTTTTGGAGTCGGAATTTCATTCTGATGGTGCGCTATTTCCTGATCATTGCCTACTCTTACCTCAAAGAGCTTTGCCACAATGGTTTTTTTGTGCACATATGTAGAGAGTGCTGTTAAGATACCACAAACCCCTATGAGAGGCTGTTGGCACTGTTTCAATAATGGTATAAACAGTGATAATTCCAGCATTTTTGACAAAACACTTGTTTGGCAGATTCTATCAATATCATATCTTTATTGTAAAGTAACAACAAGATCTGTTCGAGATGTTACTGTTCAAGTGTCTAGTTAATTAAGTGTAGATGGTTTTAATGGAGTGACACTCAGTCGAAGCTGGTTTAGCCTGACCGCCATCAGTTTTGTACATCCATTCACCTCCATGTAGCTCTGTAGACTGATTGCAGCCGTAGATGTTGAAATATATTCCCAAGTACACCATGCCTTATTTTATTTTATGCTAATATGCCATAGCATACTAAGCTGACTCAAACATCTACTGTGGTAGCTTTGCTGTAAGGACAAAGTTCTGCTCTTGTCTATATTATTCAAACAAGATGGGGGCGACATACGTATACAAAAACAATTTGAGTGTTACTATTTATGATATCCTCTTTCTGAATTTGATAATGCTGGTGTGCTATGCAGAAATCGCCTTGAAACGGTTGAACATATTGAAATACATTGAACTTCAAGTACTTGGTGAAGTTTTCGATGAATTGGCTTATTTAAATAATTTTCTGCTCAATAAAGTATATATCAAGATCCAATACAAAATACCTTAACTTTCCCACTCGATGGCAATTTAAAAACCTACAAAGTAAACTTTGAAACCAATATAACAAATCTAAAAGTAAACATGAGACATTTCTATTGAAGCCATGATATGATGTACTAATGTATGCCAAGTACTGATCAATCTTTCAATAATGTTGATATAGTTTTCATTAATTTTATATCATGTATTTGAAATTCGACCCAGTTTTTTTTAAGAAATGGAACATGTGAAGAGAGAGATTAAGAGTTCAGTGATTGCAAAAACGTTCACCCAAATACAGGAAATCAGAATGAAATATATATTAGCTATGATGTTTTCTACCGTGAATAAAAAGGTACAAGTAGGCAAAGATCAGGAAAAGGCGCAATCAGAAAAAGATTCCCACTCCAAAAACCGAGGTGGGAAAAAACCAAACTAACAATCAGGTACTTATACCATGAAACATATGGTAAGCCGAATGAAATATATCGTAAGCCATGAAACATATCGTAAGCCGTAACCCGCGTTGCCAGGGCCAATCCATCATATTTGAGTTGACCAACAAACGTGGCTCCTCGGTAACCAACAAACGTAGCTCCTTGGTAAGCTAGTGTCAACACGATCGTAGTTATTATTCTATGTGTTATATGCACGTCTGCATAAATTTCTGACTGTTACTTGATCGTAAGAAGCATAATGTAGATTCAACATTTGAAGGGAAACAACTTTCTGGAAGTGTCCCAAGTAGGTTTTTGTTGGTCGGCAGGTGGTTATTATATCTGGAACTCAGTAACAAGTCAGTTAATGTGCTGACAAGTCTGTTCAACAGTTAAAGATATAGCAACAAATAACTTTCTGAATTAAGAGACTCTATGTCTTTGATTCCTATTGGATAGCCTGCTTCCTGTTTAATTCTGCCCTATTGTCACGTTTATCGATAGTTTTGGTATGTTTGATAGTTTCGTTCTCCCCCCTCACCTACCACCATTAAAGGTAAACTGAAACTGCAGAACACAGTTTCACCAAGGATGTTGACATTGATGGGTTAATTGGTATAGGAATGCATTGCTTCGCCGTTCATTATGTCTTAAAGAACTACGTAGTTTTCAAAAGACTATAGCTTCTTACCTGTACAGAGAATATCTTTATTTTGTGTCGGCTGTTTAAGCAGACTTACATGAAAATTCTTATATTTAGATAACAGAAGAGATTTTGATAGCTTTGGTTTGATCGATGGATTCATGTGGTATGGCACTACACCTTGCAAAGTCGAACAAAGTCATGCGCATCTTTTAAAGAACAGATGTCGTATATGTTGTCGTCTTTAAAAGAATGCTAGGCAGAGGTCGTCTGAAATACGGGCGCAACTCTAGAATGAATGTGCAGTCTGGATGCTCAGGCGACATGCATGTCACAAACATTTTATTTTCATTTAACAGGAGAACATAACGTTTACATTTTCAAAAGACGATCATATTCAAACCTTTTAAAACTTGTTATAGCATTTTGAGCATATTATTGTTGTCCAATATAGTATCTGCAATTTATTTGTTCAAGCCACTGTGTTATAGTTGGAAATGACATAACCTGACCCTGAAACTGACCTCAAACCCTACTATTATTGTAAAAATTAAAGGTTTATATACTTTCAATTTTGAAATTCTCTACCACCAACGATGCTATAATAACCCGATTTATAACATACGATGCTAGAAACAGGTTGGGGCAAGGTGCCCGTCAAGCTATATTAAGGCGATGTAGATACGTAACTCTGCTTGGACATTGATTTATTAAAATAATTAAAAAAAAAATCGCACTATGCCTCGAAAAGAAAGTTGTGTTTCCCAGACAAGTAACCGGACGAGGCATCCTGAATATAAACTTATTTGGAAAATACTAATAACTTGTCTTTCAAAAGTGAACAACTGTTATTTCCGATTCAGAACGTTTTCGAGACTCAAAGCATATAGTGACGGTCGATTTCTACGGACTGGTTCTTGGTAATTCTACCAATCAGTGCTGTCAGATTATATAGAAATTCTCTATGAGGATTGAACAGGAAGTTATGCCACCCGCTGCAATGTTCATCGATCAGATCTAATCAATGATATATCATAGTAATTACACTGATATACATTGTATATTTATACGTTTTTGATAGCCTACATCGAAATAGAAGTAGAATTCAGCTCTCGCTGTTGTTCTATAACCCAGCGGGCACATGGCGTCATAATGACGTCATATCAACGTCGATGCGACGTCATGACGTCGCATCGACGTCGATCTGACGTCATTATGACGTCATGTGCCTGCTGGGAACCGTCGACATGTAGATCTACATAGATATGAAATTACTGGTGGGCTAAAATTGTAAGAATCAGTATACATTACGAAAACTTGCCCATGCAATATACAGAGAATTTTTTCAAAACCACAAATTGAAAATTTCATTGGAAAAAACGTTGATGTTTTTAATAATTTTGCTCAACAATCTATGTTTTGGATCAGAAATAAAAAAATAGGTATATCCATGCATACCCCAGTTTATAAAAGTATAAAAGTGGGGTATAAGGGGGTAGACAATACATGGACATGTCTTCCTGATGGCTTTAATAATTGCATTCTCTAAGAAGAGCTGATCATAGAAATGTTTACGATCCATCTTCGTAGCCTGGCATTGATTCCAATAAACATGCCCAGTTAGATGATATTAATATGGCATCATTTTGGAGCATTATGCTGCGTAGTACAATTTTCCCTATCAGATCCTATGAGAAACATGCCGATAGATAGATTGATTGAAACAGAATAATAGAATATGAAATGGTCCATTTCATGTTTTTTACTGAGCCGGAAAAATGTTAATGCAGAGAAGTAAAACACAGAGTCAATGGACTCGAAGTGTTCTTAATGTTCAAAATCTAGCAATAATGCGAATTTCCATCATTGCATTTAATCATTATAATATATGCGCGAGGGCTATTATCCGATTTCTAGGCTTCTTACAGTTTTTCTAATGAAACAGGTCGAATCGGGTTTCAAAATGTTCGAAAATACGCTTTGGTATACGAGTACCTGTATTTCTTTTTCGATTAACAATACCCGAGCTCATATCATCATGTAGGCCAACATCAAAGCGAAAATAAATACCAGATGCATGTAATGTTGTAATAACACTGGTATCTGCTTCTTGTAGATCTTTCATGGGGTTAACTGAGGCGAATCTCGTGGAATCATTGCACTCTGTAAGAGCTTACATTATTTTTCAGCCACAAAAGACATCTAGAAACTTGACCACTGGGTGTATTGTATGACGACATCCACAGTAGCTGTATAACGTCATTCTAATTATGAGCAAACAAGAAAATTACCTTTTATAATGCGTAGGTATCGCGACATTCTGATTTTGAGCAAGCAAGAAACTATTACTACACACTAACTTTTAACAGTATACTTATATTAATGATAATAAGTACCTGATTGTTAATTTAGTTTTTCCCACCTCGTTTTAGGAGTGGGAATCCCATTCTGATTGCTCCGTTTTTTTTTTATCGTTTTTTTTTATCGTTGTCTACTTGTACCTTTTTACTCAAAGTCGATTCTCAGAAGCACGTCAAACATTTCTTGACTCAGTTTTTTTTCCAGAACTCTATTATGCTTGGTAATATTGGCTGACATTATCTCAGCATCAGTCTATTATCCACGTGTCAATAAATGTCAGTTTTTATAATAGTGCTCATAGTAAACTAGCTAAATTACGCAACAGAAAATAACCAGATCTCGAGTTCAATATTTTTAAAGCGATGTTCAACCTTGGTGGCGCCCCCCCCCCTCAATTCCTCGCCCATTGATGCTTTGAGAAGCACTTGATGGGTAATGGTCACATAAAATGGAATCAAGATCCAGACAGGACCATAGCTGTTGACATGGATGCAAAGAAACAAATGAAGGTGAAGCTATCAAGCAAACAAATATACAACCTTGGTGGCGTGCCTTAGTGGTTTTGTGCATACATGTACAGAGAGCTGTTAAGTTGTGATACCACAAACTCCCATGAGAGGCTGTTGGCAGTGTTTCAATAATGGTATAAACAGTGATAATTCCAGCATTTTTGACAAAACGCTTGTTTGGCAGATTCTATCAATATCATATCTTTATTGTAAAGTAACAACATTTTCTTCATCGGTTCTGCTCGAGATATTTCTGTTCAACTGCGTACACTGAAAAAAAGTTATAAGAGGCCACCTCATATTTTGTCTTCTAGTTCAGAAAGTAAAATACGATCAATTAAAATTCATGATCATATGAATAAACCAATGTCTAACAGTGGCTCTGTGAGTTTCTGCATTCCAAAATGCGTGATACTTCTCACACAGACGAAGCATGTGTAAAGGTACCCTATTTCAAAAAGTCACACTTTATTAACATCAAATTAAATGTCATATTATGACGTTGTGTTTTTACATTTTAATTTATTTGAAAGTGCTACTGACTGCCATGATGCAAGATAAAATTAAGTCAAAAGTGTTGCTGCAATACGAATCTTCGTTTCTGTTTTGCACATGCAACAAGACAACAACCTGAATAACAGGAATTCAGCTTTTGTATGCAATTTGCATACCAACTTTGTTCTTCTCCAGTTGCGTTATTATCAGCAGCACGGCATTGAAATTTTCAGCGATTATTTAGGTCAAATACTAGACTCTGATAAACTTTGAAAATTAAAAAAATCGTCCACAAATTTTGTTATTTTGTTCGTTAAAAATTGGCATTGAAACCGGAAGTGTGCGGCAGCCTTGACATGTTGGTCTTCGAAAATGGTCAAAAACAGTTCAGTCGAATTATATCTCTCATTTCCAGGCCTCATCAAGTGAATTTAACAGGGGTCAACATGTTTAAGAGGCACATTTATGAATTTTTCAAAAAATCTCAAAATTGGCGATTTTTAAAAATGCATAAAAATTCTACCAGTAGAGAAAATTCGAATGTTTGATGTTTTTCCGAGCCGTAACGACCCCTTTGATGACACCCGTTCCTAATTTCAATAAATGGTGTGCTGTATCCAATTTTTTATTTAAAAACATTGATTTTTGCATTTTTACTCCAAAAACGCCTTTAGTAAAAGAAAATTATTTCTTAACACTTTGGAACTTTACTTACTTGAAAGACACGTCTTTTGGCAAAAAATTGTGCAATTTTGAACTTGGCTTAGAAACAAAAAATGAGTTTGAAAAGTGGCCTCTTTATAACTTTGTTTCAGTGTAGTTTATCATATAATTTACATTACTGATCGTTCCAAGGCGATACTTCTGTAGTGATTCTATTTATTTTATGTTTTGGTGTTAAATTCTTGTGCCGTTTGCACCTTATGTACGTTTTCGTATTTTAGTTAAGTTGGGTAACTGAGTGGCCACCTTTTGGAAAATAGCTCCTTACTCGGCTTACGATAAGTTGTGTCCCAGGAAAATTGGTTCATCTCATCATACTTGTCCCCATTAAAAACGATAATCGATGTCCCAGGAAAAGTGGTTTATCTTCATTATACTACTGTTTATTGCGCCTGCCTCTCTGACGTGCTCGTTGCCTTTCGTTCCTGTTGAAACTTAGCTGGATGACTACCTTATTGGGAAAGAGCTAGTCATTATGCTCTTCGAGTGTGTCGTCGGAAAAATGTTTTGTTGTGTTTTATGTATTTTCTTTCCCAGCTGGTGTCTATGTTGGGACTTTAATTTTAATTGCATTGATTCCTGATCCCTCTATTCTTACTTTACGGTATAAGTTTTCTTTGTATTTGTAGTCAGTTTTTCCCTCTTCGTGTTTTTTTTTTCGTGGGACTTTCTTTCTGACTGCGTCATTTCCTGCTCATTGCATACCCTTACCTGTCTCTACTGAAGACACAATGACTGAAACACAATGCCAAGCTGAAATAGAAATGGCGTGACATTGATGAGTCTTTGAGCATTTTCCCGGGCTTATCCTGTCTATCGGACGATAGACGCCCCGTCTCCATATGATCTAAGCTGTTAAGCGGGACGTAATTAAACACGAAGTCAACCGACCAGCCAAAGCTTGAACGTTTTGCTTGTACCAAATCACAAGTCACATCTACCATAAGTAGGATATCCACGGCCAATAATTGATTAAACCGATACAGTACCGACACCGAGACTTATTGGTTAGATTGTTCGATGCGGTAATGTAGAAACGCGCGCCGCGTCGCGTCATACAAAATGCGCAAAAATGGTACCAAAGGCGATCTTTACATTACGAACACTGGCTTCTTTTGTCCCAAAATGTAGCATAAATGACAACACATGTAAAAGGAAAAAGATAACGATTTTGTTGAATGAGTTATCCTCTTAAAACATAGAAATTGTTATTATTATTATTATTATTATTATTATTATTATTATTATTACTAATTAATTAATTAATTAATTAACTAATTATCAATTTCTATATGTTTTTCAGTGCTTTAGTTGCAATCGGCGGAGTCCTACTGGGTATTGGACTATTTCTGCTGGTTCTCAGCTTATTCCTGTGTTGTCATGCCTACTGTATATGGTACGTCAGGGATGCCGAGACGCAGACCGTGGTAAGTGTGCAACTTTAACGACTGAAAATTCAAATTTTAATATTGAAATTAGAAACGTTTGGCACTCAGACGGTTCTTTGTATTATATATATATATAGAGGATCTTACACGAGTGGTCATTTCATATGAAATTTATTAAACGAGCCTTACGAGTGTAAGATTCGTTTTATCATATGACTTCTAAAATAGGTTTTTATCGCTTTTAAAGTGGACATATTTCCAATGAAAATTTACATTGTTGTTACGGACGTCGTCAATGACGTTACGTATTCCCGCAAAAGTGTTATTACACGTGTGGTCATACGATTTTTATGACATGACGTTATCCACTGGAAAACAGCGGCGTCATATGATAAATAGTTTTACAAAACAATTTAAAACATCTATCCAACAACTAAGAGTTAGTATCAATACAATTATTCAATGATTTTCGGCATTGTTTACTATGGCAACCATTTGACCAATGTAACCAATGACTTCTGCAACTTTCATTCTTTTGTTGCTAAGTTTTCTACATATTAATTTCCAGTAATACAAGTATTATACTAGAAAAACATCTCAGTCTTTGTGCATTTTGAAGTTCAGCCGTTTAACATTATAACATTTTTCCAACTGTTTTAAAGGTCGGGAAAAGCTCGGTAATATACTTATAATGTAATCTGTACTGGGTATATGTTCATGTACAACATAATTATATACATTTTATATGTTATTATACTACTTATATTTAATGCACATCTATAGGTATATAGTGGGAATGTTTAGGTAGTAATTTATACCACCAAAAGTGACTATACACTTTTAATTCCTAAATAATCATTATTTGATTGGACTTGTAACAAAGCATATATTGGGGTGTGTCTCCAACAGTGCCCGTGCATAATGCACGTAAAGCGGTCGATATAACTTTTAAAAAATCCACTTGCGAGTTATCTGTGCTTTCATTAAAACACACAATTGGCATTTTCGCACCAAATCAAAGGTAGACAGAAAATTTGAACACGCTGTACCAAGAACCACTTATTGTCTGTTTAAAAGAAATACTGCCCGACATTTTCGCTCTGACATTCAGATAGGTTTTTGCAGGTTGTTAAAATTGCTTTGTATCGAAATTACCTCCCTTTGAAATTTCTGAAAGCTTTTCCTTCAATTGTATCGGACTTTTTTTTTCATTGCGAATCGTTGGGACCTCAATTAAAATATGTATGAAAATATTCTCATCTGTCCGAAAGAAAAAAAAATGCAAACAATTTGTAATGGGAAATTCCATTGAAACCATTTTTAATGTCGCAGAAAGGGCCTTCGATCTGAAAACATCACTCTAGCGTGTTGTTCGAGCAGGAAAATTCGAACATAAATAAGCAAAACAATAACATCTCTTAAAGCCTTGGACTTCAAACTTTAAAAATTTTAATTAATAAAACTACAGTAACACTTCAAAAGTGATGGGATTTTGAACATTTTACCCCTTGCACGTTTATAGGGACGTGTGGCAGCATTCTGACATTAAAGTCCTTAACATTTCACCTACCTAATGCGTAATTGATCGGAGTTTAATACATGCCAAACACTTTATAAATAATACACACCTATACCCGAAAAAAGATACTATCTACAAAAACAGTGTAAAGTTACTTTTGGCTTCGAGTATATATCGTAAGACAGGTGATCAAACATGGTTTTTCAATTCATTAACATTCGCTTGGTTTCGAGGTGAGTATTGAAAACCGAAGGCGCAACCCGAGGTTTTCAACACTCCCCGAGGGACATACATGTAGAGAATGTTAATGAATGACAAAATTATTTTTGATTGCTATTATTGTATATTTCAGCCTCGTCACATTTTCATACGCGTAAAAGCTTTCATTCTTAAGATCGTTCCGGGCGGAGTTCAGTTTCTCATTATTAGCACGTGCTTTGCGTTGCGCCCGGTAACGAGCATAAATAAATGCGGTGTATTAACAACACGTGCGCACGCAAATTGCCTCATTAATACACGGCCTTTTGCTTCGTTAATATACCCCTTTTAATATCGCGTGACATGCGTATTTATACAATAATTTAGATTATAACCTAGTGAGAATGCTTAGATTATATTACATGTATACTTATGTGTTTAGATACCTCAGATAGAAAAAGCCTAGACTACAAGTCAGCCCTTAATATTAATATACATGTAATTCATACTAAAGATATTTTAACGTTACTGATAATTCATACTGAGAATACTTGTAAATTATATGTGAGTTATGAGAATATACTTGTAAGCAAAAGTCATACATCATTTTGGTAATAACGTTATTTGCAAATTTAGTTTACATGGATATCTAAATTTAGGCTTTGAGACATATTTACATGTATGCACGGAATAGGAAAACAGTGCTAGTTCTACCATAACTTTAATTACTCAATGTATTATGCCCTACATGAACTTAAATGCGCTACTTCTTAAATAAAATTGATACGTATGTTTTTCTTTTCCAGATGACGTACGGCGTTGATAATGTCGACGCCAGCATGTCGCCTATGACACCAACCTACGCCGTGATTGACAAACGTTCTCCACCAAACGGCGTTCTGAAAGATGGTTCTCAGGTTGGGACATTGACTAAGAAACACGTGACAATATCACCAAGGACACCTCATGACGTAAGCGTGACGCACAGGACTCCAACGGACGTCACCACGTCACCGAAAACGCCAAATGACGTATTCACGGAGTACTATGCAAATAGACAAGCTGATATGTCAAAGTTGAGCGATCGTTCAAAGACAGATACCTTAAGTTCGTTTGCATCAGTGTCTGAAAAAGCTCCGTCGTCTGTCTCAACACAAAAGACACAGAGTGCAGCAGTTACCGGAAGACCACAACTTGCCTCATTAGCATATTTAAAAGACGCGTATCCGCCCACCCCATATAGTAGTCTATCCCACAAACCTCCTCGTGCTCCACAGACTGTTCAAGTGCCTATACATGTACAAACTCACGGTAGCTATGGATATACTCCGTCACGATATGGAGATAATACCAAAATGGCGCCTGTACGGCCATATTATATGGAACGTGCAAGGGCGGGGTCTAATGCAAGCTCCACCCAGTTCCCTCAACGACGTCACTCAGATGATGATTATGACAACGCGATGGACATGGTCCCAATGCTTGCCTACCAAAGTTATCAACACTCGCCTCAAAGCATTCAACAGTCATCGGGGTATCAACACTCACCACAGAGTGCTAAACAATCTTCTTCATACTCGTATAAACAGTCAGAACAAACTCACCAACAAGCACCACCCTCGCATCAACAAGCCCAGCCCTCGCAGTCTCATTGGAAGACAATAAATCCTAGTTATGATGACCCGCCCCCTGCTCAGCCATTGGTGTATCCATCTGCGAGACGGCCAATGACGTTCGAGCAATTATCTTCATCTAAAGTGAGCATATATGACAATATTCATATGGGGTTTCGCGAAGAAGTCGACTGAAAATCTCTGAAAACTGAGTGGAATCGAAACAAAATCTTGAAAATAGCATATGCGTCTAGAGTATAGGCTCATATTAGCCCATGTGATTTAGGAGTACTCGCAAACCACTTACTTGATTAAGCCACCCCATTGGATAAACAAAAAGCTCTGGACCCAGTTGTTCAAAGCATCGTTAGGTTAACGATATCGTTAAGAAATAAATTTGTTAAGCAAATATCAGCTAAAGTAACAAATATAGTTATTTTTTGTTGAAAAAATGTGAGAATCCTTTGCACTGCAAAGGATTCTCACATTTTTCAACAAAAAATAACAGTGTATTTGTAATATTAATGTTTGAAATTTTAACGAAACGTTAACTAACGACGTCGTTAGTTTTGAACAACTGGGCCCTGGAAAGCTTGAATGAATATCTGTCCTGGATGCAAATGTTATTTTTGTGATAGTTTGTACAGATACCTCTCAGGTGTGCTATTTTGATATATTGGTGCTATCATTGTTTTTCTATAGCGTGTTGTTTACTATAGAACCAAGTTAGGGCATCGTTAAACAAACATACATGTTTGTGTTGAGGTAAATGCATACAGTCAGATGATGGGCCATGTTCTCAGTATGTGCCATATTGGTTTTGGATAGGATTTGGACGCATTTCATGCAAATGGTTTCCAGCCATATGTAGCTTAGGACTTTGTGGATGAATTCTACCTGGAGTTGCTCGAAAAATCGATATGCATCTTATGAAATCTGCTGTTGGATACTTATAGGGGCGTAATGAGCAACTTGAAAGGTTGATACGACGAATGTGTAGGAAAGGGGAAAAACAATAAAAGAAAATGAAAATATTCTCAGCATTGTAACACTAAGAACTTGATTTTACACAACAATAACTGGTCAGTTACTCGACAGATGCATATTCTGGACTCATATAAACTATTTAAAAGGACATATTACTCTTTAAACACTATACACATGTATGGACATTAAAATAGGTACCTTTCCCAGAAATGCCTGTCAGAAGTCTGTGTTGGTGCTTTAAAGGGTTTACATCATGAAAACATGTCCGTGTAATGTATACCCCCTCAAACCCCACTTTTATATAGAAAAACTGGGGTTTGCAGGGTATACCTATTTTTCTTATTTTTGCTCCAAAACATAGATTGTGGGTACTCGTTAGAACTGCCTCGATGAGGCGGTTCTAACGTGTACTCACAATCTATGTTTTGAGCAAAAATAAGAAAAATATCAAATTTTGTCTGCTGAAAATTTTCAATTTTTACATTTTAAGAAAAATCTGTATATTATATGGGTGTGTTTTCATAATGTTTCTCAACTATACATCGCCCAAAAATGCGACAAATAGTTTGTATGTTACCTCAATATATATGTATTTCGTGTAGGGTATAGGGCATAATGTTCGGCATTTATGACATTATTCGTCAAGTCCATTAAAATTGCATGTTTTTGCATGTATACATATGTCTGTGAAATATTTTATGCAAAAAACAATATCACTGTATTTTTGGTTATTTTGCCAACTAAAATTAGATCTAAGGGCAAGGTCCTTTTGGCTAAATGTATTAGGCACAACAGTCTCCAGCCATGTATCAGGGTTTCCTTGTGAGCTGTTCAGAAAACATTAGCCATAGGATCTCGGTCGAATTTAAACATATTATATGCAGTTTAAAAACATAGTCCTAACTTCCAAATTAAAAAGAAAGAAAAACGACAAACGAAATCGTGCATCAGATATCCGAAGGCAAAACTGTTTGAAATACCAGAGGGTATGTTTTAAAGTCACTTTGCTTAGTTTCGTTTATACAAGTTACAAATAATTAAGAGGAATAATGGTTCTAATTCTGGATTTAGATCTTTATATTAAACACATGTATTATTTCGTTGATTTTCATGTAGTAGAGTTAAAGTTAAAGATGCATTTAGCCAAATATGTTTTTGTCTTGTTAATTAGGCACGGTATCTTTATACATCAATATATAATGTTGAAATAAAATCTGTTAAGCCAATGATTCTTGAAGTTATGTTTTTAAAACCATTCAAAAACTGGGCAATGCATTGAACAATTGTGTTTCTAGTTTAACCCATTTACGCCTGGCGTCCCTTTTGTTGGACATTGGCAAACAGTATAGCCCCAGATGTGACGCCGCAGAACGCGGCGTCCCATCTGGCGCTATTCTGTTTACTTACAGGAATTTCATCGAAAAATGGGATAAAAATTAAAAATCACTCCTAACACCTCTAAAATGAAAGTGGACTCATCCCATTGATAATGATGGGAGAATCCATTCGTCAAATATGGGGTAAAAAGTGTAACGTGTGCCGAACCAGCACACAAGTTCTACTGCAGAAACACAATTGAAATTAAATACTTTGCGCTGTCGCTCGAAGGATCACTCCTTGCGTACTGTATGTGAAAAGGTACAAGTAGGCAAAGATCAGGAAAAGGCGCAATCAGACAATCAGAAAACGATTCCCACTCAAAAAACCGAGGTGGGAAAAAACTAAATTTACAATCAGGTACTTATACCATGAAAACATATCGTAAGCCAAATGAGCAGCTATTTTCCCAATAGGTGGCCACTCAGTTACCTAAACTTAACTGAAAATATGAAAACATACATAAGGCGCCAACAGCACAAAAAATTTAAACACCAAGCCATTAAACAAAAACAACCTCCACAGAAGTATCGCCTTGGAACGACCCGTAACACAAAGTTACTGGCGGGCTTAAACCGGTTTTACATGGCTATAACCTCATCCTCAGCTTCTGCAGTGGTTCATAACATCTAGTTAGTTCTTCGGTCCTCGTGGTGAATCTCTAACGAGTAAATGAATCATCAAGAACCAACAAATAAATCATGATAAACATCCTGATGTAATGAATCAAAAACCAGGACTCACAGATTGAGTAAGCTGCCCGACGATGGAGATCCCTGGGCGCCGAATAACCTACTAACCCCAGAGCAAAAGAAAAACACCAGCTGGACTCCGGTGGGCCAAACAACAGACAAGAAGCTCCGGCCCCAACCAACTAAAATGAATAGCTTTATGACGGGGTCATCAAAGAGTCTGACGCCCGAGCCACCGGCGTGCAATTAAAGAAGGTAGCATAGTTATCAACCATGACTGGGTTAAAAACTGGCGTTTAATGACTTACTAAATACAATATCGGTATTTTCTAATAAAATCTAAAACCAGAGGACCAATATCCCTATAAACGCTCACCTGAGATCTGGAACATGCGACTTTAGTTTTTTTAGAAGAAGAAATTTATTCGTAATACAGGCCACCGGCCCAAAATACAAACATGGTTTTACAATACAATGACAAAAACATAATGACGATCAAACATATGGAAAAACATCAATATCGTACACGTGAGTTACATAACTATAAACTATATATAGTTAAATGTCTATTTGAAAACAGAACTGCTCATATAATTTGATTGGCAGTCTTTATAAAAGCCTCCCTGTGTTTCATTGCAACAATAACATATCTCGCTATATTAAGTAATGTAGTTATATTTTTCTTATTCATTAATAATTTAAACTTATTATGTGAAGGATGAGTATAATAAAAAGCAGGAATGAAATTACTTCGAATATCGTCATAAATATTGCATTCCAAAAGAAAATGGTACTCATCTTCTATTGAATCATTACACATTTTACATATTCTATCGTTGTAGTTAATATTTTCATATCTACCAGTATTAGCCCGTAAATCTAACAACCCCCCTCTAAGTTTTGTTAAAGCTTTCCTATATGAAATTATATTTATTTCGTTAAGATAATTTTCACAAATTAGGTTCTCTTTAAATAATCTGTATGTTCTAAGTTTGTTCATTTCTTCAATATCATTTCTCCAACAGAGTATATCAATATCTTTCAGCCTTTGTAAAATTTGCGAAATAAAATAGCACTCGTTCGCTACACTTTGGTTATACCATGCATAACCAAACCCCAGACTTTCTAGTAACTCTTTAACGTCTCGTGCCCAACAATCTGTTCTTTTATTATGATTTAACCATTTGCACTGTAATTTATAACAAATTTTTGGATATCTGTTTTCATTCATGTTAAGAATTCTGAGCCAATACTTGATAGTTTTTATAATTCTGTTATTTGTAATACTATATCTACCAAGTTCACCCAAAGCAAAAATATTCGGTGATTGTTTTGATATACACAAAATATATTTACAAAAGCTATGTTGAACATTTTCTATATCGTTACCTTTATGCGAAATCCAAATTTCGGCACCATATGTCAAAATTGGTAGGATTTTTGTGTCAAAAATCTTTAATAAAACATTTGCCGAAAGTGTTTCAAATTTACTTAGGTTTGCTTTAATGGCGAAAAGTGCCTTAGAAGCTTGCTCTGCGAGTGTTTTTTGACACATATACCACGACAGTCTTGAAGAAATAACCAGTCCAAGATATTTATAATATGTTACAACTTTTAGCCTAATATTTCCATAGAACCATTTTTCATAATGCCGAAGATAGCCCCCATTACGGAAGACAATTATTTTCGTTTTGTCTATATTGACTTTCAAGTTCCATCGACTGCAGTACTCAAACAGCTTATTTAACAATCTTTGTAGCTCGATTTTGGTTTCTGCGAACATTACTAAATCATCAGCAAAAAGTAAAAGAAAAATTTTACAAACATCAAGACTAATACCGTAACTATCAGTGGATACATAATCTTTTAAGTCATTTAGGAAAAAGGAAAAAAGTATAGGTGAAATACAACATCCTTGACGTACACCAGCAGGGCAGTTGAAAACAGTCGTTAATCCAGTTTGAGTTTTTACACATGCTTTCACAGAAGAGTAAATTGACCTAAGCATTTTATTCATTTTAGAACTTACATGCAATGATTGTAATTTTTTCCAAAGTGCATTTCTATCCACACAGTCAAATGCCTTTTCGAAATCTACAAAAACAGCGTAACATCGACCACCCTGTTTGCGTAGGTATTTAGAGACTATGGTTTGAAGACAAAACAAGTTATCAATAGTGGAATAAGAACTGCGGAACCCTGCTTGTTCTTCTCCAATTACATTATTAACATTGCTCCAGTTTGATAATCGATTAGTTAAGATAGCCGTATATATCTTACTAATAACGGGTTGTAGACTAATGCCTCTATAGTTATCAGGTATGTTTTTATTGCCTTTCTTGTGAATAGGAGTTATGATCGAAATTGCCCAATCATCTGGAAAATATGCACTATTATACAATTTATTGAATAGAATCTCAAAGAAAGGTATAAATTTGTCACATGCAACCTTGTAAAACTCAGCTGGAATGCCGTCTATACCTGGGGATTTGTTATTCTTTAAATTGACAATTGATTTTCGTATTTCCGAAGCATTGATTGGTTCATCTAGCATCTCGTCAATTATAATCGTATCGTCCTCTTCGAAGGTATGTTCAGTTTCAGTATCAAGGTTTGAATTAAAAAGATTGGAAAAATAATAAAACCATTCATTTGCAGAAATTTTAACAGAATTGGAAAATTTATCTCCCTTCAGAAATTGCCAAAATTTCTTCGGATTTTTGTCTTCACATGCTCTTTCAAGCTCAATGGTTTGTTTTCTCTTATAGGCATTTTTCTTAATATTTATCAAATTCCTATATATTTGTTTTGTATCAATGTAATTTTCAAGTGCATCAACTGAACGTGCCTCTCGAAAGGAGCGTAAGGCATTTAAGGTTTTACTTCTTAGGCAAGCGCATTCCTCGTCAAACCATGGCTGGGTTAAAGTTTTAACATTCTTTTGTACTGTTCGAATCGACTTTTTCATACCCTCTGATGCAATTGATAGGCATGTGGTTAGTTTATTCAATGCTTCGGAAATATGATCGTTTTCAGTTAGATTCAAAAACTCTTCAAGCAATTTTTCCAACTCATCTGATAATGTATACATATATTCTTGTTGTTTTTCCTCATTAAATATGTATTTGTAGTATCTGGCATTATTTTGATTATTTGTATTAGGATGACCTTGCAATAAACGGGTCAAGGTCATCCCAGGGTCATGATTTAAATAAAGTTTGTATTGTAGAGCTCCATTCCCTGATGCTTCATGCCAAGTTTCAAACTCATTGGCCTTCCGGTTCCGAAGAAGAAGATGTTTTAAAGGTATTAGCTATGTATAGCCATGGCGGCCATCTTGGTCATGTGACCTTGACCTTTTAAACAAAGTTTCATTCCCCCTATCTAATGATGTTCCACATAAAGTTTGGCTTTGATTGGCTAAGCGGTTTTAGAGAAGATGTTTAATATTATGGTCATATATATAGCCCTGGTGCAGGGACAGACAACCCCCTGGGGTCATGTTTTCATAATTATAAACCTTCTGTCCATTTGCATACTCCCAGCAAGTCCCCCCATTTAATTACATTTTACTTATTTTCCCCATTCAAATGCATTAGCGACCTAAGTTGACCTTGCCGTAAAATAGGTCAAGGTCACCCCAGGTTCATGATTAATATAAACTTTGTAGAGCTCCATTCGCTGATGCTTCATGCCAAGTTTCAAAATCATAGGCCTTCTGGTTCTGGAGAAGATTTTTTAAAGATTTTTGCTATTTATAGCCACGGCGGCCATCTTGGTAATGTGACCTTGACCATTTATACAAACTTTTGTTCCCCTTACCTAAGGATGCTCCACATGAAGATTAACTTTGATTGGCCCAGCGGTTTCAGAGGAGAAGACGTTTGAACATTGTGGACGACAACAACGACGACTGCAACTAAAACGGAGCAAGGGTATACTATAAGCTCACCTTGTGAGTCTAACGGCTCAGGTGAGCTAAAAACATAGTCTAAAATTTTAAAACAAGCACGCATTTTGTAATGATTCGCCAGTAATATTGGAAAATACATAAACCAAGAGTGATTTATACCAGCTGACTGTTATTCTTATTTGCCTGTCTACTTAACAATTCAACATGCCAGTGCTGATGAAACGGTGCCAAAACTGTCTGTCTTTAAGAAAAACAAAAGCATAATAAAAGCAAACATCCTTTGCTAAATAGGTGAAAAAGCAATGACCAGTAGAAACTGTGTCACCTGATGAAATGCTTTTTGTACTTGAGCGAAAAAATATACTATTACAGTTAATTTAGGGCACAACTTACACTTGTGATCTGAAGAGCTTACAAACGTTGAACTCCGTCAAAGTGTGGCTGATTGTGCATGTTCTATGCTACAATAATCTTTACGTTCAAAGCTACAGTAATCGTTATGTTTTAAGCTACGTTAATCTTTATATTCTAAGCTACAGTTATCTTTATGTTCTAACCTACAGTAATCTTTATGTTTTAAACTACATTAATCTTTATGTTTTAAACTACAGTAATCTTTATGTTCTAACCTACAGTAATCTTTATGTTTTAAAGTACAGTAATCTTTATGTTGTAAGCTACAATAACCTTTATGTTTTTAGCTACAGTAATCTTTATGTTCTAAGCTACGGTAATCTTTATGTACTAACCTACAGTAATCTTTATGTTCTAAACTACAGTAATCTTTATGCTGTAAGTTACAATAACCCTTATGTTTTAAGTATGTTCTAAACTACAGTAATCTTAATGTTCTAAGCCACATTAATCTTTATGTTGTAAGCAACAGTAATCTTAATGTTATAAGCTACAGTATTTGTTTTTGTTCTAAGCTACAGTAATCGAAAATTTTGAGGCTTCATACAAATTCCTGTCTATATAACCAAAATGGATAGATCAATGTAATGGAACTGAAAAACATCATCCTCAAGAAACATGTCCATGAAATGTATACCACCTTACATTCATTTTTCTATAGTAAAACTAGGATATCAAGAGAATACATTTTTTTTTTCAATTTTTAATTTTGATCAAAAACATATATTTTGGATAGACGTTAGAACCGCCTCGTTCATGCGTTTCTTTTCTAATGTGTACCCGAAATCTCTGTTTTGAACAAAAACCAAAGGACCATTGGTCCTGAGAACGCTCACCTGAAGCCTAATCTTGGAGTATTAAGTCATCATGAAATGACCTTGACCTTGAATACTCACACACCTTTATTGACTTCACAAGTTGTCTGCATCTGCAAAGTTTCAGGTCTCAGGCTGCAATAGTTTTCAAACCCAGTGATTTCTGAGAAAACCATAATTTTAATTTTGATATTTAAATGACCTTGGGTCAAGGTCAACAAATGACCTTGGCCTTCATTAATTACTTATCTTCATTGACTCCATTAGTTGTCTGCATCTAGCAACTTTCAGGTCTCAGGCTGCAACAGTTTCCAAAATATCCATTGTTTTCACCTTTTCCCATGTAAAAGCCTATGTTTCCAAAATTGACCTTGCCGTAAAATAGGTCAAGGTCATCCTAGGGTCATCATTTCAACAAACTATAATGAGCTGGAGTCCCAAATGCTACATACCAAGTTTCGCGTAAATCGGCCAGCCGGTTCTGGAGAAGAAGATTTTTGAGTGGTTTTTACCATAGTTGGGCATGGCGGCCATCTTGGTCATGTGACCCGAATTTTGCAATCACACTTTCGTTCCCCCTATCAATGGACGCTCCACATAAAATTTCACTTTGATTGGCCAAGTCGTTTCAGAGAAGATCTTTGAAAAGTGTGTATTGACGACAGACTGGCCAAGGTCAAGAGATGACCTTGACCTAAATTAATCCCATACCTTCATCTACTCCATTAGTTGTTTGCAGGTCTCAGGCTGCAACAGTTTTCAAAAAATCCATAGTTTTCACTTTTCCCATGTACAAGCCTATGTTTCCAAAATTGAAATTGTCGTAAAATAGGTCAAGGTCATCCTAGGGTCATCATTTTATCAAACTATGATGGGCTGAAGTCCCCGATGCTACAATGAGCTGGAGTCCCAAATGCTACATACCAAGTTTCATGAAAATCGACCCGCCGGTTCTGGAGAAGAAGATTTTTGAGTGGTTTTTACCATATATGGGCGTGGCGGCCATTTTGGTCATGTGACCTGGATTTCGCGATCAAACTTTCGTTTCCCCTACCCATGGATGCTCCACATAAAATTTCACTTAGATTGGCCGCGCAGTTTCAGAGAAGAAGATCTTTGAAAAGTGTGTATGGGCAACAAACTGGCCAAGGTCAAGAGATGACCTTGACCTATATTAATCACATACCTTCATCTACTCCATTAGTTGTTTGCATCTACCACTTTTCAGGCCTCAGGCTGCAATAGTTTTCAAACAATCCATAGTTTTCACTTTTTCCTATGTAAAAGCCTATGTTTCCAAATTTGACCTTGCCGTAAAATAGGTCAAGGTCATCCAAGGGTCATCATTTTATCAAACTATGATGGGCTGAGGTCCTTAATGCTACATACCAAGTTTCGTGGAAATCGGCCCACCGGTTCTGGAGAAGAAGATTTTTGAGTGGTTTTTACCATATATGGGCGTGGCGGCCATCTTGGTCATGTGACCTGGATTTTGCGATCAAACTTTCGTCTCCCCTACCCATGGGTGCTCCACATAAAATTTCACTTTGATTGGCCAAGCAGTTTCAGAGAAGAAGATCTTTGAAAAGCGTGTGTGGACAACAGACTGGCCAAGGTCAAGAGATGACCTTGACCTATATTAATCATATACCTTCATCTACTCCATTAGTTGTTTGCATCTACCACTTTTCAGGCCTCAGGCTGCAATAGTTTTCAAAAAATCCATAGTTTTCACTTTTTCCTATGTAAAAGCCTATGTTTCCAAATTTGACCTTGCCGTAAAATAGGTCAAGGTCATCCAAGGGTCATCATTTTATCAAACTATGATGGGCTGAAGTCCCCGATGCTACATACCAAGTTTCGTGGAAATCGGCCCACCGGTTCTGGAGAAGAAGATTTTTGAAGGGTTTTTACCATATATGGGCGTGGCGGCCATCTTGGTCATGTGACCTGGATTTCGCGATCAAACTTGAAATGCCACTCTCCAAGGAGGCTCCACATAAAATTTCAACTAGATCGGCCAAGCGGTTGCAGAGAAGAAGATCTTTGAAATTGTGGACGACGGACGACGGACGGACGACGGACAGACGGACGCCGGATCATGGCCATCCTATAAGCTCACCTTGTGAGCCTTCGGCTCAGGTGAGCTAACAAGAAATACTGTCGGACATTTTATAACTGATAATTTTTCAGTATTTATTGTTCCGAATATCTCAGTATACTCGTGTTTTCGTTATGAAAGGAAAGACTTGATTTTCATGTTTTATTGAACTAATATGATTTGTCATAAATGCAATTGCAAGAAATTTACAATATCTTGAATGATCTGTTTTCCTACATTTAATGCAAAAGGTCCATCTGACAATGATAATGATATATGAAATGCTGTTTGGTGATTATTCAAATGTACAGGGACACCCGATAGTTTTAGTCTTTCAGAATACATGATGCCATCATCCCGTATGAGGTCATATCCGGCGGACATGACGTAAGCACGTGGCAGACCAATCAGCGTCTCTTCGTCCGCCATTAAAGGTGCTATGTAAGGGTCAGTAATTTTATCTGCGAAACTTTTAGGTATATCTCCTCCAAAATTCGTCTTTTGCGCCAGAGATGATTGCTTTAATGTTTCATTGCGAATATATTGCCGAACCATCCATTTATTTTGATCAACAAACTCAGCAAACTTTGAACCTTTCATCTCGGTTGAAGTATGCTGATTGTTTAACATTTCTGGAGCATGTCTGTAACTTTCATTCAAATAATTAAGCCAAAACACAACTTGTCCCAAATTGTTCGTCGTAGAAGAGAAATATCGCTGGTTCTCTGTAACTGATGTTGTGTTGAACGTGAAGAGTTGTAAAACTGGTACCAATAAAAGTTGGAGCTTTATCTTGTCGCGGAGACGGAGTGACAAACTGGCGGCAAGATTTCCTGGAATTGATAATAGAGCATCTAAAACTGAAACAAATGACGGTTCAGAGTTTTTCACCAATTGTCGAAGCGTTATACAAACATGTATTATAAAATATTATGAAATTTTTAAAGAACACAAACGCACAGCCCAGCAAACGATGACAGTGATGGAAGTCAAACACGACTGACAACCAATGTAAGTTATCATAAAGTTAACTATATAAATGGATATGAAAGCCGGAGTACACAAGTAAATTAGGAACATGTAAAGGATTTTCTTGACAGTTCACAAAGCCATGTTTCCCTTAAAATTTAATGATAAATTATTTAAAAAAATCACTAGTAGATCGCCATTGTACAGACCCACCTCCTGCACTGTCCCCACCTATAGCTATACGGTCGGGATTGATCCTCAGTTTGTCTGCATTCTGCCTCACATAGTTCACCGCCTCAACACAGTCCTCGTGTGGGGTAGGGTAGGGGTACTGGGGGCTCAGGCGGTAACTAGAAAATAGAAATTGAACCACTTACTGGTTAAACACGAAATGGTTAAATAACAGTGTGAACTCGGCATTAACTCACGTCGTAAAAATTCTTTACCTTTTTGAGTGATTGGATGATTTTAAAATTACTGAAACCCACATGAGTAGTATCCAATCAACAAACTTTATGATAAAAAATATCGAAAGAGCTAACTCGTGTATATACTCGGACATTGCTTTTCATTTGTGATGTGATGGTTCTAACTTTCTGCTACATCACAAAACATTCTTTTGAATGTTGTACACCTGCCAAATGCTATCAATGTACCTTTATTTTTATTTGTTATTACTTACTTCACAGAAATAACAACAATACCAGAGTCTCGCGCCAACTTACGGGTGAGGGCATCATACGAATCTGAAAACATATGAGCCATGTCTTGAGAAAACCAACATTTTGCATATGCGTAAACAAAGGCGCAGATCAGCTTCGCAGTAACTGCGAAGCTGATCAGCGCCTTTGTTTTCGCTTCACGGATAGTACAATTCGTCTACTTTCTAACTCTTAAATTTCAGGCCACTAGCCATCTTCTGAGCTTGTACAACTAAGTTTGTGTCAAACCTGTACGGAAACCACATTGTTGGTTTTCTCATGACGCGGCTCAATATTACGGTCACAGTAAGTGGCGCATCCTGACCTTGCTTCAGTGATGTGATGCGTCTTAATACCTTTATCCTGTCTGTGTACTACCGTTACTGAAACAACAAAAATACCACTCAGACTATTGTCACACGAAACTGAAAGACATTCATAAAGTGATAAACTATATGAGAAAACCTGGGCTCACAAACTGACACACACACCTCCCACACGAAGCCTGCAAGTACAAAATAGTTAATAAACAACTCTAAAATTTTAGGGCCGGTCTTTGGTCCCCTACTTCCTGATTATTGCTTATTGCTTACATTTAACTATACTATTAATATTCATCACATGTGTTTCTTAACATATGCTTAAGTGTTCTTCAGTAGCATTAAACCAATGTCTGGTTTATAATATGCGTATCTTTTTGCTTTTCATCGATTATGAAATGTTGCACCTGAATGCATAGATTACTTTTCGGTTACACTTCGCGAACCTAGTTTATATAGATTGATGTTAGGAAATTTCCACCCCTGCAAAATACTCCTGAAGGCTAACACACATTTGCATTAGCTGGAGTGCAGCTTTTAAATGTTAATTAATTTTGGAAGAACTCGTGTACAAAAATGAAGGAGATAGCATAAATTTTGCCTTTTTTTAATTATAGGATTCCACCTACAGATTATTTACAATGTAAGTATCACGTCACATTTATTTCTATAGTATTACTTCATATCCAAACAATTAAAGGGGTAGAAGCCGAATTATGTGTCTTATTTCCGTTTTAGCTGAGACACTAACCTCTCAACATATCGTTACGGCTGTATTCTCTACCTTCACTCGAGGCATACTCCACTCAAACTCATTCAGATAATCTGATCAGTCACTCGTGGGAGCGCATAATTGTTCGATTTGGTATGCACATGTCCCACTCACACTCGAACTCAACTCAAATTTCGAGTAAACGCTGAGTGAAGCGACACCTCACTCGAGCGCTACTCGAAAATATTTGGACCCTTATTTCGCCAAATTTTCTTCGAAAAAGCCCAATAATAGCATATAATTACATACATCACCCGGACCAAGCTTTATACTCGGGACAAATCTTTTCTTGAGAGGGGTCGCGAATTCTAGAACAGATTTCGATTTTCCCAAGGCATGTCATTTGCGACTATTTTGAACATGAAAAGCAATGATCCATATTTTTGGTGAATGGTCAACATTGTACATCCAGATGCAGACGCATTTGTGCCTTTACGCTAGATATCACTGTCACAGATTCACCCCCTTCCACCCCCACGCACACCCATCTCCTCATCCATCCACCGCACAGAGAGAGAGAGAGAGAGAGAGAGAGAGAGAGAGAGATAGAGATAGAGAGAGAGATCAACACAGAAAGAAAGACAAATAAAATAAAGAAGGAATGAGTAAAAGCAAATACTATACCATGCGTGCACATCAAAATTAGATAACAGGTCACCGCAATATGCGGCGTCTAGTCTTTGCTGCTAATTTGATGGTAGAATAATAACATCAAATGTCTATAAGATTTCAAATTTCGTTGTTTTATAATGAAAATCTGACACTCCAGTGAGTGATGGTTGAGTGACAGTTGTGCATACCAAATTTATACTCCACTCACACTCAATTTAATCCCACTCGACTCATACTCCAGCCATACTCTCGCGAGTTGAGTTCGAGTTTGAGTTTGAGTGACAGAAGAGAATATATATACTATGAGCTCTCAAATATAGGATTTACGATGAAAGATTAACAATTAAAATTGATACATGCATGGACAAAGCACATGAATAACAGATCTGCTTTGTTCTCCCACAGGCCTGATAGGGGCAGTTTTGCTCGCAGACTCATACATATCTATTTAGATGTTGAATTATTAATGGCTTAGGTTCTTTTCTTAATTATTCCTTAGGATGACAACTGTGCTTTGATGCAGTTAATTCTAATATACAGCCCTACAATAGTCAATTCTGTTTGGATAAATGCTTCAGGGAGAAAAGTTACCTGTGGAATTTGTGACAGCTCTTATCAGCAGAATATATATTACAGGTATTCCAATAGGTCTAAAATTACCTGGGCCAGTAGTTAAGACACGCCCACTTAAATCTCAACAGGTAATCCCATGTAATAAAACACTTGCCATCCAGCGACAAAGTTGCCCTTTAAAGATATTGCAAATTATAAACATGATCAACACGTGGGAAATAACCATTTAGTAATAGTAGTAATAAAAATAAGTTCTTATACAAAAAACAATCGGTTATCAAAAGTCAGCAGGTTTTTTTAAAAAAAAAATGGTCCAGACTTTCAGTTACCCAAACTTAATTTAGAGATCTTGTTTTCGAAGTTTAAGGTTGAAGAAGCTAGGATAACAAACTCTGCAACTACTAGTATGTTTTGAGTATGGTGTGAGCAAAAAGACCGAATCCCAACTGAAATGCCAATTATTGAAAGTGTTTCTTTTTCAATTTTCAGGGATGACCGTTTCCTTTACTTGGTTAAAAGACCACTGATGCAGTAAGCATATATCCTTTGCCATCCAACTCGTCAAGAATTCGACAGCCTAAGTTACAATCCTCAAAATGGAAATCAAAGGCACTGATTTTAAACCGGAAGCCATGCTGCACCGGATATCCGCTGAGGAAACATATGGACATTCTGCAAAAGACAGCATAATCCACTTGTGCAATTTACTTGTTCAGCTGGAGCGACCACTTCGAAATGTCAAGCTCATGGTTTCTCGTCGTAACGCTCAGTTGAACGAAAACGGGTATACGCTAATTGAAAATCAGAAAAAATCGGGTCTTTTCACGTCGCAGAAAAGTTTTACATGGACCACTGAAGACTTTGGAACAGGGGAATCATCATTTGAGATCGGTACGCAGTATGATACGTGTCTGCACTTTGACATCGTTGAAATCGCCGGCTTTAGTTACTGGAAAGAAGATCGACCCGTAGGCTCTGGTTCATTTGATCTGAAGCCAGCTCTGGAGAATCCCAATAATAGGCAAGGAGGAGAGATAAATATACAGATTCCACTTGTAGCAAAAAGTGGATCGACCGAAGGATCCTTACTTGTGATTGGACGTTTCGAGGCCCCGGTTGCTAAAGAAATGGAACTTCAGCTAGAGAGAGGGGATTACGAGACGGTCGTTATTCCAGAAAATATTCAGACCCTATGGGGACCTGTTGATCTGAAGAGATTACCGCCAGGGACGGACAACCAATGTAAAGTTGCGAGTCACAGGTAAGTTATACAGAGCTGAGAAAAGTTCAATTCAATTCTTTTTTCAGATTGCCAAATGTTTTATCGCATCCATAAAACATGTAATGAAACAAGGACTTGTCAAACAACTTCATAAATTACACAATAAATTTAGGTTTTGATCATGCAAACTGGTGGATCAGAATGTGAGGGTCATACGGAAAACTAGTTCTATTAACCGATTTGAATTGGGCGCCTATAAAAATCAAAGTCAATGAATAAAAATAAAACTGAGATCCTTTGGTTTAAACATATTTATTCACATTATAACTACAACATATAAACATACAGTACATTACAATAGTATAAGAAGGGATTCAGAAAAAAGCCCTGTGGCTTATACTAATCTGTCTCCCGAAAGTGATCAAGATTTGCAAACAGCCGGTGAGAATTGTACCTAAATATCATTCATGTTCGTTCAAACCAATATTGGAATCAAGTTAATTGTATAAATAAACAACATATGAATACATATATGTATGTAAATACTAGTAACAGAGAGAGAGAGAGAGAGAGAGAGAGAGAGAGAGAGAGAGAGAGAGAGAGAGAGAGAGAGAGAGAGAGAGATTGTTCTCAAGACTGAAAACGTTTGCTTGCAACAATGTACTTTTGCACGGCAAGAAAAATATCTGTATTGCTGTTTAGATTAAGTTGGTTGTTACCTACCAATAAGCAATTTAAATTTGGTGTACAGATTCTAGATATCGTATCTAACATTTCAGTTCGTGCTGCGGTGTAACGTGGACATTCTAATAGATAATGTTTTGTGGTTTCGATAGATCCACATACACAGTGCTTGTCTTGTACTATATTTTTTGAGACGAGATGTTGATTTAAGGAGCTACATGAGGTTCTGAGTCTGGTATGTTGTATTTGGGCGTATCTATCACCGACCAAGTAATATTTCGGCGGTTTCTTAATATTTTTATTAATCTGATATTTGAAACTAGTGAACGTAGTTGCATTTCTGGCCTCACTAGGAAGTTCGTTCCATAGTCTTATGCTAGAGGGTATAAAGGAATCATAATAAAGTCCCGAGTTTGAAAGAGGTTGGTGTACTGTAACGTGTCTAAGGTTGTAATTAGTAGCTGTTTCAATCGGTTGCGGAACTAGATTGGAAAGATATTCAGGCGTCATATTATTATTCATTTTGTAAAACAGAGATAACTTGTGCTTGGTGCGTCTTTTCTCTAAAGTTTCCCATCCAGTTTCATTGTATAATTCTTCAATGGATACTAGTTTAGTGGTTCCTGTTACAATACGTGCAGCTTCAAGTTGGATCTTTTCGATGGCTTCAACTTCGTAACGCGTACAATTATCCCAGACAACGTCGGCATATTCTAATAATGGTCTTATGAATGATATATAAATTGTCTCTAAGGAACGCCTGTCAAGTAAAAATTTAAGTTTACGCATAACATATATTCTAGACCAAGCTTTAGCAGTTATATAATTGATGTGCTCATGCCATTTACCATCGTTAGAGAGAAATAGACCTAGGTGTTTGTGTGACAATACTTCTTTAATCGGTTCATTATTCATAACTAAAGGAGGGTGGAATGGTTTAATACGTTTTCTGGACACTAAAAGAGATTCAGATTTGGCAGCATTGAATTTAACAAGCCAGCGTTCTGCCCACCGATGAATCCGTTCCAAATCTAAATTTAAACATCTAGCTGCTTCTACTGGATCGTCTACAATTATGTATAAACTAGTATCATCGGCGAAAAGCCTTACTGTTGAGCCAATGTCCATTACTATATCGTTAATGTAAATTAAAAACAACAATGGTCCTAAAATAGAGCCTTGCGGGACACCTGCCCCGATGGGTAGCCAATCAGAACTTCCACCAGGAATAAGTACTCTTTGCTTTCTATTTAGAAGATAATTGGCTAACCATTGGAGAAGACTTGCACTAATACCGGCTTGCTTAAGTTTAAACAGTAGACCTTTATGCCAAACGCGGTCGAACGCTTTACTAATGTCGCAAAATATTGCCCTTACTTCCTTGTTATCGTCTAATGCTTTACAAAATGTGTTATAAATGTCTACCAATTGATTGGATGTTGAATCACCCGGTACAAAACCCGATTGAAGACTTGTTATAATTTCATGATCTTTAAAAAAATTAAACATATGTTTATGGATAACTTTCTCCATTACCTTACCAACTGCACTTAATAGAGATATAGGCCGATAATTACTAGCAATAGACGGGTCATCCTTTTTAAATATAGGTGTTACATTCGCCTCTTTCCAAATATCGGGACATATACATTTAGACATTGAATAATTAAAAAGATCACATAGTGGTTTAGCTAAAGGTAAGGCAGGTAATGTAGAGAGGAGATTGCATCTGCATTAAATGATTTCGGTAATCGATGGTGTAAACGAGAGGGTGTTGAGGATAATGCTCTTAAAGAATGGAAAAGAAGTATCTTCACTATCGTGGATAAACGTATTAAGTTTTATTCACAAAATACTAATCTTTTACCTCCTAAACCCAAATCGTCATTTAGGCATTTGAAGCAGGGTATCCAAGAATTTCATAGAAAGTATGTCTTGGTTCCGGCAGATAAAGCCGCAAACAATGTTGTTGTCGTTTGTAGACTTCACTACGTTAACACCTTAAAACAGGAGCTTGATGGTACCAGGGCTTATCTGGAGACAGATACTGATGAGGTGTCTGTAGTAAATGCCCACTTAAACGATTTACCTGTTAAGTTTTCTGTTTGTGTCAATGAAGGCCAAGAGAAACTTCCTACGATGTATTGGTTACCTAAGCTTCACAAAAGACCATACAAAGCTAGATTTATTGCAAATTCTAGCTCTTGTACTACCACTGAACTTTCTAAATTATTAACTTCTTGTCTTACTGCTATCAAATCTCATGTTATAAGATACTGTGAGACAGTGTATGAAACTTCAAATAAAAATTGGTTTTGGTCAATAAAAAATTCTGGTGAGGTGCTCAGTAAATTGAAGTGTAGAGGGTTCCGTGCGACAAGCTTGTCCACATATGATTTTTCTACTCTGTATACAACATTACCACATAATCTAATTAAAGAAAAACTTCTGGATTTGATAGAGTGGACCTTCAAAAGGGCATTAAAAAACTATGGTTCACTTTATTTGGCATGTAATTACAGAAAGGCTTTTTTCACTTCCTCTGACCAAAGTCGGTATACCCTTTGGTCATGTCAGAATGTGTGCGACGCCTTATCCTATCTCCTTGATAATATTTATATTAGATTTGGGACCAAGTTATACAGACAAATTGTTGGAATTCCGATGGGTACAAATTGCGCACCTCTCGTAGCTGATTTATTTTTATACTGCTACGAAAGAGATTTCATGGATTCTCTTAACCATGATAATCAAGCTGATGTTATCGAGGCTTTTAATTCCACATCTAGGTACCTCGATGACCTTTTGAACATTGACAACCCTTATTTTGAAGGTATGGTCAATCAAATTTATCCACCTGAACTTCAGTTGAACAAAGCTAATATCTCAGATACCGAAGCCCCCTTTTTAGATCTACATCTTTCTGTTGCAAATGGATTTGTTTCTTCTAAAATTTATGATAAGCGCGATGACTTTGATTTTGATATAGTAAATTTTCCTTTTTTGGATGGTGACGTTCCTCGTCGTGCTTCTTATGGTGTATACATTTCGCAACTTATTAGGTTTGCTAGAGTCTGTAATCATGTTACAGACTTCAACGCTCGAAATAAATGTTTAACGGCAAAACTTCTCCAACAGGGCTATCGGTATCATAAACTTCGAAAAGCCTTTTCTAAATTTTATCGTAGACACTATGAATTGATTTCCAAATATAATGTTGGGTTAAAGACACTTTTAAGTGAGGGCCTTTCGGAACCTGAATTTTATGGTGACTTGGTTTACAAATTAAAGAAACTTAAAGGAATAAATGATTTTTCTCTTCAGTTCGGAAAAATCATATCACGTTACAGACGTATAGGTTATAACTTGAATGTTATGCGACAGTCTGCATGCTTAGTTTTTAACCCAATCATGGTTGATAACTATGCTGCCTTCTTTAATTGCACGCCGGTGGGTCGGGCGTCAGACTCTATGATGGCCCCGACTTAAAGCTATTCATTTTAGTTGGTTGGGGCCGGAGCTTCTTGTCTGTTGCTTGGCCCACCGGGGTCCAACTGGTGTTTTTCTTTTGCTCCGGAGTTAGTAGGTTATTCGGCGCCCAGGGATCTCCATCGTCGGGCAGCTTACTCAATCTGTGAGTCCTGGTTTTTGATTCATCGGGATGTTTATCATGATTTATTTGTTTGTTCTTGATGATTCATTGACTAGTTAGAGATTCACCACGAGGACCGAAGAACTAACTAAATGTTGTGAACCACTGCAGAAGCTGAGGGTGAGGTTAGGTACCTGTAAAACCGGTTTAAGCCCGCCAGTAACTTTGTGTTACTGATCGTTCCAAGTCGATACTTCTGTAGTGGTTCTTTTTGTTTTATGTCTTGGTGTTTAAAATTTTTTGTGCTGTTGGCGCCTTATGTATGTTTTCATATTTTTAGTTAAGTTAAGGTAACTGAGTGGCCACCTATTGGGAAAATAGCTGCTCATTCGGCTTACGATATGTTTCATGGTATAAGTACCTGTGAAGACTATGTTATTTAAAGTAGGACCAACTGTGACATCAGGTTCGGGAAGACTTGCCAAATGCTCATCTAGAACAGTTTGTTGAACAAAATAATTGTTTAATATGGTAGCTTTTTCGTTATTATCTGCAACATACATATCATCGTGAAGTAAAGGGGGAATATTTACATTACTGGTAGGTCTTATGAAGGATTTAAGTGAGATCCTTTAACAGCAGAGAATATATTAAAAAGAAAGGGGACGGGCTAAAGCGCTGTTTCGGTTACTTTAGCCTCTTCAGAGTCCCAATAAAATAGTCATTGATCTTCTGTAGACATACAGAACGCCTTATTACTGCTCAGGTGGAATTACTGGAGCAAAATATTATAGAGTGTGGCCGTCCCATCCAGCTTAATGACAGACCGGGGTTCTAATAACCATAGCTATAGACGTATTGGGATCTTATAACGTAACCAAACATTCGGGAATACCACTAGCTGCATGTTGTATGTATCAAACAACAGTGATTTCGTCATTTGAAAGATGACAATGTACATCGTTATGACAAATTAACAGACTACGATGGCAAACAAACATTCACATATCAGACTATACACAGTGCCCCACTTATGCAGTCGGTACTTCATGTATTTTGTTTAATTTATTGTAGAGTAACAGACTACAACGGCAAAACAACTTTCACCTGTCGGACTATACACAGCGCCCCTCTCATGCAGTCGGTAGTTCAGGTGTTTTGTTTAATTTATTGTAGAGTAACAGACTACAACGGCAAAACAACATTCACCTGTCGGACTATACACAGCGCCCCTCTCATGCAGTCGGTAGTTCAGGTGTTTTACCAGGACAAGATGGCCGCCATTGGTCACCTGGTCACTTCAGACCAACTTCCTCGTCTGTCACAGGTACGAAAAATATTGACCCCCAGAGACTGTAGTGCACTCTACCGCAGTGAACTGATAATTGATTCATTTTCCTCGTCTTTTGTCCCTTACTTTCAATTGTTTTGAGATCTGTTTTTACTTTATTTGGAGTGGGAATTTCTTTCTGATTGCGCTTTTCCTGATCATTGCCTACTTGTACTTTTTTCAATTTACACAGTTCAGTGATTTCTGCTTATACTGCCAATGATTGCCCCCAGTGTTTACAGTCATGTCCATTTTATTCTTGACACAATATAGGAACTTCAAATACTTGGCTGCAGCAGTAACCTTGGTAATCGCCAATGACAATAATTGGGGTATGTCAAATTATATAAGATGCATTAATATTTTTTGATTTTGGATTGATGCAAGCCCACGGATTCTAGCCAGAGGGCTACCTTGTTGAGAAAGAGCTGGTCATCTGGTACAGTATGTGTGATTAAAACTGACGATGTCTATTCTAGTATAAATTTCCAAGCTCGTTTTGGGTTGGGAATTTAACTGTATCATTTCATATAAAAACGAAACTTAGATCCTTTGTTTCAGGTTTTGTTTGTTTGTTGTTGTTTTTTTTTTTTCAGAAGAAAAATTTGAAAATTTCAATGGGAAAAGTTTGATATTTTTAATACGTTTGCTCAAAACATTGATTGTGGGTACACGTTAGAACCGCTTCGGTGCGGTTCTAATGAGTACCCACAATCTATGTTTTGGATAAAAAATAAGAACAAGATAGTTATACCTCTGCAAACCCCAGTTTTTCTATATAAAAGTGGGGTTAAAGGGGTGTACATTTCACAGACATGTTTTCATGATGATAAGTAAAAAGGTTCAAGTAGGCAATGATCAGGAAATGTGCAATCAGAAAGAAATTCCCACCCCATAAACCGAGGGGTGGGAAAAAACTAAAAAGACACTTAGGTACTTATACAAGGAAAACATATAGTAAGCCGAATGAGCAGCTATTCCCCAATAGGCGTCTACTCAGTTACTTGAACTGAACTAAAAAGCGGCTATATATTATATCGCAACATCAACTGTACAGTGGTATGTTTTAGTCTGGTAATAAGTTTCAGGGAAAATTGAGAGAAGCTAGAGACAGGAAAAGTGAATAAGTGAGCCGCCACATGGGAAAACCAACAATCTGCATAGGCGAAAAAAAAGGCGCAGATCAGCTTCGTGGTAACCGCGAAGCTGATCAACGACTTTGTTTTCGCTACACGGATAGTACAATTCTTCTACGTTCTAAATCCAAAATTTTCATCCTCTAGCCTGCTTCTGTGACTGTACAGAGGTACAAGTAGGCAAAGATCAGGAAAAGGCGCAATCAGAAAAAGATCCCCACTCCAAAAACCGAGGTGGGAAAAAACCAAACTAACAATCAGGTACTTATACCATGAAAACATTTCGTAAGCCGAATGAGCAGCTATTTTCCCAATAGGTGGCCACTCAGTTACTTTAACTTAACTAAAAATATGCAAACATACATAAGGCGCCAACAGCACAAAACTATTTTGAACACCAAGACATAAAACAAAAGTAACCACCACAGAAAAAAGTACAAGTAGGCAAAGATCAGGAAAAGGCGCAATCAGAAAAAGACTCCCACTCCAAAAAACCAAGGTGGGAAAAAACCAAACTAACAATCAGGCACTTATACCATGAAAACACCTCGTAAGCCGAATGAGCAGCTATTTTCCCAATATTTTAAACACCAAGACATAAAACAAAAAGAACCACCACAGAAGTATCGACTTGGAACGATCAGTAACACAAAGTTACTGGCGGGTTTAAATCGATTTTACACGGCCGTAACCTCACCCTCAGCTTCTGCAGTGGTTCATAACATTTAGTTAGTTCTTCGGTCCTCGTGGTGAATCTCTAACTAGTAAATGAATCATCAAGAACAAACAAATAAATCATGATAAACATCCTGATAAACATCATGAAGTATCGACTTGGAACGATCAGTAACACAAAGTTACTGGCGGGTTTAAATCGATTTTACATGGCCATAACCTCACCCTTAGCTTCTGCAGACCGGTTTGTGTCAGACCTGTCCAGAAACCACATTGTTGGTTTTCCCACGAGGCGGCTCAAGTATTGTTATTTGCGTAGGTTAAAAGTTCTGCGGATGATTTAGAGAAAATCCAAATAACTTTGCACCAACGGGCAGGGGAGAGAGCGGTCCTGATCAAGAACTACCACGGAGATTGGGGTGTTGTGACTGGACAGTGGATAGGATTTAAACGGCGTGAGCCGGGGGTAAAAGGTGAAATTCTAATGCTTTAGTGTAAATGTTTTATAATCGTCCAAGAGTGTGTAGGGCTAATAAGACGATTTTTTTTCTCTGTTGAAAAGTAAACAAACAAATTTTCCTCAGTACAGAAAACAGACATGCAATGAAGATAAAAACTTCTTGGAAGTGAGCAGAAACTGAGGTTAAACATTTTGTTTGACAATTTCTACAATTTTTAGTCCCTGTATAACGTACACCGTAAGGATAATGCAAACTCAAAAGTAGAAAGCAATTCTAAAATTGTAATTGAGCCGCGTCATGAGAAAACCAATATTTTGCATATGTGAAAACAAAGGCGTGGACCAGCTTCGCAGTTTTTGTTTTCGCTACACAGATAGAATAGAACAATGCCTCTACTTTCTGAATCCAAGATTTCAAGCCTCCAGCCATCTTCTGTGCTTGTACAGTGGTTTTATTATGACGAGGCTCAATTGTACAATATGCATTTCCAGGAACAAGGAAGCGAAAGGGCAGGCCAGCTGTACCGGGTAATCCAGGAGAACTGAGTATGAGGTTCTACAAGCTGGTCGATCCCAACTACGGAAAGCAGTCAGTAATAATCCCAGGAGGATCTTCAAATCCTAACCACAACATTTGGATCTTAGGTTCTGATACCAGTTTAAAGACGGGTAAAATTAAGATCGACCCTTCAACTAATGAAGTCGTGGAGTATCTGGCGTTGAGTTTTGCAGTTGCTCTGTTGCACGTCCTTTGCGCTCCAAGACCGTCTGACGGGAACGATAAGAAACATGCAGGGTCCAAGGGTACACGTAAAAGAATAATGTACACACCTGACCCAATTCCTGGTGTCAATATGGAATTTGTCTTGGCCGCTGGCATACTACATGACACTCCTTCCAATAAATACATTCGATCCCATCGCAAGAAGAAACACAGAGAGCTCAAGGTTGATGATAATGATGAAGCGGGAAAAAGTAGTGGGGAAGACTGGGCAGATTGGGACGATTGGGATGATTCGGACGACTGCGAGGATGACCGAATTGAAGAAGATGATGGAACTGAGGAAGATGATGTAATTGAGGAATGTGGAGGGGGCGGAAATGAAGATTCAGGTGGTGGCTTTGATGATGGGGGTTGTGGTGGTGATGATTCAGGTGGTGGCTTTGATGATGGGGGTTGTGGTGGTGATGATTCAGGTGGTGGCTTTGATGATGGGGGTTGTGGTGATGGTGGGGATTTTGGTGGTAGTGATGACTTTTAAAAAGGTTTAATAAATAATTCGTTACATACTTTGATAAACAAACAATGTAGTAACAGTTACATGTATCTAGCATTACATATCTCTTGGAAGCATGATAATGGTCTATATACGAATTCAGTTTTACAAACAAAAGGGTTAAATTAAGTTCGCAATAATGCGCAGGCAAAAGAGAGACGACAAAGAAATATCCATGTATTTGACCAAATATGTGAAACACAATGGACGTATTCACAAATGTTTAGAGGCTTCTAAACCCCTTTGGGAATATTAGTCTTTGATTTAGACTATACTGGTGAAAATGCTTGAAATTGCAGCAATCATGAATGTCTGGCTTTCTCTGCCAGTTTTATAAAGGGTCACTGATGAAGGTTCATTACCGAAATTGTACAATATGGTCCACCTCTCTTTGAATGTTTTTACTGCTTCCAAAGGATCTAACAATTATATTTTATTTGCTATTACTGCAGCTGGTGTTGTGCCGTGTGGCGGCCCTAAAAAGTCTCCCCGTACATCATCCATAAGAGATCAGCGAAGATATTTGGAGTTTTTCAGATATATTGTACGTTAAGAATCATCATCTTAACATAATTTTGAACATTTGGCCCCTTTGGGAATATTAGTCTTTGATTTAGACTATCCTGGTGAAAATGCTTGAAATTGCAGCAATCATGAATGTCTGGCTTTCGCTGCCAGTTTTATAAAGGGTCACTGATGAAGGTTCATTACCCAAAATTGTACAATATGGCCCACCTATCTTTGAATGTTTTTACTGCTTCCAAAGGATCTAACAATTATATTTTATTCTACTTTAAAATCAGATATAGGCAAAAATAAGCGAGGTATGTGTGAAGGACAAAAGCTGCTTCAATATAAAATAACGATTCCGCAAAGGCACCAGTGTGGTTTTGGTTTAGTAAATTCTCCTGTTACATTTCAGTAGTGAATGGGACAATGTCTGGTGGACCTTAACGTTGAAGAAAAAGACCATTTTTAATCCAGTATCGAGAATCGTCTGGAAGTCTTGACCATGTGGCATTTATAGATTGTTGATATTATTCTATCACCGATGTTAATCGGTTGAAGTAGCAATAGCATCGCTGTGAAAATATTCATTTATTTATTTTGTTATACTTTTATAAATTACATTTTTCTGCTTGTTATTTTCTTGTGTATAAATACTGGGTGTTAACAGTCGCTCAATAATATTTATCTTAAAAAGGATATAGTGATGCGTCATAACAGACAGTCCAATGTTCGAAGAATATGGAAATGCGCAGACAATGCATTTTACTCTTATTTCTTCGACATAATTCATATACATAGACTAAAATGTATTATTAAAATATATTGTTCTAAGGTGGATTCTGCTGTAATCCATCATTGCTTTGACGCGTTGACTAGAATCTGTCCCCTTCTCAGACACCCGTGACATCTTTATATGTAAGTTGAGGCTAGCCAAGGTTTGGACTGTCCATTTGTGTCTGGTGTCTTGTATTGACCACTGCTTTCCCAGCATGTTCGGGTTTAAATTTAATTGTATCAATATTCCTGTGCTTTCTATTCCTACTTTTATTTTACCTGCATGTTTATGGCAATAGGAAACTATGCAATCGGTACATATTATAGTGTTAAAGGTAAGCATTACCCATTATGGTTAACGTAATGTAAAGCAACTCCATAGACAAGTGAACATAAGTATGCAAAATGTTCTCAACACCTTATTTAATCATTTCAAATTAACATCATCGCTTAAACTTAGGATACCAAACAATTTTCTAAGTAACTTGGTAAAAGACATTGTGTCGTTTTCTTTTATGGGGCATCGCATATTAAAAGGTACAAGTAGGCAAAGATCAGGAAAAGGCGCAATCAGAAAGAGATTCCCACTCCAAAAACCGAGGTGGGAAAAAACCAAACTAACAATCAGGCACTTATACATAAAACAAAACGAACCACCACAGAAGTATCGCCTTGGAACGATCAGTAACACAAAGTTACTGGCGGGCTTAAACCGGTTTTACAGGATCCTAACCTCACCCTCAGCTTCTGCAGTGGTTCATAACATTTACATGTAGTAAGTTCTTCGGTCCTCGTGGTGAATCTCTAACTAGTCAATGAATCATCAAGAACAAACAAATAAATCATGATAAACATCCTGATGAATCAAAAACAAGGACTCACAGATTGAGTAAGCTGCCCGACGATGGAGATCCCTGGGCGCCGAATAACTTACTAACTCCGGAGCAAAAGAAAAACACCAGTTGGACCCCGGTGGGCCAAGCAACAGACAAGAAGCTCCGGTCCCAACCAACTAAAATGAATAGCTTTAAGTCGGGGCCATCATAGAGTCTGACGCCCGACCCAGCGGCGTGCAATTAAAGAAGGCAGCATAGTTATCAACCATGATTGGGTTAAAAACTAAGCATGCAGACTGTCGCATAACATTCAAGTTATAACCTATACGTCTGTAACGTGTTATGATTTTTCTGAACTGAAAAGAAAAATCATTAATTCCTATAAGTTTCTTACATTTGTAAACTAAGTCACCATAAAAACCAGGTTCCGAAAGGCCCTCACTTAAAAGCGTCTTTAATCCAACATTATATTTGGAAATCAATTCATAGTGTCTACGATAAAATTTAGAGAAGGTTTTTCGAAGTTTATGATACCGATAGCCCTGTTGGAGAAGTTTTGCCGTTAAACATTTATTTCGAGCGTTGAAGTCTGTAACATGATTGCAGACTCTAGCAAACCTAATAAGTTGCGAAATGTAAACACCATAAGAAGCACGACGAGGAACGTCACCATCAAAAGGACAACAATGTCAACATCTTAATGTAACTATCCAACGAAACATGCCGCATCTTGATATTAAGACTGTCCAATGATTGTTTTCTAGCCCAACCCATGGGGTGATGCAAATTCTTATAGCATCAGACCAAATATACGCAATTGAAATTAGGCCTGTACCCGACAATTAAGTTCTTCAAACATCGCTCAATTCAACGCTTCATAGAATGTCTATTTCACATCAAATCTTGCTTAAATTCACGTTGCGCATACATGGAGATGTGTTCTATACTAATATAAAGGAAAAACATTTCCATAACCGGCGAACATCACTAGGACGTGATTATTCGAAGGTACCATAAACAGAAATTTCGGGTATGTGTTCCAACTGTAAGGTGCAAAAACTATACTTTTTGCATTAATTTAGAAGCTTGTGAAGTTGAATAATGTTTTTATATCTATTAGAGACTCAAATTCGATCGGTCTTGACCTCTACCGCTCATAAAACTAAAACTTTTCATGGTTTATACGGTTTATCTCCAGTATACATGTTTTAATTAAAATGTGGTTTAAAAACAAAAGCTGCTAAGACTAGAGCCCATGTTTGAACAAAATGAGGATAAAATATGGTGTCATTGAAGTGTACACAAAAAGTTCCAAACATCTAAAGTAAATACGCAATGTGGTGCTTTTTTATGTGACTCTAACATAATTTTGAAGCATAGTTTTGGCTCCTTGTTTAAAAAATGTATGTCTTTGAAATGGTATAAATTAAAACTGTTGATTCGTATTTATAAGCTTTATGAAAAATTCATAAATGGCATCATTGCTTTTCTTATTTTGTCGGGTATATGTAGAAAGAACATTTGCAAAGCTTTGTTGCTTTGTTAATTCATTTATTTATGGAGTACGACAATATGTGTAGATACTGAAAATTGTCAGGGATAATTACCTATGGATAACACAGACCAGCCACCGCCATGGAAATAGATCAGCACCGGTCGATTGTCTTTGTGTAGAGCTGACTTCGGTTCGTACACGCGTAGCTGGATCTTATTCTTATCTGTAAAGACGTCGTAGATCTGAAAAATAGATCATCAGGAAAACATGTCCGTGAAATGTATACCCCTTAAACCCCACTTTTATATAACAAAACTGGGGTATGCAGGTATATACCTATTTTTCTTATTTTTGCTCCAAAACATAGAATGTGAGGTGGTTCTAACGTGTACCCACAAACTATGTTTTGAGCAAAAATAAGAAAAAATATCATTTTTTTTCTACTGAAAATTTTCACTTTTTACAACTTAAGAAAAATCTGTATATTACATGGACATGTTTTCGTAATATTGCAGCCAACCCAACCTAACAGGGAAAAAAGATACTGAAGAAAAAACGTTGTTACAAGGGATTTTACGATCATAACTGCCGCTGATCCCAAGATCCCAGTTTACGAGAATCTACTTATAACAAAAGCAGCTCAAACAACAGAACAACAAAGCTACCAGACACGGTTAAAGAAATGTATAAACTCTATGCTAACGTGCCGGAAGTAATCGCATATTGAGACTTTTGACCATGTACAACGCAAACGGTTAACCAGATAGTGAAGCAACAGAACTTGATGATTGGTGATGAAATTAGAAAGTATATATCGAATACAATGGCACTGATCAGCTGGAGATTTGTTGAACGACGATGACGATACCTGTAGGACAGGATCAGTGGTTGTCCGCCAAGGAAACCCAGTTGTAATACTATTCACTGTAATATCAGCCAGAGTTCTAAGACAATAATGATACCTGTAGGACAGGATCAGTGGTTGTCCGCCAAGGAAGCCCAGTTGTAATACTATTCACTGTAATATCAGCCAGAGTTCTAAGACAATAATGATACCTGTAAGGCAGGATCAGTGGTTGTCCGCCAAGGAAGCCCAGTTGTAATACTATTCACTGTAATATCAGCCAGAGTTCTAAGACAATAATGATACCTGTAAGGCAGGATCAGTGGTTGTTCGCCAAGGAAGCCCAGTTGTAATGATATTCACTGTAATATCAGCCAGAGTTCTAAGACAATAATGATACCTGTAAGGCAGGGTCTGTGGTTGTCCGCCAAGGAAGCCCAGTTGTAATAATATTCACTGTAAAATCAGCCAGAGTCCTGTCTAAGCTAGAGAATGGTTCAGTCACTCCAACAAATACCAAACATCTACTCTGTAACAGGCAAAAACAATAGTAGTTGTAACGAGTTGTGATAAGGATTACTGTAGTACAGCCAGAGTTCTGTCCAACCTTTAAAATGTTTCGGTAATTCCGACAAGTCTTACTCTATAAAGGCAAGTACCAATCTTAGTAAAACGTTGGCGCTAAATTTACTGTGAATCATTTTCTGCATTAATTTGGAGAGGCAGCACTAAAAGCCTTTCAACCTTCATATCTGAAAAATGTTGAGCGTGGCTTTTACAGTTGTAATAGACATTGGATTAAATCTTGCTGAATGAATGTATTCTTTATTCGACATTGATTTAAATGCACAACAAATCCGTATTGCCTTGGGTTCGTTCTGGATAATTAAGGCATAAATGCAATTTCAGTTCTGTATACAAAGCATATTTCTTGAAAACAAAACTTACAATATATCCAGAAATCCTCATGATTGCCTCGACCACCCTTATTTTCCACTTTTCCTCCATTTCTGGTGGGAGGGGAACATCATACCACTGGTACAGTAGGACAGCCAGACCCAGGACCAGACCGACAGTCACCAACCTCATTGTCCACAGTACAGTATCTACTCTGGAATATGTATCGGTTATACTGCTTACTAGAAGCAAGGTTTCATCAAGATTAAATTATATTATTGTTTCCTCGCCAATTAATTACTGTATGTTTCAACATTTCCAAATGCAAGCATAAAATAAAATAAATCGCCCATTTGGTGTATGATGTAGAGAAGTGCATTTTGAAGATTCGTCTAACGCTATCGCTTAGTATCATTAATATGTTCACTGCTCTTAAAGGATATCATTATTTTTTATTACTAATACTGCAGATGGTGTTGTGCCGTGTGGCGGCCCTGAAAAGTCTCCCCGTACATCATCCATAGTGCAAGATTACATTTTACTTTTGGTCCTTTCAGAACAGCGAAATCATTCTGAGAAATCAGAAAATTAATATCGGCTAGATTCCTTTTCTAATCATAGTTTGATATATTTGGCCCCATTTGCATTTTATTAGTCTTTGTCACGACAACACTGTTGAAACTTGCAAAATTACAGCAATTCTCTTTGGCTCCATGATCTATAGGGTCACTGAAGAGACTTAAGTAGTCGAAACCGCGGTATGGCCCATCCCCTTTCTCATTAATATGTTCACTGTTCTTAAAAAGGTACAAGTAGGCAAAGATCAGGAAAAGGCGCAATCAGAAAGAGATTCCCACTCCAAATACCGAGGTGGAAAAAAACCAAACTAACAATCAGGCACTTATACCATGAAACATATCGTAAGCCGAATGAGCAGCTATTTTCCCAATAGGTGGCCACTCAGTTAAAAATATGAAAACATACATAAGGCGCCAAAGGCACAAAAAATTTTAAACACCAAGACATAAAACAAAAAGAACCACCACAGAAGTATCGCCTTGGAACGATCTAAGTTCTATTTTTGTTTGCAATATTTGTAAAATGCAAGACACGAACTTAATCGACTTACCTATTACTTCTCTCATATATTCATTGTTTTAAAACCGAAACGCCAAGAACGGACACATGCCATTAATAGAATTAAAAATAAAAAAAAAAAAAAAAAAAAAAAAACACAGATCAATTGCCGTCTTAGCTTAAATACGCGTCATGCCTTGTAAAACTGAAATCTTAAGTTATGATGCTATTACTACAATAATAGTTTTATCAGTACTAAGATAACATTATCTTTCGGACACTATATTTATATATACAATTATAATCCAAATGCGGCAACCCTGACATCTAAAGGAAAGGTCACTGAAAACATAGCTCTGTCTCTGTGTATAAGTATTGTCACCGGAAAAGATTTGTTTTCAGTTGCAAAGGCGGAATTCTTGATACTTTTGTTTTTTGGTTTAATTTACATAGTTGTTTCATGGGCAAACAGTCATCATTAACAGCAAGTTGCAAGGACCCTGCTAACCATTTCAAGCTTAAAGCATGAGCGAGATCCCACAAGGACCGTGATAAGACCTGCCTCTGACCTTTTGGAGTGGGAATTTCTTTCTGAGTGTGCCTTTTCCTGATCATTATCTCCTTGAATCTTTTCAAGGCGGTACTTATATTGATCATAAGGGTTATTCGCTTCACCAAGTCTAGCAAACGGTGTCAGTCTTAAAGTAAGGGTCGGCTGATTATCGAAAATATATGTATGCCTTTTCAAGGATTTAACTTTGTTTTGCTTTTCTATCAATGCCATGTAGTACGTATTAAATAAGAAGCGGAGAAAGAAGAGCCAAATCTCGCATAAAAAGCGATTTTTCATTCGAATGACTCTCCCTTTGATGCATTCAGCTTCAAATTTGCGTGCAATAGCTGTTTCTAGTCGCGCCAGGCGCTCTGCGACTGTTGACCGAAAATATCACTATTGTCGTAGTCGATCAAACAAACAGGTCATTGATATCACTCATGTTACGCTCCATTGATCTCTGGAAAGTCACCGGCGAAACGCTAAACACACAAGGCAACATATTGTATTCTTAGACCTCAATGTACAAAATTGGATTTCTCTTTATCCCCTTCTTTAATATCCACTTGCCAATAGTAACTTTGAAAGTCGACTTTGAGGGGTATTTTCACGGTGAGGAAACTACATAGACGGAGCCATTGGCTCTGTTAAGGAACTCTTGTGTCGGTTTTTCCGGTCACGTGCGGCGCCGTCAATCTCGGCTGTTTCGGTGGACACGAAAACGTAAGTTTTCCATTTATTGTCAAAATTTGATTTTATACTAAACACTAGCGAGAAAAGGGGAATTGTATGAGGGGCCCATGCCTTTCAACTTACTCGCATACTGATCGTTCCAAGTCGATACTTCTGCGGTTGTTCTTTTTGTTTTATGTCTTGGTGTTTAAAATTTTTTGTGCTGTTGGCGCCTTATGTATGTTATCATATTTTTAGTTAAGTTAAGGTAACTGAGTGGCCACCTATTGGGAAAACAGCTGCTCATTCGGCTTACGATATGTTTCATGGTATAAGTACCTGATTGTTAATTTGGTTTTTTCCCACCTCGGTTTTTGGAGTGGGAATCTTTTTCTGATTGCACCTTTTCCTGATCTTTGCCTACTTGTACCTTTTTACTTCCTTGTCTGTTTGCGAATTCCAAGTTGGCGTGGTTTTGTCTGAATCACTTTTGCCGTGAGCCACGGCGAGGTAAACAAAGGTCATTTTCTATAATGACCACAGGCTTTCTATTGCTCTGTCTGCATAAATATTACTTATCTAAATGTTTAGACTGTCCGAATGTATGAATCGATGATCTTATCCTTCCCCACTAACGAAAACAAAATTTGAATCAAAATAAAAAAACTGAGAAAAAATAAACAATGGCTCCGTCCATATCGGCCGGCTCTGTCTATATCGGCTGGCTCCGCTGTATGAGGGTGTGTTCTATTATATTGCATTCTGTAGGCACTATATTTTGTGATTATTTTTAAATCACTACACCTTTACATAAAGTGGTCAAATAATCGCAACCACGAATGCGTGCCCTAATATGATTGAAATAAGAGCTGTCGCATGACAGCGTAGCTCGACTGCATCTAGCCTTGTCAAACTGAGGCCAAATCTGCCTCTTAACAGTGTTCATCAAACTCATATATCTCATGGTCTTGATGGTATAAGGCGCAAATAAAAAATAATGACGATGTTCTAGATTTTAACCCTAAGCCCCACCCCACCCCCAGGGCAAGGACCCAGGGGCCCCTGTCATGAAAGCCAACCATACTGAGTACCTATGGTCCAAGTTTGGACCCTCTATGATAAGTAGTAGCCATGATCTGGACTTAAAGAAAACTATACCGCAGAAAAGTCAATTTTTCTAAGGTGTTCTAGATTATAAACCCTAGCCCCATCCCCGGGTAAGGACCCAGGAACCACTGTCACGGAATGAAAACCAAGCCTACAGGGTATCTATTGTCCAAGTTTGGACCCTCTATGATAAGTAGTAGCCAAAATTTAGACTTGTAGAAAACTATATCGCAGAAAAGTCAATTTTGAAGGTGTTAATTTATCTAAGGTGTTCTAGATTTTAACCCCTAGCCCCACCCCCGGGCAAGGACCCAGGGGCCCATGTCATGGAATGAAAGCCAACTCTACTGAGTACCTATGGTCTAAGTTTGGACCCTCTATGATAAGTTGTTGCCATGATCTGGACATAAAAAAACTATAAATCAGTGTGACGGGAACGCGGACGCGCACGTGAACGCGGACGACCGAGGTGACTACAATAGTTCTTCGCACTTAGTGCAGTAAGTACTCAAGGCTGGACAAACCTGCCAAACTTTTACAAATGTTATTCTCAAATGTTGGTTTGGCGGCCCTAAAAAGTCTCCCCGTACATCATTCATAGTGCAGATTATATTTTATTTAGGTCCTTTGAGATCAGTAAAGATATTCAGAGTGTTCAAAACACTCACGTTTAGAAATGTACTTCTAAGCAATGTTTAAATTATTTGACCCCGTTTAGGAATAAAGACTTGTCGACTTCTCTGATAAAGACTTGTCGTGTAAATTTTCGAAATTGCAGTACTATAGCCTGGCTTTCGTTGCCGGTTCAAAAAGGGCTACTGACGAGGGTTCATTACCCGAAATTGCGCAATATAGTCCATACTATCTCCCTTTGAATGTTTTATTGCTTCCAAAGGATTAAACCTTTCTATTTTATTTATTCAGTTTTGCGTCCCCAAGCTGTTTCACTGGTACTGAGACGAATGGATCGGTAAGTGGGACAAAAACGGGAGTCCACAAGCACTTAAGTCAACCACTTTAACCACGGGGCCGCCCTTTTTGAAATGATAGATGGCTCGAGAAAAGCATCGCCATTCCAAAAATAACTTTCAAAAAAATCTCACTTTTGACTTGTAAACCCACAACGTAAAAAAATCTATCGCTTCTAAAACTCACCCTCATACAGCGGAGCCAGCCTACATGACAAAGCCGGCCGATATGGACGGAGCCATTGTTTATTTTTTCTCATTTTTCTTTTATTTTGATTCAAATTTTTTTTTTTTTTTTGTGAGTGGGGAAGGATTAGATCATCAATTCATACATTCGGACGGTCTAAACATTTAGATAAGTAATATTTATGCAGAAAGAGCAATAGAAAACCTATGGTCATTATAGAAAATGACCTTTGTTTACCTCGCCGTGGCTCACGACAAACAAGATTCAGACAAAACCGCGCCAACTTGGAACTCGCAAACAGACAAGGAAGTAAGTTGAAAGTCATGGGCTCCTCATACAATTCCCCTTTTCTCGCTAGTGTTCAGTATAAAATCAAATTTTGACAATAAATGGAATATAAAAATAAACTGAGACTTACGTTTTCGTGTCCATCGAAACAGCCGAGATTGACGGCGCCGCACATGACCGGAAAAACGCACACAAGATTTCCTTAACAGAGCCAATGGTTCCGTCTATAGTTTCCCCACCGTGATTTTGCACAAGCGAATAAGTGCAGAGTGTTGTGATCGAAAGTGAAATGGTGTAAGCATTGGCACTTAAAGCAGTGTATATGTACATATTGGCACTTTAGACTATGTTACATATAGAAAATGTTAGCAAACAAGGACATTTGCCTACCCAAGGTTCAGAAGCCACACGCTGTGCGCTCTACTTAGTATAAAATTTAGTTTAATAATATTTAATTGCATATAATACAATGGGGTTGGGTCACAAGTGCTCACCACATTAGTTACGACCCTTCCCCTACAAGAAATAGTTACAATAGTGTTCACACGTGACAATGGATTAATGGAAAAGACATGACGATTGTACATATAAATATAAACAGCATTGATATGAAATGGCGGAAAGGAAACAAAAGAAATAGAAATTTCAAAGTAGTAGATCTCAGATAGTTAAATATTTACATTTTTCTAAAACCACCTTAGATGAACCATTAGATGTTCATCTGTGTTCATACTTCCATGAAGAACATTGTGTCACGCGACGTGACGTAATCCAAACTTGACGTCAAAAAACATGAATCTCGCCAATCTGATTGGACGTTGTAAACGTCGACGCCGTTCCGCTGTTTGAACACACACTGTGTGTAGATTCTCTGTTTGCTGGTAAATGTGACCGCATTGGTGTTTTTTTAACAAGCGATAGAGAGAAATGAATGTAAATATAAGCAATGAGTTTAATTTTTCTGTTGTTCATGGAGCTATGAACCGCAGTGGGTCGCTAGCAAAGCTTACATGAACCCCTTCGGGGTTCATTCACTTTGCACGCGACCCACTGCGGTTCATAGCTCCATGAACACCAGAAAAATGAAATTCATTTCTTAAATATATACATAAATAAATAAATAAATAAATAAATAAATAAATAAATAAATAAATAAATAAATAAATAAATACGTACGTTGTGTATGTGTGTTTCGTGTGTGTATTGTCTTCTGCAAGTGTTGGTATGTAAGGTAATGATACGGGATAACTTTGCCAAGTGTCTCAGTTTGGAGTTCTCAAGGCGTATTCATTGAGCATAATTATTGTTAATAAGGTGTGTTTGAGGAATTACGCGTAAGGTGTTTCTTGGAATCGTTTAGAGGACTTAATAAAATTTTGAACGGCAATGAAAATACTGGTCGTCTCAGCTACGATCAGAAGCAAATTTTTGTTTCACCTGTTTTCAGAGGTGTTTTGTAAAAGTTGTACCCTTGGCTTTGTTTCACTTTTTCCGAAATCTGTAAGTTAAACAGTTTCAGAAAATATATACCTTTTTATCATTCTATGCCACAGAATTCCGTTATATCCAAAACTCTATTTCATCTTCAAAATCATGAAAAATTAAGAAAGGGGAGCTAACTTCTTACTTAGGAATCGGATTTGGCCGAAACTTAATATACTTAAAGCTGGTGTGTATATCCTGGTTATGAATAAGTTTGAACAGAATCAGATTAATAGCTAGCTAGAAAATAAGAAAACATTGTTTTCACCATTATAACCCTATGGGACCTATCCGTTGCCATGGTAACCAGAGTTTTGATCCATTCTACCCTATATTGTAATAAAAGTTGTGTTCTGATAAAAAGATGTGTCATGTAAAAATTGATGGTTCTGGGTTCATTGGTTTTAGAAATTTTGCACTTTTTGTTGTAGATTTTTTCTCTACGGACAGGACATTTTTGACCAAAATATAATTTCTATAATTCTACATTGTCATTGGCGTTGGTATAATATTTTTCTCATGACAATTATCAGTTCATAAGACTCCATTTCCCAATGTGATTTAAAATTCCAGAAGTATGTGACGTCATAGATAAATGACATCTTACGGACAGGACACTTTTTTGTTACATTGTCCTCAGTAATTTGGGATATAAATTTCTATCCAGTGATAAAAGTAAGTCACGCGACTGGTTATTTTTATCGATAAGGTATGTCCAAATATTGTTTATAACACATTGGAAGTAGTATTGGATGTAACAGTCTGACTTATCTGGCAGGTCACTTTTCTCACTTTAAAATACCTCATTTTGGCACATGTCATCAGCTTTAGTAATCAGGGCATAACTAAAAAACAAATAGTCGTAGCCCATTCAAATAAACGGCAGAATAAAGGGGATATGGCCACTTACTAGCCACAGAATATTTTATAAGCAAATAAAGAGTCAGTTTCAATCCCCTTACACATAAAAAGAAGCAATTTTCAAGTGAGACAGTATAACACATGTTTTGGGGGTATTTTTGACTATTTAAACTTATACTGTGAAAAAATGGCTTGTCCAATCAACATGATTTTTTTAGGCCAGTGAGAATTAATTGATCTTGACATCCTGCAATTCAATTTAAGTAAGTTAGTGTTGAAGAATTCGTTACACAACCGCATAACACTTGGTAAATTTAAAATTGTCATCTGATCTTAGCTGACCCGTGGTGTTTTCTGCGTTGGGGTCACCATAAATCAGTTTGTTAACATTTAGTGGATGGAAGGATCTGGTGGAATGAAACAATTGAACACGGCTTTCAGCAAAAAGCGGACAGCGAAAGAAAAAGTGCTCAGCATCTTCAATTCCTTGGTTACAGTTACATTCAAAAGAAGGTCTCAGATGGTTGTTAAAGAGGTCATTATGTAAGTTGCTGCACTTGTTTCTTATTCTGGCGTGAAGGACTGATAAGTATCTGTCTCCTGTGTTATAATAAGATGGGACTTTGGATTTGGTTGATCGTAATCGTTTCAGATTGGTTTTGAAGTGCGATGTGGAGTTGGATGAGCGGATATTTGAATCAAGAGAGTTCCATAGAGATACAGATGAGGGTATACATGATTTGCGTGATATTTCTGTTCGATTGTAAGGAATTACCAAATTGTTACTATTGCGCAGTGGATAGTGTGTCGTATTTCTGACGAGAGGGGGTATAAGATCGGAAATATAACTAGGAGTAAGACCGTTGACAGATTTAAAGTTAAGTGTTAGTTTTTGCTCTTGACGTCTGGTTTCCAGAGGAATCCAACACACATTCTTCATAAAGATTTGGTAAGGACACGGATCGGGTCAGGCCTGTAACTATCCTGGCAACTTCGCGCTGGAGTTTCTCGAGGGTTTCCGCCTCTTGGTCTGTACAGTTGTCCCAAACTATGGATGAATATTCCAAGATTGGAAGTACATAAGACGTGTATATTTGGTTTAAAGCTTGCCTGCTGAGAGAGTATTTTAGTTTGCGCATTATGCCAAGAATTTTGGAAGCACTAGCAACGATATTTTCTATGTGCTTGCTCCATTTGCCTTTGTTGTTGAGGGTTAGACCTAGGTGTTTATGATCAGTGACGAAATTAATCGGGATACCATCGAACAAGATTTGGGGTAAATTAAAAATTTGTTTTAATGTGAACAGGATGCCTTCGGTTTTAATAGGGTTAGAGTTTACAAGCCACTGTTTGGCCCAGGCAGATAGAATTTGAAGATCATGATTTATTATTCCTTGCAGGTCGAGAATTGAAGAGGTAGAGTAGAACAGAGAACTATCATCAGCAAAGAGACGAGTAAGACTAAGAAGCGAATCTGCTATGTCGTTAACATAGACAAGAAAGAGGAGCGGCCCAAGTACGGAACCCTGGGGCACTCCGGCTTTTACAGGCATAGAGTTGGAAACACAGGATTTGACGACGACTCTCTGAGTCCTATTAGAAAGATAGTCAGATATCCATGCGAGAAGGGGACCTGAAATGCCATGCTGTCTAAGTTTGAATAAAAGACCTCTATGCCATACTCTATCAAATGCTTTAGACATGTCGCAGAAAATCATACAAGAAAATTGTTCATTGTCGAAGGTTTGGCAGACGTGGTGGTATATGTCTATTAGTTGATAGGTTGTTGAGTGGTTAGGTAGAAAGCCTGATTGGTATTTATATAAAAGATTATTTTCTAGCAGGTGATTGTATATGTGTTTAAAGACTATGCGCTCCTGAATTTTGGAAATATTGCTGAGCAGGGAAATGGGTCTATAATTAGATGGTTGCTATTTGTCACCTTTCTTGAACAAAGGTAAAACGCTTGATCCTTTCCAGTTCATAGCAAAACTTCCTTCTCTGAATGACCTATTGAAAAGAATAGAAAGAGGGATAGAAACTTCCTTAGCAACGAGTTTTAGCATCCTGTTGCTGATTTCGTCAGGTCCTGTAGCCTTATTTGGGTTCAACAGCTTAATCAAGGTTTCAATTTCAGTGGCAGTGCAAGAAATATTGGAGAGTCTATTGTTTGTTTTAGCTTCAAACGGAGGGAGCTGGGTGTTGCTGTCGTCGATACTAGATACAGATGTGAAGTAGTGATTTAGGCAATCCACTTTTTCTTGATCGGAAAAACAATATGAAGTTTGATTTACTGTAAAGGAGGGATTGTGCTAGACGAATCTTTGTTTTTAAGGATGTTCGCTGCTAACATTTGACATTTCGGAACTTCCGGTTTTTCTTTTCTTGAATATCTCGTAAACGGTTGCAGATATTTTCCTAATATTTAATATTTGGATACATATTGATGATATGCATTGAATGAGCCATGAAAATTGTCAATCTAAGAAACTTCATTTTTTCACCCCATTTTCTGCAACTTTTCAGAAAATTTTAGTTGTCAGTAAAATTTAGGGGGTAGGGTAGATTAAACTTGAATATTACACATCTTAAAATTAATTGCGCTAGTTCAATGTTTATTTTAGCAGCAGTATATGTGTACATGGTCTTCTAAGTCAGTCTTTGTGTCTTTAGTGTGCTGGTTTTAAAATTTTAGGTGGTTTTTTTGAAATGGGCTTTTATAAACAAAACAGCCGAAGAAAGGCTGAAAATGGCGATTTTCAAGTTGTTGGTTCTCTCTTATATGCTCACTACCCTATATATTTCTTTCTTTTATTCGAACAATATTACCAAGTTCTATGTTGTGTAAAAATACAAGAAAAAGTTTGAATCAACAAATATGAATTTGGCACATTTCAAAATATTGATTTTTTCCAACTTTTCAAGTATGGGGATAGGGTTGAAAAAGGAATCGTAAAATTTTGTCATCCACTCCAAGTTGCAAAACTTTCTATGCTTTTGGTCCAAAATAGTCTGCGTTACGTAAATATTAGGACTTTTGAAAGCATTTTAGGTGCATGTTTGTTCAAGACAGGTATGTTTCAAAGAATTGAAAATTAAATTAATTTTACCAAATTTAAAATATGGTGCTCAGAGGTCTCATTCAGAGGCCTGTAGCTTGAAAAAATGCACACTACCCTATATTTATTTTGTTTTCAAATGTCTTGTGTTGTATTTTGGAATCAAAAAAGCGTGGTTAGAAAAAAAGTTTGAATACTTTTTCATTGGCAGCGAACATCCTTAATAAAGTGACGAATGACCTGCCAAAACTTTTTCCTGTCATTGTTTTGAAAATCTAGTATGGATATTTCTAGAGTGTTATGGAATTTCTCTTTAGCGTGTTTTTTCAAATTGTTGACTTTATTTCGGACTTTTTTGAAGGAGTTCCAATCAGATGATTTCCCAGACCGAAGTGCTTTTTTCTTGAGCTTGTCTCGTAGACGAAGATGGTGACGTATTTCTGAATCAATCCAGGGTTTGTCGATGGGCCGAACTGTAATAAACTTGGAGGGGATGCACGTTTTCGCAAAGTCAAGAAATGTCCTCGTAAAAAACGAGGCTGCGTCATGAACTGTCCCGTTGTTTAGGATACTCCAGTCAAAGCTCGAGATAAGTTCTTTAAATTGTTCAATGTTTGCGTTTTTATAGAGCCAAACCAGCCTTTCATATGACCTTCCACATGTGTAGGGGAATGGGATGCGTATGAAGGTGGCTTTGTGATCGCTTACTGTAGCAGGAGTTGAAATAGTACCGGAGTCCAGGAAGGCCATGTCTTCGGGTATGATTATTGGATCGAGAAGCGCCTCTAGCCCAGTGCTAGTTTGTATAGTGTTTTGCATAGAATTAGTTAAGATAATACTTTGAAGATTATGAAAGTTTTGATTGAATAAGTCTTCATTTAAGTAGCCAACGATGATCAAGTTGTTCGAAAAGTCGTATGCTTTTTCAATGTTAAGATTGAGATTATTGAAGAAAGTGGTATCAGCAGTTTTGGGACTGTAGAAGAGTCCCAACAGATATACTTCGTGTTTAACCTTAATTTCAACCCACAATGATTCATCACAGTAGACCTCTAAATCCAATCTTCGGCTGTGAGCAAGTTCAGAGCTCAGGTATAATAGAAGCCCACCACCGTGATTTGTGCGGTCTTTTCTATAGGGCTCATCATAAGCGCTACAGAGAATGAGGTCAGAGACTGGGACCTGATGGTCGAGGTGTGTTTCAGAAAAGCAAAGAATATTGAAATCAAGAAAGTTATCTTTGATGTAATCTAACTTAAGTCGAATACTGCGTACATTAAAGTGTAATATTGACAGGTCTGACGTCGTGTTTTGTGGTCCTGGATTAATTTCAACGTCGAGGGCCATTGTCAGCAGTAGGGAAATTAAAAAGAGAAAATGACAATTCTTGGTAGCATCTTTGAAATATTCGAAGCCTCGTTCTATGTGTTTTAACTCATGCAAAGATTTAAAGATTATCGTAAGAAGTATGAGTAATTTAGAAATCGTGAGAAATTTAGGATCTCTGAACATGCCTCTACACGTGGAACAGTAGAACAGACCTATGGAGATTCGCCACTGATCCGTGGGAATGCCTGTTTAAGTTTTACTTAAAACTTCGACAAATCTCCATGGCCCGCCCAACTGATCCACATAGTAGCTCCTGCTGGGACACCTGGCGAGAATAAATAAATAAATAAATAAATAAATAAATAAATAAATAAATAAATAAATAAATAAATAAATAAATAAAATAACAATAAGTGTGTGTGTGTGTGTGTGTGTGTGACAGATAAAAGAAAAGTGCCTGACTTGGTCATGTCAGTCCGAGGTTTGGATGGATGCGAAAATGCTGGAGGTATATATTGATCAATTGATTTATATACAATATGATAAAAGGGTGACAAAGCTAGCTAAGAAAAAAATCCAAGTGTCACCACAGACTAAGGTTTAGGAACAAAATTTAAATTAGAATGTTATTTCTAAGACATAAAATCCCAGATTTTCGCGACCACGAAAAACTACGACTTCACAGTCGCCATGTCACGTGATTACAGCTTAGTATAAAAAAATAACTAACGTTAGGAAACATATGCTATTCAATATGTGGACATTGCAAACTTCATGGATATTCAGGCGGGGTCAGTTTATCCAGGAATAAGAAAAGAACCCATTAGCCAACCAGAACTGACATTCTTTGGTGTGATATCCTGGAACAACTTTGACTGTATCAGAAATGGTCGCTGTGTTCCCAGGAAACTGATTCCAGATTGTGCTGTTAGGACGCCCAGTTGTGATAAATGACGTCATTTCCTGTCGCATTACATTTTGGTATGTCATATCATTGCCTGAAAGTTTTCTATGGGGAACAATCAATTCACCCATTGTTTTATAAAAGCCACCAACATCCATCCCATGAACGGAAAACTTCTTGGGAAAAGTAGCATTTGCTCTGGTTGAAAATGGGTTGGAGAGAATGTGAGTGAGTACGTAGCGATAGACCGGTGACTTAAATGATGTCGCCAGAATTAAACCAAAATAATCATTCCCACACGTCATTCTGACGTCAGTCGCCATGGTTGTGTACAGGTACTCGTATACTGGTGTCGGTGTATGAGTAGTGACGGGATACAGTCGTAGTGCTATCTCGGCGATGACGTCACTAAACGTTTCAAGCTTCTGTCTGACATTGCTCTCATACGTAGACTGGTTCCAAGCACCTATATGATCTGAATCAGGAGGATTAGCGTCCGTTTCCTGTGCGGTTGTTCCTATCATAACAGGGACATCATTTCCTCGTCCATTCACAAATGCCTGGAATGGCGATTCCTTTAAAACATAACCGTCCATTATAGCTAAAGCACCATCAAATTCCCCTTTTTCCGGCAAGGTTTGTTGATCTGCCATAGCCCAGTACGGATAGTCTGTCCAAGGGATGCTGTCCACTACTTTCTCTGGCGACAGATCATACAAACATGTTACATTGAGGCAACCAGTGTTGTTAACAAACAGCAGATTGTCTCTGTATGTGTCCGCAGCTGTTTTATTGAGGACCGGCGAAGCACTGGCAAGCCAAGCTCTGTGGAAAAGTCCGGTCGCCAACGGAGATGCCAGAAGTGCTAAAATGGCGGTTCCACCTGAACTCTGACCATACACAGTCACCTGTAAAATTTGAAGTCCATATTTAACGACACGGGTCCACAGTTGGAACATCATAGTTAGAATATCTTAGTATTGTTACAAAGGATCTCGGAAGATTTCTTTAGTGAGATTGCCCAAGAAATCTTCAAAATCTCAAGTTCCAGCCACTTAATTGAAGTTTATTACAGTCGAAAAATAAGTTTCTGTTGTATTTAGACATGTAATGTTGTTTGTAAGTCAAGAAGTGACTTCTTTAAAAATTGGACAAAATCTTTGGATTTGATATAGGATCGTATAGGAAATAGGAAACTTTTTATAAGTCCATGTTCCCCCCCTTGCCCAATCAAAATATTTTGAACACAACTGTATTTTTGTAAAGGACATATTATATCAAAATGTCATGTTTGGGCAAGGGGGGGAAGGCTGTCAAAAAGCCCCAAAACCGATAAATTGGCTCAACTCTATTATTTATATTGTACCAAGGCTATGGAAATGTACTGTATATGTATGTTCTACCTGAATGAACAGACTATCTGTCCTACACATTAAGTGTACATGTTCATGTTTCAATGCATATAAATATACTGTGCAAAATATGTTTCTCAATTTTTGATGCTTTATGTTTTATTTGAGATATGCGTCCGTGGACTTAAAACCTAACGTTACTTCAGCACCACACAACTACTGGTTTTACCTTAATTTGATACATGCAAGCCATTGTCAGAAGAACTTCCCTTATGTCTACAAAACATATGGGGTCACTATTCAAAGTAAAAGTTGCTTAATGTTTTTGCATAGTATATTTAAGGTACAGGTTTTTGCAAAAGTGATGGACAGTGTTATTTAGAATTATAAATCTGATAAACATGATGTACCAGTTATTAGTCTATTAATAATTTTTACCCAAAATTTTAGGTTGCAATAAACATTTTGTAGTATTTTCTTGATGATCTATGGCAAAAAAATTGTTTTCTGACAAAATAATTTTTCGAAAAAATCTGACCCCCTCACCCTTTGACACAGATTCATGCTGCAGCTATGTAAAATCAAAAGGTTTCCACCATGTTGTTGCATCAATAAATCCTTTAATTTTATGGAGAATGCAACAAATTTCCTATAAGATTAACACAGAAGCTTCAAGAAACACTCAAACTTTGGGCGGAAAACCTATATAGTCTTCCGAGATCCTTTGAGTTGTTGAAACTTTTCAATAGACGATGCACGATTTTCTGAATTTTTAAATGGCTTCTAATAAAGAACATGAGAGTAAGGTTATAAAAGTATGAAAAGACACAAGTAGGCAAAGATCAGGCAATTTAACGAAAATCGTTTTATTTGGTTTTCTATACACAAAGATAAATCTCGTTTACTTTATTTGAAAGCGTCTGAAACCCCAGTACCTGACTTTTATCTCCGCCAAAGGACTCGATATTCCTGTTGACCCAGCGTAAGGCTTCTATCATGTCCATGAAACCATAGTTACCAGATGTCTGCGTTGATGAGTCGTCTGCCAGCATCTGCAACGCCATAAAACCGAAAGCATTTAGGCGATAGTTCATACTCACATACACTATGTTTGTTTCTTTCGCAAGTTCCTCTGTTGGACTATAATATTTTTGGTTTCCATAACCACCTAGCAGGAAGCCTCCATGAATCCACACAGCAACCGGAAGTTTGGCGTGTGAATTCAAGGTCGGTGTCCATACATTGATATAGAGACAATCTTCACTTCCGTGGTAGTCTGGATCACCCTTCTGAAAACAGGCGGTCCCAAACTGAGTAGCGTTCAATGTGCCGCTCCAACAGTTCTGATTCGATTTCTTGACAGCAATAGGTGGCCGCCATCTTAGATTTTTCAACGGCGGCTCGCTATACGGAATACCTCGGAACGAATAACCACCAGATTGTGACTCAGCAACTCCATGGATTGGGCCACAATCAGTTGTTACAATAGGTTCCTTCTGAAGAAGAAATCCATGAATTAAGGAAAACAGTTCTAGGAATCCAACGAGCTTTAAGCTTATCATATCCGCCCGTGATGCAATCGCTCATATGTATATGATGGAGCTTTAACAGAACATTTCTTTAACTACACGAAATATGTAGGAATTGTGACTTTGGACTGATAATGTGCCGAACAATTATGGTATCTACTTTATCATTTGTGTTTTACAATCGCGGGTATATTGCGATGACAAAGCAAAATAGAACTATTGAAGCTTCATGTTGGTTAAGAACGTTTCATTAGCTGACTCATCTAATATAGTACGATTTCTTTGATCGTGTCGGTTTAAATTTGATAATAGATTGTGTATTCTTGAACAGACTGATTTAAATATACATTTAAAGTGATGTCATTCTGATCAGGCCAAGGAGACATGTTCATGTGATACGTGGAGAATGTCTATAGACAGTCGCAACCTCTCAGCTAATATTTATTATAAACAGTTAACAGGTGAGATAAAACGACTCAGTCAAAGAAATTGCACTAAACATGGTATAATAATTACATTTCATGATCATTTATAAACGGACATATGATGCTATATAATATTAAAAATGTAAAATGTGTAAATCGGCGCAGAAGTAAATTTAAACCTTCAGTACATTCAGCCGCGCTTATATATCTACAATATAATTTGTCAACTATGAATTCACTGAGACTATGACACAAGAAATAAACGTTAATAAAAAGGTACTTGGATCCAGTCTACATATGAAAACAATGTCAGACAGAAGCTTTAAACGTTCAGTGACGTCATCACCGAGACAGCACTACGACTGTATCCCGTTACACCTCATACACCGACACCAGTATACGAGTACCTGTACACCAGTATGGCGACTGACGTCAGAATGACGTGTGGGGATGTTTATCTCGGTTTTATTCTGACGACATCATTTACATGTTTCAAATCACCAGTCAATTGCTAAATATACTCGCACATTCTATCCAACAAACTTGCAACAAAAGCAAATGCTACTTTTCTTATGAAATTTTCTGTTCATGGGATGGATGAATGATCGACCACAAGAGACGGCTTTCTCGCAATAATAAGGCGTATCAAAACGTTATGCGACAGGAAATGGCGTCATTTATTACAACTGAATGTAGTAAGTTAGTAACAGAACAATCTGGGATCAGTTTCCTATGAATACAGAGTGCATTTCAGACACAGTCAAATGTTTCATTTCTATCCTCCCCTTCCTGTTTTAAATATTCTACGACATCTTGATGCCCTTTGCGGCAAGCGATTTGGAGACAGGAGTTTAGATCACCGTTTGCTCTTGATAGATATATCACGCCGTTTTCCATAAGATATTTGACAATGCCAATGTGTCATTCGGAGCAAGCTTCCCAGAGAGGAGTAGAAGTTGAGCGTGTTGCATGATTAACATCAACTTAACAACACCAATGTGCCCCCCATCGATGCGCATCATAAATCTGTCGCATTTTCTATGCTAAGTTTATTCTTCATTCTCGTTATAGCTATTTTATCGAGAACAGTCGTTGTTTTATTGAGTATCTTGCAAGCTTTTTGATCATAAACAGTTTTAATGTTATCGGTTGTGCTAGATAAACTTTGCAGTTTTTCTGTGATACATATGTCATTTGCATTGACCTGTCTCTGCAGAGCTGTTAGCCGGTCATTTAGGTTTTCAATACTGTTTTCTAGGGTTGTTGAAAGTCCTTGTACTGCGTTAAGTATAGACAGAGTGGTCTCTTTCAGACCGTCGACGTCGGTTTTCAGTGATTTAATTCCAGTTTCAATCGCCGATGGAATAGATCTACATGTCGGACAAAACCACAAACCAACGGGGTCAGTTTTTGAGATACCCACGCATGTTTCATGGTACCACTTCATACATGCAGAACATTGAATCATGTCATACTTCTTTTTATGTGTTGGCTTAACTTTGCACGTATCACAGCATTGACTGGCTTTTTTAGACAATTTAATTTCATCTTTTCCCGCACATATAGATTCACTAGGGGGTCTAGTTTCACTTTCCACAGTTTGTTTTAGTTTTGTGATACTGTCATCGAGACTGGTTTGGTTGGCTGAATGATTATCGTCATCACAATCATCTGTTTCAGTGGCTTCAGATTCACTGGGCTGATAACATGCATTCCCGGAGTCAACGCCAGGCTGCATTGTGGTGTCTAGGTCTTGTATGATTGTGTCGGACAATAAATGCTCATCAATAATTGTCTTGTTAGTTTGGGGGTTTCTTTGTTTTTTGTTCAGAAGAGATTTTGCCTCCCTGTATACTGCATTGGATATACACTGAGCAGTCTCTGTAAGGCGCGCTGTGGCATAGCCCGGTAATAATGCAGTAAGTTCATCCAAGAGATTCTGTTTAAACTGCTTTCCAGTGTTGAATTTCTTAAGTTCATCAACTGACATTTGCTTTACAATGTCTAGATGTTTTTGTTTAACTGAGTCCTCTGCGCTCAGTAACTTCTGGGTATCAGCTGGCATCTCGGCTGCGTTACAGTTGTTGGTATACTTATAGAAGACCGATACACAGTTCTCTCCCTTGTATCGTACACAATCGAGCGTGAGTGGTCTTAAGCAGTGAGCTTTCCACAATGGAGTAATCAATAAGAGGGCCTAGGGGCTTGTTAGCATGGCCGCTGTTTATTGACTATTTTAAATGTTAGTGTTTATATGTCTTCTTCAATAACGAAAGATGATTATAGAACTCACTGATTTAATAACGAAATTCCATAGCCATTACGAAAACTTGCCCATGCAATATACAGAGATTTTTTTTAGCTGTAAAAATTGAAAATTTTGCCACAAAAATCTTGATATTTTTCTTATTTTTGCTCAAAACATAGATTGTGGGTACACGTTAGAACCGCGAGGCGGTTCTAACGAGTACCCACAATCTATGTTTTGAAGCAAAAATCATTGAAGAAAAATAGGCATACCCCTACATACCCCAGTTTTGCTATATAAAAGTGGGGTTCAAGGGGGTATATCTCACACGGACACGTTTTCCTGATGTAGACTGTCACTTTGACAGCTGGTTGGTAGAGTCTTTGCTGACCTCTGGTGCGCCTGTCATTTGTACGTACATGCACAATGTCACCAGTGTCTGTTTCAACCAATCCCAGCTGTATCTTGTAGAGTGTCGTTAATCGGTCCATCTGCCTCCTCTTCTGTAGTGGTTCCCAACCAAGATCAGAGACCATTTTTGAGACGCATCCTGGAGTCCTGTCGAGGTAGTTGCTGTGTACAAATCGAACGGCTAACCTTTGAACCTTCTCAAGTTTTAATGTCCTCCGTAGATGACGGATCCCTTACTGTTGAGGAACATTCCAAGGTGGGTCTCACTAAATATTCTATAGGCTGTACTCTTCACTTGCATAGTGCAATCGCTCAGGTTACCTCTCAAGACGCCGAGGGTCTTGGGTGCCTTCGCCACTGTGTACAAGCTACATGTAAAGTAATTCAAAAACAATGAGACGTGCCACATCGCACTGGGATTTAAACAAAAATAGTTTTAAGAAAACGACTGTATAATGTATTTAATTTTATGCATGTACATGTAAATAAGTGCTTACGAATGTTAGTTTGTACATGTACATCTATATACCTAGCTTTATGAAATTGAATTAGACGAATGTTTGCCGGGCCTAATATTTAGTTAGAAGTAAACGTCTTGTAAATAAATAATTATGGTGTTAAAATATGCATTTTCATTGAGCGGCAGTATAACTGAATTCCGACATGACAAAACGATATGACATAAAAATATTCGCAAACGTCTGCATTATGTTATCAGGTATTCAATAAATTCCATAACTTGAAACTGATAGTTAACGCTGTCTTTAAAAGTAGTTTTCCATGAAAATTAATTACTTATGCGGAATTTGAATTACAGATTTGCTGGCACTATTTATAGCTCATTATTGAAAATGGCTTATAGGGGTCGTGCAATAAATTGCATTTACTATAATAGACGGACGAGTTCCATCGGTATTCATACAACTTCATGTCACGGGAGCCGGACGAGGTCACGAAGTATATCGTAATGCAGGTTATCCAGCTGATCTATTGGATTATTGAAACCAGGACAATAATTTTACATATAGAGTATCTTACACGAATGGTCAATTCATATGAAATTTATTAAACGAGCCTTCGGCGACTTTAATAAATTGCATATGAAATGACCACGAGTGTAAGATTCGTTTACCATATGACTTTTAAAATAGGATTTTATCTCCTTCGAAGTGGACATATTTTTAATGAAAATTTACATTGTTACGGACGTCGTCAATGACGTTACGTATTCCCGCAAACGTGTTAATACAAGTGTGGTCATACGATTTTTATGACATGACGTTATCCACTGGAAAACAGCGACGTCATATGATAAGTATTTATTCGTTTTGAATGGCAAGTCACGATAAAAGTCAATGAAATCATGTACCATCTGATTTTCTTTGAGTGCAAGACATAATTGTAAGGAAAGTATAATACAACAGACTGAACGGCTGTTGTTACAGAAGTAGTTATAGTAGTAGTAGTAGCAGAAGTAGGGGTGGTGGTGGTAGTGGTGGTGGTAGTAGTAGTGGTTGTGGTGGTAGTAGTGATAGCAGTAGTGGTGGGGGTAGTGGTAGTGGTGGTAGTGGTTGTGGTGGTGGTAGTAGTGGTAGTGGTTGTGGTGGTGGTAGTGGTAGTAGTGGTTGTGGTGGTGGTGGTGGTGGTAGTGGTAGTAGTGGTGGTGGTGTTAGTAGTGGTGGTGGTAGTGGTGGTAGTGGTAGTAGTGGTAGTGGTTGTGGTGGTAGTGGTAGTAGTGGTGGTAGTAGTGGTGGTAGTGGTAGTGGTAATAGTGGTGGTAGTGGTGGTAGTGGTGGTGGTAGTGGTGGTATTAGTAGTGGTGGTGGTAGTGGTTGTGGTGGTAGTGGTAGTGGTAGTAGTGGTGGTAGTGGTGGTGGTAGTGGTGGTATTAGTAGTGGTGGTGGTAGTGGTGGTGGTTGTGGTGGTATTAGTAGTGGTGGTGGTAGTGGTAGTGGTAGTTGTAGTAGTGGTAGTAGTGGTGGTAGTGGTGGTGTTAGTGGTAGTAGT